>CM023485.1:25066366-26565043 GCA_013339685.2 Hyalomma asiaticum | reverse complement strand
CATAGTATCTAGTATTACTCGAAGCGAGAGAAAAATTGTGGGACCCTTAAGCTTCGCCTAAAGAGTTGAACACGATAGCGATGCCAGGGCCCCATACTCGTCGCGCTCTCTTTCCCTTGCCATACTCTTCAGCCGCACTGCCACGTAATTCTCATCACACCACTTCGTATAAAGTGCGAGCCACTTGTTACTGTATGCTTTTAAGCCGCAGTATAATGCAGACTGCAGTGTAATGGGCACCATCGAAACTCGCCGATAAAAAGACACCGCAGTTCGCTCTGCGCTTGTACACTGCACAGAATCCATCAGAAAGGTATCAACAGCGCCGGGGGCATGAAACGTCAACACGCTCGCGAGTACAGGCGCGAGCATAGGCGACAGCGCCCGTAAGTCAAATTGCGTACGCCCTCTTTTTAAATATTCATGCCTGTGGCGCGACGAAACACGGCGCCGTGAGCCCTTAGCGCCATCTCGCGGGTGATGGTCAAGACTCTGCCACATTGGAGCAACTCACAGATGCACCTCTGAGATGTACGTATCACTAACCATACATGATGTATATAAATAGATCGTCGTTATAACAGTGCAGTGTATGTGGGAGATGACGGAGTGCTTAGCGCATCGCGCCGCGGAGCGGATGGTCGCCGGTTCGACTCCCTCCTCGCGCGGTCTCCCAGTCGAACCGACAGTGCTTTTTTTCTTATTTCTTTATTTGCATCTACCTAGAATTTTCGCTCGCGGTGGTCCCGGGATCGAATCCCGGCTGCGGCGGCTGCATTTCGATGGAGGCGAAATGTTGAGGCCCGTGTGCTGTGCGATGTCAGTGCACGTTAAAGAACACCAGGTGGTCGAAATTTCCGGAGCCCTCCACTACGGCGTCTCTCATAATCAGAACTGGTTTTGGGACGTTAAACCCCACAAATCATCATCATCATCGAATTTTCGCTCGCGGACAACGCTGATTTTTCGCGCACAACCAGCTACGCCGACACTTGAATTCCTGCGAAACAAGCTCTTTTACGTTATCGAGTGAAAATAATGAAGCACGCCCGCTATTTACACGACGATAAAGGATTTTTCGTATGCCGTCAACAGCTCCACAAGTCACCCAACGCAAGCTGTCCTTCGAAAAGCTGCTGGCGAACAGGGACGCGTTAAAGCGTTAACGTTGTTCGTGCACTCTCTTCCGACTAAGACAGCTCAGCGGTGTGATTTCCTTATATTTAATATCAAGGAACGACCCAAAGGGAGAAAGAGCAATAAAGATAGGGAGAATTGGAAAGAAAAAAAAAATAACCGGGTAAGGCAAGCAAGCGCAAGTCTTCTCTTATCCCAATTCTCACAATAGGGGAGGCGCTCCTGAATTTTTTGAACATAATTCAAAAGTCTCAGCTGAAGAAGCCCTTTCCCTGCTGTGGCAAGAACAACCACGAATACGCTCGCATGGCTCGCTTGTCACGCCTCACGCTATTATAGTAACTAGGTCAATGGACGTGACATCGAGCTGACTTAAACCGGCTTCCTCTTTTTCGAGGTAGGTCTGTTGCCTTGGATAGAGCAGCCCAATTTCAACTGTGATACTTTCACGAATCCGCTCACGCGACCCGTGTTTCACTACTACAGGAATTTTAAGAATTAGGCCAGTCCACGTGACCGAACTGACTTACCCGAACTGGCTCTCTTTAGAGGTGAGCCTATAAGCCATAGCTGGTGCAGCTCTGCTCCAAACGCAATAACAGCTCTCTGAAATCAGCTCTCGTGGCCCACATCTAACTCGTTTAGAAAGAGCCCCTAAATATATCATTTTACGTGACGCTTAATTGGCGACAGCAGCGCGAAAAAGCCGCGCGAGGCCATTGCTGTGAATATTTCATACGCGCTATGTCTCTTGTCAGGTTTTCATTTTCGAAGGCCTTCTCGATTTTCGAAACAAAAACGCTATAGAGTTACGCAGGGTTGCGAGACGAGCGCGCTAGAGCCGCGTGATGCGGTTACTGTGAATATTTCAGTCGCACTGGGTATATTACCAGGTTTTCATTGTGGAAGGCCTTCTGGATTGTCGAGAAAAATGCCATAGAGTAACGCAGGTTTGCGAGAAAAGCGCGCTAGAACCGCGTGATGCGGTTACTGTGAATATTTCAGTCGCACTGGGTATGTTACAGGTTTTCATTGTGGAAGGCCTTCTGGATTGTCGAGAAAAATGCCATAGAGTTACGCAGGGTTGCGAGAAAAGCGCGCTAGAACCGCGTGATGCGGTTACTGTGAATATTTCAGTCGCACTGGGTATATTACCAGGTTTTCATCGTGGAAGGCCTTCTAGATTGTCGAGAAAAATGCCAGAGAGTTACGCAGGGTTGCGAGACGAGCGCGCTAGAACCGCGTGATGCGGTTACTGTGAATATTTCAGTCGCTCTGGGTATTTTACCAGGTTTTCATTGTGGAAGGCCTTCTAGATTGTCGAGAAAAATGGCATAGAGTTACGCAGGGTTGCGAGACGAGCGTGCTAGAACGGCGTGATGCGGTTACTGTGAATATTTCAATCGCAGGGCATATATACAGTACCAGGTTTTCATTGTGGAAGGCCTTCTGGATTGTCGAGAAAAATGCCATAGAGTAACGCAGGTTTGCGAGAAAAGCGAGCTAGAGCCGCGTGATGCGGTTACAGTGAATATTTCAGTCGCGCTGGGTATATTCCCAGGTTTTCATTGTGGCCTTCTGGATTGTCGAGAAAGATGCCATAGAGTTACGCAGGGTTGCGAGAAAAGCGCGCTAGAACCGTGATGCGGTTACTGTGAATATTTCAATGCGCAGGGCAATAATACAGTACGGCAGGTTTTCATGGTGAAGGCCGTCTGGATTGGCGAGAAAAATTGCCATAGAGGGAAAACGCAGGGTTTGCGAGAAAAGGCGAGCTAGGAGCCGCGTGATGCGGTTACAGTGAATATTTCAGTCGCGCTGGGTATATTCCCAGGTTTTCATTGTGGCCTTCTGGATTATCGAGAAAAATGCCATAGAGTTACGCAGAGTTGCGAGAAAAGCGCGCTAGAGCCGCGTGATGCGGTTACTGTGAATATTTCAGTCGCGGTGGGTGTATTCCCAGGTTTTCATTGTGGAAGGCCTTCTGGGTTGTCGAGAAAGAAGAGCCAGGCCTGCGCGGAACCGCAGGACAGTGACGGCGTAAGCTAGAGAAGCGAATTTTTTAGAGGCCTTTGTAAACGCTTGGGGAAACTATAGTGCAAGTAGAGGTGGGTAGGTGTCCCCTGCGCCATAACTCTTATCATTTCGCCAAGTAGGGAAGTACCCACTACGCCCTAATTACGGCGGTATTGTAACGTGCCAATCTGTATAACTGCACATCTTAGAGAGTCTCTTGGCATCGTTTTCCTAAGAACTAACCGAACTCTTGGCGCGGCGTCGACGGCGAGCTGTGGTTTGGGCTTCTCTCTGTTTGGGTTTCTCTCAGCCCGACGTTGCCTTGCTGCAGCCGCGCGCGCAGCTCTGCGATTCGCTTATTCAGCAGCAGTACGCACCTTGCGAGGAGGCGCCATCAGGTAAATCGAAGAGCCAAGTCAGGTTGCTGGCGGGGCTGCGTACGTCGCGTGCCGCGTGATGAATGCCGATACAACAAAACTGCTTCAAAAGGCAGCGCTTCTTAATAACGATGACGGAAATGTTGAAGATTGTTTCATAATGATGATGTTGATGATGCCTCTGTAATGGGTTCAGAGCTACAAACCATGCAGCCCTGTTTTCTTTCAAATGATTCCTTGAACTCGTTATGCAATCCACATTCCCCGACGTGTAGTGGCGTATTATTATTCTGCCGCTTCACATTACATTTGTTAATGCGATTCCTCGGCAGACAGCATACCTGTTTAGGTCGTTTAGCGAAGGCTTTTCTAGCACAGGCGTGGCTCAGTGGTAGAATGCCCGACTGCCACCCAGAGGGTTCGAATCCACGCAGAGGACGTGGTTGGAATCCTATTCGGTCCTTGTTATCTTTTCTGAAATTTGCCGCGATAGCGGTCACGGACACCGGCGGCGGCGGCGGCGGCGGACAACTACGGCGCAAAAACGGCCCTTGATGTGATCTCATAACAGCTTACGCTGTAAAACTCTCAGACATCAACTCTTGTATGTCCCTTGTGTGCCTCTCTCGTGGGCTCCGCTTTTGCTTGCGCTAAACAATTTTCACGAACTCTTATTCCCCCTGTCTTACTCATCAAGTAATTGTCAGTTACTACGTCGATTTAGGTGATAAAAGAACAGACTTATCCGAACTGCCTCTTGTTGGCGAATCCCTTTTTCCCGAACACACGCAAGCGACCCTTGACCCACCCCCCGCTCTTTTTCCCGCACTTACCAAGGAAATGGTACCAATCTTAAAGAAGAACGAGGCTTTGGTTAGGCATCCTCCACTGGATTACGCGTAGTTCGGTCGGTCTAAATGGCTCCAAGTTGGCGTGCGAGGTACCCAAACGAGAGGGGAAGATGCTGCGTCATAATCATGTTCTACTTTGCGGGTACCCGAAGAACCGATCTGCCGTATTCTGTGTGCGTTTACTTCGAAGTGCCGATCAAATGGACCTTGTACTGCAGCCTCCTCGTTAGGTCAGTTTGCGGAGTGACAGCCTTGGAAATGGTTTGGTCGCAGATTCTAATGCTCGTTCATCTCGTCTGGGCATCACAAACGAACGAGAGCGGCATGTTGATCGGTCGGTGGTGATCGTGTGTTCAAGACACAGAACGCGTATACGTACAATATAACGCTGCATGCTGTTTTTTGAGGGAGACGTGCTCGCAGCGGAACCTTCCCGCCTATTAGGCACGTGGTTTAAACAGGCGCAATCCTTAGTGACTATGGCCTGAAGATTCGGTGCTCCTGTGAGGCGTGCGCAGTAAAACGAAAAGAAAGATAATAATTATAATGAAAAGACATGGAGGCGTGTGCGCATGCATCGCTGCATCGCCTCCTTCAGCTGAGAATACGCAGCGCTTGCAGACGCTACACTACAGAAAAGAAAGGAGGGTCCGCTTTGACAGTGAAGCGCATCTGCTTGAGGCGTGCTAACAGCTGATATCCATTTTTTTCTTCTAAATATTCTAATAAGGCACGTATTTGAAAAATTCTTTCGGAGAAACCACGTGCTTTTTGTTGAAGGTCAAACGACAATCAAACGAGGATACAGAAAACACACTTTATACGATGAGATGATGGCAAGGGGACAATGAGGACGAATAAAGCAGGAGCGCCGTAATGAGAAAGTTGTTGTTACTGTACATAAACACAGGGCCTAATGTCCTGGAAGCGGAGCGTCCGAAAATGCAGCAGACGACGCCTCGCAATTTCCATGTCGGTGCAGTCCTAGACTTGACTGTGAGATGGGCTTGGAGATGCACGTCCTGCACCACATGTATATCACGGGAGCACTGGCCGCACGTGTCGTGTTGCGCCTGGTCGGCGCCGAGAGAAGGCATGGCGACGTGGCACTCGTGGTCGAAAGCCCTGTCCTGTCCTGTACTGCCCTGTACTGCCCTGTCCTGTACTGCTCTGTAAAAAAAAAAAGGGTAGAATTGAGGATCCGGACAACAGTTTCATTTAAAACAAACAGTTGTAAATTACAGAAATATGATAAAAATAAAAAAATCCCTGTGTTGTGCAAGCTTCCGGATGATTCAATGAATTTATGTAGAAATGCCAAAATTGCATTACAGTTTGTCTGGTCGAGAAGAACAAAAAGAAAAGAAAATGCTTTATTTTCACTGAAATGATTTGCGAAAATTTTTGCGGAATCATTCGAACCCGTAGCTGACATGGCTAGTTAATCATCCGCTACAGACATGGCGCGTTACGGTTTAATTAGCGAGTACAATGCCTACGTATAAAATTCAATGACAAATCACGTTTTCAAGGACGCTTATGTAGGAAAAGAAAACGGCAGAATCGATGTGACATGTACAGACGTGTCAGCTCGGTGGCTCCGCCTCCAACAGCACATCGATGGCACACCTTGTTCAGGAGGTGGCCTCGCAACAAAGCGTCTCGGTCAGGCCTTGTCCAAGACGTGGCTTCAATCCACTCAAACAGGAGCACGAGGCGGCATGGTACACCCCACAAGGCGTCACAGCAAGCGCCCTTCAGCGTCGCACCACCAGACAAGCACGTAATCTCCGAGCCCACCAAGGAACCACCGCATGAACTCCAGGAACACCGCACATGTTCTGCGTGTTCTTCACTATTGCAGATAGCGAGCTGCCGTTGTTGCCTTCATACTTGACACATACCTAAGGGGGGAACTGGTCACGTTGTAGTTAATAAGATACGAGAACGTAATGCAAAAACTAACACTATAACATAAAATAGACAAGGTAGAATTAAGAATGTGAACAACACTTTCATTTAAAACAGTTGTAATTTACTAAAATATGATACAAATGAAAAAATCCCCGTGTTCTGCGAGCTTCCGGATGATTCAATGAATTTATGTAGAGATGCCAAAATTGCATTACAACTTGTACGATTGAGAGGGACCAAATTGTAAAAAAATTGATGTTTGTAAAAGTTAGCTCATTTTAAAACAGCGAAGTTCGAAACCCTCGGTTGAGCAATTAGGACTGGCGACCCGAGAGAAGGAAATGGTCAATATCGTCTCTGGTTAATTGCATACAAAACCCAGGTTAGTTATTAGGACACCAGACTGAGACGGAAACTCGGGCAGGAAACTCTGCACTGTATACTTGTAATAGACACTTCGCACTTACAAGAGAGATATTTGTTCGTAATCTAAGTGATCTGGAAGGGGTGACAGCTGGAATGGACAGATGATTTAGTGCGTTTCAGTAATAGAAGGCTTGTAGACCTCTCAGCTTTGATAAATTTGTAACTTTGGCAGCAAATGTAGCCCCAGGCGGCCTTAAGAGGACGTTGCCAGACGGCCACAGACAAATCCACATATTTTCTTGTGTGGCCGTCATAGAACCAGGTGAAGCGAACTTTTGATATATTAAATAGTACTATTAATAAGAAAAATTTCAAGGAGTGCGGCTGCTTTCGAAAGGATACCTTTGTTTTCCGAGGACGCAATTTGTTAAATTACATGAATGCGATAGCCGCAAATTATGCAGGAAATGTTTGGGTAAAGTGAAGTCCTCTGTGTGTATAGCACGCATGTCTTTCTTCTATTCTTGTTTTACTTGCTTGCCGCTGCTTCCGGGACACCTACGCTTGGCTCATTTTTCTCCCCCGTTTCTTCATCTTCCTTCGAATCGCGTAGCCGAAAGCCCCCAAAAAGCCTACAAGCATTCTACACACCACTCAACCCGACATAAACTGCTACAAGCGCCATAAACGGCGCCTTACAACTTCAAATGTGCAATCAAAATTTGCAGTGGTATCTAGCGACGTACCCTTTATTATAGGATAGGGAACTGTGCCTTTAAACAATGCAGCGTAAATCAATATGCAACTCTCTCTGTCATACCTTCTCACAATGCTCCGAATCAAAGCAGCTCTAGGTGACAAAGCTCACACTCACACAATGACGTACCTTACAGCACTTTTGTCGAGCAACTTGCCTCAATTATGATTGAGGCAAGTTGCTCCTGTGAAGTGTGAGCAAATAGCGGATGTGGCAAGCAAGCAAGCGCCACCACCTGCCGAGCGCAGATGCAGTACATCTTTATTCATCCCCTTCTCCTTTCTTTCACCCTTCTTTCTTTCTTTATATCTTCCTATATTACACTCCCTCCCCCTTTTATTCCTCCTCACCTTCATGCGAATTATTTGCACTCTCTCTCCCTCTCTTTCTCCCCATCTTGCTATACCATACATTACACGCATATGCTATGATTTACTCTCTCACCTCCTCCTCTGCCTCTTCCTCACCTTACATCAGCTCTCCTCCCACTCACAACCTTTGTCATCCCCTTGATATACTGTACATCAGAGAGCTACGCCACGCTTTACTCTCTGCCCTCCTCCTTTCCATCCTTCTCACCATCACTTCTCTTTCCCACGTACTTGCTACACTATATGTTAGAAGCTGCATGGCACATACCTGCTTTCTGTGGCCCATAACCGCCGAATTTTTCCACAAGACGCCGAGGTTATTCAAAGCTTAAACAGCTCCACTGTTAAAATATGTGCACCCGTTACCGAACTTGGGAATACCAGCATTACCTGTGTAGCCTAGATGCAGTGTACAACACTGAGGCTGTACAAGGCAAAGGTAACAACGCAGGCAAAAGAAAGAAAGAAAGAAAGAAAGAAAGAAAGAAAGAAAGAAAGAAAATGAAAGAGGTAAAATGAGAGAAAGAAAGAATATTTCATGTTTCATTCGGTCCTTGTTGCAAATATGAAATTGTAAAGGTAAATATATCACTAAAATTTACAGTCGTATTTCAACTCGGTCACCATAAATCGCCCTAATTACTAGCACAGGAAAGGCCGCAGAAATGCAAAGAAACAGAGCCCTGTGTTGCAGAGTGTTTCGGGCGCCCCACAACCACTCTTCTCCACAAAGTAGTCGCAGAATCGCCTTGGACTTTACAAGACAATTCAATGTAAGGTGTGATACCTCTGAATAACGCACTCAGTAGGTTAAATGGGCTAGACAGACCACCACATCTAGTTTACAAGAACTCGTGTTCTGAAGGCAGTAGGATTCCTAACAAAATGAGAAAACAAGAGCATTTTCTCGGGCTCACTGAAGAGAGTACTTGTCCAGAAAGATCATGGATGGTCGCAAGGAAATGCCTTGCGTTATCTTATGTACGAAAGCCTGGACTAGGCGATGTGCGGTCAAATAACCGACGTGCAAAGAAGGTCCAGTGCGAAACAAGATGCTGCAGTAAAACCATCACCGCAACCACCAAGACCATAACCAATAAAAAACGTTATAGGACGCTCAAGTTTCGCCTTTAACAGTGGAACGCTGTAGCGCCATTGGGCGGGGGCGTAGCCAGAGGGGGTGTTTCGACGTCAAAAAAACCCACGAAATATTCTGAGGGCTGCACAACCGCCCTCTCGCCCTACTTTCCACCATTTTTTCAACACGAAAGTGTTTTATGCCGGGGTCCACTAAGAAATCATTGACGTACTTCCTGTAACGGAAGTGGATTTTTGAAAAAATGAAATTGCATTTGCTCAGAAAAAGAGGCACCCAGGCGGACTCGAACCCACCTTCAACCGGGATTCGATGACAGGAGCTGGATGCTCTACCGATACACCACCGCAACACCGCTCATGCAGGAGCAGATTGGCCTTATATCTTCACTATAGCTTTTATAAGTTGCATTTAAGTGTCGTCTGGTTTTTTGTTTTAGCGCCCACGATACTTAAACACCGCATCGTGTAATACCCCCCGCTAGTTCCTTCTGGCCACACCAGTGCCTCTGGGCCCCGATCCCCGATCACTTCGCCTTCTCACCGCTAATTTCGTTTTCTCGTACATACAAGTTACTGTCCGAGCTATCATGTGTGTAGAATTTAGTTAAGCCGTAGGTTACTTACTTTCTTTCTTTCTGACAAATTTCCCTTAGACAAATTAAATTTTCTTATCTAACGTGCCTGCATTGCCGCAGAGAATCCGCATGGTCGGGTGCTTCGGGTTGCTACGGCGGTGGTTTGAGGTGATTATTTACGCCGTGGACGCCTACGCCGACACCGGCGCCAACGCCACATATTCTGAGACACGAGCTTGCTAAAACTATCACATTAAAGGAGATGGGTTTATGAAAGCGACGAACTTGCATCAGCAAATCAGAAGTAGCTACTAAATAATTTGCCAGCGTCAGGAACATACAGAGTAAGCTCACATCCCTGCTCAGTGATCTGCCGCACCAGATATGCGAAGCAGTCGTACAAACTGCGGGAATGAGATTACCGGGCAAAACCGACGTTAACCCCACATATCAATCAACCTTACTGCGGTTGACGTCTATTTGGAATAGCATTAAGCTGACTCAGCTTATATTTACTGCAAAATATTTTTATCGCTAAGGGAATACCAGGGAAATGACGCGGATGCGGCCAACGGTTTAGGTACTGCCATATCTATTCTCCTCGGCTTTATTTTGCGACAACACCGTCGTGCATTTTGTTTATGGCGGCATTATACCGATAGCACACGTTTCCATCAGTCACTGGCACGGCTGCAACAGCTCATCCTGTAGTCGCGTGCACCACTGCTCCAAATCAATGATAGCACACGTGCGGTACATCTTCGACTCAGTAGAGCCATCTCACGGAAGCGAGCAGTACTTTGGACGAACGTGGTTTCCCATGTGCTTGGCTGAACCGGTTGAAATTCTCCCCTGCTGGTCTATTTTAGACTCGAATAAAAAAAACATGGGCTAAATTATTGAAGCCATGTAACCATATTAGAGCCAGCAAGACCTTGCTATCTCATATCTAAGGCAACTTTTCGAGCAGGAGTGCGCCTGCCATCACGGAGGCTACGCAAAAGAAAGCCGCTTGTATTGGTTATTCATAGATGGCACTCTCAGTCCACGGCTAACTGTATGTACATTCGTGGGCATCGCGGCGCCTTTGTTTGAATTCGCGGCTGGCTCACTTATTCACAAAACGTGATTATATTTTGGTTATAACGCATTCTTGACCCATCACCTCACTTCCGCTCACCCAGTACACCTACGTGCGGTTGGTTTCTGAAGATCACGGAATATGTATCCGGTCATCAATAGCTTCCATTTTAAGCAATTTGTTTCTTGCGAAAAAGGACAGGGATATCCAATGTAAGCACAGTGGTTCTAGCGTTCCGAAAGTTATAAGATATGGAGACAATTGTTTCGTTTTCCTTGAAGGAGGCAAGGAATATTTCTAGAAGGGGATGGCTCGAATGCTTCAAATGTTCACAGAATGTTTAAGTCCATTGCGTATAACGCACGATAAACCAGACAAAGGCACGCTGAGGTATCTAGACATAAAGCTCATGTTTAAGGTCAAGCGCATCTGTTGGCAGTACCAACCTCTTGATAGCAAACTTTACTGCCCTTCTCTTCAGGACACTCGAAGCTTGTTAAAAGAGGAATAGCTAAACTCACCTTACGGAATGTCTTAAAAAAGTCCTGTTCGCACACATGCGAGGTTAGTTTTCGTGCCCAAACAAGCGGCTTTACTCAAGCAGGCTATCCTCAGTTCGACATGACGTCAGTCGCAGATTGGTTCTCAAGAACCATAAAAAGACACAGTCGTAATATTTAAGGGACGATCAGGGAACGTCAAGCACGTCAGAAAAGCCTGTCATCCCATACATACATGGTATATCACAACATCTCAAGAAGATCGCAAGCAAGGCGAATATAAAAGTATATTTTTCTGCGCCCAACAAGCTTTCAAAGCTTTGGAAAGCCAGCTATAAACCAGCCCGGAAGGTGTGTGAGAAAACACGCAGGGACCCTTTAGTTTCATGTCGAAAAGGCATGCCCTCTTTCATGTGGCAAGAAATACATTGAACAAACTGGCAAGTGTCGGAATATTAGGCTTCTAGAACATAACAACAGGGTTCGGAACGTAGCAGCGGGGGATCTTAGTCAACATTGCGGAAGGTGTGACTGCACACCATTACTTTAGAAAAGCATCGTCATTGGCACGAGTTGCAACAAACCACCCGCGAGATCATCGAAGCTGTTGAAATCGCCAGGTCAGGGCCTTCATGCATAAGCACACCTTCCATTGATTTATCAGCAAAATAACTAGACTTCTTGAACAAAACACAAATGTGAGGCTCGATACGGAATAATGCATAGCATCTTGATGGCAGCATCAGTTTGCTCCCTCCCCTGTCTACCTTCCCCTTTTATTTGTGTCGTATCGATGACTCAGGCAAGCCATTGCGCCTGCGTGCGCCATTCAACACATGTTTTTCACTCTGTTCATTAGACATTTTGTTGAAAGTAAACGCTGTGTCCAGTCCTCACTTCGCTTCGTCATTGTCTCTAACTGTGCGCTACCTGCTACAACATGCGATATGGCTCGACGATAACTTAAGGAAAACGATATACACATCTTGCATGTCAAATTCGTTTCCGCAATACAAACATCAATGCACATCACGTAACGCTTTAAATATTTCCTGACCCACTCGAATCGGTCTTTTCTTTTTAATTTGCGCCAAAATGTGCAGTTTAATATAGCGCAAGCGGAAGTGGTATTTAACTAAGGCTGTGTGAACGAATTCAAATATCACACTTTGAGTGCGAATCAAATAAAATATTTTTTTGAATAAGTCGCACACAAAAAAGAGGAATCTTCCCGGAATATGTAGCCAAAACATCAGTTTGTCGCAAGACCAGTGCATTTCCGCATAGTTGTTCACGGAAAGACGAACAGCCTGGGAGAGAATTGTGCAGTAAATTAGATCGTGAAGCACGGGTGCCCATGTTTTAATTGGTATGAAGCTTACCGCATATAGACAATTGTAGGCCAATCTGTCTTGTTTAACTTTAAGATTATATAGTCGGCTGGTGGACTCACAATCGCAAGCCGAGCATGCACCGTAATAACAGCAAGAAGAACGTTAATCCAGGAACGATTACGCTTCGTCTCTGGCACTAGCCATAGCATATGGTTACCTCGTACACTTCGTAAGTTTTAAGCAGAAATGTTTTCAGCTCCCGCTGTTGGCAATATTCAAGTGACATTGAACCATATGCCTGCAGCCGTTGTACTGAGCGGCCACACGAAATCATCCGGGAATCCTCACGAGAGCATCGCGGTACTCAGACGATATCATTCGGGCACCCATATGCAAACATTAGGGGTACTCATACCAGACCACATCCGGGCATGGAAACGAGGTCTTCCGTACATCCGATCACAGCTTAAACCATTGGGACTCGTTGCGCAACCTTTGCTACAGGAGCGCATTACATACGGTAGCGACTTGCGAAACAAGTTCCCAAAATATTGCTTCCGACTTCTTAATGCTCCTTAAGCATTGTCACTGAAAGAACAATTTCTTGGTTGTTTAGGTTTTCTTGCGCGCACATTGTTGTAGGAAACATTAGGAGCAATCCTCCCGCATGCACTGGAATGGCTATAAATCCTTCCAAAACATTCCTACGCCACCATCACAAGAAAATAATAATAGCAAAAAATTACGTCTTCAAAGTGTTCTGGCCTTGAGGAACCCCAACAGTTTTCGAAGAGGGGCCTTGGGGCCTTCCATCCTGCCCACAGATATAAAAGTGGTAGGACGTCTCTGGGTCTGTCTTTAATCCAAGTAGCTTCAAATCCGCTTTTGCAATGGCCCTTTATTAATTGCTGTTCGTCAAATATTTTTTTTATCTGATATAGGAACTCTCGAGAACGCTTAAATAAAAAGCGAGTGTTATTATTATTTTTGTTGTTAGCATCTTATTGCCGTGCGCAAATACCATGTGGCTGCTGTTTTAGTCGACGCAAGGCATGAACAGTTTCGTCACCGTACAATAAGCGTTGTCCGCACAAATGATTTTTCGAGTTTTCACGATGTCCGTCACGTTGCAGAATGGGATTTTAAATCAACTTTTCTACGGTACAACTACGGTAAGCAGTGAAGCATACTCAATGAGGCAAAGGGCCAGCAGTTCGGTGGAAGATTGGAAATTTCTTTTAGTCAGCGGTCGCCAAGAGACCTTAACCAATATCACTGAGAGCTGTCTACAATGTTGCCGTGGCAGGGAGAAACAATCAATCACAACGTACACTGGAAGCGCCGCGGTTTGATGTTTAGCGAATGAATCCATGATACCTTGGAGTATTCCGCATAGTAAGAGGAATGTACGAATCTAATCGAACAGCACCAAACACTCGAAAAATATTCGAAAGTTTGAATATTCACACACCACTATAAAAAGCCTAATTTAGGTTTTTGTCTCTATTTCGCGAAGTAATTTGCGCTCCCGAGTTCGAATCGCGGTATGATAATCTATAAAAAAAAGAATGCCTGGGCCGTGCTAAGGAAGAAAATTTTCTGCCGGAAATTGCAGAAATTAGCTGTTGTGCTCTCGGTAAACGCGGGTACATTTAAGACAAGCTCAGTGGCAGGCTACCGTGTCGGAAGTCACTGAGGCTACGCAATCTCGCGCTTGTTTTTTCTCAATGCCGACAGATGGAGGGGCTTGTGTACACTCAATCGCTGCCTACCGCAGCAAAGCGACACCGAAGCGTGTCTAGTTCAGCGAAGTTAGAGGAGAGGGCGCCCCATGTCTATAATTCGTAGAGTTACGGTATGTGCTCTCTACGGCAGGCTACACAGTAACTCTAATAAATTCTTAGTGTGCCGCAACGTCCTTCTCAAGCGGCGGGGGAGGAGGGCATCGCGGCAATCCCTCTGCGGCACGCTAACAATCTGCTGCTAAGGGTGAAACTACTTGAGGTGGCCTTCGTCTTTGTCCTCTCTCACACAGCAAACCGCATCCTGACAGCGGTAATTGACTGAACACGTTAGACACAGATGCTCATTTATCTCAGCGCATCGGAATATCTTCATGTAGATACTTCGTCACATGGAAACACTCGTTGGTATTACGCACCAAGTGTCTTTGTTTCACTGGCTTCTTTGTTACATGAAATATAGTTCTTCACTCAAACACTATTAAGGGCACGTGAGTTTGTAGGAATTTCTTTGAAAACGAACGAGATCAGGGCGATATAAGTGGTGCTGCTTTTAGCTTTCCATGGCCTTAAAACATGTGACGAATTGATCGAACCTTCCGCTACTTTTAAAACATTGTCCAAATGATCCCTCTGGAGATAAAGAACTTACGGATAGAAATAACGCAGGTTATCAGCCCATCCTCCTTATAGGTTGCATGCCATGAAAATTTTATGTGAGCACATCATGAAATAGAACTGAAATAAATTGAAAAATAGGCGCCTTCATTGCTTCGTCACCCGCTGTTTACTCAGCGTGGCTCTGAGTTTGAGCCACGCTGGTTTACTTCGGGGAACGCGCGTCCACGGTACAGGTGATCGCCTCCCAAGTCGGCGCGCATTATTGTTACACTGCCTTTACGTCGACTCGTCAACTCCGATCCTGAAGCCAGTGCCATTTAACGTCAACTTAATGGGGAGCAATCGAAGGGTCGGGTGCGCGTGACCGGAAGCTTTTGAACGGAGACGTACAGAGTCTTGTTTCATTAAAGAAGTGCGCTCTTTATCATGTACTGCATTGTTCTGCACTAACTAGTCAGATACCCGTTGTTGTTTTGCTATAATATTTTATAGACACTTGTGTCATCAACAAGATTCCTACGAAAGAAATTGAGGGAGGGTTAGACGTAGACCAATTCAAGAGGTTGGTGATGCAACGGTTTTCGTATTGTGGAACACGAAGCCTAGACATTAGGCACAAAATTTTAAATCGGTATCACCCGAACTTTACCATTATACTAGCCAAAGAAGGCTGCGCTCTGATGGGCCCCGTTATATAATCATATAGATGGTTGGGGAAGGAGGGGGGGGGGGGGGCGGCGGCGAAAAAAAAAGGAAACGTAAAATGAGTTCTACGCCTGTGAAATCTAAGTAAGCAGCGATGTTAAGGCAACTTCGTCTTTCCCTGTGGTGTTCTAAGTCCCAAAGCCACGGTATGATTATGGGAGACGCCGTAACGGAAAGCTTCGGAAACTCTGACCACCTGGAGTTCTTCAACCTGCACTGGCATCGCCCAGTACACGGGCATCAACATTTCGCCTCCATCGAAATGCAGACGCCACGGCCAGATTTCGATCCCGCGACCTTCGGATCTGCGGCCGAGTGCTGTAGCCATTAGACTACCGTGGCGGGATGGGGCAAGGGTATCAAATTCGCGAACACGATCATGTGGTACTATCACTGTCACAACCACTGCTAGGTAACATGTGACAGTGGGCTGAGGGAAAGTGCTTATGCGCTTTTCTCTTCTACGCAACCCGAGTCTGTCTGTCTGTCTGTCTGTCTGTCTGTCTGTCTGTCTGTCTGTCTGTCTGTCTGTCTTCTGTCTGTCTGTCTGTCCTTCTTTCTTTCTTTCTTTCTTCCTTTCTTTTCACTATCACTATCTATCACTTTCATGTAGCAGGGGGCTGAGCGCAAGGGGTGGCTAGTGGCTATAGGCTGTGAACGTATCTTGCGCAGGCTGTGAATTGGCTTTCTTTCTTTCTTTGTTTCTACATTGTTCTTCACTTAATCACTATCAGGTAGCAGTGTGGACAATACGTCGAGGGCAAAAGTCGGTCGACTTTTCGCTTCTGCGTGACTGCGGACATCGGAGACGGTGGACATAGCTGACCCTTGACCATCTCAGCTGTTAGAAGGTATAAGATCTTAACGCTGACATCTCAGAGACCCCTGAGAAGGTTTTACCGGAATATCAGCAGACCTCTCCATGATTGTGCTGTAACTGAAGACGAGGTCTGCGCCATTGCATATCTAACGAACAGCTGCTGGAGTCCTTGACAGTACTTTTCCGCTCGGCTATATTGCGTGCTGCAACCAGAATGTTACAGTACAATATATTGATACGGAAGAGCCGCCGCAGTGTGGTTGCAGTATGAAGACGAGACGATGTATATGGTTGTGCCTGTGAGACGTTACGGTCGTCACACTGTCTATCTGCTTGTGTATTATAAACAGACTTGCTACTAAACTACATGGAGGATTATTTCGGTATATCTCTGCGCAAAAGATGTGTGGATTGCAGCTAAACTATTCTAGAAAGGAATGACTGCTGTACATCACGTAACAACGCCTACAGGAGATTATTCAACTTATCTTCTGGGAACATTATTTGATTAATTATTGTAGGTTATTGTCTTGCAGTAGACAGAGTTCTTTCTTTTTTCATTGATGCCTGCTTTCTACGCGCGCAGTATGGACATGTTTAAATAGAAAAATAACTAAAACGTGGCAGTGCCAGTGGTCGACGAAGACGAAGAAGCCAAAGAAGAAGAGGAGAGCCAGCAGTGATGCCAATGGTAATAACCGCATCGATCGCCATCGCAATGTATTGTATCTTGCGACGGAAACGGCTTCCAGCCATCAAGCTAAGTCCACAGATTTCAAGGTTAGTTATTTGGCACTTATGCGGCATCCACGTACAGCTTTCTCTAAGTATTTCCCCGTAACAAAATTGTCTCCTCGCTGATGTTATACTCGCTTCAAGCTGAGTACAATTTTGCAGATGTTGTTGTTCGCAAGGTTTTTACCTTATTACCGTGCTGGTAGCTTATCCGGCTAAGTGGTGCTGCAACGCTCGCGGACGAGAGCAGGGTAGCCGGGTAATTTAATACTTACAGGCACAGGACCAACGTTTAACATGGCGAATTTCTCTTTTTAATAATGTTCTTTAGTGGATGTACCAGCTAAATTAAGAACACTATACGGTGCCTTGAAAATAATTCTATGTCGAATCAAGCAAGTGAACTTGTTCCCATTTCTTGCCATGGCGTCGAGCGTGCGATGTTATTTCACACGTGATTGATTGATGGCGCAGGTTACAACTCCTTGTCTTGCTTTTCATCGGGGCGTTCTTCGCTGTCTACATGACTTCAAGGGTGAAGGAACTGCCACTAGTGCGCGTAGGGCACGCTCCGATGCCACAGCATTTTTCGAAGCCTTTAGTCCCGCTAGACCAAGTATTCATAAAGATCGACGGCGGTTCACTGCGAGGAACGATTGTGACCACGTCAGAAGGTGTCAGCGTCCGTGCTTTTTTGGGAGTTCCCTTCGGAGAGTCAACGGAAGGTCGCAACAGGTTCCGCAAGCCTATACCGGTAAGAGCATGGAATGGCACGTTTAACGCGACTCAAGCGAGGACTCCCTGTGTTCAAGAGTCCTACATGTCGCAAGCTATGCGCATAGACAACGCGAACACCACCGAGGATTGCTTACACCTGAACATCTGGGCACCGATTCAGCAACACCCCACGGAGCCCAAGAAGGCAGTTATGGTCTACTTCTACGGAGGATCGTTCACGCACGGCGGCAACAGTTACTTCTTTTACGACGGCCGTTATATATCGAGCATCGGAGACGTCGTACTGGTCGTCCCGAACTACAGGCTCGGTGTTCTCGGGTTCCTGAACGCGGGAACGCCAGAAGCGCCGGGAAACGTGGCACTACATGACCAGATACTGGCGCTTACGTGGGTCAAGGACAACATTGCCGCGTTCGGCGGCGATCCGAATCGAGTCGTCCTCTTCGGCCAAAGCGCGGGAGCAATCTCGGTGAGCTACTTGCAGATATCCCCCCTTACTCGCCACCTCTTCAGGCGAGTCATCCTTCAGAGCTGCTCGGCCTTAGTGCCACTGCCAGAAAACAGCCGTGACGTAGCGCTAGCGCACCTAAGACACATCGCGAGTGCGACCAACTGCACGAGAGCGTTTCCGAACGGCAACCTATCCACAGCGGACACACTGAGCTGCCTGAGAACCGTCGATGCGAAGGTTCTCGTCGATGTGAAAGGCGCGTTTTTCTATCCCAGTTTCTACGACGACGTCCTTCCGCAACCTCCAATCGAACTGCTCAAGTCGGCGAACTTCAGAGGCCGCGAAATGCTAATTGGAAACACACTGCGTGAAGGTGACATGTTCTTCGACGCGATGTTTGGCCAAAAGAAGCGCTCGTCTACTAAGCCCGGAGGATCGCGCCTTAGCCTGGAGGCAATATCGAAAGCGTACGACTTCTTCTACAAGCGCACGGGCTTCGTCAAGGCGCTGTTTACGCTGGCGCAGATACAGCGGTTGTACGACTTCGCTAGCAACACTTACGAAGGATTCAAAGATGCTGTCGGCGACCTCTTATTCAACTGCCCGACCAAGTTTTTTGCCAAGTACTTTGTAGAGCAAAATGGCTCTGCCTTTTACTATGTGTTGACGCCCAGGCCTTCGTTCAGTGCCTGGAATTCTACGGCGGCCACGCACACGGACGACGTGTCAATAGTGTTTGGACTGCCATTCATGCTTCCCGAAAAGGCTACAGATGCAGAACGCAAACTCAGCAGACGACTTATTCGTATGTGGACAACGTTCGCCAAGAAAGGGTAAGCGATCCCGTCTCTCCCTGTTCCATTCATTGACAAAATATAGGGCTATAGCCTGTTTCAGAAGTTCCGTGCAGCAGAGCCAAGGTTACGAGACCATCGAGCGCAGAATTATTTAACACGTGTTTAACACGTGTTTGGCCTCGTGATTGGCCGAAGGGGCCTGTAGCTTCCACAGTGCTGCACGGAACTTCTGAAACAGACTATAGGTCCGCGGTACAGCTGGTACATACTTGCAACTCACACTGAGCTCCATTAAGCAAGGCAGCAGCTTTGTTATGGTTCCGTAAGATGTTCCTGACCACTGATGTATGTTTATTCGTGGAGAACGTTCAATGCCGCCACATCGCAGAACTTCGGCACTGACAAATGCACCTGAGAAGAACTATTCAGAATCTTGCAAACCTATCCATGTACCAACAAACGGAAGCGCGCAGTCTCCTGAGAAGTCGCGCTGTGCGGCGTCCACTGTTTCGCTGTCATGGTACTCATAACGGGGTCATGCGTGTTAAGCCCATGTAGTCACATTTAAGTAAACTAGTGCCATAACTTGCTCATATGTAGATGTAGAGGCCACCATGGTAACATGATCGAGGCGTGTCTCTCAACTAACCAGCCAAGAATTGTGTCTGTTAACCACCTCGATGCTCTCTGAGGCCACAGTTATTACCACAATCGCTGCGGCACCACCCGAATAGTATGAGTGGCCGAATACCGCTGCTCCATAAGCTTGCAGTGGTGTGTCTTTGCTGAAGGCTGCCGAGGAGTAGTGTGCGCATAATGGCAGCGTAATACAATCTAGGACCGTATTTACAAGGCGGTATTACAGGTGAATTTTTTGTGCGAGGAAATTTTGACCAATCCCCATAATTGACTTATAATTTTGGCGAAGTAGTGCGTACACTTCACATTGGAGAATTTATCGTGTATGCGCTGGTAATATTTTGCGTAAGCTACGTTAAACGAATCCGCGTGTTCGCGAACAAGATTGATAGCGGACACCTCGGTATTAAGCGTCTGTTTGCTGTACCTGAAGCGAACTGCATTGCAAAATGCCAAGGGAATAGAACATTACGCGCTGAGCGTTTTCTGGGGAAGGATATTTACCATGAATCGATGCGACAGTTGCGAAATAACACTAGCGATACAACATAAAAAAAAAACAAGCCTAAGAGACCTATATATGATGAATCTAGAGCAGGTCGTTTAGAACTACGGGCTATTTGTACTAATAAGTACATGGTTTCTTTGTGCTATACAACGTGCTATATCCTTTTCGCTTCACCATATATTCATTTTTCTTTCCAGGAAACTGCCAAAAATCAAAGGGAAGGCATGGCCACTATATTCAGACAACACGAGCGTCGCCATCAACATTGCCAATTTTTCTTTGCTGGAATCGTTTAGAAGCACCAACTGTGAAACACTGAAAAGCTTCATTTTGGGTTAAGGATAATGATTTTCTCGAAACAAACTTACAAGAATGCCTTATTGGTTAGAAGCCTACGGACACCTGACGCGTGTGTGTTCGAGGATTATATTGTGATTTTGTATTGTGTTATAAAAGCTCGGTCTTTATGAGAGTGTGATGATAATAGGGTATGTATGACCAACATTTATCATTTTTGTTTTTCAAAACTGCAATAGGGCTGTAGCTCTTTTGAAGTACATAATGCAGGAATGAGGCCATCTTATGCAGCCATGCTTAATATGAGCGGTCACTTAGTGCGGAATGACGTTTCATAAACCAATTCATGTATCATTTTCATCGTGCATTTATGCAGCTAGCCCCGCCACGGTGGTCTAGGGGCTATGGCACTCAGCTGCTGTTTCGAAGGTTGCGGGATCGAATCCCGGCCGCGACAGCTGCATTTCGATGAATGCGAATCATTCTGACTCATGTACTGTGCGATGCCAACGCACGTTAAAGAACCTACCCCAGCGAAGTTATAGCCACGATCAGTGGACTATCGCCTAGCTTCGCTATGATCTGGCGTAGCGCGACACAGTTCAAGCTGTGTACTGTTTTTAGATATGTTCATTAGCCGTCTTCGCTGACACAGTCTTAGATGTCATTGATTGATTGCTGGAGTTTGATTGGATTGATTGCGGAGTCCCAAACCACGATGTGATTATGAGACAAGCCGTAGTGGAGGGCTCCGAAAATTTCGACTGCGCGGGGTTCTTTAACATGCACTGACATCGCACAATATTTCCGCCTTAGCATTTCGCTTCCATCGAATTGCAGCCGCCGCGGCCGGGATTCGATCTCGCTAGATGTAGACAAAATCTAGCCGCATCAACTACACATATATGTCAAGTTGTAGTGGAGCAAGGAAAGGAGAGAGTTGCGTTGAAAAACGGTAGTGAATGTCTGCCAAAACTCAGGTGAAGGACCTAACTTTTTATAAAGCCTACTTATGCCTTGAATATCAAACGTTTCTAAGACATAAATAGAATAGAAATCCTTGGTCACTGTCATGAGACGTCAAAATTTAGTGCCTCTAGCATTGTAGACGCAAGACTCAATTCTGGACAATCATTATGGTTCAGTTACAGTTCTAGAATGTACCATAGTGCAATTGTTTGCCGCTCCTATTACTTGCTTCATCCTGCATTATTCGTGCTCAAGCCTGCGCCTCCGGTTGTCTTCCGCAGAGCGACAAGTCAATGCTATTGAAAATCTGGTGAATGTCAACAGCGGCCAAAAATATCAACTTTATATAACACGTTAGCATCTCTGCGTGCTTCAGTTGGACTCACTCACTCACTCACTCACTCACTCACTCACTCACTCACTCACTCACTCACTCACTCACTCACTCACTCACTCACTCACTCACTCACTCATTCACTCACTCATTCACTCACTCACTCACTCAATCACTCACTCACTCACTCCGCTGAAGTGCGAAGGCTGTCGCAGCAACGCACCAGCCTGCGGGTCGGCTTTGCAGAACCCACGTTTGTTGCGCCTATATACAGAGAGGGTGCGACGTGCTTTGCGGTAAGGCCAGACGCGCACCGATTCCTGGGGGTTCTCGTACCAGGAAATATAAATCCAGGGCTCGTGTTTTCAGAGGCGGACGTGATTCCAGTTATGGGCTTTGCTCGGCGCGGGGCGAGAGCCCCTAGGGTGCGCGATCGCGCCCTAGTCGCTGCTTCGCAGTTTGCCTCGGCCCGTGTTTCCGGGATATATTGTCCCTAATGCTATGACAAATAGGTTGAGCTCGGGGCTTACGGTATCATCCTACGCTTCCCTGTTTATGGCTGCTCGCTTAGCTGCTGTTGTGAAATATATGTGCATTACGTACGCTTGCTCCGAAAGCGTCAGTTTTCAAGACAACAGAAATACACATATGATTGCTAGGAACACGAAGAAATTCAGCGTATGCCCTAGTTCAGGCCCTTGTTTGCTCGCACAAGGAGAGGTCTGATACAAATGGTGGCGAGCACAGCGCTGACAATGAAGGTAATAGTGGTGACGTAATCGAGTTCATGGAAAAAATGGCCGCGACGTCGTCATGCTGACCGCGCCGTTCACAGCGTGACATCGCCGTCATGGGCTTTAAACTGAAAGCCTCTTGACAAAAAAAGGAGCTCTTTGACAGCTGCTACTTCATGAGAAACGTGACCACAACAACATGATTTGGACACATGTCGTAGACGCCACAAACTCTGTATAAACATCTGTGGCAGGTGAAATAAGTTACTTTAGAAGCGCCAAACGCGATCCTGACCGACGTAACGTCAAAATTTCTGTTGTTTCGTGCACATTCATTTCCTAGCATATATCGCGGCCGGTAGTACCGTGACAACGTGCGCTGATAGCCGCTCGAAAAATGACAAAGCTCTGAAACGAATATCATTGATGCAGAACCATCGTAATGCATTGCCGTTAGCTTCGGCGATGCTTCAAGCGCTCTCTATATTGAACGCGACTGCGCGCTCTGTAAATGTCTCAAGTATGATTGCTCACAAAACAAAACAAAGCAAAAAGAAACCTATAAGCGCGACACTGACGTCTACCAAAGAAAGCGTCGTGTTCGGTTTATTTGATTATTCAATCTCAGTGATATGGTTCTCATAGCGCCGCCCATTGCGGTTATTCAGTGGCACCCCTTATGAGGCTGTTTATCGTAGCTATAGCAGTGAACGAAAACGTTGCAGCACTCGCCTCTGGTAACAATAAGATTGAGCACTCTGTGAGAAAACACAGATGCTTGCTGTCTTTATGATAAGTGAAGATTAGCGAAAGTTTGACCTGTCTGACCGAAATTGTCGATTAAACGAAAAGACCTTGCTTAGGGAGATGATAAAAACGTCTTCCTAACCAGGACACGCACTGAAAAATGGACCCGGCAGAACAGGCGCTGCGAAGAACCAGAATCAACAATCGGATGCCTTCACCCTCCACGGCAAACACCCCAACACACTCAACCAGTTTCTGAACACATTGAGAAAGTGATTTTCTCCAGTTGCGTCAGTGCGTTTATATGGATTCGTACAGCGAATGGCAGCAAGGAGCGGAAGGACCACGGTGATCTGTGTTGAAACGAAAGCAACAAATTGGAAAGAATGAACCACGTGAGAACTTATTTCCAGCGCAGATGTGACATAAAGGCTGTATCGAGAGCATACAGTAAGCGGGGCCATAGCCCGATGCGCAAGAATACAAAGAAACTCAAATGACAAGAACGCTTACCTTTCCGACAGAGGCAGTAACATGCAATTTCACTCTGGTTGTTTCTGTTAGGGAGCAAAATTAGGCAGTGACACAAAAGATAGAGCAGAAATGTACTGATAAGCCTAATACTAAGGAGCATTCAGAATGGCGATGTCGACAAGGAAGAAGAATGCTTGGGTTATTTCTAAAGGATACAGGCGGCCATTTAAAGCAATGTCAATGAATAAACGACTCATGAGCTTTCGTGTTTTCAGGGCCTAATGGGCTCCCCCCTTTGCTGGCCATACTCTTTTTAGATACCTTATGTAGTACTTCGCTACAAATGCAACCTCAACTAATCTACTCACTTTACATATCTCTGCGTTTTGAACTAAACAAATGATAAATCAAAACGCAAATGTATTGAAAACTAGCGCAAACAGCAGGCCATGTGTCTCCGGCGCAAAGGTAACTGCACTTTGAACTCTAGTGCTCCGTTATATTAAGTGCTTTGTGCGTAATGACGTCAAGTACTAGGAATGCGTAGCCAGACAGCATTCCACGCTAGGGGTAGGATGCCAGAAAAAAAGAACAACCTCTGATGACAGCACCACAAAGTATTGCGAGTGCAACTTTCTAATAATGCCATAGCATTAGATACATTTAAAATTTATACATAAAAGCTGGCTTTATTGATATACGCGACTGCCCCAAGGCAATGTTATTTCTTCAGGATGAGTGCCGACGGGCCGTTTTAATACGAGAATACAAAGATTTCACTGAAGTATTTCCGTGAAGGAAGTAGATGTTTCAAAAAGCGCGCTCACACATTTGACAACGAAAAATTAAGAAACAAAAAGGGTTGTCTTTGCTGGGATTCAGACCCACAACGTCTCGGGACGGAACGAGAGGTGCTGGGCGCTGTACCTACGACACCACCGGTGCGGAATAAAGTGGCCCTGTGTATCTTCACAACACCGCTTTACAATTCGTATTTAACTAATATCCAGTTAAAGCAAAGGGTTCAACAAGCATAATTACTTTTAAACCATCATAGCTCACATTGCCTCCCTTTCACTCTTGGTTCGCAGCGGTGGTACCACCACATATCTGATCAAGTGACTCTCGCCTGACGTTCAAGAAAGCTTCAAAGCGACCTTCACCAAAGCACCAAGTGTTGTAATGAGTCGCCATTTTATATGGACTTCAAAGAAACCGTTAAGGGATGCGTGAGCTGCGTGAGCGAGAATCCTCAGCTTCAAGCTGTTTTCTCGTCTTTAGTGGACAGCGGAAAGGACATTTCTCTTTTATTTTTTATTTTTTATTCTTTATTGGGGGGGGTTGCAAACTTTGTAGAGCGATCGTCAAAGAGGAAAGTTCAGGATGTAATGATGGAGATTACACGCTGCGAGGCCTTTTTATGACAGCGCTTACGTGTTGCGCGATGGTGCCTGATGTTGCGAGATCTAAAGTGGGAGCACGCTTCCTTCGAAGATCAGAGAAGTTGTAATGATGACACTCTAGGCAAGCTTTTTTTTTTGGGGTGTGAAGCAACAAGCTTTCTTTGTTGAACTCAAAGCTGTTTAAGACAAGGTTTTACAGTACGACAAGCAACTAGCTCACTGCCATAAGTTGTAAGCTTAACGCCCTCATTTTAGGCGTCTTTGCCCATTACGTCTGTAGGCTTTTTGTTTGCCTGTAGCTCAGGTGAGAGCTACGTCGTCTTCGCGCGACGAGAGAACGCGGAGGCGTGATGGACGCAACAAAATGGACCATTTTGTTTGCGCAGGTATAAAGCAGAGGCGTGAGGTATGATCGTTGAGATAATGGACACATGTGGAAAGCTTTAGAAATTGCGACAGAAACTTGATGCCATTTAGTGAGGGGGATCACGTTCTCAACGGTAGTTGGAGGAAAGCAGTAGGTGGCGACCTCCATTGCAAAGAGCAGGGCTTTGAGCGACTGCTGCTGTTTGTTGCCGCACTAACAACGTGTGTCACTTTGTAGAAAGCTAAACGTGTCCAAGCAATAAAATTTTTAATGATTACGCTTACAGAGATGAGCTAGCGCTTTAGGTAATAGCGTGCTTATTGCGCAACGCACATAGGGAGACTTTTTCAAAGGAACGCTCGAGGATACCAAGCCATCGCGTGTTGCGTAAACACGAGGTTACGCAGACGATGGAAGCTATTCGCAACTCCAGAAAATGCTACTTCATCTGGCAACGCAGCTCAAACAAACAAAGATGGCTACCATATCCGAGGCCAGGCTGGTACATTAGCTTAGCGCTGTTCTGATGTTTCTGAATGGCGGCATTAAATTGTGGTGTTTTGTCAAATGTGAAAAGGTGCATGCTGCCCATCAGCTCATATTAAATCGCTCTGAAGGCTTCGACTGAAAAAACTACGCAAACATAGTCGCGCTTAGCGTGCGACCGTGCAGCCCGTTCGGCGTGCTGTACGAATATGTCGTCTTCAAAATCAGGAACCTTCCAAGCGAGCCAAACGCGCACACACACACACACACACACACACACACACACACACACACACACACACACACACACACACACACACACACACACACACACACACACACACACACACACACACACACACACACACACACACACACGCGCGCGCGCAAGCAGAGAGAGAGAGAGAGAGAGAGAGAGTATTGCTGTTCATGACAAACTGTCCGGAGCTCACTTGCTTTACTTTATACAACATGTTTCCCTCCGTTCAAGTTTCTTCCTGTCATTTCTAATGCTACTGCATTAGCAGCTATCATGGTGCGTAATCCCGTGATACCCTCCATGCTTTCCGCACTGCAAGTAACACGCAAGAAAAAAAAAGGACAAAGAACGTTTAAGAGATACATAGCGTAGTATAAAACAACAAAGGGGATGCTATAACCAGCACTAAAGACCTTTAATAAAAATCGTCAATCTTTGATAGTTAAATCACACATGTTTCTCACCATTTACGAGTTCCTGCATCACTGAGGCAGTAACTAAGAGATATTAGTCTTCGGCCGAAGAATAACGTGGTGAAGGGGAGACGGGACATCTTCTATAAATACTTCTACTGGCAGAGTGCTCTACTACACCTTTATTTGACGGCACTTACCTGGGCCCTACTTCACATTAGGACGCGCATGGCGGTGCATAGGGTGACGCGAAGCGCACATAGCATCAAACCACGTAGCACAATAAAGCACAAAGTGTACAAAGCATAAGGTGGCGCTAAGGTAGCGCATAAGGAGCGGCTCTTTGCATGTACGCTCCCCTAATTAGTACTGTCCTTGAAGATTCACTGGCGAACAGACCTCGGAAAAAAAAGGAAGGCGAAATGGAGTTCGTACAAGACGGCCATTAGAAAGTGCCTCATTGGTGTGCCAAGAGGATTTTTCTCTAGGACAAGACAGAACAATAGCGTCGGCTGGATGCAAGCCCTTCCGCTGGCTGAAGCGTATGCTTCTGGCTTTTGCAAATGAGAAAAGGAAAGCAAGCAGAATGACTCGGGTGCCGCTTGAATGGCGCCGTCGTATGCGTCAATGGGAGAAGTTGGGTCACCGTGCTTAGAGCATGGCTGCTTCGCTGTAGGGCCCTTCAATGCGCTCACTTTTTGTCTGGGAACGTTCGGCTCTTTCTCTTCTCGCGCTGCGTCGTGCTTCAGAAATTGCCCTCGAAGTTTTGAACTCAAGCTTAGACATCCTCTTCGCTCCCTGCATGTTTAATTGCCGCCCTGGGAGCCGACTACGAAAGTGGCCGGCTTGAAAGCGGGAACCGTGGCTTTTGAGTCCGGCAGATAAAAGGCAGCGCGAAAATCTCATCGTGTTTCGCTTCTGCTCTGTCGTATTTTTCGTTTCTTAAAACTGTCGCCTTGAGAGGGCGCTCCGTGGTGATGAGTTGAAGTAATTCTCCCTTTGCGTTCCCCTTTCTTCATAGAGTTCGTTTGAGGCGGTGCTCGGGCGCGCCGTGACACGATGAATTAAAGTGTGCGATAGAAGATAACAACACTTTCTAAAATCTGCGCAAAAAGTACAGAAAACATTTTTTATAGAAGGCCATAGCGGCGCAGTGAAAAGCCTTCGAGAAAAATTGATTGCTTTTTTTTTTTTACATTATGGTAGATCCGATTAGAAGTTGTCTCTCTGACCAGATAAAGAAAGCGTCCATAAAATTATTGAATGTGAGATAATAGCGTCACACCAAAAGCAAAAGTAGCTGTTAAAGCGTCCGACCACAAAAAAAAAAAAAAAAAAAAAAAAAACGTCTGGGACGCCGGAGAGACGGGACGCGGCAGGACTTGGGTACCGGAAATCTCTACACCACAACTAAATAAACTACAAATAACTTCGCACGTGGCTAACCTATATTCATGAGGTTCTGTATAACAAACGAGCCCTTGACCTTTCCATTTTCGTTATTTCAAACGTTTAGTAGAATTCAGTGCCAAGGTCCATAGAAAGTGTTCCGAACGACACATGTTTACAACACTTTTATTAATTCATTAATATTGGATACGTCCTAAAATGAACTTTGCTATCAGATCAAATCCTACCCACGCAAAATCGGGTAGCATTCCTTGAGGCCACATCATGCCACATCATGCACAAATGTTCCAAAGACGATTCACATGTACCGAGCCATAGGCCCGGCACTACTGAAACCGGTCAGGCTGTTACTGAAATTCCTACCCCTTACAGGCCTGCAATAGGGACGTTAGTGTATTCAGCGCCCTTCCTGCAAGTTTCTTCACGCCAATTTTCGTTTCTTTAATCGAGTCAATCTTCATGCCAATACCCCCTTACTAGAGCAAGGTAAAAAGACACAACCTTCGCTTCATTGCAAACCTAATAGCTCTCTCGCACTTCATGCTATCTCATTTTAAAGCAAGCAAAAGTTGACTGAGAAGAATGGACCGCCTTTTCAGATCTAAAAAAAAAATAAATAAAATGTACTGACATTCGGTGTTCACCTGAATTGTAAAGGATATACGGCGCGATATTTACAATGCTGAAAGAAGGGAGCAACCAAGAAAAGAAAATAGCAACACGAATAAAGAACAAGGCAGTGTAGCTTCGCGAAATAGATGACTTTCCGGGGACCGTTGCTTAAAAATGACAAACACAAAAGAACCTTTCGCCCAGATAGAGTACAACCACGCTGGCAGGACAGAGGTAAGATGAAAGGAAGTGTTGCTATGGGAATAACTTGTGGCCAGGGGACCAAGCGCAAACAGTGAAACCAGAAGAAACTGTGAAAGGCAAGGAAATATGAGAAACGATCGGCATGTCCAACGGCGACAACCTTAAATTTTTGTGCCACCGGGAAACTTGGGGAACTGAGAAAGGTGTCGGTAGCGGAGTTTCATCCGGCCCCATGATGAAGGTATACGGTGAGACGACTGCGCGGGATAGGAACTCACGAAATATCAGAAAAAATGGCAAAAAAAAAGCCAATTGAATGAAAAAGTGACGCGCGAAAATGACAGTGATAGAGGTACGGCAAAAGAAAAAAGAGGGTGGTATAGGGAAAAGGTAAGAGAATGAATGGTGGCGGTTTCGCTTCTTCCTATGGCATAGGGCCCCACAGGGACACAGGCTCAATTTTTCTTCACCTGCACCCTCTGAATTTCTCGCTCTTCCTTATTCTTTTTTTTTTTCGCGTTTGTCTTCGCTTTCATTCGGCGTGAGTGCTCGAGCTTCCTCTACACAAGCACAAAATTTACGATTTGCTTTTATCTCTGACTTTCCTTTTCCCCCTCTTTTCGTGCGAATTGTGAACGAGCGATGGGGATAAGATAAACGATGGCGAAATTTTCACCGGAGTGCGAAGTAGGAACACGATCCGAAAATCGCCTCGGTGCACACTGGCCACCGCTTCTACCGGTTCGTGGTTCCTTCACTATTCCTTCTTTTTTTTCTTTTTCTTGTGTGTTTGATGTCGTTCCTTTAAGGTCAGAGGCTTGACCGCAAAAGATTGCTTCTGGCCGCAACCGAAGTTCGCCGGACGGGAACCCGCCCCTCCATGTCTGGAGGAGGGTGAGAGTGCTAGCTGATGAGGGCAGCACGGTTGAGAAACACCATATAAGGAGCGCCCCCTTCCGTACGCCTGGCGTACAGTACGTATACAACCGTTTCGAGAGAATCGTTTGTCTTCGTCTAAGCTGGGAGCAGGGCTCTTTCTCATGCTACGGCTGAAAAAGAAAAAAAAAAAAAAAAACGAGAGGTTCTCGCCGCACATCAAGTTTCTTCCTGCTGTTCCCAATGCAGTTTTGTTTTTGTGTGTTATTGTTGTTCAATACAACATGCCCTCCAGGACAACGGTTAGCGTATTGACACTTATTTTGCTTGCACCACGCATGCACTACCTACATGAGTGTTTTACATCGGTCACCATCGGTCATACCATGCTGAATACGCCGGTTCTCGTCCGATTACATCGGTCACCTTTCTAAACTGAATAAATGGGTTTTATTCCCGTATGTTTCTGGCGAATATACGCTCTTTCTACCTGATTAGTCACTTTTTTTAGTTGAAATGCACACTGCATGTTTTTTTTTTGTCACGTTATTTTGTCTGTTTATTAACTGAGACATAACATGAAGAAGCGTTGTGTCATGTCATTTTTACTAATACATCGTTTTTCCCCTTGTAGCATAGCTTTTAAAATTCTAAACCATTTTGTTTACTACATTTCTTCGCTTAGTACCACATATACCATTCTTCTTCTTAGATCGCTAGAACCGACGATTGTTTTCTGTATCGACTCGTGGCTTGACACGATGGTTTCAAATTCTGAATTTTTTCCAGCTGGCTACCATTGTTTCAGGCATGATCGATAAGCAAGATAGGAAAGAGTATTTCTTATTGTTAGCTCATGTTGCATTAAATGCTCTGCAGTTGACAGCGACTTTGTTCTTTTTTTTCTTATTTGAAAAGTAATGCTTCGTAGTTCCGATATTATCACATAAACAGTTTGTTCAGCTGTCTGCGCTTCTTGATACGCTTGAGAATAATATATTCATAATAGGGAGCGATTTCAAACTTCCAGTAAGAGCGTGTGACTGCCGCGGGATCACCTATCAACCAGTCTATGTGTATGCTGCAATTTTCGATCTTGTCACTATGCCCCGGCCGCGGAGGCTGGATGAAGGCGAAATGTTGAGGCCCGTGTGCTGTGCGATGTCAGTGCACGTTAAAGAACCCCAGGTGGTCGAAATTTGCGAAGACCTTCACTACGGCGTCTCTCATAATCAGAGCTGGGTTTGGGACGTTAAACCCGCAAATCAATCAATCTTCTCAGCGATTTCGCGTTCCAGCAGTACATCCACGATGCATCCCGTAAAGACGGTAGAGAAAATATACTGTACGTAATTTTATATTCCTGCCGTTATTCTCGTCAGGCTTCTAGCCTTTAGTCTTCGCCTCCTGCAGGGAAATCTTGTATTTCTACTGCAAATAAACCATGTTTATGTTCATGTTCATGTTATAACGGCTATCGAAATGCTGCCTGGTTTCAGTGACCATCGTGTTTTCATCGCTGACGTAAACGCCCAAAATGTGTCAGTGCCACAAAGGGAACCCAGAAAAAACTATGTGCATCAAGAGGGTGGCTTTCTTGCTAGCAATTTCGGCTTTTGAGTCCCGTTTTCCTACATTTGGTGCGTTAGTTCATTTGATGAAGCATTTGATGCAGTTGCGCACGATCACCTGACGCAGTTGCGCACGATCATAAATAGTCAATAATTACTTAACCGAAGTATCTAGTGCGCCTACCATTTTATGGAATATGTCACAGCGTGCTTCTGTTGAGCGCTTCTCTCTAATACAATATCTGAAGGAGGATCTGGGTTATTTAACAAGAAAAGAAAATTAGCGAAGCTCGCACCAGTGGCGCAAGGTCAGCGGAGCAGAGAAGCCGATGGGCACTTGGCTGGTTCGAGTTTGTCTGCGGCACACCCGCATTTCGTCGCGGCCCGAGGCTTCTGGAAGCGCCTCGCGAAGCACTGCGAGGCCTAGCGAACGCTTCTCAAATTTTCGGAACACGGTGTGTCGAACCAGACATGTGTGTCGAACTAGAGGAAGGGGCAGACGCGGCACGCTTTCCCACCGCTTTGCTATACTACACTACACTACGTTACAATATACTATACTACACTACACTACATTGCAATACACTGCACTGCACTATACTATACTATATTACACTACGCGTCAACGAAAGGGTTGATGGAAGGCGCTAGACTAAAAGCGAGGAAAGCTTGACGTCGGACTCACACCATTTATAGCAGGAAGCAGCAAGGAACATCGACCATTGACAATAGCATTCACAAAATATGTTGATTATAATCGAAGGGAATGTTCGAATCCATTTAAAGCGATTAATTTCGTCCTATATTGAGTAATACACCCAATTCGGCAATATGCACGTTCTATTACTCGGTGGACTGACCCAATCACTCTCAAGCTTACGTTGTATAGATTAAGGTAACTTATTCCGTAATAAAACATAATTTATCTCAAGCATTCGTACGCCAGTCGATCCACAAATTCCAGTGCTCAAGACCCCTTAATCGTGTGAAATGTAATGTATACACAACGCAGAAGCGATAACCTCACGTCAGAAACGGGTGCAACGAGTGAACGATGTATAGAGGACTCGTCACCCGTCACAAGTAAGTACTCGACATATCTATTCGTAGCACATAGCGAGTAGTTATCAGCACAGCAGAGCCATCATATGGTCAGCAATAACCCCGTATCATTCAGACGTGTTTAATGTGTAATGTTCTACGTACTTTTGCAGTTTCACGTATACCATGTTTTAGCACTCGAGCTAAATATTACTTTCTTATTTCGTACATTCACCTAGAATAACCACGGTGATATGCATTCAGTGTAGCTGCGAAGGAGGCATAAATCTATCTCTCTCTCTCTCTTTTCAAAATGTAATTACGGGAACGTGTAATAACTAAGGCTTACGTAATAGCGCTTTTTCACAGCCATTAATAATCTAACGCTGTCAGTAGCTCACAACCTTTTGCTTATCAACACGACGTCCTCTCTCAGAGGGGACGTAGTAATTAGCTGCAGGCATCGTTCCTGTGTATTTTCATAACCTTTTCGCGCAGGGCAAAACGCGCTTTATCTTAACAGCATTTCTTAACGATGGCGTAAGGGTACGTAGACCTTTCGCCTGGTTGGCACGTAGTTGTGCATTAAAACTTATCCAACAAAAGAAATGCACCGCATGACAACCTGAACTAATTAAGCACTCCTGTTCCTAACGGCGTATACTGCACCAATAACGTTACCATCCTAAAGGCGCGGAATTCACGGCTTCTAAGGTGGGATTTGCGCCCGCCGTAATGGTTGTGAGTCTCATTAATCATAATGCTGGATTAGGCAAACAGGTCAAACTTCGTAATAAGTGCGGGGGGGTGGAGGCGGTAGGCGGGGTGAGTTAGGAGGGGGTTACTTGTTTTTTTTTTTTTTTCATATTGAGGTTGTTTTATAAACACGTCATTTTTCATTAGTGGTGTAGCAGTTAAACAATGCGTTCATGCTTCCTTTTTTTTAAACGTAACCTAACTAGAGTTGAGCTTCTATCACACTTCTAGTAGCCACCGTTTTAAAACGCAAAGCACAATTTAAAATAGCAGTGTAGGATCGTAAAAGGCTTACAAGGTCATCGTATTATCGGCTTCACGATGCTTCCTATTGAAACATCACGCACAGTTTAGTTAAGATTATGGGGCGTAGTCAGAGCAGTACAGCTGGAGGAAATAGTCCAAGAAGGAATATGACGTTATAATGTTGCGCAGTCAGCCTTTGCAGCCATAGCTTCGGGTGGTCAGTTTCCTTCCTAATTTTTGCCGAAAAGTCGGTACTACTGTTACCCTTGTGGACGAGCGTGCTTGTTTCCCAGTAGCAGTACAGAACTGACAGCGTTCTGCGGAGCACTCGCAGCTGTTAATGAAACACTATATACTTGGCCTGCGGTCTACTATCCTCACCAATTGCCTCTATCAGTGGTCCTTGACTACACACGTTGCTTCTTTACTGAAAAAAAAAAGGCAGGATCTGATTATGCGACCATTTAACGTTAATATGCATCTTCTATTTATTTACACTAGTCGGGATTCATTTAGTTTATACTGAAGCGCTATGGGAATTCATTGGCGTACTTAAGCTTGTGTAGCTGCGGTGCAGGTTTTTGCCTGTTTGTGTTGTTTTCTCTTGTGCTTCACGCGGACGTTTTCAAATTATTTTCACTTATTTATTCTCATTATGCGATTAAAAACCCTTAATGTGTATCTTTCATTGTGTTATACTAATCTGGATTCCTTTAACCATCCTTAATATGCATCCATATTGACCAATATTGGTCAGTTGTTAGCATATATTGATCCTGTTTTCGACTGCTGTTTTCAGCATTTTAGGGTCCCGGGCTGTCGGGGCGTGAATAAGCTGTGAGAAGAAATGTTAAACAGACATAACTACCTCTATAACGTCTGCAGTGGCAGTGCTAGAGAAATAACGTTGCTAATCCATTTAAGGCAAGGTTCAGTCGCAACGCTGTGTCTTCAGCACGCGTTTCCGTAGCTGTTTCAGCCAGCATGTGGGGCATGCGAGTTGCTGCACTCAACTACAGACGTCTTAAGTCAGTGCAGTCGGTCGATACTGGAAGCAGCGAGGCATCCATACTACTCGATCCTCACTCGCGACGCCGATAGGTCAAAGACGTCGGAGGGGACAGAACTGGTAGCAACTTCCCGAGCGCCTGAGCGCGTGAACGAAAGAGATGGAAAGCGTACACGAGGCAACTGAGATTGAGGAGCGGGGACTTCTTCGGGGTCATTTCGAAAGATGCCGAAAGAGAACACAAAACTGTACAATTCGCAGACCGTCACAGGCTCAAGGAAAAGAGTGGCAGTGTCAGGCGTGGCTTCTGTGGCGGTGTCTTAGGACAGAGGACAATGTTAAACCAAAGAAAGAATGTGTTCGAGAAGGGAAAAGCTGAGCGAATTCATAAATGATGGAAACAACTCACAAAGAGAAGGGAAGCACCCACAGAGATACATCAAACTCCAGAAAACACCACGGAAACGTCGGGTATCTTGAAGTTGCAACTTTGACAAATGGTGGGATACCGCTCCGCCTTATAGAAATCTCTCTTTGGAATACTTTGCCGGTACGCGTGAAAGTGATGTGCGCTTTGTTATTTGCTTTCGTTCAGTCTACTTCAGATATTTTTCTACGCCCAGTCTTTCCGTGCATTTTGCTTCGCAAACACTTGCAGCCGTCTGTCTCAGTATCCGCAATGCACACGTCGCCTATTCGCCACGTCATTCATCAGGCTGACATGCAGGAGTTTGTTCAACCGTTCAGCAGGGGACACAAAGGTCACTACGTTCTAGGCTTTTTTTGAAGGAATAGGAGACCTTCGTAGAATGCATCCGTAGAGGCGAGGTACCCTCTCCTAAATTCGGGATCAGAACAGCACCCCAGGTTATTAGCTATATGTAGTATTTCTAAGAGACACTCGCAACCATTCATGTACGGCATAACTTCTGCTTTCTAAATTAAAAATTGGGACATTTCAGCTTTCTGCAGAATTTAATAGTTAATATCCGCGGTTTTAGGTGCCAAACCACGGTGTGATCATGAGAGACGCAGTAGTGGAGGGCTCCGGAAATTTCAACCGCCTGGGGTTCTTTAACGTGCATTGACAACGCACAGTACACGGGCCTCGGCATTTTGCCTCCTCCGAAATGTAGCTGCCGCTGCGCGGATTCGATTTCGCGACCTTCGGATCAGCAGCCTAGTGCCATAGTCACTAGATCGCCGTGAGGAGGCAGCTTTCTACAAAGCGTTGCAGAAGATTGGTGGTTACGAATGATATTGGAGCTTCTTGGAACTGCAATATAATCTTTAGCCGGAACAACAACAACAACAACAACAACAACAACAACAACAACAACAACAACAACAACAACAACAACAACAACAACAACAACAACAACAACAACAACAACAACAACAACAACAACAACAACAACAACATTCGCAGCCTTCCAATCGCTACTTTAGTGAAGCTAGAAATAGCGGAGCAGACCGACTGTTGGCCTCTGGCCGTTTTCTTTGGCCGTATTCTTTATATGTATTTGCATCTCAGTGGCTAATTTGCTTTCGCTTAATAGTAGGGCGACTTAACATTGTTATAGCAGTGAGTTCCTCAGGCGCGAAAATCGGGAATAATTTGTAGTTAGCATATCTCCACACATTTAGACTGTAGATTGCGATTAGAAAAACGCAGCACAACCTGTGCATCATTTATACAATTCACCGCATAACTTGTGGTCTCCGAAGCATGTTGTTAAATGTCAGTCATTGCATAACCGTTTGTGTACCGCTTGAACTATGAGGCCGCGCCACTAGCTCGTCACGTCTCGTGTGCTTTTCATCCGTGAATCGCTGGACCACGGAATAAAACCGTGCAGCCTGAGGGAACGCAATGGAATGGAATAAACTGACATCGTAATAGCCCCAGGTCATTTTTCTTTAAAATCTGCTGCGCTAAATGGTAAACGAGAGCGCGACCTCATTATCCTCCCACGCCCGATTCACAACCCCCTCCACCACTTCTTCTCTACTGACCACTCGCATTCTTCGCTCGTTGGCCGTGATTTGAATAAACAACGACCGCCTGCGGCCTGGACAACAACGCCTCACCGCGATAGCACACCTGCTCTAGTTCGCGGGACAAAAGGGTGCCCTGTGAATTGTCTCGAATTGGACAAGCACCGCTGCTTGGAAACGCGCGAATCCGTGTGACATGTTTGTAATGGCGCTAGACAGCAAACTCCGGTGGCTTCTAATTTAACAGCGATGCTCTGCACATGCGGGAGTAGTTAAACGGGAAGCAGAGCGCACTTTGCGCTAATTTCATCGAGAACGTCCAGCGTGTTTGAGGAGTTATAAGATGACCTTAAATAAGTACGTTCGTCCAGGCCTCAGGAGATTTCCGCGCGGGACATGCGATTGATAACGGAGATACACAGCGGATATGCCGGCTATTGGAACCATCAACACGGGCGTCTCCTTCAAATAAAATTAGTGGCATATATAAATGTGACACCTAGAGAGGTTCGCTGCAATAAGCGGCCGATTTTTGACAGCTACGTCCAACGTCAGTTGAAAACTGCCAAGCGACTTAATATATCTTAATAATTCAATTTCGTTTAATCATCGTGTAGTTGCAGTGGTTACATAATTGCTCGCACGTGTAGAATGCTATAAGTTAACCCTGTCTGTTAGCTTTTCTTTGTCTGTTATTCCATACAGGAAGCCGCAACTACCTTGAAACTTCGTCTGGTTGGTTCTACGGAGTCAACACTTGCAAGCACATGGTGGGGACTGTTTTTTTGCACATGTTAGCATGACTCAGAAAATAGTAGTTTTGTTATTTTTGCATTAGACCCTTTATCAACAGCATTGGAACATGTTTTTCAGGACGTATATCGAAAATAAATAGAGCAGACGCGCGATACCTCGAAATCCATTCGCGAGGTTCCCTCAACAACTGTTTCGCGACGCCTCGTGAATGCCGTTCGCTGACGCAAATGAAATAAATCGCCGCGTTAGTGTAAAGCCAAAACGCTACGTGCGCACGGATACACTCTGTTTCGCAAACTCAGCGTAGGCGCGTTGGCGCGGCTGTTTCGCAAGAAACAAGGGTCAATCACCAACGCTTATCTTTCAGTGTTCGCGCGTAGTTGTGCAGAAACTCACCAGCTTGGGCAACTCTCGGCGATCATTCGAATTCCATCACGGAGCCATAGAGCCACGCTCGTTTTAGCATTGGGAATTTAACTTACGTAAACCAGTGAATCTATACGCATAAAAGTTACAGAGCTCAAGGGAAGTGTGGCAATTCTAAATGTGCTCGCAATCTCGCCGAAACGTGCAATTCTGTCCGCTCCGGAAGAATAAGCAAGCGGCTAATAGCCCGCACGAGTTTCTGCCGTCAAGACAGCCTGCTTCATGTGCACCATGCGGCTTCATATGCAGATTTGTGGGCATATATAGAGTGAAATCATAGCAGTGATATACGCAATGTCGACGAATGAGAGTGCCAGCAATCGGAATGTTGGGCAGTATTACGAATAGGATCTCTCATTTAAACAACACTGACTCCGCGAGCGATTAGAAAGAGTTGCAAAGCTTTTGGCACACACAGTTGCCTATAAACTAGCGAACATGTAAGTGTATATAAATTTAAGAATCATAGTTATAGCCCTGCCATTCAAAAACAACGAAGAAAGGCATGTGTCATGAATGTGGCAATGCGTTAAGAGAAGATGTGTTTGACGCAGAACGAGCAAGCGCAATGTTCCACTCAGTCCTGTAGCTTATGGTGGAGTATGCCGCTTGCACGTTAAATGTAAACATCAAGTTTGTACTTCTAACGGCAATCTGAGTAAAGGACAAAAGTAGTATCTCGGATCTCATCTCCTAAGTCTCGCGGTTTACTGCTCAGCTTTAATGTACGCCACTCAACGTGACCGGGAAATAACGAGGTACATAGCGAACTCTTACAAGCACAGCTGGAAAAGGGTCGAATATGCGCAGTGGTTTAATTCCGTCCGCGAATCTTAGCGAACTCTTGCCCAAGTTGTATAACGAGCACTAAACCGATAAACCGGCCGGGTGTGTTTTAAATGTTCCTTTCGTACGAGCGCTCCGGCTTTGTGATCTGCAAGACTGTGTAGATGAGGCTGCTTCTTGCTCCACGACTTTCTTGTTGCAAACACAAAGAGCCACCGAAGAACTTGTTTAACGATGCGTGTAAAGCAAGCCCGAGCATCATTTCCAAAGCGTGCTTGCTGCATTAAAAGAGAGAGAGAGAGAGAGAGAGAGAGAGAGAGAGAGAGAGAGAGAGAGAGAGAGAGAGAGAGAGAAAACACGTGCGGCTTGTTCCGCCCTAACAAAGCGAAGTCCGTGTCGACACGGAGTGCAGGACCAGGCGCTGCTGTAAATATAGCGGGAAATATCTGTGATATGGATGCGAACTACAACGAGGCTCTGACTGTGCTTTCCTCTTGCCAGTGCTCGGGCACGCTGTCCGGCCTTTTTCTCCTTTTTTTTAGGGTTGCATTTTGTACTCTGGAGCACGTACACTGTTTCATTTTCTTCACTGAGTCGTTTGAGCAATGCTTTGGCAGGTTTATTCGTTCAGCAGTTCCATTACGACGGCGAAACAAAAGGTTCATTAGTGTCTTGTGAACAGACTACTACAGTTGAAATTAACGGGACAGCAATTTCAAGGGTCACATGTCTTCTTTTAAATTTTTTGTTTGGTTTTTGCTGGAGCTAAGAAATTATCATAGTTTTCAGCCTTCGTCCATAAACTGAAACGACAAGAAGCGCCTTGCCTCAATTCACAGATATAACTTACAGTGGAATCAGGCTGAGATTCGGGGATTTAACGTGTTGTGCCAACAAGAACATGGTAGTGGAAAACTCTGAATTCATTCTGGCCACCTGCAGTTATTTAATATTATCTTAAATTGGCTAGCACTCCCCTTCCCTACGTTGGAGCGGCCCGAGATCCTCCCCGTATAAAACTAGGGCGGATCCCTTCAGAACCTAAATGAAGTTTTCATCTGTCTATCCATCTATTAAATCAAAGTACGCAGGTGTTCTTATTTGCATTTTGCCTCTATTGATATGCGGCTACAGTGGCCGGCAACCATACCTGCGCCCCTTTCAAGCTCAGCAGAGAAACACCTCATTCCCTGAACCACTATTGAATATTTTACAATTAAAAATGAATTTACTGTGATAACTGTAGCACTCAGAACACGCTTATTATGCTGTATATCAGTGCATTTTGAATGCTTATAGATAGTGTATACTTGTATTAGCCGACATCGTAGAAGTTTTCACTGCGAATCATCCACATGAAAAGACGGAGGCCGTTCCTACACTGCATACACAAAACCTTGCAAGTAAATATAAGTTCGCATGAACCACACACAGGAGCACGCACCGTGAAACCATATATGTTTGACGTGAACATACCCAGCAAGTACGAGTAGCACATTTGTCTCCTCTTACCAATGCATGCCCACGTTCGTGCTTGCATCGATTTTATTTTGTTTTCTTTTTCGGCAACATATCTGTATATGGTTCTGTTATCTTTGTGACACCACAACGCTTCCCTTTGAGTATAGCACATCGTTGAGTAACTTTCAAGAGGCAGGTGTCCTGCGCGTGGAATTGTTCAATAAGCAGTTCAACAAAAATGGGGACAGGATGATCGAATGCCGGGCCTATAATTTTTTTTGTAACCGTCAGTGCTAAAAAGAGAAAACAAAAGCCTCTGGGCACACGCAACCGCAACAGTCGTGGAAGATACGCCACCTCTTCTTTTATTGAAAGTGCGCTCTTTAGAAAAGTTTAGTTCGAGTGCAGAGGTCAGGAGTGCCAGTGCACGTGACCTTTAGAGTAGATCGTCAGCAGCCAATATGAGAGCAGGGAAGGAAACGTAATTTAGAGGGGCGCCTCCATCAATCACATTGCCACTTTCAACCTCACCATCGCAACATACCGCCAACTTTCGCAGCTTTGCCACACGAGTTTGCGCGGCTGCTCCCCTAGTGCCCATGGGAGATGTACGTTTGCGGGGCAAATCCCAAGGGTTAGAGGAAGCTAAAGCACCGCTGCTGTACTTAGCGCGCACACCTCGCCGTTGCAGGGCGCCTATACCTGCTCGGCGAGGGATGTCACGTTTCTTCTCGGTAGCAAACTGGACGATATTATTATTCTTTGAAAATGACAAGTATTTCTGCAATGACCCGATTACGAAATCTCATGACCCGTACGTCCCTCCTCCACCCTGGACGAATAGCAGTGGAGAAATAATGAGTAAAGGTTCGCAGTGCTTTTTTTTTTCATATTGGCGAAGGAGTTATTGCGATAGCCACACACTGATTATTATTATTATTATTATTATTATTATTATTATTATTATTATTATTATTATTATTATTATTATTATTGTGGTTAGGTTAAAGAAATGACGCTAATTTCTGCAGCCCATGTCGGGAGCGCGGCTAGGCGTTCGTGGGAGTAGGGGAGATGGAATGAAAGAGATAGAAAGGGGAGAAAAGCCGTAGTGGGGGGCTCCGGAAGTTTTTGCCACCTAGGGTTCTTTAATGTGCGCTGGCAACGCAGAGTACACGGGCCTCTGGTATTCTTGCCTCCATTGAAAATGCGAACGCTGCGGCCGGGATCGAACCCGCGTTTTCTGGGTGGCAGCTGAGCACCGTAACCACTACACCACGGCGGCGAACTCACACGCTGGAACATTATACGAAGTAATGCGTGGCAAGTTTTTAAGGGAGACGTGCTCCGGTTTTGTCCTGCCCAACTGCTGGATCCCGTCCGGCGCTGACTTATAGCGTGCCTCATGCGCAACTGCACGTTGTCCCTAAGGTCCCTAGATATTTCTTTTCCTGGAAGCGGGGTAAATCTAAACAGTTTAGTTGTGCCTGCTTGTAGACACGCATTCGAGCGCGCGTTTCTTTCAGCGCGACTAACGCGTGGGCATGCTCTTACGGCGTTCCGATGAAATGCACGGTACGTGGAGCGTTGATCAGTATTCACTGCAACGCTCGAGGGACGCCGTCGCCGATTCACACGACCGAGCACCTGGTCTAGAGGAGGAAGCGGCGAAAACTTTGCGTCACTTTGTCAGAGACGTTCGAATGAGCCTCCCTTGCGGAAGACATCTTAGGGAGAGAGCAGTCCACAAGCCCATGTCACCACCCTTATCGAGCTTAGGGAGGGCTGTTGTATGGACAGCTCGAAATAGTATACCTCCATGGCTCGCCCACATGGTCACCCATATCGAACTCGGAGAGAGCTTTCATTATAGTATACTAGGCGTATTATACATACGCGGGGCTCCGCTTGCGTTATAAAGGAAGCTCTTATGTGGCCGAGTGGTCTGAATACCTCGTCTGGGTCGCAGATCCGTGTCCCCGCCCCGCACCCCTTGAAGATTTCTTTAGCGCTGTTTTAACAGCAAAGCTGTTTTGCGCCGAATTATTCACAGTCCAAACGGCGTTCGCTAGAGGAAAGGCCGACTTACCCTCTACCCTGTACCGACACTCTTGTTATCAACCTACTGCTACATGATAGTGGCAGAGACATACTTGCCCATTGCCACATGATACTGAATGGGCTAGATGATAGTGGTAGCGAACCTGACACCTGTGCTATGTTCCTCCATGATCGTAACACGCGCAGCGTTGTGAAAGAGAGCGAAGAAGGGAATAAGAACACGAGTTCCACTGACGCCGCCGAGACCGATGGGAGCGCGCGTAGGTTTAGCTCGCAAGGGCGGGTTCGATCTTCGCAGCCGTGGCTGCATTTCCATTGTGCGAAATGCAAAGAAACACACAAAGAAAAAAAAATAGCCGCTAGCTGAGCCAAGGTGTACGGAAGTGTGCAAGTCATCCGCCGTGTTAGCTTAGAGGTTACATACTGACTTGCTAAGCTCTACCAAAAAAAACATACAAAAAATGCAGGTCAACTCGTAACTGCATGTCAAAATAAACCCTGAAGGAGGGAAAAAATTACATTACCAATTATCGTTAACATGTACACGCAGAGGGTACACAATGTGCGCCCAGGGCAACAAAAGATGCATAAAATGCAGCGGTAGTGATTTTTAACAAAGGGAAACCGATAGTCATGCTTTTTGCTTGTCCCGACGTAGTTTAGTCCCACGATGTCCACGAGGGCACCACGCAGATGAGCTTCACGCCTGTTTCGCACTGCAGGTTTGTTCGTATATGCGGTAATTACGGCTCACACAGGGCGTCGATCGTCTAATCCACGTATATGCTTTTGCGTCTACTATGTCTGCGAACTGTATTCTTATACTCACGTCTTTATTTCTTTTTTAGAATTTTCGTCCGACTATAGGGCCCCTATTGTAATCACTCAGTTGTGCTTTAAGCTTCACAATAGCTTCACAAAGGACAGGCGAAGAGGCAGTGAGAAGGGAATAGTGCTTGTCGCATGGCTACTGTATATCACGTGCGTGTTCTATTATTAGTACAAACTCTTCATTCACAGTCGTAAGCACAGAAAACAGCCAAAGCTTCGTGTTATGTGCGGCTCCTAGACGAGGTGCCTGCTTTACCACAGCGCGGATGGTCCTGTTTTGCAATAAAAGAATTAGAAGCATTCTAGCCAAGAAGTGGAGGATGTCCCATCGACTCTCGTTATCAAAGTAGGGACAGCTCTGCCATGCTCTCCCATAGTAGAGTGCGATTTACTCTGAATCGTTCACCTTTTGTTCTAAAGAGAAAACTACTGCTACGTGTGAACTGCATGAGAGCGACTTAATTACGACGCAAAAGAAATCACAAATGAAACTTGATTTTATAGAGACATACAAAATATAATTGAAGATAACCGATAAGGTGGTGTATTTAAACTGCGGTGTCAGCATTAGATATCTACACATAATCTGTTAACTTACCTATTACTGTGCGTTCTATTCGCTTTTCGCAAATTTGTAGTGTTTCAACACTGAAGGCGATGATTAGGCCCTTGCCGCTTCCTAGTATGCAGATTACGCAGCCGCTGTGTTTAGCGTACAGAGGCAAGGAAAGTAAGTGACCGCCTGTCATTAAGGCCTAAGGTGATTCTCTAGATCAAGAGGTCTCCTCTATACATCGCTGAAGACGTTCTGCCACACTACGCTTACTTATACGAAGAAACCAGCGAACTACGTCAAATGCAAGGCAAGAGTTCGGCCAAAAGTGCGCTACAAGCCTAAGCACCAAGGCTGAAGACACCAAAGCACCTTTTCCGATTGTCACGGTTCTCCGCTCGGCCCCTTGCGTGACGTGCGTAAATATCGTACGTGTCTGCTGTCTTGTCCTGCTTGCTTAGGTCTTTACTTAACTGGCTAAAGGAATGCAGGCACGGCCCAGTGGAACTTGAAAGCGTCATTTGGTAAGCTGACAGGCGTCGCATCCCTCCAGGGGTCCCAATCGATGAAGCTTGTGGCAATTAGCAGCGCTCCGCTTACAGGACGTCAATCTTGAATCGTGGTGTTCTGTCAGTTTGATCCTCATATTAGACTACGACTAAGGAGCTGCTTATTTGTATTGTTATTGCCTCAATTAGGACGCAAAAGAAATCACAAATGAAACTTGATTTTATAGAGACATACAAAATATAATTGAAGATAACCGATAAGGTGGTGTATTTAAACTGCGGTGTCAGCATTAGATATCTACACATAATCTGTTAACTTACCTATTACTGTGCGTTCTATTCGCTTTTCGCAAATTTGTAGTGTTTCAACACTGAAGGCGACGATTAGGCCCTTGCCGCTTCCTAGTATACAGATTACGCAGTCGCTGTGTTTAGCGTACAGAGGCAAGGAAAGTAAGTGACCGCCTGTCATTAAGGCCTAAGATGATTCTCTAGATCAAGAGGTGATCTAGATCAAGAGATGATTCTCTATACATCGCTGAAGACGTTCTGACACACTACGCTTACTTATACGAAGAAACCAGCGAACTACGTCAAATGCAAGGCAAGAGTTCGGCCAAAAGTGCGCTACAAGCCTAAGCACCAAGGCTGAAGACACCAAAGCACCTTTTCCGATTGTCACGGTTCTCTGCTCGGCCCCTTGCGTGACGTGCGTAAATATCGTACGTGTCTGCTGTCTTGTCCTGCTTGCTTAGGTCTTTACTTAACTGGCTAAAGGAATGAAGGCACGGCCCAGTGGAACTTGAAAGCGTCATTTGGTAAGCTGACAGGCGTCGCATCCCTCCAGGGGTCCCAATCGGTGAAGCTCGTGGCAATTAGCAGCGCTCCGCGTACAGGACGTCAATCTTGAATCGTGGTGTTCTGTCAGTTTGATCCTCATATTAGAGTACGACTAAGGAGCTGCTTATTTGTATGGTTATTGCCTCCCGCGTAGAGAAGGCGTAGTAAAAGGGTAATGAATTCTGGTACTAGGAATGGTTCTTTCAGTAGTTCAGCCCATGTCACTAGAGAGGGCTTACAAAGACGTGACATTTTTGTTCTTACTAGGATGGTTTTTCTTTCACCCAACGCTCTTTGTTTCTCAGCTGTCTATTTTGTCTTTGCATTATCCCCTTGCACTATACGCGTGGGCCAACACGCAAGTTACAGCATAGTACAGATGAAATGAAGCATCACAGTGAATATATAATATAATCGCGAAATGATTGCAGTAACAAGTCGTTGTGTCCGAGGTGACAAGGTCAATTATATACGTCTGCTATGTATTGTATTTTAGGAAGTCTTAACGAAATGTCTCAAAAGAGGGTCATATAACTCTAGTACCTAATCTGCATTTTCTTGCTCTGGCTCACCTTGTGCGTCTGCGTGTTGGGCAGTGCTTGAAATTGGGCAAAGGTAGTTTGATAATAAAAGCAATTTACAAACTCCAAGAGAACGAACTAAAAATGTGTCTAACCATTAAGCAGGCTTTGCCTAAGGCAGAAGGATGAGCTGGGGCAGGGTTGAAGGTTCCACTGCTGGAACTGTCATGGTTATTATAATACTGACAACCTTACGTCGAAGCGGCGAAAATTAACTGTTGCTAATATAATAACGTTAAGGTACTGTTAAGCTCAACAGGAAACGGGCAACTTTCTGAAAAATAATGTTGAGAAACAGTATGGAAATACGATTAAAGGAACACATGGAACGACACAGACGCATAGACACATCATGCTGTGCCGACGTGTGCGTGTTTACGACTCAATTCAGCTGTACGTACCCCTTCTATTATGGATTCTAACAACAAATCATACCACCAACAGTCTTAAGCAATATATTGAGACTGTGGATAAACTAAAATAGCCTGAAAATGACCATTTATATCAAGAACATTTTGTCTCATGAAGATTCGGTCTAAGGAAAGTTTATTCGTCTAAGGCACGCAAATGCGGCAAGAGCATGTGTTGGTGTACGTGCCTGTAAATAGAGGGGATTAATTAGAGTAATATGAGTTATAATGTCAAACTGACATTATTCCTGGCGTTTTACGCCCCAAAACAACGATATGGTTATGCGAGACGCAGTAATGTACCGTTTCGGAAATTCTAACCACCTGGGGTTTTCTAACGTGCTCTGACATCGCACATCACTCGGGCTTCTAACATTTCCCTTCCATCGAAATGCGGCCGCCGCGGCCCTGACTCGATCCGCGACCTTCGGGTCAGAAGTCAAATTCCATAGCCACTAAAGCACCGCTTTGGGTGTATAACGTCAAAGTAATAGAGGCAGCAGGAACAAAGGCGGTAGCATCGAAGCAGTTAAAGAAGACTGTATATGTAGTGCTAAACTGCGGCTGGTAAATAATAAGCACTGTAGTGAAGAATAGCAACGCTAGTCAGAGAGACAGGGTGCGCTACTTGCGGAGGAAGAAGACGTTCGGAGAGCTCAACGCGCGTGCTGCCTCCGCGATTGCCAAGGCTTCAGTCGCGACTGTTTTCTGCCGATCTTGCCAAGCAAGATCCTTGAATAAACGCCCTGCTTCAGCACTACAATATTATTAATTATTTCAATGATATAGTGAAAGTGAAAGAGTACTCTATTCAGAAGTGCAGACTCTGCAGATAAATGATCGAGTCTCGAACGAAATGAAAGTCGGAGAGGACCTGAAAGTTCCATGTGTTCCAATCGATGCTACAAATAAGCACTGCAAGAGCCGTGCCTTGAGATATCAGGCTGGAGAAGACGGATTAGTAGTTCACTCTGTCGAATATAGAGAATATTTTGTACTAAAAAGCTTGCAATGGTCTGCGTACAATGTCTGAAGCCTCCAGGGACACGAGTCGGCTAGAAAAACGCAAAGTGTGTGTTACCATATGAGACGGTAAACATGTAAGAGTAAAAAAAAAAAAATCTAGATCGATCATTCTATTCCTGCCAGTATATACAAAAGTATTCAAAAATGTAATTTGCAATACGTTAAGACAAACTTTCGACTTCAATGAAGAGAGCAAGCGGACTGGATCAGAGTAAAGTGCTCCATCAAGTAACTGAGATATTCTTTAAACAAAAAAAAAGGAAAGAAAAATCAACCTTAATATGGTTTTCGTAGGCTACGAGAAGACATTCGACGCAGTGGGAGGTATTCCGTTGAGAAGGAACATCCCAGTCATACAAAATGTGCAGAACCGACGTTGACAAGTGTTTCATAGTTTCCATTATTCTCGAGAATAAAAGCCCCCAATAGGTACAAGAATTGGGGCCGTTGGAGTGCTCATGCGAGGATATAGAGTATGTGTAATATTGTTCACTGCACGCTTTCAGCAAATATTCGAACGATTAGATTGAAAAAATAACAAACAAAACAAACAAACATATGATTGGCAGCCCACATCAGTGAGGAATTAAAAAATTAAGACATAAAGCAAGCAAGCACAATGGTAGGGCGCATATGCACAGAGGTGCCATGAACATGGCTCGAACACCATATAGAAACACTCGTATAGAAAGAGAAATGATACCTTCGGTATATTCAAGTATAGCTTACGGGGCGGCTGTATGGCTCTGCAGAGCACAGTTTAATATTGAAGCTATGCACAGCGACTTTGCACGGTGTTCAAAAACAGTACGTCACAAAGCGGGTTTTCGCTGATGGATAGTATTTAACGGCCTGGGCGACTAAAAAGTGCTTCTCGTCGGCGCTTACAATGAGTACTCAAGTTACCCTTTACTTGGAATTTTATCCTTTCAGAACCTCCGTTGACGAATGTTCTTCTGCATTTTGTGCAACTTTTTCTCGAAGCGTACTAACACTGCACTTTCAGTCCTCAGTTAGTTGGGTAAACTAATCTTCGCGAAAACGACCAGATGCACTCTTTTTCGTCGCAGAGCTCTAGCCTGTCCACAAGCAGGTGCATGATCTTCTGATATTTTTTTAGAAAAAAAGAAATAAAGAAAACATGGAGAAGTTTGTGTAGGTATGCACTGCCACACGCATACCAAACGGTGTTGCGTGCTGCTGGTGCTGCAGCTGTTAGCACGAAGCCCTTCCAAGTAATTAGCCGTAATCACCAGAAGACGCTGCGAAGGAGCTTGCACTCACTCTTTTCTTCATTCATCGGAAGCTCCGCATTCTTGGTGAGAGTGTGTAAACCTAACCTCGGCAACGGAAACAACCGTGTGTTCTAAGTACAGTGGAATTGCAGCAGGCAACTAAGTAAGGAGGCCGCAGTGGAAACAGAACCCGGAAACGAGCAGTGAGTTCAGCTTACTTTCGTCGTGAATGTGACGCTAAATTCCCCAGCGCTACTTTTCACACTCCGCTGGTTAGCAATGCGGAAGCATAGCCACATCATCACGTTGACTTGCTTGATGCGCTCTGAGAAACCGTTGAAGACATTGTGAAGGCAATACAGATCTCATCTTGTATAGTTCTCATTAAAACTTCCGAACAAAGAAAATAACTTCTGTATTGAGCACGGCTTATTTAAGGTTTAATAGAAATTGACATTTGATTGGAGTGGTGGGAACTGCAAATACATGCTTTTTCTAACACGAGAAGACAAGAAAGAACTTTAATACGTGTGCTAGACCCCTAAATATCGATGACGAAAACTAACACAAAACCTAGAAAGAGTTGTTCAGCACATGAAGCAAGCGAGTCTTATGCTGAGTATTATTATAGCGTGAAATGCAGCATGAGGTTAAACGAGGCATGCGATTACAGAGGGACACGTATGAACAGTTTCTGCGACCTCGGAGCGCGAACGATAACGTATTTAATCCAGGTGATTTGAAACGCAACTGTACATATCCCGCAGGTAAAAAAATCCCATTTGTTGGTTGTAATTGGAGTCAGTGGTATGAATATCATGCTGTGGAGGACAAGAAAGTGCGGATGCCCGCCGCAGAAAATGGAATGAGATACTTCTTTTATTGCAAGGAAACGCCTGCAGATATAAGATCGCTTATTGTGTGCGCTGCGGTGCCAAAAGCTGCTTTAACTTCAGTTTTCTTGCATGATGTACTCAACCAGAGGAAGAAAGTTCAGGCGCGTTTACTACTCACACGCGCAAATATGCTCAGACGCATTGGTCGCAGTAAACAAGGCAAGGAGGCCGCAGTAAGTATCATCATTCTGTATCTGTATTCTCCCTGTTTCGTCTCTCTGATCACTAGGCCTAAAATAAATTAGAGTGGAAGAATGCTATGCTTATTACTTTTGCATGCAGCCGTTCCCACAGCGCAAAGAAAAATTACACAGCGCCGAATCAATTTCCTGTGAAACAAAATGAGAGAACTGTCAATGCTTATCACGTGAGCAAGGAAAGCGTTACGGATGATTACACATGAGAATGCATCGGGCTAATAAATTATCACAGCAGCATCCTTAATCGAGCTGTTTCTACTTCCCCGAAGAGCGTCCAGACATGGGAAAGGTAAACAAAAGAATGATACTCTTGTTGCGCGAAGAAGACGGCACCTAATAAGCATCGCACAGACATCGCATGACAAGTGCTTTACTTCCTGCAATATTTTTCTCGCCTTATATCCTTCCTTTTTTTGCTTTTTTCCTCTCTCTCTCTCTGAACATTTCCCGCAGCGAGGACTCGTACTTCTTGCTTCAGGTCAGTGGACCTTAGGTAGAGGAAAAATTGCATAGATGTATTGCCTTCCCTGCTCTCATTTATCAGCAGTTCTTAATCATCAGATTGGCTACAAAAGGACAGTTTTCTTGCAAGCATCAACTGAGGTACATTTTCGACAAATTTTGCGACAATTATTTCATTTTCTTCCTCGTTTTCAATTACCAGCGTACGGGTTGAGAGATATATTTTGAATAATTCGCTAACGCACGCATAAATGCACTTTTCTAATGCGCAAGACAGTTACGAACATACTCCATTAACATACGCACTTGTTTCTTTTTCTTTTTCTCACGGGGACCGTCTCTCTCACTTTCTTGTGACGCGCGTTACCGCTCCGCTCAGGCCACGCTTATCTTGGATGCTGCTTCCCGAATGGGGTCAACTCATTTACATACTTTGTATGAATGACCTGCATGTCCGAGCATCATCCAGGTAGTGCGTCCATCAGTGATAACACCAGGGTGTACTGTGATGCATGTATAAAAGCCGCCGCACTTCGCAGTTGAACACTTTTATCGACACGACTGACGAATGCGCTCGACGATGCGGTTCTGCAGAGAGATTTACTTTTCTCTGCAGGGCACGAGATTGCCCTATAAAAGGCTTGATCTCTAGAGTTTGGTTACGGCGTCCTTTATCATCACGACCACGTGGCAATATGCCACGTATGATGGATAGACATGAGAACGAAACCCCTATACAATATCTACGTGAATGCAACAAAGAAAACAATTCGACATGAAAACCCGAACGACTCCAGCGCGTGGTATATTTAGGTTAAATTACAGTTTCAACTCTCCATCTGTATTTCGGCTATGTGGTTAGCATATCCTACTACTGCTTCTACACTACTACTACAACCAGCAATAATAATAATAATAATAATAATAATAATAATAATAATAATAATAATAATAATAATAATAATAATAATAATAATAATAATAATAATAAACTACCGAGGTACTTCGTCCCAGAACGGGGACGTTTTTATTGCATCCAAATACTGTGAAATTTGTATCGCCTTGGGTACTTCAACGCCCACCTAAATCAGTGTGGATGGGAATCTAGCTTTCGCATCCGCGCAAATGCGACTGCTACAGTAGCGATTGAAGCCGCTGCATTCGGGTCAGTAGGCGAGCATCGAAACCATTGCCGCTCAGCGCCGCAGTCGTATAATTACGGCAGAGATATTCAATTTAAGCTTTTAAAAACAAACAAAGAAAGCAATCAAAGAAATCAATCAAAGGAAGAAGGAACAAACAAGCCCGAACATGAAAAAAAAAAAAACAGAAACGGGCTAACTACTTCCATTTACGCGGACAAACCAAACGTCCATGCAGTAAAGATTAAAAAAAAAACTGCCGAAGACACTTAGATTATGATATTTCCATTATATATTAACTCAATATCTGCTCCCCAGCACATGGTAGCAAACCGGATGCGTCACTACTTAACCTTTATCCCTCTATCTCTCTCTCTCTCATGAGAGATTTGCGCAGAATATAGGAGGAAAAGAAGGACAAGGGAGAACAAAATCGAGAGACACTAGACATGACACAAAAACAGAGCTACGGCGCTGCCTTAAAATTCATAGCCCAAACCTACAGGATGTGTGAGCACAAGAGGCCTGGTTTTGTACCTCAGACAAGGAGAAACGAAAGGATATGGGCTGACCAGACCCTCCGTCACTGTACACGATAGACCAGTAAAACAAAGGTATTCTGCCTGAGGTAGCGTGGTGCGGTACCAAGATCACACAGATTGGTAAAAACCTCCACATGGCCATTTCTGCCAATGCTCAATTTCTTTACTCCGGCTCTCGAGAGAGTGCACGAACGCTCCGTTTTTGGTTGCTCCTTCTCTACTTAGGATTTTACCAGCACTCCCGTATATGACAGTGCTTGAAAAAGAGCTAAAGTCGCCAGCGCACCAGTGAGAAAAATAAAGGAGGGAGGGGGGAAGGAAGATCGCAGAAGCGCTCTTGAGCTCAACTGCAATGACCAATCCTGCGCCTGCTGAACTATATGAAGATATCAGAGTACCCTCGATCCACCTGTGAGGTGGGAGATATCGGATCGCCGAAAAACAAACATATAGTTTCTCGCAACCGCCCTCTAGAGCTGCATCCGAGGGGTTTATTTCAGAAAGTGCCTTTATTTCGAGTGATAAATCAGAAGTGGCGCTGTCCAATATCATCGTTGTCTCTGTATCATCGTTCTTCCTGAAAGTCCCCAGACATAGCAGTAAAAAACGTCAAAGAATTCTCTAGCTTCTTTCTTTTTTATACAATCGCTTGAAGGGACACTGGCGCACATCTATTATTTGAACCTGAAGTTTAAACTGTTATTTTGAGACCTCCACGATGTGTCAGCTCTGCCTTCCTCCAGTACTAGATAAAATTATGTATTGTTTTCGGTAGTTTGCTTCAGCGTGCTAGCAATGGCGTCATGAAGCGGAGGGTACTTTCCTTGAACGACTAGGGCAGCTCGTGAACCGCCCGGGTTCTCACTGGAAGCAAGTACCAAGTTCCTAAAGATTAATTTTCCTTCTTATCGACCTTTCTATCGGGGTGTCTGCTTCCGTTACACTGTCGTACCTTGGCTGACCACAAGAAGTTTTTGCACGGCCCGAACTCAGCTACAAGAACCGAATTATCGTTTCCTCGGATCTAAACAAGTCCTCGTATGTGTTCGACTCACTCTTTTTTTTTGCACATATCCACTTTCATTTCTCCTCAAGCTAGCCGGGTCTCCTTTCACACTTCCTCGTCATCTGGTAGCTTGGCAAAAAAGAAGGCTTTACGTCGTTATAACGTGCCAAGTTTAGCGCGGGATAACCCGAGTAAATTAAAGTAAAAAAATAATGTATGCGGTTTCTCACTGATCCCTTCATTCTGTACAACGACTTCTCCTAAGCAACATTTATAGTGCCCCCGGACAGCGTTTAGTATTTTCTTCGATATCTACGTCCGACTGAACACCGCTGAATACCCGCCCGTATTGTCGAGAGACCACGATTGTGCGTGTCCCAGATTCGACTCTCTAGCAGCGAACAATAGCGGTGCCACACAGGCACGTAGTATCTGAAATGTTTAGCTATGTATCATAAACATCCACAACGTGTACTGGGTCGCCTGTCTGCAAATGCACCGTGCCGAAATGACACGCATTGAGGATAATGTCTGTACGAGCATGCAGAGGGGGATACATTTGCTTTCAGTCACAAATGGGTGTTTTCTAAACGCAACGGCTGAAAAGGCATTCGGAAGTGCTTTAGGGAGAGAGCGAGAGGAGGCTCTGGTGAAGGCTGTGCGCGAGTAGTGAAAGAAAAAAGAAAGAAAAACAAGAAAACGTGCGGCTCATCTGCGAAAGGGAGATGAGGATCGTTTGGAGCGCTGCTTTTTGATAAAATACTGAAATGGGAGGTGCAATCAGAGAAATGCCAAACAGATGTATTTTTTCTTTATGTAAACCACTACTAAATACACTTTCACAAAGGTTTATGAAAGGACATTTCCGAAGAAATAATTTGTGCACGTGAAACGTGCTCGGAAACTTCCTTAAGTGCATGATGTCGAGCTTTGAAGTTCAAGGGTTTTAAGGGCCTCGAGGTTTCGTGCGTGTCATGTTTCTTCCCAAATGTAATTTACTGTTTGAATAAGAGGTGCGTTCAGAAGTTTAAAATATAAGCAACAAACTTAGCGAGCGCGAAAAAAGGAAATGATAAGGTAACGCGCTAACGTCAGCGATTCCTTAAATAAAATAGAGCCCGACGAAAGAGTAGCAGAAGAAAAGAGAAGCAAGATCGGTCTTTACTTAATTTTTTGAGGCAAATGTGTTTGCTGAGAGTGTCATGATTTTACTGTCACCAGTCTATATTTAGGATGGAACCTGTTACCTTCCCTTTAGCTGCTCTATAATGTCTGCTAAATTCCGTTGACTACTTTCGCTATGCCTCTTCGTATATGGCGCGAACAGACAGCGTAAGTACACAACCTTCTCTGAGGTTTCTACATACACACAGGCTCTATGTATGTATACTACGCTGACAGGAAGTTTGTGCCGCGTCGGAAAAGGACACAGTGCTACCTCATAAATTTTAAATGTGCCTTTTTTACTATAAATACTGCGCGAATATTTAGTGTGCGCCTGATCAAAAAAAAAAAAAACAGTAGGAATTAACACAAAAATTAGAAGCACGTGCAAAGTGCGAAGATGAAAGACTGACTTCACTGATGTAGCATATTTAGAAGCTTTTTATTGCGCAATGCTGTAATATATGTGTACATGCCGGCCTAAAGCATGCGCTTTTGCGATCGAAAGCAAGCCTGGAATTCCACATTCGACAACGAAAGAGCCAACATAGTGACGCAGGCCTGTAGCACATCATTGATAATGGATGTCATCAATCTCACGCTTTGTCTACCCAAGTATTGGTTGAAGGATTTCTGGGGAGACGCTTTTACCCAAAGGAGAATACTAAAGCTAACCACACGCTACTGCTAGGACCAAGACGCTGGGGTGTTTTTGACGGATTTGACTAGTCTGCAAACGCGAGGAACTTTAGGAAAGAAATGAAGTTGGACAGAAAAAAGAAATAAGAGCGTAACGAACCAGGGACATAATATTAATACCGTTCCCGTTATGTAGTTTCGCTAGGCAGCGTCTTTGTACTATAAGTTATTCACGCGCACGAGCTCGGCATGCAGGCGAGCTCATGGGCGCTCGCGCTGTGATTATGATAATGATTGATTGTTGTTCGGGTAAAGAAAGGACGCTAATTTCTGCAGCCCATGTCGGAAGCTCGGCTAAGCGTCCATGGGGGTAGGGGAAAGGGACTGAAAAAGATGGAAAAGAGAAAAATGCCGTAGTGGAGGGCTCCGGAAATTCTGAGCACCTGGGGTTGTCCGCCGCGGTGGTGTAGTGGTTACGGCACTCGGCTGCCACTCCAAATACGCGGGTTCGATCCCGGCCGCGGCGGTCGCATTTTCGATGGAGGCGAAAATGCCAGAGGCCCGTGTACTGTGCGTTGTCAGTGCACGTTAAAGAACCCCAGGTGGTCTAAATTTCCGGAGCCCTCCACTACGGCCTTTCTCTCCTCTCTATCTCTTTCACTCCCTTTCCCCTACCCCTACGGACGCTTAGCCGTGCTCTCTACATGGGCTGCAGAAATTAGCGTCCTTTCCTAACCGAACCACAACCATCACCAGCACCAACCACCACCTGGGGTTCTTTAACGTGCACGGACATGGCGCAGTATACGGCACGCCAAAGTTAATGTAACAGCAAGAAACGGTAAAGTAATGGTTCGAATAAACGTGCGAAAGTAAGATAAAAAAGCACAGAGAAAAATATCGGCGGAGCTGCCTTCATGAAGCTTTAAGTGCGATTGCTAGTTTCATCGACGCTGTCCGCGCGTGGTCGCTATCCTCAATGACGGGGTCAGTTATTTAAGAGATTTCCTTTGTTTAGGTCTGTGTCTCATGTTTTTGTATTCATGCATGTCTTCGTGTAGGTGGGCCCCCAGTTTCTGCCCTTACTTTGCATTGGCTCACGTCATAATCTTCTCCGCATTGCGCCTGGCTGTCTGTACGAATACACTGTGAAACACGGTAACTGCAACGAAAACACCGCGCCCCCGCGCTGATGTCTGTAACGCCTACGAGAGTCCGAGCCATTCACCACAACAGGTTGAGCCGTCGACTTGAAAATCTATTAAGGCAAAAGCGACATGCCTCATAATACGCGAACAGGAATCGACGTTGGCGCCAACAGGAAAGGTACCAGAAACGATCGACGGCAAACAAGGTTGTCTCGTTCACTTGGTAAAAGAAAAATTGTCGCGTCAAGATGCAAATGTATGAATACATCAGCAACTAGCGTGGTGCTTCAAGTGCAGCGCTAACCTGCATTCTTCAGGCTGAGATATGAGTATGTGCGCGACATGTGATGCCTATTTGTATTCACGTGACGTCAAATGAATTTGAAGGAGAATAAAATCATGCCCGATTAAAGATCTCTATCAAAATGCAAAGTGGCTGACGATTTCAGGTCCTCTTAGTATGCCGCACAGGCCCGGTGAATTTGTAATCATGTTCGCACTGGTGAGCCCCAGTTTTATGTCCCTCTGTGCTCCCTTGTCGAAGCACTTCGGTCGCTCTTTACGCTATCTGCCATGGTTGAAGATATGCAGCGAGAGTGAGTAGCTTTATACGTATATTCTGCACGAGCCCGACGTAGATCAAGCGGCTCTAACGAGACAGAAAAACAGAAGGAACGGGAATGCGGAGGGATCTTCAGTGCAAATAATTTAAGTTCAACGCTGGTCAGTAGACTTATGAGTTTGGGGGGAGGGGGGAGGCAATATATTGTGCTTGGCCGTCGGATATTACCTGCTAGCGGGTGGATATTGTATCAATTCATATAGCTGCAGTTTCTCTTGTTTATGTGATTATGGTTATGATTATGTGATTTTGCAGGGTATAAAGTGGCTGTAAGGTTTAGACTCGCATACCTAAAGACAAAGGTAAAATTTTTTAATGCGGTAGATTTCCAAGCATACAACAGGTAGCCGTGTTTACTAAGGCTCCTAGGCATTGGTACTCTCGTGGTCGTGTCGTTAGCCTAGCTAGTACGCAAAAAAGTTTGCATTGTGAGGCATAAGTGTCTGATAAAGATAAATGGCAAGTAATCACGTGAACACCTTGACATGCATATCTTGTACACAACGAAATAACCGGCATGTCATAGTAGTCACTTCCTTAGATTTGTCTACAGGAGAACGTGCATTGGATGACGTGCGTTTATGACATATACGAATCACTTAACTGGACATGAATGATAAAATGACATGAGGCGCACATTGCGAAGTCGAGATGGTTTCATTAACGTGTTATGTGTCAGAAACGAGCATGCATGCGTGACAAATATGAATCAGGGCATGTCATGACATGGATGCCATAGAAAGAGCTCACTGCAGCCGTTTTTTTAGCTGGGACCAGCAGAGCATGCATGGCATAACATACACTTCATAATAAACCATGCGTGGCTTGACTTGTGTTGCAATTTGTCGCGTAACACCAGCACTGCTTAGCCAAATGTCGGATAGTGTTGGTTAATGGTACACCGTACTGGAAAATTGATTGACTAACTATGGCTAATGCCGGCTCATATTGGTCAAACGTCTGCTCGCTGGGCTTAGTGCTTGCCATTGTTCGTTAACGGTTCACTAGCATTACGTATGTTTGAGCTGCACATTAGTGCTACGTAGTGCTCGAATATGTTTACTGGTGTTGAGGAGCAGCGGCTAAGAGTAGTTAACTCTCGTTAACACAGAAATGTCGCGGTTGAAGAATTTTGGCTCGTGTTTTCTTGCGGCGACTACAGTTGCGTTGACTGGCTTTTCGCTCGTTATATGCGTAGCATCGCCATTACTCTACCCCGCGTAACCTTGAGTTGCTCTGACCACAGGAATGCGCTAATTGTCGGAGTCCATGGGAGGCACATGAGAGCGCCAGTTCTTTTATCTCTCCCGTCATCACCTTCAGCCTCAATAATATTTATGTAGACGCCGCATTATTTGCTGAGGCTCATTAACTTCGCTAGTGCCTATAGCAGTCACATCCGCTCATATTCTACCAGCTTTCTTTTTACTTATAGATTGTAAAGCGCCGCTGGTATAAAGGGACATGAACTGTACCTGCTAATATAAATACTTCGATGGCTTAACTGCCATATATACCTTCCCGCGTTAAAGAACTCCCGGTGTTCAAAATTCCCGGAGCCCTCCACTACGGCGTTTCTCTTCTTTCGATTCTTGAATTCCACCCTCCCCCTACCCCCTACCTTATATGTCAAATGAGTTCTGCGGAAACCCACAAGGTGGAGTAACGATTATGAAAGGGAAAATTATCATCCACCCGTTTTGTAGCACAAGGCTACAAGAAAATCCATACAGATTTCTCACAAATGAACGCTTCCTAGCTGCTGAAAAATTCGTCCTGGTCCGGGTTTCGAACCCGGACCAGGACGAATTTTTCGGCAGCTAGGAAGCGTTCATTTGTGAGAAATCTGTATGGATTTCCTTGTAGCCTTGTGCTACAAAACGGGTGGATGCTAATTTTCCCCTTCCCCTCCCTTATCGACACTGAGCCTTGCTCCCGACATGGGCTGCAGAAAATGGCGTCATTTGCTTAACTGCACAACAATTATTATTTTATACTCCTCGATGTTTCTATTAAATGAACAGCGTTTGAATGCGAAAACCGGAGTGTTATAGAAAACAGTGGTTCACAATGTGCCGGAAACGGTTCGCTCAAACACTCAACACCTACAACGTCAACTTAGGCGTCTGTCAATTGGCGAGTGGCTCATTCACAGCCGCGGTGGGCAGGATTTTACGAAATACGATTCCTTTACATTCATCCTCATGCTTATGTTTATGATTACTTAGATATGAAAGTTTTCAACTAAAGAACGAGGAGAACAACCAAGATATGTCACAACACCTTCCTCGCATCCCTTGCTTTCCTGTGGGTTGCTTCAAACTTCAACATGACGCAACACCCCTTGCGACCATGGCATTTGGAGACGCTAGGAGGAGGGCGCTGCGGAAAAAAAGTTTCATTGTGGCCGCGATGCCCAAGCTTGCCGAAGGAAGAAGCACGCACAACACGAGGAGAACCTGTTGGATAAACACATAATCAGAGCTTACTTATGAAAGCAGCAGCCTCCCCGCAAATCACATCCCACCTTCGTATCTATAACCACCGAACATTTTCCCTTGCTGTTATTTGCGATGGGGTTGTCTTCGTCTACGCAGCAATACATCACGCACGCGTCCCTCAGGTCGATCAAACAGCAGCCAGACATACAAGGCAATGGCGGCCTCATTCGAAATCGCTGACGAAGAAGTCCTCGAAAGATCCGCTAAATCCCTCCTTCCTTCGTTGTGCTCATGCGACTCCCCTCCCGTTTTTCCCCTGCATCTTCGCAGAGTTATTTGTTCTTATCAAGGATTCTTGTTGACTCAGCAGGTCTGGAATTGCTAGGAGTGACAAAAGATGACTGTCGCACTTTCTTATTTCGTTTAGTGGTTGTTTTCTTTTCTCCAGAAGGACCCGGTTTACGTTTTACATATCGCGGTATTCGGAACCGCGGTTTGAAGTTTTCTCGGTGCACCTGCCTTGCGAACTCGGGACGCAAACTTTCCTAAGCAGAGATTTTGCAAGCCATGTGCCGTGACTGCTGAGCTAGGAAAAAAATCAGAAAAAAGAAGGCTTAAATTTTAACAGCAGAAACCAGGGAAAGGGATAATGAATAAATCAGAGGGCTTTATATCTTCCTGGCAAAGTTTTATGCTATAAAACGCGCTTCAGAACAGAGGTGTTTTTTTTAATAAACATATTCACATTGAGGGACAAACTCTCGGAATTTTCAGCAATTTTGTTTTGTTATTTGCCAGTACTCAAGCAAAAGCGACCATGCACCATGTACGTGGTCAATGATCCTGTCGAAGTATCACGAGAAGTGATCAGGATTGTGCACAAGGAGCAGTAACAACATACATATTAGCTAAGTCTACAAGCATAAATTCAGACGAAATTGACATCACACGCACAACAGAGCACGCAATAGACACCTACAGCTGGTAATCTTTTGCAGCTAGAATCTTCTGATGGACTCTTCTGATGGAAAGGGTGCAACAACTGTGTGAACAGCGAAAAGATGGCTCGAGATGACAGAACCATCTTACGCTTAAAAAGAAACGTGAGAATTTTTGTTGAAAATTCATTCCCGCTATACCTACCATGTTGAACCTGTACCAACTAGTCAACCTGCTTGGGTAACTTAACAAGTGAAGTGTCGCGCTGCTACGTTCTAGGAAGCGGGTTTGCTTTCCTAACACGGCGACCGCACTATAATGAGGATGAAGTGCAAGATCAGCCGAGTACTAGTGGTTAGGTAAAAATGAAAACACTTCAGCTAGGCAAACATAACGGTTGTCCGACTACTGCGTGCCATAGAATCACATCTGTGATTTTGAGACATAAGTTCAAATACGTTAATGCAATAATAATAATAATAATAATAATAATAATAATAATAATAATAATAATAATAATAATAATAATAATAATAATAATAATAATAATAATTCTCACCTTGGGGGGAAATACAAAAGGACAACAGGCATGTCAAAGCCAGCAGGAGGCTTGGAGGACTAGGCCCGGCACATCAGCAGACGATCGATGACAACACACAGAGATAAAGTTTGTATGCTATCTTATACAAAAAATATAATACAAATAAAGAGCCTATTTAAACAATATTTAAACACAGTAGAAAAAACAAACGCACTACATACAATTAATGATGTAACAAGTAAAAAAAGAAAATATAGATAAATAGCCTATCTAAATAATAATGATAATAATAATTGTAGGAGTTTAACATGCCAAAACCCCGATATTATTATGGGGCACGCCGTGATGGATGGCTCCAAAAAGAAAAAAAATAATGCGTTTTCGCCTCTATAGAAAATGCCACCTCCACGGTCGGGATCGAACCCGCCTCATTCGGGTCAGCAGCAGAGACCCACAACCGCAGTCCCCCGCGGAGGACGTGTTAACCGTACTATAGCTAGCCCACTCGAACTGCCTATTCAATTTCAATAGCCGTATCCGAACGTTGACGCTTGCTGGTTGTACACATCCTGCTATATACAGCAGGACTCACGCTTTGCTTCCAGATCTACTTTCCATCATCCGGGTCGTTTCCGTTGCGGCGCTTCGATCTTCGGACAGAGGAAAAGGCTGGAAGGAATAACTCGGTCGCAAAGGAAATGACTCATTTCAGCGAAATAGCGATGTTCAGCTGAATACATTGCAAACGCGCTGCGGTTTCGCTGCTCCGACTTAACGACTCCATCGGCGATGCTGAGTGAGCAATTCGGAATTCTATTGTTACTGGAACAATTGGCCCAACGCAATCTGCAGTCCCATCTTCTTTCAAGGTACCCGTCCAAAATGAGGGGAGTTTGAGTGGGCTCTTCCTGTCGGCTCGTGAGAGTTTGAACCATTTTGTTCTCCTCCGCATTTACATTTCCTACTCTTATCTCTAACATTTCTGATCTAGTTCATTGCCGTGTCTTTCTCATTGTACAAATTTTAACGTCTTAAATTTTGCTGAGACTAAACGAGCCACCAACTTCAGTTGTACTTTTATTCTGGATCTTCGTTATCACATTTCAAGATTTCCCCCCTTCAATGCTGTAGTGTGGTGTCATTGAAATTACACGGGCGTTCTACAGCGAAGGAGCACGTAAACCCAGTGCCCTACAAACCAGCTTTAGCTCGTGCGCGTGTTCGCCGTCGATTTCGAAGACCGAAAGGGCTCCGTTGGTGCTGCGCTATTTCTCTAAGGACCACATTCCATGAGGACCATCGCCCTTTTCCGTTCGTGCTCAGATTTTTCAGACATTCATGGCTAAAAAGAAAGAAAACAGCTCTCGTATGGCGTGTGACCGAATTTCCGATATGAAGCTCTTGTGCAGTTCACTGCAGTGCGGCGCGGAAAGCCTAAAATCTTGTCAGTAGCGACGAGGCGGTACACACATTTATTGTTGATATGTATCGCAAGCGTAAGCAGGGATTGTGAGTGCTTAGAGTGGGAGAAATAGGCGGGTGGTGGAGTTAAAAACGCAGATGATAAATAAGACACGGAGATAACTGCAAAACGAGGACAGTTACGACCAGTGCCACGTTCGAGTTCAGGGGCGCTATTGGAAACAGTATTTCAGATAAGAAAATATATAATATGAAAGAAAGCGTCATTGGCCGCGTGGAAATGCGTGTTGCTTATCGGGAACAGACTTAGGCGGTATCACAGAGTGGTATAAAACTGGCGCTAGTTATCAAGGATTCATGTAAAAATCTAGGTGTACAGACACTTACAAAGCACACTTCTTTCCACTTATATCCCTGTATGCATACAGATCTGCCTTTCGTTTAAGTTCATGAGGACCTGAACATTTCTTTCAGCTCTGTCTTAAGTATTCCGTACACTTCATTTTTATTGAGTGAAAAAACGAACTATCATTTACTGATTGCCCCGCCATGGTCATCGGTCCAGTGGCTATGGTAGTCGGCTGCTTATTGGAAAGTCGCGGGATCGAATCCTGGCCGAGGCGGCTTCGTATTAATTGGGGGTGAAATGTTGAGGCCCGTGTACTGTTCGATGTCAGTGCACTTAACGAACCCCAAGTGGACGGATTTTCTGGAGCCCTCCACTATGGTGTCTCTCATAATCATAGCGCGCATGTGGTTTTGGGACGTAAAACCTCACAGATCAAGTATTCCCTGATTAGTGGGTATGGAGCTTAACATTAAATATCATTTGTATTCCCGATATTCTCACCCTTTTTAACGTCCTTGTCGCGTCCAATGAGAATACACGGCATAACGGGAAGGAGAAACTGCAAATCCTGGAATACGTGCACCTTACTGTGGTGCTCTGCTTGAACAACAAAGCCTGGAAGCGCATCTTACTCGTACGTATATGGCAGACCCCGAGGAAGCCAGAAACAATTAGGCCGAAAAAATTCGATGTCGTACCCGCAAGAACCTCGTGTCCATGTCTATGTCTAGACGCTGTGTTAGTATTAGACGGCAGTAAGAAGCCCGTGCACGTTTATGATTTATTCAGACATCTTACATGAGTTTGTCCCCAAAGGAAATATCCGAAAGAAAACAAGTTTTTTTATTGGAGTCTACCCGAAAGTAATAATTTTATACTAGCGTATTTATTCGTTTATATTGCTTCGACGTAAGACGTGGAGCTTTTTATTTACTTACTCTTGTGACGTTCTTGCGATTCTTTCGTCTAAGCGAGATTTCTTCCTGCCTCTGGCGTTTGCTTAAACTTCAGCCCGCCTTTATTTACCATCTAAAGTTGGAAACGCCTGCTATTTGAACACGTATTTTCGCTAGCTGAACGACATAGCTGCAACGCAGTTTCACGCAACAACTTGGTTTGGGAGGGTCGGTGTCGGTTAATCTTGAAACATGTAAGAAAGCGCGAAAAAAACGAGTACTAAGGAAGAAAACGAACACAACGGAGGAGCGCTGAACTTCCAACCAAAAGTTTACTGCAAGTACACCATCTGAATATGAAAGAAGCCTGCAGTCATCAGAGGCCTAAACAGACAACTGTTTATCTAGATGAGACATTTCTAAAGCTGTTCAACTAAGCCTACTACATAGGCTTCGCTTTCTCTCTTGTTCTCTTTTCTTTTCCGCACTGTGTTACATGTTTGAAGGTGAATAGCTTCAACAACTTCACTTTACTATAGTCTCCTGCATATTTCGCGCACTGCACGTCTTGCGTATCCCGAAGTCAAGTATGTTCACCAGCTTTGCTTTTAATGATCTTTTTACTGGGCGTCGCACATTTGTTTCCTAATGTGCTTTTTTTTCTGTTGACAACAGATGTCTTGCATTTTAGAAGACACTCTTTTAAACAATCTTCTTTTTTTCTGCTCTCTGCTACACTCTTAGCACGGTAACCTTTAGTTAATTTTATAGGTACACAAAAATGCGAAAATATGCTCGTTTACTAAAGGTTAAAGCATTTTAACCTTTATAAAGGAGCATATTTTCACATTTCTGTGGCCCTATAAAATTAACTAAAGGTTACCTTGCTAAGAGTGTATAGCTCGCCCTGTACGTACCAATGTTTGCCGTGTTTGTGGAGAGACGCCTCCATTTTAACGTATATCTGGGTCCATTCGTACTTCACAATCTTCGCGTGAGCCCTGCGGTGCGGCTTTGGAGATATATTTTGCATTTCCTGGTGAGCTCTGTTCGCCAATTCTGTATTCCTCTGAACTCGCCAAGCGCACGGAGGCGTGGAAGTTTTCTTTCGAAAGTTTTATTCTACGCCGACATACTTTAGAAACAGCAGGGCTCTGAGCAATAATCAGGTGGAGGTTCTTTTTTTTTCTGCTTGGAATAATCTTGGAATGTTTACATCGGCATGCTCTTTCTGTATTTCTGTTAGAAGCAGAAATGCAGGCGCTGAGGTGCCTCTCTAGTTCTCCTCCTGTTATCTACACTCCGTACTTGTAAACAAAGGAATGTAAGCTCGGCCGAAAAAGCTGTGCAACGACGGTATCGAGTCGGATGTCGTTCCTGTAGAAAGCCAACGGCAGCTACCATCACCCCAGGGAAACACAACATGACTTGCATGAAATGTTCAGGACACGTAGAACAATTTGGAGATCCGCATTAGTGACAGGAGATTGTTTCCAGTTCATAGCGGCGTGCGCATGCGTATTTATTGCTCATGTTCCTTTTGCTCCTGTCTTGTCTATAGCTGTAGAGTGCAACGAGCAAGTGTAAGCAGGAAATAATACACGCAAGAAGAAAGCGCAAATTTTCCTTTGACATTTTGTGGATGTATAAACTTTGCATTCTACATTGCGATCTGTCGCAAGAACACCCCCCCCCCCCACCCCTCTCCACGCACTCTTTTACACTATACAAACCTCTCCCGAAAAGCCACGACTTTGATCTTTTCGGTATCAGCCACATTATGTCACTTCTGCCATGATTGCGTCGAGACATTTATTCAGCTGACTCTACAAGACGTCACGAACGCAGGCGTTGAAAGAAAAGAGCTGAAACGCTGTGCAAGTATGTTCTAGATTAGGTTCCGTGAAATCTGAAAATTCACTCGTTCATCGGTATTTTTTAAAATTAATTTTGCGGGTGATTCCTGTGTCATTAGCTCGTACATGAAAAAGCGGTTGTACGGCATCTGTACTTGTTTCAACGTTATTCTGTGGAAAAGCATGGGAATGTCGCCACGTGCTATGCTGCAGCTATTACAGGGCGCCTTTTTCTCGGCTTTCTGCGATACAGCTTGCCAGCTATAACGAACACGGGCAAAACAAATCTACGTACAATACAGAGTGTGCAGGCTCAGGCGCTCCGGATCTGCCTAGGCCTACCACGGAGTGCATCGACAGTGGCGACAATAGCAATCGCTAGAGACCACCTTATCACGACCCAAATTGACATGGAAGCGCTGAGGACACATATCAGGCACCTCGCCAGGACCCCTCGGCACCACCTCTCTTCTTTGCCAGTGGACAGACCACGCACCTCTTTCTGCAAAACGATAGCAGCACATGGTGACTCGTTACCAACTTCTTTCACCCCTTCTGCGAGACCTTCAATTCCTCCATGGTGTCTCACTCAGCCGGAAATCAACCTGACAATTCTTGGAATTGAGAAAAAAGCCGCTTTATCATCACCAGCGCTTAAACAGCTCACGTTACTTCTATTGTACGAGAAGTACCGGGACTCTACGCATATCTACACGGACGGATCAGTGCTTCCAGACAGCTCCACTGTAGCAGTCGTGATACCCGCGAAAGGTAAAACCTTAAAATTTAAGACGACTCACCCGACAACATCGACGGCAGCAGAGCTCGCAGCGATCCTTACTGCCCTTCATTTCATCAGAGATGAAGCGCCACACAAATGGACGCTTTTCTGCGACTCCAAGCCAGCATTGCAGTCCCTGTTGTCTCCTCTACGCCGCGGACCACATGAACAGCTGGTGTTCCAGGTTACAGAGATGCTGCAACATACAGGGAAGGCAGGCCACAAAATATCTTTTCAGTGGCTTCCAAGTCGCTGCGGGATTATAGGCAATGAACGGGCCGATCAAGCCGCCCGTTCTGCACATAATATGGAACAACAAGTACCCATACCATTGTCAAGGACGGACGCGGCACGGATGCTCCATCTGCTTGCTCGCAAGTGTACTGTATCGCAATGGGGTGGCACACATTTCACGCATTCCCGACTTCACTCTCTCGATCCGACCTTAAGCCTTCGAGTCCCACCCAAGACTTGCCGAGGAGAAGCCACACTCTTATACCGACTATGGTTGGGCGTCGCTTTCACAAAAGCATATGCGTTCCGCATAGGGATGGCCGACACCGCAGCCTGTGACCACTGCGGTCACGAAGAGACCATTGAGCACATTTTATGTGACTGCCCACGATACAGCGTAGAGAGGCAACCTCTTCGCCTTGCACTCAACAAACTGGACGACCAACCACTGTCGGAAGAAGGCATCCTACGCCATCGACTAGACATCACGTCGCAGAAGAAGGCCATGCAAGCGCTACTGCGCTTCTTGACATCTACCGGCCTTCGTGAACGTCTATAAGTGGAACGTTCTTTGTGTGTGTGTATGTGTGTGCGCGTGTTTTTTGTTGTGCTTGTCTTGAATCTTGTACCCTCTCTCGGCTGTCATCTTTCTAACCCCCTCCCCTTCTCCCCAGTGCAGGGTAGCAAACCGGAATCTAATATCTGGTTAACCTCCCTGCCTTTCTCCTCTTTTCTCTCTCTCTCTCTATAGGTACACAAAAATGCGAAAATATGCTCGTTTACTAAAGGTTAAAGCATTTTAACCTTTATAAAGGAGCATATTTTCACATTTCTGTGGCCCTATAAAATAAACTAAAGGTTACCGTGCTAAGAGTGTAGAGCTCGCCCTGTACGTACCAATGTTTGCCGTGTTTGTGGAGAGACGCCTCTATTTTAACGTATATCTGGGTCCATTCGTACTTCCCAATCTTCGCGTGAGCCCTGCATTGCAGCTTTGGAGATATATTTTGCATTTCCTGGTGAGCTCTGTTCGTCAATTCTGTATTCCTCTGAACTCGCCAAGCGCACGGAGGCATGAAAGTTTTCTTTCGAAAGTTTTATTCTACGCCGACATACTTCAGAAACAGCAGGGCTCTGAGCAATATTCAGGAGGAGGTTCTTTTTTCTGCTTGGAACATTCTTGGAATGTTTACATCGACATGCTCTTTCTGTATTTCTGTTAGAAGCAGAAATGCAGGCGCTGGCTCTCCTCCTGTTATCTTCACCCCGTACTTGTAAACAAAGGAGTGTAAGCTCGGCCGAAAAAGCTGTGCAACGACGGTATCGAGTCCGATGTCGTTCCTGTAGAAAGCCAATGGCAGCTACCATCACCGCAGGGAAACACAACATGACTTGCATGAAATGTTCAGGACACGTAGAACAATTTGGAGATCCGCATTAGTGACAGGAGATTGTTTCCAGTTCATAGCGGTGTGCGCATGCGTATTTATTGCTCATGTTCCTTTTGCTCCTGTCTTGTCTATAGCTGTAGAGTGCAACGAGCAAGTGTAAGCAGGAAATAATACACGCAAGAAGAAAGCGCATTTTTCCTTTGGCATTTTGTGGATGTATAAACTTTGCATTCTACATTGCGATCTGTCGCAAGAACACCCCCCCCCCTCTCCACTCACTCTTTTACACTATACAAACCTCTCCCGAAAAGCCACGACTTTGATCTTTTCGGTATCAGCCACATTATGTCACTTCTGCCATGAATGCGTCGAGACATTTATTCAGCTGACTCTACAAGACGTCACGAACGCAGGCGTTGAAAGAAAAGAGCTGAAACGCTGTGCAAGTATGTTCTAGATTAGGTTCCGTGAAATCTGAAAATTCACTCGTTCATCGGTATTTTTTAAAATTAATTTTGCGGGTGATTCCTGTGTCATTAGCTCCAGCCACGGCAGAAGATAAACCAGTTTTGTTCGAAAGAAAAGGTCCCGAATTACTCACTTGCGTTACTGATTGTACCGTTTCTGTGTTCATCAAAATTTTATTGCGCCACAGACATGATCTCACGGTTAGGTTTCAGGCCAAATTGAAGTGATGAAGAGATCAGTGAAAAGGATCAAGAAGAGGGAATACCGCTAGCGCCACTATTTCAACGAGTTGGCTTGCTTTCGTCAGGGTAGTGGCAACTCCAGCTGTGGAAAAGGTGGACACATTTCTCGCCGTTTTCAAGTTGATCTGTTCACCAATTTTGTCCCCCTGAACTTCTTTTCTTGTTTCGGGTAAATTCAAGATATCAGTTAACATTTTCCTATATATAGACGCACCCTATTTTGCTTTTATTGCATGATTGGATTTCGAAAGCAGTGTATAGAGGAGGAAGTAGAAGGACATCGCACTTTTGATGGTGAAACGGTAGAAATTAAGTTAGGACGTAAGGCTATAACATGATGAAAGCAGCGCTAAGGCACCACCCTTTGTCAAGTGTTAGCGGCACTGCTTCTGTGACATACCACGGAGCGAGGAAAGCTGGCGTCGGCCATCAGTTGGCTCGAGGAGTCAATGGGAAGGAAGGAGCTGAACAAAGCTAAAGCTTACAACCAATTAAGGAGTCGTCTTGCAAGACTGCCACGGTTCGGTAATCGCAAAGCGCCTACGAGTAATCAATCACTCGGAATGTCAGCAGTGGGACTCCTAATACATTCGCAGGCTCCCCAGGACTTACATGCCTCGCGTAAAAGGACTGAGTAGCACGAGGCGTCCTACCCAGCAGACGGCTGTGTAACGACGCACGCTTGTTCCCAAATGGCCGCAGCGGACTTGTGATACAGGACCTGCCGTGGATAAGAGGCAGGAGAGCGGGAGAAAAAAGAGAAAGGGAAGTGACGGTGAGGTGCAGAACAAGAAAGCGATGAACACATTATGAGTCTTGGGGAGAAAACAGCATACCAGGCTCCAACAAGGTTAACGAAAAAAAGAAAGGGGCGGGCGGGGGGTCCGTTGTGGTAGGCAAAATTTCCCTAGAGATTCTACTAACAGTCTGGCAGCTCGGAAAACATTTGTCTCTGCTTTTATTGAGCTGTAGGTGGCGGCGTGGGTAAGCTAAACCTACACATGAAGAAGAAAATACATAGTAAGAGAATGGGATGTCGAGTGATCGATTTATGAGCGCCCATTGTTCAGCATTACATCGGGAGAGAGTCTTACTCTTTTTGTGGTGGAATGGGCATTCAGTGAATTTCTCGTTTGGTCACACTTTGTCTTCTCGTGGCCATTTTGGAGCAGTTGGTGACCGTTCTTTCTAGCTCAGCTGGGGGCTCACAGGCCGTATAGCGGCAGCCAAGGGAGATGCTTCTAGAGGTTTACTACTACTATGAGTGTTTTAAGCAAACGCGCCTACTTGACGATATACGTCACGCAAAAAAAAAAAAAGACATATCCTTGCACACCTCTATTGACCAAGAGCTCGGGCCGAAATTATAATTAGGCGGCTAAACTTAGGCTGGCCATTTTTTGTGGCTGTAGTATCCACACAAAACAAACCATTACAAAATAATGAACATGACACGGTATGAAGAAGAAAAATTGTTATTTTGAGGCTTCAGATTAGTGCAAACTGCGCACTTTGGCTGGTAGTTGGTTAGGAAAAGCGCAATTTGCGACCATTAGTTCGCGATTATATAATTTTCTTTATTGCAGTAATCAGCTGGCCCTTCTCATTTTCTTTTTCTTATATACTCGTGCTTCCTTATTATTACGAAAGGAAATGTTCTATAGTATTCTAAAAAAAAAAAAAGAATGCTGACATGTGGATCACCACCGTGTACGTCTTCTTTCTTGCGTGTTAGGTATTGCTGTATATTTATATATGCATCTATGTTTTGTCTGTCGTTGTACACAGTTCAACAAATTTATGAAACTACATATGGCAGCTCAGTTCTCGAAAGTATTTCTTTTTTCGCTTTCTCCCCGTATTTTTTTCAAGGCACCCGTGCTGTAGTGCGAGCGCGCTGACTAAACAAGCAAGTTTACATAATTTTTATGAACATCTCTTATATTTTCTCGTGCGCATTTTCATCCGCCCGAGGGCGTTTTGGTGAAAAATATGACCACGCGTCGACGGTTAACGATGGCAATGCGATTAGCAGATTTTTCTATGGTGGTGGATAATTAGTCAATTTATGTTTTATAGCTTGTATAAAACACCGCGCAGAGTGTTTCATAATACATAACAAGATAGATGTAGACGGCAAATAGGTTTAATTAATAATAACACAAAACCCAGCATCACATTCCACGGGGACCGAGTTTCTCCAGCGGTTGAATTTAACAAACCCGGTTTCCTTCTGCACGTAGGTATGATGCTGAATTAATTAAATCATGAAAGAACGTATGCTTGGGCATGTTGGCCCTGCATTTTCACATGTGTAGCGCACACCATAAAACACAGACGAAAAAGGAAGGACGTAGACACGGCGCTGACTTCCAACATATGCTATTTATTTGCCTACACACACCCACATATATATACATACAATCTGATTGCAGCGCACGCAGGCGCATTTGTGCTCGAATTGGAACATATACAATCGTTTGATGCGCATGCGTACAACGTGACTTTTAGTTTTCAAGTCGTAGACAAAAAATTTTTCCAAGATCAGATGTCAACCCTCGAGTGCCACTTTCGTCTAATCACCCTTTACGTCCGGTTTTTTTTTAAGATCTAATTCTTTCCTTGATAAATTTATTGAGGGCGCACTAACACACATGTCTCCTAGACTCTCAATCTTCGCAACTTCTATTATCTCACGTATTGTCTGATTCTGGCTTCTTCCTATCGTACTACACCTTGCATATATGGGAAGGCAGCCACACTTCCTGCAGTGGAGAGCCAGATGGCCCACACCTCCGGTTCGCACATTATTTGCGTGCTCACGCAGCCTGACATTAGCACATCGTCCCGTCTGGCCTATGTATTTCTTTCCACAGGACAATGGTAGCTCGTACACGATATTGCTCTCACAACGGACATAGCTTTCTTCGTGCTTTTTCCGGCACTTGGGTTTCTCGGAACCGCAGTAGCTGGCCTTGCACAGATTGGAAAGCTTATTGGGCGCCGAAAAGACGACCCTTACATTTGCGCTGGTTCCAATCTTTTTGAGCCTGTGTGAGACATCGTGTACATACGGTATGACGGCGCATATCTGCTTCGCTGGCTCCATTTCTATTGAAGCACGCTGCTCACGTTCTCCGGTGTGTTTGACGGTCTTAAGCAGACCTTCGGCCACGGCTGTGATAACGTATTGCGGAAACCTGGCCTCCGAGGAGACGTTCCTTCTTTCATTTTCTCCCTAAACCATCCCGGTGTTCTTTAAATGGCCGTGCGCTTCATACGTAGAGTAATGCGCCTGTCGAGACCTCCCCTTCCCTTCTCTCCTTACACACTCTCAATGACGTGGACAAATAGAGAATTACAATACAGAAGTTTGAAAGTTACAAAAGCGACTGCTATGAAAGGTTCAAAGCTGCGCGTCTCCAGAGGATGAACGACGTCAATACAAGACGTGTAGCAAGCTTAATATGAGGTTCCAGCTATTTATTGTTGTTTGTAACATGTGTTGCTCACTCAGACATAAGCATGGAAGAGTCAGTGTAATAGTGACTCTAATTACCACGTCCTATTTTGTTCCTTTCATGTGCTGTCAGGAAAAGTATTAAGCGTTTCACGACAATGGGCCACATGTGGCAACTGTGGGAGTGCACTTGCGTACGGGCGTTCAAAAAATGAGAAATTTACCCTTGAAACACCTCGTCACTGTTTCACGGGGTGTATGCTACACGGCGCTTGTAGGCGAAGGATAATGCAGCGCAGCTTAACCTGCGGCAATATGCTGCAATGTTTTTTATTTGTTATTTATGCGTTTCGAGAATAGGACAAATGAACAGAGAACCGCAGAGTCCTCACAGATAGATAGCTGAAGCAGGCAGGCCTTGAGGTAGTTCGAACGGAGCTACGCAGCCATTAGTAGGCTAAATCCTTATATTCTAAGTTTAATTATATTCTAATATCTAATTTGTGTGAAATTATTTATACTAAATTATAAAGGACTCGTTTCCAGCTTCTCTTTATTTGTTTTTTGAGTAGGATGGCAAGGTGCCAAAGCAACGATCGCAAGAATTAATGGCAACAACAGGTAGAGGTGCGCGCGCATTTACATATACTTTCGAGATTTCTTTGTATATTGTAGTTTATTCTTCGTACGGATGTATCCGTCTTTGACGTGGTGATTTCTATAATAAACTGCATTTGATGCTATCAAATGTCCTTTCACGGATACGGCATTCTGTCTTTCCCATACTAGTATCACCTCACACTGGAGGCGGTCCATCGGTCACTTGAGATATTTGGTTTTTTCGTGCAGCAGTTTCGTAACACATGTATATTTTAAAATCCGCTGAACGGGAAAGCATTATGCAACCATGATGCTCCGGCAGAAGGAAGATGGAATTTGAGGGGCTAGCACATATTGAAACAAGAACGATAATTCTGAAGATAAAAGGAACATTCACGCACATGGGCGAAAGCATTTTTGAATACGCCTTCATTTTTTTCCTCCAGCGGAAAGTTTCTTGAGTTGTGTGTGACGCAAGCTTCGCGAAACTCGCGCGAACTCGTGAAAGCACACTTATTTAAAGGAGCCCGTGGGACAGCTGTATGCAGTGGATTGCGTATGCGTGTCCAGCATCTTTTATCTTTTTCGTCGCAGCGTCTCCAAGCAGACCACATTTCCAGCACATACCACAATGGTATGTAGGGCTCTCCGTTAAAGGAATTCATTTTAAGCGCACAAAATATTTCTTGAGTGATTTCATTTATGGTTTTCGTTCATTTATGCTTTAGACATTACCCCTTAAAGTAAAACAAATATCCTTTGCTACGCTTCGTCACGAGTCTCTGCATTGCTGAGAGCTAAAAATAAGGACACGCCTTCTTGTGAAATTTCACAGTTTAAATGCTTTGTTCTGTCATTTTCTCAAGCTTCACTGTTTGATTCCGTGCCTTCCTTAAACTACGCTATTTAACGACAGAACTCTATAAAGTTGAGCGAATCTGTAAGCAACAACGTTTCCTGCTCCTATTGAATGTTACAGCATTCTTAACATTCCTTTTGTTCTCGGTACGCTGTCTGCCATTCTTCCCATTCCATAGCAATAAAGTATGGGCACTTTAGCGACACTCCGCGACAAGCAAGTTGCGTAGGCTCGGCGCTTTATTTTTGACTTACTTAGTGCCTGAAAAAAAAAAAGGAAAGTATGCTCTAAACACAAGCGAGCGCAATAAAGAAGTCTTCACAAAGCGACGAAAGAATGAAATATGACTTGGCCATAGCCGACAAGAGAAAGTATCTTGAACGAGGACTTAAATAAAAAACGAGTCGCACGATGCATTTTGCGACCTGTAATACACAACAACAAAAAAGACGGGAACTGCAGAGCGAAGAACAATTACGTCGTCAGGTTTTCAAAAGAGCTGAAAAATGGAACTCTCGGAGTTCCAATGACAGTTTGCGAAATATCAACTAGTGACCAAACTCGAGGAATGCATCATTCCCTAGAGAGAGAGAAAATAAAAAGAAGAACGGAATTATATGCAGAAAACAAACAGTTTAGGCCTCCTGTTTTTAACTCCAGAAGCCGAAGTAACTTTTTCGTCGCGATACATTTCTTTTTGCTTTCTCTGCCTTTTGAAATTGTGAGCATTCCACGAATATCATATAGATGAAACGCGAACGTCCCTTCGTTTGTCTTTGGTCTCGCGCATGGTGCAGGCAAAACGCGGCAAATTCCTTTAAAATTATTAAACACCTTTGACAATGTTTATGAGTTAAGGGACTTTAATATTGCCGGAATTACCTAGAAAGTCTTAATGGTAGCTGGAGAACATACACTTGCAGCAACTCCATGATATATTACCTCTTAGCCATTTGTTTCTGTGTCTTCCCAGACCACATGAAGCTTTTTAAGAATCGTTGTTTTCTACGTAGGATTCGCTGGCTGCTGTTATACCCTCGAAGTTGCAGAGTCAGACTTCTAATCAACAAAGTGGACGTGCAAACCGCCAGAGAGTTAAAGAAAAGACAAACAGGAATTGTGAATTATCAGGAACAGGAATTTAATTATCAGCTAGAAAGTATACTTCCAAAGCCCGTAATACCCTATTAAACTTTGTGTTTCTTGCTCCTTATATCAACTAGCAATCAAAAACTCGACATTGCCGGTGATGCACTTTTTAAAAGAATGTGAATGCTAATTGACTAGGGAGGTGATGTCTGCGTGATATAACGGAAATGCAGAAAAAGAGCATCGTAAGGGCACCTGTAATTGTCAAACATTTGTTTTAGTTAGCCTAAAGCAAGTTAGGTCACAAATAACTAAGCAATATGGTATTGTAGTTCGCGAAGGACATGACGTCTAACAGAATAACTTTGTCTGAGAGCTTCCAATGTAATTGCGACGAATGAGGTAATATGTTCCTGGGATCACCAGAGCGTAAGGCTAGTTCGTCATGAAAACATGACGTAATTGTGCTTCTAAAACAATGTTAAAAAGTGAGTACCTTAACACGACGTAAATTATGTCGTGTACTACGTGCTAAATGATAATGATTGAACCAACATACAAAAATCATCAAAGCGAGCTAACGCCGGGATGACTTGGCTAGTCAATCGGTTTTTAAAGTTCACCCTATCCTTATGATAAAAACCACCTTATTTATCAATGGTTGCTCACAATCCATAACAATCCCTGTTATGAGGCATGGGCAAATATCTATCCTGCCTTGTACGGTGTAATATAGCTTCTTGCGAACGTATACCCAGAAAAAAATGGCACAGTAACTAAGACAGAGGAAGTTCTGGTCAGCTGGAACGGAAAGCAATAGGGAGCGGAGTGATTAAGGGTTGGAAAGAAAGAAAGAAAGAAAGAAAGAAAAAAGGAAGAAAGAAATTATGGCATCCACAAAAAAGGAGGTTAGTGGATGGTCAATAAATTGGGCAATAAATGTGACATACGATCGCGAAGTTTCACGGAGTGAACCGAAAATTTTTTTGCCGCCTGCAAAGCTTTTGGACGGTGGGTTATGTGACTTCAGTGGCGGAGGCTCTGCAATACGTTTGCGGAAAGAATGACCGCGGCGAAAGAGAAGGCAGTTAAAACTAACAAAACTAACGGGAGCAGGAAAGGAAAAGAGAGGTAATGAAACTGAAACGAGTGATCGGTGGAAGCGTCGCTACTCACTGGACTGCGACCTCCATTTCGGTCCGCTGCACACGGCGGACAGAGCAGTGCTCTTAATCTTGCCACCCATTCTCCACCACTTGATTCGCTCTTGAAAATTTTCTTGTGTAAATTTTTGTTTTTGTCTGTGGGCGTTTATATTCGAAAACTAACTTATTGCCTGGTATTATCCCACGTCTTTCTTTCTTCTTGATTTGTTTTTCTTTTTATTTTTTGAACTAGTGCAGACTCCACGGTGAGACGAACGACAGTGCGCAGTAGTACAGGTCTAAGCGAGCAGGCGGTCCCTAAAGCGTGCTAGCTAGCCGTCGGGACAATTTAGCTCTGTTCAAGTACCTTTCTCTCTCTTTGCCACGATAGTTTCGCTCATGGCAGCAACGTTAGCGCTGTGAATTTTTCCGAGCCACTGTCAAGGTGTACTTGATGGAACGTCATTCGATGAACGACATCAGGGCTACGTGATATATACTATGACAGATGTGAACTAACAAATTAAAAAGCCTTACAGCTTTAAAAAAAAAAAGCCCTTCCGGAAATCATTTAATGGGCGCCGCTTCTCCACAAGGAAAACCAACCCGCCCCGATGGTCTGGAAGGTGAACGTTAGCCTGAAATGGGCCAGCAGTTATGCATTCACGTGACCGCGTTCAATTTGTTCGAACCACGCGGAGCTGGTTCGGGCAGTCTTTCTTAAATGTGTCTTGTTTTGTTTTCTGCTCAATGCTTGCGTGAAGTTTCGTTTGATTGGAGCAGATATGGTTTAGTACATCACTCCCACGGGACTGTCGAAGCAGGTAACGGACCCACGACACATACGCTACAATCTTCATGCTGTGCCCTTTCGAGAGTTAAACATGCTGTGCCCTTTCGATAGTTAAAAGACAGCTGTCATTTACATTTGCTGTCTCTTTAAGAGGACACTTTCCCCTAACTACTCCATAATGAGAAGAAAGGTGCCGGCTCTGATTTCAGCGATGCATAAAAACGAAAAATTCAGAATATTCTCTACAATAACGGACAGCACCAACAAACGTTACAAGACGTAAGCACCACAGGGCTGCAAGAAGGGCTCTTTTTTTTTTTCATTGCTTGAAAAACACTGTTTACTTCCGGCACATTTGGCAGAGCTGCTAAGGCAGCAGGTGTATTAACATTTCCCTCATCCAGAAAACAGCCCCGGGGCGCACAACATTAGCAAAGTCGACGACGTGGTTGGAAAAGCATGATAAGTGCCCGTGTATAAACAAGACCTTCCCGACGAGCTGATCGAGAAAGCGCAAGTTGAAAAAGAAAGGCAAGAGAATGTTCTAAAAAAATCCAGCACACTCTCAGAAGCGCAAGAGTGGAAATGAGGACTCGGTTATGACGGGTTGACGGTGACCCAAAAAGCGATGCCGAGGTTGCCTGAAGCAAAGCGATGATCCCGACGTCAAGGGAGAAAACCGGAGGACGGTGTCCATCGTAATGTAAGAGGCACAGATGGATGCTAATGACCAAAATAACTTCTTTCCAAGGCAGAAGTTCGACGTCCGCTGCTTCCAAGCAGATCTCGAGGGGGCCCATCCATCTGTGATGGATGACCAAGAAATGCCCGTTACCAGGACATTAAATGTCGCTCAAGGCTGGCCCTCGGAGCACTTTTTTGTTTCTACGATGCCGCTCTGCAGCAATATGTCGTATCAATCAAGAACGACGATCCCGTGGCGCTGACACCACTTGCAATGTATTTTGTTGCTGATGCTTGATGTAATGAAGTGGAGCTCTCTTTGGTAATCCGAATACCCGAAACAGAGCGTTGAAGCGTGTGTGGTATAGTTTTACATTGTAAAATGCATAACGTAACAGCTTTTACAGCTGTTCAAGGGTTACACATTTGTTAAGGAGATTTCATCGAAGCAGTATTCAAGGAAGTCGTAAACACAACGCTAGTGGCAAGCATATGATATAAAGAGGAGTCACGTATAGATTTTATGGCCAGTTCAGAAATGAATGACTTAGTGATGTACATCAGTGCTGCTTGCTTAGCTTTGATTAGCAACTGCTTAGGTTTTTCGCGCCTCTCAATAGGGTTTGCTTCTAGATGTACACGTTCCAAATTCAGCCGCTGTAACATCTCTTACATCCTTCGTTGACGGTTACACCACGGGTTCACGCTGACATGCATCGCGTGCACAAATGCCTATGTGCAAGACGTCACACACAGTCTTATACAGCACTGCGTCCTGCAGGTGCTACGTACACGGTAAGTCTGTCAAAATGGTGGGATAGGCAGCAATAACATTACTATAGGTATTCGATACGCTTCTGCGTGTCGGACACAAGTTCATACATTCAAGCGTATCCCATTTCACTTGTCAAATATATTTATCCACGGTAACACAAGTAAATTTATTTACGTGTTAGTATCACATCGCTAATTGTTCAATGCGCATATAAAAAGCTATCCCAGTTTATGCCAATGTGTTTAAGAATACGCAATCTGTACTGACATCAACGAGTGCACTGTATGTTGAAGTAGAATGTTCCAGCGAGCACCCGTGGTCCATTGATTTCTACATTAGTGATTATAACAAGCATAAAGAGAGCTGGGATCACACCTAGGTCACCAAGCTTTCGTTGGAAGAGAAAAGATTTGTGAAACCGAAAAGCGAGGCAATCATACGCGGGAAAGCCACATAAAAGGCACCAAACGCCGCGCTGTCGGAGCTGCGCATTACGACAGTAACTGTAGTGTCGTCACGCGAGAGCGTCGTCCATCATTCAGACAGCGTGCTGCTCGGGGTCTGTAATTCCGCGGAGGTATGGGGGAATGTGTAATGCGGAGCATGCGAGCTAGGGAGACCGCAGCCGCCCACCTAATTATGAAGTGACTTCCTTCCTCTAAGCCGGAACGTCGTCACGAAAGTACGAACTAGTCCGTCTGCGTTCGCGTACTTGTACCGAGAATGCACGCCTAATATTTTTGTAGGAGCGCTAAATGAGTCCACGTCATTCGTGAAACAGCAGAATCACGAAGCACACTCACACGCGTGTGCGCGTATATGTGTTTCGCGTGTGTGTGTGTTGTGTGCGTGTGTGCGTCAGTACGACAGTTTCATCAGGCAACTGAACAGGATGATCAAAGTGCATGTACACGACGCCCCTGTGCGCCTTAAGTGGGCATGCGTAGCAGCAAATCGTGATTGCGCATTTTCTTTGTTTGTTTTTTAGATGTGCATCGAATTAAAAGACATTTCAAAGACTCGTAAACACGTTTGTTTACAATGAGGCTGGAACAATTTCTTTTCACTACAGTGGAACCGCCAATCAGACCATTCACCCGTGTAAAGTCCCTCACCGACGCAATCTATGCAATGTTCAATGAGCGAGGGAAGCCGATAACTCCAGTGGAACACCGCATTGCTATCTGAGGTGATGGGCACGCTTAAGACCGTTAATTACATTACACATACCTGGAGCTAGCCATGGGACAAAAGTAATACGAGTAGCAATAGTGCAAACGAAGGGGGTAGGGGAAAGAATGCGTGTTAATGACGCCACACAACCAACACAGTCAACTTGTCAAATGTTTCTCATTACCTGTACTGACGTGGTCTGGGCACCTGTGGTTGGCGCAAGCTACTTTTGTTAGCCCTTTGATGCGCACGACAGGAAAGCAAATCTTATCTTTGAAACATTCTGTCTGCACTATTTATCGGTTCTTGATTACAGAATTGCTACTCTGAAAGCCGCGATTCGTTTCATTGCGAAGAAAAAAGTGGAACCTACAGTCCCGCTGTCCATTTGAGGCGGTTCACTTGTAACTAAAATCACTTGTTTGTCGTAGCGTTGGCAATTTTCTAAGAAAAGACGCTGTCAGAACATGAGTACATTGGATGTAAACACATACAGGGGATCCTCATTAGGATCAGAATCGCGCTTCTAACTCGTCGTTTGTCCATGGAACCGTTCATATTTTTCTGGATGCTTAGTGCAGAGACGCGTGTGCGTGACAACATGATGTCCACACCTTGCTTTGTAAATACAAAATGAATGTTCCGAAACGCATTTGTCGTATGGCTTAATGTGTGGGCGGTGGTGAAGGTGGGATTCACAAGCGTGCGAAGTGCCCAAGTATCATCGTGAAGCTCACCTGAATAATCTTCGGCATCACGTTCGGAAATGGTATTACTCATTTTTTTCTCCCTCTCACCTGCGTAGCTAGCACATGGTTGTCACATCTGAATGGTCGAGAAAGCAGTGGGAGCTAGTTCATCGAGATCGCTATCCTTGCCCCTGCGCTCATCGAGTTGTGGTTCCCACACCTCATTTTCAGTGCTCTCAAACTCCTCACCGTCAACGCTAATAGTTTTATGGCAAGCTCTAGACCGCTTGAGGTGCTTGTACAGCAGTGAGACATTTGCTCTTGTCTTTCGAAGAAAAAAAAAGAGAATAACTCAGTACGCAATGAATAGCCATCTCCGAAGCCTAATGTGCTAGAGTTGAATCGCACTGCGTTTCGTGAAGCGCGTTTCATTTATCTGTACACTCTCAGACATCAAGGGATGTAACTGCTAGTTATAAAATTTATGCTGCACTCATTTCTTCCTTACGTGACAGTAGCTTGTGTTACGTGTTATTCCAAAAAAAAAAAAAAACGCTTAAGCTGCGTGTGAACTAAACTGAACAATTTCTCGATGCTTCGTTTTGTGGTTAGTGCACGCGTAAACCAATGAGCTCACCTATTTAATACGGAAGATTTAAAAACGGCTATAGCTTACGCGTCAGTTGTAGAGTCCCCTCCTTCGAAACGAACTGCTAAAGTGTCGACGTGGAAGGTATTTCGAAGGCATAAAACGAGCAGTGATGGAACTAACGTCGGGTAATATGCAAGACTGCGGGTCGCGAGTATCGGCAATACAGAGCAGGAAGCCGTCATAAATGGAGCAGTAAAGCTACAACGTGTTCTCTGAGGGGAGCTTCCGCATGTCGACCTACCCATTTACCCCCAAGGAAGAGGCGTTAACGACATAACGGCAATACGGCCGTCGATGGGGACAGAGTAGAGGGAACGAAGTTAGGGTGCGTGCGAGAAGGGGAAGCTGCCTTCACGAGCTCGCGCGTATATACAGGACCTCTTACGCCTCGGGCAAGTGCGGTATCTTCCCCGACGAGATGCAAGAAACAAAGGAGCTGGGCATGGAACGACTTCCTCGAAGTCGTTACGTCTTGCTCGGAAGAAGGGGGTGGGTGTGTGTGGAGCGTCCCTGCACGCTATCGCGCCGAAGCTCATCGTGCACGTGATATTAACGTGGTTTCGCGCCATCCGCCGAGCTTCCTAACTGCCTCGCGGATCAACGAAATGGCGCGACGAGGGGCAAATTTATCACCGCGCACTGCGTTTTGTTTAGCTCTAATGAAAGCTATTTGGTTCGTGATATGCCGACGAAGGCAGGCGAAGCTCATGCGCTAGCATCTATGTATCGACCAGCGAAAAAGTCGTAAGAGGCGGCTGCTGCTTCAAGTTCTTCACTCATAGCCCCGGGCGGGAGTCATAGGCCGGACTTTATAATGCAGAGCGGATACTGAAGTTGAGAAAGAGAGAGAGGGAGAGAAAGGAAAGGAAAGGCACTGGGCGATGCGCGTACGGTTTCCTACCCTAGGCAGAGGAGAGGGGAATGGAGGATATGAAGAAGGAAAGTGTGCAGTGACACATCTGCGTTTCACTGAGGTCAGTAGAAATCATCTTCTCGGCATGGGTTATGTATCCCCGGCAAGGCGACGGGTCTGACACAGGGATTGCGCGTGGATGTCGCGGGACCAGCAGTCCACCGAACGTATGAGTATATAATCTCTGTGTACACCAGATCTAGAAGCCGCTCTTATGCGCCTGGCACATTGAAGTTATAGGTTCCAGTGAATTATAGTAGCGAAACTGGTGACGTTTTAATTCCCACCAGCTTAACGGCAACAAGGTGCCGTTTCCCAGACGAGACAGAAAGGGCCCTTTTTCTTCTTTCTGTACGATTTAAGCGGTTCAATGGCTTGTTGGTTCAATGGTTCAATGGCTGTAGCTAATTACATGCCCGACAAGCACGCACCGAATTGCGCTGGTGCCTCTTCTTTTTTGGAAGAAATTGAGCCACGCTACGGAGGCCACAAAAAGACTGGTTTTAGTATAACAAGTAGGAGGGCAGAGAAAGAAAAGGAGTCACGTAATTAGGAGCATAGGCCTCATACATTTCCTTTACCACTGACCTGAAAGAGCATGCACTAAATGGAATTCTTTCACGGTAACGCACCTGGCCTTCAATATGGCGCTCCTTTGAGCAGTCGCGAGATGCATTGCGCTGTCGTTAGTTCCTTGCAGGTGTTCACCGCAATAATACAATTTTTCCCTTCGCAATGTGAACCACCGCTTTTCTCGCGCTCGTTTTCTAGGTGGCCATACTTGGCTGTTCAGGCTTAGCTTCCTGTTAGCTAAATTCGCACGACAGTTTAAATTGCTTTACAGGCACGCAATAACCGTATTAGTGCAGCGAAATCAACTAGAAGAACAGAAAAAAGGCGGGTAGTTTGCTCGCGATGTAACAGCTTCATGCTTGCCCATGAGATCTGATCTGCCACGTGAACTGAGCTTTGGAAAAATACCGTGGTAGCGTTTTCAGCAGCGTCATCTTAAAGCTGATGAAACGGGAGAAGACGAAAGAGGATTGTTGCCTCTTTTCTTCAAATTGAGGCAGTAAAGCGATCGGGCGACTAGAGCACCAGCATGCGTGCGCATAGTAACGCTCAAGTGATCTATCCATTTGAAAGCACGACGTGCGCTGCTCGGGAGCTGCAGGAACATTACGGCGCTTTGTCAAGTCATTAAGCGCAGGAAAGAGGTGCGCGTACCTTCGTTCTAGTCATTATTGAGCATTAATCGAACGAGACCTGTTGAGCAGTCTATAGCTGGTTGAGTTGGTAACAGAACACCGTAGCGCATGGAGCAACGCAAACTACAACGCACCAAAGCTCGAATACCATTCTACCGCTGCATTCTCATCTAGTTTATTCCGCACAAGAAATATGTTAATGCACACACATAACAGCACACTACGCGCCCCACTGACTTTCACTGATACGGTGTCATCACATTTGTACGCACCTCCTCGAAAAATGAAACATTGCAGTCGTTGAGTACGACCCACGGTTGGCTGATAGTGGCATGAAATTCTTCGATTATTTATTAGGTCTGCTGATCCCAGTTGTTTGAAAGCAGTTCTGTTTCAATGAAAAGCACCGTGCAGGCATGATTTGGAGCAATATCCATTAATATGGGAGAGAGAGAGAAGTAGACTTTATTTATACACGCCGGCTGTTAGCCTCAGATGGCGGCTCGAAGTCCTTGAACTCGGGCGGCATCTTGGGCTTGCCGGACGGCCCAGAGCTGTTCCTCCAGCTCTGAACTTTTGAGGGCCGCCTCCCAGCGGCGGCGTCGCCGGTGAAGAAGACCCCCGGCGGTCCCCGCAGCCGGGGCGACAGCGGGAAGGAGCGAGCTAGTGGCTTCCTGTGTCACAGGCGCGTTACGAACGGCGGCAGTTTCAGTAATGCCATCACACTCCCAGAGCATGTGTCGCAGCGTTGCTCTCCGTCCGCACGCTTTGCACGCATCGGTCTCGTACAAGCCTGGATAACAATGACGTAAAACGGCTGGGCTTGGGTAGGTGTGCGTTTGCAGTAAGCGTAAGGTTACAGCTTCGTTCCTGTTTAATTTAACATGCGGTGGCGGGAATTGGCGTCTTTCGAGTCTGTAGTGCTGGGTGAGGTCTCTGAATGTGGTCAAGCGATCACCCCACGACCACTGTGATTCTTGTTGCTGCGTGTTTGTTGTATTGTCACGATCCAGCAGGTCCGACAGCCCGCTCTCGGGGGCGGAGGCGGCGGCCACGTAATCGGCCGCGGCTCGGTGAGTGAGACCTCGAGCCACGGCGTGGGCCGCCTCGTTGCCCAGGAGCGGGACGTCGGTGTGTGCCGGGGTCCAGATGAGGAAGACCGTCGAATTTTGGTGCTGTGAGGGCGACTTCGAATCACCGTCATCACAAATTTTGAGTATGCGGGCCGCTTCCCGCGAGACGCGGCCGCGCGCGAAACCGCGGACTGCTGCCTGCGAATCGCTGATCACGACCTCGGCGTTTGGCACCGCGGCGAGGGCTAGAGCAATCGCGGCTTCTTCAGCCGCCTCCGTGTGTCTCGTGGTCACAGTGGCGCACGCGAGGCATTTTCCTGTGCGGTCAACAACCGCGATCGCGTGTGCGCTTCTCCCTCCTCCATATCGCGCGGCGTCTACGTACACAACCTCTTTACTATTTCCAAACTTCGCTTGAAGGTCGCTAGCACGTTTGTTACGCCGCCCGACGTGGTGCGTCGGATGCATGTTCTTTGGAAGCGGCGGGACAATTAGGCGGTCTCGGAGTGAGGGCGGAACCGCTGTCTTTTCTCCATGCTGAGTGTCATACATAATTCCGAGGGACATGAGGATGTGTCGACCTGACTTCGACCTGGATAACCTTTCGTATTGCGCAACGTTGTGCCCTTCGATTAATTCATCGAGTGTATTGTGAAGGCCGAGCTCTAGAAACTTGTCGGTACCCGCGTTAATTGGAACGCCAATCGCCCTCTTGAACGCTTTTCGTATCATGCGTTCGATCTTGTTTTTTTCCGAGCCTAGCCATTTGAGGTACGGGGCAACGTATGTTATGCGAGTTATCGCGTACGCTTGCACTAGACGGATCGCGCAGTGTTCGCGCATACCGCTGCGTCTATTCGTGATGCGACGCAAGAGCCGGATTGTGTCATCCACCGAACGACACAGTCTTCGCACTGTCTCCCCGTTATGACCGTTCGCCTGTAGGTGTAACCCCAGGATTCTAATTTTGTCTACGTGCGGTATGGGGGTACCGTCTGCTGATACAACGCGTATTTTGGAGTATTCGCGTTCATCGTCGCGTGGGGTTCTTCTACCTCGGCTTGTGGGTCTGTAGAGCAGGAGCTCGGACTTGGTCGCTGAGCACTCGAGGCCCGTCCCTTGCAGGTAGTCCTCGACAGCATGTACTCCTGCCTGCAGCGTTTCTTCAACGTGACCGTCGCAACGTCCTCCGGTAACCCACAAGGTTATGTCATCCGCATAGATACTGTGTTGCAACCCTTCCACTTGCGTTAATTTTTTATTCAGAGGCGTTTTGTGTTGTAAGGATCGTGTTTTGGCACTTGTGTTTGGACTGCTGAAGCGAATGTCGAGGGATCGACCGAGTTCGAGGCGGCTGAATTTCGATGGAGGCGAAATGCTAGAGACCTGTGTGCTATGCAAATGCACGTTACAGAGTTCCAGGTGGTCGAAATTTCCGGAACCTTTCACTACGGCGCCTGTCATAATCATATCGTGGTTTTGGAACATGAAATTTCGGGAGTTATTATTAACTACAGCGCTAGAACGCTCAGAGCTTGCTTTGTTCTTGCTTTTCGCTCCAGCCCTGTCGTAGAAAGGGGTCACGACGCTTCACGATGACTTTGTCGGGTGTTTGTTTAGCCGTTTATTGAGCACGTACAAGCGAGGTCACCGTTCCGTATCGTATCTCCAAACTCCTGGACAACATCCACTGGACATGCAGGCAAAGCTACAGAGCCGGAGCGTACGCTTGAGTGTGGCTCGGAATTTAGCTCTAAATATAAACTGTTGGTTTCTGACAATACAAACGCAACGATGCACTGAATATTCGGCTCAATGAGACGAAGTGTTGGTTAATACGAAAGTGTTTTATGCCATACTCCATCAAGGGCTTGTGTCATGGATGTTTATTATGGAATCCATATGTATTTTACCTAACAAAATTACGTACTAAACGAGTGAAAAACACGCTAAGAAGATCTTTGCTTGTTATCTCGTACAGCACGCCTTAGGTGTACACTGCATGACTATGTCGGACGAACTTGGTGAAATCAATATACACGCAATCTACGATATCTAACCTAGATATTATGGTTTGGTTGAAGAGAGTGCTCACGGCGGCAAACGTATTTTGTGGAAGACGCCGGAGATTCACAACACGAATGCCTTGAGTGATGTCGAGCCCGGTGTTGCGTCAGTCGAGGAAACGCAACCGTGCATCAAACGAAGTCTTCTTGTCACTCAATACGATAAAGCAGCGGTGCACTAGCTCTGTTTCACCTTAAAATTAAGTTTGCACCATGAAATGCAGAGAACTAAAATACAGGAATAAATGCGGAAATGAAAGCTTTCGCCTCGCCTGCTATCGATTGGAAGAACATAAACGTGTCCGACATTAAAAGTACACCATTTCGGAGCAAATATATTGGGACTGTCGGGATTCCCCTGTCACCAAAATACCGGGAAACAATATCCCCTAGCTTGAGTTTTCGCTAGTTCTTGTGGAATGCCAAAAATAACCAGAAACGCCGGGTACCCGCTAACTTATCACACCATCAGTATTAATGCAACTCTGTTGTACTGCTTTATTGAGTTTTGCGCAGATTCTCATTCCAGGAGATGCAGCATAAATGATTAAAAAAAAGGAACAAGGTCATGCTGACTTCATTGTAGGCAGGTGTGCTCACGTCTGCACGCTACTAGACTTTTCCGTCACGTCATGCGTTTATCTTACGTCGCGCAGCCGCAACTCCTAGAGACTTGCCGGGCGTGATTCCAAATATTCGGAAGTATTTGGGCGAGGCAGCAAATTCGTGGAGGATTGGAGGCGCTTGCTCGGATGTGTTGGTTGTATACGAGGTTTCGGAATGTGGTGCCGAGACACTTGACGAAGAACGGCACAAAGAACGTCGGCGACAAACGTACCCGCGCGGCACACAAAAGAGACAGTCGCAGGGTTACTCATGCCAGAGATCGCTTTTGACGTTGTTTGCGACAGGTCAAAGCAAGTACCCAGCAAAATGACATTCAAATGCATTTGTGTTTGTGACGGAGGCTGCTGAAGCATATTTGCGGACGAGCACTCGAGTTCTTGCCTTCGAGATGACAGTTCGTACTGCAGTAAAGGGAAGTGCTACAAAGGAATGCAGTGCCTTCCTTCGCGAAAAGAAAGGTACTGTCGATTCTGACTGCCTCATAACTTCGGCTTTGCATTCGACCGCATCAGCAGGAGAAGATATGAACGTTTGGGATGCGAGAAACAGCGAACGCAGAGCCATTCAATCTGCATTTTGAATTACCACCACGGATCTTAGGATTTGCGACTCTTCTAAAAGTAAACGTGGCCCTCAGGAAGCACTCTGGCAATAACCATGGTTCGCTATTCGCGATGTTGAATGCTCGCTCGACTTTTCGCGCCTCTCGATGTTTCCCGCATAATATTTATGAGACGACCATATCTTCCGCTATCACGTGGCCTCTAATTTAGCTGTGATTTCCTCTCAGCGCACTGCGCGGTGAAAGGAACTTTAATCAAACCGAAGCGGTTTAAGTGTCGTCAGCGCAAAACGAAAAATCGATGTTCTCGACTTAGAGTACGGTATGCTTTCTTTTATGGCTGTGGGAAGCGCGTATACTGTCAGTGACTATTGTTACAAAAAGCCCCGCCATGGTGGTCTAGTGGCTATGGTACTCGGCTGCTGATCTGAGGGTCGCGGGATCGAATCCTGGCTGCGGCGGCTGCATTTCTATGGAGGCGAAATGTTGAGGCCCGTGTGCTGTGCGATGTCAGTGCACGTCAAAGAGCGCAGGTGGCCGAAATTTCCGGAGCCCTCCACTACGGTGTCTCTCATAATCATAGCTGATTTTAGGACGTAAAGCACCAGAAAACAACCATTGTTACAAAAACGCTCGAACCCTCTGAGGGACGCTGATTGAAGGGCATCATATTCAAAATGTTGGTTGTGTTTTTATACAAACTATTGTCGATGGCTCTACCGTGAGAGTAGTTTGTTACTGTAAGGCTTTTAAGGTGTTTTTAAGAACAACAGATTTTAAAAGCGGCGCTACGTTCCAGTCAGAGCCATGTATAACAACTGGTCATGGGACTTATTACAGCCAATACCATGTAGCATCAGGTCAAGAGAGAGTACTTATCGAGACAGCACTTTGTCTTCGCGGTCGCAGTGCATTACGCTTTAGCTTGACCAAACACCACTACAGGGATTGTCCAGTGACATCGTAAGGATTACGAGAAGGCAGACGTGTCATGTTCTTGTGCGTGTGGAGGACACAAGGGTGATTTTTTCCTAGCCAACTCGAGGTTTATGTAGTTTTATTCAGCTTTTTGCTTTACACGTGTGCGAAACTCTAACGCGGCGCCCGATGAGTGACGGCCGTTGCAGCATGACGTCACATGGAACCGTGCGGAGAACTATCTAAGCTGTCTGCCCCGCATTTGGTTGCACAGTTTGCTCGGTGCTTTTGGGTGCTCGCTTCTACGCCTTGTTAATTAAACAAACGGGAATAAAAGCCCCTTCTTTGCAAACACCTGCAAACATGTTGCCTCACAAGGCCTCACGAGGCCTTGCGACCTTATCACCTTGTGACCTTATCGCCTCAGAAGGCCGATAAAACACGGAATATGCATTTGTTTGCTTCAACCGCATGATATCGCTACTAGCGCTACGCTTTCCTGTCAAAGCTGGCTTTTTGTAATACCATATGTGTACCAACAACAACCAACAAACATTGAAGCCCAGGAAAGTATAGGTGAAGTTCCTGAAGTTCCTAATTGCGATTTTGTAAATTTTGGAGTAAGCATAAAGGAATTAAGTGGACGAAAAGACAAACCTGTCTTCGGTGGAAACCGAACCCACGATCTTCGGACCCACGACCATCGTGGGTTCGGTTCCCATAGAAGAGAGGTTTTTCTTTTAGTTCACTTTAATTCCTTTCTACTTACTCCAAAACTTGAAATACCACAATTAGGAACTCAATAATCTCACGAATAATAATGAGAGGAAACAGTGATGAAGCCTGTCACTGTCTTGGAGACTGCACTGAAACTTTTCATGGCGCATTACTTTGCTGACCGCAAGCAAGACAAAAAAGAAAAAAAAAAGCGCTGGACTTCACGAAATGAAAAGGCGCAAATCATTTGAGAATAACGATAACAAACATAGAGTCGCAGTGAATGAGCACGCAACTTTAACTGTGGAGGTAAAAACAAAAAAAAACAGGGAAAGGAGGAAAAGGGGGGGGGGGGGCACGAAAAGAAAACAGATCGCACAGTCACGGCCGCTGTACATATAAAAAGGCTCAAAAAAAAAAGGAGAAAAAGCAGCCGTGACACAGTGAAGCAAGAAATGCCACACAGAACTCCGAAAGCGGACAACAGGCACAGACTGAGAGAGCGCTAGCACAGCCAATGTTTTCTGTCTTTGACGGTTCACAAGCAGCATTTCTTTTTTTCAATGAATGTCTCGCAGTGCCAACCCTTTATCCCGGTCACTGATCCCGAAACTGAAAGACGGAAGTGCCCATCGGACGTGTAAAGAGGATTCAATTTTCAATTGCAGCGATTCGATAGCAGCTCCACGGTTTTCAGTCACATATAGAAGCGAAGGTAGCAGACGTCCCAACTCTGTTTGCCTGACCACTCTTTCGGGGCTCTGTCCTTAGGTGTTCACGGTAGCGCGAATGGACTCGGTTGTTTACTGAGCCCGCATGGCTTCAGAGCCGAAGGAGCAATACTCGATACGTGACTTCTGAGCGAGGTTATGCCACCTTTCTTCCGGCGACGCTTCTCGTCTTCCCAGATGGGCTGAAGGTTCTGAGAAAGGGCACAGAGGCGAAGCGGGATGTTTGCACACAGGCCGCTGGAACTCATTTTGTTTTCTTTTCTTCACCTTCCATGCCACTCGATGCAATGCCAGCAGCGAGCTTCATTATTGCTCCCAGGTTGACGCTGCAGCAGTACTGCGTAGTCTTATTGGTGTCGTTTCGACCTCGATGTTTCTACCAGCAGGAAAACTGGAGTGGTGGTGTGCCGCTTCACTAGTGCCTAGCTTTCCAATGGTGTTGCTTTTGTATAAGAATGGGGAGTATTACGTGGGCGTGTTTGCGAATTGTAGCAAAACCAAAACGACCATGCTCGCTATGCATATACACAATGCTGCCGATGACACGTAAAAAAAAAAAAAGACAGCGCACGGGCCGCGATAGGTGCTACCTTTAATTTTAGCAAGTGCTTTCAACAATACTGAATGCCTTAGTAGTAAGCACTGGTACGACCGTACTTTTCACCTTCCCTTTACTCTTTTATCTTTGTACTACCTTTACTCCTTTTCTACAATTAAGGTAGTCAATAACAAGATATTCTTGTCGGCCTCTGTCTGATGCCCTTGCTTTATCTCGCCCTCCCCGCGCTAACTTTGCTACCAAAACAATCAACGCGCGACAAAAAGAAGTTTTAATTTGATTAAAATATAAGACGGTGGCGCAAAATGGGACAAGGACGAAACAGGAAGAACCGACGTATACAAGCGCACACTACCAACTGATTTATTTTGGAAAAAAGACACTCAATATATATATGGCATTACGCACATGCGCAGACGGGCGAAATCAAAAGCGATCTTGCAAAAAAACAAACTCACTGCTGTGCAGGATGATAGAGGGAACACTGACACACCCACTCCCGTACAATTTAATGAAATAGGCCTCAGCCAGTTCTCTTGCGACTGCGTCACTACTTCGCTTTAAAATTTTCCTAGATGAAAACAGGGGCACACATGCACAAGATTTACAATGAAATGGCAGATGCGAGCCCGTACCATTTTTCATGGACAGCGCATGTTCCTGTAGCCGAACATTAATGCATCGGCCTGTTTGGCCGATGTATACATTGCCACAGCTCAAGGGGATCAAATATACCACACCGACACAACACTCTCCAAAAGGATGCTCATGCACAATATCACAGCAACGCTTCGTATCACCAGGTTTCATTACTCGCCTACAAACCCTGGACAATTTGCATGGCGCCGAGAAGACCACAGGAACATTGAACCTTGTAGCAACCTTCTTAAGATTATGAGCGACTTTGTGAGTGTACGGTATAACTACAGGTCTTGTCTTTTTCTCGTGGCGTTCTAAGGCAGGACTGTGAGTCTTGCCTTTCATCTTCTTTAACATTCCTTCTACTACAGAAGAAACCACTGTCCTGGGAAACCCGGCAGCTGAGAGGCGCGAAATTTGTAGGTCAAAGCTCTCCTTCATGGTGTGCATACACGACTTCTTAAGCGCCGAATCTAAACACGCAGAAGCAATAGCTCTTTTGACAGTTTTGGAGTGGGCAGAGTCAAACGGTAAAAATTCTTTTCGCACACGTGGTCTGTACACCCAACAGACGTGTTTGTCACAAACATTTAAAAAGATGTCTAAAAATTGAAGCCCGTTATCAACCGTCGTCTCAAAAGTAAAAGTAAGCCCATTCCCACCGTTGATAAACGCATCTAAAACCACAGACACACGCTGTTGCAACGATACTCCCTGGTCTTTACCCAGGATAATGAAAAAATCGTCAACATATCTAAAGGTGCGTAAAACATTGACCCCCTGCATTGCCCTATCCAAACCTTCATCAACTTCTGCCAAAAATATTTCGCTTAGTACCGGTGCTACACAAGACCCGATGCAGATTCCTCGCTTCTGCAACAAAAACTGATCCTGAAAAGAAACAATCGTGGCACGAAGATAAAACTCGAGTAAACCTAAGAAGTTATCAACGCTAATGCCACACCGGTTCTGAAAAGCCAAAACCCCATTCTTTTCAAAGCACACCTGGACTGCCCTGAAAAGCTCTTGGTGGGGAATGGAATAGTATAGATCTTCCACATCTATAGAGAATACATCGCCTATTGACTGGTTATCTTTCAGAAATTCAATTATTTCAGTCGAGTTCTTTACGCGGAAGGGATCATCCAGTTCTAAGGACTCTAGGTGCCTCTGAAGGTACCGGCTAAGATTCAACTGCCAAGCACCATTCTCACTGACAATGCACCTGAAGGGGACACCAGGCTTATGTGTCTTGGCCGTAAAAAATACCGAGAGGCACTTCCCTTTAGAGCCACTGATACCCTTAGCAAGCTTATCCAACCCAAGATCTTTGCACATAGAAATCGCCTTTGATTTTACCCTGAGCGCAGCTTTCTTCACTTGAATGAAGTTCTTCTCCAAGGCCTGGGCAGCTTTCACACCAAAAGTCCCGGACGTCATGACCACAAAACCACCCTGCTTGTCGGACACCAGCAGGCGAAGGTCCCGTTCCTTGAGATAGTTCTCGGCGATTTTTATGTGGTCCTTCCTCGGGTGCACCTTTGGAGCCGACCTTATGAGACAGTCCACACCATCCAAAAGGCATCTTTGCTGATCCTCCGTCTGTGCTTTCCTAGACACACGACGATTAAGTGACAGGAGCTCATGCGCAGGTATCCTGGGTTGCACACTAAACTTGGGTGTGTGCAACCCAGTTGGGTGTGTCAGTGCTCCCTCTATCATCCTGCACAGCAGTGAGTTTGTTTTTTTGCAAGATCGCTTTTGATTTCGCCCGTCTGCGCATGTGCGTAATGCCATATATATATTGAGTGTCTTTTCCAAAATAAATCAGTTGGTAGTGTGCGCTTGTATACGTCGCTTCTTCCTGTTTCGTCCTTGTCCCATTTTGCGCCACCGTCTTATATTTTAACTATGCACCAACTAGCCCAGCAACAAATTTTATTAATTTGATTAACTCGCTGAATTTGAAAGAAGGGCATCTAGCAAATAGGCCCGTGAAAAACTTCGAGGGAGCCGCTCTGCGCGTTGGAAAATGTCTGCACGGAATGTGCATGCTGCACGGAACATAACGTTGGCGCCAGCTATCTACAACACATAACAGTCCAATGTTTCCGGATACGTCCACATAAATTCTCATGTGGCACTGACGTTGAACCGGATTTCGTTAAACAATTGCGAAGTATTGTTTAAGTTCAAGGTCGCTGATAAACAGAGTCACAGAACAAAGAACGAGCGTGAAAACAAGCGCAAAAATCTTCGATCACTTTGATGTTTGAGTTTCTCAAACCGCCATACAAACGCAAACTCTCTTTAAAACAGTGCACGTAACTATGTCAATTTGCAAGATGCCCAGTCGATTTTCTGTCTAAGCTATTGGGGAGCATAATTACAAAAAAAAAAAAACACGCAACGCTTTAAATGCAAATAAATTTTTGTTCACTCAAACTGCTAACCATGACACCACCGTGTCGTCATGGTTGAACAATAAGCTTGTGGTAACTACAGCCGAATTATTCGGCAGCTTTCCTACAAGGAAAACTAAGCGGGATAAAAGCGTATTTCTTCTTATTTCAGGGCCAGTGTTCACAAAAGCATCTGACACTAAGAGCGTTCGTAAGGGAATGTTTTGTACCGTCTCGATGCTGGACATATCATTACCGTGACGCGCTGACTAATGGGAAAAAAGCTTACGAAAAGAGATGTTTTGTGAATTCGGCCGCTGTTTCCTAGAGGACTGCTTTCTTGACTCTTGTTACTCATACGCAAGGACCTGCGAAAAAATACGAGTAGAACGTTTTTTTTTGTTTCTTTTTGCCACTGTACCCAACTTTTTAGGTAGAACAACCTAATCACTTCTGAGTTTTATTCTTTCAATGCCGGAACGAAAGACACAGTCATCTGTGACTTGTACAAGCGTCAAGACACAACAAATAACGGGATGAATTCAGAGGAAAGAATGCTCACACAGAAGAAATTTTCCTGCCAGGAAATTGTAGCCAAGTATTCTGAAAGACATCGCCTTTAAGCTCTTGCGAAGCCCGTGCGAGCACGCTTCAGTGTGCGTGAAAGTGCTCAAGTCATTCTGAAACGGCACGCTGGACGCAAAAGTTAATACGATTAAGATAGCCTGCACATAACTATGCGTGGATTCGCACACGCATATATCCGCAACTCGTTCATGCGCCACACAAAAGGACAATACATCTGGACGAACAAGAACGCAAGATGAGATAACTGTCTGAGGGATCATTAAGGTCATGGTGCATTGCGTGAGCGACAATAAGCAATATGGCTACAGTGCGAGAAATGGGTCGAAGAAAAAGAAAGAAGAACCAAACAAGCTAGAGGCTTGCACTTTCTTCGTGACAAGACATAAGTGCTTCAAGATTGATGGACTGATTTGCGTGAGCGATGCGTCGACCCGACAGCGGTCGGCAGGACACACTATGGTAAGCATCAAGAGGACAAACGTGAAATCTTCGGGTTGTGGGTCCAGGCGTGCCTCAAGATGTCTTCGTAATTATCCTTGGGGCGCACGCCTAGAGGAGAGCAACAGAAAATGGGGGCGTCAGCGTGGGTATTTCTTGCGCTACAAGGACGGTTTAATGGATGCGCTCGCAGAGCTAACGATGAGCGACAAAACAACTTCGACTTGCGGTGTGAGCTGCTAAGTGCTCTCAAAAACATCCTAAGCTGCCTTCACGAGACACTATAATTTTTCTTAGGCTAATTGACAGGGTATATATAAACAAAATGAAAAAGAAAGTGCTGAATAGGGCATGAGGCTGATGCTAACTTTTTTGCAATAAAACGTGCCCTCGTCAAGTCAACCTGGTATCACTCAGGCAAGGCAAGTGAATTTGCCGAAGCGTTGGCTCTAGCGATATTCCTTATTTAAATTTTTTGATCACTTCATCTTCCCTTGAACTTTTGTCTCGTTAGGGCACCAACGTGTGTCTACCACCATCGGCGAAATACTCTCCATATTTTGTGAATATGTTATTTAATCTGTAGAGCGCATGCAAGTAAGAACGACAGCGCCGAGGTTTTGTAAGGAACGGCCCTTGTTTTTCCCCAAACTCGGGCGAACGCCTGAGCACGTGCGGCATGCGCTGGAGTTGGCGTGCAGAGGTTAGCGGGGCCTGTTGATTTCGTGACGTTTCGACGATCTGATACAAAGTCAAGCGCTTAATTCCGGGTGAAAGCTTTAATAACGGTTGAACGTTGAACAGAAAAGCTAGTCTTGCACGTTACAGTGTCATATTCAAGGCACACGTCAACTAATTGATGCTTGCATTATGTTGATGCAGGAGCACGAACATCGATTGCATCGTTTCGTGTGAACAATTCCCGACAAAAATATGCGTACGTTAATGACGAATGGAAGATTTGAAATGTCGGGGTGAGTTACAACGATATGCAAAATGAGCACGCTGGCAGCCATGAACAGTAGTGAATGGATTGTTGGGAGGCAATGATCGATGCTAACAAAAAACATGCCTTTCCTACGAAGTGCAAAACTTAGTTCCTTTAATCTAAAGGACCTATTTATTTGGCAACCTGGTAAGTCTCCCGCATATCATGAGCAAAAACATTATCGCTCTGTTTTTGTGTGTTGCTTGCCACAAAATGATCTGGCTCAATCGGTTATCCTGTTCAGCGATAGGAACCCGATTTGGTGACTACCGGATGAGCTGGCTTCCTCAGCAATTTAGGTTTTTCGTGTTAATATTTACAATTTTTTCAAAATAGCTTCGAAAGCCATTACTTCCCGTCGCTGCTGCGCGTACGAAACAAGGCGACAGATAAAAAACGAGCGGAATGGATCAGAGAACAGACAGGAGTAGCCGATATTATTATATCAATTAAAAGAAAGAAGTGGACCTGGGCAGGGCATGTCATGAGGAGGAAAGATAACAGATGGACAGTAAGAGCAACGGAATGGATACCAAGAGAGGGAAAACGTAACAGAGGCAGGCAAAAGGTTAGATGGAGTGATGAAATTAAAAAGTTTGCAGGCATAAAGTGGAACCAACTCGCTCAGGATAGGGTGGATTGGATATCGTTGGGAGAGGCCTTCGTCCTGCAGTGGACCTAAACAGGCTGATGATGATGATGATGATGATGATGATGATGATGATGATGTGGTTTTATATGTGGTAAATAGGCGTCACTCCCCGTTCAATACCAAAGAAATAAATCAAATTTGTTAGGTTTAGGGTAAATAAAGGTTATTTGGTGGTGGGTTTAAACCTTCGTGTATGTAGGATACCAACTTTGTCAGAATGAAAGAGAAGGTATGCAGAGGAAGACACCTGAAAGAAATAAACGACTGACTTCTGATGTTTTACGTCCCAAAACCAGGAACTGATTATGAGAGGCGCCGTCGTGGAGGGGCTCGGGAAATTACCACCACCTGGGGCTCTTTATAACGTGCACTGACATCGGACAGTACACGGACCTCAAAAAAAGAAATAAAGGAGTGTCTTAAAAATGAAGGCTACAACACTATGCGAGACAGCATGCTGATAGTTGGCATAATGCCTTATTCAGCATACACAATATGAGCAATGCGAAAGGATGGCCAGGACAAGCCACGTTTTACCTCAACAATAAACATACTACAAATGGAAGGACATATAATATAAAATATTGGTGGATGCTTACTTAAGCATCGCCTTTAAGAGTGGAATGCGAGAGCGTTATCGGGCCCCTTTAGTATCGCTTTCTCATCCGCTTCCCATGCTATTTGCGTTAATACCGTTCATTAAAAACAGCAGAACGTTCATTAAAAACAGCGATCCCCTATAACACGCGATGTGTCTGCATTACAATAAATTCTTTGTATTACAATAAATAATCAAACATTATCCCTACGTGCAGCCAAGTAGAGGTACGTTTTGTTTATTTCCGTTTTTAGACGCTCCCCGATAGCGACTATAATTACCGATAGGCAATGCGAAACATAGAGCCACTCGCTCTATTAAAGCTCCTAATAAATATAAGCCTATGTGCGTTGTACGTCTACCAATATCTAGGAGAACTGCACGTTCTTACGCTAATGCATTGTTGCACTGTCATTTCACAGCACCTGACGACAAAGATCAAGTTTATATGATACGGCACTCGGGGCTTCAGTGGGGATTAAAGTAAGTGCGAGCATCCGCTGTCTTTTGACTCACGCACGAGCGAGAAAATGCCAACAATTTGTCAGGCGGCCCCGCCACGGTGGTCTAGTGGGTACGACACTCGGCTACTGACTTGAAGTTCGCAGGATCGAATCCCGGCCGTCGCGGCTGCATTTCGATGGAGACGACATGTCGAGGCCCGTGTGCCGTACAATGTCAGTCCACATTAAATAAGCCCATGTAGTCAAAATATCTGGATCACTTCAGTGTGGCATCTCTCATAATCATGTCGTTGTAAAACCATAGAAATGAATTAATTAATGAATTAAATTATCAGGCGGAAAGGGTCCATTTCGCGACATGAATTTGGGTTCAGCAATTAATTGAAAATGCAGAGAAAGCATAATTCAAGGCGAGCACCTTTGTGCTTTTTATCGCCTATGAACTCAGAACGGTGTTTAGGTGGTGTTCGCTTATGTTCTTTAGCAACAACTTCCTTATGCACCTAATATTCAGCCAGCGACGCTCAACTGGCTTCTTATTTTGCCAGCTATGCTAGCGATGTGCCGATAAAAATACAAAGGAAACTGAATAAATATGACGAACTACAGAGAAGACACAGGAAGAACACCACCTAATTCCTATGTTGCTCCTGCTACCTCTCGTACACGCTGGTAGATTGCAGGGAAAGAAAAACCCTGCGCTAGGGTAGAGTGTCGCCCAGATACGAAGATTGAGTCCCTCATCGACAACACTATGTCACCAGGATATAATTTATGGCATCGTAGACGTCGGATATTGCCGGGATGCTTGATGGTTGATCACTGCGATTGGCCGAGAGCACAGTGGTGACAGCACGCGTTCTTGACAAATGGGAGCTTGCGGCGAGAAATTGCCTGTGGCACAATGGAAGCTACACTTCTATGGCCTAGGCTGACCACTGTTTGCTAGTGATAATGACATTCCTTGTAAGCGACGTAATGTCGTGTACACACATACTTGTGGTGTTATGGCAATACAGAAAAAAGAAATTCTTAAGAGGAGGAATTGTCCGGCACTGCTTGATCCATAATAGAAAGAAATGTATTTTCATGCGCATGAAGTAAAAAAAAAAGCATAATCGCAATGTCCTGCCGGAAGATTCATGGCACAACTGGAACTCCAAAACCATCTGCCGGTATTACTTACGTTCGCTCTGACAATGACACCTCGCCGGGTCTCGAATAAAAGTGTCTTGTCATAGCCAAACCTTTCTTTTATTCCAGACGTTTATGAACAAAGAAGTAACAGGGTGAATACATCTAGACGCCCATGAAAACAAGAAGCGCTATGCGCATTGGCGCAAGCATGTAATAAGGAAGAGGCGCTAATGCCCCGCACTTCGGATTGAAACCCTATCCCTCCTGGATCGTTTTTCACTAAAGCAAGCTCTATAAGCTGAAAGTTAAAACGAACATCGCAATTCCGCTGAAGTAAAGCTCTTACACGAGTGACAATTTCTGCCACAAACACCACCATCGTCATCGTCATCATGCTGATACAATGACCGCCCACCTAAAAGCTTTCTTGTTACCACACTCTGCAGCTATACGGCGCGCACGCTTTCACGCCCACTCTACAAATTAGACATGGAATTCTGCTCTGCAACGGGAACTAGTCTATTAGGGGACCTATTACGACGCTCATTTACGAGTCTCACATTTTGCGTTAAGCCGTATGAGTCGTAGTGTCGAAGCTAAATGCATCATTCTGCATCAGCGCTAAATCTGCTGTAAACACACACAATCTCTAACCCAATGCAGTCTAGTTCCACTTTTCGCAATGCGCTTCTCTGGCGTCCCAAAGTTTAGGGCCCGAATGCACTAAAACAACTGACGATGAAAACGGTTGTAAGAGAAAAATTTCAGCCAATCCTGATGCTGGATATATTATTATAGAAGCCGACCAGCCAATGGAGAAAGGTACTCAATAAGCTAAGTCTTGTGAATTCGGCCCCAGAAGCCGACTGAACCTGCGCAATTGAATTGGATAGACGCAACGATCTTTATATCTAATCATGCCAGGCGCTTTCTTGACATTTGTATGGTGGAACTCGCAAGCGTTGTTAATCGTATTCGAGTAGAGCGCGCCTTTCCCATGACTCAATGCTGCCTCTTAGCAGCTACATAAAGGGTGTAAACTAACTCTCACTTCTTATTTTTTGAACGTAATACTAAACGCGCTTTGTGGTTGGCTGAAAAAGAACCCTAAAGGATTTGCAAGCTATATTGTATGGTAATTTACAGCATGGTAGGAAGCTTACTGACTTTTACTAAACGGTACATGCTAGTATTACGAGGGGCTGTCAGTTTTCAAGACAGCTGGTTGGCAGTAGATCTAGCATTGAAGAGCGGATGCAAGCACATAACTTCACGAGCTGAATTATTCCTAAACAAAGACACTTGTATTTTTGTGCAAGCATCCTTGTAGAAGTAACTGCCAATTAAAGTTTTATTTCTTTATTTGTCCTGTATGAATGGAAAGCAAGTCGTGAAGTTAGCTGATGATTACTGTGTGCTTTTGTGTACACCGTACATGGCTTCTTCTGTAATATCAAAATAAAAGATGATATATTTGACGTTTCCTAAAAACCAACCCACCAGCAAACAGGCCCAGCAACGTTTCTCAGAGTTTCGCGCCTAGCTCAGCGTAAAAGACGTTCGCTTCGAACGACAGACGGTGGCGGACGCGGCACGCGTGGGCTCGGGTTGACGCCGTCCCACCCCTTTTCTATACTACACTAATTATATGCATGCCCGCGCTATTCTAGGAGCTTCTTGAACGCCACGAAAAGACGCGTGGTCTCGTTGTGGCACTCTATGCACAAAGCGTTGCGAAACGCTGTGCACCGGACAAACCGACACACACTGTATTCGTCTTCTTCCGGTTGCACGTGCAACACGTGGGCCCACCGGCCTCAGTTTTGCCAGTGTAGTAGTGGTGTGAGGGCGTGAGAGAAAGAGAAGAAAGAAGCACGCGTGCAAACACCGCACTTTGGGCATTTCATCATCATCATAATCATGGAATTGAGCACGCACTCTTGGGGATCGGAACTAATGATCATGGTAGTTTTATGTTATCGGACGTTTTCATGCCGTGCTTAGCAGCTTCGGCTTAAAAAAATGAAAAGCTTCGAAGTTATCGTGAGAACGCGAAGGTTGCATTAGTACAACCCGCAATGAAATCAGTTTATGCTGGAATAACGGCTCCCGTTTCCTCCTTATATTCCCGTTTGGCTGGGCAACGGCGTATCCTGCAAGTTTCAGCAGTTATGTGCCCGGATGTCACGCTGATTTCAAGCGACCCGCAGCTCAGCAAGAGCGGGTGCCCACGCTTGCGATGGTAGCCACCACGGGAAAACGCCGGCAGTGACTGTTTCGGCTAGAACTTTCCTTTTCCTCGCGCACTGCCCATACCGACGCTGTATTTTTCTCGAAACGGCAGCGCGAGTGATGGAAAGAAGAGTGACGCGCAGAGTCACTGAGGCAGCCGTGCCCCGTTTGGTATCATAAGCAGTAAAAAAGTTCAGAAGTATATACTGAGAGCTTTGGGACAAGCCCAATGGCAATGTCACTTTTTATTACGTTTTTCCTCGTCTCACTGCTTTTCGGCCACAGGCGTTGGTAGAACTCAGCTCGCAGCCACTAATCAATCATATCTGGAGATCTTTTATGTCTGATCGACTGCGGGGAGCGTCGGGGGCTCTGTCAGCGCCGTTGAGAGGAAATCAAGTGGGCAAGAGCGGTGGATTGGGGCGAAGTGATACAAATGGCTAGTGCGAAGAGCACTGTGAAGCTCTCTGTTTCTTTCTTTCCTCAAAATAGTGATATCACTATATTATTACATTATTGCTGGGCACAGGTATCTTTCGCGAGTCCTTGTACAACAGCAGTTTAAAAGAATATTGCAGACTATTTGGGAAGTGACAGCACTTTTTTTTCATGTATGCAGCTTCATATACGTTTTTCTCTTGTACCCAGCACGATGTCCTCCACTCGGTTCTTTCTGTCGCAGTTTAGCTTGACCGTTATATGCTTTTATAGTATTTATATCTCATACTCCCTAGAGCCATCATTGTACCTAACGAGACTGAGCGGATTTTAGTCTTTTCGATGTCAGAAGACCTTTAGGATAAGGGCGGAAGTCGGAATGTCGGTTCTAATGAGTTCTAAAAGTTACGAAAATCCGCGAGGACTACCAGGCTGATTTATCGAATGCGCGAGGGTGTTGTTGTATGTGTGTGTACGACCCGCATTTTTCTTTTTTTTTTTTACGCTATTCATAGTTTACAGAAGTCCTCTTGAAGTTCTTCTTGGGCACAACCGAGAAAGCGAACCCGTCGGTTCAGATGACATAGGAGAACGTTGATGGTTCTATAGCAGCACTTCACGCAAACCCAAGCGTGACGACCACAGTGTGAAAGAGTTATGTTTAACCTATAGTGAGCTAGTTAGGCGACAGAATTGGGGACGCGCGCCTTTGTGAGTGACTATGGGGGTGAAAAGGATTGAGGGCTTGCCGAACACGATGAGCATTGGCGCTGCAGTACAACTGTGCTGAGCAGTTTTAACGTGCTTACATGACAGGTCTCTATTATTTGTGCACCGAAGATTTCGACCGCAATTTGCCAGTCTAACATAACGTATGAGAGTGTTCTGCATGATAGATTGCTTCCGCTATTTAGCTTGGTCCCAGTGAACTGTAATTCACCTTTATTGCGTTACAGACGTAAGCTAATAATCCAAACAATAAACTCGTCTAATCTTCCTATTTATTTTTTTTCTGTGCCAACTCCGAGAACAAAACAGCCACAGCAGAACCAACATAGTCAATGAGGCGAGAGGCATCGTATCGATCGCTCTACGTCTCCCAACGGCGCCCGAGCGCAGGACACAGAATCCATGCAAGAACAATGGGCATGTCCGGGCAAACGCGTGTTCAATTCACTGTCGGCGTCCCTTCCTTTAGCACGTCCTAACACAATCACAGACCTCTTCCGAGCAGACTGTGGAGCTCGTTGTCGACCAAATCAGCAATGTCTCGTTTGGGCCAGATATGTCGCTCTCTCTCACATGCCATTTCCCAGTCCGGCCTTCATTTCCCTTGGGACATTGATCTCGACGATAATGGAAGCCGGCTGTGGGCGCTCCGGTCGGAGAGCCTGTGCGGAAAAGCCTACAACGGCCTTTCTACTCAATGCGGTTACTCTAAGGGGCCCTATTGCGAGGCCGGAAAACGGAACCTCATCAAGGGAGGCGCCTACACTGCGCATTATATCAGTACCGTCGCTGCGTAAATTTTACGCACATAGGTTGCGATAGTTTTTGTTGCGCATGAAAATATAGCAGAGGATATGATATATTTTGCTTATGTTTGTTTCCAGAGCATCTTTTTTTTTTCTGAAACCGACATTAAGGTTGAAGACATGCAACGCTACTATGGTCTATTGGCTATGGCACCCGGCTGCTGATCTATAGGTCGTTGGATGGAATCCCGGCCGCGGTGGCTGCATTTCGATGAAGGATAATGTTGAGGCCTGTGTGCTGTGCGATGTCAATGCACGTTTTTAAAGAACCGCCGGTGGGCAAAATTTTCGGAGCCCTCCACTACGACTTCTTCATGACCCATGACAGACAGACAGACAGAGAACATTACTGAAAAACCCATGAATTATTATTATTATTATTATTATTATTATTATTATTATTATTAAACTCGAATACTTCAAAAAGTACGATTAAGACAGTGTAACATTACACGAAATCTACAAGTTTATGTGTTAGCCTTTATCGATAAATACTTGTTTGCGACATAGGAAGGTTAATTCATTCTCGACATTGGGACACACCCCAAGCCTAGCTAAGGAACAGGAATTTAAAATCAACAATGAACCCTTACAATGTGTAAACGAATACGTATACCTGGGACAGTTAATAACAGGAACTCCTACCCATGAAAAAGAATTTAAGAAATTCTTCGTAGAATAAGGATGGGCTGGAGCGCATTCGGAAGGCATTACGAAATCATGATTGGAAACTTACCGCTCTCACTAAAGCGAAAAGTATTCAATCACTGCATTCTCCCAGTACTAACGTACGGTGCAGAAACGGAAACGTGGAGGATAACGAAAAAGCTAGAGATGAAACTAAGGAGCACGCAACGTGCAATGGAAAGAAAAATGGTAGGGGTAACGCTAAGAGATAAAAAACGAGCGGAATGGATCAGAGAACAGACAGGAGTAGCCGATATTATTATATCAATTAAAAGAAAGAAGTGGACCTGGGCAGGAAATGTCATGAGGAGGAAAGATAACAGATGGAGAGTAAGAGCGACGGAATGGATACCAAGAGAGGGAAAACGCAACAGAGGTAGGCAAAAGGTTAGATGGAGCAATGAAATTAAAAAGTTTGCGGGCATAAAGTGGAACCAACTCGCTCAGGGTGGATTGAAAATCGTTGGGAGAGGCCTTCGTCTTGCAGTGGACCTAAACAGGCTGATGATGGTGATGATGATGATGATGAACAAAATAAATGAAGGCAAAAAGCAGCGCCCGGCACCTCTATTTAGCATACTTTTTACCGACATGAGCTAAAATGCAATTGTTGCTCGTGGATGTTTTCATATGGAGTCGTTCTCACATTATATACCACTTTTGTCTCCTATTTAACTGTATAGTGTATCAAAGCAGTTCCAACCCAATAACCTTTCCTGCGATTGTTTTACCTTTTCTACATTTCTGTCGTTTGGCTGACAGCATAAATTCGAAATTTCCTATGGTATTATGCTCCAACATATAGTAGCTTTTCTTCCACGCCTCTTTTGCCCTATCGGAGAAATGAACTGTTGCAAGTTTACTTGAAGCAAGCGCCACTGTCGGTGTTCCTCTTTTCCGGCGTTTCTGGTTTGTTCAATGTTGCAGTAAAACTATTTGGCAATGCAGCGACGGGGTGCCTTTGGAAGCTACAGCTACATAGTAGAAAGCGAGATGCCTCTCAGGAGATACGTCTGGATAAAACCAGTTCCCAAGCGCTCCTTAAACTTACCCAAGGGAAAACAAACGGAAGGGTGGGTGTTGAGTTTGTCGAAATCAGAGGAAGCTCGTTCTTACGCACCACTCTCAAAGGGTTAGCCTGAAGCGTTGGGCTTTACGACTGCTCAAGATATCCGTTTTTCAACGCCCTCTTAGGTACAAGAACATTCTTCGTATAGTAAGGCACGATCAAAGCGCACGAAGACGCATAGAAGGGCATGCCGCACGAAGAAGCGTTGAGCAAACACCAGCCTTGGTGTGTCGATTGTTTCGCAAAAAGCAAAGACAACGGTGCTCGCTGATCCCTCGTCGTCACCACTTTCACGCGTCGAGAGAGACCCACGGCAATCTGGATCTTCACATTGGGCAACGTTCGAAATCCGTTCTCATTGCGACACTTTCTCGCCGTACGGAGGGTCTTTGGTCCCGGCTTGGCCACGCATAATGCCAGAACTGCAGACAAAAACAGGCACAGCGATGGTTGCGCACTGTGTGAACAGTGAGGTGAAATGAGATCAGCGACCTGGAGCAGCCAGAACTCTCGTCTGTACTTGGGTCATTAAGTAAATGGTTGGCAGCCGGCCATAATAAACATGTGTGGCAAGGCCTTGCTCATAAACGCAGGCCATGCGTACATTTAAAGTTGTGTGAAGGAAGGGAATGTCGGGTAAAACGTAAACAACATATAGATGGCCCGTAGTTACGTATAGGTATTAAGGTGGGTAATCCAATAGGCACAAAGTAGCGCTCCTTGTTGCCCTTCTCAATACTTTCTGCAGTTGTGCCTGGAAATCTGGCAGAAAGTAAGCGTGCGCACGCGAGGCTCCCCTCATACATTTTTTGTGTGTGTCAGTGACAGTCCACTGATATTGCACTCACCTGAATATGATTTCACGTTATCGCGCGTTAAGTAAATTTTGAGATTTGTTATTTCCATGTTCTCTGAAGATGAGCGCATGCATGGTTCTGTGCCTTATGACATACACATATGCTTGGACAGATGAAGAATAAAAAGAGTCGTTAGTACAGCGCTAGCGTGTGTCATGCCTCATTTTTTGGTTTATCCTGAATTTTTGTACTGGACTAGAGCTCGCTGTCCTTGTGCAAGAGGTTAAGGCCTTACTGTTTAAACAAAATAAACACTCGTACAAACTACGCATACGATCTACTCACGTACACACGTATAAATGCATACCTATATATGTCCCATAGCATAGGGTCATAGCTAAGGGCAGTCACGATGGTCACTGCCCTTAGCTGTGACCATCGTCATCGCGTATATGCTGTGCTCGTCCGCGGTCAGATTCATACCTAATAAAGTCCTGCCAATAGAGTTACGGCCTCTTCGATACAGCTATGATCCCCTGTTCATAACCAACAGTTCCTGACAGCTACTAATGTCAATCGGAATGCGTTGCCATCTCCAGCCATCATTCCATCTCTCCACACATTTTGTCTCATTTAACTCTGCTAATTAAGTGGCCCTTTCTACGAAGCCTTGGAAACACCGCTTAGCCCAAAAAAGAATTCGCTTCATCACTTAGCATATTAGCTTTTCTTACGTTTCCGTTAACGTGGCATGTTTTATTCGTCGGTATATTTTTGGGGAAACCCAGTGTTCTGATGCGCTAGAAAGCAGTTCTTGTTTTGTAAAAAAAAAAAAAAATCCTTTCCTTCGACGTTAATCTGCCGCCTGCATCATTTTTTTTTATACTTTTGGGATGACTATAGAGGCTCGTTCCCTGAAGAAAGCGTCATGCATTATCTAGTCACTTTCAATAGGAAATCGTCTCGATGACCTCCAACGGCGCCCTGTTCCTTCACAAGGGCTGTTTTTTTAGTTTTTCGACCATTAAGATTGGAAGGGAGATGTCCATTACGTTTCTCTACCGCCACATTTCGGGAGGCTTCGTATTTTCGAGAATAAAAGGGTCAAAGACGTCGGAAGGAGAGCTACAGGGTGCCTGGCGATAGACCTTTTAAAATACAAAAACGGGCAGGCAACATTGCCGGATGCTTCAAAAGCCGCTAAAATATATATCTACGTTTCAGACGAACGCACCGTCTTTTACTGAGAGGGAAAAAAATGGAGAAAGCTGCAGTTTCACCACTTAATAAAACAATTTTCTTTTGTTATAAAGACGGTGTATTCCGTTCACCAAGGCTGAGTTGCGCTCCACGGCAAATCAAAGGAGATGCGGTGCTCCTGGTGTTACTTAGGAAACAAATCATTTTTCAAGCGTATAAGAAGCTGCTTTTGAACCCCTTCAGGTGTGAATTATGATGAACTGTTTGAAAAGGTGTAAAATCTACTCAAACTTTCTCCAAGGCACCCACTGTTCCATAGCATGAAAAGGAAAACTGATTTGATGTCGATTTTTGTGCATATTCTTTTATAAATAATTGGTAACAGCAATTACGAAGCTGTTGCCAATTATGAAGCTAGAAAGAATCAGACTTCCACATAAGAGAATAAATTAATAGCGTGCAAATACATGTGCCTTATGTTACTTATGGTATTCCCTCTGTACAAACTGATGGGATAATCTTGATGGTGTCCTTGGAGCGTGAGATGTCGAGCCACTCGCGGAGAGTGATAGCACCTTTACAAAAAATTATTACCTGCAACACTAAAACACTGAATTGATGTTAAATGAAGACATATCAGTATTTAGAGAGGTTTAGTTCATCCAGAGTCCCGCTACGGTCTTATAGTAGCTGTGGCACTCGGCTGATGATCCGAGGGTCGCGGGATCGAATCCCGGCCGCGATGGCTGCATTTCGATGGAGGCGAAATATTGAGGCCCGTGTACTGTGCGATGTCAGTGCACGTTAAAGAACCCCAGACGGTCAAATTTCCCGAACCCTCCACTACGGCGTCTCTCATAGTCATAGCAGTCAATCAATCCATAATTATTCGAGAAGCCAATTTACATTGCTGTTTCTTGGCCACCAGACAGCAGAACTGGCGAAAACAAGTTGCGTACACAATACCGCCACCTCTGGGAAGGTTAAAACTTGCCTGCGGAGTTGTTTCCAATTTGCCGCTTGCGGCAGCTTTCCTGCACATGTTGTACATTTGTAGCCTACAGCCCCTTCCAGGGCGCTTTGCAGTGTTGTAGCTATGTGAGTAATTTTTAAGCTTCACGCATACCTCAAATACTACCGCAAGTAGTACGGACCTGTTTGAAAGTCAGTTAAGACGACTTGAGGGCATAGTCGGTTCATTCTGTTAACGGAATACTGAATACACAAAATACTGGAAAGGGCAGCGTAAAAGAACACACGGTCACAGAAAGCGCTTTATCTTTATGCGTCGGTTCTTTTGCGCTGTTCGTTTTCAGTCTCTTTGTGCATTTCGTATTCCGTTAAGAGAGAGAAACTTATGCGCTAAGAAATTATCCCTTTCTTTTCAGCTTTTCCTCTAAATGGTAGAGAAGGATTGCAGAAACGAAGCTATACTAGCGCGACGTCCTAAACATTTATAGGAATAAGTAGTTATTTAGGTTAAGGAGGCCGAGAGCAGTGAAAATAGCTCCTTGTGTGAAGTGCCCGTATTAGTAAAAATATATATCTAATTGCGAGAATATTATGAACCTTAGACTTCCAGCATAAATCAAAGAAGTTTGAAATGCAGTTTAAGCAGTTTACTGTAATCACCTACGAATATGGGTCCGTAGGAAACAGCTAACGTAACAGGAGTCAAACGCGTGGCCTTTGGCTCAGAAGAAGAAAATATGTTGAAACGTTAGAGAATATTTTCTTTCTGGAGTGACAGAGGGCGCATAGTTATACTAGTCCATTTCAGATAGTAAGTGAACGACAGGATTCCGTGCCACGATGATACGCGACACCGGACAAACCAGGACTAAGTTAGCCTCTTCGTTGCGTGATATTAATATCTACGCATCGCCTACGGAGACATACACCAAATTTTTTCGCAAAGGACACGTGAAATTTTAGCGCTACAAGAAGCAGCTACTTTAAAGGTATCCTATTTTCCTGTAAATCATGCCTAAAAAGAGTTAGTGATGCTAGTAGTCTCGGTACTTATCGTAAACCTCAAGCCGTGTATGAATAAGGTGCTGGAGATGCGCTGACCATAACGTCTGGCTTATGTTATATCTTCAGCTGTGAATTAAGAACTCATTCATATTTAGCAGGGTGATAGGCTGAAGGGAAAGATGTCATCACTGAAATCAAGAAGCACAACATTTTGACTAATAATTGATCGATGTCTAACCTTACGGCTAAAAAAGAAAGAAAGAACAAGAACGTCCGTCTTCCAAACTCCTTCATACGTTGTTACATTGTCGACTCCTAGGTGCCTCTGCAATGAATAGCTGATATATCTTCACTGAACTCAACAGGAATGCACCGACGAACGCTTCTTAGCATATGCATGTGGGCGTGCAGTTTTGTGCATTTCTGTTCAGTGAAAGAGACACCCGCGGTCAAGGGTGAACGCCGGCGCACATCGGGCTGTGTGCCATACTTGTGGTGGCACAGTGTGATCGACTTACCCTGTGATCCCGCGCCGTGCACACAACTACTACATTCACGCCAAGGCTTTGATGCGAATCGTAACGCATGGCGCGATGCCAACAATTTCGGGAGGGGCAGCTCCTCGCTAACTGCTCGCATAACATCTGTCCTTATAGTGTGCGGTGTCTGCTCGAAGTTTTGGAGTTTTATTCCTTTTGCACATTTATGGCATGAAATAGATAACGATTACAACACAGGAAGAAGCTCCACATCAACCACATCAAATCAACGGCGCTACAAATATTTCAAACAAATCGGAAATATGCTCATTTGCTTGATAAGGGCATATTTTTGGCGCAGGCGTAAAGCTGCCTAAAAAGTGCACATTCATTGCTGATGGATCAACAACGTGTTTTCTACCGCACTGTAAGCATGAAACACGTGGCAATGAATGGAGGTAAATTATGATATAGCGTGCATTATTCATGTGTGCCGCCAGTGAAGAAAGGCGACGTTTTAAATAATGAAACCAAAACGTGAAGCAATTTATGCAAGAGCTCACACTAGACGGATTACGGGCGCCAGTTACATTTTGGCAAGCCACTAAGACGGCCTGAATGGGGCGCGTTCTAATGCGTAATTGTTGTAGCGCCATTTGCTAAATGAGTACCGCTTGTGTTGTAAAAAATAGAGCCATTTCTCACTTCAGAGAGATGAATTACAACTAGGCTTGTTCAACACCACTTCTGATGACACATTTTATCGGTTCCTTCTGAAGACAAAGCAAGGGCAAGTTGTTTCTGCTCCATGCATTTAATTTCTTTTTTTAGATTAATGTGCTTTCAAGTGATCCTCCGCTCTACGACTAGTGTACCAACGCACGTTCACCGCTAAGTTAATGAGGTATTTTTTCCCTACAAATGTTGAATTGCAGACTTATAACGTATCTGTTTGATGTCTCGTATTAAACGGTGTAAATTCAACAAGAAAAAAATGTCGTGGGAATGAAATTTTGTAATGTTACGCGTAAGGGTATTACAGTTTTGTTATGATGTAATAAGCGTCTCGGGAATAATAATTATTTTAAATGTGAAGCATTTCATAGCGAACTTGAACAATTTTGACCATATCTATCTATCTATCTATCTATCTATCTATCTATCTATCTATCTATCTATCTATCTATCTATCTATCTATCTATCTATCTATCTATCTATCTATCTATCTATCTATCTATCTATCTAGCGACCTACGTCTCGGCGCTCTCGTGGTCGTCTCGTTCACCCGATATACACCAAAATTTAGATGGTGGCGTATGAATGTATGAAGAACACGAGTTATTGATGTTCACATCAGTAAGACGATAAACTCCTCATGGAACGTAACTATTAACGATACTGCAATCACGTGTATCTCATACTCGCAGTGCTTGACCAGTGATATACGGGTATGTGCCACAGGTGTGAATTTTATGCAGCCCATGTGATCAATCTCGGTCAAACCAGAATAGACATTTAGGTTTCATTAAAGCGCACTAAATAACAACAAACGGTTAGTCGTAGCATTGGATTGAAATTTAGACACAAACACACAGAAACACGAAAGCGCTGTAATCTCCGAAGGCAACGTATCAAGCGGTAGGCGGGCATCGAATCCGGGCCCCCGCACTACCTCAAGGCTGCGGCGGCTCCTCCAACATAGCAAATACAGTAAATAAACCTAATGTGCTAGCACTTGTGATGACGGTACATGTGCAACACCAGTTGCGCTTCTCATGCGCGTTAAGCGCTTTTTTTAGCAATGTGGTAAGCGATACACAGGCTCAACCAGCACACTGCTTGCTCTTGTCTAACTCTGATCGATCCAGTAGGAATACTTCAAAGAACGAGGCTCATGGAATGCCTAATCAGAGCGCACCGTAGCGTGCATTTCTCTTCGACAAAACAGCCCTCTGTACTGAGCACTAGCGAGTGTGCGAACGCTACGTCGCACCACGCGCTACCATTCAGCCGCCACGGTGTTGCCGGGTTTCCTGCTTAGCCCATATCGAGCATACATCTACTCATGCACTTTGCAAGAAGGCGTTCGTCCTAGTCGCACCAATTTGTTGAGTGCCAAACAATTCGTCGTAGGCAATTTCCTCACTGACTGCTTAGCATGGCGCCCATTGCGACAATGCGTGGTATCTGCAAGATTTTTTTTTTACGTTGCGCCGTTTGGATACTGTCCACCAATATTTGGGAAGGCTAGTGTTTTAAATGTACTACGACAGTACCACACAGCCACACATTATTAATTATTAAGTTTTAACGCTTTAACATACATATACAATGATAGAGATTATGAGAACATATTTGTCAAATTGAACAGTGAAAATGATGCCAACACAGGAATTAAAAGCTGCTAGAGCAGTAGTTATGCCTTTATGCTATTCAAAGTCTAGAGGCCCACAGTGCGAACAACGAGCGATTGAAAAAAAGCTACCACAAGAAAACACGAAGACGTATTTGAATTGTGGTAACAGCTACAAAGCCCACTCACATAGACTGGGGCCCGTATTAACAAAAGCACCTTGCGATAAAAATGTTCGTAAGAGAAAATTCTAACCAATCCTGATGCTGGGCATATTATTTTAGAATCCCGCTGTCCAATGGCAAAAAGCACTTACGAAACAGAAGTTTTCTGAATTTGCCCCCAGATTTGCAAATGCCCCTCCAAAAAATTATTACATTACAGCGTAGCTACATATGGGTAGTCGATTCGACCACGCGTCACCAGTACGCCGAAATATAAGTGCGTTCAATTCAATTTCAATTTATTTCCAAATTCAAGGATGTGTTTACAAACTATCTGAACCACTAGCCCTCACTGGCTACGGGGACAGCTGCGTCATTCTGTATTCCTATATGAAGAAACAAATACTAAAAGAAAACGATAAACACGAAACAAATGAACACCTAATAAGAAATGTATTACCCATAAAGACAAGTGGAGCATCCAGGTGGCACGTTTCTGATATTACATGAGGAAGCGTTTAACAGTGTCTACGTCAGTGCAAAGCACACATCATTTATGTGAGCTCGTCCCGTCCATTACAACCTCCCTTTTATTTTTCGTGTCAGAACACTCCCCGGCAATAAAATCCCGGGCCCTGCCGGCATAACATCGCGAGCGTTCTGCCGTGTCGACAGGCAGAGACAGTCCATGCAGCAAACGAAGTGCCTCCGGAGCAGCACGAAGCACACATAAGCACAGCGGCAAAGTTCCGCAGCTGTTATCTCAACGAGGGGCTACCTTGAGTGGGGGCAAGCTCCGGAAGGAATCATCGTAAACCGTGAAACTCTTACGTGCCTTCCACCAATGACACGCCCATATGTGACATCATTCCTATTATAACATCTCGCATCTTTCATCATCAACTACAAGTACCGCCATCTAGTTTTATAACATCTCGCGCATGCTGCGAATCCTCATGGTTCAACTATGCACAATGCACAAGTGAAATCTCCCACCGGCACTTCATTGCAAGTCAAGATGCAGTGCCTATATATATATATATATATATATATATATATATATATATATTATATAATATATATATATATATATATATATATATATATATATATACTATATATATATATATATATTGCTACGGCATCAGGCGGCAGTCGAGCGAGGCGTCGGCTTCGTCGTAGGATCCCCGGTAGCAACTCCGTCTTCTTGGTCAGCGTACCCGGCACTTCCACCACAAAACTGTTACGGTTGAAAGATCGAGCGAAGGTTTATTTACAGGCGAGCGCGGAGCGCTAGGTAGCTGGTACAGCCGAGGTAAGATGGCGTCCAAACGCTAGACAAGAGATCGTCCTCGTCATCTTCCACCCTTGCCTGGCTCATACCTTACATGCCCGCCTGATGCCGTAGCACGAATCTGTGGGCTTTCAATTGTTCATCTGCCCCTGTAGTTCTGCCGCGCAATATGAAACTCGCCACTTTTGAGGAAATTACTTACAGTTCTATTATGGCTTTCAGCGAAGAGGCGCAGTGTAGAACCTACAACGCCAACCCATCTGTGTCTGAAGAGCACGTCCTCCGAATGATAAACAAGTCTCTTCCCTCAGATGAGCGCCAAGCTCTTGCGCGAGTTCTTCTGGCGCATGCATCTGTGTTCGATTTCGTACAAGGCGACAAGCAGGCCTCACTCCCTCGTTCTCGTGCTCACCACCGCATTGACACCGGCTCGGCACACCCCATTCGACAAAAGCCTTACCGTGTGTCTTCAGCAGAGAGAACAGTTATCGCTGAACAGGTCAAGGACATGCTGCAGAAAGGCGTCATTCAGGAGTCCTCAAGTCCGTGGGCAGCACCGGTGATCCTAGTGAAGAAAAAGGATGGATCATGGCGGTTCTGTGTCGATTACAGAAAGCTAAACGCTGTCACCAAAAAGGATGTGTATCCGCTTCCTCGGATCGATGATGTTATCGACTGCCTCCATTCTGCCGCTTACTTCACCTCACTGGATTTGAGATCAGGTTATTGGCAGATACCAATGCACCCAGACGACAAAGAGAAAACAGCCTTCGTGACACCTGATGGCCTCTATGAGTTCAACGTCATGCCCTTTGGTCTTTGTAATGCGCCGGCGACGTTTGAACGATTTATGGACACCATCCTCCGTGGAATGAAATGGGAAATTTGCTTATGCTATCTGGATGATGTTGTGATTTTTGGAAGCACTTTGGATGAACATAACCGACGTCTTAGCCTCGTCCTTGATTCTGTCGAGAAAGCCGGTCTGGTATTGAACTCCAAGAAATGTCGCTTTGGAGAGACTGAAACGTTGGTACTTGGACATCTAGTCGACAGAAATGGTGTGAGGCCCGATCCACGGAAGATTGAAGCAGTAAGTTCCTTCGAACCACCGAAGTCACTGCGGGAGCTGCGGAGTTTCTTGGGCTTATGCTCCTATTTTCGTCGCTTCGTACCAAGATTTGCCGATGTGGTGTACCCCCTGACCTGCCTTCTCCATAAGGATGTTCCTTTCAACTGGACGTCGGCTTGCGACGAGGCGTTCCGCCAACTAAAGTTTCAACTGACATCGGGACCTATATTACGTCACTTCGATGCTTCCTCGCCTACAGAAGTGCACGCTGATGCCAGTGGAATTGGCATCGGAGCTGTGCTAGTACAACGTCATCACGGATCTGAGCACGTTGTGGCTTATGCCAGTCGATCTCTGAGTAAGGCGGAACGAAATTACACAGTCACGGAACAAGAATGCTTGGCAGCAGTTTTCGCGGTTCACAAGTTTCGGTCCTACGTCTACGGGCGCCCGTTCACTATAGTTACGGACCATCACGCTCTATGCTGGTTGGTGAACCTCCGTGATCCGAGTGGTCGACTGGCACGTTGGGCTCTCCGACTTCAGGAGTACGACTTCGTCATCTCTTACAAGTCCGGTCGTCGTCACGCAGATGCCGACTGCCTTTCCCGCCTTCCTCTACCGACTACGGAGTGTGACGAAGACAACTTCGATGACTGCTTTGCTTCTATTTCGGCCACATTCCCGGACTCCACGAGATTTAGGGATGAACAAGCCAGTGATGTTAGCCTGGAGCCCCTTTTCGCTGCTGCGCTGCGTCCTCAAGCCACCGGTCGATTTTGTGTACGAGACGGCCTCCTTTACAAGACGAATTATTCGGGTAAAGGCGCTCGCTTTCTCCTGGTGGTTCCGCAGAGTCTGCGACCTGACGTACTGAGTGCCATGCACGATGACGCAACCTCTGGCCATCTAGGCTTCATAAGAACACTCAACCGAACACAGGAGCGTTTTTACTGGCCCAAAATGCGAGACACTATCAAGCAGTACGTCAGCGGTTGCGATAAATGCCAACGCCATAAGCGTCCTACGACTACTCCGCCGGGTCTTCTCCAGCCTCTGCCACCACCTTGTCTGCCGTTTGAACAAGTAGGCGTTGATCTCTTGGGGCCATTTCCACGATCTTATAACGACAATCGGTGGGTTATCGTATGTGTAGACCACCTGACCCGTTATGCAGAAACTGCGGCCATACCATCTTCAACAGCTACATGCGTTGCCACATTCTTGCTGCGGTTTGTTATCCTCAGGCACGGCTCCCCCCGTGTGATAATTAGTGATCGTGGTCGGCAGTTTGTTGCGGACGCCGTTGAAGAATTACTTCGTCTCTGCAGCTCGAAGTTCCGGCATTCAACACCTTACCATCCTCAAACCAACGGCCTTGTAGAGCGTACAAACAGGACTCTTACCAACATGCTGGCAATGTATGTCTCGTCCGACCACAAAGACTGGGATGACGTGCTCCCATTCATCACATATGCGTATAATACCGCAAGGCATGAGACGACGGATTACAGTCCTTTTTATCTGCTGTACGCACGTCTACCGCTAAGGAGTATTGATACAATACTGCCGTTTGGCTCCCACAGTGAGTACTCGGTTGCCAAGACGCTGTGCCTTGCAGAAGAAGCACGCCGGCTCGCTCGACTTCGTACCGTGGCCTCACAGCACCGTTCTAAGGAGCGCTATGACAGCCGACACCAGTCTGTCCTGTACAGCAAAGGGGACTTGGTATGGGTGTGGACCCCACAGCGTAAACGTGGATTATGCCAAAAGTTTTTGCCCCAGTATGCTGGACCTTTCGTGATTGTGGATCAGTTGAGCGACTTAACGTACGTGGTGGCCCGTTTAACGTCAGCTGGTCGTCGTTCCAGCCGAACGCAGGTTACACACATCGCGCGTCTCAAGCGGTTTCATCCTGCTGTTTTTCGGTGATTTGGACTTGCCCAGCGGGCTTCGTCTGTCAGCCGGGGAGTGCTACGGCATCAGGCGGGCATGTAAGGTATGAGCCAGGCAAGGGTGGAAGATGACGAGGACGATCTCTTGTCTAGCGTTTGGACGCCATCTTACCTCGGCTGTACCAGCTACCTAGCGCTCCGCGCTCGCCTGTAAATAAACCTTCGCTCGATCTTTCAACCGTAACAATGTGTATATATATATATATATATATATATATATATATATATATATATATATATATATATATATATATATATATATATATATATATATATATATATGGGTTTTGCCGGTGAACGCTTCTCCAACGCGAGCAGTCGGTATTTCGCAATCAAGAAACTCGCTAGGAGACGCTGCCTGCGCCAACGTTGTCTCTCGCGGGCGAGCGCGTGCCGGGAGCCACGCGCTCGCCCTCGGCGCGTGCGTGCCTCCCGGCAGGAACGCGCCTGTGGCTACCTACTACTACTACTACTACTACTACATACATCGGGGACGCACGACCCACGCCTTAGATGCCTTTATGCTATTCAAAGTCTAGAGGCCCACAGTGCGAACAACGAGCGATTGAAAAAAAGCTACCACAAGAAAACACGAAGACGTATTTGAATTGTGGTAACAGCTACAAAGCCCACTCACATAGACTGGGGCCCGTATTAACAAAAGCACCTTGCGATAAAAATGTTCGTAAGAGAAAATTCTAACCAATCCTGATGCTGGGCATATTATTTTAGAATCCCGCTGTCCAATGGCAAAAAGCACTTACGAAACAGAAGTTTTCTGAATTTGCCCCCAGATTTGCAAATGCCCCTCCAAAAAATTATTACATTACAGCGTAGCTACATATGGGTAGTCGATTCGACCACGCGTCACCAGTACGCCGAAATATAAGTGCGTTCAATTCAATTTCAATTTTATTTCCAAATTCAAGGATGTGTTTACAAACTATCTGAACCACTAGCCCTCACTGGCTACGGGGACAGCTGCGTCATTCTGTATTCCTATATGAAGAAACAAATACTAAAAGAAAACGATAAACACGAAACAAATGAACACCTAATAAGAAATGTATTACCCATAAAGACAAGTGGAGCATCCAGGTGGCACGTTTCTGATATTACATGAGGAAGCGTTTAACAGTGTCTACGTCAGTGCAAAGCACACATCATTTATGTGAGCTCGTCCCGTCCATTACAACCTCCCTTTTATTTTTCGTGTCAGAACACTCCCCGGCAATAAAATCCCGGGCCCTGCCGGCATAACATCGCGAGCGTTCTGCCGTGTCGACAGGCAGAGACAGTCCATGCAGCAAACGAAGTGCCTCCGGAGCAGCACGAAGCACACATAAGCACAGCGGCAAAGTTCCGCAGCTGTTATCTCAACGAGGGGCTACCTTTTGGCTAGAACGGCGGGCTTCTACCTGAACATCACTATTAGCTGCTTCAGTAGCAAGGATAGCTCTGTTTGGCCTGCTGATTTATTGAGGGCGCCGCCCCGACAATATTTTTATCCTTTCTTGGATAGACACTTCGCATTATGGCCTCACGTCAGGCGCACTGTGAGCACGTGATCGCCGGGCCAGAGCACCCTGGATATCTCCGACAGCCCACGCAATCTACAGGAGTGCGTTCATCTATCAAGTATCTGTTCTCATCCCTGCAACGCCTACCCCCCATTCCTTCCCTATCGTAACATGCAATGCCCGTTCTCCCGTGTTACGGTGGTCGTTAGTGTTCCAACCTTCGTGTTTTTGCGCCGAGATCTTCGGCTTAGGATGGCGCATCTTGGCGAACTGACTCGTACACTATTGTCCAGTGCAAAGCTGCTGGAGCCTTCGCGCGCCTAGTTTGTGCTGTTGATTATGAATATAGAAGGGAAGGTTAACGTGTTAGTCCATTTCCAGCAATTTTCGTGGTCATCAAATAAAGCTTTTTTACCCCGTGCCTGATCACCTTGTAGCGTATAGCTGCGTGCTTCATAGAGACTGTATGTTCTAGGACGCTAACTGACCCGAAAAATTGTTTTTTTCCCTCTTAAATATGTAACATATTCTATAGGTTCGCTTCTTATAACTTTTGTTCATTTCTGCACCACGCCAGACCTACTCTCGAAAACAAGTGCGTGTGTTTCACACATTGAAGCGCGCAGACTTCCTATTAACCTCATTCTTGAAACAGATATAATTAAAACGAGGAACGATAATAAAATGCGAAATTCTGGAAAATAAATTGTTTCAATGTACACATGCGTAACGAGAGATATCACCATGGGTCTCTAAGTTCAGCCCGCGGTGGTTTTCGAGCGACTACAATCAAGACACAGCGTCGTTGCTTCTCGATTCAAATTAAAAGGCATATATTTGTTGCCCATACCCGTAGCCGCCAGTCTGCATCCAACACACTAGGTAGTCAGCATCACGCGCGTCATCGAGTAGTTTCAGTACATATTGAGCAGAACTGGAGCGACGTGGATGGATGGATGCTCTAGCCTAGTTGCCAGTGCATCTTGATATTAAGTGAAGTTAGAAGTAAATGGGATACATGTTTGTAACAATAGTAAGGTGAACGCCATAAACTGCCGACTTGAGAGGTTGAGCTTCGAAAGAGGTTATCTGTCGTTCATAAATAGGTCTATATAGGTTCATGAAATCTAGACAGAGGCTTATGTATGAAGAAAAACCGGCGGGAAACGCCGAGTTATATAGATGTAGGATTCATTAGGGCATTTTTCGTTATGTTATTGTGTTTGGGTTAAGAATTACGTCGTGAAAATAGATTTGAAAAGAGCATTACTAGGCGGCGTAGCTTTCTTCCTTTCATTCCTATCACAACCAACGCTCATAGAAACTGTCATGTGGCGACAGTGCACTGCACATGCTCTAAACAGGCCTTGCTATTTTGTGGGCCTGAGTACTGTCGTCATGTATCGCTGCAGCATCGAGTTTTCACCCAACGTAGATGATCTCTCGCCACCTCTGTCGGATAGAAATTACATGAGTGTTACCACAGTGACTTGCAAGAGAGACAGCTTTCTATGAATATAGAGAAAGATTACTGTATAATAAGTTTAGGGCGCCAATGTAATTTTTGACATAGAGGTGCCTTAGAAAACAGAAAATTTCCGGACGAGGCACACGCCGCGCGAAATAGTTTTCCCAAGTGTCACGAAAAATCGAGCTGTCGCTAAGGCAAAGGTTTAGACACAGCAGCCTACACGTAGCACATTTAAGCACTGATGCATACCGTCAAATGACGTCACTCGAACCGATGGGGGCCTGCGTTCCGCTGCTCCAAGTGTCTAACCTACAGAGCTTAGGGTTACGGGCAATGATGCACCAGTCAGAGCCAGTGTTATGGGACAGCCGAGAGCGTTAAGGATGACTGCGGCTTTTACTTCCGCAGCTTTGGGAATACGACCGATTTTTACAAAAGAGGGCAGTTACATATTCATTATTTTTCAGATGAACAGTTCAGGTAAGGTAGCTGAACTTTTTCTGGCCTGAGCCTCTCTCTTATTTGTCTTTGTTTTCTCAGTGCTATCGTCTACACAAGTTGGTGTTTTACTGGCATCGCAATATGTTTCGCCAGCGGAAATTAATAAGTATGTCATACTCCTGAGCAAATAAAAAGAAAAATCCACGAATCTCCACGAAGTGAACCATGATGAGTGGGCGATGTACTGGGGATCGTTCGGTGTTACAGTAAACCACCTGTGACATTAGCCATTCATGCATGCAAATGAGCGAAAACGCGTGTGTATATTTACACACGCGTTCTAATTTATGCTCCTGGTCTCTATGAGGTTCCTGCGCTTCCACGTTATAGATCATGCCGAGCTCCGGATTACTTTTAGTTAACGCGCACGCTGCGAATCCTTATGGTTAAACTACGCACAAGATAAATCTCCCACCGGCATTACATTGCAAGCCAAGATCCAGTGCCTGTATATACGAGGTGGTCGGTGAACGGTTGTGCAGCACGAGCAGTCGTCCCCCCTTTTTTTCCTTTTTTTCCCCTTTTTTTTCTCTCAATAAAGGTCACATTCCATTCCATTCAATCAAGAAACTCGCTAGCACACGCTGCCTGCGTTAGCGCTGTCTCTCGCGGGCGAGGACGCGTTCTAGTTCCTTGCCAGCTGGTAAAGCGTTCATCGAAGAAAGAGCGTTTCCATAGTTAACATTTGCCGTTCGCTCTCTCACTAGACGCTGCGCCCCATAACGGGCGCAGCCGCAATTAGATGGCTACGCCGGGTCAGCCGGGTGTACGCCGCAAGCTCAGCCCTAAGGTGCTTCGCCCCTAAAAGAAAAATTGTTTTCTACGGCACGTCGCATCAAATTGACCTATCAGTTGTTTCCGCGTGGCGAGCGACCAAGTGGCTATGCTATGTGCATCGGCACTATTCAGCATCTGACTGTTAAGCTAGTTTTCGACGTTCAAAAATGTGCCTTTAGAATCGCCATATGAGGGGCACGGTGTTGCCTTTCATTCTTGTAACTTATCCGCTTTCTAATTAACAGGGTCCCTGGCACAGAGCCAGAAGACAAAGCAGAGCAGGAGAGCCGATAAAAACGCGCAGGCACCCGTTCGGGATCTTTGAGGCATCACCTTGCCGGAGGGCTGGTGCGAAGATCCTCACCGGACACAAAGAGAAAAATGACACGAATGAGCCCTTTTCTTAGCCTACGCCTTTGTGTATGTTTCAGGTTTTTCTTTCGAAGGAAACAAAAGGCCGGCTAAAGCTTCAGACGCTGTAGCGCCTATGTGAATAGCACGTGCCCTTCCGCTGTCCTGATATCAAAGGCCCGACGGCGACGCTTCCAAGAAGGCAGGTGTCTTGTCCTTGCCTGGCATACTTGTCGTAAAAGTATGAAAGAGTGAGGGATAGACAACCTTCTTGCGTCACACAATGCGTTAGTCTTTTATTTTAGCGCCTGCCTTGTTCTCGGTAGAATACCAGGCGATTGCTTCGTTCCTAACGAAATACATTGCATGCATCCGTTCTTCAGCTTGTTGTTGCCCATGCTACAAAAGCGGCTGTTTCTAAAGTGACATAGGCTATTATAAATCGTGCGCATGAAGAAGCACTTGTAACTCATATAACATCTAGCTTACGGTAACCTTCTCCTATTCCTACTTATTATTGTGGTAAGCAAGTGTGGTAATTGATCATATTTTTCTCTTTGTGGCCTTTTAACTTATTTGCTTGCACGCGTGCACGAGTGGGTAAGTGAAATAGAATATAGCTGTTTTGTGGTTGATCACCTGGCAAAAGTAATATCGGGGAAACCTACCTCATATAACGAGACGTCCTAGAATGGTGCTGTTTCCACGTTATAACAGAGTCATGTACGTATACTCACATGTATGGGGGAGTTACTAACGTTCCTAACTTCGTACGTGAAATTAAGAATGCAGTGAAGTATGGGGGCAGTCGGTTTAACTAACTTCTGAGCTATCCTCCTGCCGTTAGAATTAAACCACGATGTGGTTAATTTGAGCAGGTGTACATAAGACAGATTCACGCGATTTCCACGTCGATGCGCTGTGCTATTCACTGCCTCACGGGTGTGTTGGGTAGAGCCTCACTGAGGGAAGAGTGCGGTATGGGCGTTCTACCTTGCCCGGTCCTTTCTTAAAGTGCACAAAGAAGAACTCATCGAATTAATAAAGACTTCACTGAAACAATATTTTCTGAGATTTTGCGTGCCAAAAGAATGATGTAGTTAAGTGGAATTCCGTAATGGAGCTATCTGGAACAGCTCTGTCAACAAGGGGGTTGTAAAGTAAACCCAAATCTAAGAAAACGGGCGTTTTTAGTGGCACAAGTACCGATCGAAGCTCTGCTTTCTTGCGCAGCCTTCCGATTCAATTCTTCAGTCTAGTTGGGACGTTGGATGCATAGTAATTGAATAGATTTAAGAATAAAAAGGATGTCTCGATAGTTCTGTATGATACATATGATATGAGAGCATATGTCTCTTATAATAGAGCATTTAACCATTATGATAATTATTATAAATTTAATAAACTTCCGGTCCACACTAGAATTACATGTGGCCCATACCTGCGTTGTGGACAATGAGGAAGCGGTCGGGTCACAGCAACGCCGCAATGACACACGTAAGTCAAGGATCAGGGTTGGTTACCATTTTTCTCTCTCGCTCTCACTCACCCTCCCGCTGAGATGCGCCCACAGTCGCCGGGAAGAAATCGAACCTAAATGTCTTCGAGCTTAGCAGCCGGGCACCTGAGACGCTACGCTACCATGGCGGCACTTCAGACTGATCGTCAACCAAGACTGCAAAAGCCTGTGGACATGCAAGGCATCTGAAGCCGCCAGGACTGACAAAGGAATTGTGCGGTCCGCGTGAGAATTAGACCTAATTTGTGCTCAGAGTGTAAGAAATACGCATTCAGATTCTATGCGCGCAGGCACTGCTTGCTCCCGTTCTAACGCTGTAAACAAACATTCCAGGATAAAATAGTGCCTAAGCACACTTAAATGGGGCCCGTTGTCATTCGGACCACACTGCTCTTGAGCCATATACAACCTCGGAATTTCAACCCCGCGTTTTCCTACGTTGTATGCTCCCGCATGCTGTTATGGCACTACTTGAACATTTTAAGTGAGTTATGCACCTGGAGGCATCACAAACATTTTTGATTGAAAAAGACTGCTAGAACGAAGCTCCATAAATTTTTTATGTGCAAGCAGACTCGGTAGTCGCTCAACATTTACCACGTTTATAGAGTGCGGTACGCAGTATTATAGATCGTTTCAATTATTTTTCGATTCTAATTTTTTCCAAGAATGGTGCCACTTCCAGTATCAGACGTAGGTTGCTTGAAATCAAAGGGCTTCTCCTACCGTCTAGCCTTGCGTGCATGTTCCTCTTACGGATGATTCTCTATAAGGTGATACCTTACACCACTCGGCCGACAACAAGTCATGTCCAACACGTTCCAATTAGCGCTTGAGAAAGCGGGCGACACACACATGCGGTTTTAGAAATCCTGCAGAAGCAGCAATAAAAAAACCACTTGGGTGGTTCACGGGGATGGAGATGTACCGTACCGAACGCCTCTAGTAAGCAGACAGTAAGGCAGATTAAGACGAGCGAAAATTGTTTGAGGAACCTGAAACACTGAGGAACACGACTTCTGTGTTGACTTTAGTGTAATTTTGTGACTGTTTACGTGTAGCATTATGTGTCGACACAAACGGTGTCTGTGCGACTAGAATTTATCTGAAATTTATTGTTATCTGTATAGACTGCATTTCGTGTCCAATTTCTTGTAGGTTTGTTACTCTCCTTTGTACTTAAGTGCTTTTCTTCATGGTGTGACTGACTGATACGAGCTGACCACACGTGCGGTTCCATGTACCCTATATTTATGTATACAATTTTCACTAGTTTTATTTGCCGGTGAAATTACTAGGCAGTGCTACTTAAAAGTATACCGTTGTCCTCCAAGGAGCATTCAATAAAGAAGACGAAGAAAATGAGTAATGGCGGACTAAGATGTCACCGGAAATGTGTTGGAGGGGTTGTTATTACGCTGGTACGAAATGAATAAAAATGTGAGAAAAGAAAGAATAGGAATAAAAAAAACCGAAACGAAGATTTTGAAATGACAGTATGCGTGATATGCCAGACCCGATCCTTCGTGCACCCAAAAACACTTCCGACAAAAAAGAAGAATAAAGGTGAAAGAGAAGATGGCCCATAGGAGAACAGAACTCGGTGGGTTCCAACATGCGAGAAGGAAACAAATGTATCGAGAAAGGTAATGAATTCTCGCGCTTTGCTCCAACTCTCAAGCTACCAATATGAATGGCGATCTCCTTTTTTCAGTTATTTTTCCTCCTCTCTGCACTATACCTTATTTTCAGCGCCGTGTTTCTTTGGTCCTAGTATATGCACTAAAATTCCTCGGTTAATACTCTAACACATTCCCATTACGATCGTCGTTCTTTCATTCCTCTGAGTTCACATGAAGGGAAGAGACAGAAAACTAATAGCGGACCGCCATCCGTTTGAGTGTTCATTTCTCACACCAGCGAGCCTCGAAGAGCCTTTCCACGTCACGCACACTTGGTATCTTCAATTATGCTTTCCTTTTTCCCCCCCCTCACCTCTGTTTGAGCAACGGATTTTTCTGTGACTGCGAGCAATTATTCCTGAAGAACGAGAAGGACTCACGTCAACTGGGCAACGTGGAATGCGCTAGGAGGCTGAAAAAGCAAAAGTAGTTTAGCAAAAAAAAAAAATGTGTTGGCACTTGTGCGGTAGGTGCTTTGACATGCTTGAAGGGGCCCTGTTTTCCTCTTGAATAACACCCTCTTTATAATATGAGAGCGTCACTGTAGAGAAGAATGAGCAACCACAACTTTCTTATGAACACCTTTTATAGCCACAGAGTGACACTTTCCGACCCTGCATATTTCATTACTTCGAGATATATCTCAACAGATAAGACGTCAGGTATGCATTACCAACATGAATACGTCACAACCTCAATGGTATGATATGTTTACCGTGGTTGTCAAGACATAAACAAGAAAACTCAGACGTAATGCCATACTTTATATTATAATACACTATGATGTAATGCTACATAAAGTGTGATATTTTATTATTGATAGAATCGATTAGAATACAAAACACGAATGAATTCCTTCGCTGCTGTTTTGTTTCTGGGGTGATTAATCAGCCCGCCCAAGAGTGTTCTATAGGGTTGTAAATGGAATGAAAGCGCATGACTTAGAGGGTTGCTGTAAGGCGAACCACACAAACGCGTTCGCCGCTCTGGACTAGTGTGTGTCGTACAATTCTACATGTACATTTCCCAGCATTCTCAACAATCACCGTAGACGAAGAATCTTAATGGGCACCCTATACTAAAGCTGACCAGTGAATTCCCAGCGATGCACCTGCATTGTATACAGACAATACCAGACGTACGTGGTGACGGTAAGACGATGAGTGCTCAGCGCACATAAAATTTACGGACGCTGAAGTACTACGATATGACAGCGTAGCACACGCCGCACATAATTAAGTCTATAGCAATAGTCAGTTTATTCAGGAAGAAAGAGCGTTTGAGCTAACCGTGTCATAGAAGTGTCCGCTTTTCTCCAGGAGCCAAGAAATGGAGGACAAATGATCAAGAGGGATCACCATCGCCTTGGAGACATTACAGATTACTATGCGGCTAAGCTATTAGGAAAACAACGGAGATTACCATTGCAGGGAAGACTTTAATGATAACCATGCAGCGGCGCGCAACAGGGAAACATGTCGGGGACTGCGAATCATGTTAATGATTGCTGGAGTGCTCGGTAATTCGGCGAAGTTGCAAGGATTGAACGATAAGAGTGGGTAAGCAAGTATTGCCGCTTGAAGTATGAAAAATAACAAGAAAATCGACAAAATCAGAAACTTTTCGACCAAGTGTGACCGCAATGAAAAACAGAGGCATTTCTAGATGTGGTGCTTCTTAAGGCTAAAAATAATTATGAGTTAGGGATACCACTTCAATTAAACGTAATTTGATTATCTCATAGAGTTGTCAGACGAGCGCGGCTTAACATTCGTTAAGGTGAAGGCAATGGCGACGACGCCTATTGGCACAATAAGCGGCAGGAAATGACCATATCAGCTGCCTGAGCTTACCAGCGATTATCTACATGCATGGTACTGCGGCCTATTGCCACTTTTCTCTTTATCTATATACAATAGAATATTTCTGCCTATTTTTGCGCAGTTTCCTACGCGCAGTGTGATCGACTATGGTGTTAGAATTGCTCTTGCTTTTGTGTTTTTCGAGCACTCCAAGCATCGATTGTTGATTGCAAACGGCTTCTGCGGAATAGCAGAAGGTCGAGCAGCAGTTTTAAAAGGGAAAGTTAGCCCCTACCCATTTGTAGCAGGAAACTATAAGAAACTCCATAAGGAATTTTCAGGAATGAAAAATTCTTAGCTAACGGAAAATTCACCCTGGTCCGGGGTTCGAACAAGTGATCAACGCTTCTCCGGGGCGTTGTTCATGTTCTCAATTGTTTATGTTCACTGTTGTTCAGTTATTGATTTCATGAGCTTGGAATGCCAGCGCTTTCTGAGATGGGCTGTTTACGGTTACGGCGCCTAGAAAATTTTTATATTTTACTTGAGACGTGCCGAGGCGCTTCCTGACCTTTGCTCCAACACACGAGCGTCTAAGCCTGCATTCCCTTCAGCATGTCTTTGTCCTCAGGCAGACGCGACAGTCTGGTCCTCAAATAGCGAAGCGCTGTCTTTTGCGTTATCGCCTTCTCAACGCAGCTGCCGCTGGTGCCTCTGGCGTCCGGCCTTTCGATGTGGAAGGCAAACAACTGCTAAGAACGAAAAGAACAGAGACTCACCCTCAGGCCCCACTGAGAATGACATTCATCGGTGCAAACTTATTTTCTGACCACGCATCGTGAGAAAGGAGGCGACCCCGGGGCTTGTTTTCCGACGGCACCCCCCTTGTCAGGAACAAGGCGTCACCTGGTGTCGAGCTTCCATCTGTGCCGTCGGCGTCGTAATCGGAGAGCTGCCGGCCGCTCCTTCTCGGTGTCGCGTCTGCTTGCTGAGTTCTCTTTGTAGTCTCTGTCCATTGCGTTTTGGGTTGCATTAGTTGGATGGTTTTCTCCGACATTTACCATGTATCTGCCTTTTTTTTTTTACATCTTTGGCCGTTTATAATCATTTTGTTCGTAGTCTGATCCTTGTCACGGCCTTTGGGTTATGTCAACTACTTCTTTTCCTTTCTCTTCCTTGGCCACCTTCCCAGTGAGCAAGAACATTTTCATTTTATGTTTACTTTTTTTACTTGTTTGTTTTACTGCTGTAGCAGTTCTTGCTGTTGCCACTTGTTCGCCACCAAGAAGACACTGTAATGGTTGACACGCTTGAGATTTTTGTTACCACGTTAACCGCTCAAACCTACAGCCGCTTCTTAGGACTACAAATCGTGTTGTTTGATGCTTCGCTTGCTTACTTGGTCGTTGGCTGAATTTGTAATTTTCGGTTTAATTTCTTCCTCCTCGTAATGTTTCCCATACGTTATCGCACTTCTCTGTACTTTCTAAAAAGTAAGTTCCAAAAAAAAAAAATCTAGCGCAGAAACAGATAATAATTGCTGTGGTTTCGCGACCAAAAGCACGATACGATTAGAACTATTGTCAAAGCAAGTACCCCGGATTTATTTCCACCACCTAAGTTAACGTAAACGAATGTGCCTGCATTCCGCCTCAATGTAAGTGCGACCGCTGTGGCCGGAAATTGAACCCGCATTCTCGACACTTGGCAGAGCGAAACGTTACCTGCTAATTGACCCAGGCGGGTAGCATTACAATGAGCGAGCGATTTTCTATTCAAATGCACGGCATCTATAAGAATTGTGCTAAGTTATATCCGCAAGCAAGCAATTCATGCGGAAATAAGTATTTCAAATACTCCTAGCTGGAACGTGTTATTAAACAACTAATTATCTACGCAACGGGAAAATATTGCTGAAGAAGGTTTGTAAATGCACAACGCAAGACCAAGCATAATATATTGACTCACGCGGAAGCGGACGAATAAGGTGGTCTAAATTATTCCGCAACCCTCCGCTACGACATGCCTGATAAACATGTAGTAACTTTGGCACTCCAGAACTTTTTACGAGTAATAACAACACATTCTTTGTATTATGCACGTACAGGCAAATAATATATAGGGTCGTGTTTATCGGCACCAACATAACTATGCTAATCGAATGAAAGGTGACAGGAGAGCTATAAATCAGTGTATTAATATAAAGAACTCGTTGGCAGTTTACTTAATCACGTTATAAATCTTGTCGCTAAAGAAGACGTAGTCTCTTGTGTATTTATATGAAGAAAAAGTGACGTCAATTTTTTATGAACGTGAAAGGTAAGTTATGTCCGTGTGTCGGTGGATCATAGACTGATACATTTTACAGAATGCAGGAGTTGACGTTTGAGCAAATCCCATTTCTATTCGCTACTCAGTCAAAGGAAAATGTGAGGGCAAACAGGGAATGCTTAAATTTGTTGACAAAGGCAAAAAGTTGATTCGCAGGGAACAATGGAGCTAGGAAATGAAGACGGGAGACAGCGTCAGTTTACAGGAGCACTCGGTGTCACTGCGCTATTCATCCTTGCCTGCCAGCAAAACGGCACACCTCATTCAGCCAAAACGAAGTTGCTATCACGTAAATGAAGCTTAATGCTATATTGCGCTCATTGTCCGGCTCCAACGCTCTGCTAGAGAGGTTAACAGAGGAACAAAACGCGGAAAACAGGAAAGGCCCGCAGGAAAGCACTTGCTTCGCTACTAGTCTGACTAAGACACAACTTGAACATACTACTCCATCCTTCTTTGGACGGCTAGACAGCGCATGCACCGACGCAACCTACATTGTACAGTATTTTGCATCAGATTGCCCCTGAAAAAAACACCGCATGCGTTTGTGTGCGCTGAATCAACAGAACGCTTGTCGTTTTGCGTCGGCTACTGTTATGTATGGTAAGGCATGGGCCATAGCTATTTCTGTCGTAGGAAATATCTTTCCGAGTCTTTTTTTTTTTTCATCCCCTTTTTTGCGGCCGGGAATGTTGATTACCATGGTGACCACGAGGATGCCGAGGAGAATTTCTTAGCCCAATTCGACATTTTTGTATTTCAGGCTTTCGATAGCTACTCTGTTTGCATGCTTATTGCCATGCAGCACTTTTTGTACCTTGCTGGCACTGGGTAACGTTGACCAGCCGTCAAATAATGACAGTCATGTGGAGTATCGTTGGAAATGAAACAGCGCGAACACAGGGACGACGAGTAACCATGGGTGGCGCTGTGCACCGCACGTTATTATACCGCTTGCTTATCACGCGACTGAGGTCTATTTCCCACTAGTGCTCCCCGTCATTTTCTTGTGACGATGTTTCCGGATGGACACATCACGCCCTTTCCTAGCTTTATTCCTTCCTCCATGCTCTAGAGCATGTTAGAGAGGGTTTTCAAGGTATGGTCAAGTGCTAGGCTAATTAAGCTACTGATATCATGATAAAAAATGAAACCTCCTAATTCCGACCTTCCCCCCTTTGATGTTTTCTCGTCGGTTCTCACTACTCGTAAGCACTTAAAAAATATTGGTATTTCGAATATGCACTATTCGATTCGTTATTCGAAATTTTCGAATATTCGCACAACTCTAACACTGATCATACATTTACGGGCCGCGTACGTAACCATAGCGATAACCAGAGGATTGTCACAGCTTCAGTAAAGCCTCTCCAACAGGTAGCGTTGGTGCATGCTTTTGGCTTCGTAATTTAAGAAAACAATGCTCTGGGAGAGTTACACTAAATTTCTTTAAAATGTATCTTACTATCTGACTGCTTTGATTGGTCAGTATAAAAATACAGTAATTGCTGGTGTTTTACGCGCCACATCAATGACTGTGAGGCATGCCGTAGTAGTGAGCTCCGGTCTAATTTTGACTACCTGAGTTTTTTTAACCTGCACCTCAATGTAAGTGCATGGGTATCCTAGCACTTCGCTCTCATCGAAATGCGTTCGCCATTCCCCGGAATAGATCCCACGGAAGGTCAGCCTTCCCTATGCGCACTCGTTTCCTCAATAACAATTCAGTTGACAGTGGCTTCTGTGTAACTGGAAAGTCCTGTCTGTCTAGGCCAGGCCACTATTACCACTTCAGACTTTCTGCAGCACTCTCTCTACCAAACGTCCATTAAACAACGCACTGCGAAGAAAGAAGCCAATCGTCGCCTGTCAGCTCTCGATTTTACTCGAGCAGACAATGAGGAACAATTTGAGCTTCTATGGAAGAAATGAAGGAGAAATAACGCGTTTTCGTATTAGATGCGGTAGCTCTAATCCACATTTCTTATCACTTCTTCTTTTTATGTCGTATTTTGTCTCGGTATGTCTGCCAATCGTTTTCTGGCGATGACAGAACGCGGCCCTTTAGACCCGGAATCGAATATTATGTAAATGATTGCATGTCATCTAATTTATAGCCACTACAGCTGGCAATATGAAAACAAGAGCTGTCAACGGCAACGACCACTTTGTATGCAATTTGTGTCAACTCTGCTGCCCAGAAGAGAAGCGAATTCTTGGTGAAGTACATTAGGAGAAACGAAGTCTGGCAGATCAGCTTTTGATGTTCGACGAGGAGTGAGGAAGAGACCAAAAGATGAGTAAGTACGACCGTTCATACGTTGTGGACAGTGAAACGGAGAAAGCTGAGATAAACTGAAGTTAACAAAATGCATTACAGGCCTAAACGAGTTATGAATTGTTGCGGAATGCACAAGAAAACAAAAAAAAAATAATGGAAATAAAGAAAGGCGCTCGGCAAGAATGGAGCCAGTCGACTCGATGATATAAGGGTAAGCGCTTTTGGCGAACCGTAATGAAAGCCTGGCCGTCACCAACCGTTTCGTTCTTGTCGAACCACAGAACTTTCCTAACTTTAATCATCACTTTGCTTTCCTGCACGTTTAACAAAAGATACGAGCATTTGAACACTTGGACCAGCGTAATCTGCACGCATGCCTAAATATTCTGTACTCCGAAACGTTCTCTTCGTATTCTATTTACAGCCCCATTGTACCAATGCCTCGTAAGTGGATGGAACGTGGTGTAGCATCAATCACTGCGATCCTTACCTCGTTTCACGACGCTTCTTACGTAGAGACACTAAGACGCTCCATGCTGTACAGAGAAAAATAGAACGAAATCAGTAACATTTGTTTATATTACGTCCATCATTGCGCTGTTTACCGATAGCTCATTCCTCGTAATCAATGGCGCTGCCTTCCGCGCAGATAGCACAGCTGGCTGTTGAGCGCTGACTTTAATTATATAGAGCTACCGTGTTTTCAACGATCATTTCTTTCGCTTTCATTCAAAAAAGAAAAAGAACTGTGTGTGTGTGTGGTGGGGGAAGGGAATCGAGGCAGGGCATTGCGGTGCTCTGGGATGGGTCTCGTTTGTGTTGCGAGCGGTAGTTACGTATTGACTGCTCGCTTTTCCCCGTTTTTCTTTTATTTCAAAAGTTGGGTAACCCAAGCTGAGTAACACCAACCAACATCGCAAATCTACAAAGGAAAAGAGAACAAGTGCCGATTATATTCAAACTTCTAGAAAGAGAGATAAATTACTCTGATCGGTATGTCCTTTGATTGCATGCGCTACCTCTCTCGGCTTCTGTCATTTCACAGATTTGTTGCTGCGAGGAAATATACATTTTCTGCGTGACAGACGTTGAACCAAACCACATAAGCGGGTTGTCTGCAGTATATCTGATTAGGATGTGACATGAGTAGGAATATTGGAACGCTCACATTGGAACACATTCCTGCGAAACATTGACTTCCATATGGCACAAAACAATCGTAAAGCATCCACGATCAAAATAAAGCAAATGTTATCTTTCTGTACTGATTCACAGTCATTGGCAGTGATACAGACCATGAAGCTTGAGAGTGCGAAGAGACATATCTAATGCAGGATATGAACTAGTTGTTGCTAATACATGGGCCAAACTTAGCGCTAGTGCTCTTATTTTTTAGAATAACGTTAAGCAGTGCTTGTAGATAGGACTCAAAAATCAGGAAGAAACACCAGCTCTCTAGAAAAGTAATTACAGCTTGCTGTATTATTGAATGAATAACATTGAACTGAATAGAACATATAAACATTAGGAAAAAGATCGAGCACTGCCTAAGCAAGGCATACAGTGCCTCTATTTGCTCCATTAATGGCGCAGGTTTGAATACTGACGGTTAAATTAGAAAGTTGTCTTTACCCACTTCCAGAACCGACATGACCCACCCCCTATGTGGTCTTGGTCCACCCAAAAATTGACTTTGCCCAATAAAGAGACTGAGCTGGCTCATGTTCAAAAGCAACATCTACTACTCCCAAACCGACTTGGCACGCCGTCCTGCCTTCTTTACGTTGGTACCTTTCACCTATTTCACGTTATAAGTCATTGTTTTACCAATGCATCAACTAGCCCACCAGCATACTCTCCCAAAGGGAACGGGCCCGCCCGTATGGGCAGCTGAATTCGAAAATTGAGTTCAACGACGACCAAAACTCCTCGTACACCGTCATCGACTTCGTCGGATTCGACAGTTGCCTAGATTTATGAGGATGACTACTAAACCGTGCAAAGTTGAAATCAACCGCACGTGCAAGCACCTATATCCCGTTAAACGAAACAGCCACCACTAAAAAACAACATAAGTTCATGTAGCGCGCGCCTCGAATCTGATTTCGTACAATACAGTCCAAGTTGTTTGGTTAAACTAGTAGCTATAAACGTAGCAAGGTCTGACGGTTGACGACGAACACAAGTAAAGAACTTGTCGCAAGTTTCAGTGGTGACTGATATGACTGATGGATGCGCTTAAAAAATAAGCAAATTATTAAATAAAATAAGCATGCATGAATCAACACGCAGAGTGAAAGCGCCCTCGAAAACCGATGTGCTAGAGAGGCTTGCCTGAAACGCACAAGTGAAGCACACTTGCGCACGCAAAACAAAAATAGGAAGCATAAATATGAAAAAAGGAAGAGTTGCTACGATTCCTGCACAACCTATAGTGTGCAGGAATCGTACACTTTTTATTTTATTTTCACATTACGCAGAAACCCAAAGGCAGGACTGAAGTACTTCTCTAATGAGCACATCCACTATACAGACCTTGTTAAATGCAAACCTCTCGTTGCAGCAAGAACCTCTTTACACTGATTGCAACGGATGTTCACAGAGTATAAATAAGGCTGAGCGCTCCTTATGCATAGCAGCCGTAAATATTTATAGCAAGAATCTCTCTTTTAAAAAAGTGAGCTATTGTAGTGCGCACATTACGTTACCAAATGTTTATTTTATATCCAAATATCCTGGTGTAAGTCCTTGTGACTTCGCGTTTTGTTTCGTTTCTACAGATTGCCGCTCATGTATGATCGTGTCCAAGCTATTAAATTATGCAGCACAAGCGAGTCCCGCTCTTTTCGTATTTTAGCAGCTTTTCTTTTTATTTCAGTCCCATCATAGCTTCTTATTTAGCAGTGCTGGAGGCTTTGTGAGGGATTCATTCACTGATTCAAACAACGAAAATTTGTTCGCTTACTGTTCATGGTATTAGAAACTCAGGACCTGGGCAGAAAACGAAGTAGAGCCAGATAGTAGGTTTGAGGAGGAGGCTTTCAAACGCTCGTCATGAACTATTTGTGTGTGCTCACTGCGAGTACTTAGCAATGTAGTCGCTGAATCCTGGCACAATTACTAGAACACTACCATATGTGCTTTGTCAGAGGAGAAGCACGTTGTCAAGTACATTCACTTTGGTACTGCGGTGGTTATGCCGTCCAGAAGCACGAAGCCCCCAGTGGTAGACCAGTTCACATGCGAAGAGAGTTACTGGGCTGGATTCTGGCAGAAACTTGTAATTTTTTACCATTGCGCCCGACAGCTATAGCAAAAAAATTACAGCATATCCACGGAGTGAATGATGGTGGGTGGGCGAAGCTCGGGAGGTTCATCGTAGATCGTGCCGAGTTCTGGATTAATTTAGTTAACGCGCACGCTACGAATCCTCATGGTTCAACTATGCACAAGTGAAATCTCCCACCGGCACTTCATTGCAAGTCAAGATCCAGTGCCTATATATATACATATATATGGGTTGCCGGTGAACGCTTCACCAACGCGAGCAGTCGGTATTTCTCAATCAAGAAACTTGCTAGGAGACGCTGCCTGCGCCAACGTTGTCTCTCGCGGGTGAAGGCGCGTTCTCCTTTGCGAGCTGGTACAGCGTTCCTCTAAGAAAGATGATGATGATGATTGTGGTTCGTTTAGGAAAGGACGCTAATTTCTGCAGCCCATGTAGGGAGCACGGCTAAGCGTCCGTGGGGGTGGGGGAAAGGGAGTGAAAGAGATAGAGAGAAGAAAGGCCGTAGTGGAGGGCTTCGGAAATTTAGACCACCTGGGGTTCTTTAACGTGCACTGACAACGCACAGTACACGGGCCTCTGGGATTTTCGCCTCCATCGAAAATGCGACCGCCGCGGCCGCGATCGAACCCGCGTATTTTGGGTGGCAGCCGAGTACCGTAACCACTACACCACTGCGGCGGAGCGTTTCCACAGCCAACGCGCGCCTTTCGCTCTCTCTCTGTCTCTCTCTCTCTCACACACAAGACAGCAGAGGCACGCGCCGGGAGGCAGCGCCGGGAGAGAGAGAGAGAGGCACGCGCCGGGAGGCACGCGCCGAGGCGAACGCCGAGGGCGAGCGTGTGCCGGGAGGCACTCGGGTTACGCCTGACGACTGACGCCTGACGCGTGACAAGGTTAGACTAAGAGGAGCTTCGCCCTTAAAATATCGGAAGCGGCTGTGGCAGAGAACATTGCGAACAATACCGCCTTTAGCATAAGCCCGCAATACCCTATGCTGCAGTATGCAGCATGTGCAAGCATTTCAGCAGGCCTAAAATTTGTCGCCCAAACGCTGTTACTGCCGTAAAACCCAAGACCACTAGTGACCCGCGTCATCACTCATGTTCAAGCTCGCAAACGTGATCTCCAATTAGACGCGCTTTGACAGAAGCATGAACAGTGACGGAAACTGTAACGTAAATGAGATGAAGCCTAAGAGAGAAGAAAAGGAAAGATTTATTTACCTTTCTGCATACACTCCTTTACGCTAACCAGCCTCTGGTAAGTGTTAAATAGAGACCAATCAGTTGCCCTTAATTCGACGTGCCTCGAGCTTCTCTTGCTCTATAGGCACTTGCGAATGGCAGACGAGATATGCAAAGTCCCCCTTCGTCGTCCCGAGGCGGTGATAGTGGTGAGTCTCAGGAATAGCTCAATGAATAATGCACGGCTACAAAATTTTTCTTCAGTATTCGTTTGCAGGGCTGGCCGCTATAAAAGAATGCCAGTAGCGTTTACTATGTCTCCGATACCTTCAGCGTGCCAAGCGTACTTGTCGTACTTGGCGTGCAAGCGTACTTGTCGCTTTCGTTGCCTTTTTCTCACAGGTGGTTGCGCGCACTCTTTCATGGCAGGATTTTCTCTTTTTTTTTGAAGTTTATTTTTCTACAAAGGTATAGTGCTACAGCTACCGTTTATCTGTGTCTCGTGTTGCCTGCCTTCCCGAACAAGGTATTGCACTATGCGCCTATTCCTGAATTCTACGCCGTTGTTTACATGCAATGTATACAGATCACTGGGAGAAAATACATACACTTAAGCGAGACCACATAAAGAGCCAAATGGCGAAATGTGTCTCAAATACATTTAAATGTCTGTGGGTTTTCGGTGCAAACCACCTTTAATTCACTCTCCCGTGTCTTGCTTATTTGTACGGTGAAGTACGCTCTGAAAAGAACCACACCGATGCACTTTGTCTTGCACGAAAACTGTTTTTTCTTTCTTTCTTTCTTTCTTTCTTTCTTTCTTTCTTTCTTTCTTTCTTTCTTTCTTTCTTTCTTTCTTTCTTTCTTTCTTTCTTTCTTTCCTTCTTTCTTTCTTTCTTTCTTTCTTTCTGCTCGCAGGCACTTATGTTTCTTTCGAGTGAAGCAGACGCGCACAAGTTAACGTACGCCTCATACATGGAGGCATGCATGCTAACGAAGTCTAAAGAACTAGACGCAGCGACATTTTCTGTTTAGACTTGGTAGTGTTCCCTTACAGGATGTGGATTCTTTTTGTAACATTTGTACGTACAAAACGTCGCTTGCGCAGAGAATTACGTTTCCCATAATTGCATTAGTACCCTCAAACTGAAAAAAAAAAGGATGTTATAGAATGAAAACAAAAAGAGGCGCTTCTATCTGTTCTACATCTACCCCGTAGTTGCTCATTGTTGGGGTGTTGCATTCGTGCGCCCGTATGTTTTCCACCTTCTTTTTATTTGTTTTTTCTTTCACGATCCGCCCGCGTTTACTCTTTACCTATTGTTTTGTCGCTCACACTTTGCGTCATGCCCCAGTAAAAGGAAATCTGTTTTTCTGGTCTATTACGCCTTTACATTGCCTCCGCAAGGCGTTTGCGATCCCGACATGCAGCTGGCGGCTGAAGTTAGTGAAAGTGAGGCCAGATTCCGTAAAGCAGAGATCCTTGCAGTTCCTTAGCGAGGCTCCGTTTTCCTGTAGGCCGCTGCTGCTTTCTCGGTCCCACTAACTCCCTTTCTCTTGATTGTCGCAAAGAAATTCTGTAATAATGTCATAATCGTTTTCTTTCTTGACGAGCCGAGGGCTTTTTTGGAACATATATCATTCCATGTGTCAGTTGGTACGTGTGTTTAGCCGGAAACAGGCAGTAATGTTTCAGAGATATCCCATCAACGACATCATTTTTAATTGCTGGAGCGTTAAGTCATCAGCAAATGACAGGGAAGAAACAAAGGAGAGGCACCGCATAGAACTGACGGGGTGTGAAATGCACGCCAACTAAATGAGGCTGTCGCGAACGAAACTTACTAAACCTCTAGAATCCTGCAACTTTACTCGAGTTGCCACCAGCCCCTTGCGCCCTGTCAAAGAAAAATCGCGGCCTTCGCTGACGCCATCTTATATTCAGCATTTCGCAAAGACACCGTCGTACTTCGGAGGAAGCAGTAAAAGGGGACATGGGAGGTGGGAGTGCTGCAGCTGTGAGGAACCAAAGCCGTATGATCTGAGCTCGAGCGTTTAAGACGTGCTCGACGGCCGGCACTCACCGCACGGCACCCTGAAGCCGCCTGGAAGCGTTTATGCCTGCCGTAAAACCTACTACCTCACGGCTTCCTTTGGGTCGGCTGGAAGCCAGCAGATGGCGTCACGCGCAGCAAGACAGATCTCCCAGTGTATAAGAAGTGTTGTTCCACTTCTTCCTTTCTTCTTTTTTTTTTAATTTCATGGTCGATATCCCACCGAAGGCTTACAAGGTACCGATAAAGTATAAGAAATAAAGGTGGAACAATATGGACCGAAGAGCATCCACAGCGAAGATTTTTATCTACGGGACTTGTCAAGTACATAGCTCGGGAGAAGCCTGATTTCTTACGCTTACTTGTATTTTTACTACTGTACACTTCTGTCTCTCAAGTTCTGTTTCTCGTGCCCATCCAACATGAAAAGAACAATGCTCACGTGGCTGAAAAACTTTTCGACAATGCAGGTTTTTTCAGAACAGCTAAGCGCGTTATTTCTGTTTGACATCATTAAGAGTCAGCTCTATGAAAGGGGGGATAAGTACGACGGGGAAATAATTGTAGGCAAAAGTGTAAATCTGACAGTAAACCAGGCGCATGCATACGCATGAATATCAGCGCATTGAAATGTGTGTCAGATGGTTCTCTTCCTTTGTTGGAATAACTGACTACACGGTCGTTGAAACCAATGAGCAAGATAGAATAAAAAGGGTTAAAAAAAACAAAAAACGAGGCGTTGTAAAGCGAGCCCCCTTCGCGTAAGCAAGGTAAAGAAGGAGAACAAGGAAGAGCAATTGTTTCTGAAGAAGAAGTTTTTTTAAGCGGTGATTTCTCTCTGGTCGTGTTATGTAATCCTTACGCGTTACGCATAACGGCTCTTGTATTGAATGTTATGACCGTGGTTCTATTTCTGCGAAGTCGGTACCTTTTTTTTTTGCAAGCGTAGTTCGCCGACGGATCTTTCGCTGGACGTAACGCACATAATTCGTTCAAAGCGGGCATTTCATTGGGCAGTGAAAACATCCGGCAGTTCTCACGCATTATGTGAGTCGATGTCATGCAAAGAAGGAAAATGCCTACGCTTAGTTGGTTCGAATTCAGGCACCAACGTCCTTGTGCAGACTGAGTAGTCTTCATGCGAAATGCGTGCAACGTGGCCTTGCAGGGCACGTCCCAGTCGCGATTCAGTGGTAGCTTTCCTGGCGTGGTGACTTATGTGCACAAGTACCACTCTCGTAGTGCTAGCTGCACTGCTACAGAAATTGTCGCCAGGCACGAGCGCACATTAAAGAAACTCACCTTGCGAACATTTCCGGAGCCATCCACTACGGTGTATCTAATAATCATATTGTGGTTTCGGCACACTAAACCTCAGAAATTGTTATTACGTGCATTTTCCAAATTTCACTGCACATTAAAAACATAAGGTGCCGAAACATCAGCGTACTAAAGCTTTGCGCGGTTCTTGTAAACGTAAGTACTACAATGTGGACCGTATATTTGCCACCTGTATTTGCTTGTCGCACTTTCATTCTCTACGCGTGACAGAACCTTTATTTATATGCCTGTGGTGATGGCAAGCAAAAGAAAAGGAAAGGCAGTGACAACAATGAATGCTTAAGACACAATGACCTCAAGCGGTTTCATTTTATCAGTGAAGTGGATGTCAGAACGACATGCTGGTGTGGACAATGCACGCTTCACATAGGGGCCAGCGAAATAGCCGCGAGCAGATTGTGCCCGACATCGGATGAAGGCTACGACTTAGATGTTTGCACCCAAGCTGTTTACCTGCACACCAGCCTTGGGATAGAAAAAAAGCAAGAAAAGCACTTTTCAGGAGGAAGCAATCAACACAGCTCCAACAGGGCAAAAGTAACAGTGTTGAAGAAACTAGGTCACGAATTGCTCGCAAATGGTTCTCAGTACAAGAAGACCGGCACTAAAATTGGCCGAACACCTATGTGATGTCTTTGTTTCGAAGGCAAATGAGATTGTACGTGTGAAAAAGGGCAGTACAAAAAGAAAAATTAAAGACAAAGAAATAATGAGCGCAGAGGGGGTTCGTGCGGAGATATTCTGTGACCTATTTACTGGGATTTTCGCGATGACGGCCCGGTTCTCATTAATCAAGGGTATGTTTCAAATGGGGGAAGGAAGATTTCGAGAGCGCTAGAACTGTCAATGCCGAAGCCCGCAGTTATTCGCTTGTTTGTTAGAACCAGAAGGTTTCTTCGTTGTTGTCCTTCGGCCCTACACCATTGAAGTCTGTCGCTGGTCACGTTTTCAGTCTTCCCTAGATGCAGTGCGGACGCATAATGTGGGGATGATGCTCGGTTAGCACAAGTCACACGGGGGTACTTTAATTCACTGGCTAGTATTTTTATGCCTTAGTTCTCTTTCTTTTTGTACACCGCTATCATCCCTTAGAAGGACATGTTTGTTAATGAGCTAAGCCAAGTTGAGCTTTGTCGGTTTACATGACACGAGTTGGTGGCTCTTATCGTGCCGTGTTTAGAGAAGGTAAGAATAAACAAAGAGGTAGTGTTCCTTCCTCTCGTCTGTTCGCTCTGATACTTGTTGAAATACAAGTAACAGAGCTGACAGAAGAAAGGAAAGAGCACTACCTTTTTTATGTCATGAACATAGGAAGCTCGTTTTGTAATGTAAAATTTTGTAGTAATAAGTACGCCGCCTATTCGTTTAATGTCCAAGAATATTACTCACGCTGTAATACAGCAACATTAAAAGAAATGTTGACACAAACACGCATAAGAAACCAAACGTGCACAGTTTCCAACGTGCCCCCGACGTGGACTGAAAACGACATTTCAGAATCGGAGAAGTGCTGAGAGATGAAAATAACAGATGTTCATGGACATGCATTTCTCTCTATTTATTACTGAACAACGCCGTGTTTGCATAACTCAATGAATGTTAATCGTCATGTTTACGCGACCAGCCGTAGTATTTCGAGCACACGCTTACGCACAGGGCAATGCCTCCCTCCCAAAGCCTTTTATATTGTTGCTTGTACGTATAGTGCATTATATTTCTCGCTTTCTTGTTACGTTGCAAGTTTCGAGGTTTGTCTGGTAGAAGACACGCGTCTACTACGCTGACACGTGGCATTCGTTTTTATCAACATCACAAAGGTGGCTCACCATAGCGCGGTGCCATCATTGATGTCGCCTCCCGTCTGTACGACGCGGCACAGAATGCTAGACGTCATTGCCTTGCGCAACACTAGCTGGCTCGCAGGAAGTCAGCCAGGCATCAGAATCCTTGGCGCCGAAAAGCATCTTAAAGCGAGCAGCAGCGTGCTTCACTCGGAGGGGGAAATACAAGAGCAAAGCAGGTGCAAGGAAAGAAACGACAGCAAAAAAGAAACATGAGATTGCGGAGACAGCGGCAGTGTGGCACTCTGGGATGCAAGCCGAGCACAAAGGAATGCCTCTCGCTCGAAACTGTCTACGTTCAGAGCAGCGAGAAGCACACAGGAGCGGCAACGGTGGTAATGCTCCAGATAGCGGACGGCTGACGCGTACTGTGGCCAGCCTTTCTCCTTTGTGTCTTAGTGTCCCTTCCTCTACGTCTTGTACGTGCTCGCCATTTTCGCCGACTCGCCACTCGTCGTCAGCCGAAAGGCCAGTGGCGTAACTGCCTTGCCCGTCCGAGAAAGACGAAGCAGGGATTAGAGACGCTGGCGCCGTTGCGCTTGGAAGCAGAATAATTGTGACAAAATGCGTCGCGGTGGATCGCACAGTCCGGTGGCTACAGTACACTCCCGTCCTTTCCGCGAGGCGAGAAAATGCCGGCCCTGGCTGGATAGTTTCTTGGAAGGGAACATCAGACGTTCGTTCTTGGCTGAAAGTTGACCCCGATTGCCCTTTTCGAGTGCGCTATGCAGCTTCATGACATCAGGACCACTTTGCGCTCTTGGAACAGAACTAAAGTCGACTGCGCTTCCATGATCCCCGAGGCGTTTCATGGATTTCCCCCCCTGCGTTTCTCCCTGGTTTCTCAGGAGCGTGATGGCTTGTCATTAATTCGTCTCATCACCCGTGCACGCTGGCCGCTAAGACACTGGATAGATGACTTACAAATTGTGTTCTTTGGTTTCTAGCTTTTGATGAATCTGGTATCGGAAGAAAGCAGCGCGGTGTCAGTGCCGGAGCTTTGTCCGCTGATCTCGCTGCACGCCTCCGAAACCTCTCGGAACCTTTCTAAGAACGTATTTGTAAAGCAAGACCTACGTGCGCATTCGCAGGGGGCATTACTGAGGTATCGTAGAGCATAGCGGAGTAGCCATTCACATTTCCGAAAGCGCAATCACCTGAAGTGACTTGTGGATTGCGCCTTCGTTTTCCTCAGAGGAGCTTACTCGAATCTATTCTTACGCATTCCGTCACAGGAACTGAGGAGCTGGCAGAGAGGACCGTAGAGATTCGCTTCAGAAGTAGTTCGTGGGCTAGTTGGTCTTTCATAACTGGCTGCCACAATTTAGCGAAAACTTTTCTGATGTTCTGTGTTGCTTGTTCTTTGCGATAAATTACCTCAGCTAGTTATGGCTGTAGGAATGTCGCGCTGAACAAGGGCCCGCGACGGATAAGAATCTTTCATTCTGTAGTAGATATAGCTGACTGCCTCTAGTAAAACGTCGTTTGCGCAGCAAGCAAGAGACACGTAAATTTGTGAAAAGTTACCTATTACACATAGCTTTAATCCCATCTGCAGGTTTGACAGGTGATTACAGGTTGACTTAATGCAGCGAAAAGTAAAAAACAAATTACTGATAATAAGAACTGCACGAAGATGAGCATGGCTTCGTGCAAGAAGATAGGTAAAAGCGAGAATTGTTAGAGGATAACAACTGTATAAGTTGCTATCCCCTAACAGATACCATTGTGCAGAGATTATGGCCTTTAATCAACGTTAATACTAAACATATAATTGTTTTAGATTACGATGTCCTACTCTTAGGCCATGCTATTTCTAAACAGTTCTTTGCACGGAGAAAGAGAAGATGGTATGGGTTTATAAGAAAATAGATATACTAAGGCCGGTCAGTGATTTTTTCAGTGAAAGCGCACACACGATGTATTGAAAGCACCACTGATTTATATACTCAAAGAACACGCATTGTGTTCTGAACTAACCACCCGTTTACGTACGAATATATTATGCGAATTAGTTAATGAATTCACTAACTAGCTTTGGGAATACCTCGACTGGGCGATCCGTTAGTAAGAAAATACAAGCTTCACTTGGTGGTAAGAAACATTTGCAGTGCTCGCGTGATCCAGCGAACCCAACCTTAATGTAGCTTTCCCCCTAAAAAGTACAACAACACACTGAGAAATCTCGCAGTGCCTATATCCGTCGAAGTTCAGCCCACTTAAGGAAGTAACGTGGGTGCGTGCAGGAAAGGCGCCCTTCGCGTGACGATCCGAAGAGGCGGACGGGTTATGTGGGAACGCTGAGAGGGCAACATATGTTTCCTATGGTGGCATCGGTGAACGCTCGACGAAACGAACAGGAGTGTTTGCTGGCTCTGCACAATGTTAAAATGGGATGCTGAGCGAATTCGAAAGAGCAGTACTATTAGCGCTGAGTCACGCCGGAAGTACGGGCTGCCGTTTAAGCAGTCACGCTATAGTCTATGAGCAAGTGGAGCTGGGACAAGAGAGCTTAGCCATTTGCTTTAATGCTTAGTCATGGAGAAAGGAAATACTATGGCATAATTGCTCGCAGTTGAAAAAGAAAACGCTTTAGGAGAGCACGATTTCACGATCTGGGCTAAAAGCATTGCTCCTAGGAAAAGGAAAACTATTAGACAGTCTTTCCTTTTTCTTTGAGCGTTGCGGTTACTATCTATCTATCTATCTATCTATCTATCTATCTATCTATCTATCTATCTATCTATCTATCTATCTATCTATCTATCTATCTATCTATCTATCCTACCGTCTGTCTGTCTGTCTGTCTGTCTGTCTGTCTGCCTGCCTGTCTGTCTGTCTGTCTGATGGCTATGGCGAAACTCATTGTTTCAGACAAATAAGTATGTAATCATACTAAACTCCCGTGGATGTTAACATTTATATTTTTACTTTATCATGAGCTACCTTTTGTTGCTTTTTGAAACGGCCTTATACTTTAAAATAACACTGAAGCGGAAGTGCTTTCTTGGAAACACAGGATTTAATAATGTCTTAAGATGGCCGTAGTAAAATCTAAGGATGCGGTCTGCCTTTTAAACATTCACTATCCAAGTTCCTAAGAAGTCAGAACGACTAAAATATCACCAACTCAGCCTACCGGCCATTACACTCCTATCGCAATGAACATGAGCCTCCTTCTAAAGGACATGCTTACATTGATGTCTTCATAGAAGAATCAATGCGCCGCCAGTTTGCACGGTGTGGAAAGCCCTGCCTGGCAATGCGACTCTTTGCAAAGAGCACTGCTTGCTTTGTTGTATATGTCAACGATCAAGACCTCAACAAAACTATCACCTCCAACACTTGTGAGGGGACGTTTATTAGAACACTAGAACCTTTGTAGTTAGATCAATAGCTCGAGCCAGCCAAAGAAAGCAACGGTTATGATCATTAGAATGATGGGCCCATACAGAGGGAGACGGAGAACAAGGCTGTTAGCGCTCCCAGCTAAATTAAGTAAGCAATAAAAATATAATGTACGACACTGCTTCTTCGAAAGGGAAAGAACGCCAAAGTAGAATCTTTCACAAATTGGAAATACTTCCTTGAGATAGTTTCGTGGGGTCCATGACGCTTATTCAAGCGAAGCTTGCACCTTGGATTTTCAGTGTGTTGGCTTCGGTGTTGGCGTCGTAAGAGAAAACGATCATCATCGTCAAAGGAGCACGCCTTAACTTCCTCTCTTTCGCTTTGTGCAAAAACACACAGAAATCAAAATGTCAGACCGAAAAATAAGCTTTTCTTGTTGGGCTGCGTATTCGAATCACTAGCCTCGGGACCGCGAAACCAGCGCATCAACAGACTCTGTCATTGTCGAGTCACCATATGCGCCCTTTAACGAGGGGTTTTATATGCATGAATAAGTTAACTCCCGTAGCACGAGCACGCTTGGAAAACGAACATGTCTATGTAGGTGAGCCATACAAATCTCTTGAATGTTGATGCCAAGAAAAACAGGAAAGGAAAAAAAGGAAAATTTTAAGCACGAAACAAAGAAGAGATAAGCGACAGAACGAAAGAAGGGAACAAAAAGGAAGGGAAGGAAAGAGGGAACAAAAGACACTTACAAATGAAGAAGACAAGAAAGCGAGGAAGAAAAATATGCACGGGGACGCACACAGAAAGACACAAAGAAAAAAAGAAAAAGACATGTACTGGAGAACCTTCGCTTTCCCCTCTTCATCCGATAGGGAAAGGGCTGAAGTTTTATCCATAATGCGTTTCACGAAAAGTCTCCCAGTTCTGTTTCGAGCAATGTCTGTCTTCTGTTTTTCGTGACGACTGCGCTTATAATAAATAAGCAAAATTATTTCCAGGACAGCAGTGCCATTTATTCCAAATTAAAACGTAAACTGCCAAAAGCGGCGAAATGGCAAACATGAATATCGTGTACAGACATCCTATTTCCTGATACAGGAAATAGAATCGCATACGGCCTTCATATGGGCTGGTCAACTGAGAAGACCGAGAAATTAGTTTCAGAAATAAAATAAAAAAAGAACAACACAACCCCTCCGATGTGTCTCACAGCATTCGGTTAATTTTTTTCTGGGTTCCTGTTTAATACCTCTATTTTCATTCAGGAGTCTCCATCACTCCTTTCCTTGGTCTGTTGTCCACTTGTACGCTGTTTATTATACTATCGAGTACCACGCCTCCAGTAAACATTTCCATTTCTTCCATAACCTGGAGGGATGGATATATATCTGGACAGAGGGACTTCGCAATAAAAGCCAAGTACTCAGACGGGAACAGGACGGGAGCTTGAAGAGGGAACTCACTCTCCATCCATGCGTATCGGCCAGCCAAACACGCTGGAAAGCGACTACTTTCCATTTCTTCATTCTTGTTTATTGAGAGCCTGGGGCTCGGCTTCGCTACCACCCTGCCGAAAAGTGAGCTTGTTCCGCCTTGTACGACATAGATACGACTAACTACCCGGTCTTGGACGCAACTGTACAGTACTTCACGAGTAAAGAGGATGAAAGGCAAAAATGAGAAAACGCATGGTCTTTCTGGTCGGCGGCCTTGGCTACTCTGCGAAGCGTTAGAATAGCCCAGATTTTACGAAAAGGAAGCGGTCTGTCATCTCAGTGAATTGGTACCTTTAGTTTCCGTGACCACTGAATTGTCCCAAGCCACAAACAGAAGGAGAATTACTGTGGCTGTCGCTGCGAAGGTGAGGTCCCATCAATGAAACCACAACTGGTCATGATAGCCGACTAACTTATATTACTGATGGGAGCTTACAGAAGCTGTAACATAATTTCACACTGTAGCACCAGTTTCATCATTGTAAGTTGCGCTGAGACTAGCGCGAATGGAACGTGCAAGTATACTTAGCTTTGAATTTACTATAACTTGCCTTTAGCGCCACAGCCGATCGAAGACAATCAAACAGCCAGTGCAACGACAAACGAAAGCCTACAACAACAACACAGAAATGGATCTGCTGTAACTCGATATGAAGCGGCACTTGCTACGCAGACACCTAGCAGTAAAGCTAGAAGATGGTCAAGCGGAGGTGAGTTGGGGGCACAGGGAGACGGCGCTATACGGCTGGGTGCTCACGAAAGCAATATCACTGTGCTGCAGGAGCCCCGCTGTTTCATTTCACGGCGTCGTCGGAGCACTCCACAAAACATTTTTGTTTCAGTAAAGGTACGGCTGGTTATTTGGGAATCCCGGCAAGCGAGGACCCCTGGAGGGTGCATTAAGAAACGCAAGAAGGCCGGACAAGCGAAATGAACTTGCCAAAATCTAAAGTAAGCAAATTTTTAGGCGTGTATTAAAACATCGATGCCCTCAACAGGAAATCGTTTTGAGCAATCTCGAGCTCTGGCTGCGAGAAGTAGAGCTAACGTGCCAAACTCTTTACTAAATGTTTTAATTGGAGTTACGTAAAGCTTTTGCTCAATCCCGCTGCTGAGCAAGAGCATGTATGCGCACTCTACGTTGTGTATGCGCACATCATAAGGAACAAGGTGTAGAAAAGAATAGAGGATCATTCGTAAAAACTGAAAGGAAAAACTGAGTACAATGCAAAAGCTAACGTGGAAAAAGAAATGACGTCCGGGAGTGGCTGCTAACGTTTGCGAGGCTTCATTTCAAATTCGATCACCGCAACAAGAGCACGATGTGTGGTGGGAGGTGGGCGTCCTTCCCGTGGCGATAATATTTTTATTAGATGCGAAGCAGCTAATGGCGGAGTTCAATCCGGTGGTCGTGGTGTGCGGCGTGACCACCTTACTGCGCACGCGCAAACCCTCTCCACACACCTCCTCTCTACTACCCCTCTCCACGTGACCCTCTCCACACACCTCTCCGAACGGCGCGCGTTGCCTATGGAAACGCTCTTTCTTCGATGAACGCTTTACCAGCTCGCAAGGAACGAGAATGCGCGGTCGCCCGCGAGAGACAACGCTGATGCAGGCAGCGTCTGCTGGCGAGTTTCTTTAATGAAAAAAATTACACCATCTCCCGTCAAACCGATGCAAACGCGGTGTGCACCCACCGTGCTGCTTCGCATCGCCTTATGGTCCCATTTAGCGGGAGATGGTGTAATTCTTTTTCCCGCCTGGACCGTCACTAAGCAAAGCCGTCGCATTCAGAAAACGGGGCTAATTGAAAGTCACATTGTGCGCGGCACGCGACGCTACACGCATAAACGACTGCTAAGGCAATGCGGTAGCAAATGATCGGCAGAGTCGTCGGTGAACGTGCGGTGCATTGCAGTGCACGTAGGGGAGGCGGTTGCTTAGAGCTGCAGAGCCGCCGCAGAGACCGGAGCCGTGATGATGGGGGCGTAAGAGGAATCTCACAATGTGAATCTTTCTCCCACTCCACATATGCCGTATCCTGCCGCGGGGAGCTGTTTGCCGAAGAGGAGGCTGAGCGAGACCGATACTGATACAGCACACGCACCGCAAACCCCAGGGCGATTCTCCTGCCCCCGTCCTATAAGTGACCAACATTATGCAGACTGCAGCCTCGAAACCATCACGAGCCAACCCCTTCCTCACCCTGGAGCCACTGGACGCGTACGTTAGGAGCCTATACCGACGCTTTCCCTTTCATTACGCCTACGGCGGTATGCGTGGCTTTATGGTTTCGGACCGCTTATCGCTCTCTCAGTTTTGTTGGCTGCGTTTGCCGAAAACGACGGTGGAAATGGTTTCCTTTACTACCATCAGAAAGAACAACAGGCTGGTCTTCCTTCTGATTGCGCTCCGTTCTACGGTGGCCACGCACGCACGCAACACGCCATACGGCTTCCTTCTCATTAGTATTTTCTTGCGTGTAGTGCGGAAAGGAGAATCGTATTTTGGGCGAACGCAGATGAGGGCTAAAAAAAGGAAAGGACACCCTATAACCGGGTTGCGAAAACAGAAGCAGTTGCTCTTAACGGCCCCACGGTGACTATCCGTGACGCAGTCGAAAAATCCCCTTTCCTGCGTATTTTGGTCGAGATCCCGGATGGCCCGAAAGAAACCATTCGTTCTGCGTTGCATTTTCGTAAGCTTATACTGTTATTACATTTTTCCTTCCTCCTTATATTTCAATAAAAACTATGTGAGGTATTCATTTTGCTATTCGGCGGCTGTGCGGTACGCCGCGGGCTTCGGGCACCCGACGTCAATGCAGGGACCGCGGACGCGGTCCCTGCAGTGACGCTTTTTCCTTTTCTTACGTTCCTTCCCTCTGCATCACGTGACGTCCTCAACGCGCGGCACGAGACTGGAGCGCACTCTCGTTAAGTCAATTTTGTCTCGCAGTAGTTTTGATCTCGCTTCTCTCGATAAAGCCTAGCCGCTTTTTAAACGTGCCCTGTAGCACTTATACAAGTAATCCAGGAGGGACACCACTTAAGGATCCTATTGCCTCACAAAGTGCGCGCCGCAATATGCTTCCAAATTCGTTAGGTATTATTTATTTATTTTGAATACCTCGGCCCCCGCTGGGGTAGTAGATGAGGTATGGGTATTAATTACAAAAAAAAGTGATTCGACGGTAATCTTGAATTGATGAGGGTCGGATTGGTGCACGGTAGGTGCAGGCAGACTGTTCCAGTCCCGTGCGGTTGCCACAAAAAAGGAGCGAAGATAGGCGGTGGTTTGTGCTGGCGGAGGGTATACTGCTATTGTATGGTTTGTGCGGCTGGATATGCGATGGACTGACAGGATGGCTAGAATTTCAATGGGAGCATGGTAAAACTTGTGAAAAAGGCGTAGTCGAGATATGTGACGTCGTGATTCTAGATGAGGAAGGTGAGCCCGGATTTTAAGTTTGGAAACACTGGAATTATAAGAATATTCAGAGTAGATAAAGCGTGCAGCGCGGTTTTGGATCGATTCTAGAACGTTGGATAAGTTAGATTGATGGGGATCCCATATAGAACATGCATATTCTAATTTCGGACGAACAAACGTAGTATATATTAATTTGACTGATGGGGAGGCAAGTCTTAAGTGTCTACGTGGGAAACCCAGAGTGCGATTCGCGGAGTTGACCATGTTAGTAACGTGGGCTGACCATGAAATGTTACTTGAGAATGTGACGCCAAGATATTTGTAGCATTCAGCGGAGGAGACTGCAGAGCCGGAAATGGTATTTTCTGCTGAGTGGTGATGGGGCCTGCGATGGAAAGATACCAGTGAAGTTTTCTTTACGTTTAGAGACATTAACCACGTATCACACAACGATAATGTAAGGTTGAGGTCGTTTTGTGAAATATTAATGTCTGCGCTGTTTGCTATGGGACGGTATACGACGCAGTCGTCTGCAAAGAGGCGAATGCTAGAAGAGATGTCTGATGGAAGGTCGTTGATATAAATGAGAAAAAGTAATGGTCCGAGCACTGTACCTTGCGGCACACCAGAGATTACAGAGGAACGGCTAGATGAGACAGAGTTAGCATGCACAAACTGTTGACGATTGGTAAGAAAGCTTCGAATCCAATTAAATACACTTGTATTAATGTTTAAACAAGAAAGTTTTAGCAGTAGCCGGTTATGTGGAATTTTGTCGAAGGCATTTTCAAAGTCAAGAAGAGGGCGTCAACAGGTATGTTTAAGTCAAGATTGGCACTGATATCATGATAAAATAGAGCTAGTTGTGTGCGGAGCTACAGTGTTAAGTTCGAGGGAAGCTTTATCGCTCGAGCACGTTCACTCTCTTTTCGTCCCGGCGAGCGCCCTGGAAGGTGCGTAGAGGGAGTTGAAAAAGCCAGGGAGAAGCCACGCTTGCGTGCGCCATGATGTTTGACGTTTCTTCTATTTCTTTGAAAGGAATCGTGCTGTCGCAGTAAAGGCAAGCTCCCACCAGAGTCACTGCGGTTACGTAGCGCCGCCCAACGGTATCCACTATAACTGCAATGGGGAATGAGCCAATCGTAGTTCTGATTATTTCGTAGTGGGCGTCAATTGTGACGCGCTTTGTGAAAAGGAGAGCGGACGCTTTGCATATGTATTTCGAAAGCAAATGTAAAATTCTATGCTACATGTAGCGCGATAGTATTTGGATGACACGTTCATGGGAAGTGTGACAGGGCCACTTTGAATCTCGAAATAAAACCATCTCGATAGCTTACGGCGCAGAGGAGGAAGCGGAGCATTAAACGCGTTATAATGTAAGCTGTATTATTTTTGCAACCACGCACGCATTGAACTTGCAGTTCCACTTTTACTACGGCTAAAGTAAGGGAAAACAGCAAAATTTTCTTCCATGTGTGTCAGTTATCATCTAGCTAGAGGAGTGATAGCACGGGACCATTTATTAGGCAAAAGTCGCAGAGCGGCTTCGCAGTACATCGTACGCTTCTCGAGAACTAGCTCCGTGATGAGTCACTGATTCCCCACTTTTATGGGATAGCCTATTCTTCACTTATAGTGGGAAGTACTGAGGTACAAGCAACTTTGCCTTTACCATCTAAACGCCATTACCCATCACTAAAGAATCAACCGACGTACGCGCACGCCAAGTAAGAAAACTGCTCGTGCGCGGCAAAATACGGCAGTAACAGTAACTTTCACACTCTCTTTTAGGAACCGGTAAGAACAGAGGTATGGGATTCAGTAAGCACGTAACTTAGATAGATATCTGCTCCTGCCGTAAACACAAGAAAATATAAGCTGTGGGAGTCGCGCGCACCAGTAGCAGGAGACTGCGCCACGAAGTGCGCACTGACGATGCGCGCGGCCCGCTGGTAAGCTTCATAGGCGGAAGCCTGCATGCAGCCCGGAGGTGGGCGGACTGAGAGTTTTCCAGCACTGCATGCCGTAATGTTACCTTGCATGCCTAGGTGATTGTCGCTGGTCGCCTGCGCGGGACTGTGCTGCCGTGCCGCGATATGTCCGTGTTGGTCACGGCAGATGCCGTTGGGATCTTTCGGCGTGAGTGGATGGCTCTTCCGTGTTAAGTAAATTGCTGTTCCCCTGTCTGCGAGGCCTTCGTCGATATTGCTTTGACTACGGACGTGACGCGGCAAGCCCAATACCTACAAAGTAAACGCAGAGCATTAATCAAACACATTTCCGATTGTATTTTTCAGTGTTTGTGCATACTCAGACGAAGCAATATGAAGTATGTCCTCACTTCCCAGAAGAACGGTCGTAATAGTTATCGTGAAAATAATAATGGCTTGCAGGCACGCCTTCGATCTGCAGCGTCCAATACTTGACAGACCCGGCAGTGCAGTGCTTCAGCGCATGTACTCACGGAATTCCTTGCGCGCCCACGTCCACTACGGTGAGCCAGGAGGTAATGTGTAGTGAGGACGTCCGCGTCTAGTCAGGAGTGGATCGATCGAAAGCAATATCGTGGCGATACGCTCGAAAAGCTCGCTAGTCGTCGTCCACTTAGGTGCGCACTGCAGTACGTTTCATCGCCTCCCTCCCCTATTACGACTCGGCAACCCAAGGCACATAGAGGACTAGACAAGCTAAAAACTGGCATCGTTTAATCAACGCCAACACTTAAAGCGCCAACAAACAGGACACGCTTAATGGCGGTTGACTTGCCTAACTCCGAAGCAGTTTTGCTGTTACGCGGTCGAAGATTTTCACACTACGACGTGAATGCTCCACAACAGCTTGCTTCTTTCTTCTGTAGGCATGCAGAAAAAACGCATTCAGTAAAACAATGCCAAAAATTGCCATTTTATATTGGAGAGCAACAGATCAAGTACTCTGGGCAGCGGTTATACATTACCATATTGTCTGCGCGGGAATAAGCGACATACACATCTAAATTTATTGCTCTTGAGCCACTAAAGTACTGAATCTGAGAGTACAGGTATTATACATAAGTACTATAACTATAGAGATTATGCATGCGGGGAACGCTCTGGCCCTAAAAATGCCGCCATTTGTGCTAGAATAAAACGACTGACTCAAGGGTCACGAAGAATCTGTGGGTGACTTATGCCTAGCGGAATTTGCAAAGAAACAGCCAATGAGTTGAACCCGGCTCCAAATCCACCGCTTATATTTCAACTCACGTGCAGTGCTGCTCTTGAAATGCGTTAAAAGTTTTTTTTTGCCATGCTTTAGGATTGCTTTGTGAGTATCACGGAGAGGAGGAAGGTTAAGGATGCAGAACCACATGCGAATGGATGCCCGCTGCACTGTTATTCAAAATCGGGTCCCTTGCAAAGCGGGTGTATGTCCCGCGCCTCCGAATCCATGCATTTGCAGTAGCCCTTAGGCTCTCAAGTTCTGCACCTCGCCAACACATGCTTTTACAGAAAACTTTTCAGTGTGCATAACGGATTGGGGAAGGGGGCGGGAGGGGGGAGGGGGCAGCACATGGCTGACTTGCAGTGCATTTTGAAATTGCAAATACTTCGCATAAACTTCCTACCACTGTGCTGCTCGCTTTGAAACTGAGAATAAAGCCAGGGCGGAGAGAGAGAGAGAGAGAGAGAGAGAGAGATTATGTTGATGTAGGGAACATGCACTATTCCTGCCGCCCTAGATGGGCGCACGCCTATGCGTCGAAACTATGAAGGGAACAAACATGTAGCTTCCATAAGTAGGGTCTCGTAATACCCTTTCGTGGTTGAGAAAGTTCAGATTTTATCTGTAATGACACAAGTCCTTTCTTTATTCTTTGTATTTCGATGACATGTTGTTGCACTGGCTACACGAGATATGTCAGTTACGTGGAAGGTGGGCGAAAGGGCGCTCAACCCTCCCTCCCACTGCTCGCTGTCGCGCTGCTCTTCTGGGCCCAATAAATTTGCAGCCCTATGTGTACACTGTAGCTGTATTGTGTTAAGGACGTGTAATATAACAGTCGATTGAGGCTTGAGCACTGAAACTTACAAAGCAGTGATCATGAAACGAGATTTATTTCCTGTACTCGATCTAGAGGCAAAGGTACAGTAGTACGGCTTGTATCATATAACGTCTGTACAATTGGGTGACAATTTTTTCGTACCTCGATAGGAAGCAAGGATTAGCTTCCTTCCGGAGCTAATCTTTGCTTTATGTTTTATTAGCCCTGTGCTCTTTTTCGTTATCCATTCTTAATGTAGGGTAGTGCCTTAGCCCATAAGGAAACAAGTGTAACCGAAAGCGTACTGCTTCTTCCTGTTCATTTAGATACCAGTTAATCCGTCTTTAGTATCCATACCGAAGAAACGCCGCACAGCCACTAAATGGTACAACAGGCAATTAATATTCTGTTCCATATTTTTCATTTTTATATTCCTGCTCTGCCATTTACCACGAATATTTCGCATTGTAACATGTAGCTTCAAACTCCACGAGGAATCACAAAGATATATGAATGGTGCTGTCACACCGACAATATCTCAAAGACGGCTAAACATTTATTAGTTTTGCTAGTATCTTGTAAATGATGCATTACAAGAAAGGAACATCACATATCAAATATTCAGGCCAATTTGATAGCGTGGTCACTTGCCACTTTTATTCTACTTGAACACGCGAACGCACGCGTCCTCTCTGTTACAGCTGCAGGTTACAGGATCTATTACTATCCTCACAGAAAAAAGAAACATCAGCGACGTTTGGGAGTGGTAAGTAACGTACAGTCCCTGCATCTTCAGGCAAACCTCCTAACTTGGCAACATAAAATGTGTTCGTAAGTGAACCGCTGAGTGCCTGAAATAAAACGAAGAGACTAATAAGGACGATATCTTGGGCTGAAAAAGGTGGTTAATTTCCTCCTAAAGTGACTAAGCGCGGATGGCTGTAAACTGCGAAAGAATTGTGGGAACATATTTTGGTGTCCTTGACGAGCACATAAAAAGAGGTATAACGTAAGTATTAAAAATCGTAAGAGATGATTGTGTTCCGCGGAAGAAAAAAAAATTGGGATGATGGTTCATGAATATTTGATTACCGCATTTCTCATTCACAAGTGCATGAGATGTGGCCGAAATTCTGGATGAAGAGTCGTGCAGATGGTGAATAAAACACGATGCTACATTTTCTCCTGAAGCTTCACTTTTGTCTTTTGAGCGTGACCTCAAGAATGCGAACGTGGTCTCCAACAGCAAACGCTTCCTTATTTTTTATGCGTACTGGGATTTCCTTCCTTGACGAGTTCTTCAACTCGTGCATCGTGTTTTCGGGCACAAGAACAAGGACTTACCCGTTTCTTGCTATAATGTTTGTATAGTTTTCACGGTTATCCTAACGCCTTGCTTTATGACCTGAAAGAAGATTTCATCGCCTGGGTAAAATTGCTACCAGAACTAATACTAATACGAATAAAAAAGTGCGTAGTTAAAAGGCTGCTTATATACTTCTGTTGTGGCTTGAATTACATCCACAGAATAGATGACTGTTTCTGCGAAAGAAAGGAGCTTATGCAGTTAGGTACCCGAATGAAAGGCAAAATAGATTTTCTTTTGTCTCTAAAGCATAGCGCATTTCTTTTATCGGTGTGTTTAATGTGGGACCTCGGGAACGAAAGATGACCCCTGAAACAAGGAAGTTTCTCTCAATACGAAGTACTGTGAATTCCAGTCAGGTAAGCAATAGTAAGACACGAAAAATGTGCTTAGCCATGCCGCATTAGGAGTCCGGACAGGTACCTGCGTGTTTTCCAGCACTATACCAACAAAGGAGCACCATATTTCCAGAGGGCAGCCGTCAGCACGCTTAATACGAACGTTCCGCCACACGGCCCGGGCAGGCTTGCACTGACGCAAGTGGCGCGAAGTGTCGGGCGCTGCTCGTTTGGGGCGGCTGACGATAGCTAAAGGGCAGCTCGATTGGGCCGGCCAACTTGTATATCGCTTGTGTTTGACAGATGACATGTCAATGCCCACATAGAGCTTTGCTAAATTTTGCTATTCTAGCCCGCTTTCGTCACTGTCCTTCCGCTCTTATGGAGCCGTTTCTCTCTACCACACTAGAAAAGCTCGCTTTCAGTCGCGTTCAAATACAATCATCTCGAGTAAATACCACCTCTAAATAAAATGGCAAGACGTCGTCGTCACAAGGAATCTACTTGATATCTGTAAGACAGTAACGAGGCTTGTTGCGCATGTGGACCAGCACTTCTGAAGACTTTTCGTAGGCTCATTCCACTCCCTTTATTTGGAACCCATCTGGATACCCGCTCCCTTCATCTGGACCAAAATATTGAATTTTTTCTTGTGGCTTTGTAGCAAGGAGAACATTGGCATTTAAAGAGAAAGAATGGCCAGAACCGCGCCTTTGCGGTTTTGCCGTGAACGGGACATCTTTTGAACACGGAGAGGAGCTAGTCCATCATTCCGAGGGCGCGCGTCTGATGGAACCAGTTGTCGTCGGACCCTCTGGTAGTGAACTCTTGGATAGTGAGCATGACCTGAGAAAGGGAAGGCAAAGAGAGTAGATAAAAAAAGAATATAAACAAGAAACGAAAAGGAACTCGTACTGGACTGGAATGAATTCGGTGGTCAAGGAAAAAAGTGCTTTTCAAATAGTAGAGCAGGAGGACAGTGCACTCGCTTGGAGCTTGGCACGATGAAGTGGCCTTTCTAGAGAATAAACAAAGCTCGCCGAAATAACAACAAAATAAGGAAAATATTTTGACATTTTGATACCACTACGGGCCTCTTAAACACACGGGCCTCTACGGGCCTCTTAAACACATAAAAGCGGACAAGTTGGGCTGTGCCTTTACATAGGTAGTAGATGGCAGAACGAACTGGTGTATGCATCTAGTAGATTTCTACTTGGCCGACTATGTGTGTGAGGCGCCGAATGGATTAATAATGATTCCAAAACAAGGCAGGATGACACTCAGTTTTCGGTGACGATTGCCATTGGAGAATTCCAATCAATGTTCCAGTCAAACTGTGTTAGGGCATGTTGGGTGCGGGATGTCCCTCAGCTACGTCATTTTATTGCTGCTTGATACTCTGGTAGAAGTTGCCTGTTTTTCCGATGTACGATGCGTGGAAGTCTGTAATATATATATATCATATTCAACTCCAGAGTTTCAGTTTTGTTGCTCCCCCAAAGGTACAACAGGCTGAAGTCAAAATAAAATTGAAGAGAAAGGCCCCCATAGAGGAGTTTCGTGGAAAGCTAATTAAGAAAATACAAAGAGCAGAACTAAGCAGGACAGCTGCTTTCGTGTTGCAAAGGCTCTTGGCATGGAACAGCTGGCTTTTTACTCCGCAAGCACAGAGAATGGGTGCAACGATATACAGCAGATCGTTGCGCCATCTATTACGCATATAAAGGCAAGGCGGCTGAACTTGTTTGGTTTTTATGTGAAACAAAGACCCATAGTGGTCTTGAAACGTCATAGAACAGTGCTCTGTCAAACCCTGGAAGGATGCGGCCTCAGCACAGCAATATGAATGCGGTGACATGACAAAACTGAGGAATTTGGCACTGATGATTTTGGTATTGATCAAAGTCAAGAACGAAAAATTGTATCCATGCGCGTCTTTGAGGTGAAATGAAATATAGCGATTATTATATCACCCGACTTGTGTTCTGAATATTTTGGGATTCTTGCGAGGCACCCTGCCATGCTACGTAGTGAGAACGAAAGTTGACTCATGGTGCAAGGCTTGGGATCCTCCTTACCCAGTCCATATCTAGTCGACGCTTGAGTGTCAGGATCGAGAGACTTAGAGGAGCGTCGGTTACTATGTTTTACGTAGGAGGTTAAGTAGCTTTTCCGCGGGGGCAGCTGAGCACGTTTTGCGAGGATCCAGGGTGTGTGTGTATATATATATATATATATATATATATACAGCAAAAGTTTCATATGAAGTTCATACGACACTGCAACATCACGATAAAAAGGAGAAACAAAAAGCGATAACAGTAATGCCGGATCACAACAGTCTACCGATACTGTGCGCGGCATGTACAAAATAACAGTTAATTGGGTTTTCCCTCCAAATCATGACATGATTGTGAGGCACGCCGTAGTGAAAGGCTCCGGAAATTTTGAACAAATGGGGTTCGGTAACGTGCACTGACAATGCATAGTACAAGGGCCTTTCATTTTCGCCTCCGTTGAAAAAGCGTCCACCGTGGCCTGAATAGAAATAACATCGTTTGTGTTATCCCATAGAAGTCCCAAAACACCTTACCAAATAACATAACAATCAGCTGAACATTACCTCATGTACAACCACACACACATGTAAGCACTAAAATAAAAAAGACAAAGTTAAATGTGTTAGTAACTCCGAGTAATTGAGGAGGGCCGAAGGCAAGTTGTAAAGCGCTGTTTTACAAGGCTCTCGTTGGTCAAGAACCCAATATTCACTTGAAGTGGGTGACCTGGGTATAAGGAGTACAAGAGTCAGCTCCTATTACACAACGCTGAAAAGAAGCCTGGAAGGAAAGGCACGCTCTAACTAATAAATCCGCAATTCTTAATCAAGAATTCAAAGAAGGCCAAGCATTTGCAGATAGCGCCAAGTCATATGCTTTAACACGATGCGTGTGTTGCAGTATAGAGAACATAAGTAAGCAATAAGTTTTCTTTAGCACATTGCGGAAACAAACCTATTTCCTTAAAAAAGAAAGGCACGAATGCTTGTTTTCGTTCTAATTTATGAAAGCTCGGGCAGCGCAAACTCGTAACATTTGTTTAAAGTTCGTCCGAAGCTGCGTCTCTTTCTATGACTCGCTGCTTCCACACTGGTTTCGGTGAACTCATAAACTTGTCATACAACCCCTTTTCACTTGTTGTGAGGTGCCTACGTAACGTGAACGCTCTGTCTGCCACATATATTTCTGTATCGCCTGAATGCCCTAGTTGCGGCCATTGCAGCGCAGCGCAAGTACCACGCGCTCCACTTTACGTCAAGGTGTATTTTCGTGGTGACGGCATTAGGGAGCGACAGCTGCTCCGCTGGCGTAACAGGCGCCGCACCCCCTGTGCCGGCAGTAACTGTCGGATGCAGATTAGACTGGCGTTGCCTAGGAACTGCATAGAGAATGGAGCTGCCTGAATATACAAAAATAGGTCACGAGTGAGATGCGTAGAGAGAGTAGCGAAGGTTTCGAAGTGCCATCAGCGGTTGGGTGCGTCTACGACACAGCGAGTGAAACCCGAGTGCTCCCGAATAAATTATAAACGGTGGTTGGCTCCGTGACACCGATGCGAGTTCCCCGGCTAGGGGACGGAAGGGAACTAGCTCCCCTCTTTCCTGTGGCAACATTGTGGCCTTGTTTGCGACACAAAGACGTAGGCGAGTAAGTCCTCAGCAGGCGCAGTGGGGAGGAGATCCTGTCTTCCGGACACTCCCGGTGTTAACCCTCCACCTTTCAACGAGACTCGCCTCTTCACTGCGTTATGTTTCGTCTATATGATAACCTGATTCGCCTAAAACTGAGTTTGAATTGGTCCCAGACAACTCAGCGCTTGCCGTGAGGCGTGTTCGCCATGTTCCTTAATGCCAAAGCTGTCAGCCTGACACTAGAGAGCAAGCCATCTTCAATGAATGGGAAGAGGGAAGAACTATATACAGCATCCGTACGCAGCGTAGAGTATTGCTCAAGTTAGGAAGTCAAAGGACTCGACGTAACGAAGTAGGAATATGCTTGTCAACCGTACCCAGCCCAAGCTCGTCACACCAGCCAAACAGGCGTCTCGAGTTGTTTCTGGCATTGATTTCCCAATGTGTCTTCTTCGGCAACCTGACTATAGTTCACGAAGGGGGAGGTGGGTTTTGTGTATAAACCGGGTTAGGGGGCAGTAGCATGTAGGGAAATCGTTCACATTGTTTATTGCGGTTTTCGATGAATCGAGATCACAGTGCGCTTCCCCTTCCAGACAAGAGTGTTCACTGCGCACTTTGGTAAAAGTACGTCGAAGGTGCCCTCTCGCAAACGCCTTAGCAAGGTTGAGGTAAACACATTGTAAAACGGATGTCTCATTTTGTCTAGTGATACTCAATAATGTTCACATGCTACTGCTCGTTTACACACATTCTGTTTTCATATTCAATAGAGAAAATCGATAGCAGGGATTCGCATATGAAAGTGATATTTAGAACTCCGCTCGTCGTAGCACCTCCTGCATGTCCTTATGGCTTTCTTTGCACTGTTGATTTTGTGAAATTTCCAATTACATATATTCTTATTCTTGTTATTGTTGTTGTACATAAACACCAGTGGAAATTCAAAGTAATGCACTTAGTCTGGAAGGGAGTCAACACTTAGAGGAGGATATGAATAAGGACAGAAAATTACGTTTCAAGAGGACTGTTCTCAAGAAATTACAAACGTGTATTCAGTATGACATCTAATAACATATGTGACATCTGCTAATACTAGCTTCTTGTGCCATGCGGGACCTCAAAGCCTAACGGGTAAACATCGGCCTTTCATTAATTCCTGCTTCACTGTCTCTGACTTCATCACAAAGAGATATTCGTGTGTACCTGCATCTATGCCGTAGTTCATTTACCTGCACCATTCGAACTTCCAGTGCTACTCAGACACCCTTTGAATAAGCGCTACCGCCAGTTCGCAGCACAAGTCCAAATTAATTTCTCAAAGCCAAAGGTTTTGCTGTTGCCACCGTGCCCTGAATTACTTTCGCTCGAAGGCCCATATTCATCAGGGCAGCGCCGTTTGCGTTCATCTAGCGCGTCATTCTCTCCTCAGCTATCGTGACGGTATCATGCACCAAATGGCGTTCACGTTAATTAGCAGAAGCAGCCAGGTATTCATTAACGAAATCCCGTGCCGTAGTGCGCAAAGTCTGGCTGTCGATTCCCAATGGCTTATTAGCAATGCTTCCAGCGTCCACGGAGAACATACTAAGCTGCGCCTCTTTTCATACACAGGCAGCCTTGCAGAGAGAAGAGAAGAGTGTATCGGGTGGAAGGAGAAGAAGCGGGCATCTGCACTCACGCAGAGCTTGCAAGCAGTTGTACTGCTTGTTTTAAAAGCTTATACTAAAAAAGCTGACCCGTAGGGAAGTGAAACACGAAATACGTCGCCTAAAGCTTACCCGACGCTGCGTTCGGACTGGAAGGGAGGAGCGCCGAGGGACGTTGCGTCCTCAAAGTTTGCGAGTTGGGTTTCACTGATTGCTTATCAGTTAACGCAGGTAAATAATGGAGCGGCTGGAGAGGCCATCTTAATGAATGCCTGGTCTCATTACAGCGCCGGATAATTTTGCCTTGTCAGAAGAAAATTACATTAGAAAATAAATAAACCAAATTGCATTGATATGAGTTGGTAAAGGGGTTCGGTGTCAAACTCGGTCGTTTAGCCCCACCGCCCGTGATACGCATTGCAGGGCATGGATTGACGAATACACAACGAATAACTAGCAGGCCTCTTCAGGGAATCAGTCAGTTGGATCCAACTTTTAAGGATTATTTTGCGTCGGAGGACAATGGCTCGATTTCTAGAAAAAAATGTAGCGTCGTTATTTTCATCGTGTATATAAAGAATGTAGATAGACTAATGAATTTTACAAGGACAGGATTGTGTTCGCTTGGCATTTAGATTTCGCCGACAGTATTGTGAGCTTTCGAGTGTATTAAAACATTTATTTTAAGTCCGGGTCCTTTCAATGTGACGACGACTTTGCGGTCTTCAACCTTCACAGTGGAATGTTTGTATCAGTTGCGTGGCTTCGTACTAAGGAGACATCATTAATCCGCATTCTTGCTGTGCTTAAAAGGCTGGAGTACAACGTTTGTTATTCAAAAATGAATGCTGAACTAGAATAGACTCAAGTGCATTGTTTATTTCCAAAGTGTGGTTTTCGTGGCAATGCACGTAATCTAGCCAAGGCTGTTGTGGGTATACGCAAAAAAAAATAAGAAAGAAAAGAGAAAGCGTTGGACTTAAATGTTCGCAAATGCGAAGCTCGTGCTGCTTTTGTCCTTAGTGAAGAAAGCTTGCTTGATGAGCACGCCAGCTATCTCATTCAAGCACTCTGAGGATTTCTGAATAAATTTCTTGTTGTGGAACTGTCACTACTTGTTATAAGAAAAACGAAAGATCTTTGTATACAGAATATTAAAATGGTAATTACGCGGCCTCTACCCGTTTCTATAGTAAGGTGTAATAATACTTCAAAAAAAAAAAAGAAGCATACGGAAAAGCCCCAAGGTTCCTTCAATGGGCCCGCTAGGCAAGCGGATTTCTTCACTGTCCATTTTTCTGTATTGCAAAAGAAAATAGGCATAAAATATAAAGGCATAAAGCATAAAGAACTAGCGCCTTACTTTCGTGCCTTCGCATGCCCGTCTGCCTTCTCAACCGAATACTCGAAGAATTCTACGAAGGCAGCGAACGAAAAACAACATGTCAGAGAAGATCCGGGAGCCTTTACAAAGCATGCGCTTCGAGAGTTGAGAAAGGCGACTGCGATCGAGGAAACTGGCGCACACATATCCAACGGATTCCCGAGGAAACATGTCTACAAAAGAGAGGCGTGGATTTCAAGCGTTTACGCAGAAGCCGAACCCTTTCAGAGTTATTTCGTCACGCGCGGCGACAGTGACAGAACGAACGTGAGGACGTGGCAAGAAGAGATGGCTTGTGGTAGCTTATATCTGAGACGTCGTTTCTGGCGTTCTAGATCATTCAATGGCAAGAAAAAGCGTGGCCTCCATGCCACGAAGTAGCAACCCTGAATAATGGCAGCATACAGGGTCTAGACGACGAGGATGCATATTTCGCGGGAGGACTCTTTATCCGTATACTGGGGCCATGTCTTATGGTGCGTCCTTTTTATTGATAGCTTCGCCCTCAGCGGTGCTGCTGTATTGGCCAGGAAAAATGTGAGTGCTTTTCCTTGTCGGAAGCCATGTCCGTAAAAATGTTCATACTGCATGTGGAATTCGCTGGTGGAAAGTCTCTCGTAAGATATGTCTCGAAATAGATTGTGGAGTGCGCCCCACCACCTGGACACGGGCCGCTGCCGCGTGCTACATCAATTTACGCAATGCACCAACACATCACAATTCCTCTAGAGTCGGATACAGTCTATTATCTCTTATAATGGAAGAATGACTGTTGATGACTCGAAGTTTTACGCACCGCCATATTGAGTAAGCGATTACTGAAGAACGTGGTGGTTTTCGTTGCCTGAATAAGGAAGCAGAAAGACGTCACCGTTGGACCAAGAAAGCCGAAAACCAGGCTTATGCAGGGGACTTAGTGAGGCACAGTGCCCATTCATAGGTGATCGCTAATTGGCATATACCCGTACCACAGCAGCCACACTTTCATCGGCGTCCTTTAGTTGAATAAACACGGCCCGTTTACCTCGGACCTTATGCGGCTAATCTATGCGTTAGTGCGGCGCGCCGTCGTCTGGTATCGCGGCGCGACGAATTGCGCCGAGGGCGACGAGCGCCGCATTTAGGCAGCAGGGCGAACAGAGTGAGGTTCCCCTCTTCCTAATATCACAACAGAAAGGAGGAGACAGGATTCTGGAATGCTGCTGGTCACGCTGGCCATGAGCTGGGTAACATCCCAAGAAAAGCTAGCGAGTGTTCATGTGTCAACCGCAGTGAGAGCATGTATGCCGAAACTCTTGAAAGAGATATTGTTTATTTTCAGCCTACTATGAAGTCTTAGCATATGGCGCGCCTCGTTCACATGAGTGCCTAGTCAGTGCGAAACTCACTGTGTAACTTGCTTAAGCGCGAGTTCCCGCCTGTAGGTTCCCGCCTGTAGCGCTGCCAATCTATGAAGCCAATTTGCCCTAGCCGAGGCAGTATATTTCCTAAGATCTTCGTAAAATGCGATTTAGTAAATGTTGAATATGCAATAAAATATGCTAGTTTTGTGCAAAGCGACTGCAGATATCAGACTGATGGCTCATTCATGCGTTCGTTGCATGTGAATTATTAAGGACACTGTCCTAACGCTGTTAAGATGCCGCAGTGCGAGTTGTAATATTTGCATTAGCAAGGAAGAAGAAAATGCCGCCGCGAAACCCTTGCACGCGATGCGCCACGTGAGATCTGAATTTGAATTGTTCTTTCTCAATAAATATAGGGATCTACGCACTCCAATTTTTATATGCTGTTTACTATAACTGCCTTAGTGCACAGCCGCCTGAAGTTTTGTTATGGTTAGCACCAATTTTTATTAAAGCCTCGTTTTCCATATGTGCGATTTTGACACCGTCAGGGCTCAACGGTTGCGAATGAAACCCATAGAGTTACGAGAAGCGCGCTGTTTTTTGTTCGCTGCGTCTGTTTCATCGCATGTATGTTCGTGCCAATAGTGTTGTTTCACAAAGAACATCAAAATGAATATATCTCCAGATAAGCCAATGTAGCCGCTAGCGCACTGCTTCAGAAGGTCGGTAAGGGAAGTATGCTCGATGTAAAAGGTGAACGGCATAAAGATAAGGAGGCCACGCGTCTTTGTTTGACCATCACCGTGGAAGAAAGAGCGGGTTGTGATTATAGGTACGGTATTTGACTACAGTGGATGAAAAATATTTATTATACAGTGACAGTTTTCCTAGAGAATGTTTACGAAGTGTTCCATTAGATTTCAATGCGGTGACATGTGGCAAGGGCAACCGCCGTTTCAAAGGCGCGCAAGAGGGAAGGATGAATCTTTTTGATGTTTCCTTGCATCCATCCATGTACACTCGGCTTTATGGAACGTGCGCACATACACGCATGAATTCATATGCTCATACGCGCTGGTTACCGCCCCCACCCCTTACCTGACCCAGGGTCTGGAACCATGGCTGGGACCCATGGTCCATTTGTGTCCGTAATTACCAAGGAGACGCTTCACAGTGTTAAACACGTGCATGTAGCAAATATATGGCTCAAATAGGCCCTCATAAAACTATGGTCATATAGCACCAACGTGTGTCATTTTACAGCCATTGAGCCCTGATGTACGATTTTGACACCATAGTGCTAACTCGCTCAATATATTCCCCACAAGGTTCATATTTCAACATCCTCAAAATTGAAAGTGCGTGATGTTATGGTGCAGAGCCTCCCATCAGGAAAAAATACAAAAGTTTATGCGTTCTGTAGAAGTCAGAACATATCGTCGCCCATGTAGAGAGCGCCACTCGCCATGTTATATATTATACGTGGCTAAAGTTGAACAAGAGAGGTCATTCGTTCGGCTATCACTGCTTTATTGTGTTCTCTATACGCAGCTAGCGCTTGTAAGAACCCTTTCTGTAATCCCATTCGCTTTGGCTGACGTCTATTTTGCAATGCACTTCTTAAAGGATGTATGCAGTACTGCGCTCACAATGCCCACGGTGGCCGAAACTGACAGCATAGCTACCTGCATGAAGTGCAATAGCTCAGGAAGAGTGATTTCTTATAACTGCCCCTTGACATCGAGGCCTTGTCATTTACTTGTCAAGTACAATTGGAATGCGACTGTAAAGGCACTATGGGAGGAATCAAAACATGCGATCGCCTTTGTAGTTACGTCACCGCGGAGACATAACGCGTCGTGCAGTTTTGAGGCGATAGCGTTAAAGAGCTCGTTTCTCAGAAATTCCATTGTTGGTGTCGGCGCCATTGGTTGTGAGCAAAACTTCGAGGCAGATGAAAATAAATAAATAAGAAAAAGAAACCTTTGACGACCGGGGAATGCTCCGGGGCGCGACGCGTTACGCTCTCGGCCACTCCGCATATTTTTTTTTCCATTGTTGCATGGAAATATTTCCAGTAAATGCCCATAAACTATTTATACCACACCGCTTATATCCTCCTGCCTTTTTCATGTTGGGGTGGGTGCGGCGCTACACGAAACACAAAGCACCTGTCCTGTCCGCATTCTTCTTCACCTCAAGATGAACTATTACCAACTATCTCGTCCCAATTCTAATGGTGCCTTCTTCATCGACGAGTTTTGAAGGCACATCTATATCAAATGGCGCAAGACGACGAGGGAGGCCACGAAGTAACGCAAGTAACTCGCCCTTTCTACCAAGTGGTGTCATGACAGTTACGTGGATTAAGGACTGAAGACCATGACAAAGGGGAAGAGAGCGCGATGAGAATGGGGCCACGCATCGCTATCGCGTTCAACTCTTAAGGCGAAGGAAGCTTAAGGGTTCCACAATTTTTTTTTTTTGACAGCCGAGCCGTTCAAAGTCGAGACTGTGCCGTGCTTCTGATGATCTAGTTGCCCCGCAGGAAGGAAAAAGCCAACCCGCACTTTCCCTCCACTGACTACGCACAACAGCATTCGACCAACACTTGTCCTCAGCTCAGTGCCGCATGATAGCGCTTATGGAAGGCCAATGGAATAAAGTATAGAAGAGGTTTAGCCTGGAGTGGTGGGTTCGATCCCCTTCGTGGCTGCATTACATGGCACGAAATGCACAGAAAAAAAGAACGAGCGAACGAACGAACGAACGAACGAACGAACGAACGAACGAACGAACGAACGAACGAACGAACGAACGAACGAACGAACGAACGAACGAACGAACGAACGAAAGAAGTGAAGTGCGTGAGTCCATGGCGAAGGATCACGCAAGGTCAGCGATAATGATGAGGGGCGGTATGGCTAACACAAGTGATACGCAATGCCATCAATAACATGACACCCTTGCCAGTTAGGCCATGATTGAGGGTAAAAGAGCAGCTTCCCAATTGCGACGGTTTTCACGGCAGGGAGCTGACTTGCATTTTTCCTCACGTTAGGGCGGGGAACTTCTCTGCATCTGGACAAACTTCCCCTTTTCTTTCAATATATTTGACGGTACCTGGATTTAAAAAGAGATGTCTCTAGAGTTGGTAGTTGTGCACCCATAGGAAGCTATTGTGTTTGTCGCATCTTTCTCATTTCGTATTGTTCAGGGAGGGCGCGGTACTTTAAAAAAGAACAAAAAACCTACAGTTGTTATTGTGAGTTACTTTTTCTTTCAATCACCGATGCAGAAAATGACAAGGCAACAGGACGGTCATCATGACATTCTATACGACGCAGTTTGGTTGCGGTGATGTCGCTGCGCTCTACTGCATGCTCGAGAGCGTTCCGCATTCCGATCACTCTCCTGCTCTCTCAGATTTCGTTTACGGCTGCGCCTGACAGGTCGAATGATTAATGGCCTTCTGATGGCTCCTTCTTTTTTTTTTTTTTTTTATTGAAGTGGTGAATAGGAGATGTTGGTGCCTTTAGTATGGCACCGGCTACTCCTTCTCGCTTAGCAATCTCAGAAAAATTTCAATAAAGAAGTAAAAAAAAACAACAAGAAAGAAAGTTTCACAAGACATACACATTTGTCACACTAAAAAGGTCAGCGCTATATACAGTTCGACAGTGCGTGGATTAGAGTTCCATGCCGACGTTCACATAGGAAGCGTGTGCACATGCGATTAGAATAGTTCATATGTTCGTCTGTGCGATACAACACACACACAACATAAGTAATTAGACATAATCTGAAACATGTGAGAACAACAAAAAGCACTGTTGAATACACAGTGGTGACACTATTCATTGGGTCTTTGGAGTCAAGCCAAAGTTAATATTTGCAGAGGATATTTGTATCTTCTTCTTCTTCGATGCCTCTGCTGTCTTTCCCATAGATTATAACGGACGAAATTGAACACAATGCAAACGTCACGTTGCTTCCCTCTTCGCAGTGAATGTACCAGCGAGCTGCATTTCTGAAAAGATACTCTTTTTTCGTGTGTTCGCCTGAGGACCACGTAGGTTCACAGTCGCGTCATTGTTGCAAGCTTCATTTTGTGGATTCTCGTAAAATTCGCAAAAAAAAAAAAGAACAGGAAGAGTACTTTGGAGAAACGCCTTTTATTAGGAGCCCTATTTGTAATGTGTCCAATCGCAATAAAATTATGTGCATTTGTTTCGTAATATGAACTCAGAAATAACAGCATTTTTTTTCTACTCTCAGTTATGTTTAACGAAAATGAACATGTTCAACGCTTGTCTTCAAAGGACCCAATTGACGCGTTTTTGTGTCACTTGGGTTGTTTTTTTCTCTTTCTTTTTCAGAATAAAACACCTCGTGGGTGCTTTGTGGCGAAATGCCGCATAAAATATAAGCGCGTTTTCAATCAGGCATTTCTGCCAGCATAAGATGTTTATGGTAATTTTGTTACAACTGTTTACTCGCCAGTCAACACTTGTACTACGTTGTAAAAATCTGGGCCCGTATTCACGAAAACAACTTACGACAAAAAAGCTCTTAAGAGAAAATTTCAGCCAATGCCGCTGCTGGACATATCATTAGAGACGCTTCCCGACCAATGGCAAAAAGCACTTACGAAAGAGAAGTTTTGTGAATTCGGCCCCTGTATATGTCTATATGCTAGTCAATGACCGCATACGTGTCACAGCACTTGACCACGAACACAAATATTGCGAAGATAATCGTACTTTATTTTTAACGCAACGAAGCACTATACAAGTTCACTGTCCTAGGAGCAGTACCTTTCACGTAGGAGAATACACATGTATGATAGAAAAACACGTGAGCGAAAATGCAATCAACGATTAATCGAGCAATGCAATCGCTTCTCGCTTTCAAAATTTTCCATTTTGAATATATTGATTCCCCTCTTTTAGAAAGTTTCGCTCGGCACTTATCAGTATTTTGAACCGCGGGCTTTCTTCATTTCTTGAACTACGTAGCAGGACTGGCCCCTATGAAAGGGAGCTGGTGTAACTGATAGTCGCAAGTGCTGTCATTAAAAGTGCCTGGCTCTTCCTTAGGTTTTGCCTGCTTAGGTTAGCAGCGCTTGCACGTTCCTGTTTGAACTTTCGTGTCTTTTCCCTTTCTTTCACTTTCCACCGTATTCCTTCACACCATGACACGTGACCTTGGGTCAACGACTAGCATTTCCAAAAAAATAATATTCCAAGAAGGTTGAGTATAACCATTTTTTCACACCGTTTAGAGTGCCGCTCCCTTTTAAAGGCAATTACAGACCCTTATTAATAAAAAAGGCTTCATTCATCAAAAGCAAAAAGTCGTCGGCGTCGGCTTCCGAACAAGAGAGGGAGTGGAGGGGGTGGGGAGGAAAGCAGGGAGGTTAACCAGAAAGCGTGCGGTTGACTAAGCTACATTGGGTGATCGTAAAAGGGAATGGAAAGATGAAAAAAGAAAAAAGGGAAAGAAAAAAAATGTGGTCGATCCTTCTGTCATAGGAACCTGCATAACACGAAAGTGAAACCTGTCTAAGCGGCAGTATGCCGAATCGAGGGGCGGGAGATGGCTTGGGTACTGTGAACATGTGAACACTTTAAATCTAGACATCAGCGACACCTCGACACGGCACAGGGATTCTCGACAAATGTACACAAGGACAAGTTTTCGAGCGACTCACATTGCTCTGCAAAACATTGAATTGCAGGCTCCAGAGCCCTGCGCAAGCCTGCCGTAAACGGAGATGGTCGGCAAGTGGTGACGCCTTGAAAGAGAAACCGAACGGGTCGTCAACGGATCGTCTTGTGAAAACACAGCCCACTGTAACGAATGGAAAATGATTTCCTTGTCTACGGCCCTCTTCGCGATCCTGGATCAGTGCGCGTCGCAACTCAATACACCTGGCCGCGCAAGACAAGTTTTGTAGCGGCCGCGTTCGTATTTTTCCCCTGGAACGCGCCGTCACAATGCTGCCAAGGCCCTAACTTCCTCGGCGGTCGAGGCGCGAACGCCACCGAAGTGCTGACTATAGTACAGGTATACAATACAAGCGTACATGTGACCAAAGGCCACGAAGCGAGTCACGTAATTAAAACCGATGGGGGTTCGTGTCAGCGCCGAGTAGAAAGAAAGTGTTGTGGATTAATAAGAAGATCTGATAACTGGCATGATAGCTAATATTACAGAGAACAACTTAAGCTTCTTTAATCATATCTGCAGCCTTCTACTAGGCTGTACTGATATCAACCAAGAGTTTGCTGTAGCGTAACAGCACTGGCGAGAACACATGGACATACGGAATAACCCCACAGAAAGCTTTCTCACTCCCATCATTACAAAGGGAATGAAAGCCTGCACCTTTAATGACCTCCGTTCGAGAATGTTCCAGCGGGGATTCAACTGCTTGTTCTAGACCCGGTATAGTATCAATTATGTTTTAAATTAAAAAAGTGAGAGAGTTTCAACGCATGGTTTGCAAGGGTAGATTTAAAAAACGTTCTCGTGTGTTCCAATTAATTATAATAGGCAGCTAGACGAACGCGCACGAGGAGAACGGATAAGTGCGGAGATTTTGTAGAGCTCACTACCGGAAAAAAGAACCATGAACTCGATTACTGCTGGTAGAAAGCGCATTCTCGCCTACCTGCTTGCGGCAGCGACATAGAAGCATTCGAAAGCTAGTTGTATGACACAGAATGTGCGCCAGAAAAAAGGAAAAAGAAACTTCTCGCTTCCGCGTAGGACTTTTGATCTTGTCTGAACACCGAATAGATTGGTTGGTATACAGCTAAACTTTCCCTCCTAACAAAGACCCCATACTCTTGACAGGAGTCAACAAAAGGTTTCCTCTAATGCAGCGTCTGCGCAATTAAAACAGGAACTGATTTAAATCCGCGCGATGACAATGCAAAACAATAAACCAAGAAACAGCGGTGTATACCGGCTTGTAATTGGAAGTTGTTTCGCTTGGCATTCAACCGGTAACGGTTGCGGGGAAATTTTTTCCGATAAAAAGGAAGCCTAGCACGGTGCGTGAGATGAAAAGAGTCCAAAGTAGGTTTCATGCGTGGAAGCGCCCGTGTATTTCATAGATACGCGGAATTTAGGAGGAACGTAGAATCAATATAATTAAGTACAACATAAGAACAGAGTACCGCGCGACGATTAATGGAGCACGCGTGCGTTATTTCCTGATGCGCAATACGAAGATTGCGGGATGGAATCGCAGCCGTGGCGGCCGCGTTTCGGTGGAGGAGAAAACTTACAGGCCTTCGGGTTTATGCGGTTGTCAGCGGTGGCCCCAGGTGGCCTAAATTTGCGGAGCCCTCCACAATGGCGCCTGTCATAATAATATCGCGGTTTTGAACGTCAAACCCAAGAAGTTATCATTATTATTAATGCGTCTATAAGATACTGCGAAGGTCGCAGTCGATGACGCTACGACATTGAGGTTTGAGAAGACACACACACACACACACACACACACACACACACACACACACACACACACACACACACACACACACACATATATATATATATATATATATATATATATATATATATATATATATATATATATATATATATATATATATATATATATATATATTCGTATGCATCGGTTACAAATGCCAACATGTCTCTTTCAGTGCGCCGTAGCTAGGGTGCGTTTTAACGGTTTCACTCTCGAAAAGAACACTAGTTTACATATTTTGTGCGCAACTTTTAGTAAAACAGTACCTGAGCAAGACTTGGCACCTTCAGCATCGAACTGCCCCAACATATAACCTTGAGCTGATTAAAAGCGGTACATTACTTCCGACTGTGCCAGTTGTTGTTGTCAGGCATTAGTGCCTGCCGTGAAGAAGTCTCCTGCGGGCGATAGCGCGCTCACTTTGATAGAAGACCAGGGACTGCGCATCACTTTTTCAACTGCAGACTTACAAACACATTTGCCAGAACCGGAAGGGGGGAGGGGCGCCCTCTCCCGAACGCCGATTATGCACTCTCATCATGCCCCAAGGATTGTCACTGGCATTTCTACGAGCACCAATGATAGCGCGAAGCTTGACGCTGGTGTGTATACGGGGCACCATAGGAATGAGGATGTGCTAGAAACACAGAAGAAACACGAGCATTTCATTAGGCAGCGACCATCGATTTTGTGATCAGCGTACGGGCGCAGGTATTTCAGAAACACAGCTGAATGATGCCGGCTGATGTAATTTGTGTCGTCATTCCGACCACTCTGTGCAATCTCACCCCACTCTGCGAATCAACCACTTACCCCGAAATGCATTCATTCGCTATTCACTGCCCTTCTTCACGTCTGCGGTTTCGTGACGCACTAGGTAGCTCTTCATTTGCAAATGGGGATCAACTGCTATAATTCCATCGCGGTATTTCATTGTTCGTATAAATCATCCATCCAAAAAAGGCAGCATGTCTGGCACCTGACAAGTGCGGTGGAGTTTAGTATCTCGCACGTAATTGGACTATAGGTGTTATGAGAGAGGAAAGAAAAAGGTGGAAAAACATGGCAGGCGGCACACCTGTTATCTATGGGAAGGAAGATTTCACTGTAGGTACGCCAGATTCTTGGCGGCGTGGAATGTTTTCGGTGTCGCGGATGTTTGTCACTTCCTTGTTGCCTGATGTGAATATGAAGACTGTTGGCTTTGCATCTACTGAATAACACCTTTCTAGTCCATTTTCAATACCGATAAAAAATAAACGGACATGGTGACTGCGTCTAATGAGAAGTCAATATAGCAGATGGTTATTAATAGCCGCCTACTGTGGCCTGATTTCAATTGCATGTATGGACTTATCGTTATTTGGAAAGCGTTCGCTGACATTCACGATGTCCCAAAGTCTCTTTTGCTTTACGATTAATCTTAATGTACATTGTATGTGCATCCCGACTGTGGAATTGCGTTCTTTGAAACATTCACTTTGTTGCCGCCGTATGAGATCATAGTTATCGTCACTGACGTTTTGCGCTGCTCGTATGCCCATGATTTCCCATGCCTCAGTGGATTCCCTTCGCGGAATGTTGAAATTTACGCCCACTGAATTTCTGTCCTGGGGAAATAACATCTAGCAGCTGAAGCGCACTTTTTTATGCGCATCTTGCTCGCAACTTTATAGGAACTTGAGCTCCTTCCCACAAAACTTGTCGGGCACATTGTGCTAGCGCGCTGGTGTCATTAAGAAACTTGACGAAGCAGGCATTCCTTTTATCGAACATTTTATTGGCGGCGGATATCATGAGCCTTATAATACTTACGCAACAAAGTTAGGCAAGGCAGGTTCTGTGGCCTTGACTAGAATATTCCTGAAAATTTCTACAAGTCACTGCTTAAAAGAAATATGCATAAAACATTTAGTGAAAATCACCATTTATCTTTTGAGAATGTACATGCAAAGCTGTGATATGGCCTGCATTATCCTTATTAAAATATGTAGGAGGGAAAGTGGTTTTTCCTGAATTATGGTCTCAACTTTCGAAATGAACTGTGGACAGCTCTAGAAAAGGCCACGGCCCACTTCACCGCAGAGTTGAGCTCGCAGAGGGCGAAGACAAACGATTTAATTTGCAGTCGACAGGGAAGGGATATAAAGGGTCCCATTTAACATAGCCGTAATTTTAAGTCCATGGGTATATATAAGAGCTGTAGAGAAGCTCAGCGGCATTCGCATCGTTGGTTGCTTTCCGGTAATGGGTAATCCTTTCTACCTGTCTTAGACAACGTCGTCAAGCGTCAAGAACGAAATGAGAAAATTCGTTTAAGAAACTTGCCTTTTCTGTCAAGTACCATTCCTTCCAAACCACTAAATTTTTAGTTTGCAATATGTTAATGCGCGCTTACTTGAAGGCCTCTGTTCAACGGACCTTGATTGCCTGTGAATAGATGGGTAAAGGTATTTTTCTTATAACTCCTGTTTTGCCGTTTCGAGGCGATTTATTCGTTCAGTTGAAGAGAAATTTTCTGAGATGACTCGTCGTTCAGGAAGTCTACGATTTTAGAAATAATCTTATTCTGTCGCATTTGTTTGAAAATTACCAATAGTGTTAGCAACTGCTCTCTCCGCTTAGGGCCCGCAGCAGTCAGCGGCGTACCTGCTTTGAATTTAAGCGAAATTGTGAGAGCAATCGCTTGTAAGTTCAGTGCACTGTGCGTGGAAATTGTGGATACCTGTGGATATCTGTACTTAACCTCAGGTTTCTGTTCCTATGCACGCAGGATAGCAAACTTGATAAACTGAAGTTAACCTCGCAGTCTTAATTGTATTCTCTTTTTCTTTTTAGTAGCAAATACTACGAGGAAATGTAGTACAACACAGGAAGGAAATGGTCGCATGTATTTGTCAACTTATTTGATTGATTTTTGGGGTTTTACCCCCAAACCACGCTATGATTATGAGAGACGCCGTAAGGGAAAGCTCCGGAATTTTCGACCACCTGAGGTTCTTTAGCCTGCACCGACATCTCGCACTACGCAGGCCTCAATATTTCGTCTCCATGAAAATACAGCCGCCGCGGCCGGAATTCGATACCGCGACCCTCAGATCAGCAGCCGAGTACCATAACCGCTAGGTCACAGTGGCGGGGCAGTATTTGTCAACGCTAAGCTGTAATAGACATGAAATATGTTTGGAAGGCAAGGTATAAATATAAACACTTCTAGATAGATAGATAGATAGATGGATACATAGATGGATAGATGTCGCTGAGGATTTTTTGACATGATGTCTAGCATCCATATCATTAAAAATGTGTCTTAAAAGAAACATGCGAACACTTCAGATCCTAGACCCATAAATGCTTAAATCTCCGGGCAAGTTTAATCATGCAATCGCAGAGGAGAACTATATATCACTTGAATAAGAAATGTTAAAACTGTGTCGGTAAGCTAAAATAAAAAAAAATACCTGCTTTAAGGCCTTACCTCATAAAAAAAAAACACTGTGAAATCGGCTACGAGTGGAATTTTATCGAACCATGTCACAATCGGCAAGAATGTTCTTACTTCGATACTTATTTAAATTTCTATGCACATGCTTCTAAGCCCAACCACGACACAAAATCGCTCGAAGTAAGCGTGGTCATATGGACTTTGATCCGCTCTCCACAAATAGAAATGAACTAATGTAAAAGTGAGGCGGTGATTGTGCAATGTCTTTGTGACTTAACCATCTCTGCCACGTCAGATACTGTCGTAATGGCTGCCTAATCAAATGACGACAGCGCAAGGAAAAGCAAACATGAACGAGCTGCGCAACTTGAAGACGACGTCTGTGTTTGGAAACTGTGCTTTCGGGAGCAGGCTGCTGAAGCCAATGGGAAGAGGTCTGGTAAATAGTTCCGCAATATGTGCTATTAGGATATAATGGTAGTTGCGCAGCTATTGAAGAACTGTTTTAAATTCTGTTCCCAGAACCAATACTTATATTCCACATTGGGCATCTGTAAGTAGCCGTTTCACTTTTGCCGAGGTTTTCGATGGCATCTTGCATTTCTCAAAAAAGAGGTTGACGGTATATAGAGGTGCCTGCGACACTTTTATTCGGAACGTGAATATATTTTACGAGTAGTGTTTTATTGAAGTTAAGGTCCTGAAATTCTAGCGTGACTTCGAGCCAGGTTTAGTAGACAGGCATTAATTATAGTCGAAGGCATGTAGTCATGCGCAGTATTGTACGCGCGTTGTGGGTGCTGCGTGTCATGAACGTGGTATAACGGGCGAATGTTTTTATATGCGAGAGCACGCGGCTCAATTTTGGGAACGCCACAAAATTTTCAGTGTGCGTTGAAGCCATATTCCTTTCTATGCACATGCTGACGAACGTTTGGTGGTTCTGTATGTAGATTTTTCTCAAGTTGTCGTTAAGCTTCCATCTGAATTTTTCTTTGTTTTGCAACATCCGCATGCGGTGAATGCGGTCCAAAGAAACTATGTCGATTTCTTCTTCCTCCGCCATCTCCTTCTGTTTTAAGAAAGTAAAGATTGATGTTGAATTTGAGTCATTCGTTCTTTGCAGGAATGGTAGTTGTGACCGCTGGCTGGATTTAGGTGGAGCGATTATGCAGTTTTTCAACAAGTATGACACACTGAGTTTCTGGTGTGCTGAAAAATTTATCACAGGTCAAATCGCAGGCGCGCTACGATTTACATTCTCCACTGTTAGAAAGAATTTAATGTTTGCTTTTGCCTGTTTAAGTGCTTTACTTGTTACACTGTGTGTTTGAGGAGCGGGATCAAAATAAAAATAACGGCCTTTGGGCTCTGTCTTCATGGGCTATTTTACAGAATATAATGAGTGCAAGTTTAGCAAAAAGAAAAAAAAAAGGAACACAGTGTGGACAAATTACGAGATTTGTTCAATTTTTTGTATACCTCAGATAGATTTCTGCGTATACGCAAAAGGAAAAGGAAGAGATGCTACACCTTTTTACTCGTTACCGCTTTTTTAATAATAACGCGACTATTTCGCTTTGTGATATTGCGTCAGCGCGCCATTTTTACTCGCGGGTCGTCCCGACAGACTGATTTCATTTTGAATGTGTTGCCTTAAAATAGCTTACCCGCCACGGAATCGTTCTCTCGTGCATTAAGAGTACTGGGCCTACGACAGGAATTGCAAGTTTACGACAGCAATATGAACGCTCATACCCTTCTATCGATTACCCCTGCTCTCTGAGGTCCTAACACTCATAAGGGGCGAAAACCTGGAGGCGTACCAACTCCACCCGAGCCGTGTGTAGGCTTCAAAACCCTCACACTGTTAAGGATTCGCCGAAACGAATCCTACAGAGCCCTTCCAGCGCCGTCATTGAGGTCCTAACAAACTTCACAACTTCACAAACGAAAGCATTTTTGATATTACAATTTTACAATTACGATTAATTTCTATGCGTGATTGTTAAAAAACAGCCATTTATATGCGGGTTATACAGATGTGCAAGCCATATATCAAAGTACCCTCTTTATTTCCTAACCCATAACGCATCGGCTGCGCAGCGGCATATTACAAATTTATACAGCTTAAATATTATTCGGCTGTTTGGGACATCTTACTCTAATACTGTTTAAATTTATGTAAATTAGCTCCACTGGCGTCGCGAGAAAATGAAGCGGAATAATCGCTCTATCGAGCTGTTTGTCAAGGAACGTGTGAGAGAAACAGCTGTTTCCCTGAATATGTTATGTTGATCGATGCGCACAAGAAAATTGCGCTGCCGGAAGAGCACCACCGTGGAGCAACAGCCTCTAGTGCTGACTGAAAGCATGAGAAGGTCAAGAAAAAAGACGGCGGACTCCAAAATGCTGTGGCTGATTATGCATTAGCACGGAACATAAAAAAAAAGAGCAAACACCAGAAACGTTTTTCCCAAGGCGTGTGATACTGCCGGAGTGGTTGCGGCAGACGGTTGCGTAAGCGTCACCACTTGAGAAAGGCCGAATAAAAAGAGAGCAAGCTGAGAAAACCATTTGTTTTGCTATCATACGTGGTGCGTAGACGAGGGGGGGGGGGGGGGGGCAGAGAGGGAAGGGTAGGTTGGGCGACCTAAAGTCCCTTGATTTTTTTTGATTTTTTATAATAGGACCGGAAAAAATACCTAAGGACATTAAGGTGATCATGGTAATTTGTAATTGCGTCGATGGCACAGCTCTCCGCTGCAGTGTTCAGGCTGAACCTATTCAATCCATGGAGGAACGTAGGTTGCCATGGAGTATTTGACGCAATTTGTCGAAAGCGTTCAAAGAAGGATGTCATATCAGAAGTTCAAAACTGCGATAAAGACCTGCGAAACACTCATGCACAGTGTAATGACGCACGTGCCTTTATGCAGACTATCGCTAATAATCTAGTTCTGACAAGCTTTTGTTTTATTTCAAAGATGGAAATTTATAAAGTGTTGCCCACAAATTCACATACCTCTTATAGCACCCTATCTGTTGCGTCAATGGGGAGCTTTGGGAAAGACCATTAACCAGCTCTACCTTTGAGAACCAGGTACGGTCAGTGCTAAGGACCCAGGCTGGAGATCGCGGCGCATTGGAATAGGGACCTGTCCTACGCCTGAGCAGTATATTGCACAGGCTTGGTCTTTCTTTCCCTCACAATGTAGTACATTCGCCTCTTTCATCACTTAAAAACGAAGGGCCCTATAGAAAAAAAATAATTCGATGGCAACATAAGTGCTGTGTTATGGTAAGGCAAACATACGAGCATGAGCATAATGAGTAGGGCAGTTCATGATGTTGCATTATTATGTACTACGAGAAGGGAAAAACATACCGAAACAAAATACCGCAATTGCTGTAATACGCCCAAGACCAGTTGTAATGAATGCACGAAAATATGAAGGGTAAAAAAAAAAAAAGAGGCTAAGCGAGAACCATACAGGAAAATATATCTGTGGTGCGGCAAACCCCTACGAATATCAGTGCCCGAGGGCGAACAAGAGAAAGAACCACTCGAAAACACAGCTTGTCACGTCAGCGAACAGGGATGCGGCTCGATCCATCTCCGTCGTACCAGTGGGAACAAAGGCGACGACCGACCGATCCAGAGAGTTGGCGACGGGGGAAATATAAAGGAGGGAGAAAGAAAAGCAGCACGTCTCACTGCACAACTGCGCCGAAGCGTGCACACGAATCCCTGGTCCAAGTCGTCGCACTCGTTCCCCCGGGCGTATGAGCTCTAAAGGAAGGAGGGATGGGACTGGCGGATATTAGCGGAGCTCTGATTTATGAAGGGATCGATAAAGGTGACATTTCCACAATATACATCCGCTGGTTTTTTTTTTTTATACGGGCAACGTGAATTTGTTCTCTACTTCCTACCGTCCCCTACGAATAACTCTTGCATGTTTTGTTTAAAGAAACGCAGTCGCTGTGCTTTCGAGTTGTACGTTCCCTATTTTATTCGAGAGAAAAAATACTCACGCCACTTCGGCTTTACGGAAACTTCTTTACATAGGCACGCTACTCTTTCGCTTTCTTATTCCTGGATTGCAGTTACAAGGTAAACTGTCTCGCGTTGGTATTATCATGCGCTAAAGCGTGTAACGAAATTAGAATTGGTTTTGCGCCCCGGCTCACCAAGCGCATTGATACCTTGTAGTAAACCTTGTTCTTTTCTCCCATATGTGAGTATCGTAAACATCGGAGGTTGAGTTTAATCAATTTATCTAATTGCTTGGAGTTTCTGATCGCTGCTTCCTTCAGTCGCTTAAGGTTAGTTTTACACAACACCGTCACACAAGTTAACTTGTGACGACAACGAAGACGACAAGAAGGCATGGGCTTCTTTCGGTAAGATTCCTAGGTATCAATTGCCATAGGAAGCAACTGCACAGTAATGAATAATGTTCGAAGATTTCTTGGCTGAAACAGCTGAAGTTTCCTGTACATAAATCACTACCCACGAGTTTCTTTCAAAAAGCAACACAGATCACACTTGCCCTATTAGCCTGACTGTATTTAAGCATCGCACTGTGGATGCGCCTGAGTCTGTACATTTCAGAGTAGGTTATGATCGTTTGGTGGCTACGCCAAAACACATTTTGACGTCACACGTTGCATAGAAAGCCGGGAGTAAAACAGAGACAATTTACATGCATCGGAAAGCAGCAGTGGAAACTAAATGTACAATAATGGCAATTTTTGAATTTTTTCCTAGTTTTTATACCATCCTCTGCTAAATCCACTAAATATGATCTCTCCTTTTGTTGCCACAAACAATGTAAGAGAAGGAATGCGGATTGTAAAATATGTAGAGGTAAAATAAAGGACTGTGCCTGTCTGCATTGCACGTCACACATCGGGAAAATAAATACGCGTGTGCGAATGACAGTTGGTTGTCATTCATTGAAGCTGTAATGGACGCTAACTTCAATGTGTGCGGTGCATCTGCATATTAAGAGCTGAACTGTGCAGTGTCGTGGTCAAACAGTATGTAGTGGGCTTCGCAGTTAGCAGCGGAGTTTTCATGCAGAAGGGAAAAGTGGCCCCGTTCTAGCCCTTGACCCACTACAGACGTGGCTACGTAATAGTGATTATGCGAAGGATAATGTAGAAAGAGATAAATAATGCAAAGAAAGAAAGTAGGAGAGACAACGAAGACACACCACAATGATGGTTAAAGCACGGTTAAAGCATTAATATCACAAAAACAAGACACGGCCACTGCAGCCTTTCTTGAACATCAATACACACGCGTAACAGAAATTCTAGAAGGGAAGGGTGGCCGTAAGAATCTAGCAAGCCATGTCTATTTGTAAACTCTCTTTCCCGCCAAAAGAAACGAAAAGGCACGTGCCTTTAAAGCTATGTAAAAATGTCACGCAAAGGAACCTGGGAAACCTATTTGTGTCGTTCTCTCCTCGTTATGTGAAAGCAAGTTAGCTGTCAACGGATGTTCTTTTTTTATCCACCAACTCTGATTCCCGCATAGAATGGCGCAAAAAGGTGGGCTGTGTAGAGGAAACGAGGACCATGAGTGGTTTGACAGGCACGGAGCGAGGTGACTTCAAATATGGGAGCCTGTCGTGAGACATTTATCGACGATGTATGCGTATAAGAGTACGAATGAAGTGGGCGTTAGGATTATGAAAAGGACGTTTCAGTAATAAAATAGGCCGTACATACAAACCGATCGGCTCAGGCAACTCAAGGCGCTTTTTTTTTTCGTCATTCGTAATGACAGTTGTGAAGGATGCATTAGTGTTTTAAAATACTGTGCCCTCGCCTACATTTGTAAGAATCTTCTAGAACAAGATTAAAAAAGAAATTACCGAAACCTTGCCGTTATACATGGTTTGGAGACGACGTATTCATGACGGGGCAGTACATTGTCATGTGCGCGCAAAAGTGTGCCTGTGCTCGGTCCGCGGGATAGAAGGCAAAGACGACGACGAGGAGGAGGAGTAGGCTGGAGCACGCGCAAGGTTGCGCGAGCGGAAGAGCGTTGCGCTGGAAGAGGAGAGGACACACACAGACGGACTGCAGCGTTCGGCAGAGTCGGGTGCCCGGGCCCGACTGTCGAGAGTCAACCAGCGGTCCACGAGTTGGAGCTCCGGGCTTCACGTGGCCGCCTGTGTGTCCTCCCTATCCGGTCTCCTGCTGCAAGACTGCTGTGGCTGCAGCACTCCTCGAGCCATCGTTCGCTTGCCTCGTCGCTCTCCTACACGTCGGTCTCCTGCACGTCGGTCTCCGGCACCTCGGCCTTCTGCAGGCAGCGGTACTCCGGCTCCTCAGTGTCGCCCGTTCCGCCAGCCGGTGAGCCTGTGCCGGCTGAGACTCTTCTCCGCTTATTTAGAACGTTAAGTTTTGTTTCTTCTTCTTTTGCTGTTTATCCGCTCTCTTAAGTGTATGTGTGTGTGTGCAGTGCGCGTCTTCTTCTGTCTGTATAAATTGTCCTCTGGAACGCACAAACAGCCTCGTCTCTTCCATGGGAACGCCAGCGTTCCCAGCTTAAATACATCCTTCTGGAACCTATATCATGACATACATTCACTATACTTATTCATGAGCCGATCCTCCATGGAGTTGAGTTTTCGTCTTTTCGGATTTATATCTCCTCTTCTATTCTTGTGTTGTTACTGTATCATACTTGCTTTGCAGGCTTGCCGATTCATATTACCAGCGAAGCTACTTAAAGAAGTTGTGACACGAATTTTAGACATTTCAGAATTATTGGTCTAAATAAAAGCCCTGAAGTCGCGAACAAGAAATAGAGTATTCTGGTGCTTCGGAACGCTATCAACATATATTTTATACGGCTTCCGTAAAAACATACTTTCGCTTTCGATTTCGAGGGGGTGGTTTCATAGTGACGTGTCAACGCAGTCAGACTTAGGTCTGATGCACGTAGGGGCCGCAGCTCGCGACGGAGTTGCAGCAACTCTGTTCGCTACTCTAGGTTGCAGTTGGTGCACAGAAACAACAATGGTTTCATTGTCGCCCAGTGACTGTGCCAGCGATTTCGGTAATATTTAGGCGACTGCGTTACAAATAAAAACGGTAGCTCCCGCGCAGAAACAAGTGCCCTCTTTGATCCTCCTTGCCCATGGTATCGTCATAGAAAAAAGAGATGGTTAAAGCCGCCATAGCATAATTTGTCGGACGGGAGTCACTAAGGGTTGTGAAGAAAATTTTGCGGAAAAAGCGTATTAGTCGCCATGATACACCTGATGCTAAGATTCTTTGTTCTCTTCGTATCTCTTGCTGCAAAGCTAGAAAAGCTGAGTTATTTTCACCATCACAGAGGCTTGATTTCAACAAAGCGGACTGTGATAATGCTCGTGCATACGCCTTGAATGCTCGTGCACTCGTGGTGTTCCTAATAACGATATTGCAGTTTTGACTCATAAATGTCAAGTACATTTCTTTATTCTGCACTCTGTGAAAAGGGTGACCAGGGGACAAGAGCCGATGAAAAATTTGCGGCTAGAGAAAATGTAAAGACAATATGAAGCAAACTGCTCGTTCATCTTCCAAGAGAACTGCCACAAGTTCCTTGATGCAAAACTGGCTGCAAAATTTTGTCCTAGGCAATGCACTTATTGGGAAGGTTGTTACGGTAAATACGTACGCAGTTATTTATTTCTCGCACATGCATCGCGCTTTGTGATGACAACACGTTAAAGAACCCCAGGTGATTGAAATTTCCGGAGATCTCCACTACGGCGTCTGTCATAATCAGAGCTCATTTTGGGACGTTAAACGCCACAAATCAATCAGTTTGGGATGACAAAAGCAATACTTCGAAGCATTGCAATGGCCATGCACACGCTAAGACTGGCACAAGTATTTCGAACACACATAAACATCTGCCATGCACACGTCTCTTAAAGTATGACGCAAGGAAGAAGAGGAGTCAGGGGAAGATGGAGGCTTGTAAGCTTAAGCGGATGATCAAATCATTGAAGAAAATGAAAAAGAAGAAATGCCTTTAGAGTTTGCGGTTTTTGCGACACCCCCTTTTCCTTTCCGACAATTTCCTTCATTACTAAGAGGGTTATAGTTACCAACCGTTCGTGAATATAAACTCACCAAAGCTTTGTTTCAATAGAAGTTGGTAGAATATGCACCTCGGAAGGTTGCTTCACGGGGCAATATGTCACGCTCCGTTAAGAGCCTATCGAAAATGTTCAGAGCAGCAAACATGAACATTCGTCTAGCGCTTTCTAGCGACTACTATAGGGCTGCTACTGCTTGATTTGCAGAGAGGTTGTAGCTGCAAGAGAAGCTAGTTGGGGCTGCTGAGAAAGGATTGAGGCAAAATCTTGCAGCCAGACAGAAGATAATGCTTAGAAATTCAGGTAGCAGCCCTGCAAGTAGCGCTATAGGAAGCTGGTAGTTCGATACCGTTCACTTTTATATTTTATCCCAGAAAGAAGTCAGCTTTCTTGAAGCTTAACTTGTCACTGGTTGAGTCAGCTACGAAAAGGCGTTTTACAAAAAAAAAAAAAGAAAGAGAACAACCTGCATTTACGCCACTAACGTCAGAAGTTTGAAGCAAGGCATGTCGTTATGAATAATTTAAGCATAGAATGCGAGCTGCGCACCTTATCCAGGTAAGAGACAGAAGCAGGTCTACTGCAGTTCTTCAATCTACAGAAGCGCATAGGTGTGTGAAATAAAATATAAGATAAGAAAATAACAGTCTTCTCAAATGTCGTAGAGGAAGATGAAGAGCAAAGCACTCATGCGGAAAAGAGGGGTTATTACGCGCAAGCAGGCTCTTGAAACTGAAACATGAAACCGAAAGTACTGAGAGGGGGAAATAGCGTCTTTTTGTTTTCTGTGCAAACTCCATTATTTTAAACGACAAAGAACGCGACAAAGGGTTTGACGAGGAATAAATAGCACAGATCGACGTCATCTAGCGTTGCTTGGCAATACAAAAATAGAAAACTTGACGGGACAATAGTTTTAGCTTTCGACGGACTAACCTTTACTAAATTTGCCTTTACTCACGTTTCTCGCTTTCTTTATTGTAGTTCTTTGACTGCAGTCCATTCTTTCCAGAGGCCTCGTCGCCTTGGAGCCCATCGCGAGGTTGCAGATTTAAAGAAAGAAAGAAAAAAGGAGAGCAAGGAAGGAAAGAAAAAGGTGCCAAGTAATCAGGTCCCGTCCCTGTCTGCCTATTACGCCTTAACTCTCAGTTTAGTCGAGTATGATATCCTGTTTGCCATTTAAAGCGCTATGGATTTTGGTTCTGTGAAATTTGTTCTCCCAGTACGTTAGATGCGTTCAAAATGCGCTGGAATTTGTGTATTAGAACAGCTAATACTTCAAAGATCATTTTAATTGGTCTCCGCTGCTTTCAATGCAAGTTTTTAAAAACGATTTCTACTTTTTTATTGGTTTATCTTTAATTGCTTCCCTCAATTTCAGGCGATCTACTCCGCGTTACATATACTGATTTCTCTCTCATGTTTAAAATTGCTGCCACGTATTATTCACGACAATATATCCCTCGATGCGAGTCGCGGTTTATTCAATACGCGCCACAAGTCGCATGAAAGATTGCGTAATCGTGATTTAGCGAATGTGAGGTGTGGTTTAAGACATAGAAAATTGTAGTAATTTAGCACCGCTAGCACTGTTAGAATGCAATGACGTCGGTTTCAATGTGATTTATTCTTGGACATCTTGTGTAATAGCTGTGTGGCGCAAAGCCCAAATATCTAAATGGAAGACCTAGGAGTTATTCGATGTTCCCGCTACTACTATTTTACAGACGTTGAAGGAATTTGGTATTTTCTCAGTTCCCGAATCTATGTGGTTTTGTGAAAGGAAAAAAAGCCCCATTTACATGACCAAGTAGTTGCAGAAGCTGTAACTTGTGAGCAACAATATAAGATTTTTTTTTGTAATATTTAGCGCTTCTATATCGTTATTACCCAGACGTATTGTTTTTCTGCGAATTTGAGCCTCTCGTGAGCCTAATATGTTTGTGTTCATGTGAGCCGTCTAGAATCTCTAACTTCTTTCCAGAAACTATTAGGCTCATGTCATTACACATCTTAAAAGAAGACAATGCTCCCTGCTTCTTCAAAATCTCCCGAAGACTGCGCGGCAGATGTAGCAGAGACACAGCGTAAAACTTCCCTCGTGCCGTTTGACTCTTCTTCTTGGGCCTTCCTCTTTCGCTCCTTCTTCTCCCTCTCTTCTTCCTCTTCCAATATTTTCTTTTCTGCTCGTTTACCTTCGCTGTTGGAGTATATCTTTTCATCTTTATATTCACCGTGTACTCTTTATTATTATTATTATTTAGTTATTTCTTTTCATGCTCTCAGGATACAAGGGCATTACAGAGAGGAGTGGTTAACAAGTGCCCATCCTGTGTGTTATTTACTGTCCCTAAAGCCGACACAGGAAAACACAGCATGATGCATTCCGGAGGTAATTCTAGAAGATGCGTAATAATTAGATCATCAGATGCACTGATGCACGAAATGAAATATTCTATCCCTGGCCCACCCCCGCCCCTCCCCCCCATCCGAGGAGTACTTAATTTCAGAGAGCGTTAATCATCATAGTGGTGCCCTTTACGCGGTGTAGCACTGTGTTTTGATACTTGACACAGGATTTCATCGCGGTGCGAGTATCGCCTGTAAAGCGTGCACCGCCGTGGTAAATGTGGTACTGCGGCGGAGACCTTAATACAGAAACACAAAACAGGTCACTCCATGTTAGCGCCTGTAAAGTGCGCATCGCAGCAGTAACATCCTGTCTGCGGCGGAAAACGTAGCGCACACACACACACACACACACACACACACACACACACACACACACACACACACACACACACACACACACACACACACACACACACAGCGCAACACATTGCAGATTTATTAGTGCCTGTAAAGCGTGCATCGCCACAGTAAGGGCCTCCATGCGGCGGAGACAGCAGTTTACCGCTTACTGCAATGCAAAATGTTTCGTTGCAAATCTATGGTGCTGCTACAGCACGCTTCACCAGTGTGTAGTCATTTATGCAAAAGCATTAAAACACAAATAGGCGAAACATTTCTCGTGCTTTCAATATTTTCGAGGAGTTAAAAAATTTAGCACACCTTGCACTAGTGGCGCAAGACTGGCGAAGCAATGAAGGTGATGGGCACTGGCTGGTCCGAATCATCATCATCATCATCATCTTATTCATCACCATCTTTTGCTTCCTCCTTCTATCATCATCTGCTTCTTCATGACATCACGGTTGCGAGGCACGGCAGTGCCAGGTGTTGCAGCAGCTGTGGGCATCGCTGGTCGCCATAGCTGCTGCGCTGCTGGCTTTTCGTGATACGAACGCACGAATCAGGGCTGCTATAACAGCTTCACCATTAAAAGCTTAGTAAAATGCCTGCTTACGAATTGAAGAACATTCAGAGGTAGATAATTTATGGAAGCGAGAAGTTTCAAACACAAAGAAAAATGTACCAATAATAATATAGACTTTTAAACTAAGAGGAAGAAAGGAAAGAACTTGTTTGCAGTGTGTATTTTGGCGCCTACATTTCCTCTAAAAGTTATACTAATGCCGAACTGTGTGAACTACATTTTATAAAAAGAACACGGTGAGAGCACTAATTAGACGCATCAAACACCATGCACTCTTAAAGAATACCTGCATTACCGCGATGAGTAAAACAGTTGTGCCTAGCCATTTCAGTGTATGCAACATTTTTATTTCAAGTGAAGCCTATCCGGTTATAACACGCACATGGCAGGCCGCGAGCACAGTATATCTGTCTTACGCTACGGAAGGAGATCAACAGTGGAATGGGGGTTTACCGAAAATGTATTTTGTGAATCTTGTACTCATTTGAATTTCTTGCGTATTCTGTGGGCTTAAGTAGGCACAAATTTCATATTAGCATCTTTTGTAAGACCAACGGTGTTATTTTTTTTTAATGTACGAATAACGTCAATGTTTCGAAGATACCAGGAGAAGCAGGATGACTAAAAAAATAAAAATAGAAGCTTTATAGACGCATTCAACGCCACAGAGAGACGAGTAAATACATATAAAGATAAGCGAACGGCGTGCTAACCCTGTGCGGTACCTCATATGCGAATGTATGAACTTACAGAGTGGGAGATAACTACCAGTCGATGCACTTGTATCTTACCCACATGCTTTGTAACATTCTAGTTTATTGTTACCATTGCACTGCGCATGCGCAGTAGAAGATGGGTCTATGCCGCGTAGCGGTCTCTTTGCTGTTTCTCTCTCCCTCTCCCTTTCTCTACGTTCATTTCCGGAACCAGCAGGGGCGTTAGTAGCTTGCGTTCATTTCCGCATAGCGTGCTACTGACATTTCCACCGATGAGGATAGGAGGGGACGGCTCTCGAATCTTTTCCAAATGGGTAGTTTTCCGTCCACAATCGAACGACGTCGCCTCGGGCCTCAAACTTGTTTCCGTTTGCCGTTCAAAAAGCGCACCAATGGAACCAGCTATGGTCGTACGCCTGGTCGCTCATTTTGCGGCAGAGCCGTTATGCGCTGGCTGTAATGGGTAGAGTATCGTGAACACGCCACTATCGCTACGGTGCTTTCGTCTAACGGAACCGGAATAGGCGCCCAAGCCGCCTAGTGTGACGCCGGCCAGAACGAGTGCGAGCTTTCTCTCATGCCCCGATCTGAACATGCTCCTATATTTTCCTTCATACTTTATATCTCGTTATTGTTGAAACTGCCAACCACGTACTTAGGAAGTCTAGACAGCCATTTCCGCTTATGTAGCAGCACAAATATTCAAAGAAGCACTGTTATCAGGAAAAGCTTCTTCAGGCGCCCTTATTGGAGCTGTTTGGTTTCGGTCTTTTCACAACTTTTGCTGTGCCTCCATATAGTCTGCTGTCACTGCTCCATTATAGATGCAATGAATAGCGTCAGTCCATTTCCATCATTTGTGTTTCTTACTTCGTATCCCGCATGAACAGCTCAGTACCGTCTTTCTGCATATACGTTTGGGAAACATTGCTAGCATACGACGCTTTATCACTAGCGTCATGTCCGAATTGAGTTCGCTACCTGCCGTATTTTCGTTCGCACACGAGATGTACGCTTTTAAACTCTAACAAATAGACATTTCTGGATGAATTTGACGTTTTATATCAATACCTCCCGAAATATTTTCCTTCTTTTTTTCTTTTTCTTTAAGGGAGGTTGAGGGTGGGTGGATATTCAAGCTTTTCCCGCAGAAATGGTCTGCCCCTGACATAGGCTGCGTAGCAGCAACGGGGCCGCGCCACACCGAACAAACGTGTTGCAACACAATGGCTAGACGTCAGTGCTGCTCGTGAAAATCACCAAATATTAGGGAGCCTGTTTGCCCACCAGCAGGTGGGTGGGAAGTTAAGGCACGGGAGAAGCGTTGTGCGTTAAGCACGTGTCATCTTTATGCTGAACTGCACACTTGTTTTTGTTATTTTGACGAAAACAGCTTTCTTAACTATCTTGGGACGCATTATAGCCCCGCGCAGATCGTGATTCAGCTACAGTATGCTGGTTCACGAATGATGCCGACTGTTAAAACCCTGCATGCACGTCGCGCATGTCTGAGTTCCTTCCAGATTGTACGCGTGCATAAATTGCAACACTAGATCGCACTGTGATATAAGAAACACATTCTCCAAGCAAGTAATTGGGATTCTACTGATTAAAAATTGCACCTAATTTTCTTGACTATTGTTTTATGTTTCTTCGTTGAATCAACAAACAAACTCGTAGACGACGCAGTGTTCACCCAAGTGCACTCTTGAATAATGACGAATAGATGTGCAGCAAACTAAGCGGTAAATAAGCATTTCTTGAATTGCTTATGAACAAACCATACTATAAACCATTGTATTTCGCCAGAGTATTAAAGCAGGTTTAATAATTTCACTAAATAGCACATCATGCTACTCAGGACCAGCTACTCCTTTGATTATGCTATATGGGCTTTTTATTCTTCCTCGGGCGTTGACAGACGCTACTCATTGTTGTTTATCATGCTGACGAACCCAATGATCCCACGTGAGAGGCCGCCTTTTGTGAAGCCACGAAAATATTACCGAGTCAGATACTTCGAATCCCTCCATGTGAACCTATATTGCCTTGATGTAGAGCGACAGGTTACGTAATGATATAACATTTAAAATATACCAAAGTGTCTAAGGCTTAAGTGAGCTGTACGTTCGCGTTTTTAGTCCTGACCCTTTTGGTTTTGCCTTAGAAAGATGATAATTTGTATTGAAAGAAAGGGGAAATGGAAGCGACTTTACTTGTAAAGCAAATGGGGGCTCAGATTGTGAGAGAAATAGTTGCGCATTTCTTAGAAGAAATCAGCATCAAACCTTGGATTTTCGAGAAGCTAATTACGCTGCAAAACAATAGAATCTGTGTCTGGCAGCCTCAAGGCACACACGTGCGAGATAGTGGCAAACTACACACACATAAAAACAAACAAGTCTAGTAAAGCATTGTTTGAAAGTTCGAGAGCCACGTAAATTATTCCCTCGGCTCTTTCACGTCGAACAAACTTGTGCATCTCTGCGGATTAGCTGGCCCTGCAGAATAATTAGCACAGTTTTAAGCAAACGCGCACAATACTCTCGGTGGCTCCAGCTTATGTCTCGCAAAAGCTTCCACGCCCAGCTGGGATTGATGCTGTGAAAGGAAGCTACAGTACCATGCTGAGGTCTAGCAAACAGCAAACATGTGGAAAACCAGCAGAAATTTGCCAGAGCAACTGCCACCTGAAATAAGCTTACCTAGTGAAGAAAGCGTGAAATAGGTGAGACAAGAAAGAATAGGGCATTCGTACGCTAGTTAGTTTCGTTTCCGGAACTATTCTCCTTCCGCAGTTTAAATAATGCCAGTATACCCGTAGTCGTTTTTTCTACGCCTGCCTCATCCTACGTTTTTTATACAACTACACTGAATACTAGTTAGTCTCCTTGCTATTTACATGAGCAGTCTAAAAAAAGAGGGCACGTGAAGTTTCAGAGTGCAATCCGCTGCTACTCTACGATTCCTGAAGTAGTACGTGTTTTTGCCTGTGCTAGTTCATTTAGCTGTTCTGCTCTCCTCGGGTGCGAATGTACAAATAAGCAAGTCAAAAGAACTACAGCATAAGCAGGAAACCCAGTACGCTTACAAGTTTGAAGGCAACTTATTCTCAAAGATGCTAAAAAAACAGCATATGAGATTTTGTACCCAAACTGATCCCTTCAGTTGCGAAGAGAAACACGTAACGTTAGGCTGAAAGAACTGAGAGAAAGGATGGATCACTTTACGGTACAAATGAGACGACTCTCAACACGACACAACGACAATCAACGGCAAGGAACAAAGTGGACTAGTCATTTCATTTTGACAATGACCAGGCCTTTATTTTATGTCGCAATACATGATAATTACAGAAGTCCCTCATGCTTCAGTATTGTTACGTGGTCATGGTGACGATGTCGACAGAATCTAAACCTTGAAGTTCTTACTTTTTAGTGGATGAGCCTGCGTGAACAAGCGCAAGCAAACCACGCTATAAAACCACAACGGTGACCCAGAAACGTCCGTTGTCAGCAAAAACTGATCAGGGGCTAAATGCGTCACGTTTTATTCATTCATAATAGAACGTTGAAACTTTATCACTCCTTCTCCTACAATACCTGGTGCGTGCTCACACATACGCGTCGTGCATGCAAAGTTATAGTAGTACAGTCGGGGGAATTCGCGAAGCAAGTTCCAAGCGTGGTCTGCTCCAGCAGATAACACGCGTAAAAGATTTTGAGAGGCGGCCCCACGAAAGTGAAGAAATCAAGTACGCGTGTCGTATCGCACCGTCGAGACCTCCTGCTATACATACTGATCACTCTTACGCCACAGTTACAACATTGCATAACAATGCGTGTTGTTGCTCCACAAATTGCACAGCATATGGTATTAAGCTGGAAACACATAACACTTAGGAAACTGTTCTTATTCAATTCGTTGAAGATTTCACCGGTGCGTGTGTGTGTGTGTGTGTGTGTGTGTGTGTGTGTGTGTGTGTGTGTGTGTGTGTGTGCGTGCGTGCGTGCGTGCGTGCGTGTGCGCTGTGCTCTCAGTATGAGTCACAGGTTTAATTTTTTATACCGCCGCATGTTTTGCATCACCAAAATTGTGCAAAGGTGCAAAGGTGTCGGCGAAAGAGCCAACTGTACGCTCTTTAGGGGCAATTCTGTGCTGAAAAATTTATTTTCCTCACATTGCCTTTTTTTAATTTGTTGTTTTTCGCGGTGCTGTAGCATGAGAACGAAACGTTCTTAGTGGTCTCTGAGACACTACACGACACTGTTGGCTTGCGAGGCCGGGGCGGCTCTTAAAACCGCCACAAATAGCTTCAAGGCCGGCGCGCAGGAAGCGTTGTTTACAAGGCAAATAGACGTGTTAGCCAAATAGAAATGTAACCTCCCCTAACTATTGGAAAAGTTCCTGCCTGTCGGCAAGTACAAAGTTAGTATTCGATGTGGACTATTTGTGTAAAATGTACCCAGTTGCTCACAGCTGAAGGCTCACAGCTATTAGGTTATGGACATCTTGATCTGTCACGCTTATCTAAATATGTATCTCCCACTCAGTGCTCCCTCTTGAGCATTAGGAAGGACTTAGTTGTACGCGACGCTAGGATAAAATATTGAAGTGGCCATAGTATATCTCCGAGTCAAACCACATGTCACGTACTGACTAGACTAACGAGTTTAGAACGCATGACCATTTTGGTGTCCCAACAAAGAGACTTTACGCAGACACATTTTACGCCCTATATAGTGCTGCTGCGCTACTGATAAGCAGTGCAGTCACGATTCTTATTTTTCAATACGATGGTAGTCAGAATTCTCTGTCCAGAGGTTACTGCTTGCAAAGCTTTTTTTTTTATGTTCTATCCCGCAAAACAAAAGCAGCGAATGTCAGCGAAGTGAGGGAGGACTTCTTGATCATATCTTCCTTGTTGCCATATGCTGTGACAGTTCGCGTATGTTTTATTGTATGTAATTTTCTTTGCTTGATTATATTGACCTGAATGGATTTACCAGACAGCCTGCGTCCATATCTTACTACATTTATCATAGGGCAGCATACGATGCGCCGCCGGAAATCTTTCCCAACAATACTTATAAACACTAGGATCAATTATTTTTGCATGTCATCAAGTGAATGAATAATCATAGTTTCCCATTCAAATTTTTCTTACGACTCATCATTTTCCCCATGCCAATAATATTAGGAGGTTCTTTTGTAAGGGCAACCCACACCGTTGCGAAAGCCGATAGCACGAGAGGCAAAGAAATTGCAGCGGTAGGGAACTGCTCCAGGGAAAAGGCAATCATTCATTAGACGACTCAGCGTAGTGCTCAGAAGAGCTAAGGCAGGTGAGAAAGCCTGGTGAATTTCAATGAGGTGTTGAAAGACTGCTGCCGCAGCGGCAATAGACACCAATTGCGAGAGCACGCACTACTGACTTCCATTACCTACTGCAAATATCCTGGCTTCCGGCTGCTCCGCATGTTAGAGCAAGTAAAATGCAACTTGGACGGCGATAACTGCAGCATTTCCGCTTTATCGGCAAGGCATGCTCGAATGATAAGGCCGTAAGGGGAGGTTGAACAAAGTGCGAACAGAGAGAAAATGTCATTTACCTCTGTAAGGTACCGTATCATAAAATGTGGTCGGAAGATGCTAGTGTGTGGGAGGACTTACAGGGGAAGACAGGATGATTAGCTACGCCTAACAAGAATGCGAATGGAGGCAAACACATCAAGCATGTTTGATATGCAGGTTGTCGTGGCTACATTCCTTTCTTTTATATCGAACACCTCAGTTAATCGTTAAAAGAAAGTCCCACGTAAGCACTACTTTTGAAAGAGCCCTACCAGCCTGCACGTCAATGCCAGGTACTGGCAGCTTGTTAAACAATATTCTAAATAATAGTAACGCAAAGACGCACTGAATCACAGATTACGCTATAACATTAAAGTAGCAAAAATTGTTTATATGCTAAAATGACTGATTTCATGCGAAACTAATCGCGAGAATGTTTCTGTACCATGAAAGTCTTCTTTACATGAATGGTCACCAAAATTGCTTTGTAAAACTGCATATACAGTCGAAATGCCGGAGGTAACGTCGTAATAAGTCATACAAATTATGAGCAGTGACGTAAATCTATGGCTCTGTTTCATTTCCTGTGTTTGAACGTTATAAAATACAGAAGCTTCAGTACGGCGTTTGACGGAGAACAAAATAGCGGCGAAATGAATTGCTTTTGTGTCTAATTTTCCCGACTTAAACGAAACACATTTGTCAACCTGCCGGGATCAGCGGGAAGTTTGTATGCAGCTCCCTTCCCCTCCCCTCTTTTCCACAGTGCCGTAATGCGAATAATGGTTGCTAATTGTGTGCCTACCATAAACAGAAATGTCTTATATATTCCTTATGCTTTATATGCATAGTGGTATGCAGAGGTAACGAAGCACTTCACCAGATTTAAGTGGAGCTATGTCGACATATGGGGCTTAGGGTACGCGTTAAAAATGCACTTAACGCAGCAAAGACAGGAACGCACGCAGGGCCTTGTAGTGTCAAGTGTTACTCTCCTACGTGTCCTTGTAATTTCTAGCTTTGCGAGAAAGAACATGACATCATAAGAAGAAGCATAAAATGTTTACGTGAAGCAATAGCACATGTACCAGGGCTTGAAAAAAACGAAACATGAAAACGAAGCACGGCCAACAATTTCGCAATGTTATAATGTGCTATAATACTCATAAAAGCACGCTATAATTCATAGGCATCAAAGGGAAATAAATGACAGCACGTACAAGCGGTGGACATTCATTAGGCAGGCCTCAAAGGAAATACGGGCATCAATATACCTGCACAACACAATGAGAGGCATTAAAATGAAGATTTTAAACTACCATTGTGTTATAACTGTTGCCGGTATGTAAAATAAAAAGGCAAACATACATCATAGGAAGAAATATATAGTTTCGCAATATTTAATAAATTGCAAGCCCAGTGCGCTTTGTTGTGATTAATAGCGACTGTTGTAAAAGCTCACTGAATATATTTCCCATCAGTTGCTATATATGCTTCTGTGTTAATTGCGCTAAGTGTTTTCCATGCATTGAGACGCACCTTTTTATTTTCTCATAAATATTGCGTGTACATTTTTCGATGCATAGTCATTTTTTTAGCGTCGTTTGCCGCAAGATATTTATGAAACACACAAAAGCAAGTTCGAGCGAGTAAAAGCCAGCGACGTAAGTCAGCGGTGGCTACACAAGAGCTTGTCACGCGAAAGAATGATAACTGCTCTGCTTACCATGCCCCACAGTCACAAAATATTTCATGTACTTTCAACAGTCTCATATAGAGTTGTGCAATATCTGCAAACAGCACTCTCAATCATGAGCTTCTATAGCGAGCAATTCCACGATCTCGAATGTCAGCCATGCCGACTCGTTTTATTTTCAAGGAGCTTCAGCTGTAATGAGTTTCGGATGACCGACAGCTCTTCCTGTAAAAGTGATCACTCTTGCTTGACGACTCAATTTTAATGACGTTTCATAAGCCGTGTAGTGGAACGCCATTTTCTCTATCTCGCTTCTTCATCGCAACGAATAAGACTGAATGGAGAACGTATCCCGGAGGAATCATTTCGCTACTGATCTCAAGAAATTGGAATGTTCGAGTAGAGAACGCAGTTCATCAAGGCAGGAATTTCCCCACTGCTTTCAAGAAATTACAATGTTCTTTAATATCCGACAGCGTTTCCCGCTTTTTTTTATATGGTGCCCAACGAACAACGCATTTACGGTACAAGTTGTACGTTCTATTTGCCGTACTACAAAGCCAAAGCATTACATTCGCGATGCGTTAGAAAATATCATCCATTTTCTACCCTGCAATGACAAATGCACCGGTCAAATTCGCCAAACCTCTGCAGGATTGTGAAATCGACACGGATATCGCCATTTAGTTTCTTCAAGATTTTTACACAGGCTCGGGGTAGTAATGACATTGATGAGCCGTGTATTTAAGATAAATGAGTATAATGATATGGCACCGCGGTGAAGACACTTTGAAAGAGCGTTGTAGTTTTTGTTTTTTTCTTTTCAAATGAATATGTCGCAAACAAATATCAGGAAGACGACGAAAAAAAAAAAGAAATAACTTTTTATTCAAGGATTCTGAGTTCTAATCACTGTCAGAAGAATAAGAATCCATGGAAGGTTACTGAGAAAGTCGGCGATACTGGAAATCGCTATTCCGAGGAAATGGAAGCCGAATTTCGTAAACTTAGTACTAACCATGAACAATGACATAAGAGGAATCCCAAGGAGGTTTAAATTTTTTTAATTTTAAACCTCCTTTAAACCTCCCTGTGGAAACGTCTGAGAACGGCGACGGCAACATTTTGTTGACACGTTATGTAAATTTAAGCATGGAATTAAGAAAAGAAAAAGATTGACTTGGTTTATATAAGGTAGTATTACTGGCTGGTATCAGCTTTTAGATAATATTTAGTGTAATTTCTTATTGGTTAGATTGTGCTCCCTTTGTTCCCGCCTACAATGATATGATTTTTTTTTCTTACAGTGAACCAGAACAATGAACAAACAAACCGGCAAATCACACAAGGTTGCTTAATTTAGCAAAAGATAACAGAAAGGAAAGTGCGATATTGTAAGAAATTTTGTGCACACATAACGCTTTATCACGCGTTATCTTCTAGGGAAATGCGTTATGTTCACTCGTTATGTTCTAGGGTTCTAGATAAATGTGCTAAGGAAAAAAAAACGTTTTTAAAATAAACTACCACATGCCTTTGCTATGGGAAACACCAGTGACCAGTGGGGCTGTGTGGCCTTGGCAAACAACTGCAAAGTTAAGCAGAGGAGGAGCGATTGTATAGGAAAAACCACACGTCACTGTATAAGCTTTCTTTATCTTCCCTCACCGTCTCTGTATTTATTTCTCTCTCTTTCTGTCCTAGTTTCTCTCGCCCATAGCGTACTGCCCATACACGGCATGGCACTGTTGCGGCGCATCGTGTTTCGTAGTCTTCTTCTTCGTACTCAAGCTGTACGATCTTGATCTCATGGCAGCACTGCCATGAGATCATGATGTAGCTATCACATAGTGATATCACTGTCAGTATCACTAGCATATTGCGTGGGGCTCAGGTCAATTGTGTTGGTAGATGGTAAGGGTGGGTTCGCCATTCCCTTCTTCGCAACCAGACTATGTCTGTCTGTCTGTCTGTCTGTCTGTCTGTCTGTCTGTCTGTCTGTCTGTCTGTCTGTCTGTCTGTCTGTCTTGTTGTGGGTGGAACGTAAGCGTGGGTCCGCTATTCTCTTTTGCGTATGACGGTATGATCACTATATCGAGATGTGGGTGGTGGATCAAAGGCAAGCGCGGGTCTTGATTTCCTTTCTGCACCCTAGGTATCATTATAGAGCAGGGTTCTAGCAGCTCCTCTGTAAAACGAAACTCTAAGGGCTAACCTGTAATTTTATGAGGAGTTCTTGTTAGAAAAAGGGAAGTTACGCAAGGTTTAACATTCCGGATGCGACGTTGTTATAATGCTGTCCTTGCTCCACGTTTTAATTTTTAAAAAATTGCAGCCATGTTATAGAAATGGTCACACTGCTGTGAACGACGCTCTTTCGAACGAGACGTAACGCAAGACATCACAAATGCAGGACCCAAAATATTGATTTGATCTGTCTCCAACATAGCAACCCAGTGACTGCTGGTATCTTTGCGATGAACACGCTTTGGATGTCGAACGAGTGCGAGACATCTGCGACACGGGAAAGTTTTGCTAGGGCTTTGCATGCCGAAGTAATGATTATGAGGGAAGCCGAAGGAAAAGGCTCCGGAAACCTGGGGCTCTTAAAGCGCACTGACATGTAATAATGCATGGATCTCTAGCGTTTCGCCTCCATCGATATGCGATGGCCGCCGCCGGTATCGAACGCGCGTCTTTTCGCAGCTGAGCACCGTAACCGATGTTAAGGTGCTCGGCTGCGTAACCAATGTTACGGTCAGTAGCCGAGCGCCGTGACCAATGCAAGTCACAGTGAAAGGCCTCTTCACCGCCGTCTTGCCGCGTTTCACAGAGCGGCGGCAGCCCCACCGCGCCAGGGAGAGGGGGAGAAACAGGCTGAGGTGAGGATTTATTTATTTATTTGCAGGATTTTATGCCCCGAACCGATGATGTGATATGAGAGACACCCTCTCCACATTACAAGTGGAGCGGCCGCCGCACAGCCAAAGACGGCAGGACAGTCGCGTACAGCTTTGGACGCGAACCGGTGCAACGGTTGAGCGAGTTACAGATCGAAAGTGAGTAGCTTCAGGAACACTTCCGAAGTCGGAGGACAACCAATCAACGGCTGTAGAAAGAGAAAAAAAAAACTGCCAAACTAACATTATGGCAATATTCCAGCTTTTTGCCAGAAAAGAACAACTGTATGTGTTCAGCGCTAAAAACAACGTCTTTCAGTAGTGACCACCGCCACTTCGGAGCTAAAGCATTGATCTCTAGGAGGCTTCACCGCGAACCAGAGATCACATCGCTTAGAAAGGGTGAAGCGCTATGCTTCGACAAACCAAGCTGAGCAATGGCGCGTCTTGTTTCTCGAGGAAGAGAGCTAGCTAGAATGGATACGGATATTAATTGAGGTCACCACGCTCGGAAACAGGTCACGACACGGCCGCCAGCTGCAGTTTTACTGTTCTTGTGCTTTGCGAAAAGCCCTCCTCAAACAAGTGGCACTGCACCTTTGATTGGGACCATGACACCAAATTCAAAAACAATAAAAAAGGCACTAAAAGTGAAATTCCTCTCGCTGCAGGATATATGGTCCCGACAGCGCACTTTGTCCCCATTAATCCTTTCAAAGGGCGCAGTAGCGCAGAGCCTGGAAGTTCCCGATTCGTCTGTCGGGCACAGTGAAAGTCACAATGGTGCATCGGCTCAATGTTGCCAAAACTGCAATTGTGTATCCGATCAAGAAGGAACACTGGAGATGTTAAAACCAGCACGAGAAATTCGATCGTAGTTTCGATGGAGGCGACAATGCTTGGGGCCCGCAGACTTTGCGATATCAGCCTATGATAAACAACTCCAGATGGTCAAAAATTCGCGGAGCCCTCGACTACGGCTTTTCCCTCCTTTATATTTTTTTATTCTTTTTCTCCTACACATACGGACGCTGAGCCGTGCTTCCAACAACTTATAGTGTGTGCCAAGTTTTTCGACTGCGCTTTATTCATCTTGGGCGTTCCGCGTGGCTTCATTATGCCTTACTTCGCCTAACAGGACCTCCACATACTCCTAACAAGCGCCTTGCTTGTAAAGTCATCCCATCTGCTGTACGGGTTGTCTTATTGACTATAAGTGAATGAACTTAGCGTGGATACCTTGAGGGATTACTTATACTGAAGGGGCAAAAAGTGCGCCATCGATGCTTCGCATGTAACTCCACGAATTAATCGCACACCTTTCTGTGGAGATCAACTACAACAAATTCGCTGTAGTAGGAAGGACGATTGCTGTGTTGGTTGTTTCTCTTACAGTCTTCTTCCAGGCGCACGGTAATTGTTAGTCACTGTAAAGTTCATTATTATGCGCAGACAGCTTTAGCCCATATGTAGGTCAGTTCTTTATCGCCGCAGGGAACATAAAAGCAACTATTGCACATTATACAAAGGGGTCACATAAAATTTTAGGGCCTATCGTTTATGAAGAAATCGTTATCTTTCACCACAACCTCTATTGCAATCCGCCTTCCTTCGGTCTCAAGCGCTATCGACTTCTACGGAGAAATGGGATGATCTTGTACGCCTGTACTATTCTGCACTAAAAAGAGGCTGAGTTTCTCGTAGGGGAAGCAACCCTCCATTCTGTTCAGTAAAAAATAAAATCCCAACGTAGCATATCTAACAGATCCTAGATTACGCAAGGATGACATGTGCGGATATATCCGTAATGGTTTCGTTTGCGCGGCCTAACGAGACGTTGCTTTTGTTGTCATTGCCACTCACAGAGGCAAAACCAAAATCGTATCCATATCTAATAGATGTAATTGTCCTCGGCAGATTAGTTGGCTATTTCTCTGTTCCGCCAAGAAAACTGAATGCAGTTACATGGTTCCGGAAAACTAAAGCGTTCTTAATCACAAAAACACGCAGTGTTTTGTGTTATTGTTAGGCTGTTACCGAAACGAGGAGTTAATAAACTGGGCTGGCCTCTGAAGTGATTTATCCGTGAAACGGGTTACCTTAATTACCCTGCGGCCACCCGGTTGTTGTCACTGTACTACCGTGGTGCTCACGTCCGGGTGAAATGTCGCCCTGTAGATAACACTCGGCGTTATATGACTCGAAAGTCAACCATGGTTCGTGTGCTGTGCGATGTCAGTGCACGATTAAAGAGACCCAGGTGGTCAAATTTTCTGAAGCCCTCCACTACGGCGTCTTTCATAATCATAGCTGGTTTTGGGACATAAAATGCCAGAAATCAATCAATCAATCAATCAATCAATCAATCAATCAATCAATCAATCAATCAACGATGGCTAAATGGCGCCAACATTTAGTGGGCACTGGCGTTTTCATGCTGACCTTCTCCATAACCATACATCGGATTAAAATTATATCTTTATTGTCACCGCTGCTACGAATCAAGTGCAGATCGCTACGACAATGCATGAAAGTTTTTCGAGTGAAATGTTCCGTTAAGATTCGTATCAGGCGTCCTTCGATTCTTTTTTCTCGCCTAACAGTTCAGATATGCACTGTAATTCAGCCATGCAGTTAGGCGTTCCAGGATTCTGATATTTACACAGAAAGATGTCAATATTAATTATGAACATTCGAAGCTCGTTAAACTTAACGGCATGCGATTTCGCGAGAGAGATTTTAACAGTGAAGGTAAACCTTCTACAGGTGCTTGTACATTACGGCTCCTGGAATAATGAGCTACAGAAAACAAGATCTATTCCGTATATTTACTCAGGCTTCAGTCAGATAAAGAAAAAGGTGAGAAATTGCAGATTTCCTAATGCACGTGTGCATACAGTGGAAGGGCATCACGTTATTATGATATCATGAAATCGATGCCTCTCTGCAGAATGTATTATTGTGATCACAGCCAAATGTGCTTTCGATGCTTTCACTGAACCTACATTTTGGAGACATCACCGTTGACCATCAGCACCTGGAAATCCACAAGCCTTCATCTAACGCACGTGCTCTACATTTCGGCCCAAGGCTAGCCGTCTTCTGAAAATCATTTGTATATATTGTTTAAAGAAACGGTACTTCAAGATATGATCAGTTTTTGAATTCAGTTGCCCACAATTTTACATGTGGTTGTCCCAGTTCTTCAAATTGTCGACACATCTTCCTCCATAATGCCTGAAATCTTTACACAGCACCCGTTACGAGTTTATAATCTTCCATGGGACGTCATTTTCTGTGTCCTAGTAAATTCTAAATGCGATTTCGCCCCAAAAGTAAATCATATTTTGGTACTTTATCTCGGCGGGAGAATCTCATTTGATGCTTAGTGCGGTGTTCAGTGGCAAGCGTTGTTATGGTGTCGTGCTTTTAAAGGCATGATTATCAACGGTCCTTATCAAAAGTGAAGCTTTTTGGGAATACGGCCATCCTGTCTACGTAGAAAGATATAACTGTCGTGACCTCCGGAGGGCGATTTGCGTACCTGCGAGATGGCCGATTACAGCTTCGAAAAAGTTGTTATCGGTGATCTCTTCGCGTCGTATCGCGTTGACGAGAAAGCATCAGGTACGCTTTAACAGCGAAGCTGTTAAGCACGGCATGAAAACTACAGACCGCAAAAGAACAATTACTCATTAGTTCAGGCCCACAAGACTGCGCGTGCATTGTTCTATGCACTCCCCAACGTGCGACGTTTGCACGCGTGCTTCTATCTTCTTTTGCACTCATGTCCTCAGCCGACTACTACACAGGAAAAAGTGCGGCTTGCGCGCGCACGTGTTGGCAGAAGAAGACATCCTGTCAGTACACAGATGCAGAGTAACTCGTGAAGTGATAGAAGCATTTCACATAAAAAAATGGGAGATGCATGCGTCAGCCAGCCATCGCTGTCGCTAAATGAGAAAGAGTTTGCCTATTTGCTCAGCACGTGTACTGTTAAATGATAATCTGTTTTCTGACTAGTTCACACTTTTTCCAGTTGTCATCATTCGGTTGTTTTGTTTGCTTCTTTTTCTGTGTGTTCTCTCAAATAAAATTTTTCATTTGCGAGACAGCCCTCGTCCTGTGTGTTACGTGTTTCTTTTGTCCCAGTCTTTTGCGCTGCTACTATGCATACTATGCATACAGACACACATCACAACCGACGATGATTGTTAAAAACCCCTATGGGGAGGTTGTGACCACGGGACCTGAAATTCCTTGCGTAGTATAATGTCATGTCTCGTTTTTATACTCCGTCACTTGGCGATGGTGGTAAATTGACGACATGTGCCGTATTCAGTCCGCTATAACGGAGTATTTGTCCGGTGCCCGGCGTATCGCAAAGCTATGCGTTTGTGTACAGCTTCGCGCCACGAGAGCGTGGATCCTTTCGTGGCGTGTAAGCAGCTCCTAAGATATAATAGGCATTGCATAGCAATGAACGGGAGGGCACCAAGCCGAGGTCACGCGTGCCGCGTCTGCCACCACCTGTGGTTCGACGCGAACGTATTTACGCTGAAGCAGCTCCTAAGATATAATAGGCATTGCACAGCAATGAACGGGAGGGCACCAAGCCGAGGTCACGCGTGCCGCGTCTGCCACCACCTGTGGTTCGACGCGAACGTATTTACGCTGAGCTCGGTGCGATATTTGGAGAAGTCTTCGCTGGGCCTCGTAATGCTTCGCGAGACATTTCCCGAAGCCTCGGACATGAACGAAATGCGGGTGTGTTGGAGATAAACCGGGACTAGCCAAGTGCCCATCAGCTCCGCGGCTTCTCTAGCCTTGCGCCAATAGTGCAAGCTTAGCGAACTTCCTTTTTCTTTTTTTGACAGCTAAGCTGTTTAAACTCAGAGGAATGGCTCGGACAGATTTTAAACCTAACTTCATGAAGATAAAGGCAAATAAGCAGCACATTGCCACAAAAAGGCAACGGACAGTTCTCGTTCGTTCATAAATCTTGTTCAATCTTTCAACTGCCATCCCATATTCATCTCAGGAGCTTGCTTAAGTCTTGACGGAAAATTAGCACCGAACATAGGGAATTAACATTTTTTTTTCGCCAGACCGTTCCCAGGACCACAGAATGAAAGAAACGGGGGATGAGAATTTCTTCGGAGAACTCATTACCAAGTGCGCTGACAAGAAAGCGAGTTCGTTACTTCCTTCACGCCCCGTTACCGTGCCTCAGTCCTCCCCACTCACCAAGTTACGGCTCACAGTAAACGACTGACGGAGCACGAAATTTGAGGGTTCGTTGGAAATACTACAGGAAGTGTACAGAGAATTTCTGAAGCGTTATACTTCCAGGACAAGCAAACAAGATACAAGTTTGTCACGGAACATTGAACAAACTGCTGTGAGAATATTTGGGAAGTCATAATGAGTAGCAAAGGATCATAAATAAACAAAGAAAAAAATGAAAATATAGAACGTCGGGCGCACCGTCAGTTCAGCTACAAGTGCACACACACACACACACACACACACACACACACATATATATATATATATATATATATATATATATATATATATATATATATATATATATATATATATATATATACAGCCAGATTCAGGCCAGATTGCAGAAGGGTGACACGGATTTTGTTAAATGAATGTTCCGGCGGCATGAGGTGTTTAGGAAATGAGAGACTGGACAGGGTGCGGGCGTGTGCTCGGTGGTTATTTAAACGCAGTTTGAAAATATTCCCAGTCTGGCCAATATACTGTTGGTCGCAGACCTCGAAGTGGAGCATACATACGCGCCCATCACCTGCTAACGGCACTAGATTTTACAATTATATTTACTTAAACAAAGAAGTCCTTTGATTGCATTTATTTAAAATATCATGTGAAACTTAACGATATGGCGAAATACTTCCTTGCTGGTCATCGTATTCTTAAAAAATAAATTCAAAATAATTGTCGCTGTCTGCATACAGCAATGTTTGATTTCCAGTCATTCTGCATACCTATATCGGGTGAACATGTGTGAATCTTACACGAGCACTCAGAGGCAAATGAATATGCGGTAGCAAGCAAATAAAACTCGCAGCATCTGACATATATAGGGGTTGACATTGACGACACCGTGAGGTCACAAAGCGAACATTACACACGCAGGCACTCAGAAAACGTACTTTAAAGCTCGCCATCTTCGCTCTTTCTCTGCTCGAAAAATCGGCCGTTGTGGGAGGAAGCTTCCGTGCCATAAACTCTGCGAGCTTCATTTTTACGCCAGGAAGTAAGTTTACTCCACGATAACCCAATAAAAAAAAAAACAGGGCATGTGCTCTTGATAGCTCTGCAAAGATCAGACCGTTTCCAGCATTCGTAATGCCACTTTTGTACGGTGCCTTTATGCACTTGCCTTCTTTAGGGCCTGTTTATTGTCTGTGAAAAACATTAAAGTAAGCAAGAAGATTATTAAACCGAGAACCTAGCGTGACTATCATGCAAGCTTTCTTTTATTCACCAGAAGTGGTCGTTGTTCCAAGAGAGTATTGCAACAGCACACGATACGCACGACTTCTATTTGAAGGAAGTGCGAAGAATGCATTGCTTCACAGCGAGAACCATGGTCATCCCACAGTTCTTAACGCACAGTTTCTTTTATTAGAAAACGCTCTCTCTGTTTGCGCTCGGAATTGGGAATTTTAAGCAGGCTTAAAAGTACCGCACGTGTCGCCCAAACTTCTTCGGAACGTAACCACATGGAAGAGTACAAACGAAGCGAAACAAGAAAAGCAGTGGACAGTCAGTGCACATATCGTTCGTGAGCTGCGCTGGGACTGCTTAACAATGTCAAGAAAATCAAATTTCCCACTGCTATGTCGTATAAATTTTGCGTTCTTGCACTTATGAAATGCTTGTGGTTTATTACGTGCGTCCTCGGTCCGAAACTGCTTTACGTTATGTGTATGGCCCCTTTGCGGCTGACCACCATATTCAAAGCACTAAGAAGGGATAAAATATTTCGTCCTTATCGTTTTCTTTTTTACTATTGTGTTACTATTCGTACAGAATTTTTATTAGTCGCCGTTTGAATGCGTGCTTTACTGCGCTGCGAGGTCTTTTTTGCACGTGCTCTCTTGCGTTCGGAGTAAATGGAAATAAGGAGACTGCAATGCGGTGACTGGCTCTTGAAACGATCCTGATAATAGTTAGTGATTTAAAAGCGCCGTCTTTAAGAAAGTAAGGTGCTTGGAAGAAGGTGGTGTCTAACGAAAGGAAATGATGAGGAGTCGGCCTGAAGAGCGATTCTCCAGCCTGCTACCCCTGACAGCGGTAAAGGAAAAATGGTAGAGACAGAAGCAGAGGGGGGTATGACGATGGCGTAATAAAATGAGTCACAGTGTACGTACGGTATGTGTACTACGAGCAGCAGCCTTCACTGCACACAACATGCCCTAGGGACGAGCATCTAGACCTTAGCCTTTGGCTGCAGGTCCGAGAAGCGTTTCTAATTCGTGTATATTTATTACCAAATAAATAAATAAAACCATGTTTTAATACGCAATAAACGGGCGATATTTCATTAAAGGGGCGATACGGACCCACTGAATTATTTTCTCCTTATTGAAGTCGCTTTTTCTTGGATTGTAGATCACGCGCAACCACATATACCCGCCTGAGGCGTGCATATTTTCGCAGTGACCTCAGCTAACGGGGTTCACGCATGCTAACCAAAGCTCGGGAAACACGATAACGTAACGCATTCTTCCGCGTTGAACAGTATTCGCCGTACACATATGGCTCGCTCTGAAGACGACGCAAGCCGCAGAGTTTTCGGTCGATGGACGGGGGATATGGGAAGCACGTTCGCTCAACCGACGCACGTTCTCTCGGAGTTTCCGCTCAGCAGAGAGGCTCCGTTCTGTAGTGACAGCTTCGAACGACAGCCGACCCCACCATGCCGGGTGCATCAGCCGCAATTAAACTTGATAGCTCGGTAAGGGTGAATATTCCACCAGAGCCATTCAGGCAACGCCGAGTAGGGAGAAGTGTATGATCTAACGGTGCATGATCCCGTCCTTCCTCTCCATACCGCAACAACGGCGTGGTGTTTCCACTTTTAGCCAAAGAGTTCGAAAGCACCATTTCCCCTTCCGCAGAGTTGTATGAAATTTGGAATGACAAGTTTGATGTGCGGTAGAGGCCCGAACTTAGATCGTTTCCATGACAGCGGCTAGACGACCGGTGCCTGCGGAACATTCTACATTCAGATTGCGCGGAGTAGCAGACAGTAGTAGAGCCGTCATGCTTATGCACTTGCTTGCCTGCTTCTGATGAAATAGCTATAGTTGAAGTATTTATGAGGTGGACTGATTTTGTACAATTGACTCATGAAAAGAACCTTGCGGCTTATTTAAGGACTATTCTAAGGTACAATAGCGTTCTGTGTAGCGGAAGTTGGTACATGATTAAATGCGTAGTATCATAACAATAAATACTCGACTAGCCGAGTCAACTAGGGGCTCCTTTCTTAGTTGATGTCGCGTGATATTTCCTTTCTATTTTTGCTTCATGCGTTGAGTGATTGACTTCTGAGGTTTTACGTTCTAAAACCAGCTGTGATTATGAGAGACGCCGTAGTGGAGGGCTCCGGAAATTTCGACCACCTGGGGTTCTTTAACGCGCACCGAGATTGCACGGTGCACGGGCCTGAAATTTAGCCTCCATCAAAATGCAGCCTTCGGATCCGCACTCGTACACAAGCTCTACTTTCGTATACAAGCTCTGCTGTGCATCAGCAAGAAAACAAAAACATCTGAGATTATCCAAACTACATGGGTGACGTTCGCTTAGACAAGCAGAGTCCCTCAAACCACTTTGGCTGTCATAAAGGCCACCTCTTTATACAACAGTATGCCAGAGAACATTAGCACGTTTATGTGATCTGCAACACAAGTTATTAAGCAAGAGAGAGAGAGATGATGATGATGGGCGGAAGCCTCACGGAAAACATGGCGTAAATAAAACCTCAAATCTTCAGTTCCCTTAGATGACATTGTCAGGTCAATATCTGGGGCAAGTGATTCTGTAAAGCACTGAGAAATCTCGATCGTCTTGAGCGCATTCATTAAGGCTCACAACCAACCACAGTAGTCGCGTACTTGCCCATTACACTGAAGTTCACAGACTGAAAATGCCTGGTGTCCCGCACGAACATATTTCTCTAAAGACAGAAAATTCCCGCGCATACCTAATTTATCTTTTACAGAAAAATTAGAGGCTCTTTCTATTGTTGAGCACTTCGGCGCAGTAAGCACAACCGCAGGCTTTCGACACACCCTTATTCATTTTCCGTTGAGGCCAATTTTAATTCATGGTGTCGCGCAGCGTTGTGAACGAAGGCATAGTGAAGATGGGTTACTGTGGGAGTGAGTGAGTGAGTGAGTAAGTGAGTGAGAGAGAGAGAGAGAGAGAGAGTGAGTGTGTGTGTGTCCTACTACACGCGATTATGCAAGTGGTGGGTGAGGTGGTCAGTGCGCACGCTTCGTACGCAGCAAAACAATTGGTAAGTAATAAAAAGAAAACCGACTGCGAACGACTGAGGGAGTAAAATTGTATTGTAAGTTTGCAAACTTACAAATACTTATTTTAAGGTTTCTCTGTGTTTTCGAGGTACAGTTGAAACTCATCATAGGAAAAGAAATGTGTAAACGTACAGGGTCACGAAGGTGACCAATGTTGCTGCATTGAAAAAAGAGTATGAATGTACAGACGCCAGCTAAACGGTAACCGCCGTGAAACACAACAAGAGGAGAAAAACGCAGAATTCGTCTAAAAGCCGCCCACGTGCACAAAAACAAATATGGGTATACCACAACACGTCGTGAAATACGTGAATCCCCCGGAAACAGCGCGGATTTGGCGAGATTCTCGATTCCGGACCTTTGACAAATGACAGGATAAACGACACTATCCATGGAAATTATTCATCGAAATACCCCGTAGCTTTTGTCCTATGGAAGGGGGGGGGGGGGGGGGTGCATTGCGTTTTAAAGGGCACCTGGAGTCGGGACACTGAACTTTCAAAAGAATATAAGCGTAGGGGCTGTCTCGGCAATCACTGTTCAAAGGTCACTGGTCTTTCGCTACTTATACAGAGCACTTTTCCTCGGTTTCTTGAGATATAGCCTGCCCGTACTTTCCAACACTTGTAAGACAAATCTTCGCACTCTTCAGGCCGCACAAGCTCAGGCACTGAGAACTTGTCTCGGTTTGCCGCGGGGTACATTGTCAGAGGCAACTATAGCGATTGCTCGGGACCAACCAATACAAACGCACGTTGCGGTGGAAGTCTTGAGAACCCACATCAGGCATTTTGCCCGTGCCTGCTGTCACCACCTCGCAACATTGCCGTCAGACAAGCGGAACGCGTCATTCTGCAAAATGGTCTCCAGATATTCTGCCAAACTTCCGGCAGGCTTCACCGCCGCCGCCAAACCGTCGATTCCCCCTTGGTGTCTCATTCGACCTACAGTACACCTTGGTGTGCCAGGAATCAGAAAGAAAGCTGAGCTGTCATCAGGTGCTCTGAAACAACTATCCCTGCTTCTTCTACACGAGAGGTACGCCGATAAAGTGCATATTTATACGGATGGGTCCTCGAACCTCCAGTGTTCGTCCGGAGCGGTGGTTGTCCCAGTGAAAGCTTCCACCATCAGTTTTAAGACAGACCACCCGACGACATCGACAGCTGCGGAACTTGCTGCTCTGCGTGCTGCCCTTTGTGTAGTAAATGAGGAAGCACCCCGACAATGGTCAATCTTTAGCGATTCAAAGGCGGCCTTACAGTCCTTGCTGGCAGCCCTGCGGCGCGGACCATACGAGCAACTGGTGTTGGAGATCAGATCTCTTCTCCATAAAGCACATGAGAAGGGACACCACGTGACGTTTCAGTGGCTCCCCAGTCACTGCGGCGTCGTTGGAAACGAATATGCTGACAAGGCCGCCAAGTCTGCACTTGATGGCACCAAAGTTGAGACCATACCTCTCTCAAGGTCCGACGCTGCCAGGCAACTTCGAGCGATTGCACAGGAGATTACACTCTCGCTGTGGAGTGCCTCAAGCAGCCAAACTCAGAACAGTCGACAACACCACCTGCTGTCTTTGCGGCATTTTCGGTTGCCACCAAAACTCAGCCGAGCAGAAGCCACCCTGCTTTATCGTTTGTGGTTAGGAGTGGCTTTTACTAACTCTTATTCCTTTATGATCGGAATGGCCGACAGCCCTCTTTGTGACACCTGTCGTCGTGAAGAGACGCTACAACACATCATATGCGACTGTCCTCGCTATGACTTACAGAGGCAATCACTGGCGTCCGCTCTCGCTCACCATGACCTGCGACGGATGTCGGTTGATGCCATTTTGGAATGTCGACCGCACAAGACATCACAATTGAAGGTGACAAAGGCGCTGCTGCAGTTCTTAAAGACGACAGACTTGCACAAGCGACTGTAACAGCGATGTGTGATGTCGCGTGCCATGCAGCTGCCACTGACTGTGAGAATGTGCTATATGTTCGCCCACTTTCTCTCTCTCTTCCTCTTTCCTTTCACCTTTCAATCTCCCCTGTCCCCTTCCCCTCGTGCAGGGTAGCATACCGGTTGTCATACACTGGTTAACCTCCCTGCCTTTCCTTCTCTACTATTTCCTTCCTTCCTTCTCCTGACGTGCTGGCCTACGCTCTTAGAACGGTAACCTTTAATTCATTTTATAGGTACACAAAAATGTGAAAATATGCTCCTTTACTAAAGGTTAAAGCACTTTAACCTTTATAAAGGAGCATATTTTCACATTTTTGTGTACCTATAGAATAAACTAAAGGTTACCGTGCTAAGAGTGTAGTGCTGCTTAGTGTGGCGTGCTTAGGGCAGTCTGTCCGTTTACTCTAACCCATGACATCACAGGAATCGCATGCGCGTAAATATTCGGACCCAAGATGACACACAACCAAACCTCGTTTGAATAAACAATGTAGAAAGACAATGACCGCAACCATAAGAACAAGCCAACGAAAGCGTAAACATCCATGCGGTAATTCGAAGTGCTCCTAGCATGGTGTTTTATCCCAACAAATATATTCAATGGCAGGCGCGCTGATGACATTTTTTTTTCACACAAAGCCACGTCTGCAAAGTTGACAACATACATTCTAACATAATTTCTGTGCCCATTCTGCTAGCGAAAAGGAACCATCAAACTTAACAGAGAACATCGAACAGCGAAGCTGTTAAAGCTGGAGGAGAAATGGCCGTCGCTGCGGAATACTCCACACAGTTGCCTAGCAACAACCAAGGCACAGCTCGTCGTTGCTACCCATGTATAGTATGGATAGGTGCCATATATACATATCCATGTGTGCTACGCTCTTAGCACGGTAACCTTTAGTTTATTTCATAGGTACACAAAAATGTGAAAATATACACATTTACTAAAGGTTAAAGCCCTTTAACCTTTAGTAAAGGATCATATTTTCACATTTTTGTGTACATATAACCTAAACTAAATGTTACCGTGCTAAGAGTGTATGGTACAGCAAGGAGGGGGGAGAGGGAAGCCAGGCTGAGGAGGAAGGAAAGAAACAGGGCAGAGAGTAAGGGTAGATAGAGTATTATAGCCTTGTTCAGTGTAGCGTAGCAAGGCGGAGGTACAGAAAGTGAGGGTGAGCAAGAGGAAAATCAGGATGGGAGACGGTGAGCAATAGCATACCCTTCATGCTATTCGTTCGTGCTTACCTTCATTCATACCCTTCTTGCTAGTCCCAGTGTTTTTTCGTGCTTCACCAGCATGGACCGTTTCCAACTAGACCAGCTAGCTCTATTGCTTCAGCATACCTTTGTATAGCAAGGAGCAGAGCAAGGAGGCGCAGAAGAAAATAGATGTGTTAAATTTTGCTAAAACTCACTAAGCATCGATCCATGCCTCACAGCTGCAAATATTATAAAATATGTAAAAGCGGTCAATGAAAAATTTGTTGCGTCAAGAAATAAAAACGTTAATTATCAGGATTTGCAACCTCAAGATAACTTTTGATGTGGCGTATGGCAGATCACAGACATTACGAAAATGATGAGTCCGTTGTCACGGTAAACCGATAGCTCACCATACAAAGGGCTATATTGCGTGTGCAACTACATCGTGAATAGGAATTATAATTCTGGCCTTTGGGTTATTATTTTTAGTTGCCTTTCGGCAGTTCCTTTAGCTACTAGGCAGTCACTGAGGATACGTGCAAAATGACTTTTCCTCGAGTGTGAAGAAAGCTCATGCATTTGCACGGTATCGACGCGCATGAGGTGCTTATTTTGTGTAAATGAAGTACGAATAGCCGGGAGCGCCGCCGCGCTTTGTATACGCCGGTTATCGTAACTATGCGCATACTGAAAAGGAAATAAACGAGTTGCCAGGTTCTGTTATCGTCTCCAGGGTAACGTATTAAACTTAAATGATATGCTGATGTCATATCGAACGGCGAGCGTGCTTGCTGAACAGCAAAAGAAAAAAATAATGATGCTGGTAGTGCGCGAGCACAATGAGGGCGTATTGATGCGCTGCAGGAGCAAAGTATCTTTTCAAAGAGAAAATCAAGAAATGACCGCGTGTCTTGCGCTTTGTTCTCGTTTATATGCAGCTGTATGCTACTTCGCAGTGCATTCGTTCAACTAAGCTTCACCCCTACAGCCTCAGCCAAAGCACATTTCACCTAATTTTAGAGGCCTATTGAAGATGTATGAGAAAATTTCCTTCACTTTCTTTGCTCCAAAAATTGTTCGGCCCTTATCCTCCGTGATGATTGTGGAACAGCAAAGTTGAAATTCACGACCCCGGTGCTTATCGCTGGGTTCTTAGAGAGATTACTGAGCCATCTGGCTTAAGCGAAATAGAGTGTTTACTTCAAGCATCCTACATTGCACTTCGCGTAATCACCATCACGTAGTAGCGGGCTCAGGACAAGAGCGAGATGACTCAAGAGAAAAAAGAAGCCCAAGCACAGTTGTTTCGCCAGAGTTTCTGTGCGCCAAACTTCCTTTCTGCTTGCTGCGGCCGGGAGATGCAAAACGCGTGTATGGCTAAGTTTGGAAGCAGACCTGGCTTTTTCATATTAATTACAAGCCCTGTGCTACAGTGGTGACCCTCCCTGGAAAGCAAAAGGGAAGCCTTGTTCTGTAACGAATATTTCTGCTGATATTGTAGAATTTTGCTGGGCAGCATACATAAGTAGCATGTTTAACCAACTGAACAAGAAGAAAGGACTAGGCAAGAGTGGTATCATGGGTTTTGCTTTTAGCAGAGGGTGCGCAAATCCCGGGGAACGTCAGAGTTGGCTAAAGAAGGGACCGAAGCATCGCCTTGAACCAGTCGCCACGCTTCATGAGTCGTTACCATTTAACACGTACGTGTCACTCGACTTGAGAAGGTCAGGATGAATACGTCCGGTGCCTCCTTGGGGGTACGCTGTATAAGACTGTAAAGAAGCGCACAAGAGCTCACAAAGAAACCTACCGCCAATGCCGGTCCCCGACAGATCCCATCGCGACGCATTTCAGGGACAACGATTTCGGAGAACTTCAAACCGACGAGAAAGGTAGGCCGGTGGTTTTTAGTGCTCAATAATACACCGAGAAGGCTCGAAAGGCCATTATAAAGGATTTAAAATCGGTTCAAGGCATGCTACTCGCATGAAGACAAAGGCAGCTAATGTGTGAAACGATTTGCAACTTCATCGGTTGGCCAGAATCGCCAGTGCTTGAAAAGGCAATTTACTCACTATTTTCTTGACTGCCAAAACACCTACGTCGGAAGTCCTGTATCGCACAATAATTGAGAAAGGGTCATGACAGCAGTTATTCAGCCAGTTCTTGCTCAAGTTCTCCTTTCCCTCTTTCATTCCCCTTTCCCCTTCCGAAGTAGACGGTAGCCAACCGGATATCTCGTCTGGTTAACCCCCCTGTCTTTTTCTTCTCTTTCTCGCTCTCTCTCTCTTGCTCAATAAACCAATTGATTGATTTGTGGTGTCCTACGTCCCAAAAGCACAATACGATCTCGAGAGGCACCGTAGTGGAGGGCTCCGGAAATTTCGACCACAGATGGATCAATGTCCCCGCCGTTAGGATCACACAACCTTCCTTCCCGTCTCATTCTTTTTTCTTAAATAGCCGGTTCCCATCAGGAACAACGCAGTTAAGGGCAGTTCATCTACATTATATATTGCGAAACAGGCATATCAAGTGATGGGCCCTGTATTCTTGGAATTACAACTGGTGCCCGAGCATATGAAAGGGAATTCATTACACAAATGGTTTAAACGACATCAAGACAGGAATAGTACCGTCATTGTCAAAGCAGTGACTGCTGCGCAGAAATACGTTTAGTTCTGGTTGCTGCATATTTTCCCGTGTAATGCACTTTCAAATCGACATCGATTGTAGTATTTCCTGGGTGCCCCAAACGTCATGTGACTTTTTGGATAGCCTTGCTTTTCCCCACGATTTGTGCTTTAAACTGTTTGGACAGTTTCATCAGCAGCAACAATTGGCGTCGCAGGCCTGGACATTTCTTCCAAAGTGGCTATAGCACTTTCTTGAAATAAAATTCATACAGCGCCTTTCTTTCTACTGGGACAAATTAACAGACAACCTCCCTCTGCAAAGCGTTACGTTCACCTTTCATTTCGCCAGCTTCACAACAACAGTAGGTGCCATACAGCGAAGGCTTGAGTGTTTTGCGCGCCTAACAATTTTTCTCCCTTACCATGGCATCTCGGAAATTGCGTCCATATTTTTCTCACCGCAAAGAAGAGGGGTGGAAGGGTGGGGGGACCCTGAAGACGAATTTCGAATAAGACGCCTCGTATACGAGTAACTTTTTAAAATAAACAGCGCAGGCGTCTCGCAAGGCCATGACACTGAATTTGTCGCAAGGAACTAAGGAGCGGAGAGGCCATTAATTAAAGCGGCAAACTAAGCCACCAGGGAAAGCGCCAGGTTGAGAAGTGTGCTTGTGCCCGCAAAGCGGTGCTCGTTATGGCAGGTGTGAGATATCCCGGTGAGTTTACTGCGATTCGTAGCAGCCGGCGTCCCACCCGCTCCCCTGAAACAATTTACACTGCGTTATCGGCAGGACCTTGAGGCGACATGAGCCTCCAGAACTACGTGTTTCCGCCGAGCAGGACGCGTGCTCGTACGTTGTCCAAATATACGGCGTATGCTTGGCTTACAAGTGGAATGAGCACCTCTGCGAACAATAGCGAGACCTAATTGTGACCAAGTAACTTTTTCCAAAGACAATCGTCATCGGCCGAAGTACGCCTCCGCACGCTAATGTCCTCATGAAAAAAGAAAGAAAGAAAACAATCTGTCCGTATTACATGACTAGTTCATTTTTGTATGACGAACCTGAGCAGCCTTCATGCATTCTCTCCGTGGTCTACGTTAACCTGTGCCCAAGCAGTTTCAAAATTCGCATTCATATCTGCAATTGGGGCGGCTGTGGGGAGTAGGCAGGGGTGTTTCATCGAGTACAAAGCAAGTAGATAACGCCTGTTAGACACACGTTTCTTGCTAGGTGCAGCTTTTAGTGTAGCTGGCGTGCTTTCAAGTTTTCTTCACTTTTCATCAGATCGATTATCAGCTTACCTTCGCTTCTTATCAGCTTTCTAAAATTTGCTCTCCCTCCCACTTCCACCGAAAACTATAAATATGCACGCACGAGCTATCAGGTACATGCCATACAAATGTCTCGCTCTGATTCTCTCTGTGGTAAGAAAATTTCTTGAAAAAGTAGTTAGGCACGTTCTTATTGTACTGTGGAATACGACTGCGGCAACTGGTGAAAAAGAGAAAGGTGGTGGCCTTTCACAATATAGTAAAAGAAAGTGACGCTGGGTCGAACACAACCTTCGCTGAAATTCTCGCTTATGTAACTCCTGAAAACATTGGGACACCCTTTAAGTAGATTGGTGGATTTGCGATTCAAATGCGGGGAAGGTAATAACAGCTCCTACGTGGGAATTCATTGCGGACGACTAGCGTTATAACTGCAGCTGCCTGAAAAATATAGCGGTGCTGGAAGCTGAAAGATAACACTTCGAGATAGCACACGTTTTTTTTTACTGGCTTTGACGTCTAGTTTCCAACGGCTTCTCTTAGCATGCACTAAACCAACTTGCCTAGCAGTGGTTTTCGGCAAGATAATCCTATAAAATGACCAGAAGCATGTCAAAACGCAGCGCACTGATGTAAATGCTGGCAACCCTAATTAATGACTGATAAATGAAAGAAAAAAACATGCGTTAATGCATTAGCCAGGAGTCAATAATTGGCCAATAAGTGTTCATGTTGCATGAGTAAAAATGGCACATTTTTATGAATACGGGCGATTTAACTTTCGTAACGTATCCTGTGTTCTGGTATCGCGGGTAAGAAAGCCACCACAATGATGTCGTCTGCTCCATTATTACCATACCATAGAGGATATGCATGTCTGGAGATTTCTATCGATAGGTCATTCGTCCTATATTTCATGCATGAATTCCTAATAGCACAAGCATCACGATATCTATGCCGTTCATGTCAGGATACACGCAACATATATATCCGGTCATTCATATCGTAAGCTGTTATTCTTGCACATATCAGTGTAACGCAATGCCCATGATTGCACAATGAGATCTATCATTTCACGTCATGAGATTTATGGATGAATTCATAGTTCATTAACGCTTGTCATAACCTCATACGGGGCCGGGATAATTTCACATGCACCAAGTTAAGCAATCACGAGACAGACAGACAGACAGACAGACAGACAGATAGACAGACAGATAGATAGATAGATAGATAGATAGATAGATAGATAGATAGATAGATAGATAGATAGATAGATAGATAGATAGATAGATATTATTCAGGGGCGTGTTTCACCAGAACATTTTCTCACAGTATATCTCACGAAATAACTCTTTCGCATATTGTTACATTACACATAACTTCATAAAAAAAAATCGCAGCCGTTCAATATCCAGACGTGAAAGTTCGAACTAGCATGGAAATGAGCGTGTTTTTAAATAAGAATTGGTTACACGCTCTTGACTTTTCTACGAAGCTGTCACCTAAAGCGTATGGTATTAAACACAGGAAAAAAAAAACACACACACGCACATCGTAATATTGTGCGCTTTTGGCTACATTTCACAGCGTGAAATAAACAGTATTGAAGTTTTATGACCATCCTACAATGACACTGATAATGAGAAGCGCGGAAGAGATAAGACAGTGATAATGAGACAGCGAGACAGTGAGACAGTGATAATAAGACAGTGAGAGACACTGATAATGAGAAGCGCTGATAATGATGCCGCTCATCAGTAGCTATACGCTAGCGCTAACTCAGCGTCTACAGTATGACTCGCTGGTTGAAGGATCAATTGCGCTCTAGCTAGCGGAAAGCCGAATCGCGATCAATATCAGCACTGCTTCATTGAGTCTAAGTATATTTCGTATGAGTTTATCACTGATGGTATATTTCCTCTGTGTAATCCATATGTTCACATTTCACCATATTTCTCATTCAGCAGGAGATGCCCCTACTTCCGAGCACCTAGCTCTAGGCATTGATGGATGTAATGGTGATAATGAAAACACGATAAGTCTAACGGTATCTAGTAAAACTGTAGGAACCTTTACACCAATCTATCATCCCTGCTGCATAGAACGGTGTGACTGCGATGCCATACTGCTCGGTCTTGGCGCATTCTTCTCGTAGCGGTTTTCAGCGCGCCCCCACCTTGATTATTTGTACGGTTCTACCCATATGTGTTCAAGCCAAACAAAGCCAGCTGACTCCCAGCCACAAAGGCGACAAGAAATAGGGATAGATAACGACTAGTCATGAAGAAGTAAAAAGGTGCCCATAAGTAAGGCCTCACGTTTATAGATTCCAAGAGGAAAATGTCTTAGTATATTTCGAGTAGTGCTGACCAGTAAGGTGTCTAAGAGGAGGCGCGTGCCTGGGCTGAGGGGCGTGGTTCATTTGTAAAAAAAAAAATTAACGAGGCAAGGGAAGGAAGCTCATAGATCCAGACAATTTTCTCTAGCTTCCCGCTTCTTGTTCGTTCATTAGGTTACAATACGTCTCAGGTCACACAAATCATTGCTGGCATTAATATTTGTAGTCTCGCACTAAGAGCAGAATGCAAACGTTGAACATTCCTTGCGTTGGTGTGGCTGTGCAGCGTTATTGTTCCCTCCCTAATGCGGCTCGGTCAGAGTTAATAACCTTTTCCACCGCTATAACACAGTTATGATGCTCGGGTGCTGACTCCGAAGACGGGGGTTCGTTCCCGTCCTCAAAAGTCGCACTCCCATGAAGGCGAAATGCTAGAGGCATGTGTCCTGTACGGCGTCTATGCATGTTAAGAACTCCGGGTGGTCAGACCTTCCGGAGCCCATTAGTACGCCGTGCATCACATCCTCTTTCCGGCTCGTAAAACTCGGAAATTGCTCTGAAATTATTTACGCGTATACTATGCATGGATGTTCAATGACGGTATACCACATACGATCTAAATAAACAGTCATCTTCGCATAATACCTTGTATATATACAGTAGAAACATGTTTGCATTTTGTGCGTAAAAGATACGTAAATATGCAGATACCGAGGAAAAGTAATCGCTTCATAATAATGCATGTGTACAAAAATTTTTGTTTAATGAGATCATAATATCGATAACGGAGCGTGTTGGCGAGCGTTCAATCATTAGAAAAGGCACGGACGAACTGCGACGACAGAAGAAGCGGCGAGATTTTACTGTGAAAACAAAGACTTCATGTACGGCGTATGTCAGGTGATAGCCTACAAGGAGAGTTAGTGACTAGGCAAAAAATGAATCTTGCGCAAGCTTTACAGTTAAAACTGTAAGGAACTGTAGAAGACACCAAGACCTGAGCTTATACCTGCTGCAGTATTGCATCGGTCTATAAAATATAACTCTTTTAAAGAGCAACTTGCATGAAAGACCAGCAGGAATACTAATTTTCTAATATTCGCTTTCCTACAGCTAATGAAAAGGCTTTCCAACCATGGAGGTCCTCTACGCGCCGTCAGACATGAACCCTACACGATGGTTTAGAGTTTCAATCTTGCCACAAAGAAACGCTTATGAGAGAAGCAAGAAACTAGTACTATTTTACTTTGCCTGTTGTTCCTATGCTGGCAGTAGCACAATAAGCGTAGAATACTGGCCTGTGGGCATGCGACCTAAGCCGGCAAAGAAGACCTAGTGAGTAATGTGAGAAGAATAGCTCGATTCATCCATTAGGAAAATGAGCTTAATTGCTATGAGCACTCGCTGCTCCTTAGATCAACGTGGTTTATTTTGTAAGAACCCTTATTCCTTCCCACCTTTTGTTTTCCGAGGGTAAATTGCCGTTATCTAGGTGCCCCCCCCCCCCTTCCTTCTCAAGAAATAAATAGAGTGAAGGCCTGCGAAATGAGAATCCCCGTGTGCCCTTCGCGCACAACAGCTCCCACATCTGCTACGCAGAACGTGTCTTTCGAACCTGTAAGGTTTAAATCTGGCAAGAGGAGGCTTTCTAGGAACTTCATTAAGCACACAAATGGGGCGGCAGAACACGTATCTTGCTTGGGTAAGCAAGGTCTATACTGTGTCATGTACCCTGTCTCAGAAAGCGTGCTTTAATTTGTTCGCAGGTCAGGCAAATCAGTATGCGATCCACTGTGCAGTTCGTCTTGATCCTTTCAGAGGGATTCTTGAAATAGAAGAAAATAAGTGGAGAAAGAGACCCTGGTTTACGCTCGGCTCGGATGACCAGAAGCATGGAGTGCGGAAGGCTCCTCCACCTGTACGTATGTGTTTCGGAGGCATATTTAGTCGTTCTACGAATGGGTAACGTAAGCCGTTGATACGGAATGGGATCACCAGCGAACAGTGAGTGAATTTGCAGAATGAACGAGTCGTCGAATGACGACCGCCATAAGATTCAGTATGACATGGAATTGGAATCTAAAGCGCAGCAGAGATGCTCGTATTTGCTATAGTAAATCGATGACGAACAAACATGGCCTCCAAGGAGAGCACGTAAACAGTAATAGATGGCTAAGCGTGCTACTTCCGAAATAGGGGTGGAATTTCTCTCACGCCACACGGGGGTACTAGATTGATTGATTGATTTGTGGGGTTCAACGTCCCAAAACCAGCTCTGATTATGAGACGCCGTAGTGGAGGTCTCCGGAAATTTCGACTACCTGGGGTTCTTTAAGGCGCACTGACATCGCAAAGCACACGGGCCTAAACGGGGAGTACTAGAGGGAAAGCAAACGTAAGATTCAAATAATGGGCAGAGAGGCCATGTTACTAAGACCCAAAAGGAAAAGAAGAACTTTTCATGTGCACTGGAAAGGGGACAATCCCCGAGGGCTTGAACGTTGAGGAAACGGTGAACAAGCCTGCGTCCTACAAGAAACTGAAAGAAAGGCCATGTAGACAATGACAATTTCGATTAGAACCGATTGTAAACTGACGTTTCACATATGAAGCACCCATGTTCTAGCTCATTAGGCGAGCCGATTTAAGTAGTGGCAGAATTGCTTTCGCCAGACGAGCTCTTGTAATGAACTTGAACGCGCAAATTATGTTATTAGTTTTACTTTTGGTCGTAACGTCTCCAGTACCCGACTCGATGCTCGCGCCAGGGGAAGTTCATCATTTCGGGAAGCCTCCCTGAGCATGTATGCTTTGTGCAACTGAGCCCCGTTCACGCGAGTCTGACTTCTTTGCTTATTTCCGAGACTGACGCAGTTTTTAGTGTGTCAGTCTCGGAAATGACCAAGGAAACACAGCATGATGCGCTCTAACGATGCATCTGGCTGTGCAGCTGTCGCGAGGACCTAGGCCCATTTCGGTGCTACTGACGCCGTTCGAAAGAAATTGAGAGATTAACACAACTAACTTTATTTAAAGGAAATGACATTCCCGCTGGCCCATAACTTATAGAAATATGGAGCACATTACGGAAGTACAAACAAACGGTCTCCTTTTGCCAGATCCTGCCGTGCTGAAAGCCGCAGTTGTAGCTATTGTCATTCTTGAGGAAATGTAGGCATGGACTCTCGCGCCTTGGTCTTGCTGGAACGTCATATTAAATAGTTAGAAGCGGTGTCGCTGACAAATTGCAAAACAGTACGACAGGATGCACACAGTTCGCCGACGTAAGTCTGTTTAGGAAAATTTATTTATCATATATTAGATTATTTTTCGTGAAGCGGCTGTAGCTGTTTATAGATACTGCAACAAGAGTGGCCAAAGAAATGATTGAATAAATGTTCTTTATAATTATAAAGCGTGTACTCACGTGTACTCGTTTTAGTGCTGATATTTTCACAGCTTCCAGTTGTTACAAGAACAGCTATATCTAGAGGAAAACAAATAGAAATGTTTCTGTATACCGAAATGCCGTATTATATACAGGCATACATGTCTGTAGATTGACGCGTAGTAAATGTTTCATCCGCACAGCAAATTGTAGATTTGCAGGCATGTCTGCAAATCTACAATTTGCTGTGCGCATGAAACATTTACTACACGCAATATAATTAGCACCTATGTTTACGAAAAAAATTCAACGTGGGCCAAAATAGTTGATGCTCTATCAAATCCCGACAGTCCTTGTCTCTTTCGTCGCATTGAACTTGTTCACTCAGTGTAGTTGCGTACCAGTATAATGAGTGCTCTCCCATTCAATGTACCATCCGATTTTTTTTCCACGTTGAATAATAGTACTGCGAGCGATAATAAAAACACAGTCAAAAGAAACCATGCAGTTGTCAATAGAGTTTAAAAAGTAGTAGTGGTATGAAACTTCTTCCTTTTCATGCCTGTGCTCTAACTTTCTGAGATGAAAATTGCCTTGGGTGATGATAAACGATCTCCATCCTTCGAATAGTGCCTGTCTTTGCTCGTCGTAGCCTGAAGTAACAATTGAACGTGGCTTCTCGATAGAAGCCGCTGAGGGTATAAGATATACCTCTCAAACTTCAGTGGTCATTGCCCGGAGGCTCTGTCCGACAGAAGAGAAAAACTGGCCATACCTTTGATAAGAAAAGAGCTCCTAGTGCCAGTGTTGGATTCGATTTGCTTTTCTTAAATGCTATGGTGATCTGCGAAAACTCCGACGACCATTTCATGTATTTAACTTGAATATAAATGTGACTGTATGAGTGTTTAACATTTAGCCCCGTCGAACTGCGCTCACTATTGCTGAGAATCCATCACGCGTACCCGAGCATAGCAGTGCAGAATCCCAGCCGCTAAGTTACCCCGGAGGGCAGAGATGGAGTTCGGAGGAAAATAATGTACAATCTTACGTTAATAATTTGCTACCATGAGATGCAGCGGTAAAACGCTCGAGTAGACAAGAAGATGGCACCATCCCAAGACAGTCTAGGGCGTAGTCAGGGTGCCCTGGTTGCGCACTATATCCTGGCTATGCCTTGTGTCCTGGTTGTTCCTCGTTTGCACATTATGAACAGAAATAATTCCTGGAGTACCACGTCCCAGAACCAAATATGATTATGAGAGACGCAGTAGTAGGGCTCCGGACGCTCAGACCAATGGGGGCTCCTTAGCGTGCCCTGACATCGCACAGAACATGTGTCTCAACACTTCGTCTCCATCGATATGCAGCCGCGGCGGCTAGGATTAGATTCTGCAACATTCGAACGCAGTATGAATACGAGCTACAATATAAAACTGGACGAAAGTGGACAGCTTATAAAAAGCTCGACAAGACCTACATCTCCGCTCAAATAAGGAAACTTTTTTCGCTTAGCTGTCCCGAACCTTTTGCTTGTGCACTTAAAACTAAATATGTAGCCATTATAGCACGTTTAATCAACATTTACCATTGCACACAGCGGTCATTTAGCGTGACTGTCAAGTAGATTTGCAGTAATAGCACTGTCTCACTGCCAGCATCACGTAGCAGTAGCCAGCCCAGTGGTGTTTCCACGCCGGCTACTGTGGTGGCACCGGCCAAGAAAACGGGTCGAGGTAGCGCAAGTCGACGCGCATTGATGCCACTATTGCGTGGCATCTCGAGGCACAAGAAACATCCAACTACTCCTGTGAGGACACATTACACTTTCATGTTATATCGATTCCCATGACAAAGGGACAAGCCCCATTTTTTTCTGACATGCCGTCCGGGAAAAATGCATGAACCAAGCAACAGTGACGGAAACAGTGCTGTAGTAGAACTCTGGCACCAAGGTAAACTTAACACGTAAATGCAGCGCATGCTCTAAAGCTATGATGCACAGCCTACAAAAAAAAAATGTTTTGTTCCATTTCTTTGACAAAGCTACGGTTATCTGGAAGAAAGGTGTGACAAGATGCGCGTCCAACGGCTCCAAAGGCTGAGTTTCTTACAGTTCTAAGCGTTTCATTATGAATGTTTCTCTTACTATTGCTAAACGACGCTCATGCATTATGGTATTGCGCTATCACATATCCTTTTTTAAGAGGAGAAATACGTGCACGTTAAAGAAGAAATAAAATTCAGGGCTACCTCGCAAGGGTAGGCGATGGTAATGCTAGAGTCCCAGCGCACAACCGAGCACAGAGGCCGGACCATAATCCTTCCCACAGCGAGTTCAACAAAAAAGACGTACAAGAAACAACAAGAACAAAAAGAAACATTTAGGACTTGTTCACAAAGTTGAAGAATCGCACAAAAAGGAGAGTAAAAGAAGTGAGGGTGGCTGCTGCCGGTCGCAGTCCTATTTCATTCTTTTTTGAAAGGGTCGCAGAACCCGCCACGAACGAGCACATCTGCCAGGGGCTAGAAAAGGGAAGTGTCTGCTGCAGCTTTACTCAGCTTATGCTTCTTGCTTCGTTGTTATTCTTCTTTCTTTGTCATGCTACTAGCTACGGTACGCAATGTTTCCTTCCCTTCACACCCTTGGTGCAGTCTTCAGCTCTATATGCATTCCTTGAGCTTTCTGCTGGTACTTCTGGGCGGATGAACGAAGGCGGGGTACTCACTATAGGACATGGCTCTCATTGCGCGTCTTCTCGTTGAGAGCCAACAGCAAACATGCCATGGGCACTCGAAAGTATGAAACCATGCGTGCTATATCACACAAACACGTACTCAAGATGGAAAACCAAATTTGTGATGTTTCGCAAGTAAAAAAAAATTCTACGTGAGCTTAGATGATTCCTGCCAAACTAATAAGCGAAAGTTTTCGCCAGCATACTTCCAATTCAGGACTGAAACCCCACTCCTCAAAGGAAGAAAAACGTCTTTAAAAGTCAAGGCATATTATTTTGGAGACCAATATTTCCATTCCATTTACATCAAATTCACAAGCGCCGATACTGGAAAGAACGATTGCAAGAAAGACCACGTTGCGGCCTCAGACAGAACCTTACAATTACACTTTTGAGCTTTTATACACTGTAAATTAAATGACAGCTATTATTTATATACGGTTCATGCCCATCGAGTGCCTCCTCGGAACTCTGCGTGGAATGCACATTGCACGCAGAATGCTACGGTATATATGGGAAAGACGCCGCGGCATACACGAATAAAATAATTTAGTAACACGTATTCCTGCCGAGCATAACATTCTGACGGTCATAATGGAAAACGTGGCTGTTACCAAAGTTGGAGATCAAAGGTCACCCGAGGCCCCAGGCAGGTCATATATTACGGTTAAGTCGTGTGGGGCGTGCCGACGAATAACCACGAAACTAGGAACGGGTTAAAGGAGATTTCTCTGCTCAAGAAGGAGGCGGAAGTTTCGCAAGACTCATTCTCAAGAATGGTAGACGCAAAAGAGACAGTAAAATACGACATATTCCTCGACATATACCAGTCTAGATGGTGCAGGTGGTTTGGCCAGCCGCGATGATGTCATTCCAACGACGTGTCATCGCAGCTTTCGTGAACAGCGACGTCAGCTATGGGTGATTCCGTGGACCTGCGTTTAGTCGTTACGAGCAGGCATTTCTAACTTCATTTCTCTGTTCCGGAGTCATCCGCAACCTCCATTTCTTTTCTCACTCTTTCTTTCTTTCTTTGCACCTTTTCAGGACGGGTGTACCGGAGCATACGGAAGCGTCAGGCATTCTCAACGTACGCTCTAGCACGCCTGCACCTCTCCGACGCGGACGGCGCCCGCTGCGGTAGCAGATAGCGCCGATGTGGTCACCAAAAGAAACGGGACATTCCGACTTTTATATTTGTTGAAGAAAAAAAAAAGAACCTACGTGTCCCCCATGCTTAACGCTCGCTGGAACCGAGGAGCGAATTGTCGTTCCCGCCGTTTCTATACTCGTATGGGGAAGCGGTTTCTGCGTCGTATTTCTCTTTCTTGGATTGCGTCCCTGTTCTGCGCCTTGGTACGGGCCGCAGAGGGCGGCGCACGACATATGCTCGCTTCTGTGAATGCAAAGGGAAATCTGATTTGTGGCCTGAGATATATCGCCTGGTGCGCCATGTTCTTATAACTGCAGGAGAAACGATGGCGGCGGGCAATTTCCTCCGAGCGAGGCTTTAGAGTTTTGAAGTTTTTGCTGTTGCAAAATTTTGCGTCTTCAAATTTTTTGCGTACGAATAAAAGTGGCTTCGATACGTGCATTTCCTCTCCGTTTCCAAATGCAAATGTAGGTTAGGGAGTCTCAAATTTGTGTTTGACGCTTTTCTTTCATTGTAGTTGAGAATATCAGAGTTCGGAAACATCGGTCGAAAGAAAGAAAGTGAAAAGGGAGCGCCAACAACGCAAAAATTAATTTGAAACTTTCATAACTTGTCCAGTAGACTAGAGAAATAGAGTAATTAACGACAAATTCATCACGGACGACTTCGAACAATATTATTTCGCCATCAGATTTTCACAGCGGAGAAACATTTGAGAATCACTAACCACAGATTTGAGTCATTAGTGAGAAGGGGGACGAGAAGAAAGGCAGGGGGGGGGGGGTTAACCTGGGCTGAGCCCGGTAGGTTACCCCGCACTGATGAAGGGGAGGGAAAGTTTTGGAAGATAGAGAGAGAGCAAGAAAATGCTGCAGTGTCGCTGACGTTGTAGCGGTTCTTGGTCCATTTTCGGAGACGTTTAATTCGCCCAGTAGCATTCAGAAAATGCGGCAATGCTTTTGTTGCTTGGCGCAGCCGAGATGCACAGCGCTATAGACCTAACATCATTTCAACGGTGAAAATGTTGCTGGTTATATTTCGCAGTCTTGCACAGAGTTGCATTCTTTCATTCTCATATGTTGGGCAGTGGCACAGGAGGTGCTCGATAGTCTCCTCCACAGCGCTATCGCTGCACACGGCGCTTTCAGCCATTTTAATCTTGAAAGAATATGAACAGGTGAATGCGACGCTAAGTCGCAAACGGTCCAACACTGTCTCTTCAAGTCGAGGAAGACTCTGCAGTACCAGCAGCTGTAGTGATGGGTCGAGAGAATGTAGGCGATGATGCGTGAAGCCAGGTGAGTAGCACTGCTGCAGTGTCATATTGCGTGCTACCCTGCTTAAGAGTTGGGCTGCATCAATTCTGGATAAGGGCGTGCGGACAGGATTGGTCCCTTCGTGTGCTTTCTTGGCAGCGGCGTCGGCGAAGTCGTTGCCGGAGATACCGCAATGACTCGGCAGCCACTGAAACACGATGTCGTGCCCTTTTTCGGTCGCATGGCTGGTGCATTAGGCGTATCTCCGACACAAGTTGCTCGTACGATCCACGACGTAAAGCTGAAAAAAGACACTGCAAGGTCACCTTTTAATCGCAAAGTATTGCCCACCTACTAGCCGCTTGTTGGTCAATATATTCGACGGCGCTTCTGATAGCAGCAAGCTCCGAACCAGTCGATGTTGTCACATGAGAGCTGTTGAAGCTGATTGATACGTACTCTCATTGATACGTACCTAGTAGCCTGCTCACGTTCTTTCATTGCTGCATGGATAATACAGTCTAAAATAGTAAGAAATCTTCCACCATGCCGAGCAGTCGTCAGAACACGTGCAAGTGCATAGGTGTGCGCCTTCTTCGTGATATATATAGTCAGATTGCTTCTTGTATTCTTTTTTTTTCTTTTGAGTAACAGGCTATGTCTGCTCGCTGCCAGGATCACCGTCGATGCACATAAGGTCAGCGCTATTGCACCAATGAAACCAAAACTATAACGACCGGAGGTGTCGCACCGGATTTAATGGAAATCGATGGCACCACCGTCACGAAGCGGAAGAGTATTCGTATACATCCGGCACGCCTTATATAGCGTCAATTCTACCGCAGCCAGTTTTTCGTGCTTGGTTGCTTGGTGCAAAAACGAAGATAAAAGATGGCCCTTCATATAGCAAACAACGAACTTGCGCGGATGCTACGACGCTATCGACAGAACGCATCATGCATGCAGCGACGCGAGCGAAGCCGGAATTGATGCGAGGCGCCTGATATGGCTCTAGTAACGAAGTCATGAGGGCGATGTACTCATCTCGAAGATTAGGATTTATGGTCTGTAAATGTCAAGGCGCATGAGTACAGCGAAGATAACTACGCGTACCCGGAGCTTCATGGCTGTTTCAGGAATGACAAGAACAGAGCAGTGTGTACGATAACGGATGAACAAAGAGTTTTCTTGTTAGGCCACATAACCTGCGTGACTGCGCCATAAAACTACATAGTTCTCAGCCTGAAATCAAGACTAATGTATATGGAGGAGGTCGTCTCGGTTTGAACCACACAAACACACACAAAAAAAATTGACTAGAAAAGATACTGATATTTTTTCTTCCTCTATGAAGCGTTGATTCTTGGGTACTTGAGGAGACAAAGGAAATGAAAAGGCATCGCTCTGTTGCGGGTGTCATATCGGTTGTGATGTAACGAATGCATCTCCATTGTTCTCTCGCTTGGGAGGATTGAGGCCAGGACTCGAGTATAGGCATCGCCAGAGCAACCTTTTCAATCGGATCGCTTAATTCATTTGCCTCTTCGGTTTTAGTGAAGGTTATAACTTTTTCATGATTCCAGCAGCCTCGTGTTATTCTATGCGCGTCCTACGTGCCGGCACACGTAAAAGTTGTTTCGCTGTGCAATTCGCAATGCGTCAAGTCAGCTGTACTAGCGAAATGTGTTCTTCATAAGGCCTTTCTTGGCTTATGAACGCAATGTGAGATATTGATGCATCGTTTTTATTGCAGCTTTCCTCTAAATTATGGCGGCTTGAAGTACTCCAGCCGTTCATGAAGCCTTTTTACAGCGTAAGCTGTTATGGGCTCGTTGTAATGGCCGAAATCGTCGGCTATGGTGTACGGCGCAATCGCGTCCGCCGGTGTCCGTAGCCGCTATAGCTTGCAACGGAGAAAAAAAGAACAATGCCAGGGCGGATTTGAACCTAGCTGAAGAGGAGCAGGGACGTCCACCCCTGACTCCCACCACACGGCCGGGCCGTGTATATTGTTCCAGGACAATACAGACTGTCTTCCATGAGCTGTGGTTTCATCGACAAAGGGGAAAAGAAAACATTAGAATAAAATAAGAAGAGCAAGGAGACGAAGACGATGAAAAAAAAAGGATGAAGTGGAAGAGGACGACGACGACGAGGTAGTAGAGAGAAGAATAAGAGTAAGAAGACGATAAAGAAGAGACGACACTAATAGGAAGATGATGGCGACGAATAAGACGAAGAAGGCGACTCAAAAAAAAAAAATAGAGGGAGAAGATGACGACGACGAAGACCAAGCGGAAATAGATGACAATGGAAGAGGAAGAAGCAGAGGGGGAGAAGAAGAATGAAGGAAAGCGAAGACCGAAAGGAAATAATGACAGAGAACGCAGCGAACTCTAGCTTAGGCTTGCTGGCGCTGTGCTGCGTCCTCTTCGGGCTTTTTAACGTGCGCTGACATCGCGCAGCACACGGGCCTCGACATTTCGCCACCATCGAAATGCAGCCGCTGTGGCTGGGATTCGATGCTGCGACCATCGAATCAGCAGCCGAGTGGCATAACCACTAGACCACCAAGGCGGGAGGCTTTCATAAAATAGCACGTGAAAAGATACAAAAGTGCCGAAATTTAGCGGCAAGCACTTTTGAAGACCGCCACCGCATAAAATTCGGTCTATGGAATAGACTTCGTAAAGGAGTGCTTGAAAGTGTTGGAGCTGAAGGCCGCTCTAAAAGTTGGCGACTGCGAGGCCGCGTCGCCCGCGGCAGTGTTCGATGTCTGAAAAGAGTTACATCACTCTCTAACAACTCAGCACAGGGGTATCGTTGCTTCAGTGGTAGTTTGCGCAGTCAGGAGCTCTGCACTCAGCGGTCAATTACGTAAAAGGGCTTTTCATTACTAGCCTGAGGCCGAGTGAGCGACGTGCTAAGCTTGGAGAACTGCAACGACGTTTAGTCAAAACAGCGTCAAAAATGCAGCGTTTACTTGCTTGGCTTCCCCATCATGGACGTTCCAATAACAGAACTCGTGGGGTAGCGTGGGCGATCCGTGAGTGCCTATTGTATTAACCTTAAGTTAGTACGTTCGGGACTAGTAGGTAAACGTGTGACTTACTGAAACACGGGGGAGGGGGGGGGGGGTCTACTTCCTGTGTGAAGTAGACATCTTGTTTCTTCTTCTTTCAAATTCTCATGTATGTCAAGGTTCAGCGTGTCAGCTTCATAGCTATGGGAATTGAGAGTACGCTGCAACGGCCGTTTTACAGTGAGGCTGTTGTTCTTCAGTTGCTTTGAATTCCTCGTTGCGGTCTGCTCACGTGCGCGGAAATTCTCATGATTGTGAAACACCAGCATTTCAAGTAAAAGGAGAAAAGATGAGCGCGACTCCCTGACGGAGCTCAAATGGCAGCCGACGAAGCATGCCAAATGGGCTGATGTCCCTCACGAAAATAATAATAATAAAATAATAATAATAATAATAATAATAATAATAATAATAATAATAATAATAATAATAATAATTTCTTAGTGAGCCATTGTACCCTGAACTCTTGCTTTCTGCACCTTCACCGATGTTTCAACCACGCGAGGACTGATCGACCTTTGTGAGGACATGATCTGCGTTAAGTAAGAAGAGTAAAAACAAACCGCTTGCTCAAACTTAATGCACAGAATCGCATGGGCAGAGAAGCGTATTGTAATGACCTATGGCAACTAACCACGCAGTATAGCTCATAAATAATCTGGCAGTTGCGTTGGTTGTCTCACATAAGTTGTGGTGGGGTGATTATTTAACGTCAGTAGAGTAGGCGGCGGTTGTCGAAGAGTGGCACAGTAAAAAAATTTCGACGAAGTTCGAGGGTGCTGTAAAGGTATAATCAACGAGTGGAAGAAAGAAGGCCGTAGTGGAGGGCTCCTGAAATTTTAGAGGCGAACGATGTTCACATGTTTTTTTTAACGTTCACACCCCATAAAAGATACGGATGATTTCAAAATTTCTTTCCACAAGGAATGATGTTCAGGTTTCGCGAAAGCATGTAAATATAACAAGATATGATGTGCTATCTTACCGGAGCAATGACAGAAGTTTTTGAAAACAACTTGCGTCAGCAGTGCCGCTACATGTTTGGTTCCATTGGTGAAAATGCCATGGGCTTTTTCGCTCTTAATCACTCATAAACCTAGCGACCCATGTTTGGACGGGTCCCATACAATACCTGCAATACCTAAAGTGAGCCAGCTCAAGTGCTATGCCGAAGGAGTTTATGGCAAGTGGTCACGAATGCCAGCTGTGAGCCACTTGCCGATTCAGAAAATCTTCTCATGCTTTTTCTGTTTACGTTTGAAAGAACTTTTAGAAAATACAGCGCGTAGATGTCTCTGCGCATTTGACAGAACGGTGCCACGCACGCTACAGAAACGCTTCACTGTGCAGTTGTACTGAACTACATTTGGGAAAATCTAGCGTTGATCCGGCAAATTGGAGATATTTCGAAGAAAATGTTGAGCGATAGGTCATCTAGACACAGTGTTCACAATCACAATCTTGAAATAAATTGCGTCCCTCCGCCAGTTCTTTAAGCGGTACAGCAGCAGATGTCTTTTTATAGGCTCAGGATTGCAGAAGATTAGGTTAGAAAATTAAATTTTGAGCTCACTTTGACTACAAAGTGAATAAAATAATCTTTCACTTTCCTGCCACAGAATGGGAAAAAAGAAAAAAGGAAACGGCAAGAGAAGATACACATACACTCATCATCTGCGCAGAAGCCTTAATGAATGGAACGAGTTAGCTTGGAGTAGCCCACAACTCTGTCAGACGAATGTGTTTTACTTAACCGCCAGAAAAACAAATACACAAAATACGCAAACAGCGTGAAATGTAAGCGTATGGATAACGCTAATACGTTGAGTCATCGAAGTACGGATATGAAGTGGGCTAATATTTCGCTACCGAGTAGGCAGTACTGTGGCGCACAGGAATGGCGACGAACGTGCGAGCTCCTCCATACGCGCTAGGGTGCAGTAGTTTGCCATGAGTGCGATTGTACAGGTACGGATATACACAGCAGGTATTTAAAACAGATGCAACGCCCGCTTATTTACGAATGAGTGAAAAGTACTGGAAAATAAATTATTTAAATAATTTGACATTAATGTCACGTGAACTTGACACTAGATAGTAGACACGGTGCACCCACAAGTGCAGCGTCTTCTACAGAGTTCCAAGCCTTTTTATGACACTTAAGATGACAATACATGATAGCAGCGTTACGGCTAAGACGGAAGAAGAATACACACATTTATTTCTTTCTTTGAATAGAGGTTGAGACCCGCACAAGTCACTTAAATGTTCGGACCATTTATAATGAAGTGAGTGATCACTCACGTGCTGCTTTCCGAGCTTTCAGCTCTTACAGTTTCTGCCCTAGCAGTGTAGTGTGTCCTGAATTGCCTTTTCCTTTTTTGTTTCTCTATGCCCAGCCAAATACCCTTTCTTCTCACGCTTCCTCTTTTGCATTACGATGGAGCAGTAATAGAATGTAAGATTGACAGTAAACGCTATCGACTAGCAATAGCGTTTTGGTTGGTTATAGCTCCATTTATTATTTGTACTGGCATTCCATATCCCTCTGTATAGCGCATTCTCTACCTCCCGCAGAGAGACGAGAGGACAAAAACGAAAAACAAAGTCGCTATCTACAAGGCGTCACTGGTTCTTTGCGTGGGGTGTAATACGGTCGACTCATTATGGCTGTATTTATGGTGTGGGGCCACCATCTCCCCATGTCGTCCTCCGGGTGCACACAACGATAGTACGTGTGTCCACAAACATGGGAGTTCCCAGATAGCCATAAAAGCTACGCAATTAGGGCTGACAGATGGGTGCGGCGCCTACGGGGATTTGGTGATAATCCCAGGGCACGTGCTTCCGTCGAAGAAACGGGTGAATAGCGTCGCCAGTCCGTGGGGCTCGGTGTCCGTAACAGCGTCGGTAAAGATATGTGCTGTGTGCTGGTCAAGATATATGCTGTGTACGGTCCTGTCAGCCAGCTGAGAGGACCGCACACCAATGACTCCAGCCGATAGCGGATGCCTTTTGAGAACTGTTTGACCAGTGACGCGACACGCGGCAGCTTGCATAAACAGCCTCATGACTGCCCCTGTAGAAACTGAATTGTGCGACGCAAAGACGCTGCCGAAGGGCTTCCAGGTAGAGTCAAACATCGTGTACGCGCAAGCGCCACTTGCACCTCCTGTTCAAAGGCACAGAAAGTAAACCTCACCCGGTTAAGAAAGACAGTAATTTAGCACGACATTAGCACTATTTATGTATAGGAAACCTATTGATGAGTGCCTATATTTCTTGATCGACCTGATTCGATGACTGTAGCAGTGGCACTGCACTTTTAGATACGGTGCCATAGAAAATGGGAGTTGGCTAATAAGTGTTTTTTTACACATATGAAAGAGCGTTAATAACTGCTACTAACACTCTCCGTGAAAACTGCAGTTGCATTACTATTACTCTCGTTCCATTACTATCGGTGGTGATTTACGACCTGTAACATATTGCCCGTTTTATAAGCGTGCCTGAATTGGCATTAGATGGTGTATCATTGATATTGGTGCGTGTGAAAGAGTTGCTTGTCTTTAGCAGGGATGCGATTTCACTGCAGCGCTAAAAAATATGTATGATACTGATAGCTTAGTACATGAGCCCTAGAAGAAAGTGGAACTAACTAGTCCTGCTCCATGAAAGGTCGTTACCACTAGTCATCGATGGCAGCTTTCCAACATTACTGACCCTTAAACGGGCACAAACTCGGTTGTGCATTTCCTGTACTCATTATACTTGCTAGCGCTGCGCATGGAGTGCTGCCTCTATGGAACTATAGTACCGTTAAATAAATAAATAAATAAATAAATAAATAAATAAATAAATAAATAAATAAATAAATAAATAAATAAAATTAAAAACCCTCGCATCAGTCGCATCGAATAACAGGAGGTTCTGTAGAGGGTGTAGTCACAGTGGCAATCACTACTCCACATAGAGCTAAACACGAAACCTTTGCTTCGAAATGAAAATTATCGCCTGAATTAGAAGCATTCAGTTACTGCTCCCGCACTTCAGCCTTAAGGGCACACAGAGATTTGGCTGTTTTACTTTATCGAGGAGGATACTACACTTGGAAAGAGAGAGAGCTGAGAAAACATCACGTTGTTTCCGCATTTAAAGCTACACATCATCTAAGAAACAGCGGTTGAGTTCAAACAGTGGACTATAATGCAATGCGAAAGTGCATACGCGAGGCGAATTAACGAGAAGTGGTTGCTGTTATCGCGCATCTTTCTCTTCCTCGTTCTTTGCTTTTATGCCTGAAAGGGTTGGAACAAGAAAGAAGTAGGACGAAGTAGAACCGTTCCACCTTTCATTACGCGCGCGCCGGAAGCGGAAGTTCCATTTCCGCCATCTCGAAAAGCGTTCCGTGTTTGAAAACGCTGGCTGCGCGCGCGCGGAACAGGTTGCCTCGGCTCGAATTAGGCCGCCAGGCTGAAAGCCTTGCGGTCATGCATGAATGTAAGTTGACGCCGAAGCATTCACTTCTTTTCGATCATCTCAAAAGAATGAGGACAACAAGCTAGTATAAGTTCTCAAGTTCCGAACAAGACATATCTACCTCAAGAGGAAGCTCACAAGACTTAATTGACGCGGATAGCTGTGCCACTTACCATACTTCCGCAGGGCACAGTAATAAAGTTTGCTGTGATAATATCAGAACAGCTACGAAGGCTTAAACCCAGCTTGACCTTTACCGGAAGTGCACATACAACCCAGTGAAATAAGACACTTCAGCGCAAGGGGGCATTTCCTATACGGACGTAGCTCTCCACTAGGTTAGACACAAACATTATCCCTAATGATTATGACGCTCAGCACACCATCATATTTCTCCCAATTTTAAAATCTGTTCGAATAGACACGTGACAAAACGATTATTAGAATTATTATTGCATTCCTCTTGCGACCGTGTTACGCTCTTTTTGAGTAACGCCATCACTGAAATTATAAATTAATTGGTTGCTAGGGTGATCCTAAGAAAAACGTCGAGACCGTTAGCTGACAGCGTTTGCTACTCAGCAGCCAATAACGCCCCTAGCTCAATCTATCCTACCGTTTAGCGTTTTCAACAGACGCAGCGAATATTTTTTGAAGAGGGAGTACTCGCGTTGTAGCACTGTGATAACGACAGTGTCTTTTTTTTTCTTTGCCGGCCAACACATTGTCGTGCTGTGCGAGCCTGATACGTTGAAGAGTCTATAAAATGTCCCACTTCCAACTATCAGTTTCCCTCCTGCAGCTTTGGAATAAAGCCTTAGTTGCATTCGCACAGAATCTTGGAGAGGGAAATCATCAACCCTTCAAGACCAAATAAGAAAAAAAAAAGAAAGGAACGATACTTAAACACGAGATTCTCAATGACCTAGAAAGCAATGGCAAGTCCTTGCTGTCTAAATCGCTTAGGCGAGACGATGTCCTGCAGGCACCAGGCATTGATTCGGACACTGACGACCAATGTCAGGCTGCCGGTATACTGCAAAAGACGCCAGCTCTACATTACCTCCGTGTGTACGATTCGATTTTCTCGGTCACCGTCATACTTCCACGCCTCTAGGAAAATGGCAACGAGACTCAGAAGAGCCTTTCGTGAGCAAGCAAGCTACCGAGTGCACATTTGACCGGCTTGATGCGAGTGAGCTCCTGCAACGTCGATTTTTACGACGCAGAAGAACACGCTATAGGAGCGGTCATTTCGCCAGATGTAAAACTGCTTTCCTGCACCCACCGCACGAACGGTACAGAGTCGTCCAAGATGGATCGATGAAGCTGCGCAGAGCGGTTGTGCGAACGCGAAGCGATTTTACACCCATACGTGTTCGATTCGTCGTAAATGGCTTCGGTGTTCCTGCGAACACAAACTGTTGTCGTAGCGCTCAATGTGAACCAATCTAGTTTGCCGCCTGCTACAATGTGAACAGCAAGCTATGCTAACAAAATTTTAGTAGACGATGATCGGAGTATTAATAAATATGCTACATACTTCAGCTTATAATGCTTGTGGTGTGTGTCTAAGGAGTGCAGAACATTTACACCGGTGTGCCGTTGGGGCGATGATGTCGGAGAGCTGACTGTTGCGGCGCAACTGTGGTCTTGTACCCGCGTTCTGCCATAGACTAGATAAACACGTCCTGCCACTGAAGAGTAAGCAGGAGTCGAATTTGGCTGAACAGCTGATTAACAACATAGGAGAACATAGCATGAAAGTGCACAACGTGGACAGCGGTACAGAAGCACGAACGACACAATACAGTAGCGAGCCAGGCGTGCCTCGCGCTCGGAAGCCGCAACTCGCTGGCAAAATACAACGAGCAGTTACTTCTTTCTTTGGCATCAGGGAGGCCTTGAGCTCGAGATAAGCGGTTACCGAAAGGCCCGACTGATTGTGTTCCCCCCGAGTAAATGTGCTGCCTCGGAAACCATGGGAACTATTGTTCGTAGTTCTTTCACGCGTGTTTGGGAAACATCCATGTCTTCTTTTTCTTCAGTTCATGTAGTCATGTATTGCGGTCCGCGTTTTCCACTAGACTCATAGCATTGTTGCTGTGATGTGTTGATGGCGGCTTATTCGACAACCGCCCTATAAGTATAAGTGCGCCTGTAAGTACCTTGCTATGACTTCTCTTTGCATTTTAACACTTACTTACATGTTGCGTGCACTTTAGCAAAAGTTACACTTAAAGCGATATCTCAAAAAGTAACCGTGTCCAAGGTTAAAGAAAACAACAGTTTCAGCTGATGGAATATGCGTCATATTATCACAAAACATAAGAAGAAAATAAATTTCGAAATCAGTTTTCTTATTATCCAAACAGGCACAAGACGATAGACTTCAGTATGTAAAGTTGAATAAGTATATACGCGGCGCCCACACCTCAGCAGCTTTCGGCGTATAGCTTAGAAATGCTGGAGAGTACATTGTGCTTGAAGAGCACATGTTTTTATTTAACACTCGTGCTAGCTTTAGAATATACAACATGGCATTGGATCCATGGTTGTTTGCAAGGAAAAGCCGGCATATCAAGACAAAGACAAAGAGGCATACTCGCAACACCGTCGCAGGACTTACAGCTATGCTCAAGCCACTTTAGCAATCAAACCACTTTAGCTTCCTGCGGAAAACTGGGCCCGCCTTGTTATGCCTTCTCATTCAATGCGCGCAGGCTGACACGTACGCCGCGGACAACTTGACAACTATAAATCTGCACATCAAACACCGATAATGCACCATGATTGCGCATGTGGCTTGCGATAATATATTGACAATGTGTCATTAGCTCTTTATTTACGTCAATAAGAATTGTTGCACCACGCCGTTTCACATACCAAGAAACACACCAAAACAAAGTTCCCTATGGCTTATTCGCGTAACAAGAAATGGCATCAATCGCATCCGGAGTTAACATGTAGTACAATTCAAGGACGTAAGTATACTCGTGGTTTCTACCGATTATATAACCGTGGACAGCAAAGGAAAGGAAATCTAAGAACATAGGATGAAATTTCGGTGTCAAGAAGGAAGCATACATTATAGTTTTAGTGGCGCTTTATCTTTTCTCTTGAACAGCGCTCTTTTTTTATAGGTAATATGTCCGGTTTTAGGCTGGAAGCGAGCCATGTATATTTCGACAAAAACAAAGAAATAGTCGCTAGAAAATGACGCAGAAACAAAATTTTTATGCACTGAAACCTGTTCGGTGGTATCAGGCGAACAACGAGAATCCCGTTATGCTTTTTGAAACAGCACGTATACTGCGCAGGGAGGCAATGTTGGGACATTGCCCTAAGTTAGCCCTCTCGGCTCTCCTCTGCAATCTGCTCTTATCGTAACACTGTGGTAGCACTGTGAAATACGAGCCGCAAAACGGCCACAGTGCACATTGCGTTCACTTGAGCCCTGCACATCAATCTTTGTTGCGCTCTACACGATGCCGCTGTATGCCTCGAAACAACACAATAATCGTCTCAAAAAATAAATATATACTCGGGGGTCTTATGTTCCAGGAAATGAAGCATTGACTCAAAGCTAGCTTACAACGTGTTCGTGAAAACAATTTGTCACTATTACACGCCTGCCTTTGCAACGCGTTTATACCTGACAGGAACCATTTTGAAAATTGGTCGTTAGCTTCTCTTCTTGGGCATCCAACACACACAAAAAAAAGGGGGGGGGGGAGGCTTTATTTGCTTTGCGCCATATTTCTTTCCGCGCTGCAGAATGAAAAATTCACAAAATTTCTCTTTGGGTTTTAGCAAGGTTCGTCATACTTGTCTTCCACGAACGTTTCTAAGATTGATTACACGAGATGAAGCAGTAAATTGACTGCAGTTTATAAGGATAACAACGGTCGATAGAGGAGCATTTGTTTTCATTTTCTACAAATTGTCTTTCTCGGAAAGCCTTGAGCGCACACTGTGCGCTAAAACTTCGTCCCTTTCATCGACGACCATAAGGCGTAGGGTGCACTATAATATATAAATAGCCAAGAGGATGCATATATAAGAATGACAATAATAGAATATGAGGGATCGATGGAGTCAAGGATAAAGAAATGGTCGTCCGCAGGGGAATATAGTGAGAAGGCAAGATAACCGTTGGTCATTAAGCCTAAAAAGTCGGGTCTTCAGAGAAGACAACTGAAGCAGGGGCCGGCAGGTAGATAAAGGGGTAGATAAATTCAAGGAATTCCGGGGCAATACCTTGTGCTCAGTTACCGTGAGGCCGCATTGAGAATAATTTCCTTGCAATAGCCCTACACGTGCCGCCGCCGACGCTACTGCAACTGCTCCTGCTGATAATGACGAACATGCTAATGCAAGACTAATGCAGAAGCAACGGCATATAAAAGAACTTACTCCTTTTCCTGAACAAAAGTTACCAGAGGAAATCTTCGCGGTATGATTGCTAAAGAAACTGACCGAGCACATAACGAACAGAGAAAAGAGAGCACATTGAAGAAACGCCGAGAGCGCGGCTGGCGCCTGTACTTCTTATTCTTGATTCTTGATTCTTGATCTTGATTTATTTCTGGGCTTTAACGTCCAAAACCAAGATGTGATTGTGAGTGATGACGTAGTGGAGGGCTCCGGAATTTTCGATCACCTGGGGTTCTTTAACGTGCACTGACATCGCACGGAGCACGGGCCTCAAGATTTCGCCTCCATCGAAATGCAGCCACCGCGGCCGGGATTCGATCCCGCGACCCTCGAATCAGCACCCGAGTACCATAGCCACTAGACCACTGTGGCGGGGCAAGAGAACAGGCACTCGGAGGTTTCGAAAATTTTTTTTGTAAATCGACCGAAACTTCACGGGTTCACAAAATTACTTCGGTGATTTGCGAGCCAATAAGCTCAAAAAGTGGATTCTAGGATTGCGAAGAAGTGCTTCAAGAACCCTTTAAATGCAGCTCTAACGACCTGCCCCTGACGATCCCATATTAGCAGTAACATATCTAGGGGGGAACCAGATACTCACCGCTGCCCCTCGCATTTTAGAGCTTGGAGTTAGGTAATCACGATCATCCACACCCAGGTTACAGTAACTCAGTAAATTCGACTTATTGACCCTACAGGTGTGCCGGCGACAATCCTATGTGTTTTTTCGGTTTCTTTAACGAAGCATGAGAGGAAAACTTACCGGAGAGGATGTCTGTAATACTTGAGACTCCTTTTTCAACTTCACCGTTATATCTCTTAATATGAGAGGTGCTCATGTACAGCGAGCTTTTTTTGCTTCGAGTTTTTGTGGCTGTGTGAGAAAATGTGCTGTATTTTTCGTTGTATTCTATGTGAGGAGGCTCTAGATATTCTTTACTGCGACTTTCACAGTTGGTGCGTGTGAGGTTTGTCGTAAATTGCCGTATCAGGAAACTTCTGAAATTTTAGCAATTCAACAGTGTGTTTCTTCTCTATTGAAAAACCCACCTTCACCCATTACCGTAATCCATCTAAACCACCGTCATAGTGACGGCCTCTGTGGTGGGCGTGATGGGGACAAGGCAGGTGTGTGAATCAGTGAATCCACATTTTATTCGCCTTATCCCCATGCGCACTCTCCCGTGCACCCGCGTCCTGCAGAGTACTCTTAAAAGAAAATTTAAACAAGAAAGGCACTGTGCAACTCGAATTGAGAGCTAATGCAGCTCCACAAACATGAAACATGGGGCAGTGCGAAGCAGGGATTCGCCAGCGTTTCCCGCAGGGATACAGCAATCGCTGCGCTGAACTGCTTTTAATCAATTATACACCAGTTTTTTTTTTCCTGTCGACAGAAAAGGCAAGCCGATCCTGGGGGCTGCTCAGTCAGACAGTGTAGGTGACGGTTGTCGTGTCAGAAGATAGTTTAACCAATTTCTGTTAATTAATGCGCTGAAGTCGTCGTTATTTTTTTTTTCAATTAGTCCGAATCATCTTAGATAAATTTGGACCGCTTTTGACCAATTGTACACTTGTTTTCACTCGATTTTGATTACTTCTTCGTGAGCATGCTCAAGACGACGACAGGAGTTGATGCCGACCACCCGGGCCCGTAACGTGCTTCGCATTTCAAAAAGCCGCTATACCAAACAATAGCTATAACAGTAGCCATATAAACGGCAGACGTCTTCTCTGGTTCAGAGAAGACGCCTAACTTGGGCATTTGTAGCAATTTTCTGCGTTCTTTCCATCCCCATTAAAGGTATTCACCTGGACGCAGATGCATGACAAGGTGGGACGGGTTAAATCCAATTAATTGGTTGTCCATTGAGGTCACCCACCGTGTGCCCATCATTCCCGACACCAAAACCAGCATTACGATGACGGTTTTGGCAGATTAATTCAGTGGGCGACGGTGGGATATTCAATTGGGTCAAGTGTACGCAGTTTCATTCTGTGGGATAAAAAATACTGGGAATGACGAACGTTATAAATTGACGCCTTTGAAAACACAAAAGCCACTAATGTCACATGAATTAAGACTCACAGTGCTGCCACAACATCCTGCTTACCCTTAGCGTTTATTCTGCATATATTGTTAGCGTGTGCACTTAAGAATATTCTTTGCTTACAGCAAATGTCTAACATTGCGACCAGAAGCGCAATTTCGATTTAGGCTGCTCAAGCACCGTTCACCTCATCACTGTATAAAGTCATCGCGTGCGCAATGATCATTTGTACTAATACTCAGTTTGAGGAATGTAGCTGAATTACGGCAGCGTCTCGCGACAGGCGTTTCGATACGTCGACACAAATAGGCTGTGAGCGCTACGCACATTATGGCCCGAGCCCACCTACTTATCTGTTCGGCAAACACTCTGGCGAAATTGCTGGCTGACTGCCTCACATGACTTAAGCCAGTATTTCTTTCCCAAGGCAGGCTAGTGGTTCCGCTGAAGCGAAATTAGTAAAGGGGTCACGTTTCTTGCATAACACACTGTGGCGCACCAGCCACATCCGTCTTTCAGCGGGAGCATTACGACCTGCAGTCAGGTACGCCAGCCGCACGTGACCCTCGGACCAGAACTCAAGTAGCACGCGAGATCGCTTCCAGGGTAAAGCAATCTTCAAGAGTGCGTTCATCTATCAAACACGTTCCCCTTCGTGGCAACGCTTCGACCTCACTCACCCTGCCTCTCTCTATCTCATTCCCCGTACTTTCTGTCATTACGTGTCTTCTACCTCGCCACTCCGTCTTGCTCTGAGGGCATCGCTTTTGCGCCTCGTCTTCCGTGGCTCTGACAGAGCGGTGCTCATATGACCTCTCGAGTGGAGCGAATGGCTCCAGCAGGTGCATGGGAATATTGAACATGTCGTTCTACACTCTCTACCGTTGTGCCTGATCTCAATTATTCTATTGCTAAGGCGAAGTGATACCTGATTCTGTACTCGAGAAGACGGGCTAGAGCCAAGCATTCTGTTCAGGGATAGAGTAAAATGACGAAGTTCGGGTGTGTAACAAAACACGTTGTGTGGCTAATCGGTCAAACACGTTGCATCAAATGTTGATCGCTACTGTTAGACGTGGACGGTACTGTGTGTTTAACTGTACTGTCCACGTCTAACAGTAGTGTTGAACATATGGTGCAACAACTCGGGTGCATAAGAACTGAAATTATCTTGCTCTCATTTGTTTGTAGATAAATAACGGAAAGGTAGAAACACGAACAAAGTGTGCAGACACACAAGAGGCACCGACTGAGACAATCTACTTGTGTAACGTTTGCCGCAAGGGGGGGGGGGGGGGGAGGGATTGTCATGCAAGGTCACGTGGTGGGGCAGTCACTTAAGGTCAGCGATGTGAAACGACTTGTTCCAAAGATGAACTATTACGAAGCTATCTTTACGCCTAGTTTAAAGTGCGAAATCTTTTGCAGATTAGGACGGGCATCAGTGTTGTGGCAGGCGCTCTCAAATGTGTCATTTTTTCAGCAGAGAGCTAAGTTTCGGTAAGGTGTCGTCCTGTTACCTGTACAAGCACGAAAGTTATGTACTCGCATGCGTAGGCCTACCTGTGTGCGTATGCGGCTTCATATGTCGTCCGAAACTAGCTCATGCACGGTCATCTGAACTGACTCACATTGCACTCACGCACACTAAGGAAGCCTGCCAGAAGCGCGCTAATTATCCGATATATGCACGAATATGTGTCGGAGAAGACATGCGGTTTTTACAAATGCGAATTTATAGGCGGTAGTTTATAATGATGACTGATGGCGCTTTACGTCCTGAAACTATCAACGATTATAAGGTACGACCCGTAGAAGATATGTTCGAAGTAATTTCGACTAGATGGTGTTCCTTAACGTGTACCTAAATCTATATGTACGTTTTTTTTTTCTTATCTTGGTTTCCTGAACTGAGAAGACCACCCACCAGGGGAAGATCACCTTTCGTATGCTCACCATAAAATTTTATTCACTGATTGGTTCTTTTTTTCCCCCGCATCGAAATGCGGTCGATTCCGTGACCTCGAGCTTCTCAAGCCAACGCCTAGCCGCTTAGCTACCGCGGCGGGACGCCGACATTCCATAAAGTTTACATCATGGGCTGTCATTTCAGAGTTTAAATACTTTTCAAATTAACGTCCTTCATTGGTTGATTGGAAGCCCAATAAACTATCTCGGCTTGCTGTGGGGTCTGCTAGAAACAGCTCAGCGAGAAAACACGCAAATGAAGATAAGCTCCATCAGATAAAGAGATTCACTTCAAGTTATCTCATCCATAAAAGGATATGAAGGCGAAGAAGCTAGCCGTGAAGAAACACAATATAGCGTAAATTTCATCGATTAATGGAATGTTTACTGGGAGGAGACAATGCACGAGGCACAGGCATGCGTTAGCGTCCATGAAAGTGACGATCTTGTGACCTTAAGAAGTTGTGTCGTCAATAGACCCTTTTCATAAACTGTAAAGCTAGCTTCCCTGCAATGCAACTTGCCCTACTGATGGCGATAGCTGCCTTTATTTAAATGCTGTCAAAATTCCAGTTGCACACGCTGCGACCCTGTTTTTTGGGGATGTTGTATCAGAAAGGCTGCGTCGACATTTTACATGCCCTATCGCACGCAAATTGCGCTTGCACACGTTGTTTGCTGGATTGCCAATGCCGCCATTAGTAGGGCAATCTGCATTGCAGGAAAGCTAGCTTGCAGTTTATGAAAAGGGTCTATTGCGTAAAAGAGCAGAACAGCAGATGGCCTATTTTGCCTTGTTATGTAGATATAAGGAAAATGCTGGTGCACTTGTGATAAATCGCGCCTAAATATGCTACTAAGGCTTTCTATATTATGCACATGAGGCGCCTTTAAAATTTTACCCTTTTTAATGAAGAAAAAAAGAACGTCTGACTAGGAAATCAGGATAGTCTTAATTACACCGGGGAGTTCAGAAGCGATAATGTCAATGATAACACTTCTGCGACCGACATAAAGCACAGAGGAAAGGATTGATTAACAACCAATGAAATTTCATTCGAAAAATTTTAGAAATAACGAAACCATGCGTCTTTAGCGTTTGAAGTTGTGCGACAGCTAGGAAAGTATAAAGTGGTGGAACACAAGCTCCAGCTCTACTACGATGCCGTTCGCTGGGCGAGCACCCATCTTCCTCCAAGAAGCGCTGACGGCGTGAAGGCCATTTGGCGAGGTATGAAGAGCAAAAGCGGGCCGGCATGCGGATATGAAAGTCGTTTGGCAGGGCGCTCTGGCGGCGCTCAATGAGGAGCGCGGGGCAGGCGGAAGTGCGCTATAGCCTATGCTCCATTCATATCGATCCATGCGATATATATGCAAGAAAGAAAGTTACACGCGGGAAAGCGACTTAATGAGAGCCGTTACGCCATATTTGAGGGACGGATACAGTGTATGGAGAAATGTGCAGCTACTACGCCGAAACTTATCTCCATGCTTTACCGCCGCGATCTTAATGCCTTATCTGTATGTATATTGATGTCGCCACGGGTGATAGAAACCTTGCAACGCTGCGCCAGTACATTTCTCCACCGGACATTTTGTTTAGGAATTGCGATTGGTCCGCGGCATGTTGCGTTACAGATATTGCTGCATTGAGTCATTACCTTAATATTGCCCTTTAAAACGTCAGGCCAGTTTTCTTCAAATAATGTTATCGATTTTGTGCGTGTAAGTTGCGGTTAACGGTATGCCATGTCTCTCGTATTAAACGCGTGATAGTGAAATGTTAGTGGGACAAAAGACTTTCGTGGCTAACCCGCTGTAGGTCTCTTGTAGTCGTTAAGGACAAGTATGATGTTTTGAACATATTATTCCATGCAGTGAAAACGAAATTTCAAGAAAACACGATTCTGTCTATGTATACAAAGGTAGGCGTATAGTATTGGCAACCGTCGCAGCAGCCTCACCAGGCGTAGGGGTGTCTCGTAGCATAGCGCGTTGACTACGGTATGGAGCTGCTCTAATACAATGATGTTAGATACATCAGTACTTGTTTAAAAACGCGTTCCAATTGCACTACAATTCCAGTCACCTTGACACCTCGAGCAACGCATTCGAAGCTTTAAGAGCTCGAGAAAAGAAATTAAAGCCAGTTCCACGACGGTGAAATGTGAGTAAACAGCTGAGCTGGGGCAAGGGTGTCAAGATCATTATCACTGCCGTGCAGCGCTATCATTATCGTTCTGATCATAGCAGTGGGCAGAGGGCAAGCGGAGGTCAGCTCTTGATATTAATATCATCATATCATTATATCGCTTTCCAGATATCGTGATATTGCTCTTATGTGGCCCTATCATCACTAGTACCATCAACTAGAAGTGGGCTGAAGGCAGTGATGTGAGTAGTTGGTCGCAGGGAAGCGCGAGCTTGGCTTTTACCTTGTGCGCAAGCCGAGAATTTTCTTTCTGATAGAGCGCAAGCGTAGGTGCCTTCTGCGCAACCCGAAACTTGTGTTTCTTTACCTATCCCTCTCTGTATCTCTCTCTTCTTCCATCACTCTCATTTACTCTTTCTCTAGGCAATTGCAGGTTTTGTTACTATCGTCGGTGCAACGCAGTCCTATGGTCCGTATAAAAACATGTTCTGCAAGCGCGGCTGTGTAGCCAGCCTATAGTGGTTATCCCGCTCGCCTTCGCACCGTGTGTACTCGAATTCGAATGGCTCGTCACCAATAAAGTTTATTTTGTTTTAGTTATTTGTTCGTGCTCGCATCTCGTTCTCCACTTATAACTGCAACACATGGCCGTCCTCTCTCTCCACTCGGCTGCGCCAAGGTTTCAGTCTACGCCCGTCACGGCTGAAGCCCAAGCTTATAGAGCTTCGTGGCTGGAAGTCTGTGCCTTCTGAGACAGGCAGTGTCTCATCTCTGAGGACCTTTGCTATGTGCACCGTTTTTAACGAGCGTATTTCACAGAGCAGTTATTTCATTAATTATAATAAACTCGGACATTTGTTATATAAGCACGTGAAAATCACCCAAAATTGTGGTTGTCTTCTTTTGGTCCTCTCAGTGAGTGATATGACACTTTTGTACCAAGGAAAGCACATTATCGGATAGCGCCGCGCTTGTTGGACGAAGGTTACGCGTGACCTCGGAGAGCAATACACGCGCGTGCATCAGCACTAGCACGGGAAAATGAAACTAAATCCAATTTCGTCTTTAGCCATGCAAAGAAGCAGTAAGCAGCGGGGCTGCCTTTTGAAAGTGGGCTCCGTACTGGTAATTAAAGTGAACCAGAGGGTCTACAAAATCAGATACAGGTTTTGTTCCTGCGAATCTTGAAGGCATGTATGCGCACACACCTCTCGCAGGCGAAGACGTGCTGGTTTGAGCCTGGGCTCGTGGATGTGTTTGCGAGCAAACGTGGCACCACTTCTCGACTTCTTCAAATATGCATGAATTGTGGTCCTATTTTGGAACCCATCTGCCGCAGCAGCAAAGCCTTGAGTGGTGTGCTGTTTGTGCAACTAAAACGAAAACGAACGCCGCGTACGCTGCCTGCACATGTCTATCTTGCTTTTCCTTCGGAACCAAGCGCTCGAGATTGTTACCAGCTCTATACTACCTGCGTTCTTGCTCATTCTAGCAGCTTAAACATACTAATGTGGCCCCCTTGCACCGTATCCCATCTCCAGTGATTAAAACAGCAAACAGTCAAGGTAATATGCGCGCTGTAGTGCTAGCAAACTTGGCTTAGATGTATCTTCAATATTTCAGATAACGTTTATTTCTACGTGATTCGCGGTAAATACTTGAGAGTAGGATGAGTTCGTCAAGGCGTTACTGAAGGGGCCATAAAGATTTATATTGTCCCTAGCCTAACTAAAGGACCTATGGCGAGAATACCGCAGCTGTAGAGTAAAAAGAAAAATTAAGTGTTGCAGGTTCATCAATAACGACATTGTTTACAAAGCTGATCGCCTAATGACACAGCACGCAGAAAATCACGTCAGACATTTCTGACAGCAGCAGTAGCCATTCAACTTTCTCGCGATAAGCCACGTGCATTTGGGTCCTGATTAGCTTTCGCGAAACATGGCTCCAGCAGGGCTGCTTTGTTTACACAAGACCAACACATCGCCACCATGCGCTTATTTATCGCCTGTTCTGCCAAAGCCGTTCTGTCAGGCGCACTGCAGGCCGAGGTGACAATGGGCCTGCCACGTAATTGGCTATTGCCACTAACCAGCAGGGTGCAACGCGCTTTCAGCGCCGAGTAAACAGTCTGGTAGGTACTTCCGTGCTTGATGTGTGTTTTGGCGCTACGTCCGTCTGAAAACAAAATGATGCTAAAAAATTTAACACAAAGTGGCGCCCACGGAAACAAAAATACAGAAATACCTTGCCGCTGAAATGACGATGGCGTTGCTAACAAGGCAAGGCGGCGAATCGTCAGTGTGGGGATGACCGATTACTGACGGGGAGCTGACTGGCAAAGATAACGCCAGAAGAAAAGCTGTTCCATGGACGCGTTAACGCAAATGCCCACAGCGGGGGTGGTGGTTTGCGTATACCTCGCGAAATACCTTTTACAACAAAACTGTCTTTGTGGACCACTGCCTCATTGTGAGCGTCATAGTAGTTGTCCGCAGGATTCCGATTGGCTGAGCCGACAGGTCACGTCATCTTGCTTTCACCAATCAGGTGGAAGCGCGCGTGTTTCAAATGTAGCGGCGGATACACACCATACGATTGACTTTTCTACCGAAGACAGACAGACAGACAGACAGACAGACAGAAAGACAGAAAGAAAGACAGAAAGAAAGAAAGAAAGAAAGAAAGAAAGAAAGAAAGAAAGAAAGAAAGAAAGAAAGAAAGAAAGAAAGAAAGAAAGAAAATTTATTGTGGTTTTAAACCAGAACCCCACCCTCTCCGAAGCCAAGTGCTCAGCTGCGCACCCCACGTCTGCGAGATGATGCAGTTCATTGTAACACGCATGCCCGAATGAGATTCCATCATGACTCATCACGAAACGGCATTGTCATGTTAAAGCATTCCCATACAAAAAGAAAGTAAACACGTTGCTGTGATCATTGCCTTCGTTCCCCACTTGTTTCATTGTTTCATTCGATTTCCAATTACTGATCGCCTTCCAGCGAATGTTCCAGTTGTCGCGTGCATGCAATACCCGACGCTCTGCGTTCGGCGTATGCTTTTGTTCGCATTGACAAGCATGCACAAACAACAGTTGTGATTGTCATTTCGCGGTTGCCTTGTTGGCGGTTTGGTACACAGTGTCTAGTCGGACCCGGCTCTCATATGAGAAGCATTAATTATCATTCCCTCAACACGAGTCATTAGGGATTTTGAGTTTAATTCGTTATTATATTCTTTTTTTCATCTCTGCTGACCATAAAACAACATTGATGACCTCCCGGTTTGCATTGTGCAGAGGCAATCAGTGGTGTCAGCTCTTGCTCACCCTGACCTGCGACGGATGTCGACCACACAAGCCATCGCACCTGAAGGTGACAAAGGCGCTGCTGAAGTTTTTGCAGACATAACAGCGATGTCGCATACCATGCAGGAGCCACTGATTCTGACAATGTGCTATGCTTGCTTTCTCTCTCTGTGCCTCTTTTATCTCAACTTTCAATCTCCCCCATCCCCTTCCCTTTTCGCGCACGGTAGCATACCGGTTGTCCTACACTGGTTAACCTTCCTGTTTAGCGCCGTGGTCATTTGGCAAAGATGTGGCGCAGCACCGCCAATAAGGGCCGCGTCGCACCGCATGCGATGCATCCTCTCTACTATTTCATTCCTTCCATCCGGTTTGCATTTCCTGATTTATTTTACTTGATGGCTTGAAGCCTTTGTTATTTTCCTACGCACTAAGCATGAAGTTTTTCTGCCTACCTGGCCAAAGTACCTCTGATCATTTTTAGGCAGGAGGGTTGGAATCTGGTCAAACTGTTAATGCAACCGCATCTACATATATGTACAACCGTTCCCTCCGCAGAAGATAAAAGAAAGAATCAGTGAAACGTAAATGGGAAAGCTGGCTTATAGATATATTATAAAGGCGTATTCGAGAAAGTGATCATAAGCTTACAGGTTCTTGCTTATTTTTAAAGGAACTTGAGTTAAAATTCTTGCTCCAGTGCGAAGGATTCCCGCACTATTCTTGAGTGCGCGGTCACGTCATGAACGAGACAGCAAATGAGAAACAGCTACGACGTAACGCTTCCCTGTACGCAGTATCAGGATGGCGTTAAGCATACACGATTTCTTGGTGGATGTAACATATTTCTTTACATAATAGGTACAAATAATTCGTGACTGTTCGACGATCATGTCTGCAGACGATTTCAGAAATCAGTTCGCTGTTGAGGCTCTCCAGAGTTGTAATATTTGACGAGTCCAGAATTGTTAGAGTACGTTAGAGATAGGTAAGCGTTGGTTTAATAGTAACCGGATAAAATAGGTCCACAAAGAAGGAAAAACCGTCAAGGCTTCCTTAATGAGCTTGCCTCGTTCGTTAAGCTGCGCGACTAGAGGCTGTTACGTTAGTCAATCCGTGCGAATACTTCCGCAGCTTAAATGGAGGATTAATACAGCCGGTAGCGGTGTAGCGCATTTGGCGCTAGTGAACGGATTACGGCTGGCCTGTACTATAGAATATCTTAGAAATAAGGACAAAGGCGGTAAACAATTCGAGTGCATATAGCTGTCTTCATTTTGAGTATGAGCGCGCGTGGTACACACACACCTTTTCGCAATTCGGCGAAATCCCTTTTCTGAGCGTTCGCAGAAGCATGAGATAAACCTTTCATGATCCTTCCGAGAACTGCAATTTAGTGTCTATTACGAATTTCACAAACGAACTCTTATAGTCGGTATGGCCAGCTAACAGTCCGTTCATTATCACTCACGAATGCCGAGACATGACAATGATGCGCAACCATTGTACTACTTCAAGAACAGCAGCGAAAATTTAATTTACACCATTACCCGAATGCTCAATTTGTAGTTCGGTTTTTGAGATCTGGCTCATTACGTAGCAGTGAAGGTCAGACACATAGTAAACAAAGCAACCTTACAGCAAGTTTGTTGCTGTTTGCTGCAATGTGTTTAGAAATTCGAAAGCCTGCGACTGCTCAAGGTACTGAACTATGTATGTTTTTTTTTTTTGGTCATAACGCAAGCCCGCACGAATTTCCATTGTACCCCGCTTGTGCGAAGAATTAATCACCTTCTATAGTTGGATGGGAATGAGGTTCCTAGTAATTAGAACCATTGTCCTCACAAGTGCGCCCCAGTTCTTTTCCGAAACTGTGTGGAAACAAAGTGAATGATATAAGTGTGACGTAACTTCTGAAGAGTCGGAGAGTAAGGTAAATGCGTAGGCGCACATACAAAACGAACAGCGACTATAAAGCGTTTGCCCTCATGTCTCTGTGTATGCACAGTTTTTTTTTTTTTGTGTGTGTGTGTGTCCGCACTTCGTTTGGGTCATCACTAAGGCCAGCGCGACGCTGCTGTACTAAGCCCGGCGTTACGCCAATTACGGGAGCACAAATGATAGCTTTGCAGTAGGACGCAATGAGCTGCTTCATAGAGTGAAGGCAAAGAACTCTGTGATGAGCGCCGAGCAACTGGAGGGACAAATTAAGCCGACATGCGATGAACAAAGCCACTGGTCCGGTCCGTGGAGGAGATGCGAGGCTGTAGTGTGATTGGACTCCCAAATACTAATGAAGCAGCATCAATTGTACAGGAAATGCTTTAGCTAGTTAGTACTCTTTACAAGCCGATCGTGAGCATTTCCTGTAGCCGCTTACAACGCAATGGGCTTTAACACACAAAGAAGAAAGAAAAGGGAATGCAATTTCCCGCGTTTGCTCTCGCGCCATCTATCTGTACCTTTCATTCCTGTTGGCTTGGCGCGTAGATCTCTTTGACACAATTTCTGACGCGTTGATTTTTCGTTTGCTAATGTAAAAAGTAGTCCATTGTCTATTCCAAATTAAGTGAACTCTGCAGACCACGGTTAGTTACACATATTTTGCAGCAAATAAGCCTGAAGTTTCCATCGAGCTATATAATGTTGGCGTGTATGACACCGTGCCACCCGTCCACGACCCAGTCGAATCGGTTTCGGTGGGGCGGTAGAATCGACAGACAGACAGACAGACAGACAGACAGACAGACAGACAGGCAGACAGGCAGGCAGGCAGGCAGGCAGGCAGGCAGTTTTTCGCGTTTAGGCAGCCCTCGCTTGAACGAATATTCTGTGTTCTCTTTGTTATTTCCCTTACGAGGCAATCCTATCAGAACGGAAAACGCTCTTGCTGATATTCGAGTACACGGTTTCAAGGTATCTTCCAGTCACAGCACAATTCACTCAATCCACTTAGTAAACTCAGTGACTTCACTCGTATATCCAAAATATTATACCGGGGGGGGGGGGAGGCGCGGGTAGGGGGGGAGGGGACGAGTAAGCATGTCAACGCCATATGTGCCTATACTAAAGCGTTTGGCCGTTAAATAATCGAGCCAGTTATGGCTGCTGCCAGTGAAAGCAATGCGTTTGAGTACATCGCCCCGCTGCTCTTCTTTTCATGGTTTAGGTTAATCTGCCATAAAATTCTTTTTATGGTGTGGTACGAATACACTTGGATGCGATACGCACTACCCGAACATTGTCACGGCGCCACAGCGGTACACAACAGCGTGCCAAAAGCATTGCCTTATCTTGACAATAACCGATTGCCTTACGGCCTCGGTCAGGTTACTGCGCCCATGAGGGATGTGCAAGAAAGGAAAAATTGATAACAATGGAAACATGGCTTTGTAAAAAAGGAGAGTAAAGGATGACGCCATCTAGTTGCGCTGGTCCTGCGTAGGCTATTAATCAGCGTAAGTAACTCGAGGCGCCACGTGCCTCGGTAGTACTAAGATAGTCGAGGCAGCTTTTATAGCTCGCGGCGTTGAATCTTGCCGCCCAGCATTGCGTACCTTTCGTAAACGACACACAACGTTGCCGTATGATGCAACACGCCACTTTACGACCCGAGGGTGCAGTCGCACTGACCCTGGGAGGAGTTTTACGTTCAGCCCCATTCAAAGCAAACAGAACATGGATAGGCTTCCGCAATTCGTTTTTTTTATTTCAACACAGTTCATTCAGTTGTTAGAGCTGGGCTTGTAATGACGACTTCTGCCTCACTCTGCGTCGGTCTTATCATCCAACGCTCACGGTCGGCTAATCCCGCTGGTAACTGCGTTATTTAAGAATTTTTATTATGTTTCACTAGGCACATGGCAGTTCATCGCCATTATGTGTCAACAAGGTATGACACGTTCCGCTGATTATATTACTGCTTAACTTTCAGTGTGCGCTGAGCTTGAAATAATCTTGAAAAATTCTTTCGAAGTGTGCCATTAAAAACCTTTGTGGAAACAAAGGCTTCCCTAGCTACAAAATTTCGGAAAGCACGCGAGCGCCAACATTAGCTGAAAGCCATTTTACTCTTAGCACTAAGAAGTATATCGCGCCTCATTTTAATTTGTGCTGAATGTATATCTGTAGTTATTAGCTTGCTGTCTCACAAAAACACAGCCCAATTTCTGGCTTCTCTTCACCGAAGCACATATAAGGTAAAATAACTATTCATTATGGAACGATGAATTTTGCGTGTAACTACCTATAAAAACAGGAGAAACTTCTGATTACTCATTAAAGAACGTACGGGAAAAAGGTGTAACATGTTTGCTACAGTGGAAGTGCAAATGACTTTGTGTCGGTAAAAAAACGCCATCCGAATTGCTTAGGTGTTATATTCACGTGCGGGAAATATCCATTTGCGGCCCATATTTACCCAGGGTCCCTGTGCTCTTCAAAAGCAAATAACTGTGGTGCATGTACATTTGAATAAACATTATAAACATGAGCACGGAAAAAAAATGTTGTACGAGACACTTATAATGTTTTAATACCTTCTTTAGACTCTACTGCCTTCATACTTTCCTATTAATGACCTTATAATATTTCAAAATGATCGTTCTGTTGACCAATTATAAGTATTTTTTCCTAGAAATTTTTTATGCACCATGAAGTCTAGTCAACAATTAAAGTGAAATGGCAGAACTCGCATGACGACTGAGCTTTATAACATGTCACGTGAATTAAACTTTGAGTTCGAATGTCTGCGTCTAAGCCTTTCTTCGCTGTCCCATTGACTTTGTAGTCGTTTATTGCCTATTTTTAAACGCTTTCTTGTCATGAGGTAGTTATAATAACTAGAAACTAGGAGAGACTTAGCTAAGTTTGCGCGGAATCGACGTGGCAAACAACAAAACTGGTATACGCAGCAATAACATTCTTTACTGATATAATATTTCTAAACAGAATCAGTAAACTACAGCCTATTTATTACTATTCGCTCGCGTATAACGCACGTACGTTTTTAAAATTTCAAAACTCGAGCGCTTAGACATTTTCATGGGTCACTGACACCAGCGGTCGTCACCAGGGGATACCACAGAACGCCACTGTTCCGGAAAACATATATATGCATGCATGAAGGCGTGAGTTACCCGTTGAAGGCGCATACCACTGGGACTGAAATGGCAATATACCGTAGCGAAAGGCAGACAAGTGAGGATGTTTTCGAGGAATCCAGAAAAAAGTAGCCATACCACGCAAGCCTGAAACGCGCTGCGCTCATCCAAAGCATTCGAGTGAGTGCGTGCGCACGCACGTCACTGTTCTGCGTTGTTTTCTTTCCTCGAGGCTACGCTTCTTCTAGTGCCAAAGCGGCTGCTAGCCACAGGGCAAAGGTCATGACGGCTTGCATGGGAGGGTGACTACAGCATCCGGGTGGCATGTTTAGCACTTTCAATGCTAAATATATGTGCGGGGACGGAGGCCATTCACACGTGAAGACCTCAATCATATGCAAAGACGAGGCACGAGAGCCTCCCAATGGTTGCAAATCACCCCGCTGCTGCATAGCGGGTTTGGCGCTCTGTTCCGTGCGAGCGGACTTGGCTTTGCGGGTGTGGGGAGAGGTGGGCGAAAGAATGAATAAAAAAAAAAAAGAAAGCTGAATACAGAAGTTGGGACGGTGCCAGCGTTCACTTTTTCACAGGTGCACTGAAGCGGAATATAGGCTGCTTCGAATTCGAAGAATAAATTGATCGAAACTGCGTAGATTTTTGCCAGGGTTGACCGTTCTTATACTTCTCGGTGGCCCACTTGCTGTATATTGGCCTATGCAAATGTTATTCTGGCCTTTTATCAATAAAATAAGTGCCACGTCAAAACGGTGCACTGATGTACAAATTCTACGACTATCTTAATGGTACACATTGTGTTATCGAAGGCCGTCGGGCAGTTAAATGAAGCAGATGCATCTGTTGTAAGAGAAAAGGTGAGAGGTAGGCCTGAATCAGTGTTCTGTAAATTCAGGCAAGCAATTTAAAGAGGCGTCAGGCTGACCTTTTGTCAACAAAGTAAGTGTCACGTCAAAACTGTGCGCTGATGTACAAATTCCACATCATCTTAATGCTGCACATTATGTTATCGAAGACCATCGGGAAGTGAAGTAGGTTACATGTATTTTAATAAAGAGGCTGGGAAGTCAGCCTCAATCAAAGTTCTCTAAATTCAGGTAATCATTCTAAAGCGGTGCATCGTACTCATGTCAGGTTTACACTCTTACGTTATGACAATTAATGCGAAAGCTCCTACGAAGGAAAAGATTTCTTAAAATAAACTAAATAGCTAGACTGACCGATGCAGCCATTGTATACAATGCCGGGTTCCCTGAAGCAGAGCCATAACTGATTTACAACCGATTTGCATAACCAGATTTACAACCGATTTGCCTAGCAGTAACGGTACGGAAAATCCGTGACGAATACAAGCATTTCAGATAAAATGAACATTGCAAGCTTTTCAGTTTGTCTTTTCTTAGTGCACGCGGCTGTTACAAAAAAGTAAAGCCTGCAGATCCACGCCTCTGATACTAAAGTGAACACCCAAGCTGGGGCAAATGTTTTCAAGTTCACCATCACTTTCCTGGCGTTAAACTCCAGAAACCTAAAAATGTTCAACGACCAAAAACCACGATATGATGATGAGAGACGCAGTAGTGGAGGGCTCCGGAAATTTCGACAACCTGGGGTTCTTTAACGTGCACTGACATTGCACAGTGCACGTGCCTCAACATTTCGCCTCCATCGAAATACAGACGCCGTTGCCGGGATTCCATCCCGCGACCTTCGGATCAGCGGCCGAGTGCCGTAGCCACTAGGCCACAGTGGCGGGGCAAGCTCACTAGCACTATCCTGTAGCAGTGGGTTGAAGGGAAGGATTTGTGAAGTGGGTGGAGGGCAAGGACGGGTCCGCATTTCCCTTCCGCGCAACCGAAGAATTTTTCTTTCTTTCTTTCTTTCTTTCTTTCTTTCTTTCTTTCTTTCTTTCTTTCTTTCTTTCTTTCTTTCTTTCTTTCTTTCTTTCTTTCTTTCTTTCTACATTATCATTCACTCAATCGCCATCATGTAGCAGTGGGTTTAGCGGATCCAGGGCAAGAGCTCTTCCTTGCTGCGCGACTTGTGTGGGAGCTCTGCTGATAACAGCGAACGGCGCTCCACAGGGATGACCCTCGACGTTAAACATCTCAGCTGTTAAATGCAATTTTAGCTGATGTGCAGTGGCTGCTATTCGCTAGCCTTTGCAAAGCTCGTATAAATTGCGCCATGCAACTGAGTCGAAGGCAACAACATGCATAGCTGCATGAGCCTCGGTTGCTCAGAAGAGGACGCTCCTAATTGGACTAGGATGGAAATGAACTGTTAAGGCCGAGCAGCTTGCGTCTCTAGCAAGCAAAGTTGAGCAGCGAAAGTTCAAACGAAGAACACAATTGCTTCTCCCGGCAACGAGGCTTCCTGAGGAAAGGGACTGTGGAATAGCTTCTTGAGATTCCTGGTTTAATTAGGTTCTAAATTAATTAAAGGCGCATAAGAATAGCGAACTGTGAAAACGTCAGGATGTCGAAAACAAAAGGTGAATGTATTCTTGTTAGACCTGCAGACTAATTACTTTTCGCTGGGCTGTTTCATTGAATATTATTGAAGTACCGAATAAACTACAAGCCAGCACGTTCATCTTCAATCAGAAAAGTGGCCAAGAGGTGCAGACACCAGTCTTACCATCTTTATTTAAAACATATCCAGCTGAATTTAAAGGCAACCTCTGATTAGTAGAAATAGACTTATTTCGTTTTTGTGATGTTTTGGCCCTCATAAATATTGCAATAGGAGACGCTTCCAGCAGGCGCAACTACTAGCTTACGATGTGCTGATCCCCCCAAAGATAGAGCACGTCACCGAAACCCGCGAGCCAAACGAAATTGCATAAACACTTCTATCGACCTCGTCCATAACCACACCGCGAGATTCATCGACTCTGTTTACTAGTACCAGAGCAGCCTTTGTAATAGTTTAAATGCGAAGGAGATCTACCTAATCACTAGCTGCACTGTAATGTTGCTCGGCTATTGTTGTACCCCAAACTCAATCACACGCTCCATCCTAACTCTCTCAAACAACCAGCCCACCCCATTTCTACCCAGACAAGTCAACACAAGGCCGTCTATACCCATCTTCGTCGCAGCAGGGCCCACCATCACTCCTTCACCCAGACAGGCATTGACTAGAATGGTTTTCCCAGAAGTTTCATCGATCATCAAACCCGGATACATTAACAAGAAATCCCGGCCGCGGCGGCTGCATTTCGATGGAGGCGAAATGTTGAGGCCCGTGTGCTGTGCGATGTCAGTGCACGTTAAAGAACCCCAGGTGGTCGAAATTTCCGGAGCCCTCCACTACGGCGTCTCTCATAATCAGAACTGGTTTTGGGACGTTAAACCCCACAAATCAATCAATCAATCAACATTAACAAGAGCCGTCGAACGTCAATTTTAATAACAATATCCTGTTAACCCACGCTCATGTGAAGCCTTCCGAAAGAAAAGAGCCTTTGAGATAGCACCATCATCGTCATCGTCGTCATCATCATCATCATCATCATCATCAGAAGAAGAAGAAGAAGAAGAAGAAGAAGCACCGTGGTCATCTTCGTAACATGAACGTGAGCTGGCTGCCAGCAAACAAAGCGTACATGCAAGCGAGAGTAAATCGCGGTGCTTCTCCTTCCCGGAAAGAACGTAACCCAGGAATCGGCTGAATTGAAACAACGCTGCCTGCACAGGAATTCGCCACTGAGGCAAGGCTTCGGCACGGACCAGTTGGCATTTCTATTCGAGCGTAACTTACAGCGAATATTTTAATTTATATTTTGGTCTCTGGATTTCACATACTTGTTATCCGAAACAAAATTCAGCAGCCAGTGAGCGCTTGTATACATCAATATTTTTGTTCCTTTGTCCTTGTGTGCGCTGTACTGATACGCACCTTCAACAACTATAAGACTGGCTCTTTTACTGAGAGCGTGCTATTTCCGATTCTTTAATAAGGCTCTCATTAAATCTGCATTGTCTGTTGGGCAACTGCTCCGTCCTCTGCAATTATTTAGGAGCATAGGAGCCCGGCGCACCATGGAAACGAAATGGTTCTGTGCAATAACACAATTTCTCTGCTGTGCCCTAGAATGTCTTCCGAATTCTTTCTTGATTTTGCGTGACTGTAGGGAGAGAACTGAAACAAAGGTTGCCCATTCATTATTCTTTCGCTACGGGACCCCGAATACTGAATTCTATTTCCTCAGCCAGCGCTGTGCATCATAGAATACAAAACGTGACTGGGGTACCTCGAAGGCATTTCTTCAATGTAATTAGGCCATTATATGACGATTCTCGTCCTTCAGAAGATAACGAGATAACAGGGATATTTTATTTTGAATCTTACACACAGCAATTCCCGGAATTTGGAGTAGTATGGCAAGGAGGAAATAACTTTATTAAGTCCGGAGGAACCCCTCCCCACCCACTTTTGGTTTAGTGGTAGGTAGGAGTCGCGGGCCGCACCCACGTTGGGACGGGAAGCCCGTGAGCCTCCGCCCTTTCGTGAGCCCTCTGGACGGCCCGGAGTTGTGTCTGGTGGTCGCCGCTTCGCAGTGCGTCTTCCCAGTCTTGTTCTGTGCTCAACTCGGTGCCGCTTAACGCGGAGCATTGCCAAAGCATGTGCGATAGCGAGCAGTACGATTCACCGCAATCCGGACAGTGTGGCTCTATGTCTGGTGAGTAAAGGCTCAGTCTGCCTCTCGAAGGGAACGACCCTGTCTGGAGCATTCGCAATATCGACGACTGTGGTCTATTCAGTTTAGCGTGGGGGAGTGGGTAGGCCCGCCTTGACAGCTGGTAGTGCGTCGTTATTTCGTTGAAGGTAAGCAGCGGGTCTCGGTGCTCCCCTCCCTCCCCGCCACTTTGCTCGCCACGGTCGCCGCGGTGTGTGAGTCCTCGCGCGCGCTCGTGCGCCAGCTCGTTGGCGTTGGGAAAGTCTGGGTGCACGTCGGCCCCCATGTGGGCCGGAAACCACTTGATGGTGTGATGACCGGCGGCTCCCTCGTTGGTGAGGACGGCCGCCGCTTCCCGCGATATAGAGCCCGAGGCGAATGCTCTGGCCGCCGATCGCGAATCCGTATAAACATAAGGACGTTCGGGGTCCCTCATCGCCAAGGCTATTGCCACCTGTTCGGCCACTTCAGCCGTTACTCCCTTGACTGATGCCGCATTAATGATCGTCCCGTCCCAGCCTACCGAGACGGCCGCGTACCGGTCGCTGCGTCCGTACTGGGCCGCGTCAACAAATGCCGCCAGTCCGGGGCTGTTGGCGGTCGCTTTCAATAATGTTCGTGCCCTCGCCTTGCGGCGCCCCTCATTGAATTGCGGGTGGACGATGCGCGGCAGCGGTTCTACTTTGAAAGTGCCCCTGACCGCTGCGCTGAGCGCGACCTGGCGTGCGTTGCACTCTGCTTCTGCATATATGCCAGCTTCTTCAAGGATCCGTCTGCCGGCGCTGGTGGTGGACAGTCTCAGGATTTGTGCCTTGGCCTGTGCTTCGATGATTTCCGATAACGAGTTGTGGACCCCTAATTGTTCAAGCTTTTCCGTACTCGTCGTGATCGGGAGACCTAGCACCCGTTTAATGCTCTTGCGCATGAGCGTCTCTATCTTGGCCGCATCTCTCTTGGTCCATTTCAGCGCCGAGGCTACGTAATATACGTGACTCATGAGAAAGGCGTGGTAAAGTCTCATGAGATTGCTCTCGCTCAGCCCTCCCCTGCGGTTGGTGAGTTGGCTCCAAGTATAACATCGCCCTCTACTGCAAGAGTCATTTTTTTTTATAGAGGGTACTGAGAAAAGTAAATTGGCCGTTTCACTTTTATTTCGAAGCCGAACACACGCGGTTGTTTACAGTGGTTCGATGACTTCGATCAGTGCGAAACATGAGCCTAAACTCTTCCATTCCAAACTGAAGCCACCGTTTTTTTCTCTGCTTTTGAAATCGACACAACTAAGTCTCCGACAACGATGTCTGCGTCTTGTTTGCGTTCACGCTGTCTATTTTGCGACATGCCTTCGGTATCGATAACCGTCGCTGCGTGATTAACTGCCGCCCAAGTTAGGTGAGAGCACAAGGGATTCTCGATGTCGGTTTTCGATAGGTCGGGAGAAATGAGAAATGTGAAGTTTGAGATTTTATCGTCAGTCTCCACGCTACATAACTATATCTGCAATCCACTTGACCTCATTGAAGCTCCCATGCTTGATCGCATGGGCCACGACCTCACTTACGTGTTGCCATAGCCGCGGCGTCTTGCGCAAACCTTTTCGCCTGTACACGGCGGCAAGGAAATGTTACCAACAAGTCATACATATTAGGATTTCTCAGCTAGTGCTTAAGATACGTAAGGTATAAACTCAGGACATTTACTTGTGGAACCCGGGCCTAAAGGATTTCACACGGAACCTTTGGAACTTCACGAAATTGTATTTTGGCATAAGCTGTAAACGTTAACATTAAGTCGCGCGTGGCTGATGCCCACACATATTTGGCTCATACACGCGTTGGACGCAATTTGGACGAAGAACTTCCATCAACGCACAAAAATATTTCACGTATCGGACAAAGGAATTCGGTCACCTCTGAAGACACCAATGGCACACGGAGGAATATTCGTGCTCGGCTCTAAGACACATCTGCCAGATGTGACGGGTACGCATGTCTCCGCGGGATCACCAGTCCGTGGGGAGGAAAACATCCCTTGCTGGTGTCAGCAACTACATCAAGTAACAGATAGCCTCGCTTAGCCCTGTTCAATTAAAAGGCTGGATCAGTCACATCTCTTTAAGGAAGACGCAATACATGTATGTTTGCTTTTTCTTAAAATGCTAAATGTAAATTTCATGCCAACCTGTCATTGCTTTATGAATGTTCAACTTTTTTTCGTGTTTATCACGTAAGGAAGTTCTAATTCAGTCTCCGACTACGGGGCTTCCTCCTGCATATTATTTTGTAAAACAATGAACTGCAGAAATATATTTTGATTGTAACCATTTATTTTTTATTTATTTATTTACTTCTCAAGCCATGAAAAACAGAGTGGGCATACAGGAGTAGATATGACAATTATTAATGCATATAATAAGGTAAAAAAGCAACAAAGAGATATATGTCAGTATTTGAAGGGGAAAAAAGGTGCAATGTTGAAATTAGCTATAAACATTGCATAGAACAAAAAGAACATATTTAAGGAGGCAGTAATGTTATCAACTGAATAAAACGAATACGAAAGCTAATACACTTGAGAACAAAATGTTTCCGAATATACTAGTCATTGACTCAATGACTAGTCTATTCCGAAGGTAATGTGTACTACGATGAGCGTACTGTAAAGGACACAGCAAGTACCAGCCAGTAACATGTTAGTGAAGCATCGATATTTACAATGAGCGATTTCTAACGTAGTAGTAAAATATAAAATATTCACAACGGGACGTTCACCCACTGACCGCCAAACTCCAACCGGACAAGACCAGCGCACAGCATTACGCATGCACGTAGAGAGGCAGCTTATGTGTGCAGCAGTGTGCAAACCAAGTACGGAGTTGACCAGACACTGCGGTAATGGGATTAGGCAATAAGACCGCTTTACGGGCTCGTAAAAACGCGCCGCCGTTTTGATGTCAGTGCGTAATGACGCCCGCCTTTCGTGCGCTTGAAAGCGCGAGGGAGATAATGACAAAGCTAACTCAACAGACGAATTAAATGAAGGCAAGAAGCACGGCTGGAATAAAGCACGCGTCACTACCCTTTCGTCATTTATGTTTATTTGCAGTATCAGTGGTTACGACTCGTAAACTGATTGACCAATCGCAGAGGAGGAACGAAGCACGAGGAAAAGAGCGATGTACGCTGCAGATGTAGCGATTGAATGTGCGGTGTTTTGCGATCACATCGGCTGGCGACAATGCTGCAGGATTCGGTGTGAGGCTGCAAACACGAGTGTTTACTTGGAGAGGATTTGGCGTGGGTGTGGCAACCACTTCATATAAGACTTGGTTTACCGGGTAACCTTGAAGATAGCAGTTTAAGTTTGTAGGAGTCTTTTGCCACTTTAGCGAGTAATGAACGCATGTTATGGCATGTGCCCTACTTTGGGCCACTCCCGCTGATGGCAGTAGAATGTGATTTAAGATCTGACGCGCTTCATGATGACGCTTTTCTGAAGCCCTTGCTTTCCAGACTGGCATCTAAACTGCCCACGTCTTTCGGACGCCTCTCATAAATTGAGTTTTGTATCTTCGGCATTCCCCCAATTCTATGAAAGAAAGATAACCGCCCGAATAAAAAGAAAATCACATAAAATAAAGCTGGAGCTCAGTGTTTCAGCCATCATCATTATCTTCTAGTTATCATTGCCTATCCGACGCCTGGTATCTGTCGTACCGTTTATGACGCCGTAGTTGGGCTGTGGACAGTTTTACGCAGTAATAACGTACTCCATTAGTGGCGTTGTACTTACGCCTTTTTAGTCCACTTAACTTAGTCGTGTGACACCGCTCGGAAATGTCTTGGTGTATACTACGTAGGCACTCGAAATTTTTCAACGACTTTTACTGTACTCCGTAGTGCGAAATAGCCGTGCTTCTATACCCGTGCACCTACTACCTTTTGCCGGTACTGCAGCTAACCCGCACGAGACGTCATTAGTTCCATAGCAACCAAATGGGCAACGTTCAAGCACCGCTGGTTCGATGGCAGTCTCTCAGAGCTCTTGTAAGCGGAAGGGCTCCAAATGAGTCAAGGGACGGGGTGAACGACACATGTGTGCTAATTACAGGTGTTGCCGCTCACCTTCGTCGAAGTGCCAGCTAAACTGATCCGATCGCCACAGAAATACTCTGAGCGCCAAACACGTCATCCGAGCGCCAACATACTTAATGCAGTGCCAAGTGCGAGCACGTTTAATCCTATCGCCAACAGCTTTAATTCAAGCGCCAGTCAATTGGACCCATACACAAGGAACAGGAGGCTTGCACGTTTGGATGGCCTAAATGCGCGGACAAAGTTAACATGAGACCACAGCAGTAACTTGTTTACCGCTGCTTGTTAGCTCTTAATAAATAAGGTATACGCGGTATTTCCCGCAAAAAATTTTGGTGTGAAACCACCTTGCGACTGAAAAAGCAGCGTAGTTGCATCTTGGAGCGCTGAATGTATACGCTAAGAGAGCCTGTGGTAAGGGTGTAATTATTAAGTACCGAGTTAGTTTATAGATTATGCTACATCGCTATTATAGTATTTAGGGTGATCACGTACACCACTGATTGTATCTCACAGATAATCCCTGTTGTCTACTAGCAGATTACATTAAATGCACGTAATTTCCTGCAAGAGTTCGTTGCCTTCTGCACGGCCTGATGAGCAATGGCGACTTCCAGACCACAGTCACTTCTTTGTGGTTACAGTAGTACGGGCACACACAGGACGGCTCAAGCCAACTACAGCAGCAAATTATTTCATAACCAATATCAGTGACTGCAATTAATACTAGTGTTGTCTGCTAACTTTGCAGTTGTATTGTATTTTATATTGCGGCGAGTGCATTTGAACAGTACTGCTGTTTTCACGCCCGACTTTCTGTTTGTTGTCTGTTTTGGATGAATTAAACAGACTCGCGCTTGAATTCAACCTGTTTTCGATTTAACTAAACATGGTGGCACTTGGAATAAACCCACTGGCACACTGCGTATTTGCGTTGGCGCTCGGAATAAATATGCTGGTGCTTGGATTAAGTGTCCTGAGCGTAGCTTAAATAGCTGGGCGCTCAGGTTATTTTTGTGGCACTCGGAATAACTTAGCTGGAACTTGGATTAAAGTGAGCGGGAAAGCCCATGGATGGACATATCAAAAGGGTAAGCGCACGTAGCAGTAACAACAAGATACCCGCTTCAGTTTTAAGCATGTGGGCGAAAAAGCTGGCTTTCATGAACTTTCAGTTTCAGTAGAATAACCCTAGATTACTGTCCACAAGGCAAGCTGCCGCTCTGATGAATGAATCACATGATGGCAGAGTAGGTTGAAGGCAGAACGAGTGAAAGAAAAGTAACAGAAGCTACAATAAAAAGATACAGAAATATATATCATGTGTTCGTAAGCAAGGTAAGCTCGCTGCAGAGCAGTGTGCGCCGTTTCTATACTGCGCATCATGATCCAAATTCATAGCAGCAAAGGGCAATGTACAAGCATGGCCTTAACAGTTAACGTATACGGAAATCGAATTTTTAACGATGCCGCGCGCAGCATGCGTCAAACCGAGAATCTTGAACGTGCGAAATTAGAGGCAAGGAGCGCAGCAGCTGCGGGCATCCAAATTTAGGTACTTATTTTCAGGCTAGCCTCGAAATTTAGTAGGCGGTCCTTCAGAAAATCTTAGCGTTTAACAATTCGGGAATCGATTATGTTTAACTAGAAAAATGAGTAGAGGAAGTAACAGGGGCCGTCGCGGTTCCTGCGAAAGTACGCTGCAGTTCAAACAGTCTTAAAAAAATTGACGGCAGATCGACGAGGTGAATGATGATGAGATTGGGCGAAGCTCCTGGAAGTAATCATCGGTTAAACCGTGAAATTTCTTCCGTTAATTCGCCCGATAAAATTGACGTGAAACGATTGACAAATCTGTATCGCGATATGGTTTTGAATATAAAACCATTGCTTTAGAAAACACCTGGCGTCTTTCGTTAAGCAGCTGGCGTCTTTTCGTTTTGCTTTAGAAACATCTGGCGTCTTTCGTTGGTTTATTTCATCAATCAACGGCGTTTTGAACAAAATTTTTATTGTTTAATCACGCACAGGAGAAATCTCACCAGGCACTACCTTGGAGGTAAACAATGGCTGCTAATGGGAATGAGAGACAGAAGAAGTCGGCTTTTAGCTAACACTCACACTTCTACTTCTACTAACGTTTCCTACTGGAACTTGCCAATGGCTGCTAATGGGGAATGAGAGACAGAAGAATTCGGCTTTTAGTTAACGCGCACGCTGTGAATTTCTTATTGTTCAACAACGCACAGGAGAAATCTCCCACCGGCACCACCTTGGAGGTCAAAGCGAAAGACTGGTTACGCACTACGACTACGACGAGGGACGAACGGGTGCCGCTTTAAGGAGCTTCGCCCCTAAAATTTCAGCAGGGACAAAACAATCGTCGCAAACGCGATCGTCGCAGCAAATTGCTTAATGTCACGTATCCAACTGCTAAAAAGATCAAAATCGGCCTCTTCACTACAGGTGTCTTTTCAATTCGATTACATTCAACTTTAATTCTAACAAAAGTAGCGTTACATAAAGGTGAGTCACTGTACAAATTAGTGTCCCATAGCCCGCAAACCATAGGGGGACCCACTATCAAAAGCATAAAGGTTAAATAGTGCATGGGCAAACGAAAAAAAACGATGTTTAAGTTATGACAGTCAATGTAATAACTGCAACAAAACCTACACTGCAACAGAAATAATGTACATCAACAAAGTAATAAAACAATAAGATAGTCACGAAGCCTCTGAAGGTTTCGGGACTAACAGAGGCAAGCATGCATATACCTGCGCAGCCTTGATTAGACCACTCTGATTATTATTGTACTGCTCAATATCAGCGGCGCAAAGATATATTCGTCGCGATCCGGCCCACAGGGATGGTGCCCACAGCTCTATACGCGACTGCAATCATTCCGTGCTGCGAGATTGGTCGCTATTGACACGGAACACACGGTAACGGAACAACGGACGTCAGATGAGAAATATAACTGCCTGCCGGGCCTGCTTCTAATTAAAACCAGGCGGGGCACACCAGAACCAAATGACTTCGCATCTGTTATACTGAGTTATGTCAGCAAGCCGGAACATTTATTGCATGGACCTGCATAGAGCAAGTGCCCAAACTGCTGGTCTCTAATTAAAGTGCTCACTATAACGGAATTCTGGACGCCAGCGGCGCCGAATTCCCATTGGTAGCTTTCGTCCTCTGTACGAGGCCGTCGGCTGTACAGCCGGCTGCCAGGAACCCACTACTGGTGATTATATGAATAGATTGCATCGTTTGTGTGCCGAGGTGATTAGGTAATCTTCGATCATGCGTTTCTATGTGTACTAAACATCCTGTGCAGTAGAGTTTTGATGGCAAAACCAGCCCCACGACTGCAACATCTCTGCTAAAGTTAGTAGATGTTGGAATGCAGATTGCGTAGCCACCTGGTAGTAATAATTATCGCATAAACAAGAGTCTTTTCAAACATAGCCTATCACCAGCGCAACAATATTTACTGAGTGTTCATTCTCAACGAGATATAAAATTAACCAACAATAAAGTTTGACTTCACTGTCTGCGGACTTCGTACAGTGGTGTATTACAAATATGAGACCCCCCCGCCCCCCCCCCCCCTCGATTTATTACTCTCTTTATGCTGAGCCACGCAAAAAAATGAAAATAAAATAAAGGTAGGCTTAGATAATCAGCTCTAGCTTCCTGCGAACAATCTGCCTTTTTCTTACTTCATATGACGTCCTCGTCTGTTTTGAACGCTCCACGGACGAGTACATAATCAGAGCGTATGAAATCTTGGTGGCCTCGAAAAAAAGAGGTACATAAATTAAAAATGAGGCCATGATTGTTCAAGATCCTGCCTTCACTGCCCTTCAAACTTTCGAATATGATATGTTTTTATGTTCAAGATGGTGCTTTCCGGGGATTATTCTCCGTGCGTTAAGGGCCTCAAAATGCATGAGCGCACGTATTAAGATTTCGGATGCTGTACTGAAAATTTGTTTTAGGCTCTTTTCGTCTGCATTCTTAATGATTTTTTTTTCGGAAAAGAGAAAAAAGAAAATGAGGGAAGCAAAGAAGCTAGTCTCAAACAAACGCGCGAGTCGTTTCCAGCAAGCTTCTTTTCGCGCAAGGTTTCATACTTTATACATTTTCTCAATGCACAATTCGCTAGAAAGTGTCCTTGCAGGGACTGTAACGCTTTACATAATGCAACCAATTTGTTCGCGACACCAGACGCATGGCTTGAGGCTTAACGTTGATGAACACGGAGGTTCGACGGTGAAAAGCGCGGGATGTGCGGGGACGTATAAGCGAACACTCTTTAAATTTTCTTCATAGCATGTTCGGACAAGCAATAGCTTTCTTTTAACCACGAACTGTTTCGTCAAACATTGCTCGGTAACGCCGGGAAGTTGACTGCGTAATTTAATCTGGCACGCAAAAGAAAACCAGCTCTATAAGCGTGACAATATATTGACGCCGTTCTTCATATGTAACACGTTAAGACGACAGATAAATCAAACAGTGAAGCAAACGAAGAACAGGGCATTTCAAAGGCGAATTAGTCTTGGTAATTTCAAAATGTATCGCAAATTACGTTAGGAGACAGCAAACCACGTGGCCTTGAAGATTCTTCGAATATTAGCAGTAATGCTATAATATGAAGCAGCGTCACACTGGTAATATTTCGTGCAGAATATTCTTTGTTAGGTTGACCCATATAGGTACATCCTTAACGAAACGCTAAGGGTTTAGAGCTACGCTAACATGTACATTCTAATTTTCTGGAGGCCTGGCGTATCGAAGCAACTTCGAGCAAAATTAACTCTTCACAAGGAAATCTACCTCTTCTGTGCATCCAAGGTCTCCGTTCCTCTTTACGCAGCGCGCTAAACGAGCACAGGCATCAGCCCCCCGAAAATACGGCACTCCAGTGGAGGCACTCTGCCTGTCAACTCTAGCCCTTTAACTTCGCCCTCTTTCTCTCCTTTCCACCGCTACCTTTGCCGCTGCGAGGGTGCCTCTCCTGAGTGGCCCTCTGATGAGGGAGCCGAGCGGACTCCGGAACGTTGGCTGTCAACTTTAAATAAAAATTTGGCTGAAGTTATCATTCTGTTATCTTTAATCAAACCTAACCAGACAGGAAGCGTGGTCAAAGTGTTTACCCTTCAAGCCAGCAATTTTTCTTTCTCACCGAGAAATAAAGGCTCTCAGGGATGCTCCATCAGCAGGGCAGTATTTCTGAAATAAAAAGTCAACAAATCAACACGTGAAAAAAAAAGGCAATCGCGATCTACAAATTTAAGTCCGAGCTGGCCATTCAACAACAGCTGCGAGCAGTTGAGCGCCAAGTGAAGAAATCACATTGTAAGAATAAACAAACAAACAAGAAGACCGAGCAAACATGCCGTGCAACAATGTCCTACTTCCCTGAGCCCGCTCGGCTCTGGATTCACAGAAAAATTTACAAGGCTTTATCGCAACACCCTCAGACATTTATTTTTATTTTGTTTCTTCTTTGTCTGAGGGCCAGTACAATACACTACGGGACGTGGAAGAGAGAAGTGAAAAAAAAAGTGAGAGAGAGAGAGAGATTGCTTGCGAAGTCAGCCCCAGGGTAAAGCGAGTTTCAATTAAAAAGCTTTGCGACAGCGCCGCCGCTATCGCCTGTTCGTTGAAGGAAGGTGGCCTAGTTCTGAGCATGCTGCAGGCTTCGGCTCCAGCTCGGACATTCGGAGGTAGATCCAGGTGTGTTGCTTTCTTCTAAACATGTCACGTCACGGCGACGGACGCGCCAGAGGAAAACACTTACGCGGTTTACAAGAAAGATCACATCTTCTTGCTTATGATGTAGTAAATTTAGGCTTTTCTTTCATTCAACGCGAGCATGTGTAAAGGAACTAAAACTGTCGCTAATATCTACCGCTTTTTTTTTTCGCTCTTCTGTCTTCGTTCTATTCACTGCAACACTTGTAATAAATGCGTTTCTTTGCTGGTCCCAACCAGTCTATATCTCTAAAGCACTGCAAAGTAAAAGTAAACTTGGAACGAAAAAGCATACAGCGACTGCTCAAAATTTTTAAGAACAGCAAGCAAGGAGTAACAGTACTGCAAAGCGTTCTTCTTTGCGAACGCCACTACTCTGATTTCTAGAGGAATGTAAGCTAGAGCTTCTTGTCAAACAAAATATAAGCGGAAACATCCCTTGTACCCCTCAGTAGTGCCACGCTCGGCGTCACCGCTGTGGACATTTTTTTTTTGTCTAACATTCTCTAATATGTATGATATGCTCTTCGCCTTTAAAGAAAAGTCACCTGGTAAAAACAAGTAATGTGGTTCAACCGCCTTGGCCCCAATGTCATTCAAGATCGCCGAGCTGGGAAGCGTTTGTATTAGAATTGCTATCTCCTGTGTCGTACAGTTCGTATGGTTAGCGACTTCTTCTGTGATGGTCCATCACATCAACAAACATGATATCACATGTACCATGTCGTATCCACTATGTATCAATCGGTGTATCAGTCTGGACTGTCTTTTCTGCTTTGCACACGTCTTTTCGCCTGTGAGGGGCATGCGCGAATCGGGGATCACGCTTAAGGTAAGTTACCGAATTTTAAAGGCGAAGCATTTCTTGGCAAACTTAAGCCACTTTGACCGTATCTATCTATCTATCTATCTATCTATCTATCTATCTATCTATCTATCTATCTATCTATCTATCTATCTATCTATCTATCTATCTATCTATCTATTCTTCTGTCCGTCCGTCTACGCCTCGGTTCTCTGAGGGCGGTCTAGTTCGCCTGATATGCCCGAACATTGGCATCGTAGGGTACAAATGTATGACGAACATGGACTACTGGCCTTTATAAACCTAAGGTCATGGAGGAGTGAACTTCTATAAACACAACAAGCACACAGGCACACACACAATCTATCAAGCAGCAGGGGACATCGAATACGGGCCCCCGGGGTGCCAAGAAAGCACGTTACCACTAGGCTATACGGCGGCGCCTCCCGCAGGGGACATCCAGTAACTAAAACTATTACACCGGTAGCTGTGATGATGGTGCTTGTGTAATGTGAATTGCGCCGATAATGTGTCTTAAACGCTATCATAGCACCGTAACAAATAATGCATATGTTTTGTTATCACTCGGCATGCTTTTGTGAGCGTAACACATGCTTTCTGCCACTCTGCGTGCCCCTTGCTCGATCCTTTCAGAATAATTAATCAAACGGCGCTTATGATTCGCACATCAGCCTACAGTAGTGTGCCTCCACAAAACGAAGTTCTGTGCTGTAACTGACTTGAATACCAATGTTACGTCGTAATATGAGCCACCATTCGGTTGCCATGGTGCTGTCGACATTCCTGGTTAGCCCACGTTAAGTATGCACCCCATCGACGCTCTTTCCACAAAGACCTTAACCAAACGCCGATCAATTGTGGGAGCTCCTCTCAACATGTAAACTCCATACTATTTGCGCAGCAAGCCCCAGGAAATTCGCAATTTGGTTTCAAACACAGCTGGGAAGCGCCTGCTCTTCTTTCAACAAATGACGTCACCGGAGGCACCGAACACGTAGCTTGACTTTTTCGTCACTCTTATAAGGAGAGATGCGCATGTATTTCTTATCCGTTGCATTCAGAATGAACAAATAAAGCAAAACAAAGGACCTTTCCATGATCATCAAATCATCCAATCCAATTTCTTCCTCAAGCTACTTAGTCGACACCGCCGGTGACGTCGTACGTTGAAAGAGGGGTAGGCGCTTTTCACCTGTGTTCGGAACCAAATTACGCAATTCGTAGTGCGCACAATAATATTTGGCTCACATGTACACAGTAGCTTCAACAACTGATCGACACCATTTTCTCACTTTTTTTTAAAGAAGAGTTGCATGGTCCCCTTTAGTAATTTTTCGAGCGCTGAAATATTGCTCATTTGTACCTTCGATACAAACATGTGAATTGAAGGACCGTCCAACTATTTCGGGAGGGACTGAACTGATACTGAATGCAGTGGTCTAAAAAAAACGATAACTCCTAGAGTCATGCGATGCAGTCAGCAAAGAATTTTCTAAACACCAGTGGTTTTGTTGAGTGAACAAGTAGGATCTACTTTGTGCAGATTGTGTGGCTTTATTACAACGTGGGCTTAGGCACCTCGACAGCGCTGTGACGGAAAAATAGTAGCTCAGGGGTGGGAGGACGCAACGTTGACACTCATATCATTGCACGGAGGTCTATCTGAAGAGAATTGGAAGCTACGGTGCGTTGATGAACCTGTAATGAGCATTGTCATGTGTCGTGTCAAAAATCACGAACTGAATAATTTTTGAACAACTACTACTACTTCGTAAGAAGGGTTTCAAGGAAATTGTCTTCTTTTCAATCATTTTATTACGAGAACTTCTACTCTCTGTGAATCACGGAACTACAGAAGCCAAGAACGTTTCAGCAATTGCGCAAATGTTGGATAACACGAAAAAAGTCCGTACGCCCACAGAGCAATAAGACTTACTCGTTTAAGCTAACTTTGTTAATATGATAATCTAACAAATTGACCTTATCGCACAAGGTTGAAGGACTGGAGTGAGGCTAAACATTTGCGCATTCCTCTCACTGATTTGAGCAAGCGTCCGCACGCACTGAATCTATACACGGCGAATAAAAAGACATCAACGCTTTTATTTCCTTTGGAAGCTCTTGCCCAACTCTACGTTCTGACCGTTCGTTATTCACTATAAGGTAAGCAAAACTTACCAGTACCGTCCCACGGCTGCCAGAAGCGCCCATGATACCTCAACGCTCACTTGTCCGCCATAAATGAGCCAGCATGTCTAGCCGTAAAGAGAAGACCGAGAGATTTAATCGAAAGGAACGATACTAAAGCTCTGAACAGAGGCACAGCTTTTGGCTCTGTTTGATACGTGGTGTACCGCAAGGTTAACTAAGCTAGCGACTACTTCTGTGTCTTCCAGGTTCAGGCGCCCGTCTGTGATAAAAAGCGTAGAGGTGTATTTTCCTTTCAGGGCAAGCGATACTTCCGCTAGAAGTTACGATAACGGGGACAAATGCAACACACACATGCCGTGATATACGAGACGGTCAGTGGTACTGGAATGCCCTACGGATGGAGGTTACCAGGCCACCGCGTTTATTCGATGGCGATTAGGATTTATCGCTGGTCGATCGCACGAGCGGCGGAAGGCACGGCGTGCTAACGTCCCGAATGAAGGCCATTCCAGGGAGACACGGTCTGATGCGTTGGCGATGGACGGCAAGAATGGCGCGCCGTCCCTCATGACCGAGGTGGTTGAGTTGCGGACGCGGCAGAAAGAAAACAACGCAGTTGCTCTTTCTCCCCAAACTAGATTACGCTGTGAGGAGACGACAACGCCGATAGAGGCCGGCAAAAGTGGCCGTTAGCAAACGGGTAACACGGGAGGCGGGATTTGGGGCTTAAATCTTTCGCTGCTGCAGGTTCCTTTCATTCGAGTCCCTACGCCATCTGTTTTCTCCTTATTTTTGGGATCATGTAGAGGATGGCAGAAACAAAAAGGATGGTCGAAGATGGCTGCAAAGTGGCTGTGGTGAAACTCATACGTGAGTCATGCCTAAGAATCCTCTTTCGAGCATCCTTTGCACGCGTGCCTGCAAACATGCGCTCGTGTAACTTCGCATAAGCCGAATTGCGTTATCAACACTTAACCTTTGATCCAGAACGCTTTGGATTAGGATCCACCATGTTTCTTCATTTTCTATCCTTTGTCATTTTGTTGTTCTTACGTGCTACATATATAGTAATTAAACTAAGCCTCTTTTGCTGTCAGACAAACCTCATTTTTCTTACTCGTTAACAGACGAAACAAGCATAGATGTTTCTTCCTGAGAACGGCTAAAATACCAGTTGATAACACTTGAGATAGTTGCCCTCCAGTTCTCAGCAGCGCAAGAAAGTACCGCTTAATTATTTCGGCTTGCGACAAAAATTTGCCTTGGTGGATAAGGACCAACGGATTCCACCTGCTCGTTGAGCGCGACGAATGCTGGTGAGCCTCCTGCCCGACGCTCCAGCTAATTTAGGTTCTACTTTAAGCGCCTTATGCACACTTCCAATTTAACCTTTTCCTTTTCCTTTTTTTAACCTTTTCAGCGCGCTGCACAAAGACAATTGTTTCCGCCAGACCGCTTTCCTTCACAATTCTCGAGAATCCAGTGGCGCTCCCATTCGCACCCGGTGCTGGGTGCTCGTCAGGGAGGGCCTTTTGAGGTTTGCTTGGATGATTCCCAACACGAATTTAACAAGCATCCATGCTATTGATCATCTAGCGGCGAAATAATGGGGCTTTTAATGGCTAGTAATTTTGGCGTCTAAAGGCGCAATAAGCGGTTTCTGTTGCCACAATCCAACCGCATGATATTCCTCAAATTCATGCGAGGGTGTTTTCTGCCTAGAGTGCGTTAGCGCGCTGTAATTAAAGAGGATTTCGGACTGGAAGTGGCTGGGTGGGGAGTGAATTACAGTAGCCTGTATTACTATATGACTTTCCCTCTGTGCAGGAAGAAGGAAAAATATAACTTGAATTTCCAAGTAGATCTGGTTGTCAGTATGGCTCGTACGAGTTTTATAGAGGAGGAGAATTTCGGCCTGAAGTCCGCAAACCTATCACACCTGTGCGTAATGCCATGCTGACAACTCTGTTAAAGCTGTAAGCAAATATATGATCGCGCAATATCAAGCGACAATCAATATATTTTGTGTTTCCCCTTACGACTGTCCATCATTGTGTTTTTCTGGTTGCTTCATTGCTGTCTTTCGGACTACTGCTATGCATCGTGCAGGCTTCTACATATGGAGCAGGATAGGACAGTTCTAACACAACATATCGATTAATTACGATGACGGGACAACGACCCTGATAAATAGGGTGGCTGTAGGTAATTCACCTTAAGAATGTATGTGCTTTATAAAAAAAGAGAAACAAGCAAGAACAGCTGACGTGTTGCATCGCCTGAGGCCCATGCTGATATGTCATTTCACTGCAGAGCATGAAAATAACAAGTTGTATGTACAAGAACAAGTAACACTCCCTTAAATATTCGATGCCAAGCATCAGAGTGGGTATAATATACAGCAATACAACTGCGTTTCGATTGTTGTTATACCACCACTGTTGCCATTCACTTCTCGCAGCAGGTTAATCCGGCTCGTCGGTTTATCGTTCTGTCTTAGTCGTTCCCGGATCATCTCCGTAATTTTCATGTGCCGTCGTAGTTATTTTGTGGTCGTTATTGGATCATGAGAATTCTTTCGTCGTACTGCGTGGGGTTAGCCTGTTCAAGCTACGCGAGCGAATGCATTTTCGTAAGATGAGCAAGGAAGTTTCATATCACCAAGGACTGATCATCGCTTTAAGGTCGGCATACCATCCTGTCGCAGCAGATTGTGCAATGACTCATTTGTACCAAGAACAAGCGCCGTCTGGAACCACCTTCCCGCCTCCATCGCCTGCATAACGAACCTTCAAGATTTCAAGCTCGCTGTACAAGACGCCCTGTAATTTTCTTTCTTTTTGTTCCCCCTCTTAACTGCACTTATTATTTTTCACCACTCCTTTCTGTAATGCCGTCGGGCCCTGAAAGTACCTTTAATAAATAAATAAATAAATAAATAAATAAATAAATAAATAAATAAATAAATAAATAAATAAATAAATAAATAAAGTGTGTATGATGCACTTGGCTTCAAACTTCGAAATAGCGGCTGAGCTCAAACTACGTTATTTCTTAAAGAACGAAAGCTTAGCGTAAGCCAAAAAGGGACCACTTCATGGAACCAATGAACGCTTGCCTTATACCGAGCTGCATTATTTGCTCAAACAAACAAGCAAAGAAACAAACAAAAAAAGCTTCGAGTTATTCGCCGGAATGGATGAAAGGTCTATTATTAGGAACAATGAGTAGTTAGATTGCCCAACGAAATTTTTACAGGAGCAAACGCGAGTGATAAAGCTTATTGCGCTCATGTGTAGCTAGTAGAAAGTGTCCCCGCATCGGCAATAAGGACTGCGCGAGAGCCGACACGCCTGCCACGATTTACCGGCGCAAGTATAAGACTTCTTTATTACCTGAAGGTTCACAGGCATCACGATGAGGTCGCATTTCCTGAGCACCGGTAGCCGCCTCTGGGAAAGGCGTACTACAACGATGTATGTATAAGGTAAGCTATAATCTCAAAGATGGGCCCCCCCCCCCCCCCCCACCGGGAATAAACTTACAAAGATGCAGCAAAGTGTAACGACATAGGAAAGAGAGAAGGGCGAAGCGATGTTCGCCTGCTTGAACGCCAGATATCCCTCGTTATGGTTTTACGTATTTATTGCTCAAATACAAGAAATCTGGTAGAAATGCGCCATATCGGGAGCCCCCTGGTTCAGTCTGTCAAGGGTTAACAGTTGCGGTGTTTCTGTTTTGCAAATCCTGTCCGCTATTTCAAGAGCTTGGCTGTTTAGCGCCTAGCAATGGCCGCCGCGGTTGGATGTCACGCACGTGGGAAAATCCGAGCCACTATTGCCTTGAACCCAATGCCTGCAATCTTGCCTTCAGCACACGGCTACGTGACAGCGATTACGCGAAGCGAAAGAAAGAAACAGAAAAAGGAAAACAGGAAATATCGGATTACGCAAAAGGGGGAAGTTGACACGCCCATGACCTTGGCCCACTACTTGCGCCTCTGCCGTTAGCCCTCTGCGACACGACAGTAACAGCGATAGTGCTGTATAATAGTGTTAGTGAGCTTGACACCTTCGCCAGTTGCGTCGCGATTGGCGGTAAAAGAATTTCGTCCCCTTCTCCCACAGTTTTGACAGCGTGAAACTGCTTTCATTATTTCACTCATGTATTGTTTGGCACGCCATCGGTAGAGAATGTGCCGAGTAAGGTATTTCTGCAAAGCGCAGCATAGAAAGCTATTAATAATAAACGTCTATTTGATATGTACAGAACACAACCTAACCATCAAATCGTTAAAATACCTGCCAGAGCGCAAGACTTACCAAGACTACCGGAAATCAGGAGCCGAATTCACAAAACTCACTTACGAGAAAAATTTCGCGTAAGAGAAATTTTTCTGCGTAAGTGGATTCACGAAGCGAAGAAAACGTCGTAAGAGGACGTGGTTCCCACATCGGCCGCTGCTATAGCGAGCGCTGGGGTTGCCGATTAATATATCAGCGATAGTGATGCATTTGCGACGTAGGCGAAAAAGGCTCGTAAGTGGATTCACGAAGCAAAAATGGTCGCCAAAACAGCGTAGCTAAGCGGAAATCCTAAGAGTGGTCCGGAGCACTCTTACGAGCAACATGGTGGCGTTGGAACGGGCAACCGCGGCGGGTATTTGGGTGCCGTAGGTGATACTAAAAAAAGAAATTATGGCCATGTAAGCTGGCTGATGATTTTCGCGTATGTACAAGGCTCACAGCCTTGAGGTTGCTGTTGCAATTCTCTTTTACGCATTGGACAATCTTGCCACTAGCACTTGTCCAGTAAGCTTGTTGTTGGAGTTATTAGAGGTGCCTATTGGGTATTTGCAGCAAAATAACTTATGCATGCAAATGCTTGCGATTGGATGAAGAATGAAGAGTTGCGTGAATGGTGCTTGATGCCAAAATCGGTGCGGTGTATGGTCAATATTTTTTAGCTTCTTTTTGTTGCGTCTCCCAATTAGGCGTACAAGCTGTGTTGCCGTTGCAGCATTGGTCGCACATGTACCACCATAAGGGAACGGACAAAATTCTGTCGCACACTATTGGAATGGAAGTTGAACAGTAGGCTCCAGTCGGCCATTCACGAACTCCTTATGTCGTTTACAGCCTCTCTAGCTGCAGTGGTCTTTATTATTTCCCAATAGGGACGCTCACCCAAATGCAGCTTCCGCTGTACATTATAGGCTGATTTACTGAAAACATATTGCTTCAACATATCCGCACATACAAGATATGTGTGATTTTGCGCATAAACTGAGAAATAAATTGAGTTTAATAGACATTCACTGTCCGTAAAAGAAAATGAAAAGGTTTCGCTATGGCAAATACTTAGGACGGAATGCAAGCGCCTAAAATGCACGCGAAAGCCTGTGCTAATGCAGTGCAATGTCACCTCGACTGCACTCGCGCATTTGACAATTAGTTTCTTTTTAATTGGACGTCAGAGTCTCAGCAAAAGGCCGCTTCGTCCCTTGAGGTGCGTATTGTGGCTGAAATGTTAACCTAACCGAAGTTATCGCGTAGTGATATGCCGTGCATCACACCCAAGCCTACGCCAGGCATCATAAATATCGTAGCAGACGACGACAGCAGACGACGGTTTGAGCGAGAGGCCAAGCATGTGATTGGTTAGAACGAGGCACTTTACAGCAGGCCATTTTATGACGTCACTAAAATGATGTCACTCACTTCTTTCACCGCGCACTTCTGTGGTGGTCGTCACATTATCCCCCTCGCACATAAGAGAATTTTTCATATCACCGCAAAGAACACGGAAGTATTTTTTAAGAGCTCTCTTAAGGCGAAAAGAGCATCATGGCGACGTAAACACAGTATGTGGGCGTTGTTTCGTGGGAACGTTTCTTGCTTGAGCTCCTCTACGATTCCATGGGATGTATTGTTAATGCCGTCGCGTTTCCGGTGCGTGAAAGTTTTGTGAAAACCATCGCCAGTGTCTCTATTTGAGCGGTGAACACTGTTGAAGCCTCTGCCTTTGTGCTCGTGAACAGGGAACCGCGGTCAGTGTGCCGCCGTGGACTCACATTTAGGAAGCCTGCATTGTGTGTTTGAAGACCGGTCAGTTCGTTTGCCTTGCTTTGTGGTCGTTTGTTTTTGTGGCGTTCGCCGTTTCGCATCGACTGTGTTTGGGCGCGTTACTTCAAGGATAACGCCGTGTTTAGAAAGATACGACCTAGGCGTGTGCGTAGGTGCTGTGTTGACACTTCGAAGTCTTTTGAAGAGGCAGAGACCATGTGGAAGCAGTGCAACAGGTAACATAATTGTCGACTGCGCTACGCTTTGCCTTTGTGCCCTTCCACACCGTCACTTTGCTTGCGTTAGCGGCTAATGTGCGGAACCTGAAATAACACACGGATACGTTCTGTTGTGCATTTTTTATTTTATTTATTTTATTTATTGACACTCTATGGCGTACAGGCCAAAACAGGAGTTTCAATATTAGGCACAAATGCAGTTGTTAATAAAAAATGCAAAGAGATTGTAGTTTCTTTCACGGAACTTAAAGAAACCATAAAAATTCAGAAAGAAACGTAATGAAATAAGTGCACGAGGTGCTATTTAACGACACACATATCAACTTGTTCAGCAGAACACTCAAGAAGACAATGCTTTCAAATATATAAATTGCTATTCTGACACTATTGAACGACATTAAGTACAATCGGTAAAATCGCTCAGCAAAGCCCTTTCAAGGATTTTAACCTCATTGAACGTTGCAACATCGTGCGGTAACCTGCTGCACGCATCGATAGCCTACACAATAAAGAAGTTTTTAAAAGAATGTGTGTTGTGTCTCAAAGGCGGTACGTAATGTCTGGGGCCACTGCGTGAAAGTGATGTGTCAATAATTAATGTTTTGGCTATTTCGGTTTCATATTTCCCATACAATATCTGGAAAGGAAACATTCAGGCTGTTGAAGCGCATTCTTTCCTGCACATTAGGAATCGATGCTTGCGCAGCTCTTTCAACGCCGTTACCGACTGCGTTGGTTTGAATGAGTCAAAAACAAATTGTAAAGCCCTATTTTGAACGCGTTCACATTTAGCAATGTTTCTGCGTGTGTGTTGTTTCCATATCGGACATGCGTATTCCAGCAATGGCAATATTCTAGTCTTATATGCTACAAGGTTTAACTCAGTTGTCGCATGACTTAGGTACGACGAAGCATCCATGGTTTATTTTGTGACACTGTCAAAAGCGCAAAGATTTCGGTGGCGGAAAAATTCGGCTTCAGCGCTTTCGGCATGGCGATGGCTAAACAGCAATCGGGTATGTCAGAGGCATCTGAAGTTCGCGCACACACGGAAAATTTCGTTTTGGCTATTGAGGAGCTTACAATAGCAGTTGGCCAATGCTCTCACGTCGCTGGCTATAAACGCTCTCTCCCTCTTAAGGCGCTTAGCACTCAATGTCCAGCATAACGTAATAAAAAAGAAGTAAATTAACTTGTGCAACGAAAGGAAGCTATGGAAGGCTCTTTCTGCGCGTGCGCACAAAAAGAAAAGGGGGGGGGGGGGGTGACGTCTCGCTTTTCATGATTTCTGGGGCTTAACCTCCGAAAACCACTCAAGGATTATGATAGACGCCGTAGTGGAGGTCTCCGGAAATTTTGACCACCTGGGGTTCTCTAACGTGCTCTGACATCGCACCGCACACGGGCCTCAACATTTCGCCTTCATCGAAATGCAGCAGCCGCGGACGGGATTCGATCCCGCGACCCTCGGATCAGCAGCCGAATACCATATCCACTAGACCACCGTGGCGAGGCCTTGGACTACTTTTTGTTACTTCTTAACTGCATACGCCGTCATTTACAAACGCAGCACTTACTAACGTATTAAAGATACAAACACTACCTAAACTTTCTCAGTGAGTCATGAAATAGCTGTAGTATTCAAAAATCTGATAACTAATTTATTCGAAGTGGGCCTATTTATAAGCATATGTATCTTACGGTATGTCGGATTTATTGAAATCCATCCATGGCTTCAATTTCACACATCACGTGGAGGATGCATTTTTGGAACTTGTTTGTCAAGCCGAACAGCTTTTATATGGCCTCAAAAGCTGCTTCGATGTTTGTTCTAAGATTTTTTAGCGAAACAACAATTTACGTAGAGCTACAAGACATTATCATGTAAATAAGAGTACTGCGTACGAACGACCCGAATCAATTGCGAGGCAGTGCATATTCATCAAAATGCATCTGAAATGGCAGTGAAAGGAGCAAACCTTGAGTGACATCTGCCCACCTTTAATATTTTACCTTAATTGCGGCTTCATGATTCCGGTCGTGTTGTTCGGCGGCACCTGCCGGTGTCACCAAGGGCGTCATTCTTTTTTTTTTCTTCTTCGAGCTATCGTCGTTGATAAAGCGCTAGCGCACGAATTCACGCTGACCACGCGGGCGTCTGCTGCAGCGCGATGTGCATAGGCACTGTAGCAGACGCCCGGAACAGGAAGATGAGGTGCAGCGAGGATCGATTCGCGATTATAACATAAACTCGACACCAGACGCTTTGAGTGCTGCGAGGCTATCATGTGACCACACATCTTTCTTTTGTTGTCGTTCCGTCTGCTTTCACGTTTCCTCCTTGCCCTCAATAGTGTCGAATATGTTAAATGCGCACCCTTCCTATCGCATGCCTTGTCGCTAAGAGATTTCGTAGCTAAGAATATCGCCCGTAAGAGAAAGCTTTGTGAATCCGGCCCCAGGACTACAACTATCGTGAGAAGACGCTTTAAGGAATGCTGCCTCGACGTTAACCCCTGTCTACCTACCTGACATCGATCAAAAGCGCGGCGAATTTCGCACCATCATGCGACCATTCCTGACGTCGCCCTTGTAGAAAGCACCCAGCAGAAACTTCTGTGACACGAGCTGCTGTTCACTTAAAGGTTTCGAAATTCCAGTGTGCGTGGAAACTTCCTTTAGGAAAACAGTTCTTTTTTCTTCCTACGCAATCTTAGGGGCGAGTATGGTATCCTCACTCTAGCGTTACGAAGTGACTGTCAAATAACATGCTTCACTGGCTTAAAGGAAAGGTTGCGGAATAATTTTTTTTTTACTTTGCTGTGGGCATCGTGTCGGGGCTCTGTCGTAGCTGTTCTTGAACGTAGCTAGTGGAACGTGTCGTGGTGCTCGACGTAGGAGTCGGCCACGCTATTACTTAACGTATACTGTCGGACGACCTCTGGCGGGCTCCCTTGGCTATTGCGGGAAGGTCGCAGCTGGAGTTGACTTTTGTCCCATTGCATATCTGAACATACATTACAAACGTAATGACAAGAAGTGGTGGCAGGCCGCATGGGCATTCTAGTGTTGTAAAGAAATTGTCTGGTAAACAATTGGACACGTCTCTGCTGCTCTGCAGCTGATGTATCATTCATATTTCGTTGTTACGCTACGAGTGCACGCGATGTTCCCGTGAGACACGCAGGATGTTGTCATGGCAAAGTGTCGATCGGTAAAGCTATCGGTATAAGCAATGCTGATTGGTGGTGGGATCGGTGCAGCTTCCAGTTGCTCTGGTCGCCTCCCGGCTTATCGTGGGTTCGAGTCCGTGTAGGGGATACTTATTCATTGTAAACGTCCGTTCATCTTGTTCAGATGTCCACTTCCGTGACAGAAATACGTCAGCGATTTCTTGGTCGAACAAGAATACTTTCCTGTCAAAACATCCATCACTGCGTAAAAATTTGCATAGAAATTCAGAAATGAAAGAGACAGTTGCAGGCTTATTAAACAATTAGGGAAACAAAGTTTTTCCTCTTCGTTCGCATCTACCTCTGAATACTGAATGTGCATGTGTGTGCATGTACGCGCATGGGTGTGTGTGTGTGCTCGAATTTTGTCTTTGAAGAACGCCGAGAGTATCGTCCGCAGGAAAGCAATGTTTATCCCTCCCCTAGTCAATGTATGGCGAAACCGTACCATATGTTTGTGTGCTCAGTGACCAGGACTCAGGGATCCGCCTCTACAGCAGTAATGAAGCTTCACGGGAAGGCGGGTGTGAACAAAAGGAATGCGTGATTGAATGACACACGAATACGTGGATTTTATTTGTTATTTCTTGTGGCAGGAAAGGAAATGCCGATGTGTGAGGGGTGCCAAGGGAAATCGAAATGTTAATCGAGAGTGAACAAAAATATTTAGCCTTCCCTTTGCCCCCCCCCCCCCCCCTTTCTCCTCTCGCCAAAGGAGATCGCAAAATAAAGCGAGTGCAAGAAATGGACTTCTGTTCGCGCTGTTGGCCTGTAATTGTTGCAAGCTGTTTCTGCAAAAATAAAAGCGGGATGGAAGGGATGGAAAGTCAGTGTAAGGACAACACGGAGCCTCTGAGCTTCTAATGCTATTTCCTTCATTCGTTTATTTAGATAAAATGTAGAAATGTTGGTTTTGTTTGAGATTAATCAAGCCAAGAGTGGAGAAAAGTCGACACGAGACGTTTTTTTTTCATGCTGTATGCTGTCATTGATGATGATCAGCTAGAATATCTTTAGCGCAGTTATATTCAAGAGAAAATCGCTATGTGCTGGACGACGACATAATGGCGAAGTTACGGAAGCCCTGATAAAATTGTCAGACCACAAATTTTTGGTAACTCAACAAGGTACACAAAGCAAATGGCAAGCGCTATACACTCAGAACCGAATTTATCCCATTGCTACGCAAAAAGTGATATGTAAATGAACGCGTAGGGCAACAAATTGCGCACTGACGAAAAAGACGCTTTGCAATCGTTCTATCGTCCGGTGCCTTAAACTTGACGTACACCTGAACGAAACAAAAAAGAAGTAAAAAATGAAAAGACCCGAAGTTTTTAGTGTAGACGTTTACGTTATTTATTTATTTATTTATTTATTTATTTATTTATTTATTTATTTATTTACTTATTTATTTATGTGTATGCAAGTGTGTGCGAAGCCTGCGTGCACGCACTGACAAGACTAAGCCTTCACGCCTACTTTGCAGAAGTTCCGCGACAGTGTTTAAACCCCTAGATTTCGCAGTTTGTCTGAAAGCGCTTAGTCATGCCTTAGGTGAATCCCCACCAAGCTGCGCGCGTTCAAAGGGGCGGTGCTTAGAATACGGAGCTCTGTCACCGTGCCGGAGGTCGCCTCGAACTGTGGGAACAACGGGACATCGGAGGGTGAGCTGCGCTTTGCTGTCAGAACAAATTGCGAAAAACGGGGCGAACGAGCGTTGGGTCTCGCCAAAACTCTCCCCGCCGGATATGAAGGGGTCCGGCAGGGGTTGCAGCTGCAGCTTCGCGAGATATACAGGGATTAGTCTCGCGCTGTGAAGATTCTACTCCGACCTCTCCCTTCCATAAATAAGTGGTTAATCATGCTTCGGGGTTTGCGTTTGCTTTCGTCTTACCACCTCCCTCAATGATGAGTGAGGGGGAGTAGGGGAAATCCTGCGCATGACATGGGCACGTTCCAGCGCATAGGTAAGTCTGCGCGCGCACCGTCGAAATATACTCCGCATGCTTTCAGTTCTACATGTAGGTACGCCTGTGCTAAGGGTGGGAAGGGAGGGGAGGTGAGGGGAAGTGGGCTCTACGGCGTAAGTAAACACAACGTTGCATGATTTATGTAAATAGCCTACAGGGACTGCGCAACACACTGATTTCGGGAATAAATTTCGATATGTAAACGACAGTCAGGTGATCACACGAATACGTGATGTTTCGCTATCGCGGTTAACCACAGAATAAGCAAGTACAAAGACATGTCAGCTGACGTATAATGAATAGAGCAAACTTATCCCTACAAAAGGCACAAACTGCGCATTCGTACGACCACATTGAACAGAACAGCAAGACAAGGCGGTGTTTGTGTCCTGACCGTTTTACGTGGTCCTTGGTGGCATGCGGAGTTTATGCCGTTTTTAAGGTGTACCATTTCGGCCAATGGTGTCTTTCTTAGCTTCTTAGCTTCTTGAGAGTTTAGAGGACTGATTTTGGAAGACTCACTTGCAACTACGATTACCCTCGGCTACCTCACGCCTGCGGACTGTGTGTGTGACTGTGGATGCTGTACCCTAAGTTGTCGACAGAACCTATTCTTATGCGAACATATTTTTTTTTTCTGTGCGCGTTACAAACTCCCCGTGTCTAGCTCTACGCTGACGTTAACAAATCCTTGAATAGGAAATTTAACCTGAAGCCAACGTTTTCATAAAAGGAATCGTCTTCGCTAGAAATTAGCCCCGTCAAGGAAAACCACGTGGTTCCACACACCACTGGGTGCCGTCATGATAGGTCCACGACGCCAGCTCTGTGGATACGGCGCTTGACTGCTGACGCGGAGGACGTGGGTTCAATCCCGGCTACAGCGGTCGCATTTTCGGCAGAGGCGAAAATGCTAGAGACCCGTTTACTGTGCGTTTTCAGTGCGTATTCAAGAACTTCCGGTGATCAAAATTTCCGGAGCCCAGCACTATAACAGACTTGGTAATGATATCGCGGTTTAGCTACCCAGAACCCCAGGAAATATTATCAACAGTCAACGATAGAGACGTAGTGACCTAAAGTGCAAGCAAAACAATAAAAAGCTCATTAGGATCTGCTAATATATGGGGGCAACATCTAATACATCAAGTTAATTCGCATTTCGTTGCTCTGCAATCAGTGACATTAGCGAGTGCACATAAATAATAATGACATCGTACTATATCAGTGATGATGTGCCCTGCCACAGGAAGCGCATACTTGGCGAGTCAGGCAGCTCACCATTCTTCCTGGTAATATCGCAGAAAGCTTTCACCCATGCTCCCCAACACTCGGAGATGTAAAAGGTTTCTTTTTTCTGTGGACAAGATTACTGAGCAGGACAGATAATTTCCCGCTGTACCATGACGATAATATTGAGCTAACAGTGGCATCCACTACTCGGGGAAATATCTAGCTGCACATATTTATCGCACGGTGCCATAATATCTGCCCCTTTACCGGTACGCAGTACTGCTCCCGATGATGCCGCTAATGCAGATTGGCTAGTGATAACTGAACCAAGGTCGATAATTGACACCAGCTTGTGATTTCAGGCAAACAGATCACTACGTCCGCGCATCGCAGAACGCATGATGTCGAAGCGTAAAATTCGGTACTGGTGCCCTTTGAATAAATCGACGCTCCAAACGAGTCGGAATTAAGTGGCGCGCGGAACGTAGTTTTTCTAGAGGAGCTGTTAGAATAACAACGATTCTGCGAACTTAGCCCATTGGTATCACGCCCTTGCCTTGGTGGCGTTGCACTCTTTTCTGGAGTTCGCCGTTTTGATAAGAAACCAGCGTAACGAGGCGCATAAGAATGTTTTATAGTTAGAGTGCCTGTCAAGGTTAAGGGCAACGACCCTTCGATTTATTCCGCTTCCTTAAGGGAGCAACTCTCATTCATATATGCGCTCCTCTACGAGTATCGCAGCTGATGTAGAATACTGCGAAACTTTTCTTGCTGGGCAAAATACCGACGTCTACTGCCACGAGGACGTTCTATTCTGCACTTTTAGTGATCAATATTGCACTTTTGGTGATCTCCAAGGTATACTTTCTTACTCGGGTACAAATCAAATCGGCGCCCATCAGGAGTGCCAAGGCCTATTGCGTGATGATCAAAGGGGCAGGCCGTACACATTCGGCCCAGGAGCTTCTAGGTAAAGTTAATATAGCCTTGGCTACACACAAGTCGGCTCTTGCAAGATGAGAGGCAGAAGCAATCAGCGCTCCGGCCTTTGCGCGCTCATTCCCGGCAGCTGTTACTGATACTTCATGCCAGAAGTCTGCGCGGCTGGTAGCATAGCGTTGCTTGGAGAGATTGCAGAGGCGTACGGGTTCAGCACCTTCAAGTGTTGCGCTGTTGGCGCGGTAATGATGCAGCATGGAGGAAGAAAAGCTCGGAGGAGAATCCGAGCAGCATAGCAAAATGTCTGGCCGAAAGTCACGTGCTCTAGGGAGCGCTGCTGGGACACCTCGATCACGCTGTCATATCATGAACCTCGTTAGCAAGCAACGCATGTGTCATTTGCGCATGCATCAAAAGCGTTGCATGCACTAGTGATGTAAACCATGGCCGAGGCGTAAAGGTGGAGCCCTCTCACAGGGTTTCAAGAATGTGACGTAACAGCCTCTTTTGAGTTTTATTTCTCCATGCGGTCGGCAGCAACAACGAGAACATATTGCAGCTCGACAGACTGTCTTTACCTGGAGAAATGTTTCTCTCTGCAAAAAGGCAGGCCTTCTGCCTATCTGATCGGAAGGCTGTTATTAAATCCAGAGCTTTCCTTGGTTTAAGATTAAGGGGCTTATATTAAGGGGCTTAGCAGATTAAGGGGCTTAGATTAAGGGTTTAAGATTAAGGGGCTTAGCGCATATGGCTACTATGGCGTTATGTAGAACGTAAATGTAAGCGAAAGCCAAGAAATCAGCATGGAAGCCAAGATCTCAGAAACAACGCCTACGTTGCTAGAATAATGACTTCCTCAGTGACTACGGTGATACTGCTGCAAATATATATACAGGGGCAAATACATGTAGCGACTAAAAGACGACGAAGAACTGCTTTGGCGGGGGAACGGGGGAAGAGAAAGAAGAAGAATAAAATCTTCTGTCTCTGTCAGTGTTGGAATGTTACATTGGCGCAGTCATCGGCAGGATTAAGAACGCAACTATGTGGATAACTTTGACTTTATCCCGAAGTTCAAGTGACAGGCCATATTTTTTGACGTGCGACGTGGATGAAGAAACGTATGAATTGCCTGAAAGTATCACAACGTTCGAACTACGTGAGTTCGTCGCTCAGAAAGCTGGGAAGACGCCGGAGGAGATCGACAACCAACCATCAGTGAAGATGAAACTGAAGTACTCCGAGTTTCAAGAATACATCATGCGGCCGCTCTTGAAAGAGTCGTCAAGGGTTGCGCCAAGTAAAGAAGATTATTCCGTTAGCTCATGCCTCATGGAAATTCTCCACCGTCAACAACAGCACGCAGAGCGACAGCAGCAGTTCATGGATAGTCTTCTTCCCGTCATCCAGGCACAACAAAGACCCAACAAGGAGATAGGAAAGCCTGATCCATTCGATGGTGAAAGCACAAGGCCGGAAACCTGGATCAAGTTCTACGAACACGCGTGTGAGGACAACTCGTGGCAAGAATCCAGTGAACGCATCAGGAACATGCGTCCATTCCTTACCGGACTGGCTCGAAAGTGGTACGAGCTTCACTACGCTGGACACGAGACCGACACGTGGGATGAGTGGAAAAGCAGTTTCCCTGCAGCTTTCGACGAAAACCCCGTTGAAAGGTGGGACCGAGCAATCTTTTACAAATTTCGATCAGGAAAGCCCCTCGAGTATTTTTATGAGAAAAGGCGGCTTCTTCAAATGGCAAACCCGGAACTTCCGGAGTCGGCGATAGTTCCGCTCATTATTCACGGCCTTCCTAAGAAACTCCAGAGACAGGCACAAGTGCAATCGCCAAAAACTGTCGAGGATCTTCTAGTTTCTATCAGGAACCTCTCAATTGATTGGAATTCCCAGAACCCACGTCGACCAGATTAGCATTACGACAGGGCACCTTGGAGGTCACGTGATCATGACAATTGGCATGGCCGAAACCGAGCGGTTAATGTAATCTCCGATGCCAGTAACTACCAAGAGCAAATGATGGTTGGTTTGTGGGGTTTTACGTCCCAAAACCAGTTCTGATTATGAGAGACGCCGTAGTGGAGGGCTCCGGAAATTTCGACCACCTGGGGTTCTTTAACGTGCACTGACATCGCACAGCACACGGGCCTCAACATTTCGCCTCCATCGAAATGCAGCCGCCACGGCCGGGATTCGATCCCGCGACCCTCGGATCAGCAGCCGAGTACCTCAGCAGCCGAGTACCGAGTACCGAGTACCAGATGCAGCTGAAACAAAAAAAACGAATAAAAGAGGGTGCACAGTCCCACCTGACGACAAAATTGGAGACTGTTTTTCTAACGGCTCTTAACCTTCTGTATATCAAACTAAAGTTAAATGGTGAAGATGTTGATGCTCTCGTAGATAGTGGGGCATCTGTGTCTGTCATAAATGAGGCACTTGTAAAGAGGAAATAAATTATTCGAGGGAGGTCGGTACAAGTACAAAGTTTTGATGGGACGAGACAAATTTACGATAAATGGGTGAGAACAAGTGTCTCTTTTCAAGGCCAGAATGCTGACATTGACGCTCTCGTAGTAAAAGGGTGTGACTACAAATTTTTACTTTCCCGACCTGATATGAAGACCCTAAAGTTAAACCTTTATTGGAATGATGAAGTGACTGTGGCGAAAGAGACGTGCGCCTCCTTGAGTATCGCAGATCGCCTTATTACATGTGAAGACGACGTCCGCCACAAGTTCCCCGAACTTGTCTGCTTAAGCAACTACCCACCAGCAACAACAAAATTTTCGGTTCCTTTCAAGCTGAAAGACGTTACACCGGTCAGGAGAAAGCCTTACAACATGTCACGCGAGAAGAAAATTTGGTTGAAAAACGAGATCCAAAATATATTAGATGCTGGCATCATACGACCATCGGTGTCTACGTTCGCCTCACCAATTACGCTGGCTCCCAAAGAAGATGGATCTTTGAGACTATGTACAGACTAGCCAATCTTGAATCACCAAACGGACCTATTCCCTTTTCCTATGCCAAGAATTGATGGCATAATTGAAGAAACGGGAGGTTGCAAAATCTTTTCCAGAATAGATCTTTGCAAAGGATTTTGGCAGGTACCACTCGAAGAGAAATATAAAATGTACACGGCTTTTGTCACTCCCTTTGACGTATATGAGTACAATCGCTTACCTTTCGGGTGGAAGAACAGCGCTGCCTGGTTTCAAAAGATGATGAATGGCGTCTTGAAACCCTTTCTTGGAGTATTTTGCAACGTCTATGTCGACGATATCTTAGTCTATTCAAAAGATGAAACGTCTCACGCTGAACACCTGACTGCTGTTTTGATCGCACTGAGCGAAGCTAAACTGAAAGTAAATTTTAAGAAGAGTGAGTTCTTCAAGACAAAAATTACATTTCTTGGACGCGTCCTGGGTGGATTTACTAAAAGCACTAAGGAAGAATCCGTGGAGCGCGTAAGGCACATGAAGAAGCCAGATAGTGTACACGCGCTCAGAGTTTTCCTTGGGCTTGCCGGACACTTCAGAAACTTCATAAAAAATTTTGCGGCCCGATCAAAACCATTGAACAATTTGCTTCACAAGAACACCGATTTTATTTGGACTGATGAATGTGAAAAGGCTTACGACGACTTAGTATCAGCCATATCATCAGATCCGATCCTTACACTACCCGATTTCAGTCTTCCCTTTGAACTGACGACAGATGCTTCCAACTTCCGTGCAGGTGCTGTTCTGTATCAGCGAAAACATGAAAGAGGAGCCCAAGTTATTGGCTACTATTCGTATACGTTTACGAAGGCAGAGCAGGACTACAGCACAACAGAGAAGGAGGCATTGACTGTTGTTCTCGCAATGAGGTATTTTCGCTCTTACATCGAAGGTGCAAAATTCAAACTATTCACTGATCATCAGGCACTTACCCATTTGCTGAATGTTTCACAACCAAAAGGGAGAATAGCCCGATGGGTCAGTGAAATCCAGCAGTTTGACTTCGAAGTCGCACACAGAAGCGGGCAAGAATTATCAGATGCTGATGCACTTTCTCGGCTTCCAGTAATCAGTGAATGTGGGAACAAGGAAAGTGTGAACCTACTCAAGCTCTGGGAAGGTACAGAGCAATTGATCCCCATAGGAAGAAAGTTCCAAGAAGATAAAATCTTCTGTCTCTGTCAGTGTTGGAATGTTACAATACACTTACAGGTACATTGCAGGGAACAGTAGCAGAGACAGGGTAGCGGGTACTGCGCGCTTGTCCTTGTCGGTTATTTGTCCGTGTGCGTAAGTAGTGCCCAGAAACATCTACTCAAGGAATGCCACCTAACCCACTGCAAAACATTGGTTCTGACTATGAAAGAGCGCACTGATATGTTGTTGATTGGGGGGAACAATGTGAATGAGAACTCTCATTACCACTCATGGCTGCAGAAGACGCGAACATAGGCAGACAGAGAATAGCTAATCGAGTTTTACAAACCTGACCGTACCAATCTTACAAAAGACTCAGGTTAAACAGAGTAAAAGAACGAAAACACGCACTCGTTAATTACTAAATCAAAAGGCCTCCTTCGTTCCTTGCACTGCTGGTGCACAGAAGAATTAATGGTTAGTCCTTAAATTAGCCTGGTACATTTGAAGGATCATTAAACGAGATTTGTTAACGAATGCCTGGCTGCCACTGCTAATTAATGCACCTTCTTTTCGACGCGTGAGAGCGGTACGGCCGGCAGGTTAATAATAGCTAAGCTTTGGTCGGAAGAATTTAGGATTAGTAGAAGTCCATTGTGAGAGTCGTAATTAGTTAAAGAGGCACAATAGAGTTTTCATCTAATATACATGTTGAGATTAAATGCAATCGGCGATTCACAACTTTCTCTGGCTAACAGTATTAATGATTAGGAAGTATGAGGTGAGCGGATAATGGTTAGTGTTGCTTTTCAGACGCTGAACACTACGCAATAAAGACCTTACTTGTGGAGTGGAACACGGAGAAAGGAGCTCTTTTCATGTTATCGTGTGAAAGTGATGCATATGGGAGCATTGGCAATCAGTGCGTAAGGAACATTCGAATGCAATGAGATCCTTGAGAGCTTCATTCTTTCTTCATTCTTTTTTTATTATAGTGATGCTCGAAACGCCGACGTATATGCATGTCGCCATCACTGAAGAAAGAAGGAATAATTGTGCCTGCCTACCTACCTGCGGAGTCGCACAAATAATTACACGGTGCGATCGACCGAATCTACATAGTTTTTGTACAGGTTTCCACTGCCGGTTTTCTTTTCCGTGCGATCACCTAGCAGGAATGCACCCATTTGCATCAATGACGAAGGGGGAAAGGAGGAAATATTTATATAGCACTATCACTGTATCGAGGGAAGTGCTCTTCTTCAACCGCTTGTGTCTGAACTATCATGCATTTGTGTCTGGTAAGGAGTCAGTCATTACTTGTTAGGGACTGATACTGTAGTGTCGAAAAGTGGCAGCAATGCATGCCTAATAAGCGCAATTTTTTCCATGTCTCCAGAAACGATGTAAAACTGGCCAAGAGCGCGAGTATGATATTGTCCGATGGAAATGTAGGAGCAATCGAGACTCCGCCTTAGAAAAAAAAACGAATGCAGCATGAGAGAAACAAGGAAAAGAAAAGGCATGGAGGTTATCTAGACACGCTTCCAGGTAATTTCAGACAAAGAGAGAGCCAAAGGATGTGGTAGCAGGAATAAATAACACGAAATTCCACTTCATAACACTGAGCTCTTAGATCTGTAGAAATCCAAACTAGAAGAGAAGCTCAGTGGAAGATGGAGGCTTGAATCGGTGAACAGATCGCTAAAAACGATGTAGAAAAGGGAATGTCGCAGGAGCCAACGTTTCGACAAGTGGACTTGTCTTCGTCAGGACCGTCCTGGCGAAGACAAGTCCAATTGTCGAAACGTTGGCTCCTGCGACATTCCCTGTTCTACATCGTTTTTAGCGATCTGTTCATAGATCTGTAGAAGGTATATGAGCATAGTCGGCCGTGGGTATATGGGCTTCGCGCTAAGTGAAAGCCCTCGAGGGAGGGGATGAGCGCGCTCAAATAAAATAAGGAAAGTGCGGATCGTCGAAAATAGCGACGCCGACAAGAAATACTGAGAGGTAAGTTGCAATCCTATATGTGCAAATCCGCATCCCATCCATAAAGCCCAGGTAGATTGAATTCGTTCCGAATATAAGGCACACAGCGACGCCTCTGCTGCCCGCCTTGAAAGATCCTTCCTGGGAATGTTCCAAATGGAAGACATCCAGTAGTGCATTATTGAGAGAGCTTTGCTCTCGGCTTACCACAAGGAACGAAGTAGCATCAGACACTACAGGATAGTCGAATTTTGCACTAACCTGACTGCCCGCCACATATCCACAACACAGAACCCCTGTTGCACGTCGGCACATAGGCGTTTCCCAAGGCGGAAATTCGTGGTTTCGAGCCCGGCAAAGTGATTGCGGGGAGTTTCAGAACGAGTAATGATTTTCTTCGTTTTTTTTTCCCCGCTATTTACTACTATCATCGACCACGTGGGTGTGAAGGAAAGGACGGAAATGGATAAAGTGGGGACAACGGAAGTAAACAGCCTACTCGACTCGTCGGTTATGCTTCCACTACTTTTTTTGTGCCTTCACAGGCGTTATGATTCGCACAGGCGTTATGATTATTAATCACGAAATGCCAAACTTTCTTCTTTCGCCTATTACGCTCATTTTGTGAACATTGCGGAGTTCAGTACTTGTGAAATCGTGAGATGCCATCTCCGTCGAGTATTGCCACCCCCTGATCCTTCGGGGTCTCCTCTTCCTAGAGAAACATATATATACTTTCACATTGCAGCGTTAATGTATTGTATGGGTTACATGCCACCCGAAAGCGGCCCCCTAAGTCGATGACGTTGTGCTGATTAAGCGCGACATCCTCGTTAACATGTCTTCATTGGAAACAAGAGCTCACCCGAATAAAGAAGCTGCTTCATTTCATGTGTAGGCTTATCTTGCGGAATTATACAAACTAAAAATTCACAAAAAGAACTAACTGAGCACAGCTCAGAACATTTCTCCTGCAGACGCAGACAATTACGCTTATTTCACATGTGAAAGTGCTGTGTAAAACGGACGAAGAGAGAAATAAAAAGGGGTGAGGAAAACTTGCAGCCATCACCAGTTGAGACATAGCACGTCCTTCTTTTTCTCTCTCTCTCCCGCTGTGTGTATGTGTGTGTGTGTGTTTCAGGGAAATGATATGTCGGTTGAAGGCATACGATGCGGGTCGATCTAACGCAACCTCCTGTGAGATGATATGGTTACTGATTCTAGCAGAAATGATCAAGCACACCCCAGAAGCCAGAAGCGTGCACGCACACTATCGACTGCTATTAGACACACGAAAAAAAGTTAAACAAGCGCTCTTCTACCTGTTTGACCAATTCCGATACATCGTTCTCGTTCCGCAGCCCGATCACTCGGTCATAAAGGCATGCTTCTCCTCTAAAACAGCGAGACGCTTATGGACATCCTTAAAAGTAGGCAACATGTTGGCGTCTCTGATCTGCAGTGGCATCGCAGACGCTTGCTTAAGAATTACTCGCGATATTGTGCAATGTTCTGGCCGCCTTGTTCAAGCTTGGCCGAACAGGTTGGCAAAGAGCGCGCGCAAGAAAATGACACAAGGGAGGCAGACTGGTCGAACACGAACTGCCAGCAAGGAGTTTACTTTTGCTAATCATAATAAATATCTTGGTGGTATTATTCAACGCTCTTTCTTTTGCTTTTCTATCTGGTCTCCTCTTTTTCCCTCCTTTTTTCTAAAAACGGTTGCGCACGGAAATACAATGCCTCTATAATAACGAATATACAACATGCTCAGAACGAGTACAATATATTATGTCGGCGCAAAGACAAAGCAAATTAGTTGCGCAAGTTAGTGTATTCAGACCACCTGTGCACCAAGCTCTGCTCGTATATTATTGGAAAGACTGCAGGTGCCTATAGCTTATAAACTACGGTTACATTCCATGCCTCTCGCCTTCACGTGCACCTTGAATTTAGAGGAGTTCTTGCGATGGAAGTGACCTAAACAAATGGTAAAGGTGAGAGAAAATGAAACAATATCATAATTCGGATTATACGGCATAACAGCGAAGGAACACCGTAGGCGTCACACGAGTTGCAGAGGTACAGCGCAGGGCACGCGTTTCGGTTGTGATGATGACATCATGCTGACGTAAGAATTCACGCAACTGACGTAAAGAAATAAAGCAATCAAATATGTGCTTTTGAACAACTGGACTCACTTCAAGGTAATGGGGTAGTCATGTATGGAATGTGCGTGCAAATCAGTGCTCACAAGCAACGTGTAGACGGCAGAGTGGACAGGATTAGAGCACTCAGGACAGCCCAGTGCTCTGCGTATTTCGCCATAGAGAACAATGAGTCTCACTTGATGTTAGGCAGCACTGGCAGCGTCGTAGTACGCTCGTCCTTGTACTGTACCGAGCCTTAACTTTTAATCTGGGCTGTAGTTAACGACACCATCTCTCGTGCGTGTAATTGCGTGCCTTATGGCGGTAAGATGCCCGCAGTGCACTGTGACAACGAGTCTGTCGTAAAGCGCTTCCTTGGTACTGGAGAGCTCCCGCAATCACTCTGAGCTCGATTTCGTTCCCTCTCTGCTATTACATCTTCTTTTTTGATCTTTTACAGGAGCCCGTAAAGACCTGCAAGCATTTTATGGCTCCCATTTGTGCCTTTCTTAGCCTTTCCCAGTATCCGAGCTGCCGGCTCTTCAATCTCCCAGGCAGCCTCACCTATACGCAATACAGACTGCTGAGACAAACGGCCGGAAATCTAATTTATGACCCCCCAATTCCAGTTTATGGTCTGGCGCGCACGGTTTCCTAGTTTGGTGCTCTTCGAGGTATAGCGAAAGTGTGACGCAACACCAGCCATTGCACAAAACTCGTCATGTCACTGCTTATTTTGACGAGCGCTCCGCAATAGTATATAAACTGAACCAAAACTCGCCGAGAGAAAGTTCTCTGTCTGTATTCGCATATGGTGTATAAGCTCTTTACTTTCTCATCAGAAGTGTATTTCAGCTTTAGTCGCAATTTCACTGTCCTGGCGCAACCGCCACGTGGCAGTGGTACGCAGAATTGTGCAATATTTCTTGCGTGAGTGTTAATGCCAGCGTTAATCACAAAAGAGACGTTGTAACGAACGACGAAAAACCGGAAAGAGGCAACAATCGCCGAACATTATAAGAGTACCGAGAGCTTCTCGTTGTTACCCGACCTCCTTACCATGCCCCTTAGTACACAGTGCTTTGTTACACTGGACGCTTGTGGATGGAAAAGGAGTGAGTTTATTTTGATTAGGAGTAGTTATTATAGACTTAACTTATCCGAGTGAAACTTGCGTTATTCAAGTGTAGAGCCTGGGGAGCTCAAGACAAAGAACGTTGGCAATAGAATATTTAATGATGCTCTGGAGGCATATGAGGTAGCGAATGGTTTGATAATATAGCGTAAATGCCTACCAAGGTATTAAAATATTTTCGTAACCAATGAGCAATAAAAAGAAAGGGAGGGGGGGGGGGGAGCTACATGTGATTCTGTTACAGGTGGTTACAGAACTGCCGATACGACGCTCAGTTTTAGACTGCCCGCTCACTTGACTGAGGAAAAGAGCTGAACACGTTTATCCTGCACCTATGTCGGCCCTTTTGCTTTGGAGATATTGTACGTTCAGGCGTTTATGCACTTTCAGCATTGCCTAGAAAGTAAGAAATATTTTAAGACAACTAGCGTAGCTTGTAAGTATAAAGGACTGCAACGAAGAGCGCGTCCTATGAAGACGTTAAGACGACTGCGCGTGGTCTCGGAGCTATGCAGAGAGAAGTATTTGGTGTGGAAGTTAACAGATGAACGTTTCCTAACAGTCTCAGGTTCAGCCCACGAGTAAACCACACAAGGAATTGTAAGAGTGTGCCGGAGGAAGCGAGCAAATTAACATTGCAGGCTGCTATCAGCTCAAGAAGGCTGAAAAACGTGCAAAAATTGTGAAATTGGTTTTTAAAAAGCTAGCATCGAAGTCAAACGACAGAATAGTTAGTTCGAAGTCACCGAAACTAGCGATAGCAGTCCTTCCCCTAAGACATGTTCCGGAAGAAAAGACAAAAGGTATGCAAAGCTGATAAAGAAAACAATCTATGAAAACTAATGAAAATGACTCCTGACCGCACCAAGAGAACTAAGCTAGAAAAATATACATAGCCATAGAAACTCCAGAAAATCTGAGATTCCGCAGCGAGAATGTTTGACAAACGACAGGATTAACCACATGACTTATGGGAATCTCTAACTTCTATGCATTACTTCTTTCTCTTTTTTTTTGTTTGATTAGTTTTGTTTATGGAGAGACTTGTTATCTTTTTATTTTCTTACTGAGGCGAGTATAACCGTTCGGGATAGCTGTTTGGATATCTGCTAGGTACGCGCCGCCAGTTTGTCGCCTTCCAGCTGACGTGCCTCGAAATCTTGCTTCAGGGCGATGCTTTGTCGTGCCATGGCCAGCCTTAAGGGAAGGCATGGTGCGCGCGCAGATTTTCTCGCGCATTAAACCTGCTCTTCAGCGCGGTTCTGGTGCGGCATGCCTAAGGCAATCTTTCACTTTTCATTTATGACACGCTGTGAATATTAAAAAAAAAACGAATGTATACGCTCCAATAAAACGCAGCTAAGTTCGCATGGAGAAGGAAGTAAGAAAGGATGAAGTAATGGAAAGTGAAGTCGAGAGATTGAACTACAAATAAGGAACAATGTAAAGCAACTTAATATATTGTCCGTTCCGCACTATGCAAAAATAAGAACGTAACCTCCCCGACAGGTATTATTCGAGACAGGCGCCGTGTTAGGTTCCTCCTTCTTGCTTTAGCTGCTGTTTTGGCTGTTTTGCACCCGTGTTCTCGTAAGCATGATGTGTGCGCATGCGTGTTGCATTAAAGAAACGCATAAGCGTGCGTTTACGGGGTCTAGTATTTTAGATTTCCCACCCTCATGTGCAGTGCTCAGCGACTCAAACGCGACACTCGAACAGCATGATGGCCGGTGTATTTTACGCTACAAGAGTGCACTGGGTGAATACAGGGCGACCAAACTGAAACACAACGCTAAAAAAAGGCTGTCGCTTTCATAGAGTACCAATGGTATTTGTGTCGGCGTCTCCAGCGTAAACCGACGACTCAGAAAGCCCTCGCAGCCGGGCCCTTTAAGCACCGTAATTCATTCGATGGGCACTGTAAATCTATCATGTTTTTTGCACTTTGTACATTCTGGTCCCCGATAAAATTATAGCTATAGCCAGGAAAGTAGACGAAAACGGTCCGATTTTAATACCATATCAGGGGCTTTGGGTTGGACATGGTTTTGTGTGATACTTGCCGCTTTTCTGCATGCGAGTATTTGTTTGGTCACAGTGTACTGAATATAGAAGCATGGATGTGGCAAAAGCCCTAGTGATTATACCTCGTTATTTCAGCGCACCAGGACCCAGATATTAAGCGCCTCCATTGGGGGCCATAACATCCGTATTATATTGATGTGCTGTATATTATATGTTATAATGCAGTGGTCACTTTGCACGAGGTGACGCTACGACACTTTGGTTTACTTCGCCGGTGTCGCCAACTAACTCCACTATATGGAAGCGAAAGAGTGGCATGGCTTGTAGCAAGTCTGGGACTTTCGCTTCATCGCTTATTGACAAAGCTCGCCTTTACATGCCGAGCTTTGTCATTTTCAAGTGACAGACAAGCGGCCACGCTTCACGAACACATCCTAGTGTTTCCGAGCATGCACTCGAAAGCTCCGAGCATTGCAAACCCTTTCCCAGTGCTAAGCAGTTTGTCTCAGGGTTCGTCTCAGAGGGTTCGTCTCAGAGTGTGGACCTTGTATGAGCACCTCGTTTCCCGAAAGAGCGAATGAATGACAGCCAATATGCTTCATGAATTTTTGCGACGCGAAAACAAGCAAACAATAAAAAAGGTCTTCCTTCGAAAGCAACAGAAAAGCACGGCGACATAAATAGGTCATTGTTGGCAGTGTACTCCATCTTTCGGGAGACTTCCCAATATTAGCGGTCCATTTGCACATTGTGACGTGGCTCCAGCAAATACGCACGTCAGCGGACAAGAACACATGACTGCCTTGTGTTATTCGATTTACATCAGGCCGCCGTTGCATTAGGGCGTTTTTCAGCTCTTTGATTGGAAAAGAGTTTGTTTCGCCATTTATTGTTCGTAAAAACGGGCACTATAAACCGTGTAGGCTTACACACGCGTGTAGTGCAGTAACTCCAGCAAAGACATATTTGATTGCTCTGTTGACGACAAAGACATGTCACATGTCGCGTGTTTGGCGTCAAAAAACTTAAATACGGATATATAAAATGCCCTATTTCGAAACCCTTGTTTGAATGAGTTCAGGATTTAAGAAAGTTTCTTGCTTGACAAGCATATTAACGCAATAAAAACGACTTTATAAAGAAAAATATATTCTGCACACTGCGTTTTGCATATGAACAGAGCTCTTCGGACAGGCTTATTAGGCCCTCATGCCAGCATAAGGGAGAATGGAGAACAGCTTACGTGCTTTTCACTTGCTTACGACGTTTTGTTAACATGTACATCAGGCGGTGAACTACAAAGGATGATCTCTTGAATATACACTGCAAAGTAAAGTGGTGATCTGAAAATTAGGACGCACAAAAGTAATGTTCAATAGCCTAGAAAGAGCACGGTGGCTTGCGAAAGGTAGCGACTCACTGGAATTTGTGCGCGAATGCATCTACTTAGGGCAGCTAGTGGCAACGCATTCGATCTACAAAGCTTAAGTAACGACCATAACGGGCTGGGGTGCTTTTGGCTGTCATCTTCAGATCATGATTTGCATCTTACCATTGCCCTTCAACGGGAATGTGTCTAACAGCTTCATGCTACCACTACCTATCTACAGGGCAGAAACCTGAATGCTCGCAGAATTTAGCTTAAGCTCAGGTCGAATCAGAGTGCCATGGAAATGGAAAGGATAGGTGCCGCGTTAAGAAACAAGAAGACAGCTGGGTAGGTCTAGCAAAAAGCAAGTGTTGGCAAAATCTCACTGGACATTTAAGGCAACATATTGACATAGGCCGTAACAGAGCGTGGCACTAAGGGTAACACAGTGGATCTCTAGAGAAGGCAAGCCTAGAAATGGCCGGCTGGGGAGATGGAGGGAAAGAAGGCTACATGGGTAACTGATATGAAAAAGATTGTGCGGAACTGTAGCCGCGGTTAGCACAGAACCGTGTTGTCTCGAGAAAAATAGATGTCGGCAACCTGCACTGTAAATAGAAAGATGATGATCATTATGATTATGACAACGATGACGACTGAAAAGTTCCCTTAAACAAAGAACAATATAACTGCTTACAAGTACGTAACCAAATTTTCTGTATTGAATGATGTCACTCTTCCGTGACATTCGCACTCACAATTCAGCAGAACTCGCAAACTTTCTAGCGCAGTCTAATTTTTTTCTTTTTATTGCAATTTTGTAACATGGTTTACAGCCTTCAGCAGTGCACATACAAGCCACAAGACTTGCTTGCGCCATTGAAAATCTACTTTTCTGTGTACCGTATCATGCTCAGCATACTGAAGCATTTTTCGCAAGAACATATATTCGCTGACTCGAAGTTATATTAAGGTCCTTCTACCCAGGCCTCATCGGTTACATTGTATTAGCTGTGTGTTATAATCAGCTACATTACGCGAGTAGAGTAGACGGACAGAACTCACAAGTGCAGTTCGTTATTTATTTCCTTTTCTTCTCCCACTAACTTACCCACACTCATACACTTCCTCTCTTTGATCATGGCGAGACCCTAGCGATAGGCCTAGTTATTATCGTAAATGGCCCAAACATTTTCTCGAACTTCTCCCATGTTGAAATGTCCTGGCTCCAACGCATGCGCCGTTGCCTAATACCCCACTGATGGCCAACCCGTAGCCACGTTTATTTTGTCCAAGTTTTTGCCTTCCTTAGGCATAGAGGCACTCCAGATTACGCAGTTTCACAGCAATATAAATAAATAAAGTAGCGAACCCTCACTTGAGCACAATTTGTGTAATGATCCGCAGACACAACACTGAAGGGTCCGCACTGCGTGGAATGGGCCATTGAAGAAAACAATTGATTTGAGAAAGAGCTGTTGGGAAATGAGTGAGCCCTTACGAAGAGATGAATGGCGAGTCATTCAGAGATATGTAGATAAAAAAAACAAAACAAGGAGGCAGATGTCGAGAGCGACTAAACGGTGCACTAGAAAGAAGGCGAACAATTTAAATGGTTGGCCAAAATGGGCCATTTCTCCTCAAATGCTACTTTGCGAATGCCACAAGCTGATTTAATGGCGGGCGCTGATATTAGGTTGCGCAGGGGGTCAGCAAATGTGATATGCTTCTTGTTTACTCTGAAGTACTTGACATACTGTTATTGCCTCAGAGCTGTGGCACTGGTGGAAGAAAGCGCACAAAAAAAGAAATTCTGGTTGCTGCAGCACAGTTTTTGCACCTCCATGAACAAAACTGTCGTTATATTTTTCAGGTCTTTGTGCTGGAGATTCGCATTAAGAAAACGATCATTTGTCTTTCGAGTAGCTTGGCGTAACAACTGTCCGGTAGTGTCATCGTTAAGCAGATCGCACATTCGTTATGCCGATCAAGCATTCTTGATCACACGATTGTGATTCATGCGATATTCTTCTAAAGCTTTCTTTTGCAATACATGTTTATTTATTTACGCCAAGTTATCGTTAAGCTTATTTTATTCTAATTGCGCAATGCGCCCCCGCACTGGAAATGTCTTAGTGTTCAGGTGAACAGTTCCACAAGACGTTTTAATGACAGAATAATCAACCAGCTTCTGGAGCCAAGGAATAGCAATATATCAGCCAGAAGAAAATTTTTGCATGAGTAATTGCATGAAGTCTTGTTACATAACCGTGTACAGTGGGATAAATTGCATGTTACAGTTGCTTAAATTCGTAAGCAAAGCATTGCATTACCATACGTACTGATATGGAAGAAATTTGACAACAGTTACAGCAACAACAACAACAAAAGTGGGAGGGGGGGGGGGGGCAATCACGAACGCCTTCGTGTTGCCATTTCTTGCCATGTAGGCTTACTCTAGGTTGCCCTTTTATGGCCAGAATAAACCCGGTATAGCAGTGCGTCTAAGTGCAAGAGGCTTTCGGGAAGTCCCGAAAACGATGTTAGTGTACAATAAGTACGCTGCTCGGTCAGTAACAGCCGCCACGTAAGAGAAAACAGTGAAAAAGCTGACCCACTTGCACGCTGCCAGAAGCCTTGGCTTTCTGACTGTCTTCTTCTCAACAAAGTTGTTTCTGTTGAAAATGTGGTTATGGGCTTTTGGCTGACTTTCGCGGGCTGCGAATGGAGATATATGGCCCGATCGTAAGCGCTGCTGCTGGAGCACTCAACGTTACCAGTACCAGTTGGTTGGGATTAGGTGAGAATGTCGCTGAAGCTCTCCCGTTTCCGGGAATAGAGGTCACGTCCAACGGTACCGCTGTAGAGCACGTAAGGGGAAGAACTCAGCTTGTTGTGTTAGCGATTTGTTTGGTGCCCTACTGTGACGCCTCTGTTACCTTCATCATTTGGTCTCGCTTCGTCAGTATCTACACTGAGTTTCAGCTGTCTTTAGAATGACGGAGGGAAGGCACCCCAACTTCGTCATGTTGGGAGGCTTCAGTTACTCACGCTTTGAATTAAAGGCTTCACATTTAACATCGCTGGGCTGCTGTGGGGAGCTCCAGTTGATGATGAGGGAAGTTTCAATCTACCTTATCTAGAGTGTGAGGATCAAGTCAAATCTCATTCAGGTCGGTCGGTCGGTCGGTACGGCAATTTACGCCGCCAGACCCTCTATTCACACCCATTTTCACTACAGCCAAACGAGGAGATACACGAAATTTCATTTCTGATCACTACTTGGGCATTAGGGCCCCACTCACTACAGTAGCGAGAATATTAACATTTGTATACGTTCTGCTAGGTAGCAAGCATGCTATAAGAGCGTTAGTTAACGCCTGAAACATGATGTGTTTCCCAACAGGTCTTCAATAACAAAATATTGCAGTGGAAAACTTTTATATTAACGGGTTTGTTACGCGTGGTTACCTTGCTCGTATTTCATGTAAAGCCGATAAACATATGCAGTAAGAGGGGCTACTACGCCTTTCTCAAAATAAGTTGGTTCCATCAAACATGGCGGTCTAAAATTCTCTAAACACTGCGTCATTTTTATGAAGCCACGTAGGAGGGCGTAGCCAGGGTGGGTTTTCTGTGGGAAAATGCCCGCTGACTGCGGCTGGCGGCCGCACGTGTTACACGTGCAAGTAGAAGAAAGAAGGCGAAAGCTTCCACTCGGCCACGCAGAGCTCAAGACTTAGCGAAGCTGGTCGATCTGACGGCGTCACAATAAGCTAACAAATGCCTAGCATAACCATGTTCAACCCAGTTACAAACAAGTTACAACCTAGCTCTAACCAATTTGAACCTAGTTACTCAAAATTGGGCTTAGCTACAACCATGTTTAAACCTCGACAAAGCCAAATTCAACCTGGCTACAACGAAGTTTAACAAGCATCATCCAAAAGCGCAAACAAATCGGCCAGCTTCGTTGTGCCTTGAGGTTGGCGCGGCCGCGTGCAAGCTTTCGTTTCTTTATTTTACGCCCAGTTCAGAAAGGTGCTGCATTTTAGGTACCACGAAATCTGATATTCTGACGCACCTACCAATTTTTAAATGCCACGAGATAAAGCAAAAATGTTTGCAGAAGCTTCACGAGAACTTCACAAGAACGATACGATTGTTAGGCTCCCGTTACTAATTGCGAACGCACAACTTGCGCGGCAACTCTTTCCACGAAACCAGTGTTCTTTTGTTTGTTTGTGTTTTAGAAGGGGGGAGTTGGCGAGGGGGGGGGGAGGTGCTGTGTCTGGCAGGAAAGCTTGCCCACAAAATGAGGAACCTAGCACCAACCAATTAAAGCCGTCAGCCAAGCAGCCAGAGAGTGCGCAAGTGTGAGGTGTGCGAGTCTGGACCGTTGACAGAGACAACCTCCCGTTAGGCTGTAATGGGATAACAGTGTGTAGTCTTCGTAGCACTTCTTCAAAATCGGCTTGCAAAACAAATCGTTAAAAAATAAGAAAGAAAAATATATTGCAGCAGGAGCGGTATGCACGCGCTTGAAGGCGGTACATTTGTATCCATCAGCGCCTGTTTGCTCAGAGCATTAGTCATGCCTGCACGTCGGCCCAAAGAGTTGTGCGTGCCCGGTGTGCAAAGCAAATGAGATAGCGTGATAATCAAAGTGGGAGCATAATTACGCACTTGTAGTAACCTAGTTGTAGAAAGATCCGTGTCGTCACGGGCGGCGTACTGGTGCTGGCATCTCTGAGCTGCTGAATCCAACACTTAGAAAAGTGTGTTATTCCATCGCCGCTTTGTTTCGCGTGACGAACCAGAACTGTCGCGCTATATTACACATGTCATAGAAAGGCTAAAGAGCTGATCATCAGCTTGACATTGAAAATGTAGGTGGTTGCAGAGATCTGCGTTAACTGCTGCGGGTTGACTAGCATTTTAACAATGCCACTGGTTACTGTACCTGAGCTCTTGGGCAGTAATCAAGCGACACTACCTACTTCAGACAATTTTCTAATTAAAGCCCAAAATCTGCATCGTGCTTTTTTTAAAGTCACTGTGTACATAAAAAGGGACGACGCGGCCGTCGTTCATACCTGCTCTCCAAAAGAAAAGGTTCAGTTTCCACTCGCTGGAAACGTGGAATGTTGGGTAGAATGAGGTGTCATAACTTGTGGCCTCACATAGGCATTTTGATTTCGCTCTTTACCACTTAATAAAAGTGCTTTTGTGACACGAATAACTTCGAGATGTTCAATTGCGGTTGCGCTGTTACGGTTTGCCCATGCTCTAGTCGTTCATATTTCCATCTGTTTATTCCTTGATGAGATCAACAGATGCTGTCTTCATTATTTAGGAATTTCAATATTGTAGCAGTGCCACTCCTAATGAGAACATTTAATTTAGCCGAAAACTGAAGAAGTAAACATCAACATTGTGTAGTTTTCCTCGAGAAATCGACCGTACAGCGTTCTCTTTCTTTTATTGTTAGCGATCCCTCTCGTGCATGTAACGATTTACACATAACTTCCAAGGTCTTCATTTTAATTCACTGGGATGTTATAACATTTATAGAGTGGTGGATGTCATTACTGAAAAATATGGGAGTTGCCAGATGCGGTGTCCAATTTAGAGACCACGGCAGCAGTTTCCCAAATGGCTGGGTGGGAGAAGACAGATAATCTCTGCCAAGCGGCGCAAACCGCACACGTCGGATCGATGAGAAGCGTTCATTCGCGTGGCACTGCGCACTCCAGTTGCAGGCAAAGCTTGACAGCCACATTAGTCACAATTTGCTGTGACAGCGCTGCGCAACTTAATCTCTCCGCGGGCGTTGAAAGCGCGCGCCAGTAGTCACAAATCGTTCAGTTCGTTCACGATGCGCCTCAACTGTTTTGAAGTATTCCAGCTGGCGATCTGTCGCGTTTCTACTGAGAACGTCTGTATACGCTGAGAACGACCCCGTCCCACGCAACCTTTCATGCAGGCGCAATGAAGCAATCCTGAACTTCAACTGATACGTAAGGCGATAGTTATTTAAGCATGTTTTCCCATGCGGTAGTCACTAGACGCACAATTTTAAATTGAAGTATTCAAATGTAGGAAATAGATCATAACATTTCCTAACTAGACCTTTTTTTCTTACGTTGGTCACGAAAGCAGTCATACAGCATGTGGCCTAAGAAACGTTAAAGCGCCTCTGGAAAACGAAATTGGTGGCATGGCATTTTCATTCTATAATAAAGACGTATTGTATCCATGGTCCTACGGCCCATGCTGCCACGCCAGTAGTTCAAGAAGCGTGGTGAGAATCAATTCCCTCTCATAAGCTAGTTTTCACAGTAATACATCCTAGATGGGCTACACTTGCAAACAAAGGATGAAAGAAAGAGGGAGAGGTAAAGAGAGTAGAACATGTTTTAATAACGTCGCTGTGCTATGAAAGCCTGTTGCGTACACGCACAGGCTCTCATCCCACCGCTTCTGTTTCGTTCTTGTGTTTCTCGTACCCCTTGGACATGAGAAACAAGTTGAGGTACGAGGTACAAGTCTCTCGTATTTCTCTGATACGAGAGACTTGTGCCTCTATATCCCATTCATTTATAGCACTAGCTGCTGAATGTTTACGATATTGTGTGCACTCCTCTAATGTAATAAGTTAGTTACAAGCAAGTTGAAGTCTTCCTACAGTGCAATTATACGTCGCTCATCTATCACAAACTTGTTCTCTTGCATCACGAAGCTGGTATGTAATAGTAGTGCGTCTCCCGGCGTTCCACTCATCCAAAGTCGTATTTATTATAAGGACTTTCTGGCGTAATTTTTTTTTTTGTGGAGTATATTCGTTACCTTTGCCTCGCAGTTTTTCTTATCGCTCACCCACACGAATCTCCGGGTGTGACCTACATTGTTCTTTAAGATCAAATGCTAATAAATGCTAAGCGAACAAGTACGGTAATGGAAACATTCGCATGAATCAGCAGGGGAACGAGACACAAACAACATAAATCGGCGCGCCCAACTCTCACCTTAGCTATCTTGCAACCCCCTTGGTTCGGCTTTCGAACGAATATTTGCAGTGCAGCCCGAAATATTCCAGTCATAAACAGCGATAAATAAACCCTTGTGACAGTAAGGTAACGAACTAACACGTGGTGAAGAGGGTCACGCATTGACTGAGCATACGCATAATAAGGCAATCGATATTTGAGAATATGTTCACGCAAGATTTGAAAACATTGAGCACTGTTTGACCAACGGTGAAGAAGATTCTGTTCTGCCGAATTTACGCAACCCGATATAGAAAAAAAAATGCTGCTGTAGAAGGAAGCACCGAGTCCTGAACAGCGAGGTTAGTGAGCTTTTTGTTCTTCTATGACTTAATTGGATTAGGATGTGATGCTAATATATTGTTGTCCTTACGCCTTATGTTCTTCCATAGACAAACTGCTATCGTCGCAAGGTCTGTTGCGGTTCAGTGTCTGAACAAAACAATACAGAAGTAATTCTGACACCATTAAAATCCTTAGAAAGACGGTCGGGGACAAAAAAAAACTAAAAACAAGCGAACTTTCTTATAATACCGACATGATTTATTCTGCAACAAAGTCGACCACGGAATCGCCAGCTTCAAAACATAAATGTGCCCTTCGCGCTAATTATATGTTAGCAGAAAGTTCTACAGCTGCTGTCATCTAGGCGAGTTGGCAATTTGCATACTGATTATTTAATACTGATTGCAGCTTAAGGCATTTTAACTAAATAAAGAAAAACTATAAACAAAACTGAAGCAGGGTAAAAAGCCGTAAATTAGAAAGCGAGATCAGTAGCCCACCATTAAATAAAATGTGCGGCTGGAGGCGTCACCTTCATTGCCTACGCGTCATCATTCAAAATTTTAATGGCCAAACTTAGATGAATATAAATCATCTTGGAGGATTTCATTTAGAGACATTTGGTGCCTAACGGTCAGTAATTAGCATCGAAGCAATAATTAGCGCATGTATAATGCAACGGATATTTACTTATCGGGCAGCTACTTTTTATAGCGCTTCTTCCGTCAACGCTGCTTTTTGACGGCTTTGAGCAAGCATAGTCCTACGAGGGAGAACTTGAACTTAACGTTGTAAGTTTGAGAAGGATGCGAAGACAGTACGTAATAACCTTTTCAATGGGAGTCAGACGCACTCTTCTTCTTTCCTATTGCAATGTCGCCGACTTGATAGCTCTTCATTTTAAAAGCACGGCTTTTTAGGTAGTTGGTTAGATGCACTTGAAGGAAACATAGCGCTAGAAGACACGGACGGTGAAGACAACGAACGACACGAGCGCTAATTTTGAACTGATGGTTTATTTTCGGAAAGCACGATACCTGTGACCACGCACACAAAATTCCCCCGTCATCGCACGTGGAAACGAGCAGCAAGCAGAAAATGCAATTCACTTTCCGTCATAGCAGCAGAAGGGCTGGCCCCGCCACGGTGGTCTAGTGGCTATGGTACTCGGCTGCTGATCCGAGGGCCGCGGTATCGAATCCCGGCCGCGGCGGCTGCATTTCGATGGAGGCGAAATGTTGAGGCCCGTATACTGGGCGATTTCAGTGCACGTTAAAGAACCCCAGGTGGTAAAAATTCCCGGAGTCCTCCACTACGGCGTCTCTCATAATCAAAGCTGGTTTTGGGAAGTAAAACGCCAGAAATCAATACGAAATCAAACAACAGCAGGGCTGCTTACGCAACCATCACCTGCTTTTTCTATTTTAGTTTTATCCATGTAACGTCGATAGCTGTGCTACGTTATTTCTTTGTCCTTTCCTGAAGTTTTCCTTTTTCGATGGCCTTATGCTAAAGAAGATTTATTCACGTAGCGTTACCATCAGTCATATCTTTGGGCATTTCACTCCACTACTCGGAAAATAATAAAATGTTTCAACCATCGGCGCTCAGCATAAACGCTTATAACTTAGGGCATAGCATGAACACTACTAAGCATTTTGGCACATGTTTAATTAAAGCGTGAATTGTAAATTACGACATATTTCGCCCCCTTCGACCAAAATACGTGACTTCATAGTCTACCCGAATATAACTGCTTAGAAAGTAATTACTGTTTAGAAAAACAATTATGAAAATTGAGCTGACTTGATGGAGACGATGAAATTGTGAATAAACCATAGATAAGTAACTGCTATTTCATTTTCCATGCTCACGCCTAAGGAGCCTGAAGGATAACCGTAAAGATTTAAAGGATATTCACTAGCTGTATGCGCATCTACAGGCGTACATAAGCTTCACATGTCATAAGAAAATCGTAACTATTTTTGAGGTTTTACGACATAATAAGGAGAAACGCCCTAATGGAGAGCTCCGGAAATTTCAAGCAAATAGGGTTCTTTAACATGCGCTGACAATGCACAGTACAACGCCTCCATCGCCTCCATCGAAATGCTGCAGTCACTGCCGCGATTCGGGCCCGTGACCTTCGGATCAGAAGCCGAGTACCATAGCCACTAGGCCACCGTGGCAGGGCAGGTCATAAGTTAGGGTACGTCATTAATTGTCGCGATTAATCTGCCACTTTTTAATGTACAGACGCATATGACGATGCTTCAGGTTCTTTTATCATTCAAAAAAGCATCACTTCGGTACTTGTAACGTTGTGCGGAGATGAGGTGGCTGCTCGTCGAATTACAGATGCAGGCCGAGATGTTGGACATACTTCTCATGCCTGCTGCACTCTCACTAATAGGTTTTTGCAGGCATAGTAAATATGCAGTCTGCGAGGTCCTGAGAAGAGATATGTCGTTTGTAGTGCAATAGCTGACAGGCGCGGTAGTGGCAACTGATATTGCACCTTGATGAGGGCATAAACAAGCACCCCGGCCATTGCTTTTCAATAGTCTCGGTAGTGCTAACGTCTAGTGTTTTCATGTAGTGTTAGCTGCCGGCAGTACCGCATGTACCATCTCGCACATAAAATTGGAGTACAATATTTACTCTCAGAGTTCAATGAACCACGCTACGTTTCTCAGTAAAGTTACCTGATGAAACTGAATGTTGTAGAAATATTCAGGCAAAACCCTAACCTTCTACTGAGACGCATATGAACACATGTGCAATAATTAAAGAGATGTCTTATTCTATTCCTCGCACACGTTGCAATGATCCTACAGAAAATGAGCACTGCATTACACAAGAACACCTACCTAGCACTGCACATGTAAGTGAACTTTTGATACCAGATTTCAATATGGCCCCACGCAAAACAAAATAAACACTTTATATGACAATAAATTAGGCGCACTTTTACTCTAAAAGACTGCTGTACCACTACGCAATGTTGATATAGCGGCTATGATATAATGATAGTGTAGTTATCCTCCCGTATCGATCACAGCAATAAGGTAGCTGTTCCTCTTTGCCACACTGATATGTTCCTGCATTCTTTTATGCCGAAAACCTCATCGGAGTGGAACCACCTTCCCTCTTCTATCGCCACCTTGGCCGATGCATCATCATTCAAGATCGCTCTAACAGATCATCTTTTAAAAAGACTCGAATTTTGCTGTCATCTTTTTTTTTTTTTTGCTGCTGTTACTGTCTGGTTATCTTTCCTGGTCCTTAGGCTTGAATGCTTTTGATTATTTGTAACCCATGTACCCACCCCCTTTGTAATGCCCATTGGGCCCTGAGGGTATGATGAAAAATGAAAATAAATAAATTGAATAAGCTTAGACAAGTCATAAAATCTGGAATTTTTCGGGTCAACATCCATTCTAGGCGGTGAGTTTGCGCTATGAAAAACGGCTACAATGAGTCCTCATCAAAGGGATCGCAGACACTAAATAGTGGTTCGCTGGAGCTCGCCTTAAAACTGCGCAGCGATAGGGTGTCCAAATTGATTCTTTTCAATTTTATAAGCGTGAGTTAGCCAATGACGTCACTGTAGTCATTTGGAAAATCTATTCAGGGAACATCACTGAGCTGACTCGATACGCCCATAACGGGACGCGTGCAGTTCAGTGAACACTCTCAAAGTCCTGAAATGCATCTACGCAAGCTTGCGATACCCAACGTTTCGTTTATGCAAGCAATAATTTTCTAACGACAAATGTTGTCCTAAGCAGAACAGAGCGAGACATGAAGTTAGTTTGTGTTAGCGAGGTGTTGCTCAAACGTTGTTGTAAGTTGTAGACAGGCCCTTTGATCGCTTTGAGCAATATAGCGGTGGTATTACACCATCTTCTAGCGGTTTCTCAACCGCACTACTTTTGTGGCAGCAACCTGAAACTAGACATTATAGGGCCGTGTACAACAATCTATATTACTTTATCTAAAGCTAATTTGGCGCAGCTTCGCAGTTGACGAAGTCCTTGTTCAGCAGTGACTCATCGTATTCGCAATGAACGAAAGGAGAATGCTCGTACCGTTTCGGGCTGAAATGAAAGTATATTTGCTCGAGAAGCTCTACAGCCCAAACGTTCAATTGCTTTGAAAGACTTACACGACTCATGCAGTTTAAAGGACAATTTTCAGTGGCCTAGCAGGGATTCATAATGAAAGAACACAGGAGGCGCAGACACGGGCACATGATAAAAACAACGGGATAACACAAACGCCGAGTGCTGTTTTATTCCCGTCTCACGCATTCGTTTACGAAAGGCTTGTACTCCGACACACTTTACGTATGCGTATGGCGAAGGCTTCATACGTCTCAAGTGGAGATGACCTAGGAGAACTTCCAAGTGACCTTGGCACATAAAATGCCACCATAGGAAGCGAACTGTGCCCGAGCATTGCTGGCCATCTTTGAGATGTAGGTTATAAATGTATTGTGACGCGCTGTTTTTACTCCTGCTGATTTCATTTTTCGGAGGGCTGTAACAGCTCTCCCGTCGTAGGGTGCATTATTGCCCTAAATCGTTTACATTTGTTCTAAACACAATACTCCTTTACGTAAGAGTGACATTGCTGGAGCAGGTTCAAGAGCTATCCCATAGTAGTGCAAAATTGCCCTAAATCCCAACAAAAGTGATATTTATCGGAGTGATTACAATGTATTCATAGCGTAATAACTGATTAAATAACCTGTTCAAGGTCTCTGCCACATATGTGCTCCCGCCACATGTTATTAAGTTTCTGCAGCAGGTTTGAACAAACGTCAATACGCGACGCCAACGCTTTGGCCTTAGGCAATCGCATAACGGACACCTATGAACTTTCGTTTTGCGGTTGTGGTGCGATAGTGTCGATATGCAAATAAAACCCGAAAGCTTAGGTTTATGTTAAGGAAGGCCAGGAGGTCAGAATTATTGCGGAGCCCTAGACTACGGCGTGCCTTATAATCATATCTTGGTCGGCAGCAGCTCTACGCGTCTCACTATGGCTTGCCTCACTGCTCCTCTCTACCTCACTTCTACTGACGGCGCAGCCAATGGCGTGCGTGCTTGGATACGACGCAGAGAACGACGTCCCCGACGGCTCAGACAATTGACAAGTGTCTGCGCAGAGGAGACTAACGGATTTTCGTTTCGCCTTGACATATGCAGCTTTCGCTGTAAAAGCAAGACTCCTTGAAGCTGGGATGTTCTATCACAAGTGAGTGAAAAGAAACCTAAAGTTATAAAAACACAGTGATGCTGGGAAAACCAGTTACATTGGCACAAGAACACGTTTTTTTTTCTTAGTGAGGGAGAGATCTCTCTCTGTCTCTCTCTTTCGGGGGTTACGTTACAAAACTACGATAATATTAAGAGAGACGCCGTAGTGATGGGCGCCGCAAATTGCGACCACCTGGGGTTCTTTAACATGCACTGGCATCGCACAGCACACAGGCCTCAACATACCACCTCTATCGAAATGAAGCAGCTGCGGCCGCGGCCTTTGCATCAGCAGCCGAATACCGTAGCCACAAGACCATCGTAGCAGGGGAAGAAAAACTTTGCTTTTGTTATTGGTAAGACGCTTCAAGTTTCTTGACGAAATCGGTGTAAGCGGTGGGGCGCGAATCTATTCAATACACTGTATTAAATAATCGCAGTGACAAATTGTATACGTAAACAATTTTTTTACATGAAACAAAGCTAATAAGACGGTATGCGAAGATCTCCAATTAAAACTTCTTGTATAAAGTATGGAATGTAAATAGCAGAAGAGGCACAAATGTACCGAAAGCGTGGATTATACTTCAAGAGGACTATATTTCAACCAACATTGGCCATGCAACAAACACTGCGGCATCCATATCCAGCCGCGTCGAACACGCAAAGAAGGTGACAGTGTTCAATGATGTGGACGCCACGCCAAAATGCCTTCCTCGCGGGCATCGTTCCTGTCCTCCGCGCGCACTCTTCGTGCTTGTTTATCCTGCTTCCCCTGGTTGCTTCGTAGAAAGCAGGATTCCCTGTCGCGAAGTTACAAAGGCGCCGTGCAAAAGGAATGCACAAGAACGAGGCACACATAGAAGAAACCGAGCCGTTGCACAAATAGAGTACATCGGGAAATGCAAGACGAAAGAGCACTTCCGCGTTACAAAAGTTGTGCGGTGGGGTATAGTGTGCTCGAATGGCGGTGGTTGTCCGCGTCCCAGTGCGGAAACGACATTCTCGCAGAGAAGGGAAATAGGTTCACGGAGCCTGGAGAACCCTTACCGCCCTCCTTCGACCGATTCCGGCGGATCACGATGCGCGCCCGAGGAGCTGTGAATCTTTATTCCCGCACTCTTTTCAGGCATTCGGTCGTTCCTGTGCGGCGTCCGCCCAGTAAAGCACCGTGACGTGCTCATCTGATTTAGGTATTTGATGAACGATTTGCGTTTCGATGAATGATTTAGTTAGTGTACCAAAGCTTTTCTTTTGTATTCTTTCTGTTATCTAAGTTCTCATTCATCTTAATATATTGCCTTTTTGCTTCCCTTGCGTTTGGCGGTTCCTAAGGAAGGATCCGCTACAACAGCATTACGGATGTGTTGGTGAAATATTCGGGGTTTTAGATTTTATCTATGCAGTAGCTGGGACTTTCGATAAAACGCCGTCCTCGAGGTTATTTTATCGATAATGCTAGAAAGTACAATTGTGCTTAAGGTACCATCGGCCAAAAGAGTAAACGCACCACGCTTCTGGTGAAGCGGAGCGGCTGCGGGATCCACAGAGCGGGCAATGTTTGACGTAACTCAGGCCATTCTCTACCCGAGTGCGAGCGAGATAGCAGCGCGGACTCGTGTCGCTTGTAGCCGCTCTTGGTGTCTAAGCCGCGACCAGTTTACTTTGTTTACTTTTTGGCCGAGAGAGTGCGTTCTTTATTAAGAAAGAAACATTGGCACCACCGAATGGAAACATGAACATTGTACAAAAGCACAGCGATATTGTCAATATCACTGCTCATTTACGGCAGTGATAAATTCTGTAACCAGAAACGTGTGTCTCAACTTCATATGGATCCTTTGAGCACATAAGGGCTACTGTGCCTAAGTTCGAACATTACTACGACTGACAAGATAATAATCAATGACGGGGCTTTACGCCGCAAAATCAGCGATGCCTATCAGACGGGCCACGTAGTGGTGGGTTTCGGAGTAATTTTGGCCACCTGGGGTTCTTTAATGCGTAAATAAATCAAAATACACGGGTGTCTTCTGCATTTCGAACTACCTGATTGACGCCCTCGTGGCCAGGATTCGATCCCGCAACCTTGAGCTTCGCGAGTCAGCACTCTAGCCGCGAAGCAACCACGGCGTGTTTCAACTATGAGAAAAAGTTACTCATTCGTGACACAACATTTATTCCATAAAGACGTTGACAGCGGAAAGCGTTATGTATTTTCCAGCAGTGCGCCAACCGAAAAATACATGTATGACTCGCTCACAAATCGATAGACCTATAACTTAAGAACAAACATATCTAGGAAAATTGCCGCAGGTAAGCATCGGGATATTTCACTGAGAGACATATGATTTAGGTTTGCTGGCGGTGACGTACGAATGCCGTAATGAGAGCTGAATAACAACCACACAATGTTGCACGTGTAAGTGCAATGCACAAACCAACTGACCTTCAATGTTGCCAATTTATTGGGAAATTGGGCCTGGGCGTCCGTGAAGATTACAGTGATACTATGGACGATTGTGTAGAAAGGTTGTGGCGAAAAGGGTGTAGAAACTTCGTTAGAAAAATGGTACTTTGAAATATCTAGGGGCCAACGCACGCTTGCTGTGAATTGAGGAAAGTTGGGAACGAGGAACTGTCTATGACTTTTCACTCTTGGTTGCTATATACGCGACAAAATTGGTGAGTGTATTACGCGTTAAAGACCACAAATTAGTCCCTATTGTTGTGGTCAATATAACTATACCCTAAATTTTTTTAAAGAAGAGCGTGCTTTGACTATTGGTTAACACGATGCAGATGTGCACTATATTGAACAAAGTGCTGCATAATATTATAAAATTGATTACAGTCAGCAGTTTCACAAGGCCAGTTTGTGAAACTGCGGACCACTTTCACAAGGTCAGCAGATTCACAAGCAGTTTCACAAGCCACGCATGGACTTATTGTGTGGCTCCTTCTTGCGCTGTACTTGACGGCACGTTCTTTTTTTTTTCGCACGCAGTTTTCTGAGAGAGAATATCGGTCATCTGGGCTTCTTCGTGTAGGCGCTCGCCATCACGCCATGTCAGCTTTATAAGTCTCACGAGGAAAAACTTTGTCAGTGGAACGGAAACTGCCGGAAACATGAAACTTTATCCATTCTGTAGAATTCTTGAAGCGCTATCTAAATATGCGAACAACGAAAGGCAAAGTAGAGGCGCGCAGTCGGCTTCGGAAGGCTGGGTTCCTTGTAATTTTAGAAGAATAGCCTGAGCCATCCATTAGTGAGATGACCTTCCCTTGCGCAGGGCATGTTGTACATCAAGACGCCAGGGGCAGTTTCGAATCATTACGCCTTCTCTTCCTTTTGCTTTCACAGTTAATGGACCCGCTTTCAAAACATTTTAAGAAAGCGGTGAACATACAAACAAAAAAGGGACAATATGTTACGCCATGTGGCTGGTATGTATGCAAACTTCCGGATCTTCTCAAGAAAGCAAGTTTCTTTAAATATAATGAACGCTTACTTGGAACTCAACGGTAGGCTGCTTAGCAAATACGTTTACAATAGCATGAACCACGCGAGATCAATATGGACTAAAGGATTTTCCCACGCGTACATTATTATGGGACTTAAGTATTCTCTTGAGTGGATGAATGCGCTTTGTTTATTGGGCTGGATATCCGACCAAAGGAAACGCAGTGCAGTTCCGATGTTCGAGATGAGTCTCAGTCGGGATATCTCCTTTTTAATTCCCTAGTCTACTTATATAATGGCCACGTGCTCGGCTGGGTGTCCAGCCTGGTGAAAGGATTCACGGTGTCAGTCAACTAGTGATTTGGACTTTCCTTAAAGCCTAGCAGAAAGATTGAGAAAATAAGATTGAGAAAATGTGCAGTGGGGATTTTCAATATGCATACGCCCCAATAAAAATAAAGGAAAGTTGAAGTCCAAGCGCGAGGTATGTGTCTATAGGATATTGGGCTTGTTGCCAAGACAAGACGTGCGCACGAGCCAGACGCTGTGCGGGGAAAAAAAAGAAAGAAAGAAATCGTGGTTTATTGGTTGACCCTGTGTCATAGGGACTGGTATAACACTAAAGTGAAACCTGTCTTCGCACATAAGTGGCAATTTGGCGAATCGAGGGGCGGAAGATGGGTTGAATACTCTGGACATGTCAACCCCTTGCATGTACATAGCGGTACACAGGGATCCTTGAGAGTTGCACGCAAGCGAATGCTCTCGAACAACTCAAATTTCTCCGGAGACACAGCACTGAAGCTTACAAGCGAAACCTAAATGTTGGTCAGGGGACCATTTTGTGAACGCACACTTCGACGTGCAAATGACGCATCATTTGCTTGTCGGCGGCCGTCTTAGCGTTCTTGGAGTATATCGCGTCGCAACGTAAATGGCTGTCAAAGACGTCACACAAGAGAAATTACCGGCAACGCACCCGTAGGACGCTGAAGCCTGCGCGCCGATAGAGGCGTCGAGACTCCTGAAGCGCTAACTGCCGGCGCGCCTAAGTAAAATTTACTACTTCGCTCCACCGTTCCTAGGTGGCTGTGCCACCGCAGCGAACCAAGGCTGCAGTGAAAGAGAAGCGATGTTAATTTAAGGGCGAGTTTCGTGCTAAATAAATTTGCTTTAACCGGACATCAATTAGATACAAATTGTAAAGCGGGGTAGTAAAAATATAAGGCCCGCTTTTTCCTCCGTATTGCAAGTCTGGCGGTAGTGCGATCGGTAGCACTTCCAGCTGCTGCCATCGCACGCTGGCTAGTCGTGGGTTCGAATACCAGCGAGTGGAACTTTCTCAATCTCGAATGAATATTCATTTTTCAATCAACTACTTCCGTTAAGGAAGTACGTCACAGATTTCTTGGTGGACCCCTGCATGAAACACTTTCGTGTTAAAAAGGAAAAAAAAAAAAAAACATGAGAGGTCAACACAAATGTTTTTCTGGAGATGACTTGCAAAAGTCCTTGAAGAAAACACGCGCAGCAAATTCTCAGAATGCTTTATATTCCCTGGAGCTTTCCCGTCTTCGTGGTTCCCGTAAAATTGCCGCCAGGCTGTCATTGCGAACCATATGTCACGGGAGCTATCGCGCACAGACAGGTGAATGTCGAACAATTGCGAGCACGTTGAGGTGGCTGCTACGGCTGGGCGTTTTTCAAACTTCTACTGCAATTCGTACTTCTTAGCGCTTCTACTCGCTTTTTTTCATTCATGTTTACTTTGAGCCCCGCACTACGGGCGTACAATGTCTAAAGGGAACGACAATTTTTCTTGATGCATTTTCTTCAAAGCAGGAACACCTCTGCAGAGCGAACCCTTTGCGGTAGCAGACAATGGCAATGGTTGGCGAAAAAATAGTGATGTTTTATTGATGGAAGAAAAAGTTGCGGGTCGCCCTTATACAGTGCTCGAAGAAAATGCGAAACGCATTGTTATTCTTGCCGTCTGCCCTCGGAAAACGCGGTCTGTCCGTTAATTTTTATTTATTACACATTGCTACTCTTCTTCCTTTGCGTTGTCTGAATGAGTCACGAGACTACTCTTTTTTTGTTTGATTGCAAGAAAAATTGTATTCCTGCTTCGCAACACACCACCTTGCTCTTTTTACTCTCAGAGATACAAAAGAATCGAGCGTGGTTCTGTTACTGGAAACACCAATGACCAACGGAGCTGTGGGGCCTTAGCAAACAGGCTTCGTCCCCGGGACTTGACGGTAGTCCCTTTCTCTCTCTCCGTTTCTCTTTCTGCCGCCCATAGGAAGTTGTGTTGCAATCGTCCTATCTCCACCCTCTGTAGCTCACTTTCCTTCTTTTTTTCTATATATCCGTCGGTTTCTCTTTCTGTTGCCGATAGCAACTTATGTTATAATCGTTGGCCGAACCAGATCATATTGTTCCCATAAATGCATGTTCTGCAAGCGTGCGTGTATTAGTGGATTTCACGCTTGCCTTCAGACCGTGGATACCCGTCTTCAAATCCCGCATAGCTAAGAAAATGTCGTTGCTTGTTTATTTCTTTATTATTCTCGTTCCCTTTGTCTCTCTTTATATCTCTGCACCTCACCTCTCCGGCTCTTGGACACGCCACATGTCGCGCAGCTGTTGCTTATCTCAGCCTCACCTCACCCTTTTCTGCACTATGCCGAGAACAGCTTTCAGTTAACTCCTAGCACGGCAGAAGGTCAAGCTTCAAAGGCTCCGCTGTTAAAATAAAATAGGCACTTAAACGATACCTGCAGGCAGTTCGTGCGTACCTTATTATCTCAGTCTCGAATTTGCCTGCGTCTTGAATATGGTGCTTTTGTACTTGTTGTGCAGGATTATGTTTTTCTTCAAGATGTGAGACCTGCTGTCACTTAGCAAACAAAAAAGCCTAAAAACGTTCCGTTCTTTTTCAGGTTTGTCATAAAGTTCGTAACAATAGAAAATGGGGTTTTCTTTTCACTTCTAATTTTTATTTATAGTCCTGCAAGAAAATTTTCGGAACAGACCAAGTAGACAGAGTACTCTTACATGTATTGATAAGTTTGCCTGTGAGATGAACATGTGTAATATTTGGTGATGATGACCAACGAAGCATGTGTATATTCAGCAAACAAGTTTTAACTGCGCGACGAAGACACCACAGAGACGTAGGAACAGAATCACACGCTAAGCGCAGTGTGTGCGTGTCTGTGTGGTATCTTTGTCGAGCAGTTAAAACTTCTTTGTTCAAAGGCAATTTTTAAATGTGTGTGAGCAACCTATGAACATACGATATAACCCCCCTAACACTATTTTCCTTTGCAGGAGACATTCGTGGGCTGAATTTGAAAGAAGGTGAGACAGAGCTTGTAACACACTGCAACGTCTTTATCTTGACGTGTTTTCGCGCTGAAGAAGCGGTGTCCTCAGAAAAAAAAAAGTCCGATCAACCAGCATTTCCTCTTCTCGCAGTGAAATGATTCTCAATAATAAGGAGGCTAATTAAATTCTAAAGATGAGCTGATATTTAAAATTTCGAACATCGAATAGAATAATGTGCAGTTCGATTTCATCTCGGAATCGAATTTACCTAAATGAGCTGTATGCGTTTCCGAGCTCCGCTATACCCACGCTGATGCTTAGAAAAGCAAGGAGCCAGAGGAATATGCGCAGAAACAAGTGGAGAAATAAAAAAATATGGTACGTAATTCGGATTAAAAGATATGTATTAACGAAGCAAGTAGATAACTATAAAGAATGATCGGAATAGACTACGGGAAAGTTTACGTAGAATTCCTCACATGAATGACCTCATCTCAGTGACCAGCATAAGCAGCAATGAGTGATCGATGCCGTGAGTGAAAAATACAGCAGGCCGTTACTTTCTGGGTCTGCATTTTGTATTAGCATTACTTCACGTTCAGGCTTTGTTCTACATGTTAGCTCATCTTAGATCAGCCATCGCACTCGCGAGGCGAGTCATGAGTCATGGACAGTGACGTAATGCCTTTTTTTTTTTTGCCGCTGAGGCAAGATTATTAGTCAGGGCCCGTATTCACGAAAGCAACTTACGACAAAAAAGGTCTTAAGAGAAAATTTCAGCCAATGCCGCTGCTGGACATATCATTAGAGACGCTTCCCGACCAATGGCAAAAAGCACTTACGAAAGAGAAGTTTTGTGAATTCGGCCCCAGTACTCTAGTAGCGCGTGACACGCATGCAATACGTATGATTTTGTGTGAGGGACGCGCGACTGCAAATAGACCTCCAGATGAGCTGGTCCACGAGAAAATTACTGGAAAAAAAAGAAAACACGCTCTGACAGTAAAAGTGAGTATGCTGTCATATTCTGCATTGATGCTATTCACGAAGCTCAACTGAAATTCGCTCATACTGGACACTTACAATTCACAAAAACCTTTGGAAACGTGTAGTAGCACGTTCAAGTACAGAACTTTAAAGAAAAAAAGGGAATCGATTTCATTGTCGCACTGAAGCTGAAGCAGTCTCTTCCAATCACCACTACGATGCGTAAGGGGTGTGAGGGAGCGAGACTGAAATTTTTTCCTGTTTCCGGCTTATTAAAAAAAGACAACAAACATTCACTGAAAAATGTTTACATCCGCAACCACAACAAGAAGGTGCAGCTTTAACAAACATTGTGCATCCCTGCTATCACACTAGTGCTTCGCATTACTGGCGAAATTCAAAATTTTCTTTAGGACGTGTTCTGAACACTTGTTTACCCCAAAATTGGTCTTTCCGAAAGCACAGTTACAAAGACGATTGAAGTAAACAGATCTCTTGTTGGAAGTGAAATATAGACGCCGGTACCATAATATTTGTCCACTCACTCAAAAGACAGCCATTTCCTGTGAAACATATTTTACCCCTCCCAAATTCAGTTTAACAATAACTATCTACAGAAGCAACCGCTAATAGCAACAAATTACCGGACTTCTGCCGTTATTTTGGGTGAATATCTGAGGAGACATGTATTAGCCAACTGCTCTTCGTATAAAGGAAAATTTTTCATATCTAAGATTGGCATGCTGGCAAGACAACTGACATTCCTATGTTTCATCTAGTCCAACAAATGAAGGGGGGAAAAATGCTGGCAGTGTCATTGATTTGACTCTTCCTTCCATTACTTTTATTTTCTGTATATTGTTCCGGGATTTCAAGCGCTCTCGAAATGTCATTGGCAATTTTTTGGCAGTTATTTGGAAGCGTGCAATGTACAGGTAATTTCTTGAAATTTCTACGTGGCCAACCGTAGAACGCAATATAGAAGCAAAGCACTGTATCGCACATCATCTGTATTATCAGTAATAACATCCGGGCTAGTCACATATGGCCTTCCGTCCGCAGACTTCTAAAGACGCATTTCTTCTTGGAAGCACCGAATTCGCCCGTATATAATTTCAAACGAGATTTGAAATGATGACTCGGCAGCAGACACAGAATAAATTCTAAGAATGCTTAGCTATCGCTTAAGATGAGCAAAATGCGAAAACCGAACACTTTTGGTAGTCGGAACCCGGATCTAGAGGTTCAAACCACGAACATTTGGTATTCAAACATATCGTGATATCAGCCACACGTGCTCTTGTTATCGTTAATCGTGACGTAGACGTTAAGGATATCATGCTGTTGATATCATGAGCAATTAGTCATGTCATCCATACATTTTTGCCCTCTAATGATACTTTTGGTATGTACCAAATTAACAAGAAGCCTTCCAAATTTTATCATACTATTTGTACTACAGCTTTTTGTCACCACTTTTTTGAAGGCCACCTCCGCATTGGACGTATCAGGATTTGATAAGAGGAATAACTTAATTTCCTAGAAAGGTGATGAACCAAAAACAGTTTTCAATTTAGCCTTGGTTAGGAAACTAACAAAGGCGAGTAAGTGCTAGCAGAGGACGAAAACAAACCACTGGTGCAGTGTATCCTCCCCCTCCCCCCGAAAAAGAAAAGAAAAAAGGAAAAAGAGATAAATAAATAAAGAAAGAAAGAAAGAAAGAAAGAAAGAAAGAAAGAAAGAAAGAAAGAAAGAAAGAAAGAAAGAAAGAGAAAATAATCCCAGAAGATTCAGGCAAAACTAGAAGCCTGCCTCCAACGCACTACTCTGTCTGGAAAAAAAGAAATACCACCTTATTTAGGCTTGTGTGAGTGATTTTCTCCTCCGTAAATTCTAAGGTTCCTTGAGCAACTCCATTGAGGCTGGCTAATAAAACACGTAGCGCAAAACTTTGTCAAGCATGAATTGGAACTTCTCTGGTGGCGTCACCATTGCCATTGCATTGTCACTATAGTCAGAAAAAGAGCATACTGGCGTCCTACCATTGTGCCTTCAAGGACTACGCCCCCGTTTCTCATTGGCGTATTCAATGGAGTGAGAGAAGGGTAAGTTGGTCTTAGCCGATCCGCGCCGCGCTCATGCAGCAAGAAAGAACGGCCACTACGTGACTTCGAGGGGAAATGTTTCTTTCCGCCTCCCCCCCTTTCTTTTCTATTTTTGTTGAAGAGCTGACAGGGGTCCTTTGTTCCTGAAAGCAGATGACGGCAAAAAAAAAAAAAAAAAATGACCTGCGCGAGAAGCGAGGGCATAGATGTATAGACGTTTCTCGGCCACCTTATTCATCCACTCTGCTACACGTTCGCCTTCAAGCAGTCGTAATGCCCCTCTTCGGTTTTTCTCCAAGCCGCACCAGCGAAAACATATGAAGTCTTCAATGCTTTACGACTCGCACGCTCATTCGTGCGAGAAGAGACGCGTGCTACGGTGGACTATGCACCCCGTAACTGGTGGCTATTGCTGCTGCTACCACGCATTCGTCCATTTGCTCAGTAAAGAGCAGTGTAGGGGCAGTGTTACACAACTCGTTACTTATGACGTCATTCTTGACGTCAGTTATGGAAAGTATCACATTAAGGTGATGCAATTATGGTACGGAGAAGAAACCTCTTAGAAAGTTTGACTACTAGCTTGACCCAAAGCCTAAAAAGAGCGCAAATACCGTAGAAATTTACATTTGTTTGTAACATTGCCAAGTTGTCATCGTAAAGTATTCCGGGACACGCCGTGACAGTGGTGACGGACACGTGCTTGTAGATTCTTTGTTCAATACCTTTATAAGTTGACTTCGATGCATTATTTCAATTCGCCTTGGTATGCGTTTACACGATACGCGCTCCCTTCGTTTGTCTCATACTTGAGGTGCGCGTCCAGTCCCGCTGCTAAGTTTTCGAGCACATCTTGTGTTGCCCCAGAAGTGTCGGCGTCGGTGATGTCTGTACGCAAAAAAAAAAATGTCTTCGTTAAGACAACCATCACCGAGAAAGCAGTGCATATCTTCCGTGTCTTGCGTTCGTGCCGGCATCGGACTGTGGCAGATTTGGCATGTAAAAAAAGGAACGAGAAACAGAATATAGAAAGAGATAGATGGAGCGAAAGAGAGAGAGAGAGAGAGAGAAAGGCACGCTTACGTGACGGTTGGCTTATCCCCATTTTCTCGATACGATTAAGGGCTCATTTTTATTACAGGAAAGTTCAACAGACATTTCTAATCTGCTCCAGTTTTATACCATACGCCCGGGAAAGACAAAAAGGAAAAGAGGCCGTCAACAATATTGCTTAGGAAATCACGCATCTGCACAATAATCGACCAGTAAATTGGTGTTTATAAGGCCTTGTCTCCAGGCAAGCGTTCTTATGTTTGGGTTTATAGTGAGTGGCATTGAAATTATGCGAGAGTTACGAGAAGAGCAGATTCTGAGAGGTTTTTCTTTTTTGAAAGCCTAGAAGCTTGTACCCACAGTTCTCATGTCAGATTTAAATGTTCTTAAACGGATCCTGAAGCTTCATTCTGGAGTGCGTGCAGGGTAACTGAGCTTGGAGAGACTGCGGAACCCCTTCTGAATGAGAGAAGCTAGCTGTCCTGCAAGAACGGGGCATGTCCCTCTTGCTTTCCTGCAACAGTTACAACACTGTATATCTGAAATCGTTCCTTAGATGATCACATGAGCCGTGTATTTGGCAGTATTAGCCTGTATTGTGTTAGACGGTAGCCCTGAGTAGAAGCTTTTTTCTAATCTTCACTTTGAATGCAATCCCATGATGACAGCTATTCGTGACCATTCTGCATATAATCATCCATAAACACTTCAAGCAGCAAGTTTATCCTCAAACCAGGTTAACACCCCCGGAATAGCAATTAAAGATCCGTCTCTCTCTCTCGGACATGTTCTAGTAAAAAAAATTGACGGCAGATCCACGAGGTGAATGATGATGAGATTGGGCGAAGCTCCTGGAAGTAATCATCGGTTAAGCCGTGAAATTTCTTCCGTTAATTCGCCCGATAAAAATGACGTGAAACGATTGATTAAATGTTTTATCAAACTTTTATTGCTGGTTTCCGTTGTCCTTTCATTATGACCGCTTTGTGGTCGGTGAAATGTAAGCTAAGTGGTTCTTGCACTGGTTGCAGATGAAAACCATTGCTTTACCTGGCGTCTTTCGTTAAGCAGCTGGCGTCTTTTCGTTTTGCTTTAGAAACATCTGGCGTCTTTCGTTAAGCAGCTGGCGTCTTTTCGTTTTTCTTTAGAAACATCTGGCGTCTTTTCGTTTTGCTTTTAGAAAACATCTGGCGTCTTTCGTTGGTTTATTTCATCAATCAACGGCGTTCTGAACAAAAATTTTTATTGTTTAATCACGCACAGGAGAAATCTCACCAGGCACTACCTTGGAGGTAAACAATGGCTGCTACTGGGAATGAGACACAGCAGAAGTCGGCTTTTAACACTTCTACTTCTACTAACGTTTCCTACTGGAACATGCCAATGGCTGCTAATGGGGAATGAGAGACAGAAGAATTTGGCTTTTAGTTAGCGCGCACGCTGCGAATTTTTTTTATTGTTCAACCACGCACAGGAGAAATCTCCCACCGGCACCACCTTGGAGGTCAAAGCGTAAGACTGGTTACGCACTACTACGACTACGACGAGGGACGAACGGGTGCCGCTTTAAGGAGCTTCGCCCCTAAAATTTCTAACACTGGCTTTAGCGCACCTATAAGTGCAGATGCGTAGAAGTGTCAGCTTGTTCGTGAACATAAAAAGATTATCATTGCGCGAAACAAACGTGATGATATTTAGAACTGTTATGTGCAAGACAAACACATATATAACAAGGGAAGTAACAAAAATGAAACCGCGCCTCATGCTCTCTTCGCCCTTTAATGTGTAAATAGAGCCTCAATACACTCGGAAACTCAGCGTATTTGGATTGTAACAGAAGTGTAAAAGTAATGTTAATAAAGGACATGAACTACGTCAATAGATGCCTCGCCATAAGTAGAAGTCAAGTCACACCATAGACATTAGCATCCTTGCCACCAGAGCCCGTATTCACAAAAACAACTTACGACCAAAGTGTTCGTAAGAGAAAATTTCAACCAATCCTGTTCCTGGACATATTATTAGCGATGCCGGCCAGCCAATGGCAAAATACACTTACGAAAGAGATGCTTTGTGAATTCGGGCCAAGATTACTAAATGCAGCAATGTCTATTTTTTGGCACGAAACAGTGCCTACCTCACAGCCATGATGTGTGAAAATTTTATTTTTGACGATATCACATCTTTGAAAAGAACTAATAAAAAAGGTAGAAATCAAAGCGGGTAGCCTCTACACTTTACTTTCTTCTGTTTACCTTTACTGCAAAACACGAAAGCCCTAGCGAAAGAGCAAATAACAAACTGCTTCACACACAAAATCTGTAATCTCTTATCCGTTATAAAACGTTCATTAAGCGTAAACAGTGCCCAGTGTTTGGCCCCATTTGGCGACTTTTCCCGTTTATTTAAGCCTTTCCCGCGTAATTGTGCCATCAAAAGAGCTGCAGAGCCTTTTCAGAGGTATGCCTCCACAGCATCATGCACAGTATTTCTTTTTCTGGCCTTGACCGAAAGTTTCCCAGACAGCGAAACTGCTTGATGTTCATTTTTTATTTCTGAGTTCTGCAATTCTGAGGCACGTTAATTACACGCCCGCAGTGAGATTAAAAAGGGCTTGCTCGCACGGGAGAACGTTGTGCGTAAGCGTAAAAGCAAATGCTAGAAGACCCGCGCTAGCTTTTTGATGAATGACTTAATCAATTAACGAGGATTCTGTTATCTCGCAGTAATGACGTTAATCTCGCATGTAGCTTACTGCCCATTTTACGCCGTCCCGCTCCTGTCGCTTTAAACGCTGGGCTTCGCGATTCTGTTCATTGAGACGGTTAGTCGCGAAATTCTGGACTTAAAACACAAAAGTAGGCAATCTGCTTCAAACTTCCCTGCGCGATTATGCACACCAGTGAACTGATGCCGCTCGGGACGCACACTGAATAGCACGTTTATCAAACTTCTAAATGGAGGACAAATGCACAGGAAAGTCATTGTTTTCACTTGGCTGTGCATTTATGGCCGCTATATTTTGCGAAAGGTAGCCTGAGCAAGTTCACTGTGTCCAATATATAGAAATATAACAACTTAAAGGACTTTTCTCAAGGAGGAACGAAATGTGCTAATGGGTACGCCTCAGGAACAACAACTGGGGAAATCCCACATTTGAGGAAGACGCGCTTTGTTAATTAGTACACGTTTGCAAAACGAGAGAATCACTGTACTATGTCAATAATATGAAAAGTTACCGGGCATCACGCGTTTGTTATTCATATCACTTTATTGTCTTTATTTAAACATTTTTTCTTGTGCTGAAGGCCACGTCACGTGAGAGAGAGAACAACGTGATAAAAATAGCTATGAAATAAAACAAAAAAGAAACATAACAAAAGTCAGCACCTTCGTAAATCTTGCTTAGAACACCAAAGCCATGTGGGGCCCTAATTGAAAATGCGAACCATAATCACGGCTGGCTTTAAACGAAGGATTCCTACGCACTCTACGACCACGTATCAGGATGAACTTGTACGTCCCTTGTCCTAAAGACAGCATTAGCTCAAATAAAGCTTTCAGGAAGAGCTAGTTACAGCGCTAAACAACTATACACCCACAAGTGCAATGACGCACCATGTCCTCCTTTCCCGGTTTTCATGTGGCATGTTGTTATGGCCTGGAACCACCTAAAGTGCGTCTAGTTTGCAGTGAGCTCTTCTGGAATGATGCATAACGCCAGAGACATGCCTACAAAAGAACAGAACAGAACACAAACGCTCTTCGTTGTCTGTTTCTTTTTTCTTGTGTCCGTACTTGCAAGCCTTACTTCGCTGTCTCAGTTCTGGAATCTGTCAAAAATGTTTTGAATCCTTCTGGTCATTACAGCTATCAGCTCGGCTGTCACAAAAAGTTGTTAGTCTTGACTGTGGCCACATGAAGACTGCAACCTTTTATTTGCCCCTATAATTATCATTTTGAGTATTCTTGCATGGGTTTGTTTGCTGTCTTTTTAAAATGCCCCCACTTAAATTACAGTTTACTCAAGCGGAAATACTAAATATATTCACGATTAGAAAACAGTGACTGAGGTTTCAATATATCTTACATCCACGTTGAGCACAATGGATTACGAGAAACTTGCGCTGACCTAGGCCTTTATTGAGCTATTGGGAGTGAGGTAACAGAATAGTGGTGAAGGAGAAAGCGGTATCCTTTCGGCATCGAGAACTATTCGTAGAACCCCTCCCCCCCCCACCCCCCCCATTAAACATACGCGCCTATGCGTAAGCAAAAAAGTAAAGAGATGAAGCCTAGAAATCCACTAAAAATGATTAAATGAATGAATGAATGAATGAATGAATGAATGAATGAATGAACGAACGAATGAATGTATTTGGAGGAGTAAACAACTCCGCTGAAGTGAAACTTGGGAAGGCGCGAAGGATGCGGTGGTGCGCCTGTGTTTCCCAAAGGAATCGTCAATCGCTACTAATGAGCTTGCTTTACGTTGTCATGATGACGACGTTAGATTCCTACAGCCCGGACGCATTAGCAGAAACTCGTTAGAACCGCTTCTGATCCGACAACCCTACACATACAGGGCACTGCCTCCAGGATCAGCCCACGAATGCACACGCACTATCTTCCTGCCCTGCCTCTAGGACGGGCCCACCGGAACGACAGCAGCAGGACGGGCCGACAAACCTAGCCCTGAAAGTGCTCCGCACCTAAAAACTGATGGTGCAATCATCTCATTGTGTTCGAATGAATTTGCGAAGCATATCGCATTCGTCTGATCAAAATGGAGCGCTCTGAATTGTGGGGACCGGGCCCAGCACGACGCCATGTTTTGCCCGGAATGTCCTCGCATCCCCTTCTCCCAGCTGGACAGAGCGGCGGCCCATCAGTCCGACGGGCTGCCCGCTTTGCCCCATGTGTTCTTAACTAGTTTGCCATTGGACAGCTAGTAATTTCGAATGTCCGTCCGTTTCTGGTTTTGAGGTGCTTGGGAGAACTCACTGGGACTCGGAGCGGTGCGCACGCGTTTTTGTGATCCTCCTGCCGACGGCGTCGTCCGCCGGGCCGCGCGTCGTTCCGGTCCCCAGCGACCCCGGCAGCAGCTTGCGGTCGTCGCCCATCTCTGTATGTTCTTTTCCTTCTATTTTCCCTTTCTAGGGGCGCACAATCGCGGGTGCGCTGGCCGGGGGTTAGGCCTTGCATGGTTTTTGTGTGTTATTGTGTGTACGCGTATTGTTCATTGTGATTATCCTTTGTTTGTATTTAATTCTACAGATTCAGCCTTATTTCTTTGTTTTATTTAAAGTGTTTATTAAATTACCATGCACGGAGAGTGACGCCTAATATTCTCCTCTTTCGCCGCGTGCGACGGTTCGCGCTGTCCCCCCTCGAGACGGGCCGCGGGCTGACGCGCGCGGCAACGCGGAGATGCATGGCTGAGATAGCGAGCGCGCGAACGCGACGACCTCATTCTCTGCTCGTCGAGTGCTCGAACCCACGGCACGGGGTTGCTAGCGGCGATTCCGCTGCTTGTAGTTAGTAGAACAAACCCCCACAGAATATATTCAAGCTTGGTCTTTATATAGCGCTTCGCAATGTACTTAACTCAAAGAGCTCGGAAAAATCTCAGGCGCTGTCATCTCCTACCTCAGAGAGCGCGACCGAGACCTCGACACGTTACACCGCAGCCTTGGTACCGGCTTGACGTCAGCCTCAGCTGCAGAAATGGCGTGCCCTCGGCGCTTTCGATAGTAGCACTTAACGTTCATAAGGTTTGTCAAACTCAGTTCAACATCAGCAACTGACCGCTTATTAAGAGCGCTGGGGTCCTTGGTGATTCATAATGATATATGGATAGACATATACACCTACCTCATTACGACAAGGTCCAATACAAGACGCTGTTTTGCTGTGCTATGCACAAAAATTTGCTTCTAGCGCTACTAATCTGATCTTCTTCTTTCTTTTTTTCTTTTTTTTTTTGCAGAATGCAACATTTTTTTCTAATGAGGGAAAAGGCAAAGCCTAGTTTAAAACACTGCCGACGGTATCGAGAAATAAAAAAAACGCCTTACCTGCAAACGCCCGCCGCACAGCGCGCATACTTGTACCTCGTTCCGTTTCAAGAACTGTCTTTTCTTTTTTTTTTTTTGCGCTTCAGGAATTATGTTGCATCCAGCCAAAAGCTGCAGTGCTCCATCCGCCATTATGGCGTGGTATTAGCGCTTAAACCAAGCGAGGCGTACTTTAATTTTGTCCAAGACCCTTGGAAGTGCCTCACATAGTTGTGTGGGAGGCGCAGCACAGATTCCCTCTGTCTTGGTATTGCCGCCTTGGGCGCATTTATCTTCCCTTTCAAGGAAAACTTTTACTAACGGATTACTTTTATCGAAGAAAAATGTGTGCCTTACAAGTTATGTAAGTTAGGCCTTGACATAGTAACGTCGTGAGCCTGATAATATATAAATAATTAAAAGCGCTGAATGCGCCCGCTACAGTTTTGTAGGGACCGGCTCACATTTTTTCTCAAAAGCTAAGTTTAATCTGGCTAAGTGTGCCTGAGCACCATTTCTCTCACGCCGACTTTCCGCTGGAACTGTTCGTGGGAAGGAAGTTTTCATAACGGTGGCCCAACAGCCTTGCTGGAGTAGTGAATCAGCACGAATGCCCGAGTGAAAAACTTCCTGCGTAATTGCACATTTCCTAAGGAATGTTTTATTTTTATGGCGCTGCAGCTCACACGCGTCGGAGACTGTGAAATCCATGGCAACTCACCCAAACGTCTGAAAGAAATGGTTAACTAAGCCCTTGACCATGCGGAGCCGATGCACTTTCTAAAAAGTAAAGCAACTTGCAAAACATTCATTGTTCTAGGCACGGCTGCATTTGACGTAGTAATAAGCACGGGAAGTAGAGAATTGCCGTTATAATTCTGTCGTCCCCGTCTTGCTATATAGGTTTCCTCATGATACTTCGAATACTTCCTTTTGTCTGGATCTTTCCGTTTTCTTTTTTTTTTTTGCACTACTTTTCTCTCGAATCCACCAGCGAAATGTTTTTAGAAACGGTCACACTCTCGTTGACAAACAAATGCTTCGTCAAAGGTTTGGCAAGACAAAACTAAGACTAAAACTAAGAATTTGAGAACATATTGACAACAGACCTTTGAACAAGCGACAAACTGCAGGTGACAGTGACGTAAATAATGCATGCGACGATAGTTCACAAAGCTTCAAGATTTTTTTTTTTTTCAAAACAAAACGATTATCCCAGTAGGTGCCGTAGACACGTTTCCAGTGCGTAAATGCTGGAAATTTAAAACGAGGTCCCTGTAAACGTATCTTGTGCGAGCTCAACCGCACAGCAGTAACGAACTTTGCGGTGTCACAGCAGCTAACTTTCCATGCATAACGCCGACGCTATGACGTAGTTGCAGCTGACTGACCAGTGAGCTATGAGAGTCCCCTATAAGAACGTTGTGAACGCTCTAACAGCAATCGATGAATAAATCGCAAAGTACGATTTAGAACAGGGAATGTCGCGGGGCTCCCGCGACATTCCCTGTTCTAAATCTTACTTTGCGATTTGTTCATCGATTGCTGTTAGAGCGTCCACAACGTTCCCGCGACATTCCCTGTTCTAAATCGTACTTTGCGATTTGTTCATCGATTCAAGCATCCATCTTCCCCTGAACTTCTCTTCTAGTTTGGATCTCTAACAGCAATGTAATTTATTTCTACATGTTTATTTCCTATATATGGTGTAGGAGACAAAGATCCTACGGAATAAATATTGCGGGAAACTTACAAGTTGCCCTTCATCCTAATAGGATCAGTGCTTTGGCGCCACACACTTGTCTTTCAGCGCATACGCCAACTATATCCAATAGATGCAGGTAATTTAAACTGATGTAGCCGCCTTTAATCTTCAAGATTCTCACTAGTATTTCATGCATTGGGAGATTCTTCTTACTACGATATGTGTGAGCAGTGAAAGCAGATGGCTGCGGGAAATGAGGAAGCGATGATGCCTTTAGAGGCAAGTTTCGGAAGCTGAATGAGCGGCAGGGTACCTAGAACGCGTTATTGCTCCTGGGGATCCAGAAACGAGAAACCAAGGAGAAAACTGCTGCGAGTTTTCTGTCCTCTCGAGGCGCGAATATGCCTGGGCCAGCAATGAGGTCATTATCGACTCCAAATAAGGTGGAACAGGGCAGCCGCCAACGTTGTGCATTTGCTCCACGGCCCACAAATGAGATGCTTCCTCCCTTCCTCCCCCAACCCTCCCCATAGATTTCCGCCGAGCAAGCGTCAGCTGGTTTCTGCTTAGGTGTGCCATGTCAGCAGCTCCGCACACGCTGCATTACGCCAGTATGGTCTGCTGCGGTGTGTCTACTGCATTGCAGTTGTTTCCTGCCCCGCAGCACCATCGTGGAAAGAGAAAGACCGGAAATACAGCGAGAATAAAACTTTTTAGAAAGCCTTCTGTGGCAACTATTTATCTGTTTTCATTAAACAGTTATCTTCACTATCTTGTTGTCTCACTGACGGCTCCAACTGTCAATGAATATTGCTTGAACCAGATCACACGGGGAAAATTTATCCAGTCTTACTTGCAGACAAATTACCTTTTGAATATTCTGGGAATTTAGGCATACGGGAGCTATATAGCGGCCAACTAAGCTCTCATTTGCACCGTCCTCAAAGAGCGACAGCTGCTGCTTTGTCTCGCCAACCCGCTCGAATTACGAGATTTAAACAACCAAAAAAATAAAGTCTCGTTGACCCACTTGCCCCGCTGGCATAAAATTAAGGCTTCCTGTCTGTTCCATGCAATGGCTGAGATTCGGAGGAACTAAGAAAGTGCCAGCAGCGCTTTCTTTAGGTGCCCTTCAAAAGGCAGTTTTCCTGCAAAATGATTAACCGTGATTCATGTGAGGATAAGCTCTTGGTTCTGGCTTATTCTTTAATAGTGGTGTACTACTAATACTCTTTACTACATGCTGTTCACTGACATAAATAAATGGTTGAAAAGAGTCAGCAAGTCTTCCAGTTGAATCTACAACTCTAAAATATGCACTTTCTCTTCTTCTTCTTCTTCTCCATCAAAAAAAAAAAAACGGTGCATTATTGACACAAACTCGGTAGCGCAAAAAACACGGACGAAGAAAAGGAAACACAGACAGGCGCAAACACAGACAGGTGCATTATTGTGTCTCTTGGGAAACAGGGAGCACGGATCAGGCATAGGACAAACCATAAAGTTTCTGAATATTGTGAAAGTTCAGAGACAGCCTGTGTGAGAAATTATGGGCGTCAACTATGACATTATTTTCAAACTGCTAATTATTCTCAGGTGTCGCAGGCCAAACTATTGTTTTCCTTCGCTCTAAACTTGAGAGGCACTAACGCCAAGGAAAGATAACGTTGTAACAACTGACCTAATCAGCCGTTCTTATGATGCTCCAAAATCGTGGCTGTTGTTCCGAACATGCACATCAATGTAAGGGTAGAGAAACGTGCTCTTCGAACCAAAATTATGGCAATGTCTTTCGGTGTATTCGCTCATAAAAGGCCAATTTATGGATTTTATCCACATGAGCTGCGACGTTTGGTATGTCCTTCTTTTTTTTTATTTCATCTTTGGTTAACATAGGCCGTATCGAATTCAAACACTTGTGGCGCATACCCGTATACCATGGGCCGAGCATTGCGGGTGTAAACCACACGTAATTTCATTATCGTCAATCACGACGTACATGGTGTGTATATGACGTTACCGATGCAAAGATGAGTCGTTCATCATATATTTATATCCTATCTCCAAAATTTTGGGATACACGACATTAACAAGACGACCACGAGAGCCCCGAGACACAGACAGACAGACAGACAGACAGACAGACAGACAGACAGACAGACAGACAGACAGACAGACAGACAGACAGATAGATAGATAGATAGATAGATAGATAGATAGATAGATAGATAGATAGATAGATAGATAGATAGATAGATAGATAGATAGATAAGGTTTGCCATGAAATTCTTCGCATTAAAAGAAAAGAGTAGAACAGTTATAACGAAATAGGTAAGATCAGAAATGCCCCGGCATAGCAGCGCCAATCACTGCAACAGCCGCCGCTTCGATTGTGTTTGAATATATTTGGAAGGCAAGGGCGCGAAAGCCTGCGCATTCTCTTGGTGCTCCTTTAGTTTGGGTTTCAGCGCACGTAAAACATCGTTCGTGATCTAGTTTCTCGCTGAGGATACTCTCATTGAAAAGCCTTGGTGCTGAGGCACCTTCCCTGCCACCTTTGTGCCACGTTTTCCTTGAGGAAGCCCGCGGCACAGTTCAAACAAATGATAATACCCGAGGAAGAAAATTCGACGTGTGTCGGGAATTATTGATTAGAAATCCGCTGTTGACTACTTACTTCTCCTTTTCTTGTTTAGAAGCGGAGCTACTCCAACAGGGCAGAACGTATATCGGCTTCCTTGTTTCATTACGTGCGCACCTGAAGCGGAACTCCAATTTCCGCCACCCGGTCGAGGGTGTCGTATTCGAAAACGTGAGCTGCGCGCGTACGACGAAGACGCCTTCCAATCCAATTAGCTTTCTATGTTTGGCTTTGGCTTCATACTTTTGTAGGATGGAATGTTTAAACGAACGCTTGAGCGCTGTGAAGTACAATGAACAAGCATGCAGGCGTATTTCCGCTCTCAGGTGCCGAACATGGGAAGTTAGTCCAAGGGCACGGTCACAGAATCTAGTCAAGCATGGTGCAGGTTCACACTGTCCTCACACAGGCAAATTATCTAGCGGCAGTTATGCTCACCGCTGAAGGTCATCCAAGGTGGAACCCTGATGCACTTTCCATTATCGATTAACTATCATTAGTCACGGAGAAAGAAAGAAGAAGCGTCATCGTTTTAGTTTTTGAGGATCAACGCTGTCATAATTGCTATCGCTTTTCTCGGTGAATGGTAGTGCGATGATACTGCACTGGCGATTGATACACAACTATGTACGTAAAACTATGAGTCCGTCTAGTTTGAACAGCTTCATTTTCAAAACCATTTAGCGCAAAAACAGGCAACAACCAAAGAAACTACGAAAAAAACATTTGCTTAAAACCGAATTGTTCGAGCTCGTCCCTGTGTGTCTCCTTTTCTTCGTGGTTGTCTGTGCGCTAAATGGTTTTGAAAATGCAACTGTCTACTCTAGCACAAATTAGAACAGATTGACTTACTCTCATTGTGGCAACCTGATAATTTGAAGTTCTCGAGGGAAATCTATAATATCAAACAAATATAAATCATGCGTTTTCGCAACTAAACCATCGCATAACGGCAAACCCCACAAAGAAATCAATAAACCACTGCATATATTACGCTCCAGCAGCGAGCCACAATGGAACTGGTTGCTACAGTATGAGGTCTATGTTTGCTTCGTCGGAATCGCCACGACGCAAAAAAAAAAAAAAAGATAGGGAACAGACCACTCAGGTTTATGCCACAGATAACCCAACAATCGAATATGGTAACGTGTTTCTTGACCAGGTAAACTCCTCGAACGATTACACTGGGCATTGACAAAGGGAAGTTATCTCTCGAACATGTATTGCGTACTAAAATGGCCAATGGAATAGCACTACCCACTGATAGCTTTCATGTGAAATCCCGAACTTTCTTATTGCGTGCATGTGAAACCCGCGGTGTACCTTCATCGTATGTACAGCAGAGAGACAGCAAACCGTATGCGCACTGGCTCAAGCTGAATAACAAGTTTTATCATTCCTAAAGCACTCAGTAAGTTTTTGAGGAGAAAGGAATACTTGCGGCTTCATTACGTTTCGTTCGAAATGGTGAAATAAGTGTGGTGTGTGCAAATGCTGAAATCGATTGGAATGTTCACGACCCAGGTCCGGTAAGTGCCATTTCTAATAGAACTGACGATAGCGAGCTTGGAGAACATTACACCTCCCTGCGTGACTCGACTTTCTCGGCCCAATTGTAATATGTGCGTCATGAAAGTACTTGCAATGCAAGTCCGCGCCCAGAGCGCACTTCTGATTAGCTTGATGCGTATTCGCGTGTAGAACGATCATTAGACGATGCGTAAGCACACGCTATAGAAGATGCGAAATGTCTTCATAAGCCTCATATAAATCGATAAAGCAAAACAGAAAAGCTCTGGGAACATGAATCGATTTCAGACTGCCATTTTCCGTTGCAGGCATCTAGAAGTCCGTAAGGCACGAAGGTTTGTAACGCTAAGCCCGTCGCGTTATGGAAGAGCGGGCTGTGTGCGTACGGGTATGTGATTCCTTTCATAAGAAGTAGTTGCGATAAAGCAGGGTCACTAGAAATACAGAGTTGAATTCAAGATCACTATAAATTTGCTCTTTCCTGTGCCGCTAAGTGAAACGGTAGTTTAAGATAAAATAGGAAATAGTTAATGAAATAAGAATAAACTAGAAATAAAATAAAGTAAAAAGACGAAAAGAGGGCGGCCGCGAAAGCTACTCAGTCAGCCACGGCAGAAAAGGAAATAGTGGCGGCGCGTCATATATTCCAGGCTTTCTTTTATTGCTGCAAATTTTTCCATCTATATGCTGACGGTGCGTAACACGTGGTTCAGCATTAGAGTTGCCTCAAGATGCGCAATCACAACTGCTGATTCCTCTGGGCTTATTGTATATTCTTCAGCAAATTTCGAGTTACGGATGCCTAAATACAGAGACTATACATACCGACTGTTATTTCTTGTGTTCAGACTCACGGCATTCCGGATTAGGGACGCCGCCCAGCTTCCAATATTCTGCGGTGTCTAAATAGGGTTTGTTCCTTCACCTTCCTTTACGAGCCGCGGGATAGGACCATCTGTAAAATTTCTTTTTTTTTGTTTTTCCTGAGGCCTACTAGGAATTTTTATCACTTTTCGTTGCAGCTGCATTGGTCAACTACGCAAGCGGATAATGAGAATTGTAGATTAAAACAAACAGGGCACAGGTACTTTCATTTCCCTGGTAAAACTTATTTTTGGGCTAACGTGTTCGTACGTACATTACGATTTCACACATTACCCATGAAACGATAGTGAATAGAAGAAATTAAGGTGACTGATGGACTAAACCTTACTTCAATTCAGTTTTGCGTGCCCAATTTTTTCACGTGAGGAAAGCTTTGACCGTCATGAAATATTTTTGAGGCCATAAAATTGAGTAAGTAGACGGCGAGTTTTACAGCGCGCGAACATAGGAAAAATACGACAGAGAAGAAAGAACACAGGACGCTAGTTTGCTTTCGTAAATTTAAGCAGTTACGATTATCCCTGAACTCTAACGTGTTTTCAATTTCCATAAGAAAAATAGAAACTAATGTCTGATATTGCTATCATAATTTATTTCACTAGAAAATAACCACATTGTGGGTTTATCCCAAAACAGTCCTCATGCAACAAAATTACCACTGTAAAGATAGCGTACCCAACGTACGTAGGTTTGTTATCACGATACTGAATATCTCGAAGTGGTGACGTACTCCTCAAAAAAAGAAAAGGCTGAAACTCAACTGTCACTTTGCAGTACTGTAATACGATTAACCTGTTTTTCAAAAGGAATGGTGTAAATAATCGACAAACACCTACAACATTTTAGAAGTAGCAAAATAAGACGACCTATAAAAAAATTAGATATCAAATGATGAACTTATGTATCGCAATATGCCACTTAGAGAAGCGCGAAATGAGAGGTGAGGGGGCCTTCGCTTGACCAAGAAATGCTTCTTAAGAAAAATATCTGTTGATGTACAATTATCGCTAGATAATTGCTTGATGTAAAAATAACAATAAAGTCGCAGTAAGTTGTATGTCACGTTGGTTAGGGTAAGGCACCACATTTTGAGCTACCGCTTACGTATTAGGTGACAATCCATAAGTCACCAATTGCGTCATTCTACAGATTAAGCAGATTAACACAGTTCATGAAAGCCTTACTCATAAAGCGGAGTCTCGCTTTGTTATTTTAGTCGGACATTGCATACGTAATGCTCGGCATTGCGTGACTCGCACGAATGAAACAAAATTCGCTTTACTGGGGAGTGATAACGAACGCAGCACAGAAAAAAAGGCAGTAAAAGAAATACATTAAGAAATATGGATGTTGAGCTTCCCAGAAGGCCCTCAAAATGGTACCATTCTAGGTACATAAATAAAAGCTCGGCCTGGGAGAACCAAGAAAGCTTTTAAACTAAGTCTCAAGTTTATGAAAAGGAATGTGGGATGTCGATATGCCACTCCATTGTTTGTTATTGGTAGGCTCCTTTTGCATATAGGTTGCTCTAACCTTTTTGCTAACATATTTTACACTACACATATGAAATATCAGTGAACACAATTTTTATTATGGGTAAAATGCTTTTGGTTCACCTAAGTTGATTACAACATTTTAATCCCTTTCCTGGAGGACTCACTGAATGATTACGAAGCGAGAGACTCCAATGTTTACGTTTCTCATTACCAGTTGCCTTGGTTTAAGCATGGTAGTTGGTCTCCATACGATATGAACGGTCAGTAGATGTAACTGAGGTCACGTTTTTTTTTTTGTTTTTTTTTTCCAGACACATCCCGAATGGCAGCTTCCAATTCACATTCACGACCGTAATGACCTCGCCCAGATTGCACAAGCCGAACGGTGACATGTGGAAAGGGAGAGCGAACCACGTTCGTCTATATTCTGCACAGCAGTCCAGCTAACGTCCAAGTAATTTCAGGTCTCCTGCACTCAGGTTTCAGGAATGCAATAGGTCAGGTGGAGCGCGCGACTAATACTCGCGCAACCACAGAGAGCCGGCAAACTCTCCATAGTTTTACGATGAAGCGCCGGCGGCAGAAAAACAAACAAAACGCACGGCACTGAACTGCACTCGCGTTGATGCAGAACTGCTCCAGTCGGTCTATCTTGCAAAATTTATGCCGAGGCTATCAGATGCGCAACCTGCATTCTAACTAGGAAACTTCGGGCTGGCGTCAAATTATGTGCGGTCTCGTTGCTTACGCCCCAGAAAGCGCGTTTAAGCAAATGCCACCATATGATTGTTCTTTGTCTGCGTATGTCTGCTCTGGTATAGTCACATTTCCTAACTTGTTTAGGCGGCTGAATAGAGGACACTGCATAGTAAGGGACAAAGGGGGGGGGGGTAATCGCAGTTCGGGTGGAAGTAATAAAGCAAGTTGTGACGTATAAGGAAGTCTAATAAACGCGCATTATAGACAAGCGGGCTTGGCTTAGTCAAATCATTTTGTATTTCGTCAAGCGGCTTTGGCTAAGTCGAAGCAGCAAGTGGTGCTGCCCGAAACATGGACTCCAGTGATATTTAACGTTCAATTATTTTCCATGCTTCCAGCTTCATCACCTTCTGTCGTTTGTGGAACACGCAGAACTAGCGACGGACTCAAAGTCCCGTTGATGGCTTTAAGTCATTCGCGTGTGGTCGGACCATGCGAATCGCATTGAATTATTCTGTAGAGATTGAACGAGACCTTCAAGACGGGAGATGAGAATTCCACGAAATAAAACAATTTTTAGGCATATCTTCGTTAGCTAATAACTTTTCAGGCTTAGAAGGCGATTGACTGGCCTTGTATAGTCGGTCAATCGCCTGGATTTCTATAGCCAAGCTTTTCTGGAAGTGTTTTCAGCGACTTATTCCATCCGTTTCATGAACCTTAATTTGAACAAAAGTGCATGCCCTGTATTGGCTTAGCGGGACAGGATGCGTGACTAGTTCGTCACGCATAGTACAATTTCAAACATAATCAGCGCAAAGATTTCAGACACGTCACAGAGAGACTGCACAGGAAGGGCGTTGCACTCCTACCGTTGGAGTACGACAAGTAATGACGTGTACAAACATTAACAAGCTTCGTATGCTAAACAGCTACATATTTCTTACTTTCTCTACTTTTCAAGTAATCATGGGTTAGCACTGTCAGTTTGTCTAAATGTCCTGACACATAGTTAACTCGTCGGCAAATTTTATGGATGACACCCCTATTTGAAGTTTGCCTTATCAGCGAGCTTCATGGTACAGCCAAATTTCTTACGGCACAATCAAAAGAATTCGCTACTGGTCTAGATTTCGCGTATGTAAATTCAAGTCGTCAAAATTAATTCCTGCTATGCTGCGGTCCTTGCTGATAGTGCTATATTTGCGCTGGAGTAATTGAAAGACAATAACAGTGAGTAACCCAAGAGGGGACAGTTGCCGAGACGCAAACAAATCGGCGCAAATGCGCGAACGTGGACTGGAACTAATTTCCTAGCGCCTTTGTTTCCCGCAGAGCAAATAAAGTCTCAATAGTTGAATGACCCTAGCAGTGGTCTCACAGTTTTTGATTAAAGAAATTCGTCCAGAGGCGACAAAGAGAGGTGTTGGGGTTCGACGTCGGGAGTATCACTGCGCCCAAGAGCGTAGTTTCTGCATATGTGGGACGGCGTTCGTGTCATTGCAGTTTCGTGGACGTGTTTGCTAGGAAGCCTTGGGCCGGTGTTTGTCTCTGCCAAACATGCATATACTGTCCGCCTGCTTTAGCCTTCTGTGATTGCCTCGTCCACGCAGCTGCCGGGCACAAGCCGCTTGGCTGTTTGCCAAGCCTAAACACACTCCAGTACCAGCTCCGTTGATAGTTCCACAGCTCTTTCAGTTCCATGGTAAGGTAATGCTCTAAAGAGTGACTACGGCTTCCCTGCCTCCTTCCCTCCATCCACTTCTAATCACTAAGCTGGTCACAATCACCCATCATCTGGCCCTAGCGGGTGCAGTGATTAGTCCCAACCGGGTGTTTCAAGAAGTGCGCATTTGGCTAAAGAGTTGAGATGCATTTGAGCTGGGGGCAGTATATGCCAAGGACGTACATACTGACGTTCCTAATCATGCGTTACGGCCAAACTCGTTCTTAGGAATATTTATGAATTTACCAACAGATCTTAAGAGAGAAAGACTTCGTTATTAAACAACATTCCTTTGATGCTGTCTTCTCGCGTGTCAACTTAAAAATAAGCTGTTACGTAGAGGCCGCAGGAAGTGCTAATGTACATGTCAATTTAGGTTCAAGTCTCCTGAAAGCAGTTTACACAGGATCATGTGATATATTAGGTATCGTGTCACAAAATAGTGCCTATTTCAACGAGAAACCCGGAGTCGAGCGTGATGGCCAAAACAACAAGAAAGCGGCGCGCGGAGGAGGCGCCCAAGGTCGCGCCGCGTCTCCAAAAGGGGAGAACTTTGTGGAACCTTTCTTATCGCGGCGAGCGCGCGCGCGGGACAGACGTAAGGAGATAGAGGAGGCAGAGAGTACACACCGACGCTCCTCGCGCAGTGAGAGAGAGAAAGAGGGGCCACCCCAGCGGAGAAGGACCTAGAACGGGCGAGAAGGTTCCCAACTTTGTGTGTGCTTCGAGTCACGTGCGCCACGCCGAATTTACTAGCACGCCTTCCCAGGGCTATACCAGCAGTCGGACACGGGCCGCAAAAGGGGGTGTAGACGAGTAGAAAAAAGAAAGTAGTAAGAAGTCGTGCGTGACTCAATCGCCGTTACACGAGCCAGCTGACAAGCCCACCTGCAAACTTCGAGTAGAGAAGACGCCCGAGTGACTTGGTGAATAGGACTCTTTTGTGTTTTGTTCTTTGTTGCAGTGCATGAGCTTGTTCGTGTTGGTTGGCTTTGTGTAACGTTGTAACCCATCTGTGTTTGAGTTTGTAAAAGCCGTGTTTGTATACGTTTTGTGTAACTGCCTATTTGATGAGAATATATTTGTTTTGTTTGGTCACCCTTGGCTGTGACTCGGTCTTTGAATCACTGCTGGCGTTTTGCTAGTGTGCTGAATGGGACCAAAAATCTTATTGTCCAAGCTTTCGTGGGATTATTTCCGGGAGATTAATACGTTAGTCCTTGGGATCTTTTCCGGCGATTGGGACCCGTACCTCCCAGCACGGGTTTGGTGACATATAGTTAGCAAAGATACATGCGTTACACCGGAACGCATTAAAGCAACACTTCACCGTTTAGTGATGCTACCTCGCTTTTGTGCGTACCTGATACAGAAATCACTGGCAAAAGAAAACCGCAATAAAGGCTTTACATTTTCGATAAATAAGGGGGTTAGTGCAAACATAGCTCTCTGTCTAACATTAACAGTGCGCGAAAACAAGTGAGGTTATTTCATTAAGCAAAGTTTGCGACTACGGGGCATCAGAAAGCGCCTACATAATGCATTTACTAGGCTCAGCAAATATTTATTTACAAAATCATTCAATGCTGTGAAAAACAACTGCTCTGTACTTAATATTCTCAGACTTATGGTACGCACTCTCTCTTCCAAGAAACCACCAGTTGCAATCAATTTATTATATCTAACTTCTGGCAAATTCTCAAGTATGAACACGAAATGCGAATGCAGTCGTCAGCAATGCAAATCCTTTCAAGGCACGAACAATTTAACCATCGCAAGCAAAGAACCACATTTCTGCAAAGGGCTTGGGTTGTTTTAATACATTTCGTATCATCAGCCTGTCTACGCCAACTGCAGGGCAAAGGCCGCTCCCATAGATCTCCAATTATTCTGGTACTGCGCCTAACTGCGACCAATTTATCACCGAAAAATTTTTGATCTCAACTGCCCATCTAACTTTCTGCCGTCCCTTGCCACGCTTGCCTTCTCTAGGGATCCAATCTGTTACCTTTAATGACCAACCGTCGTCTTGCCTTCTCATTACGTGCCCCGCCTAAGTCCATTGCTTCTTCTAAATTTCTGCTAATATGTCCTTAATCTGCGTATGTTGCCTAATGCACTCCGCCCGTGTTCTAGACCCTTAAGGTTGCACCTATCCATTTCCGTCCCATTGCTCGCTGCGTCGTCCTCAATTTAAGCAGAACCCTTTAATTAAGCCTCCAAGTTTCTGCCCATAGGCAAGTACCCGTAAGATGCAGCTGTTATACATTTTCTTCATCAGAAACATTGCTAAGCTGCCCTTCATTATGTAAGAGTGTCTACCGAATACACTCCACCGCATTCCTTATATTCCTAATTATATCAGCGTCATGGTTCGGATCAGCGGTCACCACCTGGCCTAAGTAGACATATTCGCTTACCACTTACAAGGCCTCGCCACTTATCTCAAACCGCGGTCCTCGCCCAAGGCTATTGAACATTACTTTAGTTTTATGCATATTAATTTTGCAGGCCCACCGTTCTGCTTTGCCAGTCTAAGTCAGTAATCATGCTTTGCAGTTCGCCTCCCGAGTTACTTAGCAAGGTAATGTGATCAGCAAATCTGATGTCACTGCGGTATTCAACATTAAGCCTTACAACCACCTGTTCCTAACCCAATGTTCGAAATACCTCTTGTAAATATGCTGGGAATAACATCAGAGAGATTGTGTCCCCTTGTGTTACGCCTTCACACATTTACTGTGTCGTAAAATCAGCATCCCAAAGCAAAAAAAAAAAGTGTGCAAGCTCGGGAACTTACTGCTAATGAAGCCCACCTTCAGTACTTCAGAATGAAGCCCACAAATTAATAAGCGCATCGGGTTGACGCACTTATTAATTTGAACTGAGTGTCTTGAACATTGGTGCCTAGGTGTCTAGGCCGGAGGATTTAAGCGAAGAAAGTCACGTTTTTGGTCGGGAAGCTCAGCGTTAGAAAATGATTCTTTCTTAGGAAGCGTTTCAACAGAGTGCCACAGCAAGATTTACTTCACATTTTTATAACACGCAGCAATTAGCTACAAAACTTGTAACTTGACTATACTATTGGGCAATTATGCGTTAGGCAGCAGCAGTACAAATCACCAAATGCACAGCGAAAGCTTATCAAGAGAAAGTGAGTCGTTCGGGGAGAAGTCGATGACGTTATTGCCTCTCTCCGGCTAATGTGCTCACACAGCAAGCTCTTCATGAAGTAAGGGTAGCGGAATATAAAACAGAGGTAAAATGGGAGAGAATACGACACCACCAACTCCAGCTGCTTCAGCAAATCCTATTAATCAGCATCAGGGAGTCGCGATTAACGTCCTACCGAGCCAATAAAACAGCGTGGGCCACTTTTATAGGTCTTTGCCGAAGGTTGCTGCCACCCTCCATTTGCCCCGGATTCTCGGACTACCCGCAGCAGCGCTGCATGACGCATCGTGCCTCTTTATGGCCTGCCCACACCGCCACCCCAGAGCTCTGGAAGCAGTTGACAAAGCGACAAGCGCGAAGTGGACTTGCAGGCCGTGGTGCTTTCTGGTTAGCAGATTGCATGGCATTCGAGGTATTCCGCAAGTGGAATGGCGTTGAATAGAGGTCTAAACGAACAATAACGAGCAAGTGAACTCTTGTGTTGTTCAGCGCAGCGTCCGACGGCACCGGGAGTACTGTAGGAGCTTAGTGATGACTTGTACTTAGCTCCGGCTGAAATAACTTCGCTGCATGAACTAGTTAAGTCACACGACACGCTGTAGTTATGATGACTGCGACAATACTTGCGGTGGCGGTAAATGTTGCGGTTGTTAGCGGACACAGTGTCCTGCATATATCGGTTTCTCTCATAAGTTTAATATGGCGAGTGGCCAAGGAAACAAACAAAAAAATCACGGCATATCCACGGGGTGAATGATGATGGGTGGGCGAAGCTCCGGAGGGAATCATCGGTAAACCGTGAATCTTCCGTGTAATTCGCCCAGTCGATCATCATGTAAAGACGTGAGAAACACTGTATTCGAACGCTGGGATCTCCCGCTTAAGGGGACGCTAGCACAAACGCGTTGAACGTGCAGTACACACTAGCAACGTTGACACTAGTAAGGGGGAGAGGCCACAGCGTCTTAGGAAGCTTCTTACACAGGCCGGAACGCGCACCGCGTTTGCCGACACCATCACAGTCCGCCGCGGTGGTGTAGTGGTTACGGTACTCGGCTGCCACCCAAAATACGCGGGTTCGATCCCGGCCGCGGCGGTCGCATTTTCGATGGAGGCGAAAATGCCAGAGGCCCGTGTACTGTGCGTTGTCAGTGCACGTTAAAGAACCCCAGGTGGTCTAAATTTCCGGAGCCCTCCACTACGGCCTTTCTCTCCTCCCTATCTCTTTCACTCCCTTTCCCCTACCCCCACGGACGCTTAGCCGTGCTCCCTACATGGGCTGCAGAAATTAGCGTCCTTTCCTAACCGAACCACAATCAATCATCATCATCACATGACTGCTGAGAGAGTATAAGGCGGATAGGCCACAGCGTCTTACACCAGCTTCTTACACGGGCCGTAACGCGCTAGCACAAACGCGTTAGAAACGCGGTCTTTTGTTAATGTTGGGTATTTAGTGTCATCGTGGTGCATGTGTCCATGTGCACTTCGTGGCATAGTGGCTAGCGCCGCGCGTTCGGAAGCTCGATTCCCCGCTTCGGGCACAACTTCCGGAATTTTTTTTTCATAAAGGTAGACACCCAACTGCAGTTTGCATGCATCTCTATGGGACAGCGCCATCTATTGTATGATAAGGGAGACGCTGCTGGGTACGCCGGAGGGACGAGGGATTGCCCTAGACCATAAGGAGCTTCGCCCCTAAAAAAGTTGGCCGCCTATCTGCGTGCTTCGCTGCAAATGTCGTCGATGCCGGCCGTACTACGCTGCGGGAGATATGGACGCCATCCGGAAGCGCCATCGGGAAACATGAGCTTGTGCGGAATCCCTGGGCAACTGTCAGGTGGCAGCGCCAAATCGTCGGCAGAGGCTTCTTTCCTGCATAGCGTCGTATTTTTAGCGCAGCCTGACAAACACTATGCTCTTTAGATTTACGTGTCTATTTATTTTCTAGTAAAGGAACACACCACCTAATATTTACGTATTGATGTTGCGCCTCAGATATGCGTAATATTTGCTTTTTGATCGACAATGTTCACAAGTATGAACGCAGCTACCAGTTCAAGATGGCTGGGCGTTAGGCAAGTGCTTAAACTTTGGCCGGGTAGCTGAATCGTGTGACAGACAGACAACAAGAAAGGCAGACGAAAATTTCAGCGTTCAAGTATCCCAAGAAAGACAATCGTCTTTAAGAACAACACCACATGATGAATAATACCTAGCCCCAACGTACAGAAAGCATAACCAGAGCACATTCCTTAGTTCAGACTCACCGGTGCCTGTAATCTGTGGGACGATAAGAGTAGTGGTTGCCGGGATAGAGGGAGGTAGTCGCATACATTTATGGTTTCCAACTTACTCAATAAAAGACAAACTTTTTTCTCTGTTGCCCCCAGTCGCAGCCAAAACACGGCGAGAACCCAAACTGGTGGTTCCCCCGAAGCCACGGTAACAGCATCATCGATCTGCCATTTCTGCCCCTCGGTGGAAGCCGATCGACGTTGTGGTGAGGGGGGATGACATGTCGTTGTTATTGGCGTCCTTCCGTGCTATATCAGTGGCTATAAGTGTCGGCGACAAAAATCGCTACCTCTGGGAAAAAATGTACGACAAACAACATCCCTGCCACGAGTTCTTTTACTGAAAAGATGCTAATAAAAGGCTCCTGACAGATGTTGACCATTTACTTCAGAGGTGTTCTGAAGTGCTTTCCCTTGGTAACAGTCGGTTGAAGAGTTCCACCACAGCGAGCTAATGGACGACAGCTGGGATGTGGAGATGTAAACAGGGATCGAAAAAAAAGGCGATACGTGAGTCATATATACTCCGAGCTTCTCTGTTTTCTCTTTTATTTTTTTTTTGTGCGGGCCGTGTTCTCTTTCGAGAGCCATTCCACTTCCGTTTCTGTCTCAGCCCATGCCCGATCAATGCGAAAGCTGGATAATTTGTTGTAGTTTCTTTATTGCTCTAGTGTTGGTTTAAACTCCACGTTTTTTTTTTCTTTGTACGTTCAGCACAGCACTTGATTTTTTTTTCTGTAGCAAAACATAATATGCTGTCGCCCATCATATTATCGCTTGGTGCGAGGAACTTCAATTCATCCTTTCAGAGAGAGAGAGAGAGAGATGAAGAGGAAAGGCGGGGAGGTTAACCAGATATTAGTCTCCGGTTTGCTACCCTGCACTGGGGAGAAGGCGAGGGGGGTTAAAAAGATAACAGTGAGAGTCCTTTCAGAAAGAACAGTTTTGCTAAGGGGGTCCTGGTAACCCTTTGTGAACACGACCAGACAGTTGTGCCAATCAGTCGTTGAGGCTCCTGCGAAGATGTGAGCCAAATATCGCTGCGCACAGTAGGGTACATGTAATCTAGGTTTCATATAGTTCGAAATCACCTGCTCTTTTTTCAACACAGGACGTCACTGGCAGCACCAACAAAGGCGCTTGACTTCATTCGCTCTTCTTAAGGTTAGTCACAGGCGTAGTCTCCATATGTTGAACGCCAAACAAATGAAGCGTTTGCAGAAGGCCTTTGCGCCGTTATGGCACCAGCCATTGCTCTTTTTGCCTTAAGCGGCGACGTCGTTTCCCCAGTCACGCCATTTCTTGAAGAGGAAGTGCTTCCTAGCCCTATTTGAACAAAACTGCTAATTCCCTGTTCAGTGTAGTGGAATAGTATTTCGTTCATATGTGCGCAGGGACCTGCACGACTCATCGGTATCGCCTTGCAGCTTTCATTTTTAGACAGAATGTAACTTTAGCCACAGAACATGCAGCAGGTTCCCAGAGACACGTAAACGTGCTTAAGCGTTGGAAGGCGAAAGCTCTTTCAGTGATACACATGAATGAGACGTGTGGCCTTCAGTCGCACTCGCACTAGGACGTCTGTACAGTTACATCTAACAGAAGCCTGGTGGGAGTATACTAGAATGTGTAAAGACAGTCAATTCACACAATGAATGACATACTGGCTCTAATAAGACTACAAGGAGAACGGAGAAAGCAGAGAAAGAGCGCTGACATGAAGATTGCGACTTGCACGATGACTCGTGCTTGGAAGATTTAAAGGATGAACATTTTCTATTTGAATATGTTGATTTTTATTGAAGATTGAGTGAAACATCAGCACGCTTGCCTTTTATAAAATAACCTCCTAAAACTTAATGTTATGTTTATTATGTGGCGTGTAATAATAAATTGAATAAAATATACGCCTCTGTATATTGGTCGCTATTCTTGGTTCAGTCAATCTGGTTGGTTTCTTTTTTTTATACTTCGCTATGTTCATAATTTCGCTAACGTATTCTCAGGTTTGTACAAGCATTGTGCAATCTTATCTATTGGACGATAAGCAGCTGAACATGTCTAGGTCAGCTATTCAAGATAGTATACGTTTCCACTTGACAAATCTACAAAATAGCAACAAAGTACAATGGCGCAATCTCCATCTACAAACTAACTAAGGAGAAAGAAAAAGGAAGAAAACAGCCGCAAATGAAATGAAGCCAGTGCGGAAAGTCTCTTGTGAAAGTCATCTCAGCAATCATAAGTGACTCCAAGAAGTTACCGAATGTCGGTGGCATACCGGTGGCTCTTCCAGCATTGTTCGCATCTTATGGTGGGAAAGGGGGTTGGGTGGGGGAGCATATTGGCTCGCATTTATTTCTACAGCAGTGTGCACATTCAAACGGAGAATTTCATCACCATAACTAACGTATGTAGACGTACTGTTGTTGGCAATGCAACTGTATAAAAAAATTAATGAAAGACAGTCATCAGAATACTGTTTTCAACGTACATCACACTGCATCAGTAATCTACTGATTTACAAAACTGCACCCTTGTGCTTGCACCACCCCAGTGACACCACCATGAGAGCACCCCAGCGCGACGTTGTTCCACCCACTAGTTAGCATAGCAGGAAAGGACACCACATAAGACGCTAAACACGACGCTCAGGCAATTGTGTCCCCGTCAGCTGGCCCTAACTTAAGAGCGACAAGGGCCAGCTGGCGCTATTGGCTCTGTTATTTAATAGCAAGAAAAAGAAACGTGATACCACCGTCGGCAGGTCGCGTATGCGTGCCTGTTCTTTCCAAGGCGCTTGTGTGGAAAGTCAGAATAGCGAAGGGATTCCGCGAGGGAAGGCTTCCGTGATATGCTCGGGAGGGATGCGAGATGCAAGCCAGAACTGGCTCAATATGGTGACGCGGACCAGCCGTTGACGCCTGAGAGCTTTTAGCATGTGCGTGTTACCGAGGGAGCACCAAAGGGTTGACTGGGTGCGATGAAATAGCGCCTGCTTTGAGAGCAAGCTCCGATAGCGTTTAATTAAGCCCCGAACGAGGCTCGAGCCTTGGCCATAATAGAGGTAGCCATGTCTGCTGAAGCTGTTGAACGTTTGTGCCTTCCTGGGAGGGGAACGACATAGTGGCGAAGCGTCGATGGCAAGTATTTTGCTGCTTCATTTTTGACGTGCAGGCGAACAATGACTGAATTTCACTGAGCCTTCGATGAGATAACGACGAGCTGTGGTCTCAACGAGTAGAACTATTTGCTTGGAGAATGAATGACTTTCTCAAATTTGGCTACATTATCACACCTGAGCGGAATGTCAAAAACATTGCTTCAGCAGGAGCATATAGGCACGCGTTCTCGCGCACCGGTGCTTAGCCTGTATACAATATTGTCTTTTAAAAAGTGAGTGAAAGGATGATGTTTACCGGAAATTATACGCATGATGGCATTCATTCACCGCACCTGCTACTATATTATGGGTGAATATGAAGCTAGGGAATGCGCGGCTATTCAGCGTATTGCATGGCTTCGTTTGCAGCGGCCCACTGCAATTCTCATTAGAACCCCCTCCCCCTATCCACGGGAAGCTTTACATCAAGAGCACTTTCGTTTTGTATTTTGCGCACGTGCAGAATTGCTTGTAGCTCAGGCTCTTTTTATCGTTCATATTCGAGAGCACTGGGATAAACTGCACGAATGCCCTGACTGGTCAGCTCATTCTTCAGAAATGCTAATATTTGGCTGACATTGTACCATTCGGACTGTGATGTGGTCCTGACACCAGAAGTACGGTCAACAAGATGCCACCTGGCGGGACGTTCACACGTCCCGCCAGGTGGTGCCCCAGGCCGTCCCGCCTGAACGTTTAACTTGGTGCAATGATGGTCACTGACGCCTTCTATTCGATCAGTGCGATGATCGAATAGAAGGCGTCTCTGAATAACGCACCGCGCTATTTGTCCTACCTAGGAACGTCCGCAGCTAAAAAGAATCTTATAAGCCGCACGCTTAAGAACAAGCAAGGCCTACCATTTGTTTCTGATTGAAGTGTAGGCATGACACACACACACACACACACACACACACACACACACACACACACACACACACACACACACACACACACACACACACACACACACACACACACACACACACACACACACACACACACACACACACACGCACGCACACGCACGATATACCTTCTGGTGGCGCGGGCTACCCCCACTTTATTTTAATTTTTTTTCCATACCAGGGGGACAAATTTAAAACACACACACACACACACACACACACACACACACACACACACACACACACACACGATGCCAAGCGAGCATGCTATATGGGCTACGGCGGCTTGTCGTCTATATAGGCTACGGTCCTTGTCGTCTTATACTCTTCCTTGTTTAGGTTACGCGCCTAATTTTCTGACAGCGTTGCTGTGACAACAAGGTATCGCGCTGATATCAATATTGCCCCGATGGCCGGCTGTCAGCTTTCATATTTTCGCCAATATGATTAGTCAATAAACGGGCAAAAAGCGCGCTTTACAATAATAAAATGAAATCGCTGAGCGGAACATTGTGCCGTTCGTACTTTCCTGGACTAGCTTCGGTTCCGACAAGCTTCAAACATTCCGCTAGTTTGATTGACGTTCTGAGCCACATGCTGAAATGAACAGAGCAACATCTTTGCCTCCTGTTCGCTGGAAGGATTATTATCACTGCCTCACTGATTCGGCGTTACTTGTTTCATGTGAAATTTGCTATTTTTTTTCTCACGGTGAAGCCTGCATATGTTCCTTTCCAATTATTTCATTTGTCATGTCCCGCCTTTCCAGCTTTAACAGTTTGTTGTTCGAGCTAGGTTAACGAGGACGCAGTGAGATATAGACAACATGCACTCTCTATTGCTAGCATTTGTGGCACACTTCCCAGCCACTCTGACACGAAACGTGGCGTGTCTTGCTGTTATCAAGACCGTCTGATCCAGGAACAACAGAGCTTACCCATGAAGATTTTGTTTTGGGAATCGTTAGTCAAACTTGCATGGGTGAATACTGTTGTTCCATCGACCCACAGAGCGTGCTGGCCGCTCAAGTCGCTTTAACGAAAGACTGTCAGTTCCCCCGAGTGCAATGCTTAGGCTTCCGCAAACAGACAGACAACTTTATTGAAATGCGCGACGATGATAAATCGGGGAAGATTGAACCCCGGCCTAGGCTCACCTTTATTCGAGGCATATCTCAAATTACAGCCATCGCTCAGCCTTTATTATTACTACCCGGCTTTAAGCGATCGATTCATTATTCAGCTTTGGGTGTTAAGAAAGTCTGATAACAAAAAGACGGTTCACCATGTCATGTCGTTACAGCAGAAGACAACCACATTCGTTTTGTGCTTCATTTGCGTGCATGCATTACTCTCAATATCTGGAGCTGCTGGCTGAATTACGCAAGGCCATAAACCAGGCAAGGGAGTACACTAGCCATGGATCGGTATGGTGCAACTGATCCTACACGGACGGACTGCTGGGCTTATCGCTAACATGCACAAGCAGTCGCGGACACTCCAAGGTTATTCTGGTCGTACCACCAACACTGGAGAGTTGGGCACACAAGAGGAAAACAAAAATAAGACAAGGCGAGAGGCCTACGCTACGTAAATCTGGGACGTTTCTACGAAGCGTATGAGTCAATGTGATTAAGTACCGCGATGCATGCCACGCTTCCTTAGAGATAGGAAGCGGGGTTATATTTTATGACCCGGGTTTAAGGTTGCCACTCTCCTGAACTAACTTCTGCCCCTGCTTTATTGTGCAATTCGCCCACAACGCTGCTGCGAAGAAAGCTCTCCGCTTATCAGTGACGTGTACCACTAGGCTATAACTCTGCCTCTACTTTGGTGGAGTTCGGCCCGTCTTGCCGTCAAGGATGAGCCGCTGTCGATAAACTCAACTACGTTTATTAAAGGTTAACTCATAACACGATGAAAACGGATTCAGAAAACTGAAAACTAAACACTAATACTCGCTGGCACCCGAACTTGCCCTTAACCTCCATCCCGGCAGGGAACACACCTCCTGCGCACACTGCTGTCTGTCGCCGACTGTCCCGGCAGTGCGCAAACCGGTTCGCCGCCGACTCTCTCGCCCCAGTTCACCGCCCACGGCCCCAACTGTGCGTCGCTTTTGATTTGTGGGGTTTAACTTCGCAAAACCAGCTGTGATTATGAGAGACGCCGTAGTGGAGGGCTCTGAAAATTTCGACCACTTGGGGTTCTCTAACGTGCACTGGAATCGCACAGCACACGGGCCTCAACGTTTCGCCTCCATCGAAATGCAGCCGCCACGGCCGGGATTCCATCCCGTGACCTTCCGATCAGCATCCGAGTACCATGGCCACTAGACTGCATAGGAATACGATTAACAGGTGAATCGCACAGCGAAGTGACTGTGTGCAAACTCCATCTTACGGTTTAAGTGATTTTTCCCTAGCGCCATGAGGATCCCTGCATATATGTGCTGTGCTTAGTTAATAGCTTCCTCTTGCATCTTTTTTGTAAAAAAAAAACTGCTTAAACGAACCGCCGCTCACGCCCAAGAGTACCATGAGTTTGTGACCGATAGATGGCGTACAGCGGCGCTGCCTCAGAGTGTGGTCCATCAAGCTCGCAGAGACATCGTCGCAAAATAATATGCACACGTCACATACAGGCATAGACCGACACATGTTAGAGTGGACACGTGGACACGCCTGTTCCCCCACCCGCGCCCACCCACGCATACCTGCACGTTTACGCAAGGAACGCACGTAAACCCCCCCCCCCCCTCTTCCCCCCGGGCACACACACAGACGCACAATAATAAGAACCCTAACTAGCAAAGATGATGAGCAACGACAAGGAAAAAGGAAATGGCTACGAAATTGAAGAAGAAAAGCAGGAAAGAGGAAATTGGAAAGGCTAAAACGAATATGTTGTGGTGCAGGTGCAGAGGAAGTGTATTGTCACTTGGTGCATATGGAGATGAAAAAACCCGGAAGCCCAGCGCTTCGCGTCATCGATGGCAGTATCGAAGCCAAGCGCACCTCGATCCATCTCAGTCATACACCTCCAGAAAAGGGAAGTGACAATGAACTATGGATGTTACGAAGCGCATATGAAAAGCAAAATCTGACGTCTTTCCGGCACGCAGTGATCAAAGAGATACACGCGCAGGCAACTCACAGGCACAAACTCGTCAAACGATCACTCAGCACGCAAAATGCGTCCCGCATAAACAGCTGGAATCGATTTATATTAAAGCGCCCTTGATTTATGACTATGATGGTTCCGCTCCTTTCCTTCTCTCCACTCCTCTATCCCTTTATGCATCGCTCCATCGCGTGTGTACATTCTTGCTGCTCCTTTATATGAAAGATCCTTGACTCTTTCTGCGCGCAAAACACCGGCGCCAGACTGGCAAACTTTCGAACGTGTTGCTTTTTATTTGCAGACTTTTACGCCGCAAATATTATCGATCACTTCCACCTTATGCGTAGTTATTCTAGTCCGTAAGGAACGGCATCACTGCCTACAGTAAAAGCGCTCACATTGAAGCTTATAGCGTTATGCATATATTATTATGAGCCTACCTATCAGGCACTCTTCGTGGCATTGCGCCTATTTTGGATGCAGAGGCATTCTGTGCCGCAGGCAAGGCGCACCGGCAAGGAAATGAGGAAAGGCGGTATGCACGGTGCTGCCGCCAAAGAGATCATCGACGTTCGGCCTCGCACGCAGGCCGTTAAAGAACTAAAGAAAACAGGTAAGGGAAGCAGGTGTGTGCCTTACGCACATGATTGCTTCTTATGCGCCAGGCAACAAGAGATTGTCGAGCCTTCCGAAAATGCCAGCATCCGTGAAACATAAGGAGAATGTTCCACTCAGGTTATTCGCGCGTGTCTTAACGTTAAGCTTATGAAATTAGATTCGTTTATATTTGTTGCTGAAAGGTAGAAACTAAGCGACGCGCGCTTCGTAATCCGGCATTTGGCGACGACCAGTGACCTTCAATGCTTCTATGTCACCGAAACTTGTCGTCATCATCATTAGTGCCAGTCATGGCATGTTGTAGTAGTCGTGCCTTGCTTTGGAGAACTTCAGTGTATATCTGTAGATGCATGCAAAAAAAAGAAGCCTAAATTATGTCAAAGCAAGGAGTGCTATAAGAAAATAAGTCAATTAAGTATGTGTTGCAAAAGCTGCGCAGGCGTCACAGTTTGCAGTGCGTGGCGTCACAGACCCCATCAACTCCGGCAATGAATGTCACTTGCCAGTGCTACGCATCAACGTCGTTCAAACATGGATGTTTTAATGCTACGCGCCTCCATTTTGTAGCATGGTATGCGATATGCTATACAGCATGCGTGAAGTCTCTTTGTGAACTGCACTTCCAATGATATTTTATAAATTTTTCTGTGGTAGTCTTTTGTCTCTTCTAACACGCACGTTCCAGCTTCTGAGTTTCTGAAACCATCCTTGATATCATAGAAGAATGCCTATATTTCCATGGCAGGAAAAAAAGATTTGGATATTTTACTTGCCGAATTAGTGTTGAAGCTGCTTAACCTGGACCGCAACATTGATCTTAGACCACCAATATTTATTAGAGTACATATAAAGAAAGAACATGCTATGGTTATGTGCCTTGAGGTTGGTTTAATCAGCGTCAGTTATTATATGAAGGCTTTTCTTCGTCCTTCTCTTCCTTCCCCTACGCGTTGTGATTTCTGGCGAGTGCTCTTTTGTGAATTATAAAACTTAGGTCAACAGAGGGCACGTACGACGAGGCCTGCTCCACTCAGCAAATAAACAGTTTTGTAAAAAGCTTAGGCCTAGTGTGTGCCACTGAATAGCCGCCAGAAAGGGCAAGCTGGGCAAAAGACGCGGGGACGACAGAGGGGAAATTGAAGTAGACGGCTAGAGGGAATTTCAGAAGCGGGATTCAAAAGCAACCGAGTGTGGACAAAGGAGCACGGGGAAGTGAGGGGGGGGGGGGGGGGGGGATGGACGCACTCCATTTATATCACACGGCGCCTTTCTCGAGGTCAGCAAAGCTGATTGTTGGTCACAGCGAAAGAAAAACAAACACAAGCTATCAAGATAAACAGAATCCCCTCTGTAAGGCACGCACTATTTCTACAAAGGCTTCAGGGCTTGTGTCAACAGAAGAAGCAAAAGCAGTATTTTCGTGGAACACCAGCGCGGCCACTGCGAAGCTGGAAAATCCGGGTGGACGCACGAAATCGAATAACACAAATGCGCCTTCAGACCGGCAGTATAAACACTGCCTGTGGACGTACTTTCTACATCGGATTGAATGGGCCCCCAAATACGGACAACGTTTCTCAAGCTTAGAGAAAAAGCAATGAAAGGTAATGACGGGAATGAATGGTATGATGTCGAACCGCTACAAAACAACATAACAGCAAGTTGTTGCTGGAAAAGTCTAGGCAGAGGTTTGTGCAAACAATTCAGTAAATACGAACAAAGTGTAATCTCCCACAGCAGTTCGAATACAAACAGCGATTATCAACTCTCAATACGCACTGCACTTATTGTAGACATGTGGAATTTAAGTTACGACGTGAATATCACTGGTTGTTCGCCAGCCATAGTCCAGTTTTGCGTGCAAATGTGTTTATTTTAGCAGCGAAGCTGCGTATTAAGCTAACTGTAAAAACTCGTCGTGCCACTTTTAACAGCGAAGCCGTTTAGCCTATAGCCCTAATTTGTCAGGCATCATGCAATACCACGTGGCACTACATTACGTGATTTTGGCGGAAACCTAGCACGTGACATTGCGTTACGTGATGTTGGCGGAAACATGTTGCATTTCGTCAAGTGATTTTGGCGGGAACTTGTATCGTTACATTGCGTTACGTGATTTTGACGGAAAGATGTCACGTGACATTACGTGTTTATCGCTTATTTAGTTTCATTACGGCGCATGCTAACCTTTCATTAATGCCGTAGAATTCATCCACGTTGCCCACGGTTATGTATGAGAATTAGGAACCCGGCACCATATTCTGTATTTTTGTGCAACTCTCTATAGCCGAGGACATCTTCACTTGCTCTCACTAAGGCCAACTTCACTAAGGCCAATGACGTCTCCATTAACACCTTCTCCCTTCTCGAGCAGCTCCGCTATCCTAGCTTCGGTAGAGAAGGATGTTTCGTTGAACGTTCCAATATTTACTTTCCAGCGGCGGCCTGTCCGGATCCAGTGATTATTTGCGCCCTCCGCTGCTTTACAAGGTTGAACGCCGCCGCAGTTAGACGTTGTCCTGGACACTAAGGGCCACGGTTCAACTGTGCACATCATGTGGGAAGTGATAGTCAAGTACCGCACCAGGAAGGCCAATTCCTGTTCTGGTGTAGGAGTGAGTCGCAGACAGCAGCAGGACTAAGAGCTCTTCAGGGGTCCGACAGTCACAGGCCCACCTACCGACGTAACCCACGAAGAGTAACAATGCATAACGATTGTATAATTTCTTATGTTACATTTAACGAGCGGATTATAAGGAAAAACTTCGTTAGGTGAAAAAAAAAAGAAGAGAAACTGCGGACATACAAGACATGTACACACACATCTACACCCATCCACCCACGTATTTTTCTATTGCTACAGTGAAGGCATGGAATCGTCGTCGTCTTTATAGGACACGGGTAGCAAGTGTTACGTTGTCACGTTATTCATGGAGATTCGCCTACAGTTCAGCGTTGTGACTGCTAGAAAGGAGTAATATATATTCTAATAGCGTATGCAATGTGAATTCGCCCTGGTAGGAATTTAGCCTGCTATCTATCTATCTATCTATCTATCTATCTATCTATCTATCTATCTATCTATCTATCTATCTATCTATCTATCTATCTAAGCAAGTGCTATTGTCAGCGACCCCCGTTTAGGTATACAGGCTGATTTTAGGGGCGAAGCTCCTTAGGGCATAGGCTAGTCCCTCGCCGTTTTCGTAGCCACGTCTAGGTCTCAGAATGATCACGAGATGGCGCTGCGGTGCTACGGAGCGGCGCGCCGGAAGGCTCGCCCTCGCCCTCCGCGCGTGCCTCCCGGCGCGCGAGCTCTCTCACTCTTCCATCTGCTTTCTTGTGAGAGAGAGAGCGAAAGTTGCGCGTTGACTATGGAAACGCTCTTTCTTCGATGAACGCTCTACCAGCTCGCAAAGAAGGAGAACGCGCCCTCACCCGCGAGAGACAACGTTCACGCAGGCAGCGTCTTCTAGCGCGTTTCTTGATTGAAAAATACCGACTGCTCGCACTGGATAACTGTTCACCGGCCACCCATATATATATATATATATATATATATATATATATATATATATATATATATATATATATATATATATATATATATATATATCAACAAGAGTTCTTCCTGGCTATCGGGATAAATATACTATCAGAAAGACACAGTGACAAACATAGCATTTATTCTGACGTTTCGGCTGGAGACCAGCCTTTTTCTTTCTTTCTGATATACACATATATATATATATATATATATATATATATATATATATATATATATATATATATATATATATATATATATATATATATATATGGGCACTGGATCTTGACTTGCAATGAAGTGCCGGTGGGAGATTGCACTTGTGCGTAGTTGAACCATAAGGATTCCAAGGAGGATGAAAAAAAAAATGCCTCCTTGAAGGATTCGTAGCTTGCGCGTTAACTAAATTAATCCTGAACTCGGCACGATCTACGATGAACCTCCGGATCTTCGCCCACTCATCATCATTCACTCCGTGGATATGCGTGGATTTTTTAAATACAGATTACAGACACCAACTCGCCATTTCTGTGGCGCTCTATGGCCATAGTAGCCTTTGTGCCATTAAACATCATAAATCACCATCATCATCAGATTACAGACCTGCCCCTTACCCTCTCCCTATTTGCTCCCCCTTATCCAGCCAGGTGTATGTCCCCCTCCAGTACGCGGTGTACCTGCCCACACGCTACTTTTATCCACATTCTCCTCAAAATGCACGTCGACCCTACCCCGCGGCTCTCGGAGCTTCCGACAACCTGGGATAAATGGGGAACCTTGCTGCACTCGACGGAGCCGGTTGAGCAGAACATGGCCACTGACCGGGCCACCCATGTGATGGAAGTCCACGAACTCATGCAACTTTAGCAGAGCGGAGCCGTGCGAAGACCCAGAGGTTGCTTGGTTATTAACGTCCCTTCTCTACCTTCCGCAGGACCACCCTTTTCCTTACCACCACTTGTGTATTTTTTTTTTTTGCGTAAGGAGTAATGTTCGTGCATCAAACGTGTTTTCGATAAGATCGTGGCAGCAGTTGATACATGCCGGCCACATCATCTGCGGCGAGCTCATTCGCAGCATTATCCTGTACAATCAATTCGATCGATTACCGCTCAATGGCTCCGAAATGAACCTCATGTGTATCGACAAGCTGTTTCCATCACCGCAACAATTGCTTGTGCCCAACGGCGCGGTCGGGCAGTGGCCTATGAGGCCCCGTCATCAAGAAAACTGAGGGGCTCGTGGTTTCCGTGGCCGCAGCCTCTGTGTACACTGAGAATAGTGTGGAAGGTTTTGGATATAATAATTTCTTCGCTTTTTCTTTTCACTAGCCGCTGTGGTTGTTAAATTAGGATATAAAACAAAGAAAACTGAAAAGGCTGCAGAAGAGTGAGAAAAGACGGAACAGGGAAGAGGATTACTGCACCAAAGGAAAGAGTGCCTTGCGTTGTACCCGAGGACAGGGCTATAGAGAAGTAAGAATCAGACGCTTTTAACTCGAGTTGTAACTCCCTACTGACCTTTTCTGGCATTGTGATGTGCAATTATGCAGAGATAGAATTGATTTTTTGTAATATGACCCTAATGAAAGTTGATGTTTACGCCTTCTGTGCGTAGCACAAGAACAGTTGGTAACGAAGAAGTTTTAGTGGAGAACTTAGAGGAACACTAAAGTGAAACACCAAATTAGCTTAACAATAGCATCGCTGTGTTAAATCAGCGTATTTCTTGCCACAAATACACTGCTGATCTTATCATTGTATTTTGGTCAACTGTCTCTTTGCTAGCAACTTTTCAATATTACGCTGAAATTTTGATAATTTCGCTTTTTCCTGTCTTATTTACACTTTGAAATGTCATCAGGAGAGTTGTAACAAGAATATGGTGCTCTTTTGGAAACAAACCTCCAGCCCCTTCCGAAACGACGTAGCATAGAATCCTTAAAGCTCTTGTACTCCTGTATAAAGTCCATCTGTTGCCTCTCTCCGATCCCTCCTCTTTGATGCCTGCTTGCCCTACATCAATTGGAGCTTATCATGCCTCAAACATTGGACCATTCCATCCACGCACTAATACTTTCAAATACAGTTTTTTTTTCACGCACTATTGAACACTGGAATTTGTTGTCTACCGAAGTTCGTTCTTACCAACTAGTCAATTTTTGAATGCCGTTTCTGATGTATAGTTTATTTACATGTTCATATCTTGTTTCTGATTGTCTATTCCAATCTCTGTTCTTCGCATATTTATGTATATATGTATATGTGTATATATGTATATATGTATATATGTATATATGTATATATGTTTTACATGCACGCCCACTGCTGTCATAGCCCTAAAGAGTGCAGTATAAATAAATAAATAAATAAATAAATAAATAAATAAATAAATAAATAAATAGTGTTTGCCGAAGTGCTCTGGTTGCTCAGATCACGAATAGTTTTGAGAAAGACTGACACTAAAAGCAACGACAGTGCACACAGACCACACTTGCGCGGTTTGTGTGTGCGTGTTGTGCCATCCTTATTGCACAGGTGCTTTCCTCGGAAAAGAAACATACGGTGCTCACACAACGACATGAGAACTCAATTCCCCCAAGCTCCTTTGGTGAAGCGTACTTGGAAATGGAAAACTGTCGTTCGCGTAAGCTTGAGTGCAAACACCAAACTCAGACATGCCTAAAAAAGCCGGTACGAGGTTGTAAACGTGCCTGGCTTTGGACACAATTGAAAAATACTAGTTTTATTGAGTTAGACATTTTTTTTTGTACCGAGCGTGTAAGCTCACATGACACAGCTTTTGAGATTTAGGATCGTGTATATGAAACACCTTGGGTTCGTGTTTCTCCTCGGAAAACAGCTGCACCTGTTCCCGCGCAATGTCTGGCTCATAGTTAAATTCTTTTTCGGCTGTTTGTGTACAATGGATGAGTGATGTTTTTGTAAACAGCACGTGTACAATGTATGAAGAAGCAGGTGCGGCACTTTTCTCAAAACTTACTGTACATTAGAAATTTAGTGCCGAGAGAACATGAAATATAGGGACAATGTTCACTTAACTCGCATAATCACAGGGGATATATTTTTGGAGTTGTTAGTTGACGCCTACCTTGATGCACATATCACGCGCTTACAATATAGGAAAGGGCGTGCTTTCTTTAAAGAATGCGTGAACTTTGTTGTTGCATATGCCCAGAATCATCAAAAGAGACACGTATGTGCGTTTGTACTTCGCCTGTATTACGAAAGTTACTTGCATTTAGTTCGCAAGACCAGATGGCTCATCCTGTTTCTACTTGTCTGTTCCAATCTCTGCTCTTCGCATATTCCTGTATATATGCATATATGTTTCAGCCCTGGTATTATACGATACTTGTTCGTCATCTCGCCGTGTTACAAGATGTGAGCTATTTCACGCGAATAGAGGTTACCGAAACTTTTTGCATATTAGATGCGTGTCTATTTTATCAGCAGTGCACTTCGGGGACGCAAGTACATCAGTGATTTCTTGGTGTGCCCCGGCATTTATGCCGGGGACCACCGGTGTCGGTACTGAACAATATGTGGCGTGGTCTGCTCTTTATTACTGCAGCAGTATTCACAACGGGAGGAGTAACAACAGTTTAATTGAAAGCAGGAATCGAGAGGAAGATCGGAGGCCAGTGTCTGTGCTTTAGTACTCAGTGCGCTTTATTCGATGACCTTACGAGCCATTACGCGTCGACGCATCGTGCTGCGTGGAACTAAAATGATTCTCAAGCTAGCGTCAACGAGAGCGGAAGTGAGGCGTGCATTCTACTCGATCCTCACTTGCGAGGGCGATAGGTCAAAGACGTCGAAAGCGACACAAGTGGTAGCAAGTATGCCTGCTCATAGGCACGAACAAGCAATGAAGGATGCGAATGTGTATGCGAGCCGACATTGATGGAAGAGCTGGAACTTTTCTGGGGCTCTTTCGAGAGACGCCAGAAACAAACAAAAAAGAATATGTCTTAGGACTGACAGAATACGCAAAAAGAAGTCAGAGAATCAAACATGGACGCATCTAGTGGTGTCTTTTAAAAGGCAAGGACACTGCAGGAAAGGCCGTAAAGATAAAGGAACATACATATTCCAGAATTAAAAGCCCCCTATCAAAGTAAATATTGAAGCTTTCAGTAGCGCGAGAAGGCAGAGATACAAGGGTAAACTGGCTGAGGTATACAGGACAGGGCTACAGAAACACGGTCAAGCCAGCGGCTTCTTGCGAACTTGCAACTTTAAACAAGTGTACAGTCCTGGTTATCCTTACCCATAAGCAAATCCTTCGTCAGACTACTTCGACCAACTCACTGGCAAGTAAGAATATCATGTGCGCGTAGCGACACGCCTCCGTTGTGTCGGATATAGGAGTGGTCTTCCTGCCGAATATCCTGCTAGGCGTTGCTTTGCAAAATTATATGCTGCGCTAAGTCTCTATCCGCCGCAAAGCTTTCGCCTCTCTGTCATTACCGGCTGTCAGTGCTTGAAAGAAGCTTTAAAACTTTATATATATATATATATATATATATATATATATATATATATATATATATATATATATATATATATATAGTAGATTAGAAACGAGTTGCACACTTGCGAAAATCGCACAATAAAACCTATCATGATCGCGTCAGAGCATGCGAGCTACGCCTGCGAGCATTTAACCATTCGTTCACGTGACCTAGGACCTCTGCCCTCTTCTACATCTACCGACGACTCACGTTACTGTCTCGCTGTAGCTGATTTAAATAACGAACGACCGCTTGTGTCCCTGACAGCGACGCGCAGCCGCGATAGCCCGCAGGTCCTTCGCCAAATTTACTGGTGCTGCGCCTAGTGTAGCAACATCGGCGCTTGCTTTTGAGCAAATGAAGGGGCGGGACAGAACCTGTTCAATAGCTATGTGTAGTACAGCAAACTTTTTCTAGCCAAAATATTCCAAAATTGTCAAGCAGTTCCCACCCACGCCTTTGTTCTAGCCTATTGCGCCATCGCGCTCTGTGCAATCCTGCCGCGGACGACGATATGCCCTGCGTCTGCCAACTGGCAACTGACGAAGCGTGAAGGTCGGACGAGAACGTACAGGCACGTGTGAAAGAGTACGCACAATGCAAATTTGTGATTCCAGCACCCGGCAATGGCCGTTGATGCGTTCACGCCCTGTACCTTGTTTTGACAGGCACTTCAAACGATTACGTAGAACGGACCTGTCAAGAGCAAGTCAGATCCAATATTCGAAATCTCAGATGCCCATTGCAGCAGTAACTCATTGCCAAATTTCACGCACGTGTTGAATTCCCATTTTTCATATATATAAATTTCTTGTGACTTGGCTCGCGCTTAGTTGTCGACAACAGGCTGTTCGAATCAAAATACATGTACTTTTTTGTTTTTGTTTTTCTGTTCTACAGTGATGCGTGATATTCATTTGAGACATGCATATTACCGATGATCGTCTTCCTTCTGCAGTATTCTGGAGGGATTGGAAACGATATTTTCGCTCCTTGCAGACAGTTTGTTGCCTAAATGCGAGCAGAGTTGCTATAACAATAAATGGCGTAGTAACATTTATAGAAAGAATCTAAATCGAAAGGAATATTGCCTTGGACGCTCTTGAATAGTGCGCGATGGTGGTCTGGAATTTTGTCTTTTCTTTGTCTATTCCCGTATACCATGAAATCAGCTGCAGGTTCGCCACAAATCCACTATAAATGTAGTAGACTGATACGATCCCCCGAGTTTTTTTCAATGTTCTCTTCATTTTCATTTCATTTCATTTCATTTATTTTACCCTCAATCGCACATAGCTTTACAGAGGGGAGTGGGGTACAAAAAATAATAAACTATAAACAAGAGCAAACATAGTAACATCAAAATAATAAAGATTACAGGACATGAAAATTCGATGTTAGGCAATACACTGAATGTATGTGTAAGTATCATCAGAAACATGGGGGAAACAGAGTACAAAAATATATATGTACAATATACACTTCACGCGTCATCACGTAAGTACTTCTGTATTGTAGAAGAAAACAAGTCATGATTTGAAATGGAAACCATGTCCGAGGGAAGGTGGTTCCAGTCGTTGGATGTGCGTGTGACGAAGGAATGATGGAAAGCGTTAGTGCGGCAGCTAATGACGTGTACCTTATGTTGATGATCTAAACGGGCTGAGTAATAGGATGGAGTGGTAATGAACTGAGCTTTCAAAAGTGGATGATTGAATATCTTGTGAAAAAGCATGAGACGAGATGCTTTGCGACGTGATTCAAGTGACTGTAGCGAAAGGATGTGTTTCATTGACGTAACACTGCTAGTGCGATGGTAGTTAGATATAATGAAGCGTGCTGCGTTATTCTGTACCATTTCAAGCGAGTGAGTTAAGTTCAGTTGAAAAGGGTCCCAAATGGAGCATGCATATTCGAGTTTTGGACGAACTAGTGTTTTATACATTGTTAGTTTCACGGCTTGAGGGGCACGGCTAAAGTTGCGTCGTAGGTACCCTAGCATACGGTTGCTATTGTTAATAACGTAGTTAATATGATGCTTCCAGTTCAAGTCAGATGTTATATGAATCCCCAAGTATTTATACGAAGTTACAGACTCTAGATCAGCGTCATTTAAGATGTAGTTAGCAGGGGGTCCGGTAGTTCGTGAGATGCGTAAAACTTTACATGTGTCCTACATTTCAAAAGGAACTGACGGTTTCCTGTGTGCGCGGTAGCATTTTCTCTATGTGATATAGGTAGGCATCTGCAATACATTGCCATAGAACTCTCAGCGCTAAGTTCAGACCGCCGTAACCTTGCCGTTAAGAGTACTGAGTGCGTGGATCAGCGGACTGGTTAACTGCAGTGCCACGGCGGCGGAATTTACAGTGAAGTCAATGTGGAAAAGAACAAATCATAGTGCTTTGATTTTCTTGAATGTTGAAGAGTTCCAAATGGCGTTGAAAGTAATTTAATATCCCAGAATACTCGAGCTTCATAATTACGTGACAATTTACCCATGGAAAAGAATAGATTTTAGTTATTTTTATGTCTATTCACCCATTTCTGACCCTAAGGTTCATGCGAAATATGGATTGCTACGCAGACTTGCGATTACTATTTTACTAAAGCCAAATTATTTCTTTTGCATGCCGTACTGTTCTTCCAGGTACGTGTACTACAAGGTCAATAAAATGAGGTAAGCACAGTTAAAAAGTTCTTGGTGAAGAAGCATCAGAATTATTTTATATTTCCTATAAAAACAATGGTTCGTTCTTACTGCTCTTGATAAACCCCAAACCTGACACCGCTGAAGGTTTTGGGCAGAAATTTCTTTACATATGCTTTCCTATCACTCGCCTGTCATAGCAGCACGCAACACATGCTATAGAAGCTTATCCAAATGGCAAAAACGTATTTTTTGTTGCTCTAGGAACAATACAGTAGAAGAACGAACACCGGAAATATGCAGCGGGGACGAAGACAATACTGCTTCGAGATATACCCTGGAAGTTGCCGCCACGTTGCAGGCCATCTATCATTCTTTAGCTGCGAAAATGAAAGCACAACTGAACGTAACTGAAGGGAGCAGACAAAAAGCGATGTTTTGAAATCACTCTCTGAGGTGCCCTTAGATTTGCTTTATGGCCACCCAAGAATGTCGTTCGTTGGGTCGGGGGGAACTGACATCCTTGTCGAGAGATGAAGAAGGGTAAATGCGGACTGACGGACGCGTTCGTTGAGCAAATACCACTCTTGTGCGCTGGCGCGACCGTTTCGGAAGAATCAGGGGTCGATCACCGACGTTGTTTCCTCGCTGTCGTCATATTCGCGCGTGGCTGCACAGAAAGCGCGTTCGGATTCTCAGGTTGAGCAACTCCCGAGGGCTATTAGGATTCCATCTGCGAGTCTTATAGAGATGACCTTTACAGGGTCCCGTTTTACTTTTAGGAACTACACACACAGTCTCTTTCTTTGTCCCTCTCCCCTCCTTTCTCCCTGCTCCCTCCCACGTATGTGAATACATGCATGCTACAAGTCTCTCTCTAGCTTTCGCGTACGCGAATACATATATAGGCGCCAAGCAGGGTCATAGAGTCCAAGGGATTACCAGGAACTGTTACATGGAGACAATTCCTTTCAGTATGGCACCGTTGGTTAAGTATGCACTGACCTTGTAAGCCATGAAGGAGCGGCCGTTAATCCATAGCGCGTATTAACGCCGAAAGAACATGCATTATTTACAAGAGCTGGCGGCAACGAAATCGCAGATTACAGGCGAGTTCACTGTTACAGGCCACAACCTCAACTCCAACTAACTATAATTTGCTTAACTAGTGGACAACTTGGCTTTGTACTGGAAAACAGGTCCCGCCAGCGGGTCTAGTGATTATGGCGCTCGGCTGCTGACGCGAAGGTAGTGGGATCGAATCTCAACGGCGGCGAGAGTATTTCGATGGAGGCGAAATGTCGTGACCCTGTGCGTTCTTAAAGCACGTTCCCGTGGTCGAAATTTCCGCAACCCTCCTCTAAGGCGTCTCTCAGATTCATATCGTGATTCTGGGGCGCAAAGCTCCATAAGTCAATCAAACAAACAAATTAAAACAGTTTTAATGCATAATAAAGATATAATATTTAACAACACAATTATCTATAAAATATGAATATATAAGAGCTATTTTTATTTTTGTTCCTGTGAAAAGGTTAGGTGAAAAAGCAAGAACCCACTTCGTTCACTATGTTATTAGATCAGACATTTGTACTGTGACTGCCATGCATGATTCGGGGTGGTGTGGAAAGTGTGGCCTTCATTAAGTCACGTGAAGTTATATATGTTTAGCCGTGATCACAAAGCCCAATAAATTTGGTGTCGCCCTGAGAAAAAATAACATAGCTGAGCATATGTTATGGCTAGCCATTAGTCGAGATGTGTTCTTGAGAAGCTTAGTCGTGCGCAAAATCGGAAGCCCCGTATTTTCTTTTATATTTTGTCAATGCTATATTTTCCTTAGAAAAAAAAAGTAGTTGTATTTAGCAAAGTACGACGTTTCAATAGTTCTGCAATCCTGCACTGTCATTGAGGGGAGGCAACAATTACGTTTAACTTCGTTGTGACATAACGCATTCGGTGGGCGTTAATGAGAGAAGCCCCACAGTTTTACCACACGTCCTACAGAATGCCCACGGGTTCTTCACTTACGGGGGTCATCTGTGAACCTACGAGTACGGTACAAGAAAGGGCCACGAGATATGGAGGGAATGAACGAGCGTCTGTGACAAAAGTGCCTTGCGCGAAATTGGCTACGTTGCGCCGTTGCGAAGAACTACCGACTTGAGCAAGAAGAGAGTGTCATTTTGAAAGTACCGCTCTCCAATGGTTTCTAGGTTTCCCATTATGAGACGAATTAATGGCTCCCGAGTACGCTTGGGAGAATACCTCCCGAAAGGAAGGAAGTACCCGTTTAGGACACGACACGGAGAGTGTGAAGGCGAGCTTGCGAATGGAAGGCTGAGAAAAAGTCCCACTTCAACTTGGGAATGAGAGCCAATTCTTCAGGACATTGGCGACCACGTTCTGCCACCTTTCCTCTTAAACGGGAACCGTCTGCCAACCTTATATTGCCTGCAGCAGTATCCGGTAAGGATAGCGATGATCATTTTCTTTCGCGGGCTGGACAAAGGAGTAATTTGTTACTGTCGGGCGCAAATAGCGCCAGCTACCGCAGTTGAGGCAGCGTTTCGGGATTCTTCGCCGTATAACTCACACGTTGGAGTCATCATTGGAGCGTGCTTTTGCCACGGAGAAGCGCGAGATTTGATAAACGAACTCTTACCTGTACGAAACACAGAAAGCAAGGGGCGAATTTGCGAAACTTCTCTACCGTAAGTGCACTTTGCCACTGGCCGGTTCGCTTTGCTAATGATATGTCTACGACTGTGATTGGATGAAGTTTGCTCTTATAAACATGTTCAGGGTAAGAGGCGTTGTAAGATGAAAGAAATGCGCCAGGTATTATGTCGCCTTATGCCTCACGTGTTTCCCTCGCTACCTCCACGTTTTCAGCTATATCACAAATAACCTGCTTTCCAATGGCCGAATTTTTGAAAGACGATCGTTTTTCGTGGGCTACCTGTCATTTACTGAACGTCAGTAAATGACAAACCAGCGCGTTAGAAACGGTGTCCAAGAGATGCTACGCGTTTAAGCCAAGAGCAATAAAAGTTCCACACAGACGGCGTCAGAGCAGGGCGAACGCTGGAAATTAGAATTTCATTCAGCAAAACCTCTATTGTATCCATCACGGGCATAGTGAGGGGAACAACATGAGGGGTGGGACGGGAGGAAGAGAGGGTGTTACGTTTCAGGACCGGCAGAAGACCATCGTCTTTCGACGTTATTTGCGGCGAAGCGAGTAGATATGCGTCCATTTCTTTCTTTTCTTTTTGCCTTTTTTTGTTGGTTCGCACAGCCTGGAAGTGACGTCTGACTAGGAGGTGTGGGCTTCATGCTGGCATTTGTTGCTCGCAGTCAGTATTTTTTGTTTTGTTTTTATTTTTATCACCTCTCGGCCCCCTCTAGACCATGCCCGGTTCAGATTTCGAGGCGCTTCGTTTCTGCCATTCGGCTACCACCTCTGCTTATGCTTCAGCCCTCCCGAGGCACAGTGCCTTTACACCACTGTGTTGAAATCACAGAAAAGATTGAAGGCATGACTGCTACAGTATAACTTCAGAGGCAGGGCTTGATGCGTTCGGAGATTGAAAATGACGCGGTAATGGTAAGGAGGCGTGTCTATTTTACGATGGCGTCTGCTGTGCACCCCGTGGAGTGACTGCGGAAATATGATCGCGCATCGTTATGTGCATAAGTGCGGGAACTGTGCCATCGTTTACGTAAGTAGTGCGTAGTCGTCGAGACAGACGGGCTGAAATGGAAATGTTGATAGCTTCGCAATAATCGGCGTGCTTCAATGTAAGTACCGCCGCTCCCCGCTTTGCTCGCTTTCCCAGCGAAGGAGAGGATGATGTGCACAAATGGTATTGCCGCTGTGGCTTTTCGCAGCGCCATGTTATGCAAGAAGTACCCTTGCCGTGGTAGCGTAATTGCGCGAGGCGGGAGCTAGGCGTGCCAGGAATACCTTGTGTGATACTCCCGCCTGAAGCGCGGCCGTGCAGAGCAGATTCCGCGTACTTGATGCCGCATCCAGATAATGATTGACGAGATGGTCTATCGCGCTCGCATGTGGAAATATCCTTGCGCCGTTGCTCATGAACACAAACTTTATTTTCGCTTCCTTTCACGTAAGTAAGCAATGATTCCCAATTTAGAGAAGACATTTTTGCGAAACATAATTTTTGTGTGCTCTGCCGAGCTCATGAGCCGAAAAAACAAAGTGAGTCCGGTTTGCGAGTTTCGGCTTGCTCGTGCATGCAGAGTGGAGGAGCCGAAATTGTGGCCATCCCTTATCACCTTCTCTTGCGACCTATTAAGCACGGCATGTTTACGTTCATCATCGTTGTTTCATACGTAGTACGTTCATGGGTGCTAAAGTGACTGCGCGCGTTCGCCTGGTGACAGTATTTTTCAAATTTCATGCACTTTCTTAGGAGCCAGAAATAAATAAAACCATTGCAGTTATTCGCACGAAAATACGTTATTTCGACACTAAATGACAGCCTTTGCCGATTTCATCATTCAACATGTTGCGTTTAAAAGAGCCATATGAGGGTTGGTAAATTAATAATAGCAATTATGCACCTGAGGTCACCTTAAAAATGGTTGCGTAGTCGGCATTTAATAGCACGGAAATACGTGCTATGTTGGTTGCATCTCTATAAAACGCCCGCGGATTTCTTTAAAGGTTTGCACTAGTTAGCTAAGACACTCTGTATAGCCACATACATGCTCACCCCAAAATAGACAAACCTTAACCTAACAGTTCTAAACTATTTTACGAAGTATTTTCTATGGTTTCTAAACCAAACTAGGTTGCTTCGTTATATGTATGGTATATTGGGGAGAAGAGCAAATATTTCAAAAAGTGTTTGCTAAGGTTTCTCATCTTAATTCTGTTGCTTGATATGTCGTGTTGGGGTGAAGTAAGTGCCCGCTACTGAAAGTTTCACCTGCGACGGAGGGGCGCCCACGGCAGAATAGCGTAGCTGAAAAAAAGCTCGTAGAAAGGAATAACGCCACCAACGCTACGTGACTGCCGCTAACATTTCCGGTAATTCACCTTTAGCTTCTCGGGATATACGCCTCTGATTTTCCTCAAATTATTAACGAGGCGAAAGCACCTAAGAGATTGTCCAAAAATACGGAGAGCATTCCATTGAGCCGGGAAGCTGAAAGCTTACCTTTCACTTCAACTAAAAGCTGGAAAGCTTGCGATGACCCAAGACGCGATGCATCACGAACGGAAAGCCAGGCTATCTTTTCTGTGCTGCAGAAACGTAAGGCCCTGAAGAAACTAAATGTCGACAACGCAATCATAGCTTTATACAGATACGGAAGCTTCTTTTCTTAACACTATGCACAGTTATTGTGAAAACGTGACGGGAAAGAGATATTATGAATTCTTGAAACCACGCACCTACTCAAAATTTCAATCGCGAATGGGACATAAATCGAGAACGAGAAGGATCAAATTTTGGAAAGACGACTTCAAATAATGTTCTGCCTGCACAGCTAATAGGTTGGAATAACAGCGTCAGAATAGCTACTACTTAGTTTGGAATTATTGTGGGGATGTCCTAGTCTTGCTCATAATATTTGTTTTCCTTTCTCCAAATGTTGGCGTAAAGAAAATGTTAGCGCGAAGCGGCGAACGCCGACTTAGTTCACGACGGGTTAGAAAGGCTGTCTACGGCGTTATGTTGTTAATCATGAAGAAGACTGCCAGACATTGCAGCTCTAGATGTCCCGTGATATGTTGGACGTTTAGTGTACATTATGGGGAGCGCGAGTGGTGAAGTTTTAACCGAATCCTTATGGTATTGGCCCAGAAGCAGCAAAAGAAAAGGAGAGTGAGCGAAAGAGAAAGAAAAAAGATCCATGCATATCCACGGAGTGAATGATGATGAGTGGGCGAAGCTCCGGAGGTTCATCGGTAAAAACCGTGAATCTTCCGTGAATCTTGCCCAGTACATCATCAAAGACGTGACAAAAACTGTGTGTCGCCATCTAGCGCTCTCCTATCACACTAGAGCACGCAGCGAGCGCCTCCGCGCCATCTATTGATCAATCCACGTACTAGCTAAGCAGCACCGCAGCGCTCGGACGGACGGACGGACGGACGGACAGACAGACAGACAGACAGACAGACAGACAGACAGACAGACGGACGGACAGACAGACAGACAGACAGACAGACAGACAGACAGACAGACAGACAGACACACAGACACACAGACACACAGACAGACAGACATACTCCCATGCTACGCGTTCCCATACATCAGAATGAAGTGAGCACCGCGGCGCCATCACGCCATCAAGTGAGCACTTCATAAAACTACAGGTGGCTACATACTACATCGGAGGAAGGACAGACCCATGCCCTAAGGAGCTTCGCCCCTAAAAGAAAGAAGGAGGAAACGCCTCTCACGTCAACCTCAAGCAAGATCATGTTTCCCTTCTTTACACAGGGCCACGGACCTTTTGCCCTCCTTAACGGCTATGATATCGCTGAAGGAGACGGGGAGCGCAAAGCCTCGCAGCCCGATCACTCGTAGTTTTTCTCTTGCTTGCCATCCATACCACTCGATCAAGCGGCAATACCAAGCTTCATTATTGCTCCCTAGTGCATGCGGAAGCCAAGTTGTGTAGTCCGGGCGATGTATATTTCATTTCTACGCCCTCTTAGCGGAAAAAAGTGTGGCGCAACGGCACACCGCTCCAGTAGTGCTTGGTACTTGTGGCTCCCACGCGCCCTCGGCTGTTCTTGTTCCTTTTCCTTTTTTTTTTTTTGTCCGAACGTGAGTGCGAAACACTTGCTAGGCAGGCTTGTGTGCGGTTCGCGTTGGAACTAGAGCGAGCATGGTTACTCAACCCACACTCGTCTAATTCACTTTCAGGTTATAGCGGCAGCCGTTTCGGAGCGTCAATACACCGGTGAGTGTGCGATCAAGGTAGCAAAGCTTATGCTCTAGCATTTGTTCATTGAAGTAATGTTTTCCTTGGCATATTCTGTTTATTTCTAATAACATGTTCCGATGACGATAACTTAGATGTCAAGTACGACACTCGATCGATTTCCGACTAGCGTATTTACTCGCATAATATGAGCACTGGCTGTCCTTTGCTGAAATTACGGCGAACGTTGGCTCGTGCCTCCATATGATGGCTAATGTTGGATGCTGTTACCCAATATCCTTGGATCTTGACTGAGTGATGGTCCATATTGACCAACGTTGCCTAATAACGAAAAACAGCAGCCGTACGCAGTCATGATTGCTACATCGTCTTCATTTTCAATCGAGTACTTCATTCTTCTACGAAGTGGGATTCCTTTCACTACGTGTTGACCGAGCAATGCGGCGTTACTACAATGGTTTCGACAACCCTCCTGCGCGTTCAACGAAGGGTTAAAAAAATAATGACACGGTGAACCTCGGACGGGAAAATCATACGCCTAGCCCAAGGTACACGTCACTGTAGTGAGGAAGACAATAAACATGTATCAATGGCATCCCATGCAAACTCAAGAAAAAAAGAAGGCCTATAATGAGAAGGAAAGATAACCGATGCTCATTAAAGGTAATAGAATGAATTTTCCATGAGAACACGACTGTGGAATGTGGCTGCAGAAAGTTAGGTGTGCGCGTGACTTAGGTTTTCGGGCAAAGAGTTGTAGCTATCACAAAGATAGGATTACTTCAATAATTATGAGAGAGGCATATGTCTTGCCATGGGCGTAGTCACGCTCATTTAAACATGTTTAAACGCTTCTGTTACTACGCTTTCTTTTTTCGTTTTGCTTAGGCAGTCTGCATGTTCTTACAGATATTTAGAAGGTCAAAAACTGTGTCGTACGCTCTGGCCTTGTGCGTGATTGCCTGCAGTGATAGCGTTTTTCTGCGTATGTTGTAGTAAATTCCTGCGGCTATAACCTATCAAGGAAATTGTACAGGCGACCTTGACTGACATATATGTAGGCCGAGAAGTCTGTCTGAAGTCTAATAAGCTTGAACGACATCAATAACTTCTTTACTAAGCACACAATACCAATTTCTGTCAAGAAGGGCTCATGCAGCCCGCGTTAAATGCCATACTCACGAACTCGGTTTCTTCTACCTCAGGATATGTTGCACACACGTTGCTTTTGCCAGCAGCTACACTGCTGCATTTCATAACAAAGCTTCGATATGCAGATATGAGTTACTTGGACTCAAAGAATGCGATGCCTGGACATTGATTTAGAGACTGTCACCGCTTGAGTTACCACGGATCCAGGCTCGGCCACAAAGGACGTGATAATTACCACGAACGGGCTGTACAAACAGGGGCGGATTACGGGGTCACCATTGTGTGCGCCGGTGCTCTTACATCTCACTGAACATTCGAAGCACAAAAAAACAGAAGCCAGTTAAAAACCGCAGAAAGCAAATGAGAAAAATGTAGAGTGGAATTGAAATTCAAGATATTAAGAATGCACACTGCAGCGAGTACATCCAGCCTCGCCTCGGTGATCTAGTGGCTATGTCACTCGACTGCATATCCGAAGGTCGCGGGATCGAATCCCGGCCGTGGCGGCTGCTCAGTACGAAAAGCTGAGGCCCGTGTGCTGTGCGATGTCAGGGCTCGTTAAAGAACCCCGCGTGATCGAAATTCCCGGAGCCCTCCACTGCGGCGTCTCTCATAATCATAGCTGGTTTTGGGCCGTAAAACCCCAGAAATCAGTCAAAGAGTACATCCACAACAGTGCGTTTCCCCGAGACAAGGAAGTCGAAAGGCAGACCTCGGAGAAGGTGCAGGTTGCTTGATATGAACAGTCCAGATTTATGGCATAACATTTGCACCAGTTCGTTTTCCATCACTATTTGCCACAAGTATCTGTAGACCAAAGAGGCGCCTAGCAAAGGCAAGGTTTCCTGCAAACTAACATGAAAACGTTGCGGTGTTGTACGAAACGAGAAGAGTATACATGCGAATAACAAAGAAGGTAATACACTGCGAAGACGTGGATAAAAGGCTAATACGGACAAGAAAGTTCGGCCTCTGCGACTAGCACAATGCAGCTTTGCAGAGTCCTTTCCGTACGCTCTTTGCCCCTTTCTTCGCACACTGGTACACGCGTTATCCGACAATCCACCACGGCCACTATGATATAGCACAGAGACCGAAATGCAGGCAGAGGGGGCAAATGTCTATTAGATGAGCGATGAATTGGGCTATATATTTGGTGGTTGTTCGTGGTTCTTTCAGCTACGTCCCTCGCTTCACCATATCCTCCGTATCTAATTGTTAACCTTTATTTGATGCTTCGCTATCTGAGAATAATTCAGTTGTGAGTTTGGCCATCACCTGTCCTGCAGTCCCTGTCTCGTCCGTGTGTGGTAATATAATGCGCATCAAGAAGCCGTGAGCAAGTATCCATTCGACCGTAAAACATGGTCTACCATTCGTACCGAATCCTTTTCTTTCCAAATGTCTACATATGACCTTTGCGCACAAATGCAGCGCACGCGTACGAAAGGAGTCCCCCCTGAAATCCAAGTTGTTATCGGAACGTTCCCTTCCGGCGCACCACTCAGAGTTGACGTATCGAGCGGCCTAAAAAAGAAGTTCCCCTGTGCCACGGTGATCGTATTATAGTGGTCGGCAAATTTCATTGCCAGAAAAGGCTTTATATCGTAGCAGATGTAAAAACTGGTCGACCACTGTCGCGTCCTGGACGTCAATATGAAATTGTGGTATGTTCGCATTCGCAGACACGCACGCATAAATGCATGCAGGTAAGGTGCGCGCGTGTAGATGTATACACATGAAGGGCAATGTGATGCGCACTTGCATTTGCGCACCGTTAGACAATGGACAGTTGACCCAAACACCATTTCTCGTATGATTCTACAGTATAAATATTCATCGAGACTCAATATTTCCGGTTTATAAAAAGTGCGTTCAGACACGTCAATGTGTTGTAGACAATTTTCATAACAGAGCTTAGCAGGACGGCTTACGTGATTGGTGATTGCAAATAGTTTTCCAAGAAGCTGTGATGTTAAAGTAAATCTATGGCACGAATGAACATCGTAAACAAAATGATGTGCTGTGAATGTATTTCCGTGAAAGAAGAGTAAACAAAATGATTTCTTATTAATATATTTTTGTGAAAGAAGACATTACACTAGCACGTCTAAACGATGACCTAGGAACAAGACGAGCTCCTTTCAATGAGCATTTCAAGAGGAAAAATATCCTAAGCGTCAGTGAACGTACGACATTTTTTTGCCATAGCCTCATATGCAGGAGGGGGGGGGGGGGGGCGCAAGAGGACTCGCTGAAATTTTTACACAATACATGTCAACGATCGCTCAAACAAAAATCGGCGTCTCCGCACAGACACGCTCTTTTCTTGCACACACCTTACACATGCACACGTGGCATCAAACATGCAATGCGCAGTACATGTATACTAGCCATAAGGTGTGGCTGGAGCCAAAGATAAGTTGCCCGAATATCCTCTGGTTTTCTCTACAGCAAGCCTAATGTTTGGGGAGATGCCGTGATGGCTGGGCGACTAAGCCGTTAAGCCATGCCCAGCTGTACATCACCAATGGCAGGTTCCTTTCACCACGGCTCCATTTGGATTGCCAAAATATGCGGAAACACCTGCTTAGATCATGTGTATTTAGGGTACGTTCAAGGTGTGTGTGTGTGTGTGTGTGTGTGTGTGTGTGTGTGTGTGTGTGTGTGTGTGTGTGTGTGTGTGTGTGTGTGTGTGTGTGTGTGTGTGTGTGTCAAAGGACAATATCTGTGTAAGGCTGCCATTTCAGCACAACGTACCCTTTACTATAGAAATTCAAACACGCCGCAGCACGAAGCGCCCCCTTCTCGCCTTCGCGCTTCGGTACCCTCCAGCATTCGCGACACCGTGCGCTCGCAAATGCTGACAGCCGCCCATGCGGTGGTCCTTTAAGCGTAGCATCAGAGCCCCGCGCCCATGCCCAGTCACAGGGCGCGGGGCTCTGATGCTACGCTTAAAGGACCACCGCCTCTGTACGCGCGTTCTTCCATTCTTGGTAGGTTAGTAAGGGAAAGTTCGCTAAAGCGTACAGGTGGTTCAATAATTGAAAGTTTTGCCCCGTGTGACTGTTGTCGTTGTCATCTCCCCCATTTGGCGTGTGTCACCAACCTGTTATATCACAATGTCATCTCCGCCCTCCCCCCCCCCCCCTCAACCGTGAAACTATCGCACCTAAAGAAAAACAAAATTCACGTGCCGCATGCTTTCAATGTAATAGTGAATGTGCCAAGGTGAGCCATGAAATAGGATGGCTCGACCAGATCGCCCATATTCTCTTTTGCTTGTCGTTAAACGAAGCTGTGCAAAGAGATCATCGGCAATATGAATTTAGCCCACAACGGCAACAGAGCCGAATGGCAGCTAGTTATGACTGTGACTATTAGCCGCAAACAGTAGCACGTATTCTACTTTTCAGAGCTATTGACCTGCGGAAAGCACACACTGATAATTCTTCTGAATCGTTTTTAAAAACTACAGGAATGTCCACTACGTAGCGAACAAATCACTATGGCCAGAGGGATCGTATCGATCGTTTTCGTCTCGTAACGGCCCCGAGACATGAGACACAGAAGCCATGCAGAGAGGATGCGAATAGCAGGGCAAACACGTGCTTAAGTCCAGAATTCATTTTACACGAAGGGGTACCTTCTCGCTGCAGTGACGAACGCAATCTTGAATTGCTTACGAGTTGTCTGCGCAGTTCGTCGTCGCACCAATCAGCGAACTCTCATTTGGCGCACAAGCGTCGTCCGCGAGTTCCCGTGTTCCTAGTCCAGCCTTCATTTCCCTTGGGACATCGATCTCACCGATGGTGCAAGCCTGTCACAGGGCGCGGGGCTCTGATGCTACGCTTAAAGGACCACCGCCTCGATAACGGCCTCTCGATCGAGTAGTACTGCTGTACGTGTTCTTGCTGCGATGGCGAAAAATGCGAGACAATGAAGGAGAACTTTTATAACATTAGTTGATGCTGTGCTATTGCAAGCTACGTGAGAGTTTCAGGCAATGCACTTCAGAAGGTGCGCGGTTTATAGAGGCGGCAAGCAATGTTATTTGTACGCAATAGCTTACTCATAACGGTTTTTCTCTGTGCATGTTCAAACTTGAGGCACGAATAATTTCATTGCTCAAGCGCTAAACTAGCGAAAGATATGAAAACGTATCGTGCGAACAGCTGCTTCTTGAGCGCGCTTCTGTTGAGGAGCTCCTATTAAATGTTTGCTGCCCAACGGAATGCGAGGGACGTTATTCTACCTTTCAAAAAGGCGAACCTACACGCACAAATAAAACTTTAAACTGCAGCGTATCTGCGCTATTCGGCACATTTTGAATTGCAGCCAGATCAGGAAGAAGATAAAAAAGGTAAAGAGGTGGTAGCTTTCTGAACACCAGGGCCTCTCACGCAGCGACTACCTTGCGCAGCACAAGAAAATGGCTCCTTAAGAATGCTCAGATTTTTATCTGAGACGTAACTATCACGTTATTATCACGTCTCATATCGCATCCTATATCACGTCTTTCATTGTAGCTCAAAGCGAAAATTACACAGAGATTGCGGTGCTTTTAGTATTCATTTTCTTTAATATCTAGAATCATGTGCGTATTTTTAGAGTTAAGCAGTTTTCCATGATGCGGAATCACTACAGGACCATTTCACGGCGATGCTCATTTCCATGAGAGATGCGAATTCTCGACAATGGGTGAAAATGATCTCCTTGGTTCACAGCTCGGTAGTGCTAGTATGAGACGGAAACACAATTAATAAATCTTCAGTTACATTTATTTTGAGAAGAGATGACTCTCTTTAAATCTTTTCCTGCGCGCCAAATTTGTATAGTTCAAAACTGTACTAAATGCGAAGTATTTCTTGGCGTACTTCAGCGAATATGGCATATCTATTTGGCCGCCTATGTCTCAGTGCTCTTTTGGTCGTCTCGCTCACTTGGTATGCACCAAAAATTGACACGGTAGGGCGTAAACGTATGATGAACGTGAGGGATTAACCTTCACATCACGAATATGATATATTTGTCAAACGCGTCATGAATAACGATGACGCGATCACTTGTGGCTCATACCCGGCGTGCTAGGCCTAAGGATTACGGGCATGCGCAGCAGGTGATTGAATATTCACAGAACAGCTAATGCTACCCAATGATAAACCAAAATATACATTGAAAACGTGACGAGAACAAAGCTTGCACAAGTTGAAGAACACAAAGAAATAGCGTTTGTCGTATCATGTGATCCAAACGCATACGTCACAAGCAGGTAGATAGGACAAGCGTGCTGTAATGACCGAAATTAGGAATCAAACTCCGGCCAGCGAGGCGCCAAGAAAGTGCTCTACCACTCGATCATGGTGGTTCTTCAGACGCTGTATACTTTGTGCCGTACTGCATCAGCGCTTCTTTTGGTGGTGCCTGTCGAACGTCAATTGCCCTTATGATTTGCTTCAATGGCTCTTATAACAATGGAGGTAAAAAAAAGAAAAAGAAATCCTGAACGCACTTTTGTCACTCGACACGCTTTTCTCCACCTCATGATAAGCACATCAGCGCACGGAATTGCACATATCTCTTAGACAAACGAGATGTTGGTGCTCTAACGTGCGCAGACACCACAGCACAGAGCCGTGCTGTCGACGTGCCTGATGAGGCCACGTAGCGGGCACAGAGAGTCTATTACACAAAGACAAATATCCTACTCGTAACACTTGTCTGAATTTCGAACATTCGCTATAGGTATTTCAAGGATTGACTGCTTCGGGGTCCCACAATGCACGGGATCCCACGGATTTTAAATGCGGAGCATTTCTTAGTCGCACGATGTCGCGCTTCGGCGTCGGCGGCGCCGGCGCCGTCCACACCCCCACTGCGCATGCTCGGCTTGTCTCGTGCCGGCCCAGGAAGACACCCGCAAAACTGTCGCTCCAGGCGGGCGTTCAGCAAACTGAGCATGCGCAGTGGGGGTGCGGACCTCTCCCCCGTACTCCTCTCCCTCGAACGCGGGCGGTGTGTATATAAGCGGCGGAGCGCGCGTTCGGAATTCAGTCAAGGGCGTCTTTAGTTGGCTTTTGCGCAGGGGGGGTGCGGACCTCTCCCCTGTACTCCTCTCCCTCGAACGCGGGCGGTGTGTGTATAAGCTGCGGAGCGCGCGTTCGGAATTCAGTCAAGGGCGTATTTACTTGGCTTTCGCTTGACTTGACTCTTTGCTCGAGAATAATAAAGACGAAATAACAATTAAGCATTCCCAAACCATACCCAATTACGCAACATTCACACGATACCCCCACCACTCTGCGACGCATTTACTCGAGTTCCCCCCGTGGGAAGATGCGGGCGTAATTTTTTTGTCACAGAGGAGCTCTTCTTCGCAGTTTTATCTCAGGTAAGTGCTTTCTTCCTTTGGTCAAGGGGCGCCATATTTTAGGCTGTTGAGTAGCGTACCAGGGGAATTTCAACAGAAAATGAAGCAGGCGACGACACTTGCAAATGACGTTTGTGGGAAATAGCATAAGTTACGCGTGTTAATGCAAGAATTCTGCCCTCTTGCTTGCGGAAGCCCATAGGAGAGAAACTTCGGAGAGCAAATATTTCACAAACGACGCAGGTAAATCTTCCAATGATGTTCCGATTAATTTGATCTTAAGTGCTAATAGCACATGCTAAGGTATGGGCGAATTCAGCGCCTGAATCCGTGTGCTCCTATAAAATGGAATAAATATGTACCCAGTCGGAAAACTAACACTTCCGGTGCGTCATTGAAACTTGTACAACTTACTATAGCTTAAATATTTTGCAGCTTTTCGCAGGCGTATATAGTAGGCTTGGATGGGGAGCACACAGGCAGTCATGAAAACGCAGGTATGCAACAACGCGTTGGGTACCTAAGCAACAACCTTCGTGTTGAGTGAAGTCTTTCGCAAAATAGTGAAAGCGCCAGCGCACAGCGGTTCCTAGTCGTAGCAGATTTAGCGTATCAGTCAAGATTATTGGCATAGTTATCGCTTTTTCTTTTGATAAGATTATCTTTTTTCTCTTTTAACATTTAATCTGCAAAAATATATGAAGTAGAAGATTTCTCAGCGGCCTTAACCAAGTGGAGTGAAATCAGAGCTGCGTTTTCTCTGAACCTGGCGTACATCTTTGAACCACTGCGACAGCTTCCCGTAACAGCTAATATCGCTTCGAGTCAAAGCAGTACCTGTGCAATTATGGCCGTGTGGACACGTATAAAGATTTCCATTAACACCGTGTTGCCCAACGTAAAGTTGGCTTTATAAGAGACTGAGAAGTTTCGATGTTTATACGAATTAACTATGAGTTCATGTTCATGATTCGAACGACAGCGCCAATAAACAGTCGGCGTAGAGACAAATGGTTTGCCTGGGGGGACACACATAATTAGATTATATATCTCGAAGCACGGAAAGCGTGATTCAGTACACACCTCCGGGCGGAAGAGATAAATCAAGCCTGAATTCATGGTCTCTGACCAGGTCGATAACTCTGGAATTTCGTTTAGCGATTTTGTGTTTAGGCCGTGCCTTAGGCAACAGAACAAGTCAACAAGAACTGTGTTTCACAAGGCGATAAGGTGTTTCACAAGCGTTCCTATTTTCGACCAGCTATAACACATAACGTGTTCTTAACAATCGCATTGACAAGGGCACCGACAAATCGTTAAAACACAAAGACGCCTAGATCCCACCGCGTTAGCCTTGTTCACTATGAAAATAATTCAGAATGAAGGCGCAATCTTGGAATACCGTCCTCACCGACCAACGGCTCAGAAGGTAATGAAAGCGCTTTTGGGCTTTTTAAAAACATCTGGCATTAGCGAGCGCCTATGATATTGCCACCGGGACATGCGCGGCGGGCGCGAGCCCGCATGGACACAAAGAAAGAAAAGGAAGAAGTTGCTTTTGGCCCAGCGCGCGCCCCAGTCGGAGCCATCTTGCTCAGCTAGCAGTTCTTGCCTACCTGACGGTCCGGTCTCTGTTATCACAGTCTCTTGTGTGTCACGTGACAAACTGGTGGAGGTGCTGGGTAGCCCCAACTAATGTACCAGACTCCTCCTGGTAGCCCTGTACCTGCAGTGACAACGCCTGTGCACCGGGCCAGTCGAAGAATTAGAGGACTGCCTCCTGAGAACGAACCTCTCCCGGAAATGGCGTCAGCGTCACCTCAAGACGGTACGGAAGGCACGACGACTGCTCATTACACCCTGCAGAACCCACGAGTGCCAAAAGTGTTCCACGGCTCCATTTTCGAGGACGTGGATGACTGGCTCGCTCAATTTGAACGCGTCGCAAATTTCAATGGGTGGACCGACGCGAACAAGCTCAGAAACGTGTATTTCAGCCTGGAGGATGGCGCTCGCACCTGGTACGAAAACCGTGAACCCTTCTCGTCGTGGAGCGAATTTTGCCGTAACCTGGTAGCAAGTTATGCCAGTCCCGATCGCCGCGAACGAGCCGAGCGGGCCATACAGTCACGCATCCAAATGCCCAACGAGAGTGTTATGATGTACGTGGAGGACATGACGAGCCTCTTTCGTCGAGCAGACCCGGAAATGACAGAAGATAAGAAACTACGCCACCTAATGCGAGGAGTAAAGGAACAGCTTTTTGCTGGCCTCGTCCGCAGTCCTCCAAAGACTGTGGCCGAATTTTTGACGGAAGCCACGACCATGGAAAGAGTCCTGCAACAGAGGTCGGCAGTGTACGACCGGCAAATCAGTGTCGCTTCATCGCTGGGCCAGATTGGTGCTGCCGGGAGTAGCATCAACATCGATTCCCTCTGTGACCTCATCCGATCTGTCGTGCGCGATGAACTACAAAGGATTCAGTGCCCGCCTCAGCATACCGTAGGATCAATCTCCAGCCTCGTCAGGAACGAGGTACAGCATGCTCTGCAAATCCCGCTTTCCGAACCCGTTGCCCAACCTGCACCGACAGAGATGCCACGCCTGTCATACGCGGAAGCTGCAGGCCGTTTTACTCCCGCTGCGCCACGCTTTGTGCACCCGATACCGCCGCACGATACCCTTCCACTGGTGCAACCGATCCAGCGCTCGTACAACAGGCAGCCGATTCGACGGAAATCTGACGTCTGGCGCACACCGGACAGACGACCGCTGTGCTTTCACTGCGGTGAAGCCGGCCACCTATACCACGAATGTTCGTATCGCCGCCTCGGACTCCCGGGTTATGCCGTCGACTCGCCAAGGCCCAGGTTTGGTGAACGACCCAGGGCGATAGAAGAGTACCTGTCGCAGCAGCGCACGTTGCCCTTCCGGCGGCAGTCACGATCACCATCTCCAAGACGGCCTTCCCCAAACTTCAGAAGCTCCCAAGTGGCGGCGCAGGGGCGTTCGCCAAGCCCTAGACGGGAAAACTAACGGCAGCGACCTTCGGGAGCGAGGCCGCTGACAATCGACGCGAGCAAGGCCTCCCATCGACGCGAACGCGGACCAGCAGCGATCAGACGACGACAGCAACCGATCTCGGAAGGCGACTTTCTTTGGAAATACCTGTTGTGCTTGACGGCCGTCACGACGTTAGTGCTTTATTGGACACAGGGGCCGATTACTCGATTATGAGCGGAAAATTAACGACGCACCTGAAGAAAGTCATTACGCCGTGGTATGGGACGCAAATTCGTACTGCCGGCGGACATGTAGTCAGCCCACTCGGTATGTGCACAGTCAGGGTGACAATTCGCGGACGTACCTTTCACTCCAGCTGCCTTGTACTTCGTGAATGTTCCAGAGACCTCATCTTGGGAATAGACTTTCTCCGGGAGCACGACGCAGTTATCGACTTTCGTGAGCGAACAGTGACATTTTCGACAGAGAGAGCAGCAGAAAAAACCGACGTCAGCAGCCTCAGTACGTTTCGCGTTTCTGCCGACAGCATAACGTTGCCACCCCGGTCTAGCGTCCTGGTTGACGTCGTGTGTGACGAGCTACCTGACGGTGAGGCAGTTGCTGAAGGCAACACGTCGCTTTTGTTCACTCTTGGTATCTGCGCTGCCCGCAGCCTCGTCACACTTCGCGATGGATGTTCTACGCTCCTTGTTACGAATTTCAGCAACGAATACCGTCACCTTTTTCGTCGCACTGCGATAGCTTTCGCCTACCCCATGACAGACGTTGCTGAATGCTTTACTTCTACATTAACGGAAACCGGGTTGCAATTGACATCGGGGGACACAACTTCGTCACTCTGCAAGATCGATATTAATTCGGCTCTCCCGGAGCGCCAACGAGCGCTCCTGCAGCAATTGCTCCTTCAATTCAAAGACTGCTTTGCTTCTTCATCTAAGGTACGTCAGACGCCCATCACGAAACACCGAATTATTACGTATCCCGACGCCTCACCTATAAAACAGCAGCCCTACCGTGTTTCGGCCAAAGAACGTGAAGCCATAAATGCGCAAGTCGGAGAGATGCTCCAGGATAATGTTATACAGCCTTCCAAAAGTCCTTGGTCGTCACCGGTAGTCCTAGTAAAGAAAAAGGACGGAACCCTGCGTTTCTGTGTTGACTACAGGAAACTTAACAGCGTAACTAAAAAAGACGTTTATCCGCTGCCTCGTATCGACGATTCGCTCGATAGACTCCGAAGGGCCAAGTATTTTTCATCAATAGATCTCAAAAGTGGGTACTGGCAGATTGAAGTTGATGAACGGGATCGCGAGAAAACTGCTTTCGTTACACCGGATGGCCTGTACGAATTTAAAGTCCTCCCATTTGGCCTGTGTTCTGCACCTGCGACATTCCAGAGAATGATGGACACTGTTCTTACCGGGCTGAAGTGGCACACGTGCCTAGTATATCTGGATGACGTCGTTGTGTTTTCGGCTACCTTTGACGAGCACCTGAGGCGTCTGAAGACTGTTCTAGAAGCTCTGCGCTCTGCTGACTTAACGCTGAAGCCAGAAAAATGTCACTTCGGTTACACAGAACTCAAGTTCCTTGGCCATGTTGTGAGCGCGGATGGTGTTCGGCCTGACCCTGACAAGACTACTGCTGTAGCCACCTTTCCCGTTCCGCGTGACAAGAAAGCGGTACGTCGCTTTCTGGGGCTGTGTGCGTACTATCGCCGCTTCATCGCCAATTTCTCAAGGATTGCCGAACCTCTTACTCGTCTCACACGTGATGACATCGCATTCGTCTGGAATGAGGAGCAGGACACCGCCTTCTCCGAACTGAGGAATCGATTGCAGACACCCCCAGTTCTGGCTCATTTTGACGAGGACGCTGATACTGAACTGCATACCGACGCCAGCAATGTAGGTCTTGGCGCCGTCCTTGTCCAACACCAAGACGGCACAGAGCGTGTGATAGCATACGCTAGTCGTACTCTATCACGTGCCGAAAAGAACTATTCCACCTCGGAAAAGGAATGCCTCGCAGTGGTATGGGCAACAATGAAATTTCGCCCTTACATCTATGGTCGTCCGTTCAAAGTGGTGACCGACCACCACTCATTGTGCTGGTTAACCAATTTACGCGATCCGTCGGGACGACTAGCACGCTGGAGCCTTCGCTTGCAGGAATTCGACCTCACCATCGTGTACAAATCCGGTCGCAAGCACGAGGATGCTGATTCGTTGTCGCGCGCACCAACTGAGGCGTATAATCCTGAGGCTGAGGATGAGGATGATAGCGGCTTCCTTGGGGCCTTAACCGCTACCGACTTGATTGCACGACAACGCGAAGACGCCGAAATCCGCGCAATTATAGAAAATCTAGAAGGACGCAAGTCTCCCCTGCCTCGACGCCTTTCTCGCAGTCTCGTGTCGTTTAGCGTGCGAGGTGGTGTCCTGTACAAGAAAAACTCGAGTAGTTACGGTAAACCCTACCTTCTCGTTGTACCAGCAGACATGCGCGATGAAATCCTTCAAGCCTGCCACGACGAACCGACATCTGGCCACTTGGGTTCTTCGCGAACTCTCGCCAGAGTCAAACAAGCGTACTACTGGCCCCGACTTTCTGCAGCTGTGAAGCGTTACGTCAAAAGCTGCCGTGCATGTCAGCGTCGCAAATCCCCACCAATGAAACCTGCGGCACTGTTGCAACCGATCGCACCACCTAGGGCACCATTCGATCAAGTCGGCATGGACCTACTCGGGCCTTTTCCGCTATCATCGACCGGCAACAAGTGGATTATAGTCGCCACAGATTATTTAACAAGGTACGCTGAGACAAAGGCCCTACCAAGCGCTACGGCTGCCGACGTTGCCCAGTTCTTTATAGACCAAATTGTTCTTCGACATGGTGCTCCTGCGAGCGTTATTACTGACAGGGGAGCAGCTTTCACATCCAAGCTGATTGATGACGTATTCAAGCTGAGCTACACGAGCCATCGCAAGACAACCGCGTATCACCCGCAGACCAACGGCTTGACGGAACGACTGAACAAAACCATCGCCGACATGTTATCAATGTACGTAGATGTCCAGCACAAAACGTGGGATCAGGTGCTACCGTACGTAACATTTGCGTACAACACTGCCGCTCAGGAAACAACGCGATTTACACCGTTTCGTCTTGTTTACGGACGTGAAGTTCAAACCATGTTAGATGCCATGCTCCCACACGACCTAGACGCTTCACTCACCCCTGATGCTGAGGAGCTTACCCAGTTCGCCGAAGAAGCTCGCCAATTAGCACGCCTGCACATCACGCAGCAGCAAGGCACAGACGCACGGCGCTACAATCTTCGCCATCGACATGTGCAATACCGCCCGGGCGATCACGTTTGGGTGTGGACTCCGGTTCGCCGCAAAGGGTTGTCCGAGAAGCTCCTTAGTCACTACTTCGGACCCTACAAGGTGTTGCGCCGCGTTAGTGACGTCAATTACGAGGTTGTTCCGGATGGCGTTATGTCGCCACATCGTCGAAAGCACCATTCCGAGATTGTGCACGTTGTACGACTGAAGCCTTATTTTACGCGTTAGGATGAGAGAACTTCCGCCTTAGTCATTTTTCATCTTCCGTCCACTTCCTGTTAGTTTTTTTTAAAATTTTATTCGGCTGTGCCTGTCAAAACTCTTGTGCATCGGGACGATGCCGTTTTCAAGGGGGGAATAATGCCACCGGGACATGCGCGGCGGGCGCGAGCCCGCATGGACACAAAGAAAGAAAAGGAAGAAGTTGCTTTTGGCCCAGCGCGCGCCCCAGTCGGAGCCATCTTGCTCAGCTAGCAGTTCTTGCCTACCTGACGGTCCGGTCTCTGTTATCACAGTCTCTTGTGTGTCACGTGACAATATTATATAGGTCTGTCCTGTAGGCATTCTCCCTCTCTCCTTCTCTATACTTTTCTTCCCCTTTTCCCATCCCCCAGTGTAGGGTAGCAAACCGGACTCCTGACTGGTTAACTTCCTTGCCTTCCCTTGCTTATTTCTGTCTCTTTCTATCCGTTACGGTAGTGACGTATTGGATGGTGGTGGGCCCCGGCATGAAACACTTTCGAGTTAAAAAAAAAGCTGACCATGGCCATTCAAAATAGTTCCCTGGCTCTAGCGTAGTAACTGTTGCACCGAGCAGAAACGTGGAGTTTCTAAAACACACAAAAAACACACATTACATCTTTATATATTAAACAAGTTGAATTAACGAACTATTAATTGAAAAGTAAATAAATAATTAAGCGAACAGAAGGTGGTGAAGCACTTACTATATACTGGAGCTAGTCAGATTTGTTTTCTCGCGACGTTTCAGCTAGGGGCCCTTCCTATTTTTACACAATGCCATTGCTGCCAAAGAGCACTGCGCCTTCATCAACGCAGCCTCTGCATATAACCTGATATAGTTGGAGGCTATCAGTAGCTAGGTTTATGCCTCGTGTCTCCGACGTGTCATAGCGAGCCTTCGTCGTTCTCCTTCCTTAATCACTTAAAGCAAAAAATCGCAGCCAAATAGCAAAGACATAGCACGCAGCCATATCAAAGCCGCTTCATGTATTTGTGTTTCTTTTCTCACAATATAGTCAAACATAGAAAACTGCAAAGTTTAAAGCACCAGCAACAAAATATACTTAACTTCGTATTCAGTTTACAATTACTCCGGTAATTTTTAAACGTAATGTAAAGATGGCATGAAAGTTTTTGTCCTCAGTTACAGATGTGAATAGCAGAAACACAAACGCCTGAAGGGATGGCGCTGGGGCCGGGAATTAATTATGTGCTGCTTTTTTTTTTCATCTCTAGCTGTGGTAGGATGACGTTTTACAGGTTATCTTTATGAACTTTATTTACAATTATTACGACATACCGCTATCTCAAGGTATTTTTATGCAATATGATAGGCGTTTCTTGAATGTATTCTAAAAGCAGTAGGAATGTATTTCCAGTCTGCACTGTCTTGCCGAATGTGCTTAACTAAAAATTACAATTAATTCAAAAGCTTCGTTCCCAACAAACACAACACAAAGCAGGAAATATAAACAAACAGCTTCTTCCTTTATTTGCTGCTCTGTGGTCAGACTTCCGTTATATTATCCATATAGCAGTATCAACTAAATCAACAATCTTTCCTGTTGCTGCTCATTTAAGGCAGGGATATCGAAATGCCAGCAGCCAAATATTACGTGTTGTCGTAGGTACTGAACACCAAAGAGTAGTCTCTGTACGGAAGCAACTAACAAGACATGAAAGAGAATGTCAAGGAACACGATCACTAGTACCGGAAATAATGTGCTTCTCCAGTTTCAGTAGAATATACGAACCGCCAGGCCTGGCTGACGGAGAAGCTGAAATGGGGGTGAACGGCGGAGCAAGAGCTTCGGTGATTGCAACGGAGTGCCAAATCGATTTCGTGCTCGGCATCAAATATCAGGAAAGAATGCCTCCAAGGCAAGACGTAAAACAAATACCGAGTGCAGTTTCGTGATTGCTGTATTCCAATCGTACGTTAGAGGAACTAAGGCCACACTGCACCAATTTGAGCCTAGTTCCTCTACCGCTCTTGTACAAAAGCACGTGCTTTAAACGTTGTGACGTTACTGTGGTCCGAAAAACAAGCTTTTACGCAAAATTTCTTGTATAAAAGAAAGCAATAGACAAACACATTACTCGACTTACTGAAGAATGCGCACTTCCGCGCATTCGAACTAACTTTGGAAAACAGATGTTACGGTAATTATTGCCATACCATCTGAACAAATGAAATTAGTTTTTTGTTTTGTTTTGTTTTTAGATTCACAAATAAGAATCTGCAAATGTAGTGTTAGACGGGGATGGAGGTACAACTCTGACTTCTTGTTGTTATAGTTTATTACGTTATCACTGCGTGTGTTTTGCAAAATTATGTGTTAAAGTATTTTCATTGCTTTCGATCGTGTTATTTGGAGGATACATCCTTTTTTGTAAAACTTGTATAGCATTATGCGGTTACATCTGTATTTTTATGCCACATGAGGTATTGTGTTAAAATGTTTGTTTTCATGTATTTCACTGTGGTATTAGCAAGTTCAATAAACCGTGGAGCTTATCAAGCCATTTTGTGGCTTTTAGCCTACGGCCCTTGACATCTGTGTTCTTCGAATCGTGGTGCCGAAATAAAGATGATTCTGATTCTGATGCAAACTAAAGAAAGAACAGCACACTTTTGCATAGCGATTCGGTGCAAAGGAAGAGGAACGTTGTTAATTTCTTGTTTGTGTTCTGGTAGATGGCACAACATAGGGTAATGTAGTTGCGTTGCAAATTCGGACGTGATAGAAAGATTCAATATTGATTGCAAGGAAACAAATACCATATACTTAGCTAAAGAAGTAAATAAACTGTGGTTCTCATACAAAAGCAAAAAAAAAATGCACTGTGGTCTAAGATGCTCCATATCTATGTCATTACGTCAGGAGAGTCAAAGCCAAAAGCAAATAGACGAATGGGAGGCCGGGAAATAGGACGAGCATACCATTTCATTCCCTGCATTCTATTTGCTCCTTCAAAAGTGCCATCCGCTACAGTGACACAGTCAGGAAGCAGTATAGAGGGAATAGTTTTGAGTCTGAAGAATAACTTTATTCGTCATATTATGGAGTTATTTGCTGGCTTCTTGCTAACAAAGCGTATATTGTATTCAGATATATACGCTATCTCAAATCTGTCGTTAGACCTAATAGCAGAACTCGCTTCCGCAGCATGATTAATTGTACGCTTCGTAAACCACTCAAGTGCACATCTGAGCAAATACTTCCTAAGCACGGTTCTGCAAGCAAAGCCACAATTAAAACGAGAAAGCGTACCAAAGTGTGTTTACCATAGTACACGCTTCATTCAGTCGCAGGATAGACCAAATGAGATGGCACGCACTTAAGGTACTGCATATACTTAATGCTACGAGAGAACTGAAAACACATCTCATGAAACAAGGTATTATAGGTTACATTGGCTGAGAGGCATACAGCTGCCGTTGGTGCCAGAGTAGACAGATGTTGTGGATGTTTGGTTCGTTCGCGCTCAAAGCTGATCTCGTACATAGGAAACATTTTCACCATATTATCGTCGCCGCACATCCGGAGTTCCATGATTTCTTTGAAACTTGCAACGGTAAAAAGCAGCAGCAGCAGCGAGCCACAGCAACGGGAAGTAGCATTGTCTCGATTTCACTATCAATAAGCAGCACTTCGAAAGTTACAGCTATATTACTTTGTTAATGGAGAGGCACAGATTAATTCGAGAATGTGCACAGCAAATGCCGGATACAGCTACATGGACGCAAGCGCATGACATGACTTAAGCCTCTATGAGTTCCTTCAAAGAAAGCAAATCACCTTTTACCAGATAGTGACGAACACAAGTAGATGGTAAAAAGCGGTGTAGCATAAATAAAGTATTTCCCTTTTACTACAGCATAACAGTTCACGGATCACTCCCCCACCACCTATTCCCGTTTCTTTTCTTTCCTTTTGCCACGAACGCTTGTGCTCCGCTAGGGTAAAGGGAGCTTATCTTGTCGCCGCAGTAAACCAGTCTAATTTTTAGTCCATCTCGATCTCTCCCCCTCTATGTGAAAGTATTTGTTCTATGTGAAAGTTTGTGCCAACCCTTAGCGCCAAAAATAGTAGAGCTGCGATTGGGGCTGGTTAGTATGACACACTCTGTCACTCCTTCGCAGCGCCCTTAGCCACGAAGGCAAAAATGTACATTTATTCCTCCCAGATATCGTGTGCCTTTCTCCATAACGCACGTAGGCCGAGCGAAGTATCCTTTTTTTCTTTTTCACCTACTCTAAAATTATCTTAAGAAGCTCGCTACAGCAGCCTCATTTTCTTCCTTCTTTGGGAAGGCGTGGTGGGGTCGTGGTATGAAGAAGGAGCGGATAAATTTAATTAAACGAAGCTGCACACAATAAAGAAACTAGTGCGCGGTAGTTAGCTCCACATATTTCTCTGGCCACAACGCATATTCCTTGCTCCCTTTACGCTGCCTTTGACATCTCGTTAGCCAACTTTTTTTGTAGCGCTGTAAAACATGATTCCTTCTTTTGTCTTCCGCAGCCCTAATTTGCCTTCACCCTGAGAACAGAAACATGCGCCCCCATTGAAACAGAAGGCATATGAAGCAAAGTGAGAGCCTGTAAGAATAGGCGCAGGGGTTTGCTTGCGCACGAATTTATTTATTTATTCGTTGCCTAAGCTTTTATGCATGCTAGCCAAATTGCAAAGGAAATAACAATGAGGAGGAAAGAAGAATGTGTGCCTAGAAACACTCGGAAAGCATTAAGTAAAGTATAATCAATTAACACAGTAACATCGAGGTTCAATTTCATTTCTCTTTGCAGCCCAAAATATCACTGTTTGCAAGGAGAAATACGGTGTTATTAAAGTGTAGAGAATCTAAACAAATTGCAATTAGGATGGTGAAGGAATATTTTTGTCTGTTTGTTTGTTTAAACAGGGGGGATATCATAACGCGATACAACCATCCGATAACAGAGCGCCAATACGCCGCCACAAAAACCACGTTCTCTTTCTTCCTTTCCGTTCGACACACTTTTGCCTTGAACCTACATGATGACGACTAAGCGAGGCATAATTTGCGGCATTTGCGTGAGCATCTCCATCTTCCCTTGCGCTTGGCCCTCTCTTGCCCTTAGCACACTGCTGAATACGTGGCATTTCAAGTGAACACTGTGATAAATCCAAGCACAACGTTTGAGTAACCTCACTAAAAGAAAGACATCAATGACTGGTCGGGTTTTAATCAAATTTTAAGCAACGGGGACCCACATTTCAGCTTCGCTGCTCTTCTATCAGCATGTATACGGCGTGGCAACCTAAAGGACGTTTCTTTGATGCATTTATACCGCACAGATTTTATCACAATAATTTTTCTACAGTGAGTGGTAATAACGCATGTTTGCTTATTTATTTACGCATACCTCACAGGCCTCAACGGAGGCATTGTGTAATGGGCCGAAACACAGTAGTCAAAGGAGCAAAACTGAGATGTAAAATAGGAAACGAATTAGTTTCACATCAGAAACGCAATACAGGTACAGCTCTTATAAGCGGGGGCGAAATACAAGTGCGATACGGGTAATGAACAAAGTGTTACGTGCGTGGAAATACATACGGGTGCTATGCAAAAAGGCTCAGATTTCTGGTTTTCGCTACATAGCAGCGCATACGAAAACCCATTTCTCTAAGAACAGGTGATTTCGCGTAGCTATAATGGACATCTGCCGACAGTCGTGTTTCCCCCCAGATTGCATTACTTGACGGGCTACTCAAACGCCACCCGGACAAAGTTTGATAAATTGGGTGCTGCGTCTTGGTCCGTGTACGTGCACACAGTGGTGTGGGGCGCTCTCCAATACACGTGTCGTTGTCGCGCCTGGCGTTGGCGAAATCCAACTCTCGCTTCCATTATTCGCGGCGACAATGCTATTTGCATACCTATACAAGATGACAACAGAGGTAAAGGGCTTCTATACACAGGTCCCCCGCTGCTCTGTTCCGAATAGAATAGGTGCGAAAGTATTTGCCGAAAACGGCAACGCGAACCAATCTCCGTACACGCGCGGCGTTGTCGCCGTACTGCTATCGATCGGTCTTTGGTCATTTACCGTTGGAGGCCTTGCGCGATGATTTATGCGCACGTGTTCATGAATATTCATGGGCAACACAGGCAAGACGATTGTGAGTCACGGCCCCCCTCATTCGTGATGGCAAAAACCATTGGGAACCATTGATCAAAGCGATTAATTATCATTATTTACACCGCGATTCTATACCATCATGCCTCACACTGCTCTTTACGGATTGATCGCAATGTTGTCGCCCTGAAGGTATTGTGAGGTGTTATTTTTCTAGAGTAACTCGTTATCATGAGAATATTACCTGCAACAATACTTAATTCATGTTGTCCGCGGTCACTGCCCAAAGCCTGTCCGGCACAATTTAATGGTGGTGGCAGGATTCGCACGTGAAGCACAAATTTCAAAGGTCCCATAATAATCTTAGCCCATGAATGTACCATGTAAAAAGAAATAATTCTGAAGTATAAACAGAAAGGAGTGTTGACAACTTTCTTTCCGGAAATGGCAATCTACTTCAACACACAGAACTGGAAGGTTAGCCAGAGGAGCTACTTCGTTTTTAGAATACCCTCAAAAACAAGGACCTACTGCAGAAAAATTAATCTCCAGTAGCGCTTCACATTGGCGTTTTAGGTTCGGTTTAACATAGGTTGATTAAGCTTCAAAAACGTAGAACTGCAACTCTGTATTTTTGGTTGCTTTAATTATGGAATAAATAAATTCGCACGACAATCTTTGAAACCAATACAGCACCCTTCTATGAAAACCTTCCTCTAAGAAAAGCTCTGTTTTCAACGCTGTAAGCAGATACCCAGAAAGTAGAGATAACTCCATGAAGCAACGTAGCTCATGTCATACACATGTATTGTTTAGGACTAATGAGTCGCAAGGAAATATTTCCGCGCATTCTGCAAGATTAGCCCGCGAGAAAGCAGCTCATTAGGCTCAAGCACTTCATCACCCGGGGAATTCCCTAGGACACATTAGTCTCCCTTGGCTACGGCCCTTATTACAACTAGAGCCGAGGGGAGTGGTGGTAGGTGGGGTTTAAGTGCCGCATAACTTTTTTTCAGCAGCAGATGTGGTACTTTGGGATAGCGCAGAGCATCACGGTGGCTCAAACTGCTAAGAAGGTGGCCATCATCGCTAATGGAGTAAAACGGCGTTTGAGCCGAGCTGTAACGCGGGAGCTTCACATTTGACGTTCAAGCATTGATACACGCAGATGCGGGAACAGAAAACCATGTTTTCGAATTTAAGGACAATGCGATGAACCCTGGCCCACGCTAAGCACGAAACAGGGAATAAAGAGAAGTTAAGCATAATAAGTACATCCATGAATATACACGGCTGGTGAAAAATGGGGTTGTGCATGAAGGCAGCTCGGTTAACACCTCTGGCCAACGAACACCTTGAAGGAATTTCCTATCCGTAAAAAAGGGCGAAATTCAAGTATATAAAAAGTTAATGAAGTGAACATGAGGGCATCGAGATAGGAGGTGGGTGAAATATATAGTGTAGGTGTTCGGGTAGTCTTGCCGCCAAGGATGAAGCCGCCGCCGATAAACTTTTTTTTTTTACTAAATAAAGTTGTTCTCTCTCTCTCAACATGAAGAACGTTGGTTAGTATAAACTCAAGAAATACTGCGGAAGGCTGCAGAACACAAATACTCGTGGGCACCGGCAGTTGCGCTTAGCCTTCTCCGCACGGGGCATGCACAATCTGCACACACGCACACTTGTCACACACAGCCTGCCCGGTGCACACAGCCCGCGCGCACACCTCACGTCAGTCAACCGACGACTGTCTCGGCAGCGCTTCGGCTGTCGCGCTTAGAGCAAGCAAGTGGCCCATGCGCGCATCGCCAGTGCGCAACACGTGTTGAGCTGAGACCAGCCTCGCGATGGGCGTGGCTCCCACGGTCGTTCAGTCGGTAAGTAGTAGAGGCGACCCTTCGACTAGAAAAGGCTATGGCGCCTTTTTCTCGCACATAAATGTACAATAGACGCTGGCCTCCACTTGTCGCACGAGCGTGTCTCACGGCTTCCACTTGTCCCACGCATCCTCTACAAGGATATATCGGGGTGCACCTCGTTGATTTACACTTCGCGATGAGCCTATGTCTGGCTTCAAATTATACCCTTGGACTTATACAGCGCCTAGTGAACAAAAGAAACAGCTAGGTCAGCGAACAAAAAGAACACTGCGCGGCGGCGTGCGGCACAACAAAAGCTCTTTTAGTTAGCTCAGCTTCGTGGTCACTACCTGGCCGCAGAGGCATATTCTCTTACCACTTCCAGGGCCTCGCCACATATCTCAAACTGCTCTACTATTTCGAGGCTATCATTGAAGAGTACTTTAATATCTTGCATATTAATTTTCGGGCCCACAGTTCCACTTTGCCTGTCCAGAGTCCAGCATCTTTCAAAAATTGCACTAATGCATTATTAACTTTCTGTCAACTCAGCCAATGTGTCCAGGCTTCAATAACATTTTTTTTTATTTCAAGGAGTACTTGGCGAGATTCCAACTATTTTCTTAGTGCATTTCATAAAAGAGTATATCACAGCGATGTCAATATCTTCTTATGCCGTACAGCAGTGACAGAAACAGAGTTGCTTGACTTCTTTTGTCGTCCACTAACCAAATCTAAAGAAAGAAGGGATAAGTTAGGAGACGAGCGCTAATAAATGGGGTCACCAAGGACGGGGACAAATGATACCAATTGTCTCCAACAACGAACTCACGAAGACAAGAGAATGCAAAATTTTCTGGACGCTTCTCTTCCAACTCATAGTTTTTTCCCTACTTCTTGTGATACTCTTCCGTTTTCGCGTTTTTGATTTAGTTGTACTTGAGTGAAATTATTCCCTAACTACGCGACAAGCATTGAACACTAGGTTTCATTTCCGTGATTATTTTTACGTGAGGAGAATTCGCGAAAACGTCATTTATATCAGGTCATATCAGTGTGCTAGGGCTTGCAGGCAGGCGCCGCATCAGTAAAAAATATGGGGCCACCAGATGTCATTCAGAGCACTATGTCCTCGCATTACGCTGGCCGTAACGATATAAATATGGCGGCACACGCGCTCATTTGCATGATATCGAACTACGCGTCGAAGAGGCCACGGGAACGCGCCTAAAAGAATTAGGGTTAGAAAATTCTAGGACTTAAAGGAACATAACGAAATAATCAAAGCGAAGCAAAGTGCGACATTAATTACCGAAGATGCTGTCCTGATTCTGAGAACTCTAAAATGTTAGTCAAAGTTTCGAAACCGAATGAGAAACTACTGTCCGCGGTACGATTTTCATTCCTTTTTGCTCAACTTTCCTGCCCTTACTCAATAACCCCAGTGTAGGCTGACGTGCCCGTCGTATAGACCGCTTAGCTGATTCGCCTTTCTCTGAACTAGGAACGGGCAGCGGGATCTTTAAAGACTTATCTGCGATTTCAGCTACATGAGCAAGAGAAATGGGCAGCTATAGTGAGGAAATCTTTATTGGTTTGTCGCGATGGTGTAGATAAATTCATCATAAACACCAGCTATCATCTGTGTTACGTATCTTCCTAGATGTACTAAAGTACTCCGGTTCGCAGATTAATGAATACAGGTGACTCCCTCTAATGATGTTTTCAATCCATGCTTCCTCTCCTCTATTTATTTTCCTGTTCAACCGACTGAAGCTCGTATTGTTGGAGGTCTAAAGTCACGCCACGGAACAAAGTATGGTGTACTTGCAGGAGATGTTTATCAAACACACACATTTTTTTTCGTTTGTGCTATGTAAATATCTGGTATATTGCGTCACAGATGATTGCATTCTTCTACGACTGAATTTCTATTAATAATTTAATTCCTAATAATAAAGATAAGAAGAGGAATTTACATTTTCCAGCGATGACACAGACACAGTCGATGTAGCCGAGTTTGACTGTAAGAATATATCAAGATTTCCTATTTATTTTTATGTTTCTGTGGTTTGTTGCCGTTTTCCTAGTTCCGACGTATATTCGTGCTAATAGCAATCCAGCATTTTTGCGTAGGTGCGGCCCAACAGGTTGCTAGAAGAGGTACTGTCGCAGAAATGGTAAGCACGAAAAGGACTGTCCCACAAGAATAGCATGAAAACGAATTAGAATATATGCTTGCGATACGGCGTATACCATCAAAGAAAGCCTGGCGGGCAGTATGCATGCTTTCTGTCTAAACTCAGTTTCAACATCGCTGTGGTACAGCCCTCTAAACAACGTATCCTAATGCACATGCCAGCGTTTGCGGAAACTGCGTCTTGTTGCTAGGAAGAGGACATTGCTTCACTAAGAACGAGTTAAAATAAGCGAAGCAACGGCGTCGCGCTGCAGCTCGCTATTTCCGAAGGAGAAACACACACACACACACACACACACACACACACACACACACACACACACACACACACACACACACACACACACACACACACACACACACACACACGCGCGCACGCACGCACACACACACACACACACACACACACACACACACACACACACACACGAACGATTCAGAGCTAAACAAAGCTTGCCTAGTCACACGCATCTAAGTTATCGACACTAGGAATTCTCACGTGACCCGATTTACGAGTATATCGTTTCCCTTCACCAAGATGGGAGTTTTCGTTCTCGTTAAGCTCGTCAAACATTGTGTCGTGTTTACATAGAATAAGCGGGAAGCGGACGAATGATGTAGTGACTAGATTTTGTTCTCCTTTGTTTTTCGCCTTAATACGGAGATTAACCGCACAGTTCCAACGAAGCATTATGCCCTGAGAAAAACTGCGAACGTGATGCGAATTACGAGAAGCGCTTTTGATTTCTCTGTCCTCTCGCTGTGTTCTTTTCGTGCTCATAAAAAGAGTACGCGCTTGGTATAATTAGTCATTGCTATTTTCTTCTTTTCAGTCCCAAATGCGGAACTCTCAATGCGAGACTGCGTTCCTGGAATTCCTATTATGAGCCCCGCGCAGCCCTTTCTGAAACACATACGAATGAAATTAAGCCTCTCATCGGTAGCTTAGCCGAATGCGAAGGCGAACACAGTACCTTTATTTCATGAATTACAACCGTAAAAAAGAAAGACATAATAATTAGAGCCATGATGGGTTGCAGTTTATACTCACAAATGCTCGCTTGATTCGGAGGATTAAATTGTGTTATGCGAAACAGGTGCTCACTTAGAACTGGTAAACTGGTAAAGCACGGAAAGTTACGGTACGTCAGCCCCTAAGATGACACAGAGTGTGGATAGGGAATTACATTTTCCTTTACTGTTTAACAGATCATTTCTAGCTGCTGAACCCTGCACTGCGTATTTATTAGAAAAAGCTTTGCAGCGAGGCCAGCAATCTTAATTGTAATCAGTGGATTTAAAGAGACACAGACCCAAGGATTAAGAAGTTGTTCAATGCGAACAACATTGTTATGAAGGTTGATTTGTGGAAAGTTGTGTCCTTCTTGGTTTCTGAAAACTGTGTTATAAGGTTCCATTTTTCTCCTCCTACTTTGCCAAAGATAACGAGAGAGCGTAATAACAGAACGCTTCAAAACTTTGTAGACTGCCAGATATGAAAGAGCGCGTCCAATATTCCTACATCTGCGGATCATACGAGTGCAGCGGCGAAATGTTTTCAAACAGTACAGGTTTGATGTGAGGTGAATAGTAGCCTCCTGAAATGCTTCTGTTTGACGCTTCGTTAACCAGTAAAGCTCTTTGTATGTGGAAATGACATATGGACGACACGGTATCGCATAGAACACTTGCCACTCAAGCTTAGAAGAAGACACCACCACAGAAGAAGCGAGTGGCGCATAGTGTGGAGCTTCCTTGCGTATTACTGTATTTGCGGATTGCATTTTAAGACATACTGGAGTGACATTTCTTGTTTCAAGATTCGAGTATTGTACAAGCATCACGGTACGCTTCTAGGTACAAGAATACGCAGCCTTATTTGAGCGCCAAAAGAGAGAGAGAGAGAAAAAAAAACGCTGGATAGGCATGAAGGCCGTGCAACAGCGGATGTCTTTCGTCTATGTCTGCGAGATGGGCGTCTGGGCACCTCGCCTGAGTCAGATTTCAAGACATCTGTGTCACAAACTTGAGACCTCCATGTTAAGTAAGTTATCTTGTCAGGACAACTAATGTTACGTAAGGAGACAATATTGAATACATAGTGAGATTTAAAAAAATCACACAATATGGCGCTGCTGCACCCTTCCCGCAACGACAAAAACTCGCTCGCGGTTCTAAATTATCGAAAAACCGGAAACAGGCACAGGAACTCGACTTCACGCGACCAGAGAGCTGTGGAATATGACAATCAGTCAAGAGCAGCCACACACTATGCCGGTGAGATCAAAGATCAAAATAGCCCAGGCCTGCATTATAACCCCGAACGTGATCAGTGCATGTAATTTGATATGGTTGTCGCGAAAAGTGATGACACAGTTAGAAGTAAGCAGGTAGGTTGACCCACCTACAACCAATTAACACGCCGTCCTGCAAGGAGGCTCGTAACCCAATACGCGAAGGGCGAGAACGGGTGATCAATCACTTGGGACTGTCACCCTGTGCTGGACCTAATGCATTTCCTATTGCCCCGGAGTTGCTTTTTCTACCTTAACGACTTACGCGGCATCTTTACCATTTCAGCAGTGCTACTTTTTCTTATTGTACTTCTCGTCAAGGAGCGCGGTCTGTTCACACATGGCGGGCGAAGACACTGGGGAAGAAGGGGCTTCGAGAGGTAAACAAAGCAGTAGGGCTAAAATTTTTGCTGGCTGCAAAGAATTACAATCAGGCGCACCTAAATTTATACAACTAAGCTCAGTTTGCATATGAAACGACAGTAAGGTTGTTATTCTATTCACACTCAGCTGTTTAGAACACCGACAGAGTTTTGTATAGCCGATACAACTTTATTTTACCTAACTTGCTGATAGATGCGTTTTCCGACTTCATCTGAGATTACTGAAATTACAAAACCAAACTGAAGGTACTACACTGCGCGACCATCCCACAAACTCTTTCAAATTTCGTGGTAGATGCTACAAAATTGTGCCCCACAGAAGAGACCAGCTATAAGGGCAGCTAATGCGCCCTCTCCTGATGACGTGATATTTTGATAACTTTCTGCACGCATATTAAAGGCAGAATATTAAAATGCTGTAGTTTGTGTTTCTGCTCATATTGACCCGGAATAATGTAGCGGTATCACTAAGTCATAAATTCAGGTGGAGGGAACGCTTTGCATCCTTCACCTGGTTGAAGTTTTAAGGCACGTTTTCGTATAGTGCTGCCTTCTATCATTAATGGTTCTTAATATATATATATATATATATATATATATATATATATATATATATATATATATATATATATATATATATATATATAAATGCCATAGGTAGACATAATAATTTCAATTAAATTCGCATTGGGAAGACAGGTGACAAGCCAGGCCATACCGGCTAAGTATGAACGCTTCTGCACATAAGAAAACACAAGAATTGGTCGACTTGTCTTCTGTCCAATTGGGCCCACGGATTCTTACCCCATATTCCCTTCATAAATCATTTTATAGCCTAGGTATGCCAGAGCAAGGAGCGAAAACATCTTAACTTATAGCTCTCGGGCACAGTATGAGCAACAATCAAAGAAACCAGAACAAAACACTCAGTAGAGCTCCCTCAGTAGAACGACGGTATTTCTAGAGGCCTGGGTAACAGCGAATCCAGCAAGACAATCCGGAGAACGCAGTAAGCGGCAACGCACCGAGCACAATGCAGGCCAGTCAAAGCAACAGGCAAAAATAAAGTTATACGAAGTACAAAGAATGAATACGTCCAGAATGTAGAGATTCAGAGTAGTCGGGATGTCCACAAGCGAAAAGGAAATGCTGAGGACAGGAGCGATGTAGCCAGCATGGCTTGCCGGGGCAGAGTAGATGTGACCACGCAGACGTGGTGGTTACGACTCGGGAAGCACAGATGGAAAATCAACGTAAGGAATGACGCCGTTCTACCGACAAATTTGGCGTTTCCTATATGAAAAGGAACCCGAAGACAAGTATTTTCTCCTGCGGTGGATGGCCGAAAATTTTGTTATTGCGATGATGAATGCCATATTCAGTAGACTCCCCGTAGACCAGTGTCTTTCGTTTCTAACTCAGCAACTGTACGTCGCGCACGTCGTTAGATCGTATGCCGAAAGAGAGAAAAACACTCGCGTTGGCGGCTGTCACGTTGAGAGACGTGTACTGGTGTCCGCAATAAAGCGAACAATCCGGACGGGGAACCTTAAAAATCAAAGGAGAAAGCTTACATCAGCCTCAGTACCATGTTTCAGCATGCTTTTTTCACAAATACACCTAAACAGGCTTGTGCCATGGGAAGGAAAGCCATTAAAAACATATGGAATTTATCGCATATTGTATCGCAGTGTTATGTTGGTTCCGAGCCTTGCGTAAAAAAGGACATTATTTGAATGGTTGTTTTTTCTTCACAGATCCCGTGGGGTATATAAATTCCGTGAGGTCTTTTTATCCATGCCTTGAACAGTTCACCTTTCTTCATAGTATATAGCGGCTTTTTTTTTTTTTTTCAGGCTACGTTGATTCGGTGACAAAATATAGCGCGTACACCAAAGATTATCCCCGGTAAACACACAATATTGGGGTTCCAAGCCACGCTCTCGGCACAGCATGAGCATCTCTTAATGATCCCAATAATTTATTTAGTATTGCTCTCATGAAAATTTTGTGAGGGATTCGGAAATTGCTGAGTAAGGCCACTTATAAACTGTCGTACGAGCGTTCGCGTTACAAACATGGGTCTCACAAGATAATGTGTGTTCGCTGAACAGTCAAACTTGCTCAACAGGTGACAAACAGGTACAACGGGCGACTGACATCGCACAGTGGGGCAATTTTTGTCCTTTCTTTTTTCATTTTAATCGGAATGGGAGAATGGCAAGCGCATGTGCTTTCACTTATGTTAACACGACAAGCTCACCCACGAAGAGTGGTTCTTTCTTGTTGTGGCTTCATTAGAGTGCTCATTCACCGAATTTCGGGTGAGCGTTTACAATCTCGGCCAAAATGCGAAAGCGCAGCTCCTAAAATAGCATAAGCATGCATAGTGTAGTATAGCAAAGGCGTGGCATGGGGCCAAACCGAGGCCACGCGTTCCGACGCGAATGTCTTCACACTCACCATGGTGCCAAAGGTTTAGAAGCGTTCGCTGGGCTTCGCAGTGATTCGCGAGGCGTTTCCCGAAGCCTCGGACCACGGCGGACTGCGAGTTGGCCGGAGACAAACCCAGAGCAGCCAAGTGCCCATCAGCTTCGCCAGCCTTGCACAAGATTCGCTAATTTTTATGCCTTACGTCATTTCAAGAAGTATACGATGAATTACACACTTTCGAGCGTTACGGCATATATTTGAAAAGAGGTGGCGTAGGTATAATAACAAAACCTACAGTGAAGGTGATCATGCGCTTATACAGAATCCTAGTTTCCGTCTTACCAATTCGTTTGCATAAGAAACTTTGCCCGCGAGGCAGCATTTTCTTCCAACGCTATGTTCACTTAACGTCTAAAGGGTGCTATAAACTTTATTACACGGCAGGAAACACACACGATAATGCCTTCTTGCGCGTATCGGCTGCTCAGCGTTAGTGCGAAAATGGCTTCCTGCTTTCTCGAAAAAATTCATTATTCAAGGGGGCGCCATTTAAGCCTGTCCTCTGACATAAAGCTCGGCTACGCATGCAGCGTGATCTAGAGGCGAATAAACAACAGAGTCAATGAAGATTTGTTGCGCGCCGGACATTGACGTGCGCAACACTGCGCGCTCAACGTTAAGCACAGGCTTCCGTCTTGGGGGTCGTTTGAGACTTTCCCTAAATATAGGGCCCTCTGAACATGCCCTCTGTTTTCTACATGTTCTTCTTGTTCAATCTATTCAGGCTTACTAGTTCAAGATCTACCGTAGGACTGAGAAGAATGCCTTGAATAATTGATTGCCACTTGCTTACGAGGGCTATTTAAAGTTGACCTAAATTCGTAGCTGATGGAGAAGTTGTTTTTTTTTTTTTTTGCTTGCTAGTACAAGGTGTTCAGGCGGAAGATTGTTCAGCAAGTTTGTTCTCTTCAGCCCATTTTGCTGTTTATGATGCATTGATTTTTTTCCTCGAATGCTGTAGTCTCGTCCTTGCACGAAGATTCGCGCCCCTACTATGTCTATTTTTTTCGGGGTATTTTTAAAGGATTTGGCTTGCGCTGGTAAATGGCCACTGCTCTGCTCACAATAATACCGCCAGCAGCAACGTATCCTGTGGAAGTGCTACAAATGCGTTGTGTTCTACGAAGGAAGCCTTGTTTATTTTTTACAGGCCTGATGGAATAGAGCTAGAGGACTTGGTGAATTAAATGGATTACTTCTCCTCTTGGATGTGCACTGATGGTGGCTGTGTGACCATAAGACAAAGCTACACAGGTTCTCGACTCTTTTGATCAATTGCTTTAGAGATGCAATAATTATAGTTCACCCTTTTCTACCTTACAATTAAAACAGAAATTCAGACGATAGGAAGCTATGCCAAGTGCGGCTGAACATTTAAAAAAAGATCCTGCAGCACTCACGCATTGTAGGAATGTCATGCTAAGCAGTCAGCAAGGAAGTTGTCATTACTTGAATTAATAAAAACCTTAATTCACATTAACTCTATGCCATTCAGCCAAGTGTTACAAGTGGGGTCAATGTTTTTTGTCCCAACCGAATGACTATGCCCACTCATGACTTAACTTGGGCTAACCAGGGACGTTGGCAGCACTGTATCGACTGAATGGTAGCTCATGGTACGATGCAGCGTTGCCACCCACGTTAGTCCACAGCACACAGGTTTGTTTGGTTGAGGAAAATTGCGGTGCGTTGATGTGCTATCATATGCTTCGATTGCTCAAGTATTCCAACGGATGGAGTCGAGCAAGGTCGCACAAAAGCATACCGAATGGCAGCAGAACACGTGTGTTGCTATGATAGCGCTTATCACACATTATAAACGCGATGCACGTCACACAAGCGCCATCATTACAATTGCTGGTGCAATAGGTTCACTTTACCAAGTGGGGAGGAGGCGCCGTAGCCTAGTGCGCTTGCTTGGCACATCGAGGGCCCATATTCGATATGCCCCTTACTACTTGGCAATTTGCATGTGTGCCTGTATGCTTGTTTTTTTTTTTTTATCCCCCCCGCCACTCCCGCCCCCAAAGAGCACAGCTCTTCAAGCTGGCCCTCCGGTGTGTGGGCCGAACCTGGAGGCAGCGATCCGCGTTAGGTGCAGAAAATATCAGGCGCCGCTCGATATCTTTTTGCATAACACCAATTACCCCATTGCGTGAGACCTACAGGACTTTTTTTACAGCCAAGTTTCTGGGAAATTTTCATGTCGTAGTTGCATACCAGAAAACGCCCTTTAAAAAATAGCATCACGCACTATTGCCAGCCTAGCGCGGTGGAGAGGAGGAGAGGCGCTAAGTGAGGTGAGCGTAGGTAGGATAGATGGTTACTCTGGGCCGCTGTGGTGGCACTATGGTTATGGTGCTCGGATGCTGACCCGAAATACGCGGGTTCGGTGCCAGTTGCGGTGGTCGCCATTCGACGGAGGCGAAATGCAAGAGGTCCCCTCACTGCGCTTGTTTGTTGTACGTATCTTTGAATGATGGATGGCAAGCTGCGGATGCCTAACCCATCGTATTAACTCGTACGCACCATCACCGTGTAATGCGAATCAAGGCTAGTTGTAACGAAATGATGTTTGCTAAGGTTAGTAAGTGTTGGCGGATTCTGGAAGATGTTGGCTCAATAAGGTCGCTCGCTGAATAATGGGTAATGCTGCCTGAATGGGGGTAAATAGCAGTTAGTGTTGTCTTTCCCTAGGTGGCTTACGACTAACGTTGGCTAAAGGGTGGTTAATGTTGGCTGTACTCTATTATAACAACTACGGTCTTCATTCAATGTTAAACCAGTTATACCGCCGCATACACATAGACCAGAGGAAGACCTGGATTCGCCTGAGTGTTCCTTGCTCCATTCCCTTTCTAGGTGTTTTATCTATGGGAATGATTCGTTCTATGCGGTTTGATGACGCCCAGAGGGAAACACTACACAGATATAGAGAAATTCTTTCCATAAAGTATCACTCAATGTATCTGCATATGGTGTACATGGACAAGTGTTTGCCATTCCGGAGCTGACCTGGATTTGAAGAAGCCTTGGCAGTTGAGTTTTCTAGATTTTTGAGCGTACGTTCACGGCGAAGCGAAATGACACCGTTGTAGTATATGCCTTGGGAAAACAGCGCCGTGCCAGCTGCAGGCTTCGACACGGTCGGTCCACCATTCGTCCAACTTTCAATATTTCGAACTCCCTGTACTCTTCTCCACCCGATCTCAGATTTCTTTTTCGATTAATTTCAGGCACCCGCGCTACCTTCATTCGTCACGAATTATTACAATTAGCAATGGTGCAACTTCTGTCACGGGAGCACGTAACGCGAGCTAAGTTGTGCCGACAGTGCAGCCGCTTTCGCACTATACATGATATTTCATTGAGAAATGACCTTCCTTGCGTTCCTCAATAAATTTACGGAGTGAAAACAAAATTGCTTGCGCCCCTCAACGAATTTACGAAGTGAAAACATACGCATATGGGCACCTATGCTCGTTGTGTTGTCACTTATTAAGAAACACAAGGAGAGAGCTTTGATGTGAAGGAGAAAAGGCTGAGATGTCGGCCTGAACTAAGTTGTAATTTGCTACACTAGTATGCCTAATAGAACAGGTCCCCGGTGGATGTGCTAGCTTTGACGCCTACAGATTGTCTATACCGTGATGGGTAGAAGCCTAGCGAGAATGTGCTGGGTACGAATTTACGGTTGAGAGCTTGTTAAGCATTCGAGCTTCGGAACAGCGCGCGTATTTGCACAAGGCCCTGTGTCAGCAGCGTGTAAACTGAGACGCCGGAAAGACTGCCAGGCGTATAGTGAGATTAGATGAAAGGCGTAGTTTTCTATGATGCTGTTTAGGTTGCGTTGGCTGTCGAAGGAAATGACACCTTGCCACAGATGTCCTTGTTCAGTGGACTCGATCGGATCGTAAGCATGTCTTACAATGGCGTTGCTGCGATGCTCTTGTCAGCATGACGGTTCATGAACATACGAGGTGCGAAATTCTCCGTATGTCCAATGTATGATAATCTGGGCTGAAACCGTGGAAGTGTACCGACACTAAACCGCTGCCTCTAGAAAGTGGAGCTCCTAGCCGACACTTTTCATGTGCTTTGGGTTTCAGAGTACTGCGATTGCTGCTGAATTAATGACATGAACAATGTGTTCTTCACGTTTCTCAAATCGTACTGTGGTGAAAGGAATATTTTACCTTTCTGTAAGTCCATCTTACTTACCTCAGTTCTGGTTGCAACTTTGGTAGATAAAGGGGTGACTAGGCGTAGGCGCTGATTTCTGAAACTGCAAGAAGAAACAAGAAGGATTCACTACGTAGTCTTATGCATGATCTATGCGTTCACAAATGAAACTTCTAATTGTACGCACCGCTGCTGAGGCCAACGGAAAAATGAAGCTAACAAAGATTTGTGATGCGGGCGACATGGATGAGGCCTAGTTATTCTACTGTTTGCCACCTTTATTTGAACATTGATGTGTAATTATAAATTCCGCTCTAATTGGCGCCAGTGGAATACACTTCACACAATGTAGATTTAAAGGGCATCGGCTTGTCAATCTGTGCACAGCGTGTCGTCTGCAACAAACGTGATAGTGGTATCGTAATACTACAACCACTACAAAAGTTATTGCTTGCAGCAAAAGTGACCAGGCAGGCAAATTGTAGCACGAAGCTTCTTTATTTGATTCTCGCCGCGTAGTCACATGGTTATCACCAATTACAGTGTGGTGCACAATGCCTTGATAAAACTTGTCTGCGACTCCTTTCTTGCAATGACAATAGAATTTAGAAATACGGTGGTTTTTTAAATTATTGTTCCCAAGTGGCGCATGAATTCACTGGTACACTCAACATCTAACAAGTTAATGAGCAAACAGACAATGAAGCCTAGGAAAGCATAAGGGAAGTTACTTGTAGTATTTTAATTGTGGAGAAAGTAGAAAGGAATTAAAGTGGACGAAAAGACAAACCTGCCTTCGGTGGGACCCGAACCCACGACCTTCGGATGTCGCGTCCGATGCTCTACCAACTGAGCTACGAAGGCGGCCCGTCCCCCCGTCCACTTTATTGTGTATTTATGTGCATATTATCCTGGGAGTGTTAGGCAGCGCCACTCATGGCCAAGGCGGCGTGCGTGGAACGCACTTTCTTGCCAGGAGGCGTCACGTAGAACGTGAACTTAGATGAGATGGCTGCTGCCCAATAAGCCCTCGCATGCTACCTAAGGCACCAAGTCTGCCGCAACGAGGCCCAAGCTATGAAATAACGAAAGGGAAGGGGTCAAGGGCTCGTTCTTTTTATTTGTTAGAAACAAGTTAATGAGCAAACAGACAATGAAGCCTAGGAAAGCATAGGGGAAGTTACTTGTAGTATTTTAATTGTGGAGAAAGTAGAAAGGAATTAAAGTGGACGAAAAGACAAACCTGCCTTCGGTGGGACCCGAACCCACGACCTTCGGATGTCGCGTCCGATGCTCTACCAACTGAGCTACGAAGGCGGCCCGTCCCCCCGTCCACTTTATTGTGTATTTATGTGCATATTATCCTGGGAGTGTTAGGCAGCGCCACTCATGGCCAAGGCGGCGTGCGTGGAACGCACTTTCTTGCCAGGAGGCGTCACGTAGAACGTGAACTTAGATGAGATGGCTGCTGCCCAATAAGCCCTCGCATGCTACCTAAGGCACCAAGTCTGCGTTATCAACATCTAACAGTTATACGTGGAAAGAAGGATAACGTGTCTATTCCGTCTGTTTAATGTTATGTAACAGCAGGTGCTCTCTACGTAACTCTAGTATGGATTTTTGAAACTTACGATGCTTATATAAAAATTAAGCATTCTGCGTGTTCTACCTTCTAAAATTTCCAACAATGGTGATGTGTTATGTAAACTAAAAAAAATTCCGCTAGCAATATTTGCACAATAATCTATAGAAACACATGTACGTACATGGATATCACAAGATCAGTTATCTTGTGATATCCCCCCCGCGCTTTCATTTGGTTACGTCAATGGAACAGAACTAGCCATGGTCAAAGCCATCAGCGCCTTTATTAGAGAAAGCGTAGCACGCACTACTAGTGCCACTACAGTCATTACCCATTCCTCTCTAGTATGACTTTAACAGTAGCCTCCACGAATGCGGCCAGAGCATAGGGAAGGTCTTACGTTTCTTACAGAAACCAGTCGTCTTGCAGCAGGGTTAAACCGCCGGGCACATATGACTGCTTATTTCACTTCCGTATGCCCAGCGCTTTACAAAATGCGTTTTCTTTGCATTTCTTATAAAGATTATAGTGTGCGCGTGCGATTACAGCTTAATACTTACATGTACACTAAGAAACTTCCATATAGAAATCATTTCTATGGGGATATTGTTAACTTCTCAGTAGAAAGTTTGAAATATGTCCGACTGCCGAGACACTGGGATTATTTTGTGCATGCTGCAGTGTTTGACAGAAATGCTTGACTTCTAAAAAGAGTAAAGATTACATCTGATACACACTATGTGCAGTGAACTAACGCCCACCTTCTCTTCTACGAGTGAGAACGTCTACATAAAACTGACAGAAATAACTTAAGAAGGCAGATTGTATGCATTGGATTTCCTTTACTGTTTTTCTCGGACTATTACAGAGGTTGGATCAGATTTAAGACTGGAGCAACGAATGCGCATGCATATCTCCATTGTTCCATCTCAAGCACGTGTGTGTAATTTTAAAAGGCTTTTTGCGCCTAGCGACCAAAAAAAAGAAAAGAAAAGAAAAAAGAACATTTACCTGCCCAGGTCTCTCTACGACAAGGTAAATTTGACAGGAGAAACTGGGACTGCGCGCAGAAAAGGAAAGATATTCTCGAAATTTATTACCTGAGGGCGTTGTAAGTCGCTAGGCCTTCTTCAAGTGGAATGCAGTGACTGATTTTTTTTCTGAGAACGTGGCCTGTGGCATATAATGTAAAAACATTTATAATATCCAGTTTCGGAGGAGACGTACCATTTTTTCTTGCTTTCGAAATTTGTTACGAAATTGACGTAGAACATTGCGAAACAGACGTGCATGACGTGCTGTCCTAGTGTGCCGACCTTGTGCCTAGAGCGTCATGCATTTCAGTTCAGCAGAAATAACGGCTGCCGGCTGACATATGCAACACAATTCGATAAAAAAAGAAAGCCTTTGGTATAGGCTTAAAACGACAGAAAGTTGAGCTAGCTGGCGTGGGTTTCATTGTGAAACACATTCAGCCGGGCAAGCAAGGACACAAGAGAACGCAACGAGACATCGCGAACGCCGGTGTTTAAGGTGTCTCTCTCTTCTTTTGTCTCAGTGCTTGCATGCGTTACCTTCGTTCACGATGACCCCTTATGTTCATTTTGCCTGTAACGATCGGCAGTCATCATGTACTGCCACGGTATCGGATAGATGTGCTGCTTTTATGGCGTCAGTAATTACGCAAGTGCGTGTTTCGCTCGTTGGTGTATCGTCGATGCTGCCGCAGTTTTCGTTCTCGTGCCGTCATGGCATCGACGGTGAACGCGCAGCAGGAACATGGATTGCTATAGATCGTTTGCAGTCGCGAGAGCGGCACGCGGTGCATTTGTCCGCAGAAACGAAAAAATCTGCATCCGACACATTTCCTCGCCCTGCTTCGTCGTGGGCTCTACACTGATGTCGGCGCGACGTTTTGCCTTTAGCCGCTATCAATGCTCTTGTTTTTATTTATTTATTTCCTACTTTCACTGTACAGCACCTAAGCGAAGAGGGGTAGCCGCCGCCAGAACATGGCGACAACAACTCCTTTAATGATTTTTACATCAACAAAACATTGGCGTTTCGCCTTTTCGGCAATGTCCATACCAAAGGAGCCCACGTGGCATATCTGACGTACCCTAACAGATATGTGTCCGATATGTCGACGTGAATTTGAATATATAACTGATGATTATTTGATCTATCTTTGTAGATGAGGTTCCGTGGCACTATTACCTAGGCTATCTTGCATTCATCACAGAGCTAAGACGCCTTCCTGGAATTCTTATAGCAACACCCTCCACCTTGTCCTCGAATGTGCAATGCCTGGTAGCGGTTTTATGTACTGCTGAGCAGTGGACGATACTCGTGCTACGTTGTACCACACTACTGCTCTACTGGCATTGACCTTGATATATTTTGAATAATTATACACCCCAAAACCTTTCTACCTCTTAAAATCAAAATGCGCGAGAAAAAGGAGAACAAGACAAAGAAAAGGAATTACGTCATGTCACACGTTTTTCGCGCAGTTTCATTGTAAATCCATTACCGACTTGCCCAATACTGCATCGAAACTCATTACCGCATTCGAGGCTTTGTTCCTGAGGCAAAAACAGCCTGATCTTAATGTACGGCACCCGCGATCTGTTCGCGATCGTGGCGTAGTAAACGTTGTGGGATATAAGAGGTCCGCCGTTTTTGATGCTTTAATACTAGCCCGAGTAACGAGCGGCTAATGTTGGCACGTGGGGTCTAACTGATCTCTAGATAACGCATAGTGCCCACTTATGTTCGCCAAATTGCATCCAGTGTAGGGCAGTGCTAGAAAATTATTACTAATGTAAGCGAAATGCCGCTGCTTTTGGCTAAATATGACTGAACGATTACTAACCCATCGCGTGTTTGTTAAGCGATGGGAAATGTTGACTACTACACGCCAAGTCGCCGTTACAATTACATTTTACATGACTCTCTTTATTCAACGTTACCCCAACGGTGTTCCCGCATGTGACGACCTCAGCGATTGAAACATGATGCTCAGACTGGGTGGCTGCTGGTGTATTTCGGGCTACTGGAGCGCGCTGCATGATCACAAAGATATGATACTGAATGACAGCGCTTCAGAAACTATCTCGCTTTCACTGAGCGCCACAATGAATCAGCTCCTTGTCCCCAGCGCAAAGACACGTCAAGGAAACTATCGGTCGCTGTGTCCTCCAAGTATCGCCTTCCATTTACTAAAAAAAAAAAGTATTGATAAAAAACATGCTTGCAGCCAAATTGTTTTTCTGGCACTTTGCAAGCAAAGAGCATAAATAAACTGAACCACGCACCGGGTCCCTGGCGACAGTATTGACCGCCCCTTAATGGTTTGTGCCGGTTTAAGCTTGTCTGTGACGCTTACGACTAAACCAAGAAACTGAAAGGGAGGACACGTCGCGGGAAAAGATTGCGGGAATGAAGACGGAAAGAAATAACCTGCGGAAGACGAACACCCATCAGTGTTTATCGTGAATGCACTTGGAGAGAGATAAGGGGGATAAATGTTACGGAGTTCAGGATGGTTAACCACAACATAGATATGCAGTGGGATACTCGGCACGGCGAGAAGAGGTAAGAGCAGGTAGCAGGCGAAGAAAACGTTGAGAGAGGCACACACACACACACACACACACACACACACACACACACACACACACACACACACACACACACACACACACACACACGCAGAGAGAGAGAGAGAGAGAGAGAGAAAGAATATGAGTCCCGCGCTCCGTGCGGAATTATTTACGACCTGCACCCAGCGCTTCGGATTTATTTATGCTGCCCCGGGAAGCAAGCGATCGAACACCATGAACGCAAAACGAAATATTGATTCCGTGGATCTGCATAATGATTAAACAGCGCGCCCAGACTCGCTCGCACAACTGGCATTTTTCACACAGGCGTGTTGCTACTGGAGGAAGGCACGTACTATGTGTAATGAGACATGGCGATTGACATTGCATATTTATCACACTAAAATATTTGCCATTTTTTAACAGTTTCGAGTGCGCTCTAGATAGTGGAGGTCCACAGTGAAACGGCGTCACAAAGTGAGCGCGAAAACAAAAGGAAGCACACGAAAACACGGCGCTTGCGTTCGTATCCTTGTTGTGTGTGTATGTTTTGTCTTAATTTTGTGGCGCCATTTCGCTATGAAGCCTTACCAACTAGCCTAATTGTGTTGCTTAATTAAGTCTGTTAGTGTGAACAAAGAACGGTCGGTACGAAATCCTGCTGGCCTCAGTCTATGGTACACTGTTGTATCTAATCAAAATAAAACTGAAAAGGCTTGCATTTCATAAATGTAAGTGCGGAGTGACTTATTGTCAGAAAAATCATTCTATGACATTTCAGACTCAAATACCTCCTCTTTTTGGGATTCATGAAGCCCTTTGTAGAAGAAGTCCGCAACGAAAAGAGAACCATAGAAAAGAAAATCCAAATGGAAGGAGTAACCTTATAACGAACGTAAGTCAAAATAATATTCGACATTAACATTATCCCTATTTCCCATTATGAATCTGCAGCACTGGCGTGGTGGCTACAGGTGAAGTCATCAGTCCACAATTTTGCGAGATGAGGTGAACTGGATGATAGTCGCCAGGTGGAATAGGTTACCAATGCATGTGAGACTGATTTTGATCCTACTCTAAAATGAGCAAACACTTCGCACACATTGTGCAGAATAGTTTCACGCCATGCGGCCCAGACCCTAGAGATTGAAATATCCAAAGGACGTAAAACGTGATAGGTCTCCTCAGCTGAGGCAGAAATGTCTTCGCTTCACAGACTCTGAGTCTGGGGGAGGAAGGATAATAGGAGCGTTAATCCGGGGAAAAAGATCCATGTATTAACGCCATAGCACTAAGGAGCCAGTGTTTGCAGGAAATCCTAACCCGGCATCCGTAGCGGCAAAAATCATCTTGAATGCCCATGACCACGCAGGCCCTCCGTCATTGTCCAGATGCGTCAATGAAAAAAAGTGAGTTCCTCAAGGTTAAAGTCTATCAGCGAAAGTGCAAACTACGACACGACTAAATATACATAAATGATAGTTCAGATAGTAAAACTCGACTAAAAACTCCAATATGAACCCTTTTCTCAGCATGTCTACCATACGAACATCGGCGCTCCCGGGCAGCGCCACCTATAAAAAGGATTAGTTGGCGCAGGTAGGTTGCCTGTTTAAACATCGTACAGACGGTGATCGCGTCCTCGATAGCCACGAGCTGACAGGTATACAGAGGGGACGCTGGTTTGAATTAATATTCCCTGTTCAATGGGATAGCATGGCAGGCGAATCACAAGGCGAAGCAAACGCGGCCAAATGCTTTCGCGTTCCACTCTTACAGGCGAAGCTGAACTGTCCTTCAAAATTTTGTATGGAAGATAACTTTCGGTGGTGCTTCGAACAAAAGGTGAACTATTAACTGCACATTGTACTCTATAACGACAGAGCTCCTTAGATGCGTCCTTAATTGTACCTGACATTATGCTACAATAACAGCAAATTGTTTAGAACAAAAGCTAAACGATTCATAGAAGGAGAGAGAGACAGAAGCAAGGAAGGGGGGGGGGGGGGAGTACATTATACTATACTGTGGGAGAGCTCAGTGTGGCTGCTCCTGTCTGCGCTGTGAAACCTTTTTAGAATAAAAAGATATGGTTCGGATTACTTAACAGCGAACTAGGACGTGAGGGGCAGCACAGCGGCGTAAAATTACTTCGGGAAGCCGCTAATGTGAAGACTGAACGCCTTTACCCGTTACTCCTGGTCCTGTGTCTGTTTAATCACGAACGAATAACGAAACTGAGAGGTGCTAACTAATCATAACAAAAAAAAAGGTTTCAGCTGCGCTGGTGTGAGCAAATCAGCGATGCTCCAGTCATAGCATCGATCTGAAAGAAGGCCTTTGTCAAAGGACAAAAAGGGCCTCGGAAAGGCAAAGAAGATAAAGCGTGTTCATGCGCAGAAAAGGAGCCAGACGCTCGTTTGTTATGTTTTTAATCTATTTATAGGTGATTACGCAGAATTTGAAATAAGCGAAAATACACCTTCTATCACTACATTCATTTGTATAATCTTCAATGAGAGCACCAGACGGCCTAATAACTGAGATTATGTTTATTGGGTGTTTAGTGGGCGTTTATTGGGTTGGTGCTGAAACAAAGGTATTGATAATGTCTGATCAAGTTTCCTCACAGGTTTATCTCACTAAACAAATTGCCAAGTTGTGCTGTCATTTAAACTCAACTTTATGTGTTCAAGTGCCACCAGCATAATTTGTCAGCAAACGCGCTACCGACGTGTTCAGCAAAAGGCTATGACGCACTGTGGCCTGGTTGTTGTAGGGATGTATTCTGAGGCATTGTAGACTGGTACTATGTTTACATATTGCCTCTAAGAGGCAACTACTCAAGCACACCTAAATAGTCACTATGCATACAGCCCATTTATGCGGCATCTTGTTTTTAACATCTTGCAGGGCAGGAAGCCTGACACTCACTCTATTTGTAGCCTTTACAACTTTTGCGTCATCTTTGATCTCTTACTGCTTTATTTCTTTCATGAAAGAAACAGTCAGATATAAAAAAAAAATTATGACAGCTCCACTAACATGAAACCTGGGAGGTTCGAAGCATGCGGTGATGCGCTGGTGTTTCTCACGGGAACACGTCAATCGCTGCTGATGGGCTTGCGTCACCGTGGCCACGACGACGACGACGTTATAAGCCGACAGCCCGGACTCAATAACAGAAATTCGTTAAGATCCCCACTGACATGACAACACTACACATACACTAGCTGAGTGCACTGCATCCATGATCGCTCGACACTGTTTTCACAATCAAATTTAACAAATTTCTGGTAATTAATGCAAATAATCCTCACTATTAGTGTATTCAAAAGTAGTCTAAATGCTATCAGTTTATTCTGAGCCGGTTTTAGTCACTTATACACTTGATTTTTTTTATAATTTGACCGATTGCTTTACTGTGACGTCCGATAGGAGATGGTGACAGAAGACTCCGACAGCCGGAGCGCATAATGTGCTTCGTACCAAAAGGTAACTACACCTCATTCCGGCAGGATATTGAGTCGGTTATTGAAGCACGTCCTAGCGGGCGCGCACTCTTGTTGGTGTCCATCACTTAGTAATGAAGCAAATGCTCATGGCGATACGAAAAAGCAAAATTTATGCAGCACGCTGCATACGCATGCACACATTAACCAGTGTTGAGAACCGGTTCGCTAACTGGTTCAAAGCTTTATTTCTTGGAACCGGAACTGAACCGAAGCAAAATGGTGCGCGTAGAACCCGAACGGAACCCTTGTTTTTTTTTTTTTTTTTTGCCCCGCCTCGGTGGTCTAGTGGCTAAGGTACTCGGCTGCTGATCCGAGGGTCGCGGGATCGAATCCCGGCCGCGGCGGCTGCATTTCGATGGAGGCGAAATGTTGAGGCCCGTGTGCTGTGCGATGTCAGTGCACGTTAAAGAACCCCAGGTGGTCGAAATTTCCGGAGCCCTCCACTACGGCGTCTCTCATAATCAGAATTGGTTTTGGGACGTTAAACCCCACAAAACAACAACAACAACCCTTGTTTTTTGCGGTTCGACACCATGTCGTTTGCTAGAATAAAGTAGAAACGTACAGATTTGCCGCATGTATCTTCTCTGATACTCGCAAGCACATTGTTAAAGCATTGATTGTTCTCGCACAACAGCTCGTTTTCGGCAACATTGATTATCTCGTGTAGGTGAAGTTGTTTCTCTTTCTTTGTACCTGAAGGAGCTACATGTGATCGTAGGGAAAGATTAATGGACGATCAGATTCGTCGTACATCAAGTTCTCTGATTCACTTCATCACCAGAGCTTCCTTTCTCCGTCAACGGGCGCTGAATTGAACGTCCGATGCAACAATCTTCCTGTGTGTCGCATCGCCTGATCTCCATGTCTTTGCTTATAGAGGGTATTTATTGTTCATACGGGAAAGATGTTTCCGGTCGGGCCGTTGCAATCGCCGATTGCGTCTTTCGGCAACATCATCTCCGATGAGCTCTCTCGCCGCACTGTTCTCGACAGTTGATTCGTTCGCTGGCGGCCCAGTGGCCACGAAATGAGCCTCATGTGTATCCGCAACCTGTTTCCATTGCCACAAACGATGGATAGCGGCCGCCGCGACGACCTCATCAAGGAAACTGATGGAATCGTGGTTTCCGTGGCTCCAACAACGGTAAATATTGGGCAGAGCTTCGAAGCTGTTTTCCTTATACTGCCATTTGCTATTCTTTTTTACCACTTTGGTAGCTATAGGAACAGAAAAGACAAAGATGTAGCAGCTGAGAAAAAAAACACGGAAGAGAGGTAGCTTCTCTTGTAGCGGAAGATAAAGCGTGGTTGGAAGTGCTGCTCATTGAGGCGATTTGAAGCAAAGCGAATTAGGAACTTCAGGTTCGCAAATGTGAAAACCAGAAATCCGTTCTGAGACGATGCATGAAATACAGTTTTATTAAGGGATTTTTGTGAAGTATATATTTAGGACTTCCGCATTCAGTAAAGAAAGGGTATAACTTACTTAGAAAATGCTTCAATTAGGCCCGGACAAAAGTTCCACCTTTCAGCAATGTCGCCTCGCACTGCATTTTTGGTGCGTTTCGAGAAATTTTGTTGAAGAGCAATCGACATGCCGGTTGAATGCCGTCTGGGTTGACGCTTTGGTGGTATAATTTCTGGAGAGGGAAAAGCTAAATCGACCTATCAATGAAATGATGTAAGAAAGGGGTTAGAATCGTGCGACTCTGCATCTTGCGCTGCAGAATCTGCCACTTTGGAGTTTTTTCAAGGTGTATGCGGGTGGGAACGCGGTACGTTATCTAAGGCGGCAGTGCTGGCGACATCACCCAATGTTAACAGACAATTTGGCGCAGTGATCAGGGGCTGACGGTCTGAATCGGGAGCAGATACCCATCACGAACAGTCATACGTCTCGCTTAAGCATGGGTGGCCTCGTTTCATCGTTTCTCTTGAGCATCGCGTGCTTGAGTGTCCAATGAATACCACGTCGTGAGGAAAAAGCTGCTCAGGAAGGACTTGTAACGCTCTTTCACCGACTAAACCCAAATGTGACTTCTTTATAACAGCGTTACAATTACTGATATCTATAGCATATGGCCAAGGCGATGGCAGCTTCACTGGCCTCCTGCGAAGGAGAAATGAACTGTATACCAATGCACGTCATCCAAGGCTTCATGGCCCAGAGGTCACGAGAGCAAGAACGATTATTCATCCCCATTTAGGTAGATCACGTCGGTTGCTTTGCAGAGGTTGCTTCCGTGTGGCCCCCTCCCCCTCGCCCCCCCCCCAAAAAAAAAAGGATGTAGTCCAGGCACATACGAACCGTGAGTTTTTCTCTTTCCTCGTATTCCCTGCACCTGCACTTCGTATTCTCTGCACCTGAGCAAGACAATTTTTTAAAAAAGTTGTTTTGCTCTAAGAACAAACGCTCTTTAGAACTCGTATCACAGTTATACTTGTACACTTTCTGGGCTTCGTTTCTTTCTATAGTCCTGTCATAAATGTTGGCGGCCCGCCACGTGCTTTCCAGAGCTCTTTGTTTACGCGCAGTAAGAAAATTTCGGCGGTTAGCACACACACAGAGAGCAAAAGAACGGTAGCAGAACGACACAGTTATTTCATTTGTCTTTTCTCATTCGATCCGTTCCCTCTGTACCAGTGTTTTCGACTGGGAAACATTCTTGAACATATGAAGGTCCACTTTGCAAAGCTCACCCTGTAAAGTATACTTGGAGTCCGAAAATTACCTATCACGTGGGCACTGCAATTTTAGCCACAAACGGGAGCTTAGAAAGCGCATAAGCAAATTGAACAAGATTATTGGCGTGCAGCACGCATTTTCTTTTTCCGGAAAAGGGTTTCATTTCTTTTTGATGCATTTCTGTGTGCCTAAAATGTAAGAGCGAAGAATAGTGCCTGCTAACATAAAGGGCCACACAAATAGCATATATGGTGACTTTATTTGAGTGGTCATACGCAGTCGAGGAAAACGTCTATACCCTATCCCCTGCCCAAGCTTGCGGGATATTCATTCATGGTCACATCTATACTGCGTGGAATCGCGTACGTGCCTACCGCCTCTATGCGAAATGCCACATACTGTTTCCGCTAGTAGGAGTCACAAAGTCACGGTTACTTTATTCCAGACGTGGAGGAGGGTTGTTGGGTAGGGTTTTCCCGATTGCTTTTCCGCCTCCCACTATATACGAAAATTAGATTTGCTCTGATTATTCATCGCTTGTCCTTAGTAGTATCTAAGCGGCTAAGGCGTTGTTCAACAGCTAAGTTAAGTCACAATGGTCATACTTCGATTTCGGCCAAATCCAAGAAAAACTGAGAATTAAAATAACAGCCGGTAGTCAGAATGGAAACACATAAACGATGCTTAAAAAAGGGCGAGTTTCAGCGCTTAATCCGGCTTTTCTACAGACATGGAACATTAGAAACAACCAAGGCAGTTATGCAACTAAGTTTCCCTACTTGTGAATCAGAAAGGAAAAATAATGTAAGCTTGAAATAAAGCAAGTAAGTCTTTTTCAAGGAATTAGTCACTTTTTATGAGACTAGAAGAAGCAGTGACGTTCCGCCCAGAATGCATCTAGTCTGCGGTTGTGCGAAAAACAGAATAACCCATATTCAGAAGAAAAGGCCTGAGGTCACGCTTCGGTGCTTTCCATCCCTTCCGCAACAAATACCTTTAGATCCGCATTTCTCACATTATAGACAGCTATTTCACGCCCTTGTCACGGTACATCACAATCACGAGTAGACAATGCTATCAGAATACAAAGTTTACGCTCCAGCTAACTCTGTCAGACAGGAATATCCCTGCCAAGACTTTATTTGACAGGACAGTTAAGCCCCGGTCTGATGTGCACCGTCGACCAAATGTGAATTCCTTTACACTCTTTATTTCTTCCTGCTTGCCGTGCGCGCCTCGTTGCTTGTTCTTCGCTTCTCGCTGCGCTTAGTTGGGTGCAGCCCGAATGCTTGAATTTTTAACGAGCGCGCGACACCACACTTGCGTTGTTACCATTGCCTCGTTGGCCTCGACAGCCGGCAGAATGCATTTTGTTAGCATTGAGAGCGCATGAGCCCGCTGACGTCCAAACGAGTTCCGTACGCTGCTGGTTTGAGGGCACTGCTACTAGAATAGTACTGTCAGCTCGTATAAAAGATTATTTTTGTGTTTTGTCTTTTTTTTTTCGCAGCACTCGCTTTGTCTCCATTCTTGCCACTTCGCAAGCTCATTCCGCCTCCTTTCTTGTCTTCGTGGAATCTTTTTTCTGTTTCGTCTTCCTGAATGACCATACACGTGCCGTGCCATTCTTGGTGGCAGTTGTAGTGATTACTACGTTCCTGCTCACTGTATAGATATGTGCTTACATGTATCTGCTGGTACGCCAAATAATAAGAATATCAACGATAATGCGTATGTGGTTCCTCTGTTTTCTTGTTCAAAATGTTTAAGAATTAATTTTTATTAATATCAGTGATTTGTCCCACATAGAGACAGGAAAAGGAAATGTGTGTTGAACAAGAACTTCGGCTAGCTGTGCACTATTGGTGTGAAGAGTGGGGAAATAGCGAAGCTGGTGGGGTTGCCCTCTTCCTGTCTCTCCTCGTGTCCCTCACTTCTCTATGCCACCCTTTGCTACGGTATACTGTACAAGACCATGCTGAACAGATTGATCAGTTCTATAGACGTCTTCAAGTCGCTCAGAGAGAATCATTGTACATCACTGTATTTGCATTTACGACGTGTTAAATATATTTGTGCCACGCACTTAGTGGAACATATATATATATATATATATATATATATATATATTTCGCGTGGCATCCGTTCTTTGAAAATTGGGTAAGTGGCGTGTAAATTCTCTTTATGGCCCAGCTTATACTTCGCCTTTCGGACTACTGCTCTTGAAAATACGTCGTATGGCTCACCGTTCAACTGCTCACCAACACAGTAAAAGAGAAATTGCTGTTGCCTAGTTTCCAGTCATCGAAACGTAAATGCTTTGCTAAGTAGACAACAGCGCATATATCTATTCATTGCCTGTCATTCTCCCAGCGGTCTGCGATAAGCCACAAGTATCGCTTCCTGATCGACAGGCACAAATAAGGAACGCGTAAATTTTTGTAGCATTGTATTGGGCGCTTGTGCAACTGTAACTCAGTGTTATTCTGTGTAGATAGCACACAGCACACCGTGGCATTAATCTCTGCAAAACAAGATGAAACAGAGAGCGAAAAGAAGGTGGAAGAGAAATAGTGCCAGGGGTGCCCCGAGGCGAAGGCCCGTGGGGTGGTTGGCTTCCCTGAGCGCGTACGTTTAGCGCAGAGAAAAAAAGAGAACGGCATAGCTGGCGCAGCTGCGGCTACAGAGCGAGGCCTGGGTGTCGTCAAACGAGACAATATCGTTTCGGGTATCGTGTCTTCCTTTTTTTTTTGTGGGCGGTGGGGAGGGCGTGATTCCAGTTATGGGTTTCACTCAGGGTGGGGCTAGACACTCTAGTGCACCACCACAGCTTCTCAGGTCGCATCCGCTTCTATTCTGCGATATAATGTTTCTAATACCATGACAAATAGGTCGAGCCAGAGGCCTACCGTCTCCCCCTTCACTTTATCATTTACGGTAGCTCGTCTGTTTTCTGTGTTGTAGAATGCGTGCTAGCTCGGAAAGAACATGCTTGGCAGGAGAGGAGGAACACAAAGGCGGGGAACCGAAATTAAGGGGAACATGTGTAGATGTTTTCCTAATGGTGCTCTGAATGTTTGTAACCTTGATAACAGAAGTGCATAATGTCGCCTGCTACATTAACGACTGCAACCAGCGTCCTATAGGCGATTTAGTCTTGAATAAAGCAAGATTCATGCCAACAGATAAAAATGTAGGCTCTGTGTACTTATTAACGCGATAGCGTTAAGGATCCCATGTAGGTAGAAAATTCCACGTCGGTGTCGGCGTAGGCGTCCGACGGAACTAATCATCTCGAGCTAAGGCTACCACCGTAGCCAGCCGGAGCCCATCATGAAAGCTATGGAGCAGGGACTTCCGCGAACAAGATTAAATTTCTCAAAGTAAAATCCGTCAGAAATTGCAAACTACAATTGATCAACAACATCACGCATGATAGCTGCGGTTGTAATTCTGTTACGAGTAAACTTAATTACGTTACGAGAAACACAAGTGATTCAGTCACTTTATAGAGAAGGCGCCAACGCAGCGCCTCTGCCGCGTTGGCGCATTCTCTAAGAAGTGCTTACAGTTGAATTTGCCTCCTGTGACATTTGCATAAGCGTGAAAAGCTACCACTGCTGGCTGATCACCAGAGAAAGAGCTTTGACGGCAGCGCTGGCACAAAATGTGCAATAACGCGCGATCACTGTTCACGTTCGCGTGATGGATTCGGCAGCGCGTTTCTGGAGCCAGGCGCACTGCGGAGCCTTTTTTATCGGCAAGTACTAGGCGGGCATCTCTGTCCACCTGTACCCGTCTGGGAAGGAGGCCACGCAAGCGCAAGACGGATGCAGAGTGCGAACTAATAAAGGGGTGTTTCGTCATGACAGTTACGCAGTTGTCTGAATCAAGAGCACGGCAAGCGAATGGTAAGGCGATGCGAACTGGCCACGATAAAGGTGCAGCATTCCACTTTTAAAGGCGTTGCTTAAGCGAACCCCCAACTGCTCATACTCCATGCACCCGTGCGTGCTTGAGCTAGAGACGCAATGTAATGGAGTAAGAATTAAGTTTTGTGCAAGCCAAATGGATCCGTTCAGTCGTGGCGCCGAACATAGTAAGCTAGTTATTCAAGAAACTGAAATTTATTAGCCAGAAAATGCCGAAACGATTGCGTATTTTAAACAAAAGATGCATTCACGACGACGCGAATTCTTAAAGGGCAATGCTGGAAGGCTACCATGCCCAGAAGGGGCTCATTTCTAGCTTGTATAGATGCCCCACACGCCAGCAAAATATCGCTTGCCAATGTAAACTCACGTGTTAACCACACAATAACCGCACATTCCGCGTGAAACACACTGGTACATAAAGACTTCCATAGTGCAAACTCTCATGGGGCACAGCGCGTCGCAATTGACGCCCACCACATGTTGTGTCATGACTCACGCAAACGCCACCTTTACTCAAAAGTTTCTGAAAGCTAACATTTCCGAGGGAAATCGTCGTCCATGTATCTTAGGTGCCGCGGTTATTAAAATATCAACAAGCATACATGTTTTGTTGGTCAACATGAACGCCGACGCGTACATAACTCTAGGTATTACTTGTGTCTCACGGCCTCATCAACTTCGGCCCCCTCTGTCTAGTTTTCCGCGACCGATGCGGACATAAACAGTAGCTACCACTGGCATGAAGGCTAGTTGCTTTAAAATCACGAAATCTGATCTGGAACGTCAGAGCTGCAGCACGATCGAAGAATTCCGCACACCCATGGCTGTTCAAAGAAATCAAATCCTCTTTTGAAGAGAAAAGCACACCCTTGAAAAGTATTTAATCTCCCCTGCTGTAGGCCACACCATGTGAAGATGTAAGGTGCTAAGGACACGAGTAAGGGAATGGTGTCTGTGAACATAGGTGCCAAAAGCGAAAGAAAAGCTCGAGTGCCAAGGAAGTCGATCGTCTATTCTTCTGCACATAATCGCAACAGTGCTCTTCAGTGGCGACTACATCCGGAAAATGAGCACGACCTGATGGGCTTTGGTGGACGAGGCACTTGCCAATACGGATGCCGCAAGAAGCCAATTACTTTACGGAGCAGCAAGAAAGAAAACAGAAGCCAACCAAAAAGTAGTCCAGCAACAACGACACATTTTGTTTTGACGGCTCACGAACCTGAACCAAAATACATGACGACTTCACTAAGAGCCGCGTTGCTCCAGGTATGTGTTGGACAAGACTTGCTTTCCATCCTGCTTAAAGCAGCCAGTCCGCGAGGTTTCATGATCCTACATTTTATTTTATTTTTTTGGAGCTCCATTGTTGTTAAAATAGATTCAGCAAGCGGGCTGCCGGATGAAATACATATTTTCTTGGTGTGTTTGATTTTTTTCTGCTGTCGAACAGAATGTAGTTTGCCTTTCCATCATCATCAATAAGACATCAGAAACGAGGGTGAGGAGAGAGAGAGAGAGAGGCGAAGGAGGCATTCTAATATTTAAGTTCTTCGAATATTTTATGCTCTCATAGTAGCACATGAATTTTAGATTTCCAGACCTGCTCGCGTAATATTCAGCTTCACTTTTGCAGATTGTTATAACGCGCTGTCAAGCTAACCCCCTGATATTCCAAGAATGGACTAAGATTTCCAGCCGAAAGTTCAGAATTGATTTGAATAGGAAAACAGGGTCTGAGCCAATATGTATGCGAAATGTAGGAGCTGGCATAGGAAAAATCACGTATATCTCGCTTTCGTCGCCGCCTAATATGAAGATGGATTGCCCATGCTTCCTTCAATAAGTCGAAGTGGTATAGACGGCGCTACTGGATGATATTGAAATGGAGTTTCAGAAATTTGATTTCTTTTGTACAAGCCAGTGACCTCTCATGACGCATTATATTAACCAATTCAAGTTTTTCGTATCATCCCACAGTAATGACCCTTCATAATGCAGTAATGAGGAACGTCCAATCTCGCAGTAATTTAGGCTCATGTTCCTTTAGATATTCCGAATCCACACAATGAAAAGAAGTCACAGCTTCGCCGTGAAGGCGAAGCAATGAATGCGATAGCAACGTATGTGGTCCTGGCGGCATACTGTCCGGAGCTGAGTTGCGACGTGCGCGACGCCCCATATTGTTTCTTGTTGCGGGGCTTGGACATACATGCGAAAGCCCTTTTTTTTCAGCGCAATTAGCATGTCGCCGAACGAAGTGGCCGAAGCTGTTGGCTGGCCATTACGATGAACGCGTTGCCACGCAGATTAAGTATGGCTGCAGTGCCGCCGCCGACCCAGGTGGCAAAATCACGCGCTAGCTCACGAGGAATGTGCAGACTGGCCTACTGGCCCTCTGGCTCTACAAATAATTCCGTACGTAAATGCGGGACACCTAAGAAAAGTTTCAATTCTTGGACAAGGAACAATATGTGAGAACAGTGAGCAGTGGCTTGGGTTGGAGTTATGCGAGCCTGCCCGACACAGGTGGCCGAGGCATACTTACTAAGCAGGAGAGTGCCGCAAATCATGTTGCTTTGCCCTTGGCTGAGGGCAGCAGCACTAGACGCACGATACTTGCTTGCTGCCCTCCTTCGTCTTCTTTTACGCACGACAGGAAGGACAGCTTACCTCAGGTCGTGTACTGATGCCGCAACAGATGTCGGAAACGGGAGAGGCTCATTGAAAATCGCTGACAAAGACGTGTGCCCCGGATTCGTCTCCATGCAATTCACCGCGCATTTACAAATATTTTTCTTTATTTACGCGGTTTGTGTCCTTGTGGCGTAGCTTTTCGCGACCGAAGCAGCAAACTCTTCTCTCAAACGTACTGTCTAGAAAAAGAGCACGTCCACCCATTTCTCTCTTAGGGTATTTCCGTCATTGCACAATGAGTTCGTACAGTAGCTCAATTAAATATGCACCATATATGTTGTTGTTGATGATAATAATATAGCAATAATATAGGATGACGATTATATGAAACAAAGCTCCAATATGTGCGAGTATGTGTGAAGCAACAGTATGGTAAGATAAGATTTTTGGCGACGAACATATAAGAAATCGCCCACTCTTCCACTCACGTGAAATGGGAGAAAGCGAAGCCTGTCCATGTGCATACCTCACCATGCCGTTACCACCCCTCGACCTTTAACGTTCCCCTCTCATTCGTTTCAGCCTGTTACCTTTAACACTTCTGTTAAATTTCTGCCCCTGATATAAACGAGATATGTATCTTGCCTCAACTTTGCTTCACCTAAACGTACGTGTGCGATCAGACCATTCCCTATCGCTTTCCCGGCGCCATTGTTTAAACTCGGCCGCACTACCATTTTTCTGCATCTTTCTTTTGTCGATCACCAGCTGACTGGAACGGCCTGCCCCTCCATATCGCCGAAACCACTTGCTCATCATCCTTTTCTGATAAACTAAGATTTGCTATGACTCAATAAATGTATGTAGCCACTATTTGCTTTAAAAATTGCCTAAACCCCTTCCCTTATGTAACACCTCCAGTGTAAGGTCTTTAAGGAAAATAAAGTGAAGTGAAGTGAAGCAGCCTATTCTAAACTAAACGGATCGCCCGAAACGTGGCCACCCGATTTCGTTGTTTGCACCTTTGTGAGGCGCGCGACCCTTTAACAAGGGACCACGTGAGCTCCCTCCTTCAGCGCGACACAGAAACGGGACTGATTACTAGAAAAAGCTCCGCCGCCAACAAAACGCACCCTCCGAACTGATTCTGGGAGCTTTCAATAAGCGTCATTAAAAGCAACATAAATAGCTCGACTCGCTTTAGCTTCTTCAGCGTGTGGCTCTGCGTGCGCTTACTGAAACGTTCTGGACGCCGCGCGCAGTTCGCCAAGACGTCATTGTTATGGCCACGAACTTACTGAGAGTGACGTGCCTTGGAAGAGGCACTGTATGCGGAGTAGCGTTCATGTCGCGTCAGGCTGGCAGTACTTCTGTGGTTGAGTCTGTGAGCGTAAAATGTCCATGATGCTTGGCATGCGCCGCAAGATAGTCTCAACACGCCTCATCGCACGTGTGCCTCTCATGAAACACTCGTTCTTGTTCAGTTTTTTTTTTCTCTCTGGCCTAAACCGGTAGACTGCAGGAAGCAAACACTGAACACCTTGTTGTGTAGAGACAATATCGTTGCATCTTTTTTAGTTTCTTTTCGTTCAATTCACTGCCTAAAGTTCAGCCGCGCAGAAAAAAAAAGTGAATGACGCGGGGAACACCACTCGCATAAGCGCACTATTTGCTCTGCGACTTTGTCCAGTATGCGTGCCTGCACGTTTACATGGTCTATATTTATTCATTTGCATCTTGCTTTCCTTTTCGTTGCATTCATTCCGGTCGTTGAACTCCCGCGGCGAGCAAATCCGTCTTTTCGAGGAATCAGATCGCTCCCTCTGTATTCCTTTATTTGCGAACTGTCTCGGACCACAACAAATTGCGCAATTTTATTTCAGGAGAAGCCTCGTACGCTGGGTATCGGGAAACAGAGCAACACATAATATGAATAACAAATGAGGCAATCATGGCCATCACTAACACGGCGGCGTCCCATCTGCAAACAAGTGACGCTGCTGTGAGTAAACACGAAGAAAGCAAAATTAGAAAACAATGTGACCCACATTACCTCCGTGGAAACTAAAGATGAAAGAACTATATTTACGCGGGACATAAATGTTGCTATGGAAACGTTGTTTTATTCTCTAATAATTATCGCTGTGCAAATAGCACTCGAGGTACACCTGCTTCAATCTTCCCATATTATTATTCGTAGTTTTCGTTTTGCTTGTACGCAAAACGAAAAAGAAAAGCGTTACACTAAGAGATAGGAAGACAGCCGAGTGGGTCAGGGAAGAGACGGGGGTAGCCGGCGTAATAATCGACGTTAAGAAGAAAAAATGGACACGGGCAGGCCACGTGATGAGAAGGCTGATGGACAGTTACAACGACGTAATGGACACCAAGAGAGGGTAAGCGCAGCCGTGGACGACAGAGAATGAAATCGGGGGACGAAATTAAGAAATTTGCAGGCATCAATGAAATCAGCTCGCGCAGGACAGTCAAGGATGGAGAGGATTGGGAGAGGCCTTCGTCCTGCAGTGGACATAAGATACAATGATGATGATGATGATGAAAAGGAAAATTATGAGACACGCCGCAGTGGAGGGCTCCTGAAATGTTGACCATATGCAGCACTTTAACTGGCACTGCGCAAAAGGAATTAGACATGGGAGCGCGCTGGACAGAGAGAAGCAAGAAAGAAATCGCACAGGGACTGAAGCGAACGACCTAAGTCGCTTGCGCGGCGCATTATATACATTTACTTTATGACTATGAAAGAACGAATAAGAAAGAAGTACCACGGAGTAAGATGGGGGGACGAAATCAAGAAATTCGCAGGCGTCAAATGGAATCAGCTCGCGCAGGACAGGCAAGAATGGAGAGGATTGGGAGAGGCCTTCGTCCTGCAGTGGACATAAAATAGGTTGATGATGATGATGACCACTTCAGAAAAGGCAGCACAGCTCCGATGACGTAGATCCAATCCACCGTCAGATGGATGATGTTCATGCGTGACCGTGTGTGCGGTGGTTCACATACGCGACGCAGTAATCGAAGGCTCGCGCAAGGTGCAAAAGAAATGAGTAATGCCTTCGTGGGGACAGAAAAATAAATTTTGTCTGGGGACGTGGTATAACAAGAAACACGAGCAGAAGAGAGAGAAAGAAAGCAAACGAGAGTAGAAAAGGGTATTCTTTTCATTCTTTAATGAAACAGTAGAGCATGAGGGCTGGATTTGCTGAAAAATGAGTTTATTGCTCCGGAAGGGATGCTCACATAGGAGCGTGCACACTGACAGTGCCGATAGCACTGCAGTTGAGGGCGGACTACGGCCACCTGATGTGGGCTACCTTTCTTCTATGACCGTCACTCTTCCTCCCTCCCCTGCCTTGCCTGTTCTTGCCACTTGCCTCCCCATCACGTACCCACTCCTCCTTCCTCGATAGCCGAGCAGCTTATAAACTATATTGCAGGTCCGCGATTAAAATAGAAGTGGGGGGCATTAGAGACACCGGACCTTCCACTCAAGGGGGGATAACTGTGACAAAGACAGCTATGTTGCATCACGATGTCGTGGCAGTCGCGAACACTACATCTCTCTCTCTTTGTCTCCCTACAGACAGCGGAAACGGTGACAGACATTCATTGAGTCAGTGTCGCCCGTTATACGGGACTCCGGATGGCTTCTCTTAAGGCAACTGCGATTGCGACGCAGGTGGATTTCTGAGAGAGGACTCCGATGGCCATTTCGAGTATACCATGCTTTCCTTAGCCATTCCACCACTTTCTGCGCCGAAGAACCCCATACGGCACTAAACGCCTCTTTGTCACTCCTTACGGCTTCTCCGGCGCTTTCTCCTCGTTGGAGAGTGGTTCTCCAGAGCATGGTCGGAGGCCATTAATTCACCTCATCACGTCCGCACGCAAACTGCTAAAAGCGTGCAGGGGTTACACAAGCAAGCTGCCGTTGCCCTCGTTACAGAAAGGTCACGAGTTTCTGGGCAGGTCACAGAGTAGATTTTGACAGCGGTAGTTTGGTCAGAAGCACAAAGTTAACATCTGCGTGGTATCTCTCATTGTCCCGGCGTTTGGAGCGAGCGGATTGCCAGCGAGGTTCGTGCACGGCTCTTAGCGCAACAATGTGCCCCCCTGCATGCCGCTTACTCTTTCAATGTAATCGGTGTCTCACTGATTCATCCGTGAGCGACAAAATGCACTGCAGAAAAGCCAACTTGCAGCATGGAATTAACTGCACATCAGCGCACACGTTAGAGCAATGGCGTGCGACATGCGTATCCCAGAACACTGCAGCTTACGTCGGCAGTTGTACCGATAAGAATGGAAACTGCGAAGGCACGCTACCCAGAAGCTATCCTTGTGCGCTGTGACTTCAACATCGATGTGGCGAAAGAGCACGGCAAATGGATCCACATTTTCACGCTAGATCATGCTCGTTGAAGCTGAAGATGCTAGGCAGACCCACGAAGCAACAGCATTCCTACATTGATATTATGTTTGCTAGGAGGCTGTGTCACTGTACGATCGCTCAGTCTATGACCACAGCGAAAGGCAGGCAATAATGTGCATGCGTAGATTCCTACATGTAAGAAAAAAAGAGAGAGAGAGAGAGAGAGAGAGAGAGAGAGAGAGAGAGAGAGAGAGAGTGTAATGAACGGCTACATCACCCAATATAAGGGCTATGGAACTTAATGAAATGTGTTTTAATTCGACTTCAACGTTTAAAAGATGCAGTCCATACAAACAGTAAAACGATAGAATGGTCTAGTCAGTTAGTGAATCAGACAGGAAGTTAATCCAATCTATCATTTGCCTGTATATAACATATACGGTAACAAAACAATGCATAATAAACTGAGGCTGAAACAGAACAAAAAAATCACAGCATATTCACAGGGTGAATGGTGATGAGTGGGGCGAAGCTCCGGAAGGAATCATCGGTAAACCGTGAAACTCTTCCGTGGAATTCGCCCCACAATTAAATGTGAAACACTTGAGTAAATGTCATCAAACTATTATAACATCTCGCATCTTTCATCATCAACTACAAGTACCGCCATCTAGTTTTATAACATCTCGCGCATGCTACGAATCCTCACGGTTCAACTATGCACAATGCACAAGTGAAATCTCCCACCGGAACTTCATTGCAAGTAAAGATGCAGTGCATATATATATATATATATATATATATATATATATATATATATATATATATATATATATATATATATATATATATATATATATATATATATATATATATGGGTTGCCGGTGAACGCTTCTCCAACGCGAGCAGTCGGTATTTCTCAATCAAGAAACTCGCTAGGAGACGCTGCCTGCGCCAACGTTGTCTCTCGCGGGCGAGCGCGTGCCGGGAGCCACGCGCTCGCCCTCGGCGCGTGCGTGCCTCCCGGCAGGCATGCGCCGGTGGCTACCTACTACTAGGGACGCACGACCCACGCCTTAAGGAGCTTCGCCCCTAAAAACATCACTGCATCTCCACTAATGTGAATCATGACAAGTGGCGAAGCACTGGGTATCTTACCGGTGTATCACCGTACATCACTCGCGCGCAGCCACTGCGAATGTAAAATGAGTGACATAAACTTTATATACATACAAATGTACTGATTTGGTTCCTCTTTAATGCTGTTGCGTTTTAGTCCCCTTGTTATAAGTCGTATATCGTCTTGAGTTCTGTATGCACATACACACATACGTTTCGACTATATAGCAACGGTTTTCTATATACCGCGACAGCGAGAGCCGACGACAAAGGTGTCATAAGGTGCTGCGGTGTTTCGCACAGGAAACGTCAGCCGCTGCTAACTGGCTTGCTTTACCGTGGCCACGATGACGCCGTTATACGCCGACAGCCCGGGCGCCTTAGCAGGAACTCGTTAGAATCGCTTCTGACCCGACAACTCTGCATATACACCGTCTGAGTGCACTGCCTCCAGGATCGGCCCACTCCATTCACCACCGTCTTATTTCACTGCCTCCAGGATCGGCCCACGCATCCGCACACTATATATAGCAACTGTGCTGTGCCGTGACGGACGGACAACGCGGACGGACAAGGCTAGACCCTAAGGTGCTTCGCCCCTAAAACTCATGCAGTCAATGATGACAAAAAAAAAAAAAAGAACACAGCATATCCACGGGGTGAATGATGATGAGTGGGCGAATCTCCGGAGTGAATCACCGGTAAACCGTTAATCTTCCGTGTAATTCGCCCAGTCGATCATCATGTAAAGACGTGAGAAACACTCTATTCGAACGCTGGGATCTCGCGTTTAAGGGGACGCTAGCACAAGCGCGTTAGAAACATGCAGTACACTCTAGTAAGGGGGGAGAGGCCACAGCGTCTTACGCAGCCCCTTACACAGGCCGGAACGCGCACCGCGTTTGCCGACGCCATCACATGACTGCTGAAAGAGTATAAGGCGGAGAGGCCACAGCGTCTTACACCAGCTTCTTACACGCGCCGTAACGCGCTAGCACAAACCCATCATCATCGTTAGAAACGGACAGTCTTTCGCTCTCTCTCTCTCTCTCTTTCTGTCTCTCTCACACAAGACAGCAGATGGAAGAGTGACAGAGCTCGCGCGCCGGGAGGAACGCGCCGAGGGCGAGCTCGAGCCTCCCGGCGCGCGAGCTATCGAGCGCAATCCTAGAACGAGGTGGTTACGACTACAAGGGACGAACGACCCACGCCTTAAGGAGCTTCGCCCCTAAAAGAAGCGTCCTTTCGAAGGTCGTATGAACAGTGATTTCATGGTCAAACACGCGTGTGGTGTTTGCAGGCGCCTGTAATGAAGCACCACAAATCAGCGATATTTTTACACGAGCGTCGAATTCCTTCATTTCCGCTTCTTTAATATCGCACTATGAAAGTTTATACGACATACAATTGGTGATGTGTGTATCCAGTGAGCTCTGAATACTGTGCTAACTTTCAGACATACCGAAACCCCAGAATAAACTCTCGGCTAAGCAGCATTATGTGCGCGCATGGTTTGGGCGCTGGTGAAACATGTGCTCGTTAAGCGCACGAAATAGCAGCAACTGTCGTTTCGCTGAACCGGCTTCACTCCAAGAACACACTACCCGCCGAGTAAGCTTGTGATGCCCGTAGTTTATTACCTTTACTGGATTACTTATTTGTTACCCGTTGAGGGAACCAACATAGCGTGCATGGCGGAACGCTGGCGTTGCGTGACGTTCCTACAATACATGCGGCTTAGCTGGCGTCAGTGGAGTAGCAATATCAGTTTTCTTTAATAAGAACTTTGACCACTTTGCGAAGGGGATGGGAGGGTTCGTTACTCGCGCAAAATTATGTTCCGAGGCTCAGCCTATCCGACGTGGCTGTATTTCATGCTCTGGGCATGCCGTAAACGGGGCCTGTCATCGAGGCGCTAACCATTACCGTAAATATAAGCTATAGGCGCTCTAAATAAAGTTTTGGAGAGGATCATTAACGTTCTCTGATAGGATAAGTACGTCAGCGTTCTTTGGCATGTTGTTGTTCATGCTTACAATTTCGTAAAAGTGAATGAAACCAGAGCACAGAACCGATCCTAAAGTTCACCTCTTCAAGCGTGGTAGGCTATCGAAATTAGTGAGACGCATGCGTAATTTGGGGCACCCTGCATAGGATCATTGGTTTGCACGCCACAGCCTTGAAAAAGGCGCTACACATGCTTTTTCTAATGACTGAAAGACGGTAAAATGGCTCTGCACTTTTTATTATAACGCACCGTTAATGGCGCCGTGTAAAGAACTACCGTTGGAATTTTCGCATCGTCTTTTTACAGGAATGAAATAAGTTTCCTTGTTTCCTTTCTCTAAATTACTAGATATATAGAGTTCAGAAATGCTGAACATAGCGCGACGCAGCACGTGGGACGTAAGCGACATCACGTGCTTTGTGCTATGATGCCCGGAGTACAGGTATATTGTTGATCGATATGCAGCAGTCTGAAGCACATATGAAAAGCACTTGCAAAGCAAATGTGCAGCAAGTGCAAAGTACGTGTGCAGTATAGGAGTAAAGACTTCCCCTTGGCTTACGTTTTCATGTGCCTGCTGTAGATAAGGAACAGCAGCTCTTTCCCTCGTAGAGCGACCGTTTTCATTTTTGTGTCTCTTGAGTACCTGCGACTGATTCTGGCATTTCCTTACTACAGTACAACTGAGGCCAGTCCATTGCTCAGCAATAACCACCACAGATGAAATAGTGCAAATGGCACGCGTGTAGCGTGAATTGTGTATTGCGAAGGCAATAGGTTTGATGCGTAACAGCGGCAACTTGTTATTTTTGTTCCCATTTATTTATTTTTGTGCCATAACAATAATAATCTCCAACCATGAAATGGAGGTTGTCTCTCATATACTTTCCTTAGCTTCTCTGGCGGCCGGATTCACATTGTTGTGTGTACTTGGAGAGAACCTGCTCAATACATTTTTCTGAAGAATTTGTTCTCACCTTAAGAGCCTGTTAATTCCAACCTGAGCAGTCTACTGAAGCTGTAAGAAGCCGAACGCCTTAGGAACACTCGCAAAGTGAGCAGAAAGACTACTCATGTACATAGATTACAGTACCCGTGGTCTGAGTTTCATTTTGCTTTTTTCCAAAACATGCGCGACTCAACCTGTTGTTGGTCCTCCTCAACATCGACGCGAAACGAAAACCCTCTAATAAGACCCTTCAACGCTCCGTCACTCGCACTGCTTACGCCAAATTGTAATGAGCAGAAGCTGGCTGACAAAGTGTGCACTCGGTGACCCTGAGCATTCCCTTCCACCAACACGAACTCTAGCGACACTAAGCCCTGCGCAATGTCGCTTGGACAAAGAAAAAAGTTCATTACGGACTTGGATTAGTAATACACGGTGCATCAAACGTTCTTCCTTCAGCGACTCGCGTGTATGCTTAGCTGGTTTCTGCATCCACATTGCAACCCTAATTTCCTCTCTGGCATTCTGAGACCACGTTACTCGCAATTTTAGAGGCGTGATGGGGACAGCCGCATGTTGTGCACGGCCCTTTTCTCCTCTACCCTTCCCTTGCACTTTGGACACATCGCTAATGAGTCATTGGGAACCGACATCCAAGGTTGCTGCACCTCTGAACGCTGCTTCTTTCATAAATACGCGGCTGCCCCTAATTACCTCGGCTGCCTTTTCCCAAACGCCAATGGCTGGAAAGGAAAACGGAAGAAAAGGTGAGCCCAGTGTATCTGCGTGCTTGGGTGCTTACATTAATATGGGCTCACCGAGCAGGTACCAATTTACAGATCTTGTGACCAGTACATCTCTAGACCCGTGGGCAGGTGCACGATTGAAACTAAAATGAAGTGTCTCTTGAGTGAATTCTGTCGCGTTCATTGCTGTACGTAATGCACAGTTATGCTACTGACTACATCAGCCTCGTTTTCCACTAAAATGAATCGCAAAAGTGCACAGACAAAATAGAACTTTACTCACCATTCTGCATCATGTGTGAATCGGCTGAGAATTGCCCTTGCGACCACTTTTTACTTGTCACGGCCCTCTTTTACCGTGCCTGGTTTTCGCACCTCCAAAAACTGAATGTCCTCTTCTATCGGTTAAGAACATCGACAAACATGCTCAGAGAAGCGCAAATTTTAGGGAATATAAGGGAGCTTTCTGCAACATTAATTCCATTGTTGGCGCACAAGTATTCAGAATGCTTGCCCCATGTTTCATAACAATAATTTATTCGAGCAACCTCTGGGTCAAGGCAGTCTCAACTTAAAGCAGTCAACATTCCATCAGTCCGTGCTCTGCGCACTCGAGTACGGTAATTACTTAAGAAGCTTCAATTATGATAGTGTCACTAAACACGCGCTGTGGTCGACCTGCTGATCAAAACGTGTAATTGACGTTGCCCACCTTTAATATGCGCTTTCGCAGAAATGACAATTACGATCGCTATTGTTATAGTTAGACTACATGCTCCACAAAAGTGTAATATTCTCTTCTCTGCAGTATGGGGGGTATCTTCCCTTCCATACTGTATGCATTGAATACGCTTCGCTCTTGTTACTTCTCGTAGAGGGACTACAGGTTGGGCACTAAAACGCTAGGTAATCATCCCGTCAGCAATTTTCATGTCAACGTTACATTTTTTAGCTTTCTTACAGCTAAAACAACCGCAAGAGGTGCGTTATGAGCCGACAGAAGTACTAAGCACTCACTGCATGCCTCCCGGAGCGAATGCGTTCGTTATTTACACATCTAGAGCACTACCATAACTTTTTTTACGAAAGAAGATGCATTTTGACGTCCCTTCTCGATTTTTTTTCTTTTAATGTCTTCTCCGTCGCGCCCAACATGCCAGTCATATATCGCTATTTTTTCATGCCTTGTTTCCCCCATTGTTGACGGTGGCCCCCTGTATTCGGCAGCGACGGCCGAGTGAGGTACCACTGAATTTTTAAACAAGCCCTCTTCAAGCTTCCGCGCTCATTACAACCTCATCGCCTGACACCCGACAGAGACATACACTGACAGCTACGACACGGGGAGATTCTGAAGCCCGTCGTTCGCAATATACTCGTTCAGTTCCATTTTTTCTTACCATGAAGACCGGCCTCTACGCATGGCTTGATAATTTATACTCTTTTTCAATGTTGACGTATGTGGGAAATTACAGCGATAGCACAAACACTTGAACTGAAAGAAACAGTGAAATCGCTTCTTCTACGGTAAAAACCTCACGTGTTGTGGGGGAGGATTTCCAAACGTATTAACAAAACAACGCCACTTCGTTTCCCCCATTCTTATTGGCCCGCTTTTATTTTTTTTTTTTTTGTCTTCCGACGTGTGTTCTCGTACTCCTGTCACCAACCTGACCTTTATATGTAGTTTACCGTACCACTGCGGTGATGCAAATGTTTGTTATAACGTCACCAAGCAATAAACCTAAGTGTGAAACAACGTGCACTCGAAGCTGGCTGAAAAAAAAAAAAGAGCAGATTGCACATCATGGCAGGCTAGGTTTTTACTTTTCTTTCTTTTTTTCTTTTGTTTCTTAGTACGGCGGTGGGCAGCCTTCCAACCCTCAACGTCAGAAGACAGAGAGTTAATATTATTTCTTTGTTTTGTTAGAGAGTGTGGCCTCATTTCGCAAAAGCAAACAAATGGCTCGCAACCTGGAGCTGCTAACGCACAACGACATCGTTGCCAGCGCAAATCTCCCTGTATTTTTTTCTTTGTGTGTCTACAAATGTATAGAACGATTCCACAAAAAAAGGAAGAAAGCAGGATGATACGTATAGTACAGATTGCTTGCCCTGTAACTCCGATATAATCATGTGATTCCTTCAGCAGCGGTGATACACTTACAGAGAGCCAACGATCCCGTTTACGTATGTCTGTCAATACGGTGCAGTCAATGAAGTGCTATACAGCGGAAAATAACGCGCGCAGTCGTGTTTACTTCCAATCCGTTCGAACTGTGTTGTCATGTGATATTCGTATCTATTCCAAACAGCGCTGATTATTTTCATCTATGACATGTTTGTGAATACAAACGAAAGCACTTGCAAGCTGCGTCCGATTACAAGAATCGAATGGATGAGTTCACGGTGTTGAGATGTCTACGCAGTTACGCCACGACCGCGAGAGATACGTATTACTTTTCTCGCGAGGCGAACATCATTGCAAGTCTACATTAAGGGACTCGTCTTCGTTGTGAGGAATTCACAATATTTCACAATAAAGTGAGTCACTTTATGAATGAAATTTACTTATATCGGCGAAATTACAGTTGGATGTATCCCCCGTAGCGGGCAGATATCGGTGTGCTTTAGCAACATCTATCTATCTATCTATCTATCTATCTATCTATCTATCTATCTATCTATCTATCTATCTATCTATCTATCTATCTATCTATCTATCTATCTATCTATCTATCTATCTATCTATCTATAAGCCGTTAACCACCGTTGCAATGCACACGCTCTGCTCCTTTCTTTTTCTCGTCCCGGCCAGCTTCCATCCCCGACTACCCGCCATCCTTTGGCAAACCACAAGCAGGCCACGCAAGCATAGTAGAATAAGAAAACACACGCTCGAATCGAGTGTCCATATTCTACGCCTATTTGGTGACTACACAAGGCCACGGGGAGTGGTGTTCTACATTGGGTTTTCTTTCTTTCTCCCGCCAAATTCGTTCCAAATCACCCCACCTTTCTCCCTGCCCCATCTTTTCGAGTCTATCCCCTCGTAAGCTTTCCTGCTCCATAGCGAGGGGCCGGATCAGCATCAAGCAAACAAGGGCACGTGTGATTCGGTTGACACTCAGTTTGATGAAATCTATTGCGGCTCCACGCCGAACACCGAAGAATGAGGCGACGCAGCGATTGCGATCGCGTGTTTGGAGGGGGTGAGCTCGGCATAATCTGCAAGCTGGGTTCGCTTCTCCGCTACGTTGGGTGGATTGCTGTTGTGTCGCCAACGGAGTCGCAATATGGGGCGCAGGAAGGGAAGCCAGCCTGCTTCCGTCACATACCCGGTGCGCATGAGCCACTGTGAATCACCGTTCCGTTTTCGTTCCGGAACGAAAAATAAACGTTCCGTAACGGTTCATAACGTTATTTTTTTCAATAATAAGAACGAACAAAATACTTAATATTAAAAGTACCTTTTAAAAACAGCAAAAGTTACTGAACTAATACATAAAAATGCGATAATAATTGTTGGGATTTTACGTGATAAGGCCACGGTGTGACTATGAGGGAAGTCGCAAAAAGTTTCGAAGCGAGGACACAACAAAAACTTGGTATTCATTTTTCCTCAGTTTGAATCCCGAATTTTCGTCAAAGGGGGCACACGATTCTGAGAAGCAGCAGGTCATCAAGTGTACTCGCCGATAAGCGAGGCAGCTGCTCTGACAAAACGAAAGTGAGCGCCGAAAATGCCCTCTCAACGCTGACTTGTGTGGCTGGCACACCAAGGGCCACTTGCGCTAACATGTACAGCTCCGGTTGCCGCTCTTTGCGCTCGTCTCAAAATTTCAACACATAAGCGACGACAACGGGGCCATCCACGGTTTGTAATTCATGAACAGTCACTCGGTTTCAATCGCCTCACCGGAGAGACAGTGCTAGAAAGTAAACGCAAGTTTGAAGCTCCCGCTTCCTACCCGACGTCTGCTTCAAATACTTTTCCAAATCTTCTACTCGCTCCTTCGTGCTTTATGCCGCTTCTTTGCAACGTCCCTCTAACGTTCATTCGACAAGCATCGCTGGCTGCACAGATGCCGTGCGTGTTGCACAGTCGGAGGAAAGGCGTCGCCTGTAACCGCTGTGACACATAACATAGACCTATGCCGGCACTCAATGTTGGACAGCTGCGCTACGCAGGCGTCAAACACTGCCTGTCGACGTTGCTTGACACTGCGCAAGTGTCAAAACGATGGGGAAGTTCAGATAGCAAATTCAGGAAGATGGGAAGGTGGCGGTGTTCATAGACACAACTCGTTGCAGGTTGCAGGGTGTTCTGTGGAACATTTCAGTCTTCACCGCAAGAGGAGTTGAAAGAATCGGCCGAATTCTGTCACGAAACTTGGGTGAAAAGCTATAGGCATGTTTTCTTTGTTAAATAAGGTCTACTGCTGGTTCGTAGGTTGTAGCTATTTCACAAACACAGCGCAGGTTCGTAGGTTGTAGCTATTTCACAAAAGAAATTGCTTCGATATTTGTGAACTAATTACGTTACGCACAACGTGAAGTTCGTCACTATTGTGTTGACGAGCGCACTTTCTCCCCTTAGTATCACGGGACAGCCTTCCTCAGCATTTTGCGACTCGCCTTGTCGCTTGCGCAGGACGCGCGAACTCACATGCTGCTTTAGGAATGATGCTAACTGCTCCACAAGCCTTACAGGCCCGACACGTGCGATTGCGCACTTTCCGGATTGTACACGAGTATCAGGGATAACACTCGAACGTACTTTGAGGCATGTATACAAAACCCGACGCATCTCGCCGCTGCTCCATTTTGCGGATGACCGACGACTGTTACAGGGCGAATTTCAACGCTTGGAATCCTGCTTCCTTCATCGCCCCGACTATGTCACCATATTTGCTTCGAGTACGCGGCGGCTCGTTATCTGACTTGCTTTTTGGTGAAATTAACCGCTAATTATGGTCAGCAGAGCGCAAAAAATGCAATAGGCACTTGGGCCTGAAAGAGATGACACGTAACAATTAATTTCCCGCTCGTAATATCAATTATACAGGCAAATCTTTAGCCAATATCGTTGAGAAGAAAAGGCAGTACTCCATATATTTAACAGTATGTTGATCGGAAAACAGTGATGCCCCAGCAGGCGGCCAGAAGTGTCCCCCAGCGCCTTATAGCAATCGTGCTACAGCAAGCAGCCGCCTATCGTAGCTCCGACCGCATAAGCCATGAAAGAACTGCGTACCTGACGACTGCTCACACCGCTTCACACCATTCACATTTTTGTGTCGAGTAAGCACAAGTTTGCTATGACCTGACCATGACATTGTACGCTCTTCTAGTATTACCAGCTTCAAAACAGCGATTACGTGTCTACAGGTCTAGTCTTATTGTTGACGCCCGTCCCTCATGTAAAACCACTTTACTGGAGCCTCTGAGTTCTTGTGAACAAATAGATATTTAATTAAGGAGTCGGGAAAACACTGGAGGAAAACACGGGAGGAAGCTACGCGAAAGAAAGCAAGTCGCTTACGTAGATTTGCATTAAAAGTGAAACTGGAGAATAACTTGACAGCAGTGAAAGAAATCGTCAGACCAGAAAACAATAAAACAGGTACTGACAACAAGAAATAATCTCTAAAAAGATCGCGCAACATGACATAGTCTTCGATGAACCAGAGTCCCTTAACCACAATATTCTACTTGTGCAGCACAGTACGGGCGTTCTGATCGCTTTGCAGTGGTCTCAGTCGACCATAGTGGCAAGCTCCTAAGTGCTGCGTCGGTTAGAAACGTTTCGGCAACGATTGCTGAGCAAATTGCCATTGCTGTAGCAATGAAGGACGTATCGCGTCCAAATGTCTTCACGGACTCGCGGTCCGCTGCCAGAGCTTTCGCCTCGGGCTCGATCTGGCGGGAGGCAGCAGCTATCCTCGGCAGCGAGGGGGCTGCCGGGTTTCACACCATAACATGGTTCCCGGCCCACATGGGGGCCAACGTACACCCCGATGTCCCCAACGCCAATGAGTTTGCCCATGACCGTGCGCGAGGTTTCACTCACCGCGGCGGTCCCGGCGAATTCGCGGGCGGGGATGCCGGCAGGTACAGGGACCCGCTCCTCACTTTTCACGAGATCGTGACTCATTATCATCTCTCTCGGAGGGTCTTTCCACTTCCTCACCCTAAACTCACTCGTCCGCAGTCTTCGGCCTTCAGGATGCTCCAAACGGGGTCTTTCCCTTCGCGAGGCAGGTTTAGTAACTTCTCGCCCAATGTTGAACCGCATTGTCCGAACTGCGGAGAGGCTTACTGCTCACTAGCTCACATGCTCTGGCAATGTCCTGCGTTACGTGACACAGAGTTCAGCAAAGAAGAGGACTGGGAGGAAGCCCTGAGAAGCGGCGACCTTTCGGTTCAACTTCGGGCTGTCCAGAGAGCCTGCGAGAGGGCGGAGGGCCACGGTCTTCCTGTCCCTGCGTGGGAGCGGCCCGCAACTGCTACAGGATCCCCCTAAAAGGGGACGTCCAACTGCAGTTTCTCAGGACAAAAATAAAGTTCTGTGCCTGCCTGCCTGCCTGCCTGCCTGCCTACGCTTTGAGAATAACGTGGAAACAATATTCGTGGTTCTACTAAACACAGAGAATAAGCTTTCGCTCGTGACATTTAGCAGTACCAAACGCATTACCACTAAATCCGAGGTTCGTCTGATGCCAATCCTCACTTTCTGTCTGCAATCATGCCTCTCCGCAGAAGTTATGCCACAAGGAGAAACGCGTATGACTCCCTATACGAGCCCGCATGATGATGATGATGATTGTGGTTAGGTTAAAGAAGGACGCCAATTTCTGAAGCCTATGTCGGGAGCGCGGTTAAGCGTCCGTGGGGGCATAGGGGAAAGGGAGTGACAGAGATAGAATGGAGAGAAAATCTGTAGTGGAGGGTTCCGGAAATTTTGACAACCTGGGGTTCTGTAACGTGCACGGAGACCTCACAGTACACGGGGCTCTCAGTTTGGAAGCACATTTTTCCTGTACCCCAGTGTTCACGCTAGCTCTTTTTTCTTCAGGTTTTCTATCTTTTATTCATCTATCACCCTCTTCTTCTCTTCTGGAGTCAATGGTTCATTACCCAATAGCGGAACGGCAAAAGAAGTGATTGAACGCGTTGGCTGAGAGCACAAAATAAGGGGGGTGGGAAGGCACGCTGGAACTTCTACGTGTGAATCAAGACGCAACCACGGGGCTCTCCGAGACCTATCTTTCTTTAGAAACAGTCGCGCGCTGTTCGGCCCTAAATTAGGAGGCGGCTAATTCAAAGCTCCTGACTGTGATGGTGTCGCGTTTGTGCGAGCAGCGAAAAGCGCTTCCTAAGATTCTTAAAGAAGTATTGGTGCGACTTACGAACTTCATTAAAGTCGCCCTCGACGTCACACGGCATCGGGTCTTACGGAGGGGTCTTTTATGTGTAGTGCTACTTACGGGTTTCGTTAGGGGGGGGGGGGGGGGGGGCTGAGAGAGAGAGATGATAAATTCAAAGGATGCCGCGGTGAATGTGCGAACGTGGGCCCACGGCGTAGTAGTACTAAACATGTCAACACATGCCTCTCACAACATTGCAATCCCGCGAGCGATCATTGCGGTTTTCGAGTGAAATCCTTAAAGAGAGCGGCTTATGCCCCCATTTGAAACCGTAAAAATGGCAAAAAGATAGTTGTGATCATTCTAAGGGTTAGGGTAGATGTGAAATATCGTGAACATGCAGTAGCGCTCCATGTAACTGAACTTCACACTGATCTTCACTCGGTATAAAGGAGAAGCCGATGTGCGCCTTAAAGGTTTGGTGGAAATTATACTGTTTTGCCTACGACGCTGCTGAGCAAGTCGGTTTTGTTCTTTTCGCCACGCTGTTCTTCTAGTATCTTTGCGTCGCCTACCCATGGCAACCTGGAATGAACTTATAAAGTTGCCAGACTGGTCGCCGAGCCGCCGCTAGAATCACCGACACCGGGCGCGTTCGGCACGACCGCGGGGAAGCGCGGTCGGCGTCGGCAGCAGCTGTGATGATGATGATAATGGTTCGGAATGGATGCTAATTTCTGCACCCCATGTAGGGAGCACGGCTAAGCGTCCGTGGGGGCGGGGGAAAGGGAGTGAAAGGGATAGAGAGGAAAGGCCGTAGTTGAGGGCTCCTGAAATTCAGACCACCTGGGGTTCTTTAACGTGCACTGACAACGCACAGTACGCGGGCCTCTGGCATTTTCGCCTCCATCGAAAATGCGACCGCCGCGGCCGGGATCGAACCCGCGTTTTTCGGGTGGCAGCCGAGTACCGTAACCACTACACCACCGCGGCGGACAGCAGCTGTACGCGTCCCACTATGGCCTGCTTCACTGCTCCTCTCTACCTCTCTTCCGCTATGCTGCGCTACGCTATAACGACGGCGCTTCCAGTGCGCGCGTGCTTGAGTGCAACGTACTATCCAAAAAACGCGGGTTCAATCTTGGCCGCGGCGGTCGCATTTTCGATGGAGGTGGAAATGCCAGAGGCTCGTGTACTGTGCGTTGTCAGTGCACGTTAAAGAGCCCCAGGTGGACAAAATTTCCGGAGCCCTCCACTACGGCTTTTGTCTCCTTTCTATCCCTTTCAGTCCCTTTCCCCTATACCCCACGGACGCTTAGCCGTGCTCCCGACATGGGCTTCCGAAACTAGCGTCGTTTCCTTAACCGAACCACAATCATCATCATCATCATCATCATCATCATCATTATCGTCGTCGTCGTCGTCGTCGTATCTGTCCGCGCAACAAATGGAGAAGTTTCTAGATAGATTAGACAAGCGGATTCTTGTCCCGCCTAGACACATACAGCTATCGCTGTAACAGACCTGCAGAAATGCCTGTTTCGGCCCTGAAAGCTTACACGCCAGGTGGAACAGTCGGTCCATATTTAAAACCAAGCCAGCGTTTTTGAGCGTATGCAAACGCCGTCTGGTGGCTTAAACGTGATGATAATATGACGAGAGTGTGCCTCCTTTATCTTTTGCACAAGCCTCGTCACTTCGAAGCAGTGGCGCGTGCAGAGGCAGCCGCCAAAAGCAAGCAGCGCGTCACACTGTGGTTATAAGAGCGGCACAGTAGAGACTTCCCATAAGGAAAGCTGGTAATCTCGTTATTACAACCCACACTCGGCAGCACGGAGGGGCGCCTGGAAATTGTCACGGCTCGCAGAGCAACGCCCGTGTTCACGCTTACATCATATCCCTGGGTACGAGGCACAGATCTTGCGACATTAGCCAAGCGATATGAGTGCGTTCAGCTTTTTATAAAAGTCTGCACATGAAGAAACAATAGCAAAAGAGTTCGAAAAGAATGAGAAAGGTCCTTTATATCGCTCCACGCGCTACATATTAGGCCTTCGCCCACCACTTCCTTAGCACTACAGTATTAAAGAGCTCTTTTCTAGCCACGCGAGCGAAACGGTTCACATGTAGGCTGGGACGTAATCTGGTGCGCTTGTGCGTGAAGATAACAAGTCTGTGCTTCATAAAGCCAACTGCACTTTTCTTTACTGTTAGGTTGCAGGGCTCAACGATGCTTTAGAATGCTCGTGCACCAAATTGTTGCTCTGTTATTGTGTGTTCAGGCAGAAAGGAAGACCAATTCTTCTCGCATCAAGGTTGTATAAATTGAAACGTGGTTCGTGTTTCACTGCTAGAGACGACAAATAAAAAAAAGCATGCGACAGAAGCGAAACACTTTCTTCCCAAATACTTGATCTCTTAAGCACATCGCACCAAGCACACAAAGCGTGCGAAAGCTACTTTTATACATAGTAAATTCCCATATCTGAAAGTCCTTACCAACGCCGGCACTGTTGTGACTATTGCACTCTCATAAGGCCATAAGCCCACAGGGAGGCATTAGATAAATAAAAACACAAAAAAGAGATTGTTGGTGAGCGGCGGTACAATATGCAGCGCCATTTTATCTTATCAAAAGCGTAAATCAGTTATTTATGTTCGTTATTTTCGTTTAGTGCTATCTTGAACACAAGATGGCTTTCAGTAATAGGCCTTTCTATACATAGTATAATTAACATTTAAGCATGCATCTATTACAGTTCGCTCATCATGTAGCGCAGTGCACACGATTGATGTCTTCAAAGAAAGGGCAATACCTACAACGCTTACCACGACTCTTAGTGCAATACTGAACTTTCAATGCTTAAGAGAGAGAGAGAGAGGTAAGGAAAGGCAGGGGAGGTTAACCAAACGCGCGCTCGGTTTGCTACCCTGCGCTGGGGAAAGGGATAAAAGGGTGGAGTAGAATGAGAAATAGAGGAAGAGAGAAAGAAGAGCCCAATCACGCGCACACTTGCACTAGTACAGTCTCTAGAGACGATTAAAATGCCTAGGGAACCTAGGGACCTAGGAAATCTTGGTTCTATATTCCATAAAAATGACAGCGAGTAAGTGAAGCAAGTGAATAGCCGTCGGTATCCTCGACACGGCACAAAACCAGCAAGTCCACTTGCTTCGCCAAGCAATTTGCACCACTGTGTTATGCCTCAACACCTAAAAAAGATCTATTCTCATAATCAGATGTTGTCAGGGGACGTTCCACAGGATGTATTGAGGACGTCACAAAGAAAGCATACGTCATGACATAATCAGAGCCTCACCTCTGACGTCATTGACATTTCACAGTAAAAGAGCTTCATTCGATGCCGAATTTCTCACAGAGGTTCCTACGAACGAAGCCAATTCATGCTGTAGGAAACACGTCACTATTTGGGTAGGAGTCGAACCAACGCGACGAGGTGCCAAGAAAGCACGCTAGCACTCATTCACGACTGCTCACGGCCACTGGCCAGCAAACCCATGAGTCCACTCTCTCACACGCCTTCAGACTCAAATCAACCGATGAGTTTTGGTCTGAGTGAGTTCGCCTCTACAAAAAATTTACACGTTTTATCCCAGAGCGAGTTTAGCTACGCAAATTTTTCGTGAGTTTGAGGCTGAGTGAGCCGGGTTGAGCGCGGTATTCGTGAGTTTGAGCGAGCCCGCTCGAGATGTGTAATAGTGACTGAGTCCGAGCGGTTCTGGATGGATAAAATTTTGGTGAGTTTGAGTCTGAACCAGTCCGTCGGGGAAGGCTATTTGGTATTCGTGAGCCTGAGTCGGTATAAGCCTGGCCGAGCGAGTATCTGCGAACCTGAGGAGTGAGCCCGGCTATGTTGAATTGGGAATTCGAAAGAGTCTGAGTACAGTGAACTTAGTGAGCCATAGCGACTATGATTTATTCTATTTTATTTTTTTGCCGACTTGTGTGCAACACCCAATCTAAATTTCAGTTGTTGGGCGAGTGACTCGGTGATGTGACCAGATTCCTTCGCTAACACACATAACCTTTTACTACATGCAATGACATCAGACCTACATGTCATACGAATCGCAATAAGCACAATTTTTAATTTTTCGAGTTTCTCTCAATGACACACGTGCACCCACATAGCATGTACGCCAGCGAAGCATGCACCTGCCCGCATATTTGGTCGATGTGTTGGACTAGGAAGAACATGTATCCTCGTTGCGATTACACACCTGATTTTCATCTGTCGTTGCTGGGGAATAATATCGTGCTATATTTTCCTACGCAGCGTAGCACAAAAATGTGATACTGTCAAACTTCACAGGATTACCTAATTCTGCACGGTATAGATGTCAAGCATATCGGCCTCACTTCACGGCGGAGTACGCGAAGGGAATTGTGTCTATCGGTTTTTCCAGGAAAGCATGCTCGTGCACTCCGTATGACAAAACGCACACAGCCGCTTGTCCGAGATGTCGACGCAGTTGTTTCGTGCAGACATAACATGATGTTTCTCAAGCGGAAAGGCGAACGTAGGTAGAAATGCAATACGAAAAGGCGCGTGTATATCTTTAAAAAAAAATCACAGCATAACCACGGAGTGAATGATGATGAGTAGGCGAAGCTCCGGATGTTCATGGTAGATCGTGCCGAGTTCCAGATTAATTTAGCTAACGCGCACGCTACGAATCCTTGTGGTTCAACTACGCCCGAGTGAAATCTCCCACTGGCACTTTATTGCAAGTCAAGATCCAGTGCCTCTATATATATATATATATATATATATATATATATATATATATATATATATATATATATATATATATATATATATATATAGGGGTGGCCCGTGAACGGTTGTCCAGCGCGAGCAGTCGGTATTTTTCAATCAAGAAACTCGCTAGAAGACGCTGCCTGCGTCAAGCCTGTCTCTCGCGGGTGAGGGCGCGTTGAAGTGAAGTGAAGTGAACTTTATTGCCACATAGATACAAAACATGTTTAAACAGCAAAGGATGGTGAGATAAAAGCTGCATATAGGCAGCTTGACTGGTCCCACCTCCCCGAACAATAACAGCAGCAGCAACATTAACAAGAATTCTCACTTGTCGCAATAATAAAATAGGAATACACAAAGCAAAGCGATAAAAAAAATTCAGTGAGAAACACACATTTTCACAGAAGCTAGGTTGGTATTCGTAAAATTAGTTGACACAATGTCTTTTTAGAAAGATGACGTATGTTGTCACCGCATAGTTTATATTTGTTTAATGTTGAAGGAAGACAGTAGGAGAGAGTTTGAAAACCGTAGTTTGTGCGTGGTCGCGGAACTGCCCAATGTTCTGTGTGTCGGTTTAAGCGAGATGATTGGTTGATTGACAAGTTAGCGATATTCCTCATATGCGTACTGCCCTTAGTCATTTCATGTTTAAAAGAACTCATAAGCTGATACTCATAAAACTGGTCAACTCGGATAATTTTAAACTTCAAAAACAGATCACGCGAGTGTTCATTGTAAGGTACATCAGCAATAGCCCGTAAGGCTTGCTTCTACAGTGTGACTAGATGATCTAAAGATTGTTTTGTGCTGTTTGACCAAACGAGGTGGCAATAGCGCAGATGCGAAGCAAATAGTGCATTATATATCATGAGTTTCTGTTGTATTGGTAGCAGTTTCCGGCATCTGCGCAACATACCTAAGGCTTTGGAAAGCTTAGATTTTAAGTAATCGGTATGGTGGTCCCAAGTCATAAGTTCATGAAAAATAACACCCAATGTTTTAGCCGACGCGGAGAGTACTACTTTTGAATCATTTAGCGTAAGAGACTTCGTGAGATCGCAAGGCGCGGATTTCGCTCTAAAAAGCACTGCTTTTGTCTTAGAGCGAAATCTCCTTCTTTGCGAGCTGGTAGCGCGTTCATCGAAGAAAGAGCGTTTCCATAGTCAACGCGCGCCTTTCGCTCTCTCTCTCTCTCACAAGACAGCAGATGGAAGAGTGAGAGAGCTCGCGCGCCTCCCACACGCGCCCTCCGAGTAGCGCGTTCCTAGTAGGTAACGCGCTATACAACGGACGGACAGACCCAAACCTTAAGGAGCTTCGCCCCTAAAAAATTAGTTATTCTAGTCATTCGCGCGTGCTCTAGCGGAAATAGCGAGAGCGCGCTAGCATGTGTGACAAAGACAGTCGTGGGTTCGATCCCGGACGAAGCGGTCGCATTTTCGATGAAGGCGAAATTACCAGAGTGACTGAAACGTGTCGAGGTACTTCTCGTAGCGTTCCGTTGCCTCCTATAGTTTTGATTGTGCGAAGCATAACGCCGTACAACTGTTGCGTGCCGCTGTGTGGCGCAAACGCAAGGAAGGATTCTGGCAAGAATACGCCACTTGGCATTGCGTTACGTGATTTTAGTGGAAACGTATCTCGTGATCTTGGCCCTCTTTTATATAACGCCTCCCAGAATATACAATTTCAAAAACAGCTTTAAAAGTGTGTTGGAAAGCAGTTCTAAAGATTACACCATCTCCCCGAAGGGGACCATAGGGTGATGCGGAGCATCGCTGGGAGTTTCAACGGTGCATTTAACGGCGGTGTTTACAGGTTTGCAGTGTTTTCGGTGTTACCTTTGCGGTGAACCTTGCGGTGAACCTTGCGTGTTATTACGTTGTTAACTTGGTTCGTTACCACGCATCGCGTGACCGTTGTCAGAGTGTGGGTTGATGCTGATGCGTACTTGCGTCAACCCACTCGCTGACGGAACTGCTGCTTCCATCACACCACACAACCAACTTCTTTCATCGGAGAAGGAGGAGATACTACTGAAGCGAAGCGCGCGCGCTCTCTCTACCCGATTTATTTATTGCAGCAGCTGTTGGAGAGAGGGAAGGGAGAGGAGAGTCGCGCATGCGTAGTGTGAGTGCGGACGGACGCCGCGCGCGCGCGCCCTCTACCCGCTTTATTTATTGCAGCCGCTGTTGGAGAGAGGGAAGGGAGAGGAGAGTCGCGCATGCGTAGTGTGAGTGCGGACGCCGGACGCGTGACATACCCGCGAGCTAGAGATTCTCCGCATCTAAAACGAAAGGCTTTAAGTTAAGCCGAAGAGAAGGGGGGGGGGGGGGATCGATCATGGTAACGGGTCAGTTTGAATGTCGCGGTTGTGATGCAGGCAGAAGCGATGTGGTATGCTAAGCATCCACATCTCTGGTCTCTTAAGCATTCATGATGAGCTTTACGCGACAGGCAGTTGGGAGGCACCTGATTCTGTGTGAGTGTGATGACGTCGTACTTTGATCGTATGGAAGGAAAAAGTCCACATTGATTTAGCTGGCGATAGGACAGTAACCTCCTTGCATTGCACCTAAGAGCGGGGTAGAGTAGGGCGCATGGTTATTTTGTAGTTTTTCCTTTAAGGTCCCCTAGACGTCTCGCACCCTTGCCGTCCAGACACCGTTCTCAGACGCACATTGGACCCCGAACTTCCAAAACTTGTTTAATAAGGAAGACGGAGGCCTTCAATATAGCAGTATACCACTATATTCCCGTGACCTGTTCGGAGCTAGGTTCTGAACTAATCACAGCGAATGTTTTCGAAGGTTAAGGCTGAATAGCTTGCGCCATAAACAAAAACGTAGTTGGTCGCTGCCATAAGAGCCTTCCGGATGCAATAGGACAACTGGCCATGTTCTGGTTTTGCTTTGTGCGCATGACTCGCCTCGCCCTAGTGACATTTAATTGTAATGTTCAGTGTAGTCTCCCAAAGTTTGCACTCGTTCTTAAGGAACTGTTTAGTTCGCTATGAGGACTGTCTAATAACAGTAGAATAACACTGACAACGGTTTTTTTAGTGTCAGTATTATTTGCGGCAATGAAGTAATAAAACATAAGCGAAAAACATTCATGGTTATCCATTGTCTTTTCTGGACGATCTCAGTGAAAGCGTCATTATTTATTTCATGCCTCTGCGGGAATGTTTCTGTTCTAAGTCAGTCACTGAAGCAAGGAGCCCCATATAAGCTGTACCACAGGCTCGATCTGCTTTCCTAGGCGGGTTTTACCACCCTTCTCTTCGGTATCAAATGAACAAACTCAGCGTCAAGTAAAATATGCAGGGGCCAATTTACTATAGGCACAAGCGTGAGTAGGGGAGAAAAGCGATTTCAACCGACAAACAGGTCAGACATATATAATGGACCCTTGAGAACAGAGGCTTTACGCACAAGCTGAGGCGAGAGAGAGGAACGGGAATTTCGAAAGTTCGATATGAGCCCAGGTATTTCGCCGTTATTTCGTGAACCACAAAGCGACACTAACAGAACAAATGTAAGTGTGCAACTAGTGCGCAAGAGGTTTTATCTGAGCTGGGTTTTGTGGCCTTGCACTTCTCGAATGCGGCCTGCGCGTCGCCACGAAAAAAATGCTGTGTATGTCACTTTTCTTTCCAGGCATTGTGCTCAATCCTTTATTCCATGTTGGCTGAGAAACACGCGACAGCTTTCGCTTGTCGAAAAGCGCGTGCGTAGAACTACTCAGTCTGCATATTGAATTGGCGAGCGAAGAATCTCTATGGTGAGGAAAGCACTTTCAAGAAGGGATTGTGGCGGCTTCTTGTGAGTCTCCACGACGACAATCCTCGCCATGGAAGCTCACGACAAGGACATTCGCTTTTCGCGGCTGTATTGCTTCTTCACAGCCGATGGTATTTGCGACTGTCGCCGCTTGCCATTTTTATGGCAAGATTAGGCGGCGAAAGCTACGGCTCGTCTCTATCTTTCCTAGAATCGTCCTCGTTACCATGACAACAGACAAGTTTTTGCGCTGTAAAAGGCTTCTGCTCAATCTTAAACTTAACGGAGTTTGAGTACTGCACTCTGGGTTCTCTCGCGGTTGATGTTTACTCCTGGTACATACAGACGCAATGGCGAATGGGAGGCCTTATCTGACCTTTGCATACCACCACTGGTTGAGTAACTGTAGGAAAAGCACTTTATATTGACAAATCAATTATACAAAGTATTATAAATTTTCCAGTGAATCCGGTTTGATAGTCATAAGGATATGTCACCTACTACCCTTTTATCAGCATATGGTAATTAGATGTTTGTTGCTCGCCTTGGTGGCTAGCATACAGTGTTGGCAACCGTTAATGTCAAGAAGGCCGGATCAATTGCCGGTCGCAGGTTGTGTATTTTGATGGAATGTACGAGTACCGACGCGCTTAGCTTTAGTTGCACGTTAACGAACCCAAGTTCGCCTAAATTAGTGCGAGTTCTCTCAACCGGGCGCTGCTCATAAGAACGTCGTGGCTTTCTCGCGTAAAATCTGAAGGCCTATTATTTAAAGGACGACCTTATACTTTTCATTCAAGGGTGAATTTGAAGGAACAGTGATATGGAAAGAATTGAAAACGCGCCTTTTTTTCACTTGAAATATGCCATAATTTGCCCAGAAAGTTACGAATGTATGTGTAAGGTGAGTGGTGATGGCTCGTACCTTCAATAAAAGGATCATGCTCATTCGTTACGGCCCGATTAACGATGATAAAACCAAGCGTGCCGCGCGGCGACATTTGGTATGCGGGTGCGATACTCGTGTGATTTAGTGTCGGCCTTTTAACCCTGCTCGAGATTACATTCACGTCACGTACTGTACATCTGCGAGATGTTCCGGGTTTGGCTACCACGATTATTCGCTTTCGTCCTTATGTATCTTAAGGGATAGCTCAGGGCAAGCAGGGATTTTTTATATTTCTTGGGAACGAAGGGAAGGCTATACTGGTGAAGTGTGTGCACGTGCATTGTTCCGTGATGTTTTCCCGCATGGCGCGAGTTTCGGCTTGTATACCCTGCACAACTTCCGTACATGTTTTCTTTACTCAATTATTGATATTACCACGCACTCTCAGTTTTATTCTGACACCAATTACATTGAAAGTCCCGGGTATTTCACGTTATTGCGTATACAGCAGTGCCGCCACATTATCAAAGGAGAATGTGGAAATGGCTTCGACAGATGCACAGGGTAGTTTACTAAGAGGAACGACTGAGCTAAGAGAGTGTTTTTCCCGTAATTCTAAAGATACCCGAAAACTTTCACACATCATACAGTGCAATCTAATAAGCATAAAACTCTTGCTAGCTTTAAAAAGACTTCTTCGGCGAGTTTCTGGTAGCTTAACATATCTTGTAGTAGGACAAAAACTTGAAAAACAAAACAAAACAAGAAACTAACAAGGCCGAGGAAAACAGCTGCCTAGTTACAACTTAGCCTTGCCAGGTGCCATGCCATGACAGCATTCCGGCAGTGCCATGTTTTCGTGGGCCGGGGCTAATTGGCTCTCTTCTTTACCGCGGAAGCATGCGCGTACCTCCCTGCCTCTGATTTGGATAAATGACCGCCGCTGCTTGTATGGTAGGAGTCTAGCAGCCAGACGTGTCCCTGTATGTGTTAACGTAGAACGACAAACTGTGCCCAAAGTGACTAGCGCATGTTTATGGCAGGAGCGGGAGTGAAGTGAGGTTTCACAGTGAGAGTACCATGAGGGAAGCGCATGGCATGATGCACGACCTGGGTGTCGCACAGCCTACTGTGAGACAGCGAGACTGCGAAAGTTGTGCGCCGCATTATATGCAAACACACGAGGAGAAGGTTGCTACTCAGCGGTGCTCTGCAAGCACCGCAGTTGTTCTGCACCTGTTGTGATTTATAGGGTTTCGTTGAGGAACACCTGCGAATCTCTGCACGTGCGTGACAGCGATATATTGAGAATATCAAGTGACCGCTGCTCACGATGCGTAGGTGAGAATTTGGAAAGAAGAATGGCAGAGCGAACTCACACGAATTCTTAACCATGTTGACATCTCGCTTTTTTTCGTGATGTAATCTACGCGTTTTAAGAGCAACTTGAAAAGCGAGAGGAAAGCTGCCGGCCACTGTAACAGAGAGCTGCCACACTATATACGCTGACTGATCTTTTAAAACATAACGTTGCCAAGGGAGAATGAATAGGGCAGTGAGAGCCAGCCGTGGTGTAGACTCTGGATTGGGTTTGAGAAAATAGTGTTCTTTGATCACGCCTTTTCTTTCCGACTACTTCTTAAATAGAGTTTTTTTCGTATTGAAATGCAGCTCTTGGAATAAAAGAAGAGTGACCACTCAAATGCCCACTCAAGCTCATTGCGTAAGAAGCAATATAACTTTCTCCGTTTGAGAAAAAACAAACAAACAAGAAAGTGGTAATCGAGGAAATGGAATCCCTAAAGCATTGACAAATCTTCACACGGTATTAGCACACAAATGCTGTGGCTAAGCTAAAGCTAAAAGTCCTTGCCTTCAAACACTACGCCCTTTGTTTAAGCAGTGACAAGCATCGTTTCTACGAATTTCCTAGCACTCTTTTCAGCGGGGAGCGCATCCTTATTTCACACGTATCTTTATTTATGATTGCATACGTGTACATAGATCTGTTCGTTTCTCTTGGTGCATACAGACATACCGCAAAGGTTACTTGCCGTAAGTGAGGCTCCCAGTGGTGGCAAAGCAATTAACAACATTTGCATAAGAACGGCACATTTCGAGCGAACGCCGCTCTCGTCTTCCACGTGCAAAATTCATGGATATCAAGACAGCCTTTAAGGAAACGCCTGGTGCTGCATCCTGCTCAGGTGCAGGATGCCTGCTTCAGCATCCTGTCGAACGTACCATGAGATGTGTGAGCTCTCGTGCACTCACGAAACTCAACCTTAGTTTTTGCCATGTTCCTTCATGTTGTTTGGTAATTATTCTACTATGTCGCAGTAAACCTTTGCTAGTTTTTACCCGCCGCGTAGTCTAGTGGCTATAACACTCGGTTGCTCCACCGAGGTTCGCGGGATCGAATCCCTGTCGCGTCGGCCGCTTTTAGATGGAGACGTTCGATGTTCGTTGTCAGCGCGCGTGAAAGAAGCTGAGGTGGTTGAAATTCGCAGAGCCCTCAAATACGGCGTCTCTCATGCCTACGAGAAAAGTGGGAATTCTGTGCATGGCGTCTCTGGCAGCGCATTCGGACAAAGTTAAGCAAAATGATGTGTGAAGAGAAACCAAAGCGATGACAAGTAGATGCAATGTCTCACAACGAAAGAGTATCCAAATAAATAGCGCCGTCATATGTGTGCAGAGGTCGGAAACACCACGAGATCGCCGGATTTTCAGCTTTGACAAATACTTTGCGGTGTCTTGCGATGGTGCTTTGCGTTTTATGATTCTCGTTCTTTCAGTCCGCTTCGGTAAGTTCTTTCTTGCTGAACGTCTGTGTATGCATTTCGCTGCTCAAGTATGTGCGACTATTTGTTTGAGTATCCAAAACTCCTTTGTTATGCAAGACATCCGTCACAGCTTTTATACAAGCTGCGCGCATTCTAGAACAGGGTCTACCAGTGTTTACCAATCTCCAAGTGTAATTGGTGACCTTGTTCGCAGAAAATTGCTGGCCTAGACGAGTAACTTATATACATTCTTGAATTCCAAAAAAAATACAGCAAGCAATAAAGCCGAAAAAAGCTTCATTATGTGCTGTCTTCATATAGAACCAAAGACACGGCGCTCCTAGAAAATGAGTCATTTTCACGATGTACTTCAAACTCCACGACGATTAATTGCGCTTCAAACCACATGAACGATATTTGCTTGCCTGCAGTATGCTAGTTAACGAAGCGAGGAATAGCGCCTCTGTCACCGATATGCAATAGTTAAATGTAAATTTAGCGCACTGTAATCGTGGAAGGAGTTTGGTGCTATTACAAGAGATGCACAAGGCGGGTTCCGAAGTTGGAAATAAGTAATGAGGATGTCTCGAGGATGTCACAAAAGCTCCACCCCATAATACGGTTGCTTATACGACTCATCGGAAGACCTGCGGTCTCCTGAGCATGCAATTCAAACATAATCAGTGCAGCGGCATTTATCACTCAGTTGAACTAGGTAAACTCTACAGCGTCGCCTTGTACCACGCGCATTTCAGCCGGGAATCACCGGACCACGGAACAAGGTGTGCGGTCCAGGGGAACCGACTGCAGAGGGACGAATGTTGTCGGACTAGCCTGGAGCCACGTTTTCAAATCTGCGGTGCTCAAACTGTGCTCAAACACAAGCACACAAAGAGACGAGCGAGCGGGCTAATTAGCTACCCACACAATTTACAACCCTTCTCCTCCTCCTCGTCTCCTGCTAACCCGCACAAAGTGGTCTCCCGTTGTCCCCGATTTGAATAGGGAGCCGTCGCCTGTGACCTGGACAGCTGCCCCGTGTGATAGCACACCTGCTCGCCGGTGGACAAAAGAGCGCCCGCTGAAGTCCCTCGAATTGGACAAGTACCGCTTTTCAGGAACGCTCGCATTACGTGAACGTTGCGTGTAAGGACGGCCGAGGGAATTTCGCGGTGCTTAGTAATCCGCCTCCTACATGTTTTCCGGCAGCCGTCAGATTTGGTACTGTGGTGGAGCTTTCGCGTGCATGGGTAATCGTACGCTTGTGCTGACGCCAGGTCCTAGCAAGCAGTTTGTGAGTCTTCTCAATCTGGGTGTATTTTCTTTTTTTCTTTGTGGCTTTAGCAGGGTAGTACTTTGTTCATGGAAGCTGTCGCTAGCTTAGTCAGCAACAGGGTAAGAAGTGCCCACCAAAATTTTTCATCGTGGCAAAACCGCAAACAAAGGCGCGAGGAATGCAACTCGCCAACGTATGTCTGCCTAAGCAATTAACGGCGCTGATTTGTACTTGTGCATATCGTTCTTTGGTGCATATTGCTGTTTGTCCAGACATTGGGCTTTTCTTTTTTTTTTTTTTTTATTGCGAAATGGGCTTGCCCTTAAGGCATAGTTTCGCTCAAGGGTAACTTAAACGTTGCTTTAAATGCCTCGTTGTAAGTGGACCAGAGCTATCGATCTCTTGAAATCGGCTGTGCATGACCACAGCTCGGTCGAACTCGTACAGCTGAAATGACGCAGCGGAAGGATGCAGTACAGCGTAAATGACGAAGTACTCATATAGAACACAGCGGAGAGTTTACAATGCTTTTTTGCTCACATGGAGTATTCGCTCTGCCGCAATGAAATCGCGGGTATGCGCTGCCGAAAATCGTAGTGCTCTGACACCGGTTAAGTGCAGCAGGCTGCTAAAATGCGCAAAGTGACAATACTTAAGCGCAAGGGAAGGGGTCAAGGGCTCGTTCTTTATTTGTTAGAAACAACTTAATGAGCATCTTTGTCTGTAATGGCTTCTTTGTCTGTTTGCTCATTAAGTTGATACTTAAGCGCGCCTTTCATAAGGCATCCTTGAGCAAGCTCTACCCAAATGAATGTCCGATTGTGGAACTTAAATTTTCTCGTTACAATGGGGCAGCAAGTGCACCTTCTGCGTAGGTAATTGAGTAAGGCGGCTCTCTGTATTTACCAATGCCACTGTCACTATTCTTCGACGTGACGTGAGACGCGCATGATGAATCTCATAAATGGAGAAATGTTTCTGTGAAACAAGATTTACTGACTCACCCATACACGTACTCGCGATCTATTTTTCAGTGTATGGGCGCACACCCGCCCTTGTAGCTTAGCGGCTACAGCTATTGTCTTGTTAAGCTCGAGGTCGTGAGATCGAACCCCGGCTACGGGGGCCGCACTTCGATGGAGGTGAAGTGCAAAAAAAAAGTGTACGTAATTTAAAACCACGGTAAGGAGGCACAATATTACTATTATTACGAGCACGCACGAGGGACCCGCAGTGTTCCGCGGCTCTTACGCATGGATGTTCAAACAGCGCTGTGCCATTGCTTCCCTTCACTCCAATTTTGTTTTCTTGATTGATTTGTGAGGTTTAACGTCCCAAAACCAGCTCTTATTATGACAGACGCCGTAGTGGAGGTCTCCGGAAATTTTTAACTCCTGGGGCTCTTTAACGTGCACTGACATTGCACAGTACACGGGCCTCAACATTTCGCCTCCACCGAAAATGCAGCCGCCGCGGCCGAAACTTAGAGCGCTTACAATGCCGAGGCGGCAATATACAGCGGGAAAGTAGAAAAAGATGTCCCAGGAACTGTTGGCCCGTTGGGGAGATCATCTAAGCACCCTAACCATGGCTAAACCCTCTTTCTGTACTGTGCGTTTATGCCTTTCGGACAGCTGCTGGATGGAATGTGGGCCAGTAGAGAGAAAACGGGGCATCTGCTTTAGTAGATCCTCTGTGGCGGGACGTGTCAACGGTTATAATGGCGTATTCACAATTCAAATACAGTTTTAGTTCGAACTAGCCGTTTTCTTGGTATATGAAGAACACTACGGCGTTTTTTTTTTTTAACCGTATTTCAAAGGCGAGCGTAGACTTAATACTCGCGTTTAGTGTGCATTTAACTATGTGCACCTTGTGGTACTGTAGTTCCTTTGCTTTAGTTTTCGTAACTGCCAAAATTTCTAAGTAAATTTGAAGACGCACATCTTGGTACGTTGGTTTTACCGCATCGATGCTGAGCTATATCAAGGAACTGCAGAGCAGCACCCGGTGCCGTCTTTTTCAAAAGCAGAGTGCATGCGTTTCCAGGATCACCCAAGAAAGGTCCTCGACACCGTACCAAAATGCTTCGCAATTTCCACGTTCATTCGCAACTTTGCTACTACGAAGCCCTTATCCCCTATGTAAACGCTCAGCACGGATGTCGGCTTTAGTCCAGCTCTTTTTACATGCTTCCCTGCATGCTTTTTCTTAGTGCCTTCTGTTATATAGACCACCATGCTGGGCGAGCTCTTCCATAAGAAATATATTTTGGAATTTTCTACCTATGCTTTTTCCAAACGTTTACTAGAACGGACGAAGGCGTCATTGAAAAATTACTGAAATCTTCTGGCAGTACAATTTAAATTAGAATATTTTGTGAATAAAATCAGCAAATGTCTTCCAAATTTTTCAAAGGAGCACTAGTGGATTCGCTGTGGTAGCCTGTCGGCTAATCTGTCAGCTTGCTTAGCTGGAGGTCTCCGGTATGATTCCCGGCCTCGAAGCCCGCATATCAAGGGGGTGAAACGAAAAAAAAAAAAAAAACACCAGCGACCTTAAATTTGTGTGCATGTCAGAGGACGCTAGATAGGAGAATATATTCCGGGTGTAAACCTTGGCGTTGTTCATAATCAAACAGCGATAATAAATCGCAAAGCCCCCGTAATTATTCTTTTATAAATCCTGGTTAAAAATGGGGAATATATCTGTACTCGTAACCTCAATGCTTAATCTGATGATGTAGATATTTCTTTGTTTGTTCAAATTATACAGGAAGAGCGAGCTTGAACAGGTCATGCGCAAACTTTCGGCACTTGGTCGTTCCAAGGCGTTCTCCAGTTAGCGCAAACATCTCTCACGCCTTTTGAGCACAGCCATTAATCACAGTCGTCCGTGAGAGCGCTGTTCTTGCCTCTGCGCTACTAAATAAGCGAGCTCAGTTTGTTTCCTTCCATCTCAGCGCAACAAGTTTCCTGTAAGAAATGATTTAACAATCCTTAACCTTAACTTACTACGCGTTTTATGAAAACAACTGTTCTTCATTTTATCACTGCTTTCATGAAAGAGTCCAGCATTAGACACCAAGACTTTTTTGAACACGCAAGTTAAGAAACCTGATATATATCGTATTCCAGAACAAATTATGGTAATCAAACGAAAAACTATTTGTATCTCCCACCTGACAAAGCGTCAATATTAAACGTCATTTGGAGCAGAACATACAGCTTAAATTCGCTCTTGATCCTGTGGATAATTGTGCCAGGCCCTTTTAATCTGACAAATAAATTGCATATTAATACTTTTGAAGGCAAGTAGTTTACAAGAAGACATGATAAAAAAAATCTAGTATCTTCAATCTCGTCATCTAAGCAACACTCTTTACGACTCTGTTGTAATGAACTCCTTTCAACGTGACTAGGAAAAAAAATCAGACAAGGAGGAAACCTCAGCTACAGGAACCAAGAGGGGATTGCACAAGTAAGAGTAGTTTTATTCTCCCTGCAAATCTTGACTAAGTCCCGTGGCAGTTGTAAAGCGAACAGTAAACCGACGGGGTGTGCTTTGAATGTTTGCTTGGCAGAGTCATGTGATTTCGTCATGTGCAAACTTGCGCGGCGGAGAAGTGCCACCTGCTCCGTTCCTTCTCCGTAGGAGACATAAAACGTTTCCGCAAAGCTTCTTTTACGATGCGCCTTAGGCTTGCCTTAACGTGGTAACCAAAACGAGCTTTTCAAATTAGTGGAGCACGCCCGCCCTGTTCCGCCCAAACAAAGCAAGGTTTGCACCGAACCGCAGCGCAGCTCCATGTGCAGTTGTAACACGCGAGAAATGTGCGTCACCCTGGATAAGAACAACACCAAGTCGCTGCTGCTGCAAGTACTCGAGTATTCCTACGAGGATGCTTCACTGCCGCATTCCTTTCTTCAAGTTGCGTAATCTCTCGTTCCGTTTGCTGCGTGACTTGGATATTGCGTGACGTGCGTTCCCGGAAATCTGGAGGGCGTAACGCCTTGGCTCCTATTGCAGTTTGAAGCGGTGCTTTTATCTCAGCGATAAGCAAAAAAAAAACGCAAAACAAAGCTAGAGTTGCGTCTTAAAAGAAGACTGCTGGCACGCACGACGTCTCGAATAGAGAATTTTCATCGACCAAAATTTCTGTATTGTATGCTCGAAATAAGAAGCAATAATATCTAAATGCATTTCCTACTTCATTGGCAAACCGATGACTCAGCACAAGCTCCATCACAGTTACACGGCACGGGTAGTAGTAACAAGCGCAACTACTGCAATCGAAGATGGAATCCCCGACTCAAGAGAGCCTACTGTAATAGCTGTACAAAGGAATGGTGCGTTCAGTATGCTATATATCTCTAATGAACTTGCATATGAAATTTGGAGGATTGGGCCTGGTTTGTGATAATAAAGACGCATGCACGCTGCACTAATGTTATAATTTAAAAACACTTTCTTCCATTAATTTATACTAATCCGTAAGAACTGTTTAGAAAAAGGGAGCAAGTGCAGCAAAACGGCATGCCAATACTACATGAAACGATAGGTGCCGAAGATCTTTTTAAGCTTTACCTCCTCTCTGACAGCGCAACACATAACAATGACAGGGAGGACCTCCAAAAATAATAAATCGCTTATTTAACTAGAGTTGCCATCGTTCACGTAGCATTATAGCAGACACATCTCTGTTCAGGAGAACAGCAGCGAGACACCGAAGATATGTACCACAACGACGACCTCGTTGAAAATCACTGAGGGCAAAGTCCTCAAAACATACGCTTAATGCTGCGCTCATTCCACTAGCCCCCGCACTCCCCCCTAAACTTCTTTCCTCAGAATCTTGATCGCTTCCTTTTTTTAAACACTTCTTATTAACTCAGCGGTCCTGGGATTGCTTCCAGCTGGCAAAAGGTGACTGTAATGTTTCTCTGTCTTATTTCCTTGTCAGTTTTATCAAAATGACGCATTTACATGTCTGTTATACATGCATATACGTTCTTCATGAGCAATTTTAAAATTAGGGATGTGTGTTCACGAGTTCTGAATTCTATTATAACTAGCTAGGTATATTGCTTAACACACAAATACTGGAGGTTACTGCGCTAGACGTACGTCCGTTTCTTACAGCAAATAAGAAACGCCCCTCGGAAACATTCCCTTGCACATCTGTGCTCACAGGGCCTAAGATCCTGGACAAATCTGCTCTTCTTCGCGAGCTGTATGATCGTGACGTAATGGAAACTGCGAGGACGAGAGCAGAAAGCCGTGATTCTTTGGGATGAATGAAAACAAAAAATAATTTAAACGCAGGACTAAAACGTTTTACGCTAATCGAGTCGAAATGAAATACCGATCTCAAGCTTCAGGCCCCTCTCCCCCATTTTCTTTTCTTATTGCATAGAAGAAGGGACGTGCAAAGTTGGTCACTGCGAGTCAGCGTTGCAGGAAGGAGCCGCAGAGTCAGCGTGCAGGAAGGAGCCGCAGAAGGCGGCAACCCAAAGCAATAATGGGTCAACTGACAACATTGCTACAGTCTGGTGCTCCAACAGCAGCCGACAGTAATCAATCACTCGGAATGTCAGCAATGCGAGGCTTAATGCATTCGCAGGCGCCTCAGCGCCTTCTTCCTCCCGCAATAGGACCGTCGTTAACTCGAAGCCTTCTCGCACACAGCGGGGTGAAACAGCGCCCGACAATTCCCAAATGGCCGGAGCGGGCCCAGGACAACAATGCCAACCTTTAGTAGGAGGTGAAAGTACGCCACAAGAAATAGAAGAGTGCAAGAAAATGGGAGTAGAAGATAAGGCTTAAAATGACAATGCCATGCACATATTCGGATACTAGAAAAAAGGAGACAACATGAAAGAATTCATCGAGTTGCATCCAATGGGAACAAATGGAGTTTGCAGAATTTCCCAGGAGTTTACGATAGCATCTCGGCAACCCACCGCACCTTTCGTTATGCGCCCATTCAGCGCTGCCATTGTGACGCAGGGTGGCTGAACCTACACACTCGTCTGCGACTAAAGAAAGAAAGTCAGTCTTAGGCTCTCAAACTAGAATTAAGAGAGTGTTTGGACGGAATAGAAAACAAGTTAATCGATTTCCGAGTCGCGACCGCTGCAGACTGCGCCGGGGCACATTTTATTTGTTATCCGATGTTTTGATTAGTGTGGACACTAGCAGAATGTTGCAGAACTCAACAGTAAGCACGCAGACACAATTGTCGGTATGACACATAAAAACACACAAATAAGTGCTCTGACATTTTCTCACTGTATTTTATGTTACAGCTTGATACATATCACATTAACCAAGAAAAGAAAAAGTGTGTGTATGCACAACTACTTGTTCCATGCATTAAAATACTGACCGTACCAGGAATAATTTTATGCCTTGTAAACATAGCAATTTGAAGAAAATACGTGAAAGGTATTCTTCGGTTTTAGTGGGAATTGCGTCTAGGCCGCAAACATTCAGGCAACTACACGAATGATCCCTCCATTTCTTTGTTTTTTTTTTGTAAAAAAGGAGTAATTGTAGGAGCCGCACGTAATGTATATGGCCTGATCGATTTGGCATGATCTATCCTGGGCGAGTACGGGTAGAGTGAATTGAGGTTCTCTTGTTATAGTTCTTTAACAGCAACATCTCGATACAGCAGAGATAAATTTCAAATAAACAACACACTGGTTGCTTTCATTAGTTTGAATGGCAATACAAGATTTCTATGCCGAAAAATGAGTTGCAAGATTTCAGTCCGTGTTGTTCGCCATTTTTATTTTGTTCTCCTTATGCTATTATGCTATTCGGTCGCCGTTCGCGGATGACTGTTATTTTTGGTTTGATAAGAATTTTATAAGCTAAAGTAGCGTAGAGTTAACACAATTCCAGCAGTTTTCGACTGTTCCGACATTGTGAAACGCAGTGTCAAAGTAGTTGATGGGATTCAGCGCGAGCGTGGTCCGTATTGTGATCGAAATTCTGAAATCTCCTACAAACTCGCTTGACCGGAATAATCCAGTGGCCTAGATTGAAATACACATGAGAGGTGAGCTAACAATAATGGTAAATAAAAAAAATCGGTTGCATTCTTAGTTTCTGCTCTGTTGTGGCGCAAAGAAGGAAACAAGTTTCGGAAGTAAAATTGAGCGAAGTTCTGCGGACAAGGAACAAAGCATAGCGGGTGTTTAAAAGCTGCACAGACCTTTTCAAAGCGTTCGTGAAAGACGAAATAATAAGCAGATGTATAACCCTAAGCAGAATTCTGTCCGTCATCTTATTTTTCACAGCGGACTTCACTCCGTGGTCGGAGTGGACGCGCACTTACACAATTCGATTCCTCTAAATGTCAAAGGCGTCATTTTTCGCTGCGAAGCTTATCGGTAGATTTTCGTTTCCCGTTTCCCTGGTTGCTATTTTCTACTCAATGACAATGTACGGTGCGCCGCGTTGCCATGTATGACAATTTCTAGTCCGCCTAGACGGCACGCAACTGAACATTGCACATTTATACGATAGTCATAACGTGGCTGCGTAACGATGAAGTTATCTCTGGTCACCAGTGTTAGCTGGTAGGCGAACGAATGTTACACTTGACGTTATTCATAAAAAAAATAAAGCTAAGTGTGATCATCGAATTGTCTGGACAAACGTGACGAAATAATGATTTAACGCTTTCATTAGTCTAAGAGAAATGATTGTTGTTATGGACTTGTTACCTTGTTGAAGTTTTTGCGACAAGCACACTTCACAAATGAGATTCGTATGACTAAGTACCAGAGTTCGCGTCTTGACATGTTGCTGTGGCTTATTCGCATGCAAAACTGCAGCACTGAAAAGAAAGAACTATAGGAGTATTGTTAGCGCTATCCTGAGGAGACGGCAGAGCAGCTTCCTTCGTCCTGTTCTATAGCGTCAACAATAAAACAATCAGCCGAAAAAGAAAATGTGTTTGCTGAAGGCGGGGTCAAGTGTGCACCTATGAATGTGACTGCACAAAAGAAAAGAAAGAAAGAAAGAAAGAAAAGCAAGAAGGCGGTGTTAGTGACACGGCCTTTGTAATTACATATGTAAATTGATTATCTGCGCCCTCCTGAGTACGCGTTTATCCACTGTATCCGACGTGGTATTTTCCAACGATCACCAATTTACTGTATCGTATGCATGCTAATTGAAATCCATTGCTGCAAATTTCTAACTTTCATTACACCAACCCGCACTGCCCGAGCGCACGTCTTCTATCCCTCGGTGTCCGTTGCGTTGCTGTAACTGACCGCCGGTGTTCAGTCCTACGCGTTACGTGGCCAGCCCAGGTCCAGTTCTGTTTGCTAAGTGTAAGCCACGAAATCGGCTAGCCATGCTTGCAATTGCCAGCCTGTTATCCTGTCTTCTAAACTCAATGCAACACCTGAGTGCAATGCTCTTTGTGTTACACAAGGGTAGGAGGATTGTTTATAAGCTATGAAACCCATTCGCCTTTATGTACTAATGGGCTGGGGGCATGAAGCGAAGAGGAAAAAGAAATGCGCGCGCCAAGTGGAGCGCCTGCCACCCGCAGTTTTACCAGTGTAGTAGTGAGCTGAGGGCATTAGCGCTAGAAGAGAAAGAAGCGAGCGTGCGAACGCCGCACATTGGTCATTGCACAGAAAAAGTGCCCGCGCACTCTCGGTGGCCAGAACTAATGATGATGAGGATTTCTGCTGCCAGCTACCTTTTTGGTGTGACCAAGAACAGCTCTGCGGTGATCAAGAACGTTAGAAAGGAACGTGTCGATGCTTTAAAACCAGGAGATTATGTAGAGGTTATCAGCAAAGTGTTCTGTGATTGTGTATCATGAGTCACAGAAACTTTTGTGGGCTATACGAAAAATGATGAAATTAGGGCAGCGTAGCCAGGCCCCTTGTCTATCACTCTGTCCATTGTACAAGGTCACATACTAAGCGGCACGAGTTGTTTTGATCATTGGTTTTTGGACGAGGCTTCCTCGGCACAGCAGCGCGATGCTCTGTTCATAGGGTCATAGAGAACCGAGACAACCCTAAAGTTACGTATAATCACAAGAATAGACAAAAGAACAGTACGCGGGGTATCCTGGTATGCCTAAATGCATCTTAATGTTCTCCAACTTCTCTGTAGCCTTTTCCGTATCTATCCACACTTTGCACCGGTTACCGACAGATCCACACTGCGCCACAATCATCTCGGCTCTACATTTCAGTCCAAAATTAAGAACAGCGACCTATAACGCTTTAGAGGCGCCAAGAAATGCTTCGTCTATTTCTGTTGTCTGGAATATTTCGGCTGTACTAGATAACTCGGTTTTTCGAATACGTGTTACGAAAAAATTGAGATGGCGTGCAGACAGGCCTCAGCTTCGCGGACTGGTCTCAGCGGAGCCTATGCTTGCGTGATACACCATGAAATTTTCTCAAAGCCTCGTCGAACAATAACGTCTGCGGAGCTGGCCCTGTGGTAGAAGCCGCTGCTGCTTCTATTTCATTTTCTTGAGGATAACGCTCGCGGGCGTATGGCGAAAGAGCGCTTGGGAGATGAGAGCTCGTGTGCCATTTGAATGGCAGTGTCTTGAGACTCACTGGCCGAAGCTAGGCCAAAGCCGTGGAAAGTAAAAAAAAGAAGAAGGAGGCTGACGGCTGCCTGGCATTGACTAGCGAGGCGCCGTCTAAGAGGCAACATATAAGTTTTTCCCCTCGTCATTTCTATGCCACTTGAATGGGCCGTGTGCTACTTGTCTAGAGTAATGCCCTTTTGTGTCTCCCCCTTCTCTTCTTGGAGCCATTATTGTCAAGACAATGCAAGTGTGAATTACAAAAGCGGCTATATGGAAACTGAGTTTTAAACGACGGCATTTTCGTAGGATGAACGACCTAAGTCGAGAGTCTAGAATAGAATGTGTCGAAACCGTTGTAAGCCGCTGGAACTTTTTCTTGTATCTGATATCTGTTGCTTTTCCTGCTCAACGTGCCAGAGATTTAGCAACCGTTCTTCTAATTCCCGTGTCTCCTCTTATTCCATTCAAGTGAAGCGAAAGAATAGAAGTTTCAGTGATGAGAGTTTACACGAAACAGGGGATTCAGCGAGTATCAATGGTTTCGCCCACTAGTGCAATAGCGAGGCTGGACAGAGCATTCCTTCACATTGCATGTTTGGTTGTCATCCTGCTCGCGTTGAGTTGCTGCCATGCGATAAAGCATCTTCAAATACAGCTGGCGTCTTCGTTCACGGCAGACTGAGATGCGACAGGTTATATGCTAATGTGACCTCTGCCCATCAATTTTCATTATGTCAAATAAAAAGCGTGCTACAATAATACCAATGCGTAAAAAGAATTTAAGAAACGCACTGCGTTAACAGAAGCCTCCAGCACGTTTGCAGAGTTCCTAATGCCCCGTGAGTATTAACATTTCCCTTATCGGGCAAAACAGCCCAGGGCGCACAACATTAGCGAAGTCAGTGCTACGTTCTACAAGCGCGATAAATCTCCATAGATAGACAAAAACTGTCCAGCCAACTTAAGCAGCAAGCTAAGATTAAAGAAAGGAAACACCCTAAATGGCAGAATGGAGTCATGAAAGAGCAAGATTGGAAAAACGGGAAGCGGTGACGAAGGGTTCGTGGTGACCCAAAGAAAGCAATGCCGAAATTGCTTGAGGGACGGCGGCTGAGGCGACTCTTGGGAAAAGGACTGATGCCAGCGTTCGTCGTAATGTAAGGGAAGCCGACGTACGTTAACGTCGGAAATAACTTCATGGAAAACGAGAGGTTCGACGTGCACAGTCTGTGAGCAAATCTCGCGGGGCCCATCTTTCTGTGATGGATGACCGAGAAATGCGGTTACTTGCGCATTAAATGTCGCTAAAAGCCACTGCTTGGGTTTTTCTTGTTTTCTTCAGCAGCTCGTCGTATCAATGGAAGAACGACGACCCGGAGTCCCCCACGCGCTTTGTGGTGAACTTGTCCTCTGGCGCCTGATGGGGCGCAATGCGGCCCTTTCGTTGAGCAGGGAAAAGAAGAAGAATAAAAGAAGAGTTCGACAGACACTTAATGCAGTGCGCGCCTTTCTTCGGATTATTGTGCTTTGTACCAACCACTAACAAATTCTTTACACTGCTACGTTGTCCCGCTCTTCAGGACGACACCTCCCAAACCCAGGCATGCTGCCGGAAATGTGCATGCCACTCGATGTCGGCAGTTCCTTGTTCTTGTTTTTTTTTTCTTCGAGCACAATCGGCGTCGCACTTATCGTGGTACCTTACTGCTCGTATAATAAATTCATTTTTACTCAGTGTCGAGACTGAAACCCCTAAGCTTGTACAAATTCATTTATTTAATGTGGACCCATCATAGTATCGTAGTAACCAGTTAATCAATTCGTCCATTCGATTACTGAGCTACCTACGCCTTTACTTGCTTCAGCAGATGCCTCATTCAAATTACTCCCGTGTACAAACCTAATCCATCCTAAATTGAAATAACCGTGATTTACATATCAGAACCATCAAGGTAACACGACTACTTTCGTTAATGCGATTACTGTCAGCCGAACCAGGCTGACATATTGATCCCATCAGGCTTCAGCCGTGTAAACAAATTGTTTGAGCTTCAACATCACCTTTTTCCTTTTCCTCGCGCTCCCCTCCAGCAGCTAAAGTATTCGAAAATGTTTATTATTTTTGCTCTTTCACTTGATCTATACAAATAACTAAATCATCAATCCCGTGCACCGTTTTTACTTCCATTCACGTCCGAATACAACGCACCTGCGGTGCGTCCATTCCATTAGGCACCAACGCACACAGCTCGACAATGGTATACCATTAATTCTGCCATCGCCCTCACCCCCGACGTTTTTCGTGTCAGAGCTGCCATTGCAGATCATCCTTCAAGTGAAGCCACCCATTCTTCCATTGGTGAATTGAAGTTGGTTATGTTCTTATATCAAATTATATGGGAAGTGCTATGTACATGCTATGTCAGGTAATCATATTATCCCTGTATGGTTACTGGACATGCCAGGACAAGTGATCCAGAACTTTCTGTGGTAGAAACTCTCACTCAGAGGAAGCGAACAGAATGCGCACATTTACTGTTAATGTTCTATTGTAAGAGAGAAAAAAGAAATATAAGGACATGCACAGAAAAGATTTGTTGTTGTGTAGGGTTTAACGTCCCAAAACCAGCTCTGATTATGAGAGACGCCGTAGTGGAGGGCTCCGGAAATTTTGACCACGTGGAATTCTTTAACGTGCACTGACATCGCACAGCACACGGGCCTCAACATTTCGCCTCCATCGAAATGCAGCCGCCGCGGCCGGGATTCGATCCCGCGACACTCAGATCAGCAGCCGAGTACCATAGCCACTAGACCACCGTGGCGGGGCATAGAAAAGATTTGTGGAACCATAATACAGAAGAGGTCAGACCCGAAAAGCCAATCCGAAGCGATTCAGAGCCATGCTATCCGGGCCGCACACCGCGACGGTAACTGCTGTACCAAGCACGCGAGGGAGTCATTCATCATTCAGAAGGCATGCAGGAGGGGAAATACGGGTCAGTGCCCAATGAGCGGCGTGCCAGTTAGTGCGACCACCGCCGCCCAACTAATTACGAAGCGACTTCCTTTCTCTAAGGCTGAACTTTGTCGCCTACGTAACTGCATCTTTTTGAGTACTCGCACTGGATATCTGCGCTCCGTGCGGCTCTGGAGCACAGAATGACCCCTTTATAATACCCGGGGACGCGCTTCGAAAAGGGCGCCTACTGCAAAATAATACGCACGCGCACAGCATGCACCTAGGGTATTATAATTTGTTGCTTGGTAAATCCATTTAGGATTTACAGTTGAATCACTCTCAAGTTCTACAAAATATGTTGTGCTTCGTGCACTTCTCAATTACACGCGGCCGAAGACGACAGAGCTTGCTTTAGAGGCACTTGTACACTTTAGAGGCACTTTAGAGGCACTTTAGAGGCATTTCTTGTACACAGGGCTCTTTTCAGTGTCATAATACTAACCTCACCTGTGAACAGCGCTCGTCCTGTGCACTCTGTGTTTTCTTACGTCTTCGTCTTTAGCGCTACGTCAATCATGCTTGCTTTACTCACTCAACAATTCCAACGCAGAGCAAGAAATCATCGATTTAGAGCGTCTACTGACAAGCGTCCATGCTAGTTAGAAAGCGTCACAAAGTATCTATTTTCAATGTCCTCAATGATCCCGCTGAACTAGAAGAAAAATGTCAGACGGAAGTTTAAAGAAGAGTTGGTTTTGATTTTTTCGGCAACGACGCCATCACGCTAAATCACGTAGCAGTGAAAGTAGGCAGGCGCACCAACTCTGTTTACCTGACAACCCTTTCCAAGTCGTGGCCCTACACGTTTGCGACATTGGGAGCGGGGATGGCTTTTACCGAGCCGAAGCAGCTATAGAGAACAGTCGATACGTGACTCCTAAGCGAGGTTATGTCACCTTTGCTGTTGGCAAGAGTGTCGACTTGCCGTCTTCACGACAGGTCGACGGATCGTGAAAAAAGTAAGATGGTGGACGAGGTACGCACCAAGGACGTTATATAGCACTTTTTTCTCCTTCTCCATTTCTTGATCTTCCATGTCACCTAGATAAGAGGTGGTAGCGTGCTTCGCTTCAGCTCCCAGGATAATGCGGAAGAGGTATCAATTATTCGTCATGATGTATTTTTGTGGCACGAGACAACTGAAAAGACGTGAGTACCCAGCACTCGTTACGCAATCCCGTGTGCGGCTCTTGGCCGACCCATCAAGTTACAGATATTAGTTCAACTAACACAAAACTTCTCTCACAATTTGCAATTCCTAGGTATATAAATGGTTTGATCTAATTAGCGTTACATATTTATTAAATGTAGATGAAGACGTGACATTACTTACTAGAAGCGTTCGTAGTACTTACTAGTGTATTCATTTGCCACATGTAAGAAGTGAAGACTACTAAGACAAGCCTATTCCAATTACCAGGATGCATAGGGAACCTGACCATCACATGTCAGGGCGAGCAAATGTAACAAAAACAATGTGACATTTTTATAGAACTGAGATGAGACAGCAAACACTTTTGTTAGCCACTCTGTCTGAATTTTGTTGTATCTACATATAACACACAGGATGTCACGCAGAGTCCTACGTTGCACTTGGCACTTATGGTTACAGTTAATATTAACCGGGCGTATCCACTTGCTTTTTCTATTCCTATAAAAAGAATTTCTGCAGCGAAGCAATTGGAGAACTTTTAGGGACGCGTTTATACAGTGTGAGCTGGATTTCTGCAAGTAAAAAGTTCACCATTAGTAATTGCAGATAGCGCGAGAACTTGATTAACTCGCGAAGGCCAGCGTGTACCTGCCAATTTCGCTCCGAGATACTTAAGTAGCCAAACCTGCTCAAACTGCGGTAATTCATTTGGTACACGATTTGTATGGCCTAGAGCAGCCAGCACACCAGTGGCTCACAGTTAATGTAACAATGTTCGACTGAAGATATTGTGGAGGTCTCGTGATATCTTCGTGGTCCGTCCGTAAAGTCCGCTTCCCCTAAGGGAACGGAATACACCGGTATATACCGCTTGTCTTCCGCGTTACGGGGACAGCTTCGTAAGTGAACACAGAGAACAGTTAAAATTTCTGATGGACAGTGGGAGCTGCGGAGCACTCACATCAAACACCATGGCATGCTTTTATCCATGCATGTTCACAAGCCTCGCATGTAAGAACGGGAAAATGGATCTATTGCAACGACTGTTATCAATAAGGGCACAGCAGTTTCCCTGCATACTCTACTGCGACAATACTTGTACTCCATCAACAAAAACGACAGACGGTGTTAAGTTCTCAGAGGAAAGGCACCCTGTGCACAACAGCAAGTCCTATGTATACGTTACAGCCACTCAATACTTAAATCACATGTTTCCGTTGTTTTCGCGCCAGAACGTCGGGGTCGATGGCATATATGGTGGTTGTATCTAAACAAAGTGCTCGTCACGAACACTCTCACACATAGTGTCACTGGCGTCAGCCACCCAAAAAATGTAGTGTAAACAGACGCTTTTTGCTCTCATTTGTCTAGCTTGATGAGTCCGCAATCCCTTGCGTAAATATGTTTTGACAGCTGCAAATGCGACGAACACAAATATTTTGAAAATTGCACGCCAGGAGCAGACAATACAGTAGACATAAACATACGCAGTAGACAAAGTATTCTATAGTATTGTGTATATACAGACAAATTGTTATATATATATATATATATATATATATATATATATATATATATATATATATATATCTTGCGACGCTCCTATTGCTCATTTCTCTGTGAAACGGCGACGGCCAAGCTTCCCATTATTTTTGTTGCTGCTCAACTTTTTGCCAAAGAACAAACAGTCGAATAAAAACACCTAGCCAGCCCTACCGACTAAGAGCACACGCTATCTCCATAGACATGAGCATGTTATTAGGGAAAGGCGCTAATTACTGCTCGTGCTGCATAGAAGGCTATTGCTCTCGGAGCGTGCTGCTAATGGCGCTGGCTGTCTAACGAAGCAGATGAAACAAATCAAATTAGGCGGATGGAAAGCTGTTAGGGCGGCTACATTTGTTGCCAGTGCCTCTCTTCGTGTGCATAACACGTTCACTTACAAGCTCGCCGTATATGTTAGCCCCTTGTGCCTTGTGCTCCAACGAGAGTGGATAGTTTAGACGACGAGTGCGAAACGTACCTGCGACTTGCGCATTTGCCTTGCGGCCGTGTGAATAACAACGTTAACGAAAAGCTCCCTGTTATATGCACGCCGACATCGGCGCGTAAATAAGGTTCAGTTCATCTCTGAACCTATTTTATCGAACGGCTTCGTACCAGTGCGTCCCTCGGACTGCATTCGAACCACGCCGGCGCAACGTTCGTTATTTGTCACAGATCCGGTTCACTGGTGGGGTATTCAGCCGTTAATGAGCTTCCAGACTAGCGTCCGATTCCCTTCAAACACTTGGCACTTCTTGAAGGAACTCTGTCAGCAGGTGGCCTCACCTTATCTCGCATCATCTGATTTCCCAGAACGGCAAAGAAGACGCATTTGCTGCTTAGCGCACGAAGAAATGTCTGGAAAGCATTGGAAGGGATGCCCACCTTCCGTTTGGAAGTTTGTAGTAGAACCCTCATTCATGCTTATTAAGTGGGAGGGTTTACAGTTACTGATTAGGAGTGCTGACATCTCTCTTTACTGTTGAATTTAGTCAACAAGAAGAGCTACACCTAACTAATTGCTCCGAGAAGTTAGTACCTTAAGCAGACGCACTTTTTAAACACTGACGTGCATGAGTAATAACATAAAATTGCTGTCTCATTACAAGAATGATTTTGCTCATGTCGTAAAGTAAGTTGCCGTCCTCTCTTCGGCACCCCGCATTACATTCCTTTCGGAGTATCAATACGAGTACAGAATAAGTCGTTTTGATTATTTCTCGCGTCATACTTGTTTTGAAGATAGCTGGCAACCTCCAGGATAAAAAAAATCGGCCATGTCACACACCATAATGACAATTTCTTTTCTTATCTTACTCCATATTGGCGCACATAAAAGTAACTTCCTTGTGCAGGAAGGTCATCAGCCTATATATAACAACCAGGAGTACAAATATGAAAATACTTTTATATGTTTATTATTCGCGTTCCCTTCTTTCCCTCTCTGCCTTTATCTTCGCTTGTTTTCTCTCTTCTTTATCAGCTCATAATTAGAGAACAAGCATGATTCTTCTTAAGAGCTGTTGATGTCCTTATTTATTATTTTTTTTTGCACGTGTCCATACACTGTTAGCACAATTTAGCCACAATCTAACTTCTGATCACAATATGCTGTGTGCGTTAAAGCACGGTTAATCCGTACGCTCAACGTCGCAAACTGGGTTCTTGTTCTGGTTCATCAATCTGTCATTTTTTCTTTGTTAGTTTAAGAGACCACAGTCTACTTTTCTCGGTCAAAGTTGCGTCTTCCTGACTGTTTGATTTACCTTTGCGATTACTGTGATAAACAACTGAGAATTCAAGCGCACAGAAATATAATGTACTAACTTTGAACTATAGGCACGAAAAGGTTAAAGTAAGTAATAAGTTGAATATTTGGTTTCCAAAGCTAGCCAAAAGAGCATGGAGCGGTACCTTCAAGGGGAGGCGCAATCCTATGCTGTAAAAGTCACAAGCATCTACTGGCAATGGCCATGCAGTGGAGCGCCCTACCATGGAATGTGGACATTAGTCGATTTGCTTACCCCAATTTCTACACAGACGGTCGGGAATTATGCGTCTAAGGGCTGCAATAGCAGGAGCAATGTGCAGCATGTATTGTTGCAGCTTCTAATACATTCAAAAGCAATGTCTTTAATGATGGGATAACTTTTCCTATAGATTAAAAGCCACCAACAGCGCTTAATTACAAAATAGCCCCACCACGGTGGTCTAGTGACTGCAGTAGTCGACTGCTGATCCGAACGTCGCGCTATCGAATCCCGGCCGCGGCGGCTGCATTTCAGTGAAGGCTAAATGTTGAGGCCCGTGTGCTGTGCGATGTCAGTGCACGCTAAACAACCCCAGTTGGTCAAAATTTCCGGAGCACTACACTAAGGCGTCTCTCATAATCATATCTGGATTTCCGACGTAAAGCCCCAGAAATCAAACCAATGAATTCCAAAATAATTTCTACACAGAACCCAGTCCAGCACACCTTTCTTACAAAATAAATCGGCAAAACTTCTTTTACTTTGTGCATGTTCTTTTGTGCAAACTGTTAGGAACGGAACAGCTGCTACAGCAGTGACCTATGATTAATGTGAGAAAAATGGTCATATTGATCTTTTTGTATCTGCCTGAGGCAGCGCATATGTACACAAAGAATGCTCATATGCAGACAAACACTTTTTAAGTACTCTATGAAGCGAGCGGTTCCAACTTCTCGTGGCACCTAACGCAATCACAGACTGCTACGAGCAGACTGGGCACCTCGTTGTCGCACAAGTCATAGAAGTCTTATCTGGGACACGGGTGCCGCCCCTCTCGCACGCTCGTTCGCGGTCCAGTATTCATTTCCCTTGGGACATGGATCTCGTCGATGGTCGAAGCTAGGCAGGAGGGTTGTGGCCTAGAGACTGTATGGGAAAGCCTGCTGCCTCAGTAACACCCTCTCGACAACGTGGGACCGCCGTAGATATTCTTATTGCGACAGCAAAAGAAGGAGCCTATTGACGAAGTCGCTTACGCTGAACGTTGTAGCAGTGACATCTTTGGGGTACGTGAAAATGCAGTCACTATATCATCGTAAGCGTGCTTCTTGCGTATTGAGAGTGCTGAGGGCCATTACATCATCAGATTTTCATGCCTTGTTCTATTTTACTTTTCTTGTAAAGGCCTTCTGTTAAGACACTGTTTCCTTTAAACTTTTCTAATTTGATGTCCTGCGTCGTAATTTTGTCTTAAAGTTGTTTTTATTGAGAAGAAATATTTCGTGAGACTTCTGCGGGTTCTTTTCACAGAACCAGCCCTGAGAAACAGCGTTATTTTGTTCGACACTATAGTATTCAATTCTAGTCGAAAAGCCCTCAGATGAATTTGAATTAAACATGAAAATTAATAATGAAGAAAAATATGCAGCAAAAATATAACAAGGCAAAGGTACATTCGAGAGCCACACTTTGATGACATGTTAAGAAGGATGTACAGTTAATTGGAAAAGATGTCAACACAAACGAAATGTGTTTATTTTAACTAAAGACAAGTCACAGATGACTTATTCCTTAAATTTACATCAGGCGCAGCAAAAACGCTCTTGAGCACTTGTGCAAGCGGAAACACTGCCCATTCACGAAAGATGAATGGCGCTAACACGCGCGGGCCAAAGAGAGCAAACACACACAAGCGCACACTCCCCTTTCTCCCTGTGTCGCGAATGTGTTAGCGCTATTTACGTGTCATGAATAGCCTAACCCTGCTATCCATCCTCCGGCACATTCATTCTGTTTTACGTCCATTCCCTAGAAACATATCTAAACCTTATTCTGAGCGCAACCACACGACACTTCCACACACACACCCACACACCCAGGCATCCACCACGCACAGCGCCTGGGTGTGTGGGTGTGTGTGTGGAAGTGTCGTGTGGTTGCGCTCAGAATAAGGTTTAGATATGTTCTACCAACTAGCCCAACAACAAGTTCTCCCTAGAAACAGCACACAACAGTGTATCACATGATGAAAGCAAGATATGCGTCGCAGTATAACGTGTCATCATTCTGTTTGACTAATTGGTATGCGTTTATAAATGCAACTGGTACGCAAAAACATCCTCCTATTCTATTTTCATGATTATTCATTTGCATTCGTTTTCACTGGTTTGAACCACCCACAGTGAAGCTCACAACGATACTACAGTGTCGGAAACCAATCATTTTTGACGATTGCTACTAACCATCTAAATCAGACCACACGAGGCATTTTGCGTTTTGTACGATAAAAAAAGACGATGTCCTTAGCTGGAAACTCAAACCATCCCACGTGGTTGAGTACCGCCAAGAAAGCTATAGCCCGTGTGCCACCACGCCGAGGTTGACTGACTACTGTGGTGCCTTTTTGTTCCTTTTTATACTTGCGCAAGGTTCCATAAAATTAACCTTTTATGATTACCCAGACATCGAACGGACAACACTTACACATTGTCGTTGTTATATTCGTGTACCTTCCTCCTCACGTATGTTAATTACTTACTGCAACAGCAGCAAGCGCGTGCCGCAAGGTATTTGTTGACATCTGTGTGTGCAGGCACCACCTCTAGCGCGTTCTATTGTACTCTTACGCATATAGTCGACGAAGCCTAGTCGAACCGATGTGCACAGACGCTGCGTGCACCCCCGTGCTGCTTCGCATCGCCTAATGGTCCCCTTCAGCGGGAGATAGTGTAATTTTTCCAGCGTGCATAAGTGCACCGGAAATTAGGCAACCGACAGTGTCACTGAGAACTTATACAGAGCTCAGGCTAACAGAGACGCTTTCTGGACTATCTTGGGAACGAAGCTGTTACTACTCACTGTCATTATTTATGGGTGAGTGCACTAGCCTTGTGCGCCTTTAAAGCGGAGCGGGTGGCAGCCTTTACTGTTTTTTTTTATAGGTTTGCAACCGTGTGTGTGTTTGTATGGGCTATATAAGGCCAGCACGATTCGTAAACAAGATTTACTGTTATAGAAATGTCCAGCAGCAAATACAGGGACCTCCTTTTTTTCTTGTTTCTGCGATGACTACCCAAGTTGCAATATGTACTTTCGCAATCCTTTCTTGCAAACACCAGCTCTTTATCTGCCTTTGCTGAAATGAAATATGCCATTTTTAGAAGTACCAGTTGAACAAGAAGCCGATTCTCTTTTATTTTTTCTTACTCAATGGCTCTTCGTTTAGTCGAACATTCTTGTAAATGCACTGCTCCGCAACACGTGAATGCAACATCGGCACGCGTTAGAGCCACTATAAAACGAGATGACTCTGAGGAAAGGTATACGGATCAGCTATGTTCATACAGGTGCTGTTTCAATTTATTCGAAGTTGCAAACAGATAAAAAAAGGCGGAATGAAGCATGTAGAGATCAGAAGCTGCTCGCAGTCGCGGATAACTCTCACGGGAGCCGTTAATAGTATTCTCGTATACGATGGCTCCAAATATACGATTCAAACACTTGGTTAGGAGGGAGAACCCTCCAAGTGTTGCATACCTGGAGGAACCGTAGAAGTGCTCCGAGGATTGCATAGAGAAAGGTACCGCTGAAGAAACTCCACCCGTGGCATTACGATTGTTTCGCAAGTAGTTAAGATGGCGGCTCCAGCTGATCCCTCGTCGTCACCATGTTTGCGCGCCTGTAGAGAACCAGAGTCAATGGGACCTTCACATTGAGCAATATTCGATATTTTTCCTGATTTCCACACTCTGAGCATATCTAGACTATTTGGCTGCAGGAGCAACGTCGATATCATGCAAAGGCTGCAGGATAATGCGAAAGCGACACCAACACGATAAAGTTGGTGCTTTGTGTAAATGGCAAGGTGAAATGGGATCACTGACCCACTATATCCGACGTCTCTCTTGTTGTGCAATGTATTTCTCAAGAATGAAGCTGCCTAATGACTTTCCAGTCGTGTAGCAAATAAAGTTGTGTTCTTATTTCGGTCAATAAGCAAGCTGTTGGCACCCCACCATAAGCCTGTGTTGCAAAACGAACCTTCGCAACTCAATTCGTATAGGGCCAGACCGGGATGCAATTTCAGCGTTGAGCAATTGAAGGTAATGCTGTGGTGATCGAACATTAAGATTTCTAAAAAACAAAGAAAATATATACATTAAGGAAACCAATGAAGTACTAATTTGCGACAGATAAAATAATCACGCCACTCCACACGCTACTAAGAAAATAGGGGCTGTATAGACCTAATTTCAATACAGCAATATTACAGGATGAGATCAAGACTGCAAACCGCAATAAGCATTTGCACAATCGAGAAGTTTCTTGCAGAATAAAAACGCCAATGAAAGTTCATTCTACATGGCGACCAGCGGATATATGCCACACTATACAAACTATTGTATTTGGACAGGCGCTTATTTGAGTGCAAAGCTACGTCGTTGGGAAGCGTTCCGAAGTTAACAATAATTTTGTAAGTTTTTCTCCGTGCGCTGTCTTGATCAAACAGATGCTGAAACAGTCGCTTGTCTTTGGAAATGAAAGCTTCATTTGTCATTGAGATGCTCCTCGAATGCGGCACGTTCGGAAAAATATGCACGACCGAAATACTTGGTAATAGGTGTGCACGCAAAGTCGAACAGCATTTCCTTGTTCGAATTAAAAGTACGCAGGCTATGACCTATTTTTTCGTATAGGTATTTGTCACTCGAAATGGCGTAAAAAAACGCGTCGTCGTTACCAAGGAAATGAAACACATTTTCATTGTAAATTTTTGTATGACCATATTTGGAGTAATACAGCCTCTCAGCGCGCATGGAGGGGATCGCTAGCAGCTGCGTCACCATCACTGTCTGTTGTTCCCCGACATTTTCATAGTATATATTTTGAAAAAAGAACTTTGGGCTGGTCAGAGGGCCGAGGAATCATCCCGGCCTTATTGACTACTGGCCCTCACTTAGGCGGCATGGACCTTTCGCCCGCCGTACAAACTTGCAGGACATTTTCATAAAGGTTTCTGACTTACTCACTCCATAAAGCTTTTCCACTGACTCACTACGCAACTGGCATCGCCATGTCGCTGTAAATATGGGATGTCTATACAACTGTAATTAGGAAAGAAGAACATATTATCTGACGCAAAAAATACAGGTTACAGACGCAATCAGGAGGACTCCTCAGCCGAGCGAAACCACTTGCCCATTTTCCTCGAATTTATTTCTTATTTAATGGACTGCCTAAAGCAGCACGACCAAAGATTAGCTACTTTGCACCTGCTTTTCTTCAAGGTTGGTCTACGACTGTCAAAAACAAAGAATTGCTTATGACAATTTGCCCTTTCCTTCTATACTGATAACAATCCTTTCAAAACAGTTTTGGCGGAATGGGGAGCATGCCTAATTCTTTCTTTTTCCAACGGCGGATTGACGAATTCATTTTTTATGTTTTCTTTCACTGCGTTGAACCCGCTCCTGCATTGCATAGTCGACTGCGCATTGTTGAACGAAAGTTAATCACATGATTGCCGATTAACATAATCGAAAGCGGCACCTTCGTTATGTTAGTTACTCTGCACAGCTGTGCTACTCATCCTCTGCGACCCCACAACGTGATCCACCTAATCCCCCCCCCAACCGCCCCTTGGATTTAGACATACCAAAATAACAAAAGCAGACCTACACATATTAGAAAACAGCTATGGAAAAATCTCTATGGAAGAATACGAGAAGACGCTTCTTCCTGTTCGTAAACTTCACCAGAACTTCTTAGCTAAGGAAAGTTCCTCTCAAAATGCTCGTATGACGCACTGCACAATAGAAACATCTCCAGTCAGTCATTTCTATTAGCTTTAATGTGCTTATATATATCCTACTATTCTCTAGTTGCTTCTTCCTCCAAATTTTGTTTGGCGTCTGTTCAGATATTTCTACAGCGCCCCGCACAGTCCTTTCAAGATAGAACGACGCCCGCTTCCTTGCGTTGTGCTGCTTTCCGTGGGTCGCCTCTAACTTGACCTTGTGCTTTTTTCTTTTACAACGTATACGATTGGCAAAAAGCAAACTTTTCAAGTTTTCCATTCTTTAAAGAAAGGCTCCGTACTTTTCGTACCTTCAAGCATTCATTATTAACATCTACTTACTTTCTTTCATTGTGTAGGTCTCCTCTCCTTGACGAAGAAGTCATGCATTATTTACTGCTCAACGGGGGACGGTCGTGGCGAGCCCGGAAAACGCTCCCTCCTTTCACGAACATGGGCTGTTTTTCCGGCTTTCAAACTCTTACAATAGAAAAGCGAAAGTCATTGCGTTTCTTTATCGCAACTTTACCGATACTCTACATTATGGGAAGCAAAAGAGTCAGTGATGGCGGGGTAAAAGTTAGAACACGCGGGGTAACGAACTTTTAAATTAAAAAGCCAGGCGTTTGCGACACCGGATCAAACAACATTGGGACGGACTCAGGGAGCCTCTACAATATCCATTATCCATATCCAATATCCAATATCCATATATATATATATATATATATATATATATAGTCTTGACATATATATATCAAGACTGTTGCACTGTTTGCGTTGAATCATTCAGTTCACAAAATAGCGAAGAGAGACTTCATACATACTCTGTTACTTCGTTCCTGCAGGTCAAACTTCTTTTGAAGCCTTCAACTACAGTACCGCAAGCACCGCATCATGCCATGCCACTGATGTGTCACTGAGCACATCCATAAGTGTGGAGCGAGTCCTACCTAGAAGCTATTGCCTAAAGTAGAACAAAAGAGAAGAGTTTATAACACTAGCGAAGGCATGGATTAACCTCTACTACAGCGACCGCTAACGTCTCAAAGGTAGTAGATATTTGCGAATATGCTGTTAATAACGAATCTGTAGGCGCTAACACCGATGCAAAATAGAATTTCTTTTCCATGGTTGGTTTACATTCGGAAAACTTATTTCTTCATTCTTAATTCCTTGCCTACGTCAACGAATACTTTAACCCTACTGGTAAATGGAAACCTATAGATGAAATACGAGATATCCATTTGAAACGACACCTATGACAAGCATTTTATAAATATTTAAAAGGCGTGAAATTTAATGGCCTTCAGAACAATAACTTAGAGTTCATCTGCTTACTTATATGAGAGTGAGAACGTCAAGGCTGCAAACGCTCAAGTGCTTGGTCATGCTTTAGGGATGATGACAGCACTTAGAGAATAAACTATGACAATTAGAACATAGCTTTGTTTCTGTGACGCGCTTAGTGGCATCAATTTAAACGCGCTTGTATAGGCGATTGCACGAATAGCCCAGCCTCAGTACTTGACAAGCCTATTGCTTTGTGCCTGTTCTTCGCTATTGCCTCTAAAAGCGGAGCAGTTCTGACAAACATAGCCTTCATCCAATACAAATGTGATAAGGCACCCAACTTGGGCAGCTAAACAAGAGTGCCTCTTGTATTGCAGTCCAAGGCGGCTTCGTCTTGTTTCGTGTGCCTTACTCCTGCTGCGTTTGCAAAATAGTGTTGTCAAGGCGTACGCGCAACACCCTCTCATAGCGTTAATACCGGCACACTCAATGGCAACATCTTGAGCGAGACATAGCCGTTTTTATGTCAATGTCACGTCGCACTACACCGCTTTTCTTGCACTTGCCGAGTGACAGCGTTACTTCGCAAGCTTCTCACATTTGAGATGTTCTAACCATATTTCTTACATCTTCCCCTGTCCCCCCCCCCCCCCCCCTGCCCATGCACAAACAGATTGCTCTGTGATCGCTCTAAGGACACGTCGTCTTTCACTCTCTCAAGCTCGTCTGTTCTAATTAACGGGGCCCACGACACACAACCAGAGTACAAAGCAGAAAAGCAGGAACAATGGAAGCGCGATGGCGTTCTCTCGAAGGCTTCGCGAAGATCACCTTGCCACAGGGGTGGTGCGAAGATTTTGCCCGGTACTATAGAAAAACGACACAATGAAGGCTTTCTACGAACCCCCACACTTGCTTCAGTTGTACGCTTATCTTACGAAGAGACTGAAAACACGACAGTACGCTTGAAGTGCTGCAGTGCCTCTGATGGCACATGCTCTCAAGGTGGCCTGATATAAAAGCACCTGAGGCGGTGCTGGGTTTCTTATAAAGTCCGCCTCTTGTCAAGGTCTTGCTGTCAAGCTCTTACTGAGAGAGAGAGAGAGAGAGAGAGAGAGAGAACTTCACTGAACCGCATGAAGGGATCTTCTAGTTCTTTTTCGGGCTATGTTGCTCTTGAAGGGTAGAGTTGATCGAGCGCTCCACTCTTTAAGCCAGAGACTTAGCGGGCTTCTTTTCACCGCTAGTTAGTTTGAGCACTAGCTACAAAAGCGAGCATTTTGAAAGAACTTTTTTATAGAGTGAATTAGTTCAACTAGGGATGCTGAAAGACTGCTTGCCACTTGTATGGTAGCCCAGGGCAGGGTTTTGTAGCGAGGTCGTACAAGGCTAGGACGCAGGAGATTGTGCGACTACCTCGGCATACAGCTTTAGCCTGAAAACTTAATGCACTCGAAAGAACAAAAACGTCACGTGACTCAAGACACGCAAGTTATTGGCGCAGTTACCAGCCTGCCTGGAAAAAGATTAGGGCTGCGCTGCTCGAGGCGGGTGAGCCAGAAAGAGGGAGATCTTGAAATATCTTCTACACATGTAGTTAAAAGCGCCACACAGGCGGCCTCGGCTGCCATGCATGTCGACCACTCGAGTTAACACTCCAGACGCATGTTCCTCTGCACCTGTCTCTCCTGGACTTTACCAGGATACAGACTTTTACCTTTTTACCTAATTTATGCGGTAGGGCACACTGACGCCTAAGAAAAACAGCGTATGCGTGCAATACTGCCCAATACGAACTGTTCGCGCTAGTCTATCCGTCGTTCTTTGTCGTTGTCTGAATCAAGAACGAAGAGCCTTCAGTAGAGCTGCTTGATTGCGGTTGTTACGCAGCATTATTCATAGCGGGAGGAGTCCAGGGTTGGGCCCGTATACACATCGCCAAGAGAGCAGTACCGTCAGTGTGATCAACGGTGGCCAGCAAGCGCTTGAAAACATCTTGAGTTCAAACGGCATTAATCTCCTGGAGATTTAAAACCATGAACTTTCCTAGAGTTCAACGTTGGTCTCGCTGTGGGGCGCACAGATGTGACGAGAATCGCCAGCGTGCATTTCCCCTGAGACTGGCAAGAGAGATATCGAAAGCTTTCTGCTAGACGTCTTCAGGCGGGTGATTCGCAATCATGGCAGATCGTTTTTGGGAGACCTTGACAGCGACCTAACCGGGACCATGGAACGGTGCTGGTGGCCTTCATTCTTGAAAGGTTCCGTTTCACGTGTTACACGGAATTTAATTTCCTTCCAATACGTAATCTCTTTCTCAATGACCTCACGTTGGGCAATAACATCAGTGCCGTACCAGTGCAGCCCATTGCCATGCGCTGTAGTGCCATGTACATAGTACACAGACAAAATTTAAGAAAAAAAATATGCCTGTAAACGAGACGCCTTGCCAGTAGCTTCCAGAAACGTTAATAGCGCTCGTTGGGCTTGACTCCCGTCGAGCAGCACTCCCCTTTGAAAACAGGTAATCGTCAATGGTCGCGCATTGCAAACGAAGACGTCTAAATTCCAAAAATATTGCACGTTAGAAGTAAAGCACAGGCGACGAATACATATATTCGTAGATATCATAGATCTTAGAATACACGGAGGACGGGTATATGTATCCTGTAAGCCTACCGAAGTGCAGCCATTGTTTACCGAGTTTACAAGTGGACTTTGAGAAATTACTCCACTGTGTGGTTACAAAACACAAACTGGCTAACCCGCTCAGAATAGGTGCTAAATCGAAACAACTGAAACATTGTACATAAGACTTCCATGAAAGGGAAAAAAAAACGGCATGCATTTTCGCACGATATGAGTAACATCGGAAGCGCTGGAAGGAGATTGCGACCCGCAAACACGATCGATGTTCTCACATGCGGTCGCTCCGCTGTGGAGATGATAAATGCCGGTGGAGAAGTTGCAGTCGTGTATTTTTAACGGTGCACAAGATCAGGCTTGCTTGCAACGAGTTCTCATAAGAGGTATTTCGTACAACGCATTAACCTGACACGGCATTCTGCAATTTTCATGTTGCCGCCATTAAGTGTGTTAAGCATATCCGCTTTTGAAAGAAACCTTACAAATGTGCAAAATTTTGAAATGTGTGCGTTTAAACACGAACTGTGAGTGTTTCTTTAGCAATTGTTTCTACAAATTTTATTATGCAGAAAAAGACAACAAAAAAATCTGGAGCAACGTAAAAATGCATCGTAGCAGGAGTAGGGATAAGCATTTACAACAAATTCCATCCTGACAACTTGTTCCAAGAGGTTCCCTTTGCAAACTTTGCCATTATAATGCATCAACTGCAATATACGCCACAAAGAGAGAGAGAGAAAGAAAAGAGGAGAAAGGCAGGGAGGTTAACCAGATATTAGACTCCGGTTTGCTACCCTGCACTGGGGAAAAGGGGAGGGGGTTAGAAAGATGACAGCGAGAGGGGGTACAAGATTCCAGACGCCACAAAAAGAATGACATATGTTGGCCGATGCTTCTCTTAAGATTTTTTTATTACGAATATGGTTAGCGTACTTTAATGCTACGACGACAAGCATGATATCTGCTGCAGGCGATTTAGAATGCTTTGTTTCGCGCAAAAGCCACTATGCGCAGTAATTACTTTATACATGTTTTACATTCAATTTGTATCAAACTGTTCATTATAGTTTGCTATAACGAACTAGCCTGAATTCGTGCGTGCGCGACATCTAGATACATACGTACCTTGTCGACACAATATTTACAGACACCGCTATCGTTGTCAATTCTGAGACGGCACCTTTGTGTTGGAGATATTCACGACGACAACACAGTGCACTGACAGACACATAATGTGAATTGGTGTTCTAAGCTAAGGACAGCTCCTACCATATCAAAAATCAGCTTGGTACGTCTCCCCAAATGTAACTGATAGAGATTTCAAAGTTAATTGCTAGGGCGCGCGACAACATTTCTGCATAGTTGCTCCTTATCATCGCGACCCGATTTCTGAAGAAGAGCAGTGAATCAGAAGTTATCGGAGGCCCAATGGAGGGGACAGTGAACACTCAGCATGAGGCATAGGTTATGTTGCTTTATTTTTACTTAGAATTGCTTATAGTTATGATGCTTACTTAGAATACCACCTGTTTGGCAGTATCTCACAAATTCATCAATGCAAATATCTGCCGCTAGTAAGAAAGGTCATCTGCACCAGTTCGTTATTAATATTAACCTTCCACCCTGGCTTGTGCTAATAATTCTCTGGCGTGTTGTTTGCTGCCTTTCTTGCTCGCACAGGTTACTGCAGCTGTAAGACATCGAGAGTAGACACCAGTCTGCGAAAGTTCAATCAGAGGTAAACAGAAAGAAACAATACCAACACCTTTGTTAATAAATTTAAGCATGAGCGAATGAATTCTTGTCACCATTTCCTGGCAACAGCTATCCCTTTTAATCTGGGTGGTATATAGTAAAAAGTAAGAAATAAATAAAGAATTACAACGTGCCCTGCTGGACTAGTTCAAAAGTTAAGCTCTAAACGAGAACAATCTATGAGAACTTATGTACGATAAGGAGCGCTTTTTTTCTTTTGTTGCGCCTTTTTTTCAGTTAGGGATAATCCAACGCAAGCCTGTACTTCTAAACATTCAGCATTCCCACATGTTCTGACACATTCCTGTATTCTTTTCTTGATAAGTGGTTTCATGAATGATAAGAGTCCCAAGAAGACATCGCGTACTGAGCACATAACTTTATGTCAAGCACCGCATCTCTGGCCTAGTCGCTATGGCACTCAGCTGCTGATCCGAAGACCGCGGAATCGAATCCCGGCCGCAGCGGCTCTATTTTTAAGGAAGCGAAATGCTGAGTCCCGTGTGTTGCGCGATGTCAGTACACGTTAAAGAACCCCAGGTTTTCGAAGCTTACGTAGCCCCTTACCACGGTGCCTGTAAAAATCATATTGTTGTTTTGGGACATAAAACCTCCTAATTCGATTAATCAATTTGCGTCAATGGTTTTCTTTCTTTTGTAATGATGCCTGCTTAAAATTTTAGTGTTGGGTATTGTGATCAGCACTCCGAAATTCCACGAGCTAGGTCTTCCAGCAATTTGTTTATATTCGAAAACTCCCAGTTTGCACAATGATTTCTTTCGGTTTTTGTGCTAATTAATCATATTGTTCGTTCAATTTGGCTTATCCGTAAGTGGGCACATTACACGAACAAGTTTCTATCCCTTATCTAGAAGCGATGAACAAGAAGTCTTGTCTATAAAGTGTTTCCTTTGTGTAACGTCCGAGTGAGAACGATAAAATTCATGACGTTACTGAAGAGCGCTGTGCGTTACAGTGTGCACAAGCCAGGCATTTTGCAGAACTTGATTATGCTTTCCTGTTTTCTCAACGGCATGAGGGAATATTCTCAAGTAAGTATCCGACAAACCGAGAGCTGGAGCTGTGGTATTTGATGTACAGCTACAAAAGCGGTTTAGCAAATGGGGTGTGACACTGTAGGCGTGCAGAACTAAGACGAATATACTGATAATTGGTAGGAGACAAAGGAGGGCCAGCATTCAATGAACCGGAGCCCGCCTTCACCGGAGGCGTCTCTGATCCAAGCCGGGATCTTTGGTTGAGAATGGTCAATCCCCTAATTTATCCTCTATACCGCACCCGTACCCCTTAATACCTTATGGCCTTCACACTACCGGAAGCCTTCCCTTGACACTGAGGTTAGTGGACCCGCAGCTTTTTCTGGTGCCATTTTTTCTTTCGAGTAGCTGAATCTTCGATTAACGATAGTCTCGAAAGCGCACGCTACCGGCTGATACAGGGGCCTTTCAATACGCGCATAAAAATGTGCGAATACGTCCAACTGAACTAGTATGTATTTCCGTTATGCGTTTGTGTCGTGGCATTTTTATATTGTGCAGACGTCATGTTTTGTGCATAGTATGTGTGCTTGTTAGAATGTTTATGCTTATTAGAACGTTTACTGAGGGCTATGACTAAAAGAAAAAATACTGCGGACACATCCGCGAGAAACTCTGGAACTGCGTGCTAGTTGCAGTTTGTCGATGAAAAGCTCCCATCAATTGAAGGCACACCTCTGAAAGCACTTTGAAGCATGTCCACAGGTTAGAGAAATCAGCCATGATCTGAGCTAACATCCTTACTTCCCAGCTGCCATTTTAGACTCGCTAGTTTTTACATACGTAGCCTATAATTAGTTGTATACACTTTAAATCGTGGTAGTAAAATAAACGAGAATCACCACCCGTCGAGCAGCTAGTACATTAGTTTTTCCACATTTTAAAGTTGGCTCTTATATACGATCTCAAGTTAAGAGAAGGTGGCTGTTATAATGAAAACCAACATTAGAAACAGCGCACTTCGATACAAATATGTTCATTACTGCCGGTTCTAATGTGCCGCAAGGAAACATTTCCACGTTCCTCGCCAAGTTAACTTACGAGAAGGCTTCTCGTTAGGCGCCAACACTTAATCACGCAGTGAATTCCTCGCGCAGCTGTGCTGGATACTGCCGTTATTACAACTCGACAGCCGAAGACGTTAGTGCGTTAGGGCGCTCAGCGCAGAAATACTCGTCCCTTGATGTTGGACGCCATTCTGATGGTGGTGTGCCGTTCAAACACTTCGTCCGATTAAGATGATGGCAGTCTGTAATTCGCTGGAGAAAGTAGGGCATGTGAGCGCGGGCTTCAGAAGCGTGACCTTTTTATACAAAGACACAACGAGAACAACAGTGGTTAGCAGCGTAGAAAAAAAGAAAAAAAAACTTTAAACGCATTCCGCATTCGCAATAGCATTCTTAAGGGAGCAGGCGATGCCGTACTTCTTGACGTTCAACCAAGCATAATGAAGAGACGTCTACCGATATCTTTGTGTAAACTGAGTAGTTGTCTGCGTGATGTGAGTGCACAGGGCACGTCGACTATACCGCGTCTTGTCCGAAAGCTAGTTCATAGTCTGACTTAAAATTCGGCATTCGCGCACGAGTGCGCAACAGCCGCGATTGCATAGCTGCAGAAGTTCACTTTGTACCACCAGTTTATGCAAAACTGGGTCGTCAAGGAAGAGGCCAGCCGAGACGAGTCGGTCCCCGCTTCTATTCGTGCATACAATAAGAGAACAATTTAGGCTGCTATGAAGGGGACGGAGGAATGATAACGCGTTTTCATTTTACATCTGAGGCATGCTCCGGCACAGGTCTTTATGACTTCGTTTTCTGTTTTCTTTGGACATGCTTGTCCACACTTTTCCTGGCGTGTCTTTTTCTTCTTACTGCTGATAACAAGGCAAGGCCCTTTCAACCCAGAATCGAATATTATGCAAATTGGTGCATTCCATCCATTTGGGTCGTCACTGGAGTTCTTAACCCCAAAACCATGAGCTGTCAACAGCAGTCTTCGGTCCCTTCAATCGCTTGCTTCTTGTTGGGAACGGTGCTGCTGTGTGAGGACAAGTTATTGACGTACGTCTCGACCTGAAACGAGGCGGGTGGGGCAGTTCTTGATATTCTGAGTGGAGCAAAACAGCTCCCGAAGGAGGAGTGAGCACGCCGACTTTGAAGCTTAATGGGCCATTAGACGCTGGAAATAACTTATCAGATGTGAAGAAAAAAAAGCAACCGATCTCGAAGAGAAGTTACAGCTTAGAGCAGAAGCAATAAAATATAACGAAGAAAAGAAAAGAGGAAGGTAAGAGGTTTGAATAGATTTGGACAGTCGATTCGGGAACATGAATGCCTCTAATTTCGCTAAACGTAATGCTGGCTATACGCCATCAACTTTCTTCTAGGAAGTACTAAAACATTTATAACGAAAGGGCAAAGGACAGGGGCCCTTTTTTATTATTATAAACATCCTCATGAAGTTAAAAGACAAAGAGGCGAAGGAGGACATGCGGGAACTCATTTGTAGTTTTTTTTTAAGGTGTAGTATAATCGTTGTGACAAAAATGGAGAGGGCTTAAAGTTACAACTTAAAGACACGCCAGCCGTCGCTGGCGACCGAATCTACAACCTAGGGATAACACATCCTATGCTCTACCAACTGAGCTCCGTGGACAGTCGTTGTAATGTCCACTTTATTGGATATTTATCTACATTTTCCTGGGAGTGTTTGTCAGCGCCCTCAGTAGCCATGGCGGCGAATGTGGAACTCGCTTTTCTTGCCAGATGGCCCTACGTAGTAAGTGGTTTTGATTCATTTTTGTGGTTTTGGACGCTTAGTTTTCATTCTACAACTATAACGGCTTCGGAACTCTCGGAGTTACAGTCCGCTCAGTAACTTCCTCTTGTCTTTCTTGTGTTTTTGTGGGCGTTATGAGGTATTTCATCAAAATTTCTTGACAGGCAATAAACGCAACATAATGTCTACGCTCTTCGTGGTTATTTTTTTTACCTGTTTCTGGCCGTATCACATGAAGAGGCTAGATATATTACAAAGGAAGCCACTACTTTTACAAGGTCTTGTTGTTGCGAACCCCTTGAATCCTATGTGACCTAATCGTCCTTCCTTCTTACTCTATAGCTGTTTGTTCAACATAGGAAGCAATATTCGGGTTTTAGAGATAGTAATAATGAGGTCCTACATTTACGTTGGATTGTTTGTCCTAGACTCTTCGTTTCGCAATGCAGGTTGTCAGTATCGCCATAAGAGACAGATGTGATGGGAAGCGGACACGCCAGCTCATCTACTAACCTGTTCATTAATCCAGCTTAGTAACGCATTCGCCTTGCGTCATTTATAGAATAAAGAACAAACATACGCTATTTTCCGACTTCTCTGAAGAAATTCGAACTTTTATAATTGCGTATTTCTTCACTGCCTTCGTAATGTCTTTCGACGCTCATGATTGAATTATGTTGCTGTTCTGCGTAATTATATCTCTGTTGTGTGCTTTAGGTCGCAGCCGTCATCAGAAATTGATTTTCCAGAGTGTACCTGGTTATAATCTTACAGAGCTGCGAATATCGAACGCTCCTAATGAAGGGACGTACTCGTGAAATTACTAGCTTTCTGTACGCGAAGAAAGGAGATAAAATCGACGTAGTACGCGTGCTGTAATCAGCTAGAAACTAAGGCGCAATGAGAAAAAAAGTATTTTATTTTCATCAACTATGCTCTACTCACCATCTGTTAATCTACTAACCTACCACTAATCAATCGGTGACGGTAAGTTTCGATGCTACTAAGGGCTACCTCGGGCAAAATGAAATAACTAAAATGAGCACTTTATTAGTAGAATACGTCGGAGGCTTTAGATGTCACTGGAGAAATGTAAGCGCGAAAATCCAGTCCTTTGGTATCCAAATCCGAGACCTATGCATTTGATCCCTGAACCTATGGCAGTCGACTACCACACCAGTGTAATTTGGCATAAGCTGTAAAGATCAACGTTCAAGCTTGTGTGGCTCCTAACCGCATTTCTAATGCGTGCATAAGCCACACGGAAAGCACACTTTTACCGAAATTCTACTATTTGACATGCTGTTTTGTGCCCAGCTCAGTTACATAAGTGCTGCCCACCCCTAGCTCTCGTCAAGTGGTTAGGCACCGTTTGTTCTTTAGCCACAGCAATGCTGCTTCAGAACACTTATCTACGCGACCTTTACATTTTTTACCATATTTCTTGCAGCATGTTTTCTGTACGCTATTTTCCTGCCACCGTTTCGCCAGGTTTGCTTCCTCATATGACATAAGGGCTATCGCCTCATTAAAGGTGTCCAAAATGAAGAGGCACCTCCACTAGGTAGCAACAAAAATGCCACGTAATGCTCACAAAGTTATTGTCCTGCGGTCGAGCAAGCGTTGACCATAACACATGTACAACTGGCGCAGAACGCAAGTGGATCAGTAAACTTTCTCAGAAAATAAGCATAATAAGCATATAAGCATATGCAGCAGGAACAACAAAGAACTGCATCATACAGTCGACGCAGAGATTATGCACGTCACTGCAGTCGCCCCCACAGCTATCAGGAAGACGGCAAGGGAAGAAAACAGGACTACGGAGCTGCGGCAACAAGTAAACACAGCATACCGTGGGAGCAGAACGAACGCAGGTCATTGCGGTAGCCTCAACAAGTAACTATAACATTCCGGGCTGCTCTTGTTTGTCAAATTACGGCTAATGTTGGCTACATTTTCCATATGTCGGATGCAATAGACGGGTTCGCTGTTTGTAAACAAACAGGAATGCGCCGAACGGTGTGCCCAAGAAGAATTCCGGTGCGGCACTTCCGGTAACACATTTTCAAAGGACTCGACGGTGTTTGCCGCTTGTGCATTTGAGTTTGTTGCTCAAATAATCCTGGCGCATTCGTTCAAGTGTGTTTAGAGCGATGTCTAGCGACTACATGAAAGGGGTCGACGACGTCGCACGAGAGAGCTACAAGCATAAACTGCAGAGGAGAGGAGAAGAGTTGCCTGATCCGCTGGATAGGGAAGTTGTAGCCTGGAAGGCAGCTACGCGATGAGTTGACAAACGATCTGTGCGACTGCATGTCAGCCGATGTTGCTGAGCAAAGTTATGCTAACTTCAGAATTCTTGAGAAAGGTAAGCAAGATTGCCTAGTTTTAGGACAAGCCTGTTAAGCAGCAATAAAATTATGATTAAAGGCAACAAGCAGAGAGCAAGTCGTCTGTGATGGAGCATATGCCTAGTTTTCTTAAAATCACAGGTTAAACCGATGGCTAACTTACCATGAAAACTTAAAAACTTCACTGTGACCATTTGAAAAGGTCGTAATAATGATCATGTTTTTCACATAAGGCGTGGAGTTGTGTACGGAACGCCACATCGCATAAACGCGTAACCTACGTTTTATCACACGTGTTCTAAGCTGCTGAAAACGGGCTAGTTGACAAACGCAAATGCTTGGTCTAGGCACACATCACGATGGAACATTAAACATTATATTGCTGCGCTTGTGCCACACCGTGTGCTGTTTGATCCGAGAGGTCGGCGCCGATTGGAATCGCGATCTAATGTGTTCGGTGCGTCTGAAATCATATGAAACGTACTCATTATATAATGAAGTCAGGTGCGGCTGAGTCACGCAAAATACTATGGTTTGCTTACGAGTACACTATTTACGATCCAAGCTTTCAAGTTAACCTGCCTACATAGCCCAAGCTCACACCGAAAGATAAATTAGCTAGCGTGCGACGATGTCCTTTGGCGGCAATACGACAGGCGATGAGTCAGTTGCTCGCACAGACGCCGAACCACTCGCAGGCGTCGCTCTCATTAAAAAAAAAAAAAAAAGCAGACGCACGGCAACAAAACGTTGGCACCGCGACGTATCCTGTGCAGCGATTCATGTTGAGCGCGGCTGCTTTGGTGTCCCGAGTGCTGCTTCGAACAGTACAGATCACTGATAAGGCTCCAACTACAAGAAACACCTTTACGATGGATTTTTAGCCTTTTAGGCAGCTTTCACGTTTTGCTATCCACTTCAGGCGTCAGTGCGGTTGCCTGTCGTGGGCGGAATGCGACGGCGCCTGACGTGTACCTTGTAATTAGGGATTTTAGACTAACGTCTGCGCATCGCCTTCGTGCCATTAGAGTATGAATTGAGCTTTATCTGCCTTTGAATAAGTGGGCAGAAGAAATCTGCGCGCTCTTTGTGGGATTCCAGTTTTCTCGCCTGGTCGCTGCGCTCTTTCCGTTCATCTGTCGCGAAACATAACGTTTTGACTTGCGATAGCAAATAAGTTGCGGACCGCAGGCTGCATCCTGGCACCACACAACCTCGCCCGGGTCGCCAGCGCTTCATCACAATAATTCTATCAGCCGAAAACATCGGAACACAAGCATCCGCGGCCACCGACCCACGCTGAAACCGCGCGAAAGCAAGCTAAACAGAAGTTTTCTAGGGCACGTTTCCGGTGAACGCACAATGTTGCCAGAGAACGGCAAGCGCTGGCGAAACCGTCTATACAATTTAGAATTACAAAAATTCTTACGTGGTATTCGACATTTCCGAAAAGAAGGGTTTCTTTCATAAGCTGCTTATACGCATACTGCGCTTCTTGGGGAATGCCGTCGCGTTAGTGTAGTGGCTATGACAATGGGCTGTGAGAATGCCTCCTGGCTACGGTTGCCACGTTTCAATGGTGGCAAAATCCTAGAGGCCCGCGTAATCTGCAATGCCAGTGCACGTTAAAAGTACTCCAAGTGGTAGAAATTTCCGGATATTTCTACTGCAGCGTCTCTTATAATCATATATATAACCATAATCATAAATAATATAAACCAAACCAAACCAAATATTGTTACATCTCTACTTAAAGACCCAGAAATGATTAATTGTTGGTTGATTGATTTGTGGATTTTAACGCCCCCAAACCAGCTGTGATTATGAGAGACGCCATGGTGGATATCTCCGAAAATTTCGAGCACCTGGCTTCCTCAACGTGCACTGACATTGCACAGTAAACGGGCCTCACCATTTCGCCTCCATCGAAATGCAGCCGCCGCGGCCGGGATTCGTTCCCGCTACCTTATGAATAATTGTTACTATTTGGAGAACTTGAATAACTGTAAATACGGTAATCCTGTGAGGCAAAGGTGCATCTAAAGATTTTATGTCGTGATTTCTGGTCTTATCATGCATTAGTGAGTGCCACTGACTTCAACGGGGGCGCTTAGCTATGTGGAGTCTACACTCTTCATCCTTCAGTACACAGTGGTTACGGGCGTCAGGTCAAAAAGCTAACGCCCTTCGCGGTTGCTGCAATAAAAACCCAGTACCACAAACCGGCATCATTGTGGTCGCTCAAGTGCCCCTTCCCAATATCCGAGCGGCGTGCGCTTTCGCGGTGGCACGTGCGGTAACGAGACTTGTATGGGGAAATCGCTGTAAAGTCAAGTGGAGAAGGAGTCGAGGAAAGGTCATGTTTCCGGCATACATTTCCTGAGACGGACTATTCCGTGCTTAGAGTCAAGTAGGAACTAAAGTGTTCCGCATGATTCGACGTGCCTCGGGATTCACTCTCGCGGGGTGGAGACGACTGACACACGAGCCAACGGAAAGTGGCTCGTCCACCACGCTAGACCATTCCCTGGCGCTGGTTATTATGGCGAGGCCCAGAAGAAAAGCTCAATGAATAATGTATGGCCGCGAACTTTTTCTTTGCTACTTTCGTTGAGGGCTGGGAGAAGTAAGGAGCACCCGCTGCATCGACTATGTTCCCTTTAGCTTCAGCCAGGCTTGACTATTCTGCTTCTATTGCAGCCCCCTTCGTATATACGCACCATACTATGCCCAGTAAGCTGCACTGGCTCTTCTTTGTCAGAATTTTTTTGACTATTTGTTTCCGATACCGTGCGTTGCTCTGGCTGGCGTATATCTACATCCCCAGCCGCCTCCCTTCCAAAAACAGGGCCTTCCACTATACACATCTTCGTTATTGCTGTGGCGTTGTTCCTAGACACTGTATGCAGATGCCCATGCGGATAAGTTTCTTACCCAACAAGACAGCATATTTAGATCTAGATGCCACTCAAGCGCACGCAACCTTATGTTTTGTATTTATTAGCATGACGCTGGTATACACTTCTCCGTTTTTCTTCTGTTCTGTATACTTGGGTCCATACTTGAATTTCGCTCCGGAAGAAATTGATGCTACCCCAATGTCTATACAGGCGCGTACAATGCATACCGTTATGGAGGATATATGCCGATCACTTACTATTAGAACTTTCGTAATAATGACGATCAGTCAAAATGCCGATCATTACAGACACAGACAGAAAGGGTGAAGAGGGGAAGGCATTGCTCGAGTGGAGCGCAAGCTCTGGCGGTGCTGGCGCCGACGAGGTGTTGCGACCCTGGTGTGGGCCAAAGCCCACACCAGAGCTTTGTTTCCATATACTGGCATTGTGGGCGCGGTTGTCCCGTGACTTCATAGGCATCCCGGTCATGGTGCAGGCTATACTTTTGCCCCATGTCATAACAGAATAAGTCTCGTGCGCCCCTTCATGCTCCACCTCATTTTTTGGGGAATTCTCTTTTGTTCTGCTGTAATTCTCTTGCATTATCTGGTACCACAATCTTTCACCACGCGCTGCTATCCTACGGATTCTCTTACGTCGTTCGTGCGGCGGTCATTGCTGTCTTCCTTGATCCTTTTATATACACTAGGTTCACTGGTGCGGGTGCCTCGTGCTGCGTTCAGGTCACACTGAGACTGATGCCAGAACGGGCCCATAAGCCCTGGTTTCTACAGAGCTACGTCATCAAGGAACGCTACCTATTATTGTCAAACTTTCTTTCCCTGACATGCCTACCGAGCATAAACTTCAGCCTGTGAAAAAGCTTCACAATCTTACCTATTTCTTCTCTACGACATTCTATTACTCGTATGCCCCGACTAATGTGGTAATGAGAGGCTGTAGGATCGAGGGCGGGGAAAGTAGCCAACGTCTCAATGTTATCTTCATGAGACACACACTTGAAACTTCGAATGTAAACAGCGTTACTTGTGAAAACATGCGCTGTCATCCAGTCTCCGTGACGAATTATTTTTTCAGTCTCGTTACTCCAACGTCTCACAAGTTCACTTCGCATTTCGCTTTAAAGTGTTTCTTTTTCCTTCTTTTCTACGCGCCAGGCTTTCGGTGGACACCTTAAATGGATCCTTGACGACGCATTATCACGTTATTGATAGACAAGTGGCAAAGGCCAATGAAAGTTCATAAAAGCTCACTTGGTTCAATAAAAATGTCGAACGCTACTTGCGAAGAACCCTGGGAATGCGACAAATGCAAACATAACGCGGCTGCAGCGAAAAGACGAAGATCCGAGAGATCACGACGCAAAAAAGATTCGAACCCCCTTCATCGTCTGAGAAATCCCCTTTATCATTGAGAAGAGAAAATTAGATATCGTTCGATGTTACGACATTTCTTAAGCAGATAGAAGAAATCACGAAATCACACGGAGGACAAATCTTTCATGTTGAAGACGAGCAGTAACATGCAGAAAGGTTACAAAATTCAGCTCCTGCGCGATTGGTCACTTGGCACTTGTTCGGCTGCAGTGTGTGGTGGGCATAAATATTTATGTAGCAAATAAAAGTATAGAAGATGAAAAGTAGCCAATAGGACGGTGAAGGTTTTCACCCTCTCTCGATTTATACGTTTATGTAGCAGTGTCCCTCCCCTCTGAAATATGCTCCGTATCCTGAGGGTAATAATGAATAAAATAAATCCTTACTGTCCCACGTAGCCTTCTCTTGTAGTGTGCCATGAGTGGAGAACATATCTTTTGATAACGCTGTAAGATAACGAGGGAAGGCAGAACATGCATTGTGTAAGAGTGGCGCTGGCACGGAGCTTGACTAATACTTTAACTTCTTCAGTAGGGACACTCGTGCAACTTTAGCTTCGCCTGTCGAAAAAGGCACGTAGGCAGTACTTTAGCTCGGGTGTCATGTGCTTGCACCATTTACAGCGTTGCTTGATTATAAAAATAATTTATTTCGCAAAACACGAGGAAGAAGCAGAAGAAGTATAGAGCGGTCCTGCGTACCCTGCGGCCGTCACCTAGGCTGGGATGCTTGTGGCCCTACCCCGACACAATCGCCAGACCTATTTGTGAATTAAAGTTTTCTCTCTCTCTCTCTTCGCAAAAAACTTCTCCCGCTGGTAAATACAACATGCACAACAGTGTCTTTTCGTTATCTCCTAGGACCATGTTCAGCACAGGCACGTGCAACAGTTTTATATTCCGATTAACGAGTGTTCTTACTTTAGAATTATCATTACTGTTATCTGTTTCATTAAGTAAAGGTAAAACAGGTGATGGCGCCGCATCACATCTACGTCTCGTTGATTGTTTTTCATGAATCCCTCGCTTAAGAGATCTGACCTTTCCATCCGAGCTATTTTTGCCCTTGTCAACGACAAGGAAGCCATGTTACATAAGTGTCCACTTATAACACCATGCCAAGTCGTGCCTCTCGAGATTAACAAAAACGGATGTTTTAGCCGTCTCTTCTCGCTGTCACGCAAATACTCCTTTGCTCTTCTGACGTAAGCACTCAAAGGTCAACAAGGTAGCTGAAGCATATTAGCCGACAGGCATTCTACGTAGGGAACCTCGGTTCCTCTATATATAATGTGCAGCTATATGCTGGGCCATGACAGCTTATTCCAAGCGGCTCGTTGCGTAACAGGAGAAGTGTGCGTCATAGAAATGATCCTATTTTGTCGCACTGATGTACGCCAAGGGGAAATAAGTTTGTGAAAGTCTAAGCGAATCGAAAGATTATGGGAAGAAACGCCAAGTATTAGAGTATTCTTTTATACTTTGCGTTTCTTCCCATAATTATGGCATTCGAAATCGGAAAGGAAGTAAGGTGGAAAGCTAAGAGATAAATTTTGCATGTGTTGCACCTGTATCACTTGAAAGCGAAGGCTTAGTGCAAAACATTGAACTGCATTAAGCTATACATTAGCTTATTCTTTTGGGAGAAGGCGTTTGCATACCTCAATAAACCTCGGTGGGGAGCAAACGTATTGGCATCCTCTACGACATATGCGAGGACAGATGCCCTTTTAGGCATTGCAAAATGTGCAGCGAAAGTAGGCCACTAATAAAATCACGTGAGATGCATACCGGCATCTTGCAGAAAGGGTTGTGTGGGTATGCATCACACCTGATGGGCTGGCGCAGCTTAGTTTTAGTCGCTTTTGCGCCACTAAACCCATACTAAACCAAACTCCTGATGGGTATATGCACCTCTGTCCAACGACTTTAATGCTTTGGCACATGTGAAGCAGTGTCTCGAGTTCCATACAGTGACCTCATGCCGAAACGGCCTCAGTGAGCGTTTCGATTTCAGAAACATATGGAGAACAAGGGTGGCTCTTAAAATAGAATCCACGCGACCCTTTTCAGAGCGAACGACCAACCGCCGGCGCTACCTCTCTGCCCTGTGCGGAGCTCCTTGTCCACCCAGCATGCGGGAGTTTTTCGCTTTCTAGTCTTACATCGTATGAGACAGCGAGTTTGTCTTTTCTTTAGGGGCGAAGCTCCTCTTAGTCTAAACTTGTCCTGCGTCAGGCGTCAGGCGTAACCGGCAGTATCTCCCGGGAGGCACGCGCTCGCCCTCGGCGCGTGCCTCCCGCCGCGCGAGCTCTCTCTCTTACGTCTGATGTCTTGTGTGAGAGAGAGAGAGAGCGAAAGGCGCGCGTTGACTATGGAAACGCTCTTTCTTAGATGAACGCTCTACCAGGTCGCAAAGGAGGAGAACGCACCCTCACCCGCGAGAGACAACGTTGGCGCAGCCAGCATCTCCTAGCGAGTTTCTTGATTGAGAAATACCGACTGCTCGCGTTGGAGAACCGTTCACCGGCCACCTATATATACATGCACTGGATCTTGACTTGCAATGAAGTGCCGGTGGGAGATTTCACTTGTGCATAGTTGAACCATAAGGATTCGTAGCGTGCGCGTTAACTAAATTAATCCGGAACTCGGCACAATCTACGATGAACCTCCCGAGCTTCGCCCACTCATCATCATTTACTCCGTGGATATGCTGTAATTTTTCTTTCCTATTTACGGATGGTAAAGGGGCCCAGAAGATAAAAATATGACCGGTAATGTTCGAGATTCTTGCCTAGATTGTATATTAAGGGCTCCTCGCTTAGACGAAACAATTACAGAAGCGCACCTTTTTTTTAAAGGGTTCTTCAACGTGTACCTAAATTAAAGTACGCGGTTGTCCTCTTATTATCTTTTTTTTTCTACGTGAAAGCGTTTTATGCCGGGATTCACCGAGAAAGTATTCACGTACTTCCATCACGGAAGTGGGTTTCTGAAGAACTGAACACGCACTTCAGAAGCAATAGTTTTAACCGCTAAGATTCGAACCCACAACCCCTCGGGATGCAACAATAGCAGCTAGAGGTTCTACCACATTTCATATACAGGGAGAAAACGGGACTTATATCTTCACTACAGTGCCTTACAATTTGCATTCAATTGACATCCGGTTAAAGCGAAGGTACTTATATACCAAGCAAATGTACTCTTAAATTGACATTGCTTCCCTTCCACTGCAGTCTTGATTCGCTGGTGTGGTAAGGCCATCTAGGAACAATAGAGCGAAACAGATAGGCGTGCTAATGCTTGCCAACAGTTAGCGCTTTAGCAGTATCCGTCCCTCGACACTAGCGGAAGTTAGGGGCATGACGGCGTCCTTGCGGCCCGTCTCTTGGGCAAAGTAGAGCCACGGACGCTACACAGTTTGTCTTGTGTGGCCAAGTGCGTTGCGACGCGCACTGTTCCAGGAATGCTAAGACGGCTGTCGACAAGCGAATGAAGCGTGTTTCGCTGCGGTAGGCTGTGTGTTCACAAAACAATCGGCTGGCAATCCTTTCGGTTTCGTTTGCGAGGTTGCATCGTTTGCAGGCGCTCCTGGTTCATCGCAGGTTTTGGCAAGACTCTGGCGCGCGTAATTCAGTGTTCCCGGAGATATGCGAGTCGTTCGAGAACTTTTGCTTGTGTACAACTCTCGAGGATCCTTGTGCCGTGTCGACGTGCCGCTCATGTTTAAGTGTAATGTTTTCACATGTCCAGCGTAGCCAACGCATCTTCCGCCCTCCGATTCGACAGACTGCCGTTTATCATTCTACAGCTTCGCAAAAACGGGTTTCACTTTCGTAATATACCGATTCTTATGACAAAAGGAGCAACCACATTTTTTTTTTTTGCGTTGCATTACCATCCATATGCTGGTCTGGTGACTGGGATTATACCTCGTGGCCTTGGAACGAGCAGCACCTTAGCTCATACGTTACCACAGCCGACTAATTTCCAAGCATAGCAGTTCGTTGAACATGCTCTAGGACTGCGCCAGGAAGACTAGTATCAAATTCTTAAATATTTAAGACATGCTCGTAACAGCAGAGTAGCATTAAAATGTTTAAGGAAGCTGTTAGTGAATCAGACGCTCCTCCCCTTGCTGTGATTCGCTGTTGAACTCAGTTTGGTAACGCCATTAGTTCCGTCACAAGAGCTAGGAGCGACGGCCGGCCGCCGTAAGCGAATGGGGCACGAAGGTAGTTGAGTCCTGCTAGCAGCAGCCCACCAACCACTCGTATTTTACGACAGAAAATCGGTAAAGCGTTAAGTTTAGCGTACCCAAACAGGGGTGACCTGAACCACTGGGTATACATAAATAATCGCTGAACAATATGAACTAGATTTGAGCAGAGCCTGGGGGCTATTATTTCGGCGATGGTGCTTAGGCGCGTTGTTTTCAACGCTACTTACTAAGGGTAAAATTTTCGCGAAAATAGAGCCTCTCCTAATTGCGTGACGAACTACTTTTACACGATGCTCATTGTTTTAATTATGACAGCTGCGAAAATGTTAATATTGTTGTGTGGCTCTTTCTTGCATAACGTATAGCAGCAACGCCCTATAGGCATCAAACCCTTACTTGAGCGGGCTGCCCTCAATGTACACTGATAAGTTAGCACCCAGGCTGGTCCCACACACGGAGTTGACAGCATTACTTGCACGCGGGCGCCTCTTGTATCTTCATTTGTTCGCGGCTATCAAACGTCGTACAGCCTGCATAAACACGTCGTGGGGACACCAATAGCGACTAGCCTTTCTGGTGCCGAGTGGACGGTGCCTCTCCTTCCGACGCTAATGCTTGTAGCGGCGACTTCTGGTAGCTCCCCCTTCCCCTCTCCCACCCACCCCCACCTTCCTTTTTCCTTCTTTTCCCCCTCCCTACCTCATTAACGTTACCCGCCTTATTCATCCGCAGATATGTGCATAATGCACTCCCTTCCTATCGTTGTTGCGACAAGACCCGATGCGTGTCGGATGGCACAAGTTATCAATGTCAGCGCGAACTCTTCGGCGAGAACGTTTCGTCAAGTAGCCTCATGCATCTTCGACTACGCGGCGCGACAAGGAAGTCAACGCGTTGTACTGCAAGACAACCACGAAGAAAACGCGCAGACGCTGCTCTGCGCCGTCGATGCTCTCGGCGCGAATGCGAAGGAACTTCGCCAAACGAGCAGGTCTGGAGGTCGTGGCACACAAGACCGAATTCGAGGCGCTGTTAGTTTTCGCGAACGCGCCGCAATAGTGTCCACCGATGGTCTTTTGCCGGCGGTTGACCTTGGCTGAGCTTGAAGGTCCAAAGCGCGCACAAGGTCGCTTTCTGCATTTGAACCGGGAGGAGTAGAGCTCTCACTCTAAAATTGCCACGTGCATAGTGACAACAGAGCTAAAGTAACGAAGAAGGATACGCGTTTACCCACAAAACAGTGCCACAGGGCACATTTCTACAAGATTGTTATTTGACTGACTGGGAAAATGTAGTTGCAGCTAAAATATTTGAGTGTTTTAACAAGTATGAGTACAGTGAAACTATTGCTATATAATTTATCCCCATACTTACGAAAGACCCTTCGTCATTCATCCTTGATCAGTACGAATACAGAATCTAAAAAACAAACATAAGAACATCCTTACAGAAAAATATTCGGGCAGCTAGACACTAGAGGTGCGAATGCTGAAGAAGCAGGGAAGCTGGTACCGTTCCCCTCCTTCTTTCCCTGATCCTGACACTCACTTCTCTTTCCTACACCTTGCTATACTATACAATACCCTACTACGATTTAACCCTCTCCCCTCTTACTCCCCTCCCCCACTCTCAGTTCCCTTTCCCACGCCCTGCAATGCTATGGCTGGCGAAGGAGGCGCAGAGTCTAGCGAAACTATGCACACCTGCGCATGGGGTTGCTAGGCAACGCGAGACGACGTCATCACTTCGCGAGGTTTTTGTTTTATTCCCGCGATAGACTGCAGGCTTAGAGAGCTGCGCTCTCAATAAATGTTGCACGTTTCATTCAAGAAAAATAACTTTGGACTATTTTTTCCGAATAAAAGAGACTTCAGTAATATCATCAGCTATAAAAAAAAAAAACTCGTTTGCCGCAGCTGTTCCCCGGACTCCCTACATATGCCTGCGTTTGTTGCGCATTTAGTATTGGCAACGAACTCTGCGTACGCCTCTGTTTTTGGCCTCTCTGCGCATCTTGAATAGACCACATAATATACCGATGGACAAACCTCCCATGCATTATTCAGCAGGATCTCTCTGTTTCTGGGTTCCTCTAACCAAACTGTCCTTTGGGAAACAGATAACTTGAACCGTTGCAGATTACGTTTCCCTTCACTGCAGTGCCATGGCATACCCAAGCCTTGAACTTAGCCTTAGCGAGATCACTCCGCGCGAGGCCGCAAGCGTCCGCATTGTCATCCACTTAAAGCAGCGCGTTATTTTTCATTTATTTTACTTGTGCAACCATCAAATTGAGAAAATACTGAAACTTGAGGTGGACACTGTAGGAAAAAGAAACTCAACTCTTCCCCGAAACTATTGCTAAACCATTTTAAAGGGAAGGACTGATACCCAGGTTGCTTCCCCTGTTCACTGCGTATTCAACACACAAAAAGAAAGTTTCTCGCAGAAAATGGGGTTTCCAGGGATGCACTTTTAGACCCTCCGGTGCACAGCCAAGAGCATAGAGGCTTATGCGAGACACGGCAAGAAATCCAAGAAGACTCACAATAAGCTTCTGTCAAGTCTCCGAAACACATTTATATGAAGGGTCATGAGCTTGAAGTGCCCTTAATAGCTATCTTGAGCTATGTTGAGCACATGCAGCCGCATACTAAAGCTATTATTCACGGTTCTGGCCCCGCTTGTTTGAGCTAAGCACACAAAATATCATGCTATCATCCTATCATCCTATGGGAAAATGCTTCTTTAAAAGGATAGCCTCATCGTACCCGTCTTTTTCGACCTTGCCTCCTGGGCGTTGTATGCGAGAAATAGCTCGAATTGTTAAAAGGCGGCTTCGCATCAAAGCAGAATAAAAATGTAGTTGTTTCCTTTCCATATACAATGAAACGCCCATAGTTTGAAGAATGTAGGCAGTGTTTTCAACATGCAGGTTGTCTTCTGTACTCCAAAAGGCTGGCGTGCAGTAGCTCTGAAAATAGCAAGAAAATAGCAAGAATTCGCGCTAAGTTGAACTTTTCACGTTCACTAGTGCGGCCAGAGCGAATTGAAAACGTGCAAAATAAAGCACCAAAAATTATTTATGGCATAGGTTTCGGGCATTGCGTACAACGCTCCTTCTAGTGCTGGGAAGATTTTTTTTTTTTTTTTGCCGGTCTGGCCATCTGTTGAATGTGTGCCTCTAGCGCAGAGAGCGCTAGAGGTAACCAACGTTATCCGATGTCCAGCATACTCTCTTTAAGAGATGCTTGAACTAAGCAATGACTAGTTTCTGAGAGTTGGAGGAGCGAAATATTTATATATTTGAAAGAGTTCGGCTGTAATAATTTGAGCAGTGTTTTTGAACGCGTTGGGTAGGGCCTATCTGATAAAAACTGGGTTCGTGCCCGCTATGATGTGCATAAGCGGTTTTGAGGTTTTGGAGATTTTATTTAGAAGTTTAAGTTGCAGAGAAAAGTGGCCTTTTATGCCTTTTCCGCCGATTCGAAGAATTACATCTTTTGAAGTGTTTCCATATTTTGATATTGGCAAGGCTTCAATATAGGTGCTATGCTGCGTTGCACTTTTACTATAATAAGCGAACCAAGAGCAAATTAACAGCATAGTAAAATACCTTTCGCCGGTAGTTCGATGATCCTGTCGAAAATTATATGAAGGAAAGCAGCGAAGGGATGCTGCCACTGTACCCGGGGTGTCCAGTAGCTGTAGCGCACTTAGAACTCACGGTGTCGTTATCGTACTTAAAGCCACGTAACTAGCATCTACCAGTAACGGAATTATGATGGCGACCTACTTACCTTCCGCTAAATATCTCTCTGAAATAGAGGTATAAAAGGTAGAAACACCTGTCACCTCGCTCTCATTGTGCATTCCCTATATGGCTGCGAAAGGTATCCGGTAACGTAGATGTCGAAGAAGTAGATGTCGACAGTCTTTAGTGAATCCAAAGGCGAACGAAAGTTTAGAAAAAAAGTATGCATTTCATTTAAACGATGTTGATAGCGCCATCGTTTTGTCGGTGAAATGCCCCTAATGCAGCGTTGCACTCGAAGTCGCGTTTGCCCTCAAAGAAATGAGTGGCATTAACGCTCAAGGAGCTCGCAATCCCTAAAAACTTTCGATTTTTGTTCGTCTCCTCCAAGTTCGTACACGACCAGGCCTTTATAACCGCTGAAGAAAACAGCCAGTGTCTGCGGAGAAACGATGGCATTGCGTGACATTACCACTAAACGGGTGGGTTAACTGGTAACCTCAGGGAGCAACACAGCAAGCCTATAGGGGGATCGTTGACCTTTCGCACGAGGAAGGCAAGGTTATTTTACGTCTGCGTGCAAGCTTATTGCGCGAGGCTCACTGAACTCGAAGGAACAGCATATATAGCGCGCAATTCCACCATAAGGAGGAGCTCCCACGCAAGCAGTCACGCTAGTTAGTCATTGTAGCGAGCTAAGGCTGTTTAGATATCTTTACTGATTTTTAAGTGTATCTTGTTCAATACACGTGCGCTATTTCAATATAGTACACATTTTTTTCATGTGTAGGCCCGCAGACCTTTCATTTTTTTCTTCCAAAGGAATTTAAGGAAAAGTAAAGAAACAAGTGGAATTCTCTTTTCAAGCGTTGCGGATAGTGAGCTCGCTCCCGTCCCTAAGTGGTGTGCGCCGATTTTCCATTGGTCGTTCCTTAATGCACTACGGCAGTCGTTTGGCTTTAGGAAATGTACTGCCTCAAAACTTTAAAAGAATGCAAGAAAGCAACAAACAGCATTATCCAGTGCGTATCATGACAGTTACTCCCGCGCTTTCTGCGACACATCACGTACACTTTGGCACATCACGTACAGATACGAATCTCAACAGAAAAAAAAAAAAATCGCTGACCTCGACACTACAAATTTTTACGACCTGCCCAGGAATACTTTAGAAGGTGTTAGATGGATATACTTATATATATAGCTTAACTTACCCTTTGTAAATTGCGAAAAACGACACACAGAATGATTTGAAGCAAATATTTTCATCCGCTTATAAAACAGGTTACATATAAATATTGCCGAGGCGTAATTACAATATTTACCCTCATTACTTCCTTTATAATGAGCTTACACATAACAATGACTCGTTGATGACGAAGCCGCCAAGCTGTAATTGACAGCTGTAGACGTTCTACTGAAAAGTGGATCGCTTCTCGTGGCTGCTAAGCTGAGCAAGCTTGAAGCACCACGATGAATCTTAGTAGAACGTAAGGAGGTAATCCGGACTGTTGTATACAGGGTGTCCCAGCTATCTTTAGCCAGGGTTTAAAAATATGCCGATGCACGCTAAGACAACGCGACCCAATGCATCTTTCTTATTATCGTATGGAGTGAGTCAGACTATTTTTTGTGTTCCACTTAATTGGTTAATTAGGCGAGATTAATTAATTAACTTCGGAAACAACAGAGTTAGGCAAATAATTCCTATGGAAAACTTGTAGAGTGGTCTGTCAAATGCCCAGTTAAAAAGTTTCCAACTTTCTATCTATTCATAATTAGTGTTTTCCAGCTTGCTGCAGATGCCCGCGAAATACAAAAAATACCACGTGACATCGCGGCTTGCGCGCCGCGATTGCAGTGCTCTCAAACATTCCGCGTACGAACTAACACCGCATTTAGGCGGGCGTACCGCCGATTAAAAGCGACAGGGCTGTGAAAATGGCGGTGGTCGTCCGATCTAAATCGGCAACCGTCATCGCTAGCGCTGCGTAAAGCGATTGACGGGACGCGTGCAGCGCTAGCGATGACGGTTGCCGATTTAGATCGGACGACCACCGCCATTTTCACAGCCCTGTCGCTTTTAATCGGCGGTACGCCCGCCTAAATGCGGTGTTAGTTCGTACGCGGAATGTTTGAGAGCACTGCAATAGCGGCGCGCAAGCCGCGATGTCACGTGGTATTTTTTGTATTTCGCGGGCATCTGCAGCAAGCTGGAAAACACTAATTATGAATAGATAGAAAGTTGGAAACTTTTTAACTGGGCATTTGACAGACCACTCTACAAGTTTTCCATAGGAATTATTTGCCTAACTCTGTTGTTTCCGAAGTTAATTAATTAATCTCGCCTAATTAACCAATTAAGTGGAACACAAAAAATAGTCTGACTCACTCCATACGATAATAAGAAAGATGCATTGGGTCGCGTTGTCTTAGCGTGCATCGGCATATTTTTAAACCCTGGCTAAAGATAGCTGGGACACCCTGTATATAACATCAGTAGTAGTTGTGTACAATGTCCAAAATATCTGTCGCGGTGGTTGAGTGCGTACGGTGCTCGGCTTCTGACCCGAAGAACGGGTGTCCGATCCCGGCAGGGTTGGCCGCATTTTCGATGGGTGCGAAAATGACAAGGAGTTACGTGTACTGGCCGATGTTTGTGCACGTTAAAGAACCACGGGGGGCAATACTTTTCGGAGCCCTTCACTACAGCCTGCTCATAACCATATCCTTGTTTTGGCGTGTAAAACGTAAGCAATCTAGTTATACCAAAAAAAGGCTTCCATTATCCGTTCAATCAATGAGAGACAGATATAAAGGTTATTGTGTGGAACAGGAATAAGCACAATGACCGAAGTGCGGACCGGCTTTCTATACACCCAAGCCGACCAGTCAGGCATGTTTAGAGATGGGCGATTTTTTGTTAGTCCACCTGCCGTTTATTGAAAATTTTCAGCTTGGTCGTAAGCAGCTACCATGAAGCAGCTTTATCCTCTCTGTTCGACGCAGATACTACCTCCCACCCGGGCTGGTACACAAATGCAACAAAGGAAGTGAGAAAATGGAAACGCACGCACGATTCTGACAGATGTCTTTCACGGGAGACTTTGCGAAAACGAAGATGTCAATGAAACATCTTTGCCTTCTGCTTTCACCAGTTCTGCAGTCCTCGAAAGTTATTCTTAGAAGATTTAATCGCGGTGATACCGTAGCTGAAGGGGCGGGGTCCGCCAGAGTACTACTCGCTGAACTGTACGGTAGCTGTAAAAGACAACACGTCTGTGCCGTCTCGGCGTGCGCGTTCTGCAGCGAAATCACGGCAAGAGTCACGCAGACGAACACGCAAGCGCATTTTGCCTTGAATTTGCTCCACTTCTGCTTCAACAGAACAAGTGATGGAAGGCGCCGAAGAACCCAGCGCGATGAAGAAATAAAGCCCGCATGGAAAAAATCAGGGCCGGCAACAACTCAATTTAAAACGGCACCGGTCCCGGATACAGGGTGGGGCGAAGCTATACGAAAGGCCGGAAGAAGACACGGTGTGAACAAGGATATGACACTACGGCGGACGTTCACGAAGTAACAACCGAGACAACCGAGTAGTTTGTAATGCTTGGTCTTTTTTTTTTTGTGACATGCTTAAGACATTCCTTTCAATGAATTTATAAAAGGAGCTGTTGATCATTTCGGTAACCTAACAAACAGCAGTCCTCTTCGCGCTATTTTTATGGAAGCGATCGAGGTCAGCGATCGAGGTCAGCGATCGACGTAAAGTTCCGCAAATTGAAAGGCAGCAACGTTCTACGCGTTTGCCAAATGTATTGCTGCCCACAATCAGCACAAGTGAGTACAAGCGACAACCCATTCGGTGCTTCTGCGACGCGAAGCGGCTTAATATTAACGACCTAGCGCTTGGATTAAGCCTTTTCGTTTGGTAGGGACAGAGCTTTTTGAATGATTGACCATACAATGCACACACAGCATACAATGCACACACTTCAGAACGATTCGCTAAATATAACGTAATTAAATTGAACGTGCTTTATGAATACACTTTATTACTTTCCTTTAGATCTGATATTGTGAAAAATCGCAACTATGTACACAGTGTAGCTAACTTGCGACTAAATCCTTCTTCGCGCCAAAACAGAAACTCGGAACAATGGTATGTGCCACGGCCGCGCATAAACAATGGCTTTCAAACATTAGGTTATTGGTTGCCGAAGACATTAAATAAATTCAAGATTTCTTGTGGAAATGTTCGCACACTCTCTAATACTTCTCTTTTAAGCATGCTGTGTTAAATACGTTTATAGTTAAATTTGACTTTTGTAAATATGTTTTTCTGTGGGATATCATGTGCTTTTCTCATTTGACACCGATGTTGAAATGTACTTTTCTTTTACTGCAATGCTGCCATAGTGAACCGGGGACGTGGGGCTAGCAAACTGTTTTTAATGCAGCTTTTTTCCGCTCGTCCCAACCACTTATGTGAAATTCCACGTATGTAGTAAATAAATGAACTTGAACTTGAAAGTGAAATTGAACAACATGTTTGTATTCCCAACCTTGCGTCTGCGCGCGGCGCAAGGACAACCAAACTGCACATAAGCGAGGATCTATTACCTAGATGACCGCGAAGAGAGAAATACGATAGAGAAGCTACCGCCTACAATAAGTTGTCGTCAGCCGGTTGCGCCCAGTGCCTCCGCGTTCGGGTCGATTGATCGGGCGCCCTGCGACAGGGGGTACGGCGCCCCTCTTGTGCCGCTAATCTTTCTGTCCAGCGCGGACCGCGGCCAGCAACGCCGTCATGTTGACGCAGCGCAGCTAAGTGAAAACGACGGCGTACGCGGTGCACGACGCGACACGCACGACCGACCGCAGAAGCATTCCGGTAGCAGACGATCGGCGACGTCCCCGGCAGACGTGCGATACACCGCATCGATCGTGGCCGTAGCGGGTGCTGTAGATTCTTATGGCTGCGGAGAAGCTGCCGCCGCAGAACACAGAGCTTCGACGATGAGCGCGTAACGTGAATCCACAATGCGTATCCCTCCCCCTCCCAGCACATGCGCCCGTCGCAGCGAGCTGTTTGCCGAAGAGAAGGCTCACGCGAGGCCCATACTGACAGGGAACACGCACGGGGTGCCATGGGGCGATTCTCCAACGCCGTCATCAGAGTGACCTCCATTACGCCGACTGCGGCCACCAAACCATTCCGCACCGACCCCTTCCCAACCCACGAGCCACTCGAGGGGCAGGTTAGGAGCCCGCCGCCATTTTGCTTTCATTACATCCCAGCCGGTGTGCGTGGCTTTATGGTTTTGGGACCGCTTATCGCGTGCTCGCTCGTGTTGGCCACTTTCCTAAAAATGGCCCTCGAAATGGCTCCTTTTCTTCCTATGGAAGAGAGAAGCAGCCTGGTCCGTGGTTCGCCGGTCGTCTCGTCCGGTCCGTTTCATCGTACTCAATTCTATGGCGGCCACGCACGCACAACAGTGTGCTTTGCGGCCAACTCTCTTGCGACGCGCATCATACCAATCGGCTTCGTTCTTCTTTTGCCAGTATGCGGTGCTGAAAGGAGAATTTCATCAGGAGAACAGGGAAAAGCGAGAGAGTGGGATAAGGGCGCTCTCAGAATGAGTTACGAAGACAAGAAAAAAAAAAAAAGAACAGATGGGGGCTTTTCGTGACCCAGTCGACAATCGTCATTCCTGCGTGCCTTGCTTTGGATCCCCGCTAGCACGGAACGGCCATTCTTTTTGAGTTGCGTTTAGTGCTCTCTTACACCGCCTACCTTTGTTTCGCTCTTTATATTTAGGTAATACCCGTGAGTTCTCGACTCTCTATTGCATGACTGGACGGTTCCTCGCGTAGTGTGGACACTCGATCCTAGCGAAACGTGTGCGCGCCCTCCTGTATCTTTTTTCCCAGCATTCATTTGATCATTTCATTGTTCTCGCTTTGCACTTATTCTCTGCACAACATGTGATGCGCCAAATTCATGGAGAAACATTCCAGTTCACGTGGTTTTGTTTGCTCTACGTAATCTCATTCTATGGTTCCTGTGAGCCTTAAATCCTAGCTCGTGAAGCCTCACCATAAAACAAGGCTCTCTGGCTCAATGTACGGATGTTGCAGCGGACCATTAAACAAGCGATAACGCGAGTTAAATTGCCTTCATAACTTGGTCACATTAGACTTCTAGTCGTGACCTTGATTCTGTGTCGAAAGTGAACGTTGTAACTCTTAAAGACTACCTTTGCATTTTCTCAACCATATGTAGGCTTCATTTGGCCGCAGGTGTTATCTGTACATATCTTTTGTAACCCTTCCTTATTTCTCTCTCTCTCTCTTACAGAGCCTTTGAATGCTTCGCAAATGATTGTATGCTTTACGGGCATTCAATATAGCGATAACAGCGGCAAAATCCAGTGCCGTGTCCACATTGCCTATTGTAGAAATTCGATTTTCCCTGCGCAAATAAGGCGCAATAATGGCAGACAAGCACCCGCGGCAGTGCCTCACGCTCTTTCCCACATCAGTGCTATGTTTACACCTGCAGGAAGCAGAAAAAAAATGGCCGCGTATCTCCGTGCTTCGCTGCAAATGTCGTCGAAAGACGATAGCCTTCGCAGCAGGGCAGACACACACACACAGACAGACCAAAATTTCTGCGTTGAAGTATCCCAAGAAAGACTATCGTCTTCAAAAAATATATGTACGCGTCATTCAGGGAGGCGACAGTTTTTGTCACGAGATACCGTTGCAAGATAATGTTTCGTTATCTTTCTGTTATTATACTTGCGCGATATGCAATCCTTGTCGACCAACTGTCCGCGTTTATCACTTAATACGGAAAGCGAAGCATTCAGTTTACCATTCCCTTTTTTCTATATCTAGTCCGCATTTTTTTTTTATGAACTGGTTGCAGAAAAAAGTGTCAAAAACCATGCATGTCACTAATAAAGATCGCTCACCTCTCTTACTCAAACTGTTGCAGCTTGTTCTAGAGTTCTCGCAGCTCCGCACTGAAGGGCAGATTTAATTAAACCTGAACTTAGAGAACCTGCATCTAACTCCGTAACACTCCACCTCGAAAGCGAAAAAAAGAAACAAAAGGTAAAGGAGCTACAAAAGAGCTTCACTTAAGTGCATAACTTTACAACTGTTATAGCTGGGACATAAGCTGCTCGTAATCAATTGAACTTTTTTTTTTCTATGCACCAGAAGGTGCCTTTAGCAGGTGCTGGATAATGGCACAAGTGTGACGAATTTGACACAGGGCCTCCATTTGCGCAATATGAAATGGAATAAAAAAGGCGGAAGAAAGCAAAGTACCGCATTGATGAAAAGTGTAAAAGGATGACGGCCGTCGGCCTTCTACATTAGTTACAGAATACGGCAGCCCCGTTTTCATTTTGAAAGCTAAGCGACGGCTGTGGTGTACTTCGTTCGGACGCCTGAGTCAGATTTGGCTTTTGGGGATTAACGAATGGGAGGCAGCCAGCCAGTATCGGCCAGGACTGAGTCCCACTCCCTTTGCACGAAGCGTCATGAGCGCTACGCTGCAGCTTAAACCCCTCTTGTCTGCCTCTCTGACCTTGGTTCCCCAAGGAAGGTGCACAAAAAAAAAAAAAAAGAGGGTAGAAGGAGAAGAAAAATAACGACAAGTACGACAACCATTAGAGGAAGTGAAGGGTGCTAAATACAGGGCACTGTTTGCGTTAGAGTGAGAGTGACAATGACGTTTCCGGTTCTTAGCGCCGCTCTTTCTGTGTCTACCGATGGAAGTGCGCGGGCAGAAGCACACGCAAGGATAAGGGACGGCAAGGTCCCCATGTGAGTGACAGTTGAAAAAAACATTCGATTGAGTGTTCTCCTCGAATCTCTTACATGTTTTTCCTTGCAAATCATTTACTATAATTGTATATAACGAATAATTATACTTCACAATAAAATAAATGTTCGACCATATGGGCTTATGAGATAGTAATAGCGGCGCATCGTTCTGAAGTCGCTGACGTAAAATTCTGGGGCATTCTCCAGACTCATGCACGACGTGTATCAAGGCGCACAAGCACAACAAACAGATGCAGATCGTTGGCGAGGTTACCACGCTTGATCGCATTCTGTGGGCGTTTCGGGACCTAATGGAGAATTCGAACAATGCCGGCCCCTCCGTCTTTTCCACCGCCAGCCTCCGCTCACGCGGGAGGACCCCACTGCTCACCCTGAGCCTCACAGCACAACTATGGGCCGTCAAGCAAGCCGAGGAAGTCACTCCAGAACACGGTCTCGGAAACACGTCCATGGCAGGTGCCCAAACATACTGAAGAAAGCGGTAAAGCAAAACGCCAGGCTCAAATCTTACTGGTTTGAGCGCGCAGCTTCCAATCTTATTCTCCGTTCTGTATCCCTTTAAAGGCTGAAAATTAGATCCCCAACTTACCTTCCATTGCCTTCGCCTAAGGAATACGCGAGCCGACGAAGCCTGGAAGCGAGCTGAGGTTATCAATCATAATAACCTATTTGCGCCCGAGTGATGTGCTACTTTCTTCAGCAGCTCTAGGAGCAAGATGTGTTGTTGAAGGCTTTGAGAACGTCACATGTGTGAAGTTCTCAAAGCCTCAAAGTCAACAGACATTAATTGCTTTCTATGTGATGAAATAACTTCGCCAGCTTTAGTTTGAGAAGAAACTCACTCACTATACCAATCAATCAATCAATCAATCAATCAATCAATCAATCAATCAATCAATCAATCAATCAATCAATCGTTAATTGGTTCCACTACATTTAACTGCTGAAGGGCGTATCAGCGGGGCAAAAAGAAACGAATAACGCGCTGTCTGCCCAACTGTGAAACAGTCGTTGTTAATGGTTGCCGGAAACGCAACAGCTATGCACGTATGTTCGGCGGCAACGCGTGTCGTACCAAGACTAATTTGGGATTTTGTCAAGAGCAATAAGATCCAAATTAAGCGAGTGTTGATGTAAGAAAGAAAAAAGACGCTGCTTCCTGAAAATATGCATGCAACAATTATTGCTATCGTGCATGCTTGCGAAAAAAAAATATAGTAGACATAGGCCACCCCTGCAGAAACGTTCTTGACTTATTTTTTTTTTCGGTACTTGTACGTGAGCAGATCCATCCATTGACCCCTGCTAACTTTCTGAACCATAGTGACTTGGCCTCCGACTTGGACATCTTTTGTCTTTAACAACAATGTCAATGTCATGGTCATTCGATTATTTACTCTTTTCTTCTTTGTTTCCCCATATGGTCACTTGATTCCCCCATCCATCAGGATCAGACAGTGGTTCTCGGTTGCGGTTTTATTCTACTCCCGCCATATTTCCGTCATGCTTTTGCGTATCTGTGTAGGCGCATGTAGCATTGATATCAAGATGACGCAATAGAGGGTGCGCCGTCTTTTACTCCAAAACAGCACTGACAAGTATTGCAATCCAGTGAAAGGCCTTCTAGGGCCTGCAGTATCATCATGGCTAGCAGACACTGCTTCGATCTGGAGAGTGCAACACTTGACAGACCCCGAAGCGCAATGCATCAGTGCGGGCACTCACGGAATTCCTGACGCGGCCACGTCATCTACCCTGGGCAAGGAATTTATCTACGCAAATGGACCTCCGCACGGCGAGCTATGCATCGATCAAAAGCAATATGGCGGCCACCGCTGGATATATTCGCTATCCGTTGTCCCCTTAAGAATGCCGTAAGTCTAATAGTCTACCTTTTCCGCATTGTGCTTCGCTCACACACGGCTCATGCAGGATGGAGAAAGCTAACGATAACATCCATTAGTCAACGTTGGAATTTACAGAGCCAGCGAAAGTGATCGGCTAGATGCATGTAGTTGTGCGCACTTTACAGGTGCAAAAGCGCTGTTGTCTGGGGCAATTATTTTTTACGTGTTAAACTTTTCCGTAAGAAGTACTCCGTTTGTGACGCCCGTGGGGCCTTTCCAAGTAATACAAAGTAATGATCAGAATGAGTGCTGTAATTTACTCGAGTCCTGGCCAAAAAATAGCCGGCAACTTGATTAGTACGCGAGCAGTCCACGTTTTCTTTATTCTAGAGCATGACCGTACCGACATATATGTCTGAAAGCGCCCGTAGTTTTAGAGGTTGAGCAGAGAGCCAATTCGCACAAAGAAATAAAGTAGAAAACAGTATGGCAACCTTACGCTATATAGCAGTACATTTCTGCTGCGACAACCGTTTTTCAGGTCATCGGCACTGTAAAGTTGCTACAGGACACTCTTAGACTAATTATTTTTATATCACCACTAAACATGCGGCTAAACAGAACATCAGTTAAGATATCCGAAATATCGGTGTTACTGGCTCGAAAGACCCGGGAAATAAACATCAAATTTAATTGCTCTGAGTGCTTTTGACAGCGAAAATGACCCACAAGGCGCAACCTCTCTCCACGCGCTTAAATATTTATCTCTGTTTGCAACATTTGCGAAGTAGTAGAAGATGCCTACCACCTCCACATCAGATGTTTGTCCCTCGTTCACATTATAAAGCACACCAAGTTCTTGAGAAGCAAAAGCGTGTAACATATCTCCTGCTTTAAAAGCAGCTCGTTGGGATTAAATAGGCAGGTTTACGAAAGACTCCAATTTGGATGAAAAATACGTTGGGCGCAATGTTATCCTTAGACAGGTTGCTTGGGATGTAGTCGTATGCATCACTCTTCTGAGCATATATAAAGGGATTGGAGCCTAAGCCTATAAAGCTTTCCATCTCACCGACGTAAGCTCTTTTAAGGCTCTTTCCAACGAGCATTACAGATGCATATGGCAACACTACTGTACGTCTGCAAACATCGGAACCTCCTACGTATATGACCCGAAAGCATTTCGTCGAATTCAAATGTGGGTATTTGCAGTAAGTGATAAAAACGAAAATGTGGATACGAACTAACAAGTCCTTTCCATATGGGGTCAGGCATATTGTCCCTGAAATGTGACTAACCACAGTAAAGTGTTCTTTGAAGTAACATATGCTGCAAGTACTGTTTTTGTTTTCGTATATTAGCAAAGTAAATCGATGGCATTGGCTGCGTCACTGACGCTGTTGTGACTGGCGACGAGTCGCTGTCTTTTCTTCGAGCTTCTGTCTCCTTACTCTTGCACAAGACTGTGCTGCAGCCATTGCTCTGTTATACGGTCAAAAGAGTCTCAGGCATGCAAAGGTTGACAGTAAATGCAGAAACTCCGGCTTATCTATGTTGTCCGAATCTATGGTTGCAAAAGCACCAGAGGCACTACTCCATCATTACCCTCTAGACGAGTCAAGGGGGGCAGGGGTAATGTAATACAGAAGGGCAGATGCCTGTGGTTGGCGTGCCTATCTGGCGCAACAAATTCAAGGACCCAAGTTCTATTCAGGATCAAAGAGAGAATGCAACAGAGCCAGAGGGTTATGGGAAAGGAGAAAAATGCACTGGAGAATAATGTCATTGATTGAGGGTCGAGCACCTTGGTGCGCAGTTTTTTTACTTTTGGCTTGTATTCAGACTTGCCGCTATTCGCGACTTTTTTGCCACATTGTTGCGCATAATGATCAGGAGGTGCTTGCTTGCGTAATGAAGTCGTATTTCTGGCTTGCTAAACTCAACCGTTTACTTCACGTCTCAAATGTAGATTGGGCGTCTTTATAATGAGCTTAGAGGAATACATTTGGGCAGACGGTCTGCGTGACATGCGTCTGTACACGTTTTGTGAGTTACCACTATCTAAGTCAGTGTAATGAGTCGGGCATCGATTTGAACAGATATCAGTGGTGAGTGGGATGATGCAAATCGAGATGTCTGTTGTCTTAGGGCAGAGGCTCCTGTGATAATAATCTTTCGACAATGTTTACTAGTGCTGTTTATAACACCGTTGCACTTTGACTTGCAGTCAGCAGAAAACAGCACCACTTGTTAGTGGAGTTGTGTATCACTTTTCTTTGCTGCGATTTCGTGCGTTCCACCGTTATATGAACATTTTGCTGCGTTGCTGAGAGCAACGTTTCCCAAACTGCTTTTTTATTCTCAGTTGTCAAAGCGGCTTACCATGTGGGGCTCATTTCAAATGTAAATAGTGAATAAGGTATAATGAGAACAAATTTTTTGACACATAATCGTTTAAAATTATAAAACAAAGCATACCTTCTATATTTCTCATTCGAAAGCATAGCCATTTCTATGCCTGACGCATAAGGACTGAACGGTAATACTCGTTTCTCAGAATGTTAGCTTCATATTGGAGGTTGGCTGCGAGTTTAGATGTGGCTGTGAAAGATGGTGCCATGATACTGTCACGTAGGTTGCGGGGAAGCTACGCGGCGGATTGACAACTTCAATTTAAACGACTACATATGGGCGTCGTATTCCGGGTTATCCATTCGAAGGATTACAGCGCAAGCTGTTATGGGCTCGTTACAGTGACCGAAATTGGTGTTCATGGTGTCCGCCGCTCGCGGCCCGTGCCCGTAACCACTATAAGACTCAACGTGAAAAAAAGCTCCATGCCTGTGCGGTCTTGAACACAGCTGAATAGAAGTTGCGGACACTTCTACCCCCACAGACCCTCGACTACACTGTTGGGCATCATGCATTCTCAGCCACGGCTCAGGCATGGTAGGAGAGGTGGTGGCATCAACCCCTGGCTCTCACCACGTGGCTGAGCACTTTGTGCTCGCAGCCACGACTGATTTGCAGGAGCAGTCTTTCAGGACATTGTATGTTGCCAGCTGCCGGCTGTGGTTTTATTGACGAGGACTAGGAAAAAGACAAGGAAGATGATGAAGAGAAATAACAAAAGCGAAGAGGAAGGCGATGACAGCGAAGAAATAGAGGAAGCAATGATGACTGAAAAGAAGGTGCAGCAGACGAATCAGGCAACGGAAGATGAAGAAATGCACGTTAAGGAACCCCTTGTGGTCGAAATTTTCGGTGCTCCCACTACGGCGCCTCATGATCATATCGTAATTTTGCGGCGTAAAACCTCGGAAATCAACCACACGAAGAGGAAGAACAGGTCGAGAAGCAGCAAGAGAATAAGAACGAGCGAGAAGACGGAGAAAGCACGAAGAAAAGTCCCGCTGACGTTGCGACTGTTCTGCTTCCTCTGCTCAGGCCTGTTAGTGTTTGAAGGAGTGCTCTCCTAAAAGAAATATATATGTACAGCGTTTCACCGATACCCAATATCTCATAATGCCTAAACAAAGAGAACAGCTGCACATGGTGGTCAGCGCAAGGTCAGCCTCACATTTTACGGGTTGGTACGACACAGCTGTACCATTTTGCTTTGAGTGCGAATAAGGCCATAATTTTCCTACACAAGAAGGTGGCGCATGAACGCAATGGTAGTGGAGCCCTCTCGTTTTTATTTATTTATTTATTTATGTATTTATTTATTTATTTATTTATTTATTTATTTATTTAGTTTTATTTATTTATTTCAATAAATACACGCACCCGGAGGTATTAATGTAACAAGGTTTCAAATACAAAAGAGCGAATGAAATCGCATGAATATACAAAAAGGTAAGAAAACTGGGATCAACAAACATGAAAACCAAGGAAAGTGTAATGAAAAAAGAATGCCTGTAAAAGTACAAGGAATGCAAAGCAATATGTAGTATTAGTTTGGACTTCACGCAAGCCCTTTGATAAAACTGACAGAATGCGTCAGCACCACCTTGCGACACCTTGTCCCACTTTCTTTTTATAAGCTTAAGTTGCTCGATTTTTTTCTCTTGTATGTTGCTTCGTATTCGCTCTTGCCCCTTACCATTTTCGTGTAGCGCGCGACAATAAAAACTTGTTTTGCGAGTGAATGGCTGCGCGATTGTGGTAGATGGCTCTGTATATTGTATGCACCAGTGCTACCTACTGTGCATCCCTATATATTAAAGGGACACTGAACGGGTTTTGAATTCGCGAATTTATTGCGAATTCGGTATCCGCGACCTCTTACAACATGCCTACGGAGGATTTTTTCGCGATGTTCGATTAAACAACGGCGCTATAAGCGAGCAAACTTTGATCGTGGGAACGCCCCCCCGGCGCGCGCGCGCGCAGGGGCGGAGCATGGGAGAGCTAGACACGTGGGGAGGTGACGTCATCGTCAGGGTCGAGCCGCCGGGCCGCCTGCGTCGCTCAGTCAGCTCAGCTTGTTTACTTCGGGGTTGTGCCTTGTTTCTGCTGCGATCTGCCGCCTAGTGAAGCATCAGATCTGCCAGTTCGTAGGGGTTTCTTGCCATTGCACCGTTCTCTTCTTCTGATTAGAGATTTTCGCCATCCGACTTTCACTAGCTGTGTTTGTGCAAGGTTGAAGTGGACTCGCGATGCCGAGTTACTGCGCAGCATATGGCTGCCGCAGCACTTACGGTCGCGATGAGGTCGCTTTTCACAAGTTCCCTCGTTATCAGAAGATGGCTGCAAAATGGGCCGCTGCAGTTAAAAGAAAAGACTTCAAACCGACGAGATCAAGCGTGCTGTGCTCCAAGCACTTTCGTGACAGCGACTACGTACGAAGCCCGGCTCTCATGCAGTCACTGGGATTCCGCTGGCGTGCCATTCTGCTGCAGGGCCACTTCTAACACGTCCTTGTCGAGGCACACATTTTTAATTTTTTTTGTTGTTGTGATGCACCTCCGTTGTTTCTTGCGGTCGCGAATCTGCCGAATTTCGAGGCAGCAGCAGCACTCCTCCTCCTCTTTCCCCATTTGCACGCAGTGCGTGCATGAGCACCCATGGTGAAAACACGTGTACACAGATATCAGTACGCAGCATCGAAATCAGCTACTCTACACGACAGTCGCATATCATTGTAGTACTGGGAAGAATTTAGAAAAAGCGACGGCATTATAAAAAGCACAACTGCAATATATGAGCCAAACTATCCTTGCGCAATTTTTCAGCGCAGTTCAGAGCACATGTCACCATTGCGGCAAGAGCGGCACTCGTCTGGCTTTTGTTTCTTTTTTTTTTGTTGTTGTTGTTACTCGCGGTAGCATACTGACTCTTCGCGTGCGCCTTGCCGGCTGCGAAGTACGATACTGACTGCGTGCACGAACAGCTGATGTCTCTGCACGATGCCCGCGCGTAGCGCGGACCGTGCCAATACGCGGCTAAAAGCGAGTGCCGATGCTGCTGTTTCTTATCGAATTTGATATCCACGGATGAACGTATTTGTAACAGTTTACTAGAGTGCAATTGACATGCATCTTATATGTACCAGTCTATGTTTCCGGCGCGGGTGGAGGTGGCTGGTTGGGACTCGCTTTCCTGTGCCGCTTCAGTCGACGCCCTTACAGTAGCGACCGGCTCGAACATGTACGGATGTACAGAGAACTCGTTCCGACTTTCACAGTTCGCCATACTAACAGCAACTACACGATTTCAACAGGTGAACACGGCATTGCCTGCCGGCGAGCGCAGTCAGCTGTCGTCACCTTCCTGACGATGACGTCATGGAGCTTCGACCAATCACAGCGGCGGCGAGACTCGCGATGGGGGCCGCGGCGCCTGTTGCTTGTTTTCGGCAAATAAAGATATTTGCCGTTGGTTTATGCAAATTTTCGACTTGGATTTTCGAGGTCGCCGCACGAAATTAGTATCATGACACCATAATTCGTTTTTTAAAAAAGGGTTCAGTGTCCCTTAAGGCCTTGAGTTTGCGCAAATGGATGACGTATGGTTTCCCTACAAAACCGACTGTCTGAAACTATAGCGCCAGAACTCCGGGACATTATTTTAGAGGAAATAGCGCATGGAAAGCGTCGTAACAGCAATGGTAAACGGGATGGAAATACGCTTCTCCTAGAAATGTCGGGCTACCTTTTAGAATTTTGCGAGTAAGCGCTTGATAAGCCGTACACGTTTTACGAAATAACTGGCGCTTTCATATTACTGTGTTCCTTTTGTAAACTGTCACTCTTCCTTCTTTTTTTTTTAAGCGTGGTGGTTCTTCGCCCTCAAACTGCGTTGCCATACGCAGTCAAAATACTTCAGGCGTCTCCATCCTTATGAAGTTTATTCGCGTTCCTATATATTCCTTTTTGCACATTGCCATCCTTGGAGCCAGTGACAATGGCGACCACTATTCAAGACGGTCCAATGCGTGTAGCAGAGGCTCTGGGACACACTCACAAACCGCAATAGTCGTTGATTTAGCACTGGCTGCGTGCTCTGGAACCGCTTGCACCGGTGCGTAATTAATGAAAAAAAATTAAGGGATTGAAAATAGAAAAGTGAGAAGGCTTCGATCCAAAGACGGCATTTAGAATGCAACAAGCTGGAAAGGTCTGCACTATTGCTTTATATGAACGGTGGAAAGCCCTTTGCTAAGCGTTATATGAACGGTGTAAACTGCCATTTGAGTCCCAAGTAAAGAATATTGACGTATGCCACTCCTACATCACTATGGATGCGTAACGTATGGTTCCAGTGATTTAGGAAAAACGTAACTCTTAAAAAAGCTCGCTAACCTCAGAAAGATCATAAAATGTAACCCTATGAGTTTTGTCAAGAAAATTGTTTAGATGCTAGACAATTTAGCCACGCTCGCAAACTTGGGAAGTGTTGGTGAGGGTCGGCGCTGTTGAACAACGAGGCCACACACGTTGGGTTGCGTAGTTTTAAAGATATATAGTGTGGCCTTCTTCTGACAGCATACGTAGTTTGTATTGCATAAGAACATATGAGCTATGCATAATTTTGTCATTTACATCGAAGAGGTGAATGAGGACGTTCGTTTTGCATTACCGATCGGGTTAAGATTTAAAAGGATGCATGTAAGTTAGGAGTCGAACCATTTTTGCACTCATGCCCGCACTTCGGTACCACAGACGAATAAACTTTTCTTACAGTGTCCAATAAGTCGTGCGGGCTACTGTGAATATGTGAGCCTAAATATTAACGCTGTAGAGTTATGTAGCTCGTCTCGCAGAGATTCGGCGTTGGTGCCGGTGTAGGCGTCCCACGGCAGAAAGTCATTTCAGACAACCACCGTAGCGTCACAAGAGCACGAGCTTCGCGCCACAAGAGCGTGCCTCCTCTCTAGTATAGCAAACGGGTGGGGCGGCGTCATGCCGAGGCTACGCGTGCGACGTCTGCCACTTCTGTGCTTCGACGTGAACGTCTTTACGCTGAGCTTGGTGCGAAACGCTGAGCTCGGTGCGAAGCCTCGACCACGACTAAATGCGTGCGTGCCGGAGACATACATCGACCAGCTAAGTACCGCTGCTTCGCTAGCCTTGCGCCGATAGTGCAAGCTTCACTCATTTTCTTCTTGTTGTTGCCAGACTTCCTAAAGCGGGGTGCCGATTCTTAGAATAAAAGAACAGCGCGCGTTAATTCTGTGCCTCCTCCAGTGCCGTGGCGACGTGGAGCTCATCTTCTCTGTCCCGAAGGGCAGTGCAGGGAATGGAGAGATCAGGGGTGAATCCGCACAGTTTAAGAATACATTATTAGTAGCAAAAGAAACGTGTGTTGAAACCGTTGAACGGGGGATTCTCTATAAACCACGAAAGTGCTGCAGGAGTACCGCCGAGATGTGAAGTGCTATAGTAAATTAACGTTTGATTTCAAAGGGCTAACACTTATGCTAGGAAAAATATTTCATTTTTTATTTACACCTTGGGTCACCACCGAGATCTGAATTAATACCCGCCCATATATGTTACGCGAAACATTTACTTAAGCAGCGCAAACACCTTTCACCCTGAAAAGTAAGCGCGAAGGCAATGCGCCTGCGATGTTCTCCCTATTGTGATTGCATATATTGCACGTATGAGATAATGGAGGTCGGCGTAGCATAACGAACTTGTTTTCCTAGGTATAGTGCACAGACTCAACGAGAGTGGTGTTGAAAGCGCCACTTTCATTTCGAAAATTACGCAGCACGCAGAAAATGAGTATTTTTTGTCGTTGTTTCGTTAGGCGGTGAGCACAAGCTTAACGAAGTGTTGTTGCGAATTGAGTTGGCCTAAAAATAAGCCTAAAGGTCTAGTTTTCTGGTACTTTCATAAGAAGAGAATAAAATGCACCGTCCTAGCTCATTAAAAACATAAACAAGTCCATTGTAGTCTCGCGCTGATAGAAACTATCAGTTTCCATTATGTTTATTGAACAAAAGTGAAACTTTAATATATAGGTGCTCCATTGTTTGCGCGCAAGTACAGTGTGCGTGCAACGAATCAAGCTAATTTAGAACTTGAACAAAGCACCTTGCTGTCGCGTGTGAACACTGTTCTGTTCTCCCCAGGATGCATTGTGTTTGAAGCAGCAGCGGAACAATTATAATTATTATGTTTTGCATCTGCAGTTTTTTTTAATAACGCTGCATGCAGGGGCAGATAAAACGTTTCATGATTATTAGCTAGGTCTACTGGGACTACAAATCCTTGAGTGCTGACAGCGGGCTGCTATGGAGACAGTGTCTCCAACGGGATGCGGAGGACCTAGCTGTCCGAGTTGAAACGTAGGCAGATGCAGAGATATGACATTGTTGCTTTAAAGTGAAGTAGCTTTAGGTTTTTCTATCAAACCATCTAGTCATCGATTAGTGTGACCTAATATATGCACATACCAAAGAACGGGCGCGAGAAGTTTGTTCGAGCGTCAGTAACACTCTGGTACAAGAGAGGAAAACAATGATAAATTTCAGTTAAGACTGGATCGGCAGTTTTTATGCGGGATAGAGGGGTGAATCGGTAAAGTGCTGTGCCGCACTGGGTGTTTATTTTTATTTGTATTTTTTGTATATACGAAGAAATACGAGACAAGACAATTGGTCCGTTTTACGTTACCATATTGTATCGTACTACAGAAATCCTCCTTATCAACCCCGCAATCTATAGGGATTTCTACGGCTTATAATACTACGAGCCAACCTTGAAGCAAATTAAATAAATTTCTGACGCTTTCCTTCCCAGTACAAGAGAAAGAGTCAATAAAGCCCTGAAAAATTTTTCCTTGCGATGTTTACATGTGTGGTGCTACATCGAGGTTCAAACCATTTGCGGCACGGGAAGCACGAATTCTATCGTAATGAAACACGTATAAGCAAGCACAGATCCAAAGGCAATTCTTGTAGCCCACTACGGAGAGATTTCTTTCGTGCGAGCCTAGCGTGGGAACGGAAGCACCTGTTTCACTCATGTTCGACACAACGTCTTCCCAAGGCAGGCTTTAGTACTGCATATACTCTGTTTCAATTCGACCACCTCGCAACCCGCGCGCGCGATGGAAAGAAGCTATGTGGCCATGCTTTTCTCCCCATTTTCATGCAAGAAATATATGGTAATATCAGGGAATAATACAAATTACGTTCGCGTATATGTTTACTGTACATTTTCTTTTATTGTGCGATTTCCGTCTTCTCTCTTAATTTAACGCTGTGCTTCTCAAATTTCAGCAAATATGCGGGAGGCGTCATTTAGCTTGTTGAGCAGTATAACAGACTTATAGTAAGAGTTCTTAACGAATTGAGCTTTAAAAAGGTAAGCTGCGCTGATATTCTGCTCTGTTTTGATTGTTATAAAGCCGAACTCTGCATTCTTAAGTAAATGTGCTCACGTACATCTACTCTATCTTCCAGCCGTCATGGATGTCACAGCCATCTCGTGCCTGGCTTCAGATATGTTTTCCGTTCTTATGCACGTTGATTGTTGTCGCTTTTTCCTTTGTTTCCTAACGCAGTTCAGCATGACACTATTTAAACGAAAAGCACTTGCTTTCTTTCGCAATAAGTACATACATGAGCGAGAAAAGCTGTGTTTTAAGTATTTTCGCAATTGTAACGAAGAAGCCGTCGTTTTCTCAATATCTTTCTGTTCAGTTCCACTCTGTTGTGTTAGTTTGCACATTTATTAACACATAATCATTCACGAAATTGGCTTTTCTTCACAAGTTCATATGACACAGATGATGTCAAATAAATCTATGTGCTGAAAATAAGTAAGGATTATGAATTATTTCTTTACTTTAACATCAGAATGTTCTCTGTTGAACAAAAAGCACAAATACCTGACGCTCGCTCTTCCACTAAGAGTAACGAAATATCATCAAAGTTTTCAATAATTTTGTTCAATACACAGCCGTAAGAGAGTAGTCGGATTCAACACGTCACTAGCGCCGAATCCCAGTCAAGTAATACATGCACTATATGCATGCTATCGACGTCACCTCATTCACACAAAAGGAGAAGTGTCATCTGTCCGAATCGGTCATAAGGCAGAAATTTTGATACCAGATGTATCGTTAAGGAAAGTGGCCGCCAGTTGTAAAAATTGATTGTGAACAAAAAACAAGATCCCGTGCATATATATATATATATATATATATATATATATATATATATATATATATATAATATATATATATATATATATATATGTGTGTGTGTGTGTGTGTGTGTGTGTGTGTGTGTATGGGTTTTGCCGGTGAACGCTTCTCCAACGCGAGCAGTCGGTATTTCTCAATCAACAAACTCGCTAGGAGACGCTGCCTGCGCCAACGTTGTCTCTCGCGTTTGCCGGGGCAGTGTCGAGTTTGCCGGGGAGCACGTGGCTCCCGGCGCTCGCGGCGAGGGCGAGCGCCGGGAGCCACGCGCTCGCCCTCGGCGCGTGCGTGCCCTCCGGCAGGCACGCGCCGGTGGCTACCTACTACGACGACTACTACTACTACTACTATGGACGCACGACCCACGCCTTAAGGAGCTTCGCCCCAAAAAATATCGGCTGATTTCGCCTTTAGCTCGTACTTACGCACACTTTCTCCGTTGCATACATTTGCAACAAAAAGTTGTCTCCAACGCCGATGTCCCCCACCTACTTTTCTTTTTTATGATGCTCAGCAAGGATGAAATTTCGAGGTCGTACATATGCTAAAAAAGAAACTCACAATCGAAATTCGGCTTCCTGGTCACATTTTCTACCATTCCGCATAAACAGAAATGTTGAGACACAGCGACTCGGATTTTTAAGCATGAGTTAGCCGTCGCACGGTGCCTCTCACCGCACTAAACCGAGACGTACGTCAGCGTTGTTTTTAGGCAGCCACAAGTGCAGTATTTCTTAATGGCTGCAGCAGTGCACCAAAAGACCAGGGAAGAACAGCAAAAAGGTACGCGTTTGGGCTGGTTGGTACATAGATTCCTGTGAAAACAGCGCTAAATGACGGGACGAAGAAGGGACACAAACCACGGCGCTGATTTCTGAAGCGTATCATATCTACAACAGCGGTGAGGCATGCGTCAGCCTCCCCTCGATTGCTCTCCTGCCGAAGGAGATAAAATTTGTCGGATTAAGCATTTCCTTGCCTATCTTTTGTTTTCTTTCTGTTCTATTTCGTAGAGATTGTGGTGGAGTATATATATGCGGACTGAAAGGATAAAGCACTTTCGGTTGTTAGTCAGCGCCGTGGTTTGTGTCCTTTCTTCTTCCGTCCTTCAGCGCTGTCTTCTAAGGGGAAGAAAAAAGAACAATTCCCACATGTCTGCTTATGGTAACCGCATTTCTAGAGCCTCACGCATCTCGGCAAAAAATATTTGCACACTGCTTCAGAAATCAACACATACGCATGAAGAAAAAAATGGAGGGGGTAGGAGGGTATGCAGGATGAGAATCCTCGGTACAACGGAAGCGGCCACAAGTCGTGCACATGCTACAAGACAAATGCCAACGGAGACGAGTTACTATGTTACTACACAAATGGCGCCACGGGCGGAAATGGCCTCCATTATTCATTGTTATTCCGTCGGAGACAGCAACCAGACACTGCGACATCATCAGCAGTCGTGAAACAGGCACGAAACTTGAGCGTGAGTAATAACCCCGGCGTGCTGGGTGATGCCGCACCGCGTCATTACCGGACAAAACAAGGACCTATTACGTCGGTGTTGTCACTTCAGTTGGATCTGAAAACAAAAGGATAGGCGTAAGAAAGAAGTTTTTTTCTTTCATCTTTTTTTTTCTTGTTTCTTCTAAGAAAGCTTCCATCGTAAGGAAAAGCACGCGCGTCAGCTTTGGCAATCCATCTCAACAAGTTCCCCATCGTGCACTTGCCGCAACACTTTTCAAATGTCACTGTGTAGTAAAGCCTTGAACAGGTGAGTGAGTGCGTGAGTGAAATAACTTTATTTTGTCCACAATAGACGAGAGCGAACTCAACGTCACCCGTCTAGGTCCATTCGGGAGCCATCAGATCAAACCTGACGAGTGAAATACCGGAAAACACTAAATGGGAAATTACGGTGGCGTATACGTCGAGTTTTCCCTGCCTCTGTGCTCGTCTCTGAGTGTGAGCTGTTTTTTTGTTTTTTTTCTGTATGCAGACCGCGTCGTTACCCTGACGAAGGCTTATCCAAACGATTCAACGACATCGTGGCGCATTGCAGACTCGGCAGAAGAAAATATCCGTCGCCGCACCGCAAATTGACGAGGAAGGACGCCGTTTTATGGCGACAGCTGAAAATAAACACGTTTCCGCACGGAACACTGCTGCACGCTATCCACCCCACTACCTACGAGTACGCCTGCAAGAAGTGCTCAGCGCCGTGCACTCTCTACCATATGGTATGGGAGTGTGCGGGCAACTCAACACTGCCTCGGATCCCTCAACCGCCGACTCCAGAGCAGTGGGAGGACCAACTGACCAATTCAAGCGCTGAAGACCAGCACCGCCTGGTGGACAGAGCGAGACGGGCAGCAAGGGACCACGGCGTTCCGCGCTGAGGACGCCGCCCACCTGAGGACGACCATCGTCGTGTGCTCAACAATAAATTTTATTTCTCTCTCTCTCTCTTTGTATGAGAAAGGGCGTCAGCTGTTGCGTAAATGTTCATTCGCTATATACCAATCTCCAATAAGGTTTTCACAAACCAACCAAATAACAATAGGGCCTGCTCGAGACCTGTTCTCGCCTTTTTCGCTAATCTGTAAGACCACTTTTAACGGCAAACTTCCTATACCTCTACGCAGCCTAGCGGGAGCACTTGCAAAGTGGCTAAGTTGCGCCAGTTTTGTATTGAGAAGAGTAATTTGTATTGTCAGTTTTGTATTGAGAAGAGTTTGTCACTATACAAGTGACAAAACTGACAACACTCGAGTGACAAAAGCAATATGAAAAGTGTCATATAAGGCAATGTTTTACCTGAGAAGTTCCACATACGAACTGTTTCCACTCATACGCACTCGTTCATGTGCACTCGTACGGACGAGTGCGCCAATTCGTAGCACATATCTCAAAATTAGTTTTCATTATTTTCTCATGCAAGGGCATTTGCTTTTACTATCGCATGCAGCAAGACAACTTGAAATGGTCAAATGAACCAAAGCAATGTATTCCACATTCGGACAGAGGCCTTATCGTCTCATTGCTCTCACTGTGGCCTCATAAGTGGAGTTACCCGCAATTAGCAGCAGCAGCAGCTAGTTGTTCATTGAAGAAGCCACGTGCGGTGGCACGGCAACGCTGAATGTCAGTTCTGGATTGCGTATTAGAAATCCGCAGAAAATCCAAAAGATGGCGAATGAAGATGTGCGCTTCATCAATCTGCTTCATTTGACCTTCTAAGTGAGCTGGCAGCCTTCATTGAAAGCGAGTCCACGTGGGTATATATGAATAAAGCGGGTGTCTGCGCACAAGAACGTGCCTCGTATGCTTGTGAATAGAATGAATGAGCGTCATTCGGTGCACCTGGCATCGCTAATCCGGCTCCGTAATGAACTTTCGCACGAAAGGAATTGCGCAAACCTCATCGGCGCCCTAGTTCGCTTTAGATACGAAAAGCTGACGGCTGTAGCGCCGCTGATTTTGTCTAGTGAGCTTCAACTGATTGCTTACCCAGGATGGTCGGTAAATCGTGAAACTCTTTCGCGGAATTACTCATCATTCGATGAAATTACGCTGTAGAAAGTTCGTTTCCCGAAGCTGAGAATCACTCACTGATAAAAAGAAAACCAAATTAAAACTGAGGTTGGGATGTGATTAGGCTCATGCTCAATTGTACCGTCCTTCCGCCTCTTTTATTCTGTTAAGAAAAAGCGAAGAGTGTGCACATATTGAATTAATAAACGATACAAAAGGGTAGCTATGGCTTTGTTTTCATCGCCAAACGCAGCGCAATTTGAGAAGGTATAGCCTCGTGTTTAGTAAAAACTTGTTATGCATGCTATCGTTGGTGTAGGCCTAGATAGCGTAGAAAAGCTGATGAGTAGCGGATAAGTTTCCCCAAAGCACAGCTCTAGTAAGCCGACACCAGAAATTCTCGCTAATATGTAAAATTTTGAAAATATTATATTTGCGACTTGAACAAAATTGAAGGTCTTTCAAACACTACCGCATGTTCCCAGTTTTCCAGCCTTATGGCGGAGTGTTTCACTTCATTCCGTGATTTTTGTGCCAAGGGTACCCAATTGATTTTCCTGGCAATCCAGCCTTCGGCAAGCTAAAGTACACAAATTGATATTTTGAAAATCCAAGTTTAACTGCTGAGATGGACAAGATCATGTCGGCCAATGGAAAAATCATATTTGCATTTTGAGGCAGATTAGTATTTGCGCAGTCTTGGAAAGGCGGAACGGGGGGCGGGGGGATCTGGATGGGAGGGGAGGAGACGCCAGTAAGGGAAACATTCGCGCAGCAAATCCTTTATCCAGGTGACCAGTTTTCATCAGTACAATATGCTAGCTTGATGAGCGCTGTTATTGAACTGTTCACGTGGTGACTGAATTCCCATTGAAAAGGTATAGGTATTTTCACATAATGAGTTTCATCAATGCAATATGCTAGCTTGATGAGTGCCGTTATTGAACGTGGCGACTGACAATTTCCATTGAATAGGTGCAGGTATTTTAACATAATGTATGCCTTAGACGGAAGCTTCATGCGCTTGTGACGTATGTTGTAGCGTTAGCCAAGCAGTCTGAGACGTGCAAAGGTATGGAAAAATTTTTTAGTGTCTTCAGAAAAGGGCGCTCGAATACCTTAACGCTCTTTTTGTATCTTACTAGGAAAAACACAAACAAAACAAAACCTAAAGCGAAGGAAAAGAGCGAACGGAAGAAACGCGCCCGCTCTCATACTTAGTCGGGCTGCGAAGCAAAAAGCTGGATTTCAGAGACGCCAAACATGCAAGACGCCTTTCTACAGGGAGTAGCAGGAGACTTGAGGAATTTTCGTACTCGACTGAACGAACAACCAAACAATATCGAACATGAAACGCCAAAGGCTGCTTGGAAGGCATGATCTTCGGGAGCTGTGGGGCAGAATTGTGATCAGAAAACAACGTTCCCGAATGCAACGAAGCCAACAGAACACATGGCCTACAAAAAAGGAGGCGTAAAATTCTGGAAACCTCGCTCAAGTCCAACCATTTCAGCGTTATTTCGTCACGTACAGAGACAGTGACATTACGAAACGAAAGATACGGCGAATAGAGGCGCTTTGATATGAGGAGCGGCTTCCGCTCCGGCGTTCTATATCATTCATTGGCATCAGCGTGTGTGGCTTGCCTGTCACGATGGAGCAATCTCGAATGTTTCGTTTTTCTTAGAAGGCACTGTCCTCTGCACTTCGCCATACTGTCCAAAATGCTTGCGGCCGAATTTCTCTTGTCGAAAGCCGTGTGAACATAACAGTGCAATCTGCCTTTGCGATTCCTACTCGCATATTTTCTGGTGCGAGAAGGGCTGAGGAGGGTTGTGGCGGCTTTTCCAGAGGCTCAACGACAACCAGCATCGTCATGCATGGTCACGACACAGCAGCTTTCCTTCTGGATACGCGACTGCCTTGCAGCCTCCAATTTTCCCAACTATGCTAGCACTTTGTCTAGTTGCGCGTGCCAAGCGACGCATTGCGTTTCACTCCCGAAGTCGTCTTCGTTGCCAGTGTATACGACATATGCCTGAGTGTCACTGGTAACCTCAGGTGGCACGGGCGAAATTTCTTCTAAAATTTAGGAGCATTCATGGCGTTGATAGACGCACGCACACCGAAGCAGTAAAACGGCACAGTTTCTCTTCACAAAAATGCAGTAGCCCAGTAGCCTGTATAGCCTTGCAGCAGTGGTACATGAATAAAACATTTGGGAACAAAGCTGATTAGGGTTGGTGCAAGAATTTGCCGTTTCCAGGAGACTCTTTTGCCTCGAACTTGTTTGCCAGTTCATGGGCTTCCTTTTTGTTGCTCTGTTTGCTACAGCTGTTTGGTCTCGAAGACAACGCCCACACACGCACACAGCTCATAGTAATCACCGTGCTTCTCGTGGACCTTGGCATGTATACATCTTTATGAAACGCTGCTCTCCACATGGATTTCTTCTCTCAAAAGTGTATTCTCCAAATAAAACATGTATCCTATTGCGAGACAGCCACCTTTTTTCTCATCGATGAATGCATGCGTCTTGGTACCTGCTTTCAGTGATGTGAACAGGAATTCCCTGTTTTTCACGAAAAGGCTGGTTTTTACAACGGCCGGGTGTTTGTAACGGTGGTTCGCCTCACAAACACACAAAATGACCCTTAGAGACTTTCTTGCGGCTTCCGAATCGTTTCAATTAATTATGCTGCAGCTGGCTAAGTATTCAGTAATATGCATCGGTACATTCAATAAAAATTGCAATTTCATGACGATTCGTCGCGACCACGAAAAAAACTGGGAAATAGAGAGCTAAGCAAGAAACGTCATGGAAGAGACCAAGGTACATGTTAGGCCGCCTACAGTGTACTGGGGGAAAAGGATATGTGGCTCAAAAGACAGAGAGGATAGATAAGAAAGAGCACTAATCGGGAACACAGTTAAAGAGCCCGTAATATATACGAGAGCCTGTACAGCTTTAACTTTAAGCGGAGAAGCGACGGCTTCGTTGGTTTCTGGGTCAAAGATATAAACAACGATATAATGCAAGAATTTTGCCTCCCTAAAGCTGTCCAGTCCGTCCCTGTCACAGAGACTGCAACTTGAGAACCACAGGGCGCAGACGTTGCGGATAATTGTTTTAACGATATGGGCTAGCTAAATTTACTGCTTAAGAGGTGTCGTTCTGTTGCAAAGCGTGTGCGTAGGAAATGATGGGGTAACTGCCACAAACAATTTCTACTGCGAGACTAGAGTAGAGCACCCTTTAGTATGACAGTGAGACGTGCTGTTCAGAATTGCTAAAGCTGGCGATAAATGTAACTTTGTCAAATACTTCAATACTTCGCGCACTGATAAAGCAACTGCAGGGAGAGTAATAAAACACCAAAGGACAAATTCTTAAAGATCTTACAGGGAGTTTACGTGTCCTGTTTTCTCAAAATGAAGGGCACAGACGTTGGTTAGAGCAACTCGAACACGCCACTGGTATATAGGGCTTTAATTAAAGCAGCTCTCCCTTGAAGCGTTTCGATTTCGAAATCCACCCAACTATTTCCGACAACCAGTACTTCCCCCGACGATGGAATCGGTTTGAACTCGCTAAAGTTAATCGACTCTTGACACGACATGCGATTGAACAGCTGTGAACCACGAATGGCGCCGAAAAGCGAGTGAGCTGATCCGTTGTGCTAAACAGCGCTACATCGGCGGCAGCGTCAATTCAAAGAGGGAACGGAAAAGGGTGACTATGGGGATCTGGGGAAAAGAGCTTTTCGAAATTGAGCTCATCGACTTCCTTGTCCACAGAAAGGGGCTGTTAGGGACGTAGCAAGTGACACATGGTTGCTGAATAAACGTAATCTGAATGTAGCTTCTACGAGAAAGCTATCTGCTGAACAAGTGTTGTCGACCTAGTTGCCCTCTAAAACGCCATTCGTTGAGCCAGTGAGTCAAGTGCTCTTGCTTTCACCAACCGGATATAAGAGCGCGCTTTGAAGAAAAAAAAAAAGAAGGAAGGAAGGAAGAAGAAAAAATTAAGAAAGACGAAAAGAAACAAGGACTTGCCAAAATCATGTGTAATTGTGAGGCATGAACTGTAGTGGAGGGATCCGTAGTAATTGTCGCTATCTATGCTTCCTCAATTTGCGCCTAAATCGAAGTGCATGGGCGTCTTTCGCATTCCGCCCCCATATAAATGCTGCTCCCGTGGCGGGGATTAGATCCCGCCATTGCTTAAGCGTTTACTACCACGGCGAGTGATAAAAAGGCCGCTTGCGAAGTTTTAATGTGCAGGTGTGGCAAGCATTTCGTGCAACATTCGCTGTAACTGAGACAGCTTCGCTGTCCGACCATCTTCAGGGAGTGGACGGGCACTAAGATTTTTTTTTCCGAGGCATCCACATATTTGTGCAATTATTCATAAATAAAGACGGGCAGTGCCTCTAAGGAAGGCTTCTTTGCACGGTTAGATCTACTATAATCCAAACAGCGAATTAAAAATAAAAATAAAACATAAATATATTTTTGCGGGGGATGCAGCACTTATCTTTTGCGGTATGAAATTCATGACTGTCTGCGCCTACGTATAAATCAGCCTGTACATACGTACAAAATCCCGCATTGCACACAACATACCAACTTCACCTAAAGTCGCTCTGCGTAACTTATCCAACGAATACATTGGAAATATTCCTCTTGTCTTCCAAGCACTCTGCCTTCAGATTTGCCCTGCTGCTGTCTCTCGAGCGAGACTCCCCTCACAAGGACAACGGTTTCTTTTCGGCAGTCTACTGTCAACGCTGTTTGCATTTTGCGTGAAACCTCTATCGCGTGCAACGAAACAGCCCGCTTTGATCTCCTAGGTCGACTAGTTCCACGGTTGGCGCCCTTACGCGCAACAACACCTCATAGAGCCCTCCTATGCTGACGTGGTATAGAGGACAAGCTGAATCTATTCCGGGTGGTTGAGCCTACACTTTGGAAGTTCGTCCTGGTGGCAATAACGACTGCGCTGTAATTAGAAAAGTGCTCCGGGAAGGAAGTCATGGTACGCCTGAGCGCAAACGCTTTCAGGATTTTCTTTGCCCTCTGGGATTCCTAAGAAATAGAGACAAAAGGCTGGAAGTGTGAGCTCACCAAGCTCCTTTCACGGAGAGGGGCTCCGACATGCATCCGAAACCTATGAAGCTTAGCTCGGTTTTCTTAGCACTCTGTTTTGGAGCTCGAAAATGCAGTTAGCACCTACTTATCACTACATTAGCCTTCGTGATCCTGTCATTTCGATTTGCCAATACTACTATAACAGCGGTTATCGTTGATGCCAGTATTTAGTTACTATGACAAAAATTAAGGGGACACTGAAGCTTTGCCTTTAAGAGTGGAACGCGATAGCGTTATCGTGGCGCTTCTCATCGCCTTCTCACTCGCTTGTCACGCTGTTGAGTCATATAACTGTGTAGGTGCCATGCCACAACATTCCTTTATTAGTTCACACCTTGTCTCCGCCTTGCACGGTTTCCCTCGATGTCAGGTACAAGTTGACGCAGATAACCCGTCAGTATTCGCCGATTAGCAAGGCCCCGCATTGCGCCCTACAACCGAACACTTTACCGAATCCACCACACGAGTGTGAAAAGCGAGCGAGCACTGCGACTCGTTCTGGCCTAACACTGACTTCAAAGTTCTTTCTCTCGGCATCCGCCAGCTGTGGCAGCTTTACACGCGTGTGCAAATATCACGCGCTGCCGCCTTCTTTATAATGTGCTGGAACTATTTGAGCTGCGTATTAACACACTCAAGTCTACTCACAATAGAAGTAACAGTTCACGATTTCTTGATGAATATTACTTTGAGTAATATATATTTTTTTCATTGAACTACCTGGGCCGCGGCAGACAGTTTGCGTGGTGTGTTCCCGTTAGCTACGGCTGTAGCGGTAGCGTGAGATCATTACATCCCATCTGACGCCGACACTAGATTTTCTGCGACACGAGCTCGTTAACTCTACCGCATCAAGATGCTACCTCAAAGCAGGAACTGTACGTGGAGGTACCTACACACGCGCACTACTTGAATTTAGGGCCAGGCGCGCTCGCGTTAGGGCGTACGCGTGTGTGTTTGCGTGTGCATGTGTGTGGGCGTTGTCTTTGTCAGAATATTCACATGCAAAAATAGCAAAGCTGACGTGTCGTCTGTGAGCGCAGTGAAGCGAAGCGGACAACAGAACATACTTGACGGGTGCATAAGTAATAAATACTGCAACCAGGTGCCGATGTTCCCTGGCACAATACGTACATGTGTTATCATGAAAAACACATGCATAGAAGCTATTTTCTCAGTCAGGTCAACACAGATGTGCCAGGAAGCGTGGAAGCGGCACAACAAAATTGAATCCTTCCTGGGAAAGTTCTTCAGTTTTGCCCGTAGGTTTTGCTTGCACTGCAGCATTATCTAAAATGACTGCCTGGTTTCGTTTTAGCCAGCAGTCGCATATTTTTCAAGCAGGCTTTGCCTCCTTTTTCCCAAGGAAAGAGTTCTAACAAGCCCACGATTTCGGTCTTGCATTAAAACCGGTTTCTATCTCAAAAAGCAGCAAGTTATTTCCTATCCGCCTTGCACCCGCTTTTATACTCCTCTGTTATGAAACTGTCTTATGTTGGCCAACCAATAAACGCCCTGCAAATCCGCCGATCGCTTTCTCGGCTCCTTGACACTAATGGTTTATTTCGTAGTCTATCTAGATGTGCGGCACCTTGCTTCATGGAAACGCTGTCTAGCGTCCCGTGCTCCCACTGGCTCTCCGATGACGTATTTCGATTTTACCTATTGCTTCTGCTGTCCAAGCAACAGGAAGAACAACTACAACAAAAACCACAAACCACAACGCAAACAGAAGCAAAGGCAGCGTGAAAAGAAAAGTCGTACCGTTCGCAAGATAGCCGAGGGAAATGCGGACACTGCTTTACGTACTTCATCGACCTGGCCATTCCACAACCCGAAAATTTTTCTGCAAACGCCGGCGGCGCCTTCCAAACTGCGCCAACACTCTTTAATCGTACCTTCGCAAACGCACTACACCGATCTGCCTGTCTGCCCGCGAGCGAGCCCTCCTGGTTGTTCACGGTCTGCCGTACTCGCATCGACAACAAAGCAGGAAAGCGCCTGCAAAGCAGCACTGCTCAGGTGCTTAAAAAAATCATTCGACTGTATTGTAATAATCCTGTGTTCGACTGCGCCATATTTGTTGTTCCTGAGCTGCGTAGAATTTTTGCCTTTGAGCCTCGTGTGGCTGAAAATAGTTGTTTCCAATTTAAAAAAAAAATGGTCTTCTATGTTGCGCTTGTTGACTGTATAAAATTTTACGTTTAATAACATATAATAAAGCTATCCCTCTAGAAAGTAAACCTCCTCATAGATCGGTTCTGAGAGCCCCGAAAAAAAAACAAGCATCAAAATAAGTTGCGGCACAAGACGGATCCTGCCACACTACGAAGTCACAGATATCATCACTTCGGTGTGAAATCAAACAGCCACAGCTATGACATGACAAGTTATCTTGAAGAATCCCACTTTCTTTAAAAGCAGGATTCTAGGGACTTTAAGGAGGCAATACGCCCACGCCAGTAACTGATTCTAAGATTTTCCCAGAATAAAGATATCATTCGCAATAACTACTCTATTCGTACTACAGTTTTAATATTAAAGGATGTTTTCTGAAGGTCCAAAGAGGAAGTGCTTCGGATTTCTTAGGTTCCCAGATTAACTAATCTCAATGGAAAGGAAGACTGAATGCAGTCTCGGATATCCTTTTGAAACAATATGGAGAAACGGCATTGTTTGCGCAGGACAGAGGAATCTACCAGGGGAACTGGGCATACGACAGCAAACGATAGAGGTCATTTCCATTCGCTCGCCAAAGCTGTCTGCCGAGCAGCTTCTGGCAACGCTGGAAAGGTAGGCTAAAATTTAATGTGTACATTAATTAAACCCAATATTTAAAACGATTTGTTTAAGGCGTAGGCAATCTGATTTGAGCGTCACTTTGTTTTGAATCTTAACAATATACGATTAAGGTGAACTTTCTAACAAAGAGGCTGTAGTGCGGTCATGGTACCGTCCACTTCATCCACACCCCTATGCATATAAAATATCTGTCATTTTTTTAGAATAAAAGTATTTCTAGGTGCATTAGCTATCGCTAAAGGGATGTAAAGGCAAAAGCGAGGAACCTTGGTATATGAATCAGGGGCGTACGTGCTCGAACCCAGTACCTTTGACACTCGAATATTGCGTGAATGTAATTTGGCAAAGGTAGTAAATGTTAACACAGGTTAACGTGTGGATTAAACGCGTGTATGCCTGGCTCACTCCCTACGTTAGAGCGCGGGCACAAGACGCGTAATTCTGTTACCTTTAACCATGACGTAACGAAGGCCGTATGTTAATTTTTGTATTTTTACTCTAGTCAACGCTTACATCCAGCAGTGTCTCAATTTATGTAGAATCTTGTAAGAGTGTCAGCACAGCAGTCGACATTGGTTACTTTGAACCACGCACAGTAGTAGCGGACGCGTATCAGCACACACAAAAAAAAATGTCTCAGGGTATTTGAAGTGTCTTAAGCCTGTCACTAAACATAGCATTGACTTTCGCTGAGAACAGCGGAGCTGTACCAGAAGCGATCAGAAGGCGCTGTCGCAAATTCGTCTTTTTTAGAGACACATAGTTTCCCCGCTCGTTCTAGACTAGTATTCATGGCGGCACGCCTCCGGAAAACGGCTCGTTCAAAGGTCTCGCGGATTAGATTGTACGGAAATGTCTGACAAGCTTTCAGCCTTCTTAGCACTTTGAAGTAGCTTGGAATTATTTTGCGATATACTTTCTCGGAGCATTTCCAGGAATAGATGTTGGCTTTGCTTTTAGTTAGAATTGCGTGAAGAATTCAGCTACATCAAGAAATACATCGAGATATCTTCCAAGCTACGTTACGCACGTGTTCGCACGGACCGATTGTTCGTATTCCCATTAAATGAACTCGAAAGCGTGCAGTTGGGCCTTCTCGTTGCTTACGGGGAGCGCAAATAATTTTCATCACGAGTAGAAAGGTAGTTTTAGTTTGCCCGACAGCAGAGACCAACTTTAGTGCTTCAGTAGCCACACGTGATTAAGCATGCTTCGCCTAAAGGTGGGCACCGCAACTAGTGTCTAAAGGAGGGTAGCCACAGCCGCCACTGCAACATGGTGGCACAACCATCTTAATATAATTTGGCAGGTAGCAAGAAAGAAGGCCCATGTTATGGTAAGTGGGCGATCTTTACAGGACGACATTGCTTCTAATTTTGCTATCCCTCACCCATTTATTTAGTCGCGATTTGATACCGCGTTCTAATGTATCACACCGAAAACCTGTTCTCCTAGATCAAAATGGTTCCGAAAAGAAGCGCTACATATAGGTTCGGACTGAAAAGAGTTGATGAAATGACCGAAAAACCATGTGTACCAACGTATGAATGAAGTTGGGCAAGACTTTGAAGTAACAAGCATGTGCAGCGATTGAAACGCGATACTATCGCGTGGCCGCAGCCGCTTTTTGAGCTACCGGAGTGGTTGTGTGACCACTACAGGATCAAACTGAGTCACAATGCTTCAGAAAGTCTCTTTCTTTCATTGAATGTCGCAAGGAATGAGCTCGGTGTCAGACGCGGAGAGCGGTTACGCAAAGAGCGTCGACAGCCCTGCGCTCCGAGTAAAGCTTTGCATACTCTGGGCACTGTACAGATGGTATCGTGGCCAAAAAAAAAAAAGATGAAATAGAGCCTCGTGTTGACCTAATCGCTCCAGGCATTGTTACACACTCGCTAGGTCATTTTGATTATTAGAAGAATTAAGCCACACTTCTGTACTTTCCACATCAAACAGCTGTAGGCAAAATACATTGGGCTCCGTACGAACAAGGTTTGACTACATGCAGACTATTCGGATTTTCATCGCAATGGGTAGAGCGCTCTTGGCCACAAAAGTACTTGTGGACTGGTAGCGCACTACTCTGAGCGAAGATCAGGCATTGCACACACATTCTGCAGACATGCGGGTCTATATTTCCGCTGGCTGCAGGAATTCGTGGAGATCGCTATGCCGAACGCTGGCTTCTTACACTCGCCCCCCTCTTCCCCCCTCACCCCTCCCCGACGATCATCATAGCACTTAAATGAGCAACAAAAATCGTGTGAGGCTTGATGTTGGCACGAAGTTGTGGTACGGTGGGGTCGCTTATTTGCCGGTAACATTGAAGAAGCGCAACAATTCATTAAGCGTCTGGTATCGATTTTGTGATCAGTGCTGTGGTACAGGTGGTTCAAGAACGCATCCACAGGATTCCGGGGGAAGTCGTTTGTGCCACCATTCCAATCATTCTGTGCGGTCTCGCGCAACACGCTGCATAAAACACGCACGTTTAAGGAAGGGAAACCGGAACGAAGAAAACCCTGAGATGACGGGACGTGGGCGGCGAGCTACAGAATGAGAATATCCATTCGGATACTTGTCAGAGTTGAACATCGAACATCAGTCAGAAAAGCGTGCACTGCTAGTCTGCAGCACATGCTAAGCAGTCGAAAGTAGCAGTAGGGAGTACTGTTCCAAGCATTGCAATACGCTGTGACTTACTGTCATAGTCGCCGCCTGCTCGCGTGCGGCTTATTTACTGTCTCAGCGGTTCCGAGTGCGGTGTCTGCTACGTCTAAGGCTGCGGCAACTCAATGCACTGGTTCTGAAGTCCTAATTTTGTTTCCGTTATTGTACGAGGGAGGTACATCTAGTTCTCTCATTCAGTCTGTTCGAGCGGCGACAAAGGCCACTCCACGATGAAATTCCCAACCGCACTCAAGGCGAGCTAGTCTCGCTATGCGCGTTTTCAAATCATCTCGGAGTGGCGAGGCTGGTTTAGCGTCATATCCATTCGAGTGCACATAGCTGAGGATATGATAAGGACAGGTGGATGATGGGAAGGGAGGTGGGATAGAAAGTAATGACACTAAAAGGGGGCATAACAGTGGCTTCGTATTTTCGAGGGTGCACCTGCACTACGAGTTTCTTCGAATGAACCGGCTAACGGACGATGCCGCAAATATTTCTAGTAGTGTTGGTTTACTGGAATCTCTCATTAGGCAGACTCATCATTTTCATTACTAAGCTCACATTGATGGGTAGGACTACCACTCTCATGGATTTCAACGTTTCATCTTATGGCACTAATTTTAGCAACGGGGCCTTGTTCACGGGGCCCATGAACGGGGCCCATGAACGTGAAGTCTGCCGTCGCCAGACCAGAATCCTTATTGGCGCATTTGGCGACCTATATATACTTCTAAGCCACCCTTCCTACGAAAACGAAAACATGGGATGTATGCTCTGAGTAAAAAATAAAGCACCTCACAATGTAAGCAATGCATGCGAGTGTGTCTTGTATATGGTCGAGGTTTAAGGAAGTGTTTTTTAAGCTGTAGGTTGCAGTAGTTTCAGTAGCCGATACTTCAATGCCTGCCGAGCGGCGCACCTGAGGTGCATTTTGCTTGATGCGTCTAGGCATCCACAATTTTAGCCGCACGTACACAATCTAAGAGGCAGAAGAAGAGGAAGAGAAAGATCAGCTATGGAGAACAACCAGACGCTCGCCTTGTTTTCGGCGCTGCTCTTAGGGAAGAGCTTAAGGGATAAAAAAAAAGCATCGACAAAAAGGAAGGTGCTGCTGCCAGGACAGGGCACATACATCTGTCCGTTACAGGCCTACAAGGGATCACAAATCGCGAACGAGTCTAAAACTGCACGGACGCCTACGACGCTTCGCTTCTCGCTATAGGATATAAGCAAAAACCCGGGATCCTCAGTATAACAAAAAAATATGAAAGAAATTGAACAAATAATATATGGACACCTTTCCACCCGATCCCCTTTTCCCCACCATCCTCCCATCCTTTTCTCATCAGCAGCTGCGTTCGTTCGTATGGAATAAAGCGTGGGGCTATTGCGGCATTGCTTTCTTTCCTACGGTTAAAAAAAGAAACTTTCCATCAGTGGAGGAAAGTAACTGGCGACATGAATTACTGCATAAAATACAGTGTGAATACAGTGTTGAATTTGCTAGGATTGAAATTCTTTTAAGTTATGAAACCGCATGTACCACTACCTGTAGGAGAATCTTTAAGTCATCCGTGCACACGCATAAGCCTAACTACGTAACAGAATTGCCCGAAAGTCACGCGATATTACGTCCTTTAAGGTGGTTTCTAAGAATAAAAGTTCAATAATGGGGAGGCGATGCTGTCGTTGTGCAATCTCTGAGGCTAAGTGACTGAAAGCGCTGCGTTCATATTGGCTGTGCCGCGTAAGAGAGTTTCGTAACGGCTGTTTCATCAAATGACGATGTCCCAATGAAAAGCAAAGGCGAAATGGCTGCTTAAAACACCACTCCAGTTTGCAAAACCGTGCACTAAGAACCTGTTTGTGGAGCGCCTGTAGAAGAACCCGACGTGGGCATATAGTGTCGTAATAACCTCACTGAAACTTAACGGCACTGGAGGGGCTGAGCACGAAATGCCCCAGCTTAATAAAAAGCAAGACTTCTGGTGCTTATTAGGAATCAATAAGGTACCGTGGTTCTGAAATTCGCAGAGATATCTAACGCATCCTTATATAGCTTACAATAGCCTTAAGGCACACATGAAACTATCGAGTTTCTATTCAGCCTAAATATATTAGATTACCGTTCTTATTTTATTCCTTCCTACAACTGCTGAATGGCCTGACTTGCAGAGAAATGCTCACTGAATTTAAGAGCGTATCGCCAAGTGTAGGCATACAGCCTTGCTGAATAACTAGTAAACGTATATAACTTGCACTCTTTCCTTGCTTTAGTTCTTCTAATGCCCCTCATTTCCGCTGTCACGTGCTGAACAGCCAGCCAAAGAAAATGCAGATGTTTCATTCTTTTATATCTTCCTCCTCTTCATGGCTATATTGTTCTCATACGTAGGCCCCAAAGATTGCGTAATTTTCAATTTACTATGTTAAAAGAGATGACAGTGGTATTCCTGAAATATCGTTTAAAGTGTAGCGCGCGCAACATTTGATGCCTTACGCTATTTGAATGCAAGAAACGTACCCCTACGCCCTAGCCATTTTAAACGGTTTGTTCGTTGCACTGTGCTGGAGGGACGGAATTTCACTGTGGGATATAACTGAATCCGTGCTTGCTGCTCAATATGCGCGCGCATGTAAAGCTGCCAACGTAGCTTAATACTACTGGCCGGATCTGAGGTATTCTGTTTCGAGCCCATGCCTAGGATACTTCGTTTGTGTAAAAAGTTCAAGCTGAGTATCTCCTATGCATTGCACTCGCTGCTAACAAGCGATAGCACAGTGAAGGCAGAATCAAGGGAAACGTGGAGGGAAAGAAACACGGACTACTGACTTTCCAGAGATGTGTTTGCAACACTGCCACGTTCGTTTTCCTGCTCCTTTGTCAAAACAACATTACCATAAAGAAGGCGTCTCTCTTTGTATCCCGTAGTAAACGCTGACGCTACCAAGGCGTGCAGCCCGGTGGGAAAGTGCAGCCTAAATCTTGAGAATTGCAATACCGCGGTGTCACGGCATTTAGCTTCTTTTTTATTTGTGTATACGGATAATTAGACACGAATTATACTTTGTTTGGATCTTCTATTGTTTCTATTGTAGACTTCTTTCATCTATCCGTCATTGAAAGTGCGGCAGCTTTAGAGCTTTCGCACGTGTCCACTAGTCACTGTTCAAATAATGTCTGTTCAGCGTTTTAACACTTTTGCCGCCGAATATGTTCTGTACGTGTTCTTTCTGGAGTTCACCATAAAGCTTTGCCTTCCGGATGACATTAACAAAGAAACCCTACAATAAACAAAGACAAGGGAGATCATGAGTAGTGCATATCTAATTTAAGTTACCCTTTTGTAATAATTTGCACATATGAAGCCATTGCAGTGCGAGTTGATATAACATCTGGCTCAAATGATCATCTTGTAGGGCACTTATTTAAACCAATTATTCTAGGCTCAAATTCATCCGTACGCACAAAAACGTTATACCCCTTGTTTTGATGTTCACCGCTAGCAACATCTTGATTTCCCTTGGCGCCCATTTCCCAGGCGCCGCTGAAAGCTTTTCTATGTTGTCCCAGCTATCCAGTACTAACGTCGACATGGATAAGCGAATTAGTGCCGCGAAGCACATGAAGAGAGACCTAATCTTGAGCAGAAAGCCATGGTCCAAGGAATGAGAACTCCTATTTTTTGACAATCAAAAAGGAATCAACATAAGCAACAGACAGTAGTAGTGCCTGTTGCTTATATTGCTTCTTTCTAAGAAAACGGACACAATATAGGCAACAGGCAGTAGCAAAATAATAGTGAACGAATTGAACGAGATTTGAGACAACAATGAAAAACAACTAATGCCTGTTTATTTGTGAGGAAACCCAGTGTTCTGGTGAGCAGGTGGATATTCGTGTTGAATCCGTAGCCTACATAAAGGAAAGCGACCTAGAAACGCAACAATTCTGTTTGTCAACGCCACTCTGCTTCTACCCTTGTACGCATTGCAATTTCAACGTACATATTTTGATGTGGACCTCACTAGTCGAGGACTTTCTGGGCATCGTGCTGATTCGAGCGCCAGATTTCTATAGAGAATGGATTTTACCGAATGAATGGAGCATCATAGGTAAACAAGATCAAAGAACATTACTACGTAGCATCCAGCACTGAAATGCTTATACAGGGTTTCACGGCAAATATCACGACACGAACACACTTTGTTAACCTGATTCCTTGCCTGGAAAATAGAGCGTCCGTGGGGGTGGGAGGAAAGGGAGTGAAAGAGATAGAAGGGAGAGAAAAGCCGTAGTGGAGGGCTCCGGAAATTTTGACCACCTGGGGTTCTTTAACGTGCACTGACAACGCACAGTACACGGGCCTCTGGCATTTTCGCCTCCATCGAAAATGCGACCGCCGCGGCCGGGATCGAACCCGCGTTGTTTGGGTGACAGTCGAGTCGGTTACATGTGAATATAACCAAACGTCCTCTTCTCCAGACATATTTGATGAGAAGGTAGCAGTTTTCACTCAATTAGGGTAACACTGCTGCAAGGAAACTTCAACTCTCCCAGGGAACGCGAGTAGCGCGAATCATATGTAATTAATAAATTCCGCACACTGGAAAATGAAATGAATCAATATCCGGGTGCTCTTCCTGTAGTGCGTACACTAAAAAGCGAATAACACCAAGGGATGCTTAACATGAAAGTAACCAATAACATAAACCCAAGCAGTGTTGCCTTATCTCAGAGCCGGTGGTTTCGGTGATCGTACATGTCCGTGTCAACTATATCAGGCGCTCTGCATAACCTCCTTCGTCTTTTCACTTACTTTTCCACTGCTGCATTACCCGTGTAATCACTTTTCCAGGCATTTTTTTCTACTTCGCTGAGATACCTGTTTCCCCTTTCCTTGATAACACCGTTGATATAACAAAATATCAGGCCCCTACCACATATGCTCCCAAAGACACGCATGATTGTTTCCTCGTCTCACCTCCCTCCCCCCCACCCTTTTTCTTTACACTTTTTTTCCCGTGGCTTACCTTTCCGGCTCTGGCCATAACTTCGACCAATAAATGGAATATCATTGAAGTGCTACATCTCATACTTATATTCACGCGGGAGCCGAAGCTACCTAGTTCGCCATACACACACACACACACACACACACCACACACCCCCCCCACACACACACACACATATATATATATATATATATATTATATATATATATATATATATGTGTGTGTGTGTGTGTGTGTGTGTGTGTGTGCACATGCTTGTTTATCGCTTGACATTTTGTTTCTCTGTGTCAGAATCTAGCCCCTCAGACTACCGATCAAATATCATGCAAATGAGCTCCGGCCACCAATTTCTTTTTGGCTGTTCTACCCTTAATATGAAGGCCACAAGCTGTAAATGACAGCGTGCTTTCCATTTCATTGGATGACGCTCACTTATGGCTGGCATCGTGTACCCGTCGTCCCATCAGGGAGAAGCTAAGATGGCGGAGCTGTCGAGGAGGTGCGGAATGAAGCGCATCTTAATGGGAAACCGCGATTGGCGACGTCAATCAGGGCTACGATACATTTGTGCGACGGAGTAGCGAAGTAGGCATTTAATGCAATCGAAAGCGAGTTAGGAAAAATGAAGAGGTAGGTCTATAGGAAGTGGATACTGCAGGCAATAAAAGGTTCCTTCTTTCATTATTATAAATACCTCTCACTTCCCAAGATTTCATATACAGAGTACTTTCTACGTTATGTTTTTTTTTTTGCATACATATCGGTGAAAAAGAAACTGTTATTGGGGTATTGTACAAAACATCGTCATTCTTCTCGGCGTTTTGTAGAAGAATCTGAAGAAAACATCTCGCTGTTTTCGTTTAATTTTGTCCGCATACTTCATGGTTTTTTTATTTCACCTTTACAATCGTTTCCAGGGCTAAACTGTTCTGTCAAAGTTGCCTGCTAAACTAAAGATATTTGTTCTTGTTGTTACAGGCAAGACAAAAACTTTTGTTATATGGGCTTTAACGTCCCAAAACCAGCTCTGATTATGAGAGACGCCGTAGAGGAGGACTTCGGAAATTTCGACCACCTGGGGTTCTTTAACGGGCACTGACATCGCACAGCACACGGGCCTCAACATTTCGCCTCCATCGAAATGCAGCCGCCGCGGCCGGGATTCGATCCCGCGACCCTCGGATCAGCAGCTGAGTGCCATAACCACTAGACCACCGTGGCGGCGCAACTTTTAACATACTTTCTAACGCAAATTGACCTGGAAAGTGAATAACAAAACATGGCCCTGAAATTTCTCCCCGGGAGGACCACTTACCCCGCAATGTCGTTACTTTATACGGAGGTATTTATGTCAAAATAAACGGCAACGTTTGCGGATTTTTCAGGACGCGTTCTCTGTTTTTAAACAATATATTATGGTTGTTTGGCCGTATCACGTGCGAAAGTCGCTCGCATTAATAATTATCACGTATCACGTGCATCCCAATCATTGCATTCTGTGAACCGAAGTTGTTAAAGCAGGTCAGCCTATCCAGCCAAGAACCAACCTACATTAGCCTACAACGAAAGTAGCAAAGTCATCCGCCGCGAGCTTGGTTACATCATTCAGCCTGTGCTACTTCACGATGACAACCAATATGTTAGCCAATGCAACTTCGCTCGAAAAGCATTTCATTCTTCTTTGCCTTTCATGGCAAATAAAGTAGTTTTAAGCTATCGCAGGACTAGGGAAGCCTGTAAAGCGTGCACCACCACAGGGGCACCCTTTACGCAGTGAAGAGGACTGTGCAGACCAACGTTCCGCGCTATATAATACCTCGTCTGTATCAGTTGACGCGTTTCATACACCGACTCGTGCACACATTTGAAGAGATATGCATATGAAAAAGAACTTGTTTTTAAAATGAAACTCATGTCTGTACGTACACACATAAATTTGTATTAGCTTATTTGCTTATTTATCGCGGTTGCATTTGGTATAGGCCACACATGCTGCAATTACTGAGGCAAGCCATTCTACACGCGTGATTTTTCATACTGGCCATTTCGAAAGATAACTTTCTGCTCAGATTATCAGAGAGATATGCTATGTCAATGCACGTTAAAGAGCCCCAGGTGGTCGAAATTTTGGGAGCCCTCCACTACGGCGTCTGATATTCATAGCGTGGTTTTGGGACCTAACACCTCAGAAATCAATCAACAGTACTTCACATCTCGTGGGGGTGTGCAGCGAAACCGGATCCCCTAGATGTGTTTCTAGCCAGCACTACATATTACAAAAGGGAGCAAGAGTAGGCACTACAAGCCAGCTCGGCTAAGAGGTGCGGCACGCTCTTCTGGGTTTAGTCCGGCGGGCGGAGAAGGCCACTGGAGCCCTACGTTGGGGGCCCCACCCACCAGCCTCTTACTCCCTTTTATCCTTTTAACCGAAGTTTATCGTTCTCTCTCGTTCTTTCTTATTTCTTCATTGCCTTTCTCATAATTACCATCAGGTAGGAGTGGGCTGGTGGCAAGAATGTGGATAATGGCTCCAAGGCAAGTGTGCGTCAGCTTTGCGCTCTAGCGATACGCCTATTCCACCGGGGAAACCCTGACTCAGGACAACTTCGTTGTCAGAAACATCGGCTTGTGTTACGCATACGTAGCACTTCAAGGTAAGAGGCTGCTGCAGAGTGATGAGTCACATATTTTCACACTTTTTGAAAGTATATTGCGGAGCAACTCATTTGCAGTACCGAATGAGAAAGTACACGTGTCGGCATTTGTGTCGTTATTCTGGACGAGATATGCGAGCATTTATGCTTTTTTATGCATTACAATGTATGAAGCTTGCTTTCGCTACATACGAAAGTTGGCGTGGCTCATTCGCTCACAACGCCAGCTTTTTTATTCGAGTATGCGCCACACATGATGGTTTGCATGCGCTTTCACTTCCTCAAGAACAGTGTGCCAGGCCGGTATGCCCCGCATGCGATCAGTTGCAAGTATTTTAAAATTCGTTTTATGTTTTAGGGTTTTAAGTGTGCGTCGTCGGTGTCTGCGATAGTGATAGCGGTACATGATAGTGACAGCAAACTTTACATCTTTGCCATTTAAGTCATGATTAACGAAAAAAAGCACAGCTTGGCTGTTCCCAAGGTGTTCACTACGTGGAACATTCTTGAATTCATTATGCACTTCGGTGCAGAATAACGATGCATGAGGAAAACCTATACAGTGATCATTGTTATTGCACAGGTATTCCTGAGTGCGCCAACGGCTAGATACTTCAAACTAGTAATTTTGGCTGTTTTGTATGTTTTTAGACAAAAAGTGTACGAAAAACAACAACAAATAGTACAAGTAAAAGGGCAGGCATAGCGGGAATGAAAATAGAAAAGAAAACAGTGCAAATAAAAAGATTAGAGTGTGTAGTGTCACAAGAAGTCGACAAGGTCTCGTAAAAGACGGCTAAATTCAGCCATCCTGGCGGCAACTGCCGCATATGAGCTATAATAGCGGCTAATGGCGTATCTCGGCCTTGGCAAGCGTGTATATAGGCGCTTCTTCAGTCGTGTTGCTTTCTTGTGCGCCGTATTTTTGCGGTCAAATTTATTCCAGACTATGAGACAACTAGTCCAGCAAAGCATTTTGTTAAGCGTGTACAGGTTCCGCCAAAACCTAGATAACTCCGTTGCAGGCACACTCATATCTAGCAGGAGTTTAAAGCATACTTCCCCAGTGTTGCATTTTCTCCAATTGCGAATGTGCTGTGGATATTTGTGCCTTTTCTACTTGCACGCTCTTGGTGAGCTTTTTTGTTTGCTGTTATTTTTTCTCCCGACGTTCATTTCTGAGGAGACCATAGCAGCTTTTGTTTATTTCCGTTTTCTGCACTACGATCTACTGACATTTTGGGCTAGAAGGAGATGGCTCTCGAATAATTTTTGTAGGGCTAGTTTTCCGGCTCTCAAGCAAACGGCGCTTTGTCGGGCCTCAAACTCTTTTCCGGTTGTCGTTCAAATCGCACCAACGGCACCGACATCGATCGCATGCCTGGTCGTTTTTCCGCGGCACAGTCGTTAGGCTTTGGCCGAAGTCGCCGCAGTTTCATGCACGAGCCGCTATGGGTGGACCGCTTTTGCTCATTGGAAATAGAACAGCCACACAAGTCACATATTGTCGCTGCCGCCAGAATGACTGCGAGCTCTCGTCGATGCGGCAATCTCAAGATTCTGCTTTTGTTCCCTGTAGTGCTTTTTAGTGTTTCGAATAGCATTTTGGGCCCTTGATAGCGTAGACATAGTGTCTAGACAGCCATTTCCGCTCATGTAGTGGCGTCGATATTGCATAGAACGTCGTTTTTAGGAATGACTTGTTCACGCCACTGCATTAAACCAAACTTGTCGGTCGTTCCTTTTGTATTGCGTAGGTGGCACGTACGTTGTTGTCGTACTGTACTAGCTCGAACACAGAACACCGATGCATCACATCGTTTGTTCGCTTATGACTTGTATATCTGGCACGTTAAGCTCAGCACTACGGTTCCTGACATAGCGTTGTTGAAGTTATGAATGAGTTAGTTGTCTGCACGCGAACATCAGCTAACGATCCACATTTTTGTTCAAGTTTTGAGTTTTTGCTTGTGGTTTCCTAGTTACCCATAATGTGCATATTTTCTAGTTGTGCAAATACAGAGGACGCGTATCTACTGAAAAGACTTATGATAAAAGTGTACATAAGAGCAAATTTCCGCCAATTACAATGCTAAATATATTACCAAAGCCGGTCGGCCTATGGAAAGAAGCACTTACGAAGGAGAAACCTTGTAAATTATTCATGCATCAAGGTTACTCAAGCAAATTATTTCCCATTGCGCCTAAATGGCTAGCCATATATGTAAAATCAGGCATTTAATTAATGAAGACCATTTACTTATTGCTGTTGCGGCTGCTGTTATTCAACATCAGCATTGGCTGTAATTTTTTTAACTTTTTTGTCGTAAGTTGGTTTTGCCAATACGGGATCAGGTGTACTGCTACTTTAGCTACGCGGCTTTAAACCATAAGCTATGACCTGCTAGGCTAGCGGCTCAAGGCCGCTGCTGTTTGTGGTACTTGGCGAAAGTTGGCGAATTCGCCTTTCCACCCTTTGCTCTTTCGAGTAGCCTAAGCCAGAATTCTCGCGTCTGAAGCGTGTCTCGCTTTTGTGTTTATCCTCCTCACATTAGAGCTTGTGGCCCAACTAAATGTTGTTCGAGCACTTTATTTTCTGCAGCTTCCTTGTGCATACTGCACACTCTATGCCCATGCGCACCAAGGGAACGCGTGTTGGGGATCTCATTAACGTTTCCAGGCACAGATGCGCTTTAACCTGCTTCGCTGCTACACCCTTCTCCTTGTCCTGTTTGCAGCAGTAGAGACAAGAAGAAATTTTTCCGGGCTGTTAACCTAACGTGCAAAGAGACCGTGTTGTGGTACACTTCCGTGGCTCTTCTCCAGGCTTCTTGCTCTTCTGCTGTCTTGGCTTACCGAACTTTCTCGGCACTATTTTCGGCGACGAGAGAATTAATGAACTGGAATTATTAATAATTATTTGCCTGAAGTGGCTTCGCAGTTGAAGTGAAGCACAACCGTCTTTGTGAGTGTATGCATGTGTGCGCGCGTGTGCGTGCGTGCATGTGTGAATGCGTGCTTTCTTTCCCTTCCTGGTGTTATGAATACAAGATCGAGGAACATAACACACATAGCTTGCTGAGTAGGAGGTAGCGACAAGTATCCCAGAAGTGCGAAGTTTGCTGTAGCAATCACTATGGGCTCTCTCTAATTAAAAATAAAACTCTATTCTTCTTTCTCTTTCTTTTCGTTACTTCTTTCATTTCTCCCTCCATTCTTCCCTTCATCTGTTTATGGTACTTTCACGTAATCCAATTGCCTGATGCGCCCACTAGTAACAGTGCCAAGGTATGAATACCACTGAATGGAAAACAGCCGTCCCTGAAAGAGGCCTAGGTGGGGTTGCCAAGGCGTATTTACAATTGGCTAGAGCAGTACACGGCAAATCGGTGATCGCAGGAAGGGGTCTATGTCCTTGATATGGTCATAAATGACAATTGCATGACTGTTATATTTATGATAACTATGATGCCGACGGCGACAACGCCTAATACAATCGGCGATAGAAAATCTACAGTACCTCAGCTTGCAGGCTCGATATTTGCAATATCCGAATATTTGTCGCTTTTAAGCAAGGCCAATCCTAGTGCAGACACAAAAACTGCATACCAAGACACACATAGAGACAGCAGCAAATAAGCTCCGTAGGTGAGTATGGCAACAGCTACGCATTCATGGTATAAATGCTCAGAATAACAGTTCGCAGATAAAAGAAATCCAAAAAAGACGCCTAATTAAGATGATGATAGAGCTGAGTCTGAACAACACAACATTGACGTATCAAAAAATAAATAAATGTTCGCTTTACAGCCCGACCATGCAGGATATGGCTGGTCCCCTCGCACGAGACACGGGATGCGCGAATCAATCTTTGTCGCTGAGTCGCGTTCAATCACAGTGGTGAGGGGACCGCCCACTAGGTGTAGCCCTAGCGAGCAGAGCAGGAGCACTAATGCCCCTTTTACGATATTTCGATCACAGCAGTGAACGTGACGCAGGTGGGTCGGTCGTGGCCACCGGCCGCAGTGATCGCCTCTTCGTAATCTAAGAACAAGTCAGTAATCATCGAAGTCGACATCTTCAATTTCAGAGCATAGTCGATGGATTGTTCTGCTCACTCTTACTAGAAGTTAACGACGAAACAAACCTATTCATGATGCGCGACCTGTTCTGAGCGGCCTTTTGCAATGTGGCTTAGGTATAAGAGTAACCTTGGGAATGAGACAGAATAGGATGAACGGAATGAAATTTATAGACTGAAATCCTTGACCGAGTTTCGCCAGGGGCTTCGTCCATGAAGACTTCTGGGAAGCATGTCCTGCGGCTCCCTTTAGCGCGGTAGCGTTGAGAAGCTTTTCTGGCAGAGCATACGGTGTTGGCGAAGGCATCCGTGATGTAAATAATCATTTGAAACTGAAAAAGTTTCTAGGACCGCATAACGAAGCGAGCCTTCCGCCATAGCGCAGGTGCCTAAGCGCAATAATTTTATTTCTCAAAGTAAAAACTCCAGAAAGTTTAAATGCGACTTTAAAAAAATCTGCACATACGGAAGCTCGAACAATAGTATAAATTTAATCCAGAAAATAATTTGGTAGTAGGAAACTTTAGCAATTTCAGCAACTTTTAGAGAAGGTGCTAATCATAATGAATATTCTATGACAAGGCGAAGCGACCGGGGACTTATGGAGGAGGAGGAGGAGGAAGGGGAAAGCAGAAAGGCAGGGAGGTTAACCAGAAGGGCGTCCGGTTGGCTACCCTACACTGGGGGAGTGGGAAGGGGGAATAGAAAGATGGGAGAGAGAGAAGGAAGGGGAATAATGAAAAAGACGTTGTCGGACAAGTCCAACTGTCAAAGGCGTTCACGCAAACCAGTCGTCTTGAGAAAGCGTAAAAGTGCTTTTAGTGCCTTGTGGGCCGACGAGCGATGAGGGCGGGGGGACCTATGGCATCGGAACGACCCACACCCTAAGGAGCTTCGCCCCTAAAAGTGGAAGCACAGGCCCTGACCTATGGCATCAATTTATCAGTCAGGGCCTGTGCTTCCACTTTTAGGGGCGAAGCTCCTTAGGGTGTGGGTCGTTCCCTCCTCTGTAGTAGTAGTAGTAGTAGTATGTATGGAGCCACCTCACGCCGCTGGGAGGCTCGCGCTTGAGATCTCGCGCACCGGGAGGCTCGCACTCGCCCTCGGCGCGTGCCTTCCGGCGCGCGAGCTCTCTCACTCTTCCATCTCTTGGATAGATAGATAGATAGATAGATAGATAGATAGATAGATAGATAGATAGATAGATAGATAGGCACTGGATCTTGACTTGCAATGAAGTGCCGGTGGGAGATTTCATTTGTGCGTAGTTGAACCATAAGGATTCGTAGCGTGCGCGTTAACTAAATTAATCCGGAACTCGGCACGATATACGATGAACATCCGGAGCTTCGCCGACTCATCATCATTCACTCCGTGGATATGCTGTGAACTTTTTTCTTCGGATTTCTGCACACGTCCTTAATGAAAGGCTCCTAAGTAAGATTACATGATGGAAGATTCCTGCAAACAAGGGTAAAATATTCTTGAACCACCATGATTGTGCATGTACATATGCGCAATGATTAGATGGACGTTAATTATTTATGCCTATTTTGCTAGATAATCAATAAATCAAGAAAATACTCAAATTTTTGTTACTTATATAAAGTGTCCAATGTGGTTGAAAAGACAGAAAAGGAGAAATCAGAGAGCAATATTACGAAAGCTACTCAAAAGAAAAATGAACAGTGCATTTTTCCGTACACTGAGGGATGGGGGATATGAAGGGCCCGTGAAGAAACAGTAAGAACGAAAGACAACCCGTGAATACATCAGCATGTGGGGTCTATAGAGCGCTTTAGAATGAGAGAGCATAAAGTAAATTTTATACGAAAACAACGGCGTTGTAATGCATGTCACGAGCCCACAAGGTTCCTTCATGAACACGCTTGCTTTTGTACAAGACTGAAATAAAACATTGCCTAACACAGATTATTGCAACCCATGGAAAGAGCCTTAGAGTAGCCGAGGGTTCAGCAGCAGTTGAATAAATTATTAGAGGGTGCGTTTGCATGAAATATAATGCACGAAAAATTAATGTTGAATTTTCCGTCACAATCTAGTAACGTAGTGTTAATAGGCTTGGGAGCACCAATTCACATGGGCAATAATTTCGGAACAATGACCTTAATATTTATTGGAAATGACTAAGAGCAATGCCTTGGCATATCTGAACCTTGTTAGGTACGCAGAATGATCTAAAGTGCACAAAAACACATAACGTGCCTTTAAATGTACTCGAAAGAGCCCATTTACAAGAAGCCACAAAGGTTTAGTTAACACTTGTTCAAATATTCAGAAACATATATGACAGTGCCTCTTTAGTTCCACGCCAAATAAACTTGCATATCAGGAGCTTCATCTGCTTAAGTAATTATCCAGGTTACTGTAGAAAGAAGTACGCCATTAGCAGCTCCCGAGCTGGTTTTGCAAGAACATGTGCACTCAGGCGAAGGTGATTCTGTGAAGAGACTCTTGCTGTGGGTTTAGTCAGTGGAGTGCAAACGAGCGGAACATTACTGGAATTAGTCAGAAGTAGTGGTAACCTACACTAAGCTCACGTAATGAACATCGCATAAAATAAGACGGAGAGCGAAAAGGAGAAAGCCGTAATGTTCGAGTGAAAAAAAAATGTCTTGCGAAAGCGTTCCCCAGCTCCACTTGAGTTAAGTCTAAGCGAACATGTTTTTATTTCTTCTTGGTCTGCCTAATTTGAATTCACTAGAAGCTAGACGACTCACAAGATTCCTTGCTCTTTGTTCTGAGCAGTGCAGTAAGTCAAACAACAGCCAGTCGTAAATATACTGTCACTGTACAATAAGAAAACAGTTTTCCTTGGCGCGAGCTCACTTAGCTTCTCGTCTCTGCTTCCGTGTGGGCTTAGAGAAGAATAAGAATAGAAAGAGGTCCTGTATAAATAGCGATGTGGCAGGGTTTTCAGTTTTTAATAGTGTGATGAGTTATGTTCGGCTTTACAAACTACGGATGATGAAGTGCTTAGGCAAGAGGAAAAGAGAAGACGACGTTGGTCGGGCGGCCACCGCCGTGTGTTGGATCGGGCGCTTGGGCCTTCGGGCCCGTCTGCTGGGCAGTCGTCCTGTGTGGTCGCCACCAGGCTGCAAAGACGACACAGTTGTCCCAGACAGCTGCCTGCACCTTTGAAGAAGATCCCAACGCGAGAACCGATGACAGGCGAGCATCGAAGACCCGAAGGTCCAAGTCACCATGCTGCCCGGCGCGGGCGTTCGCCAACGGCACTAGTGGGTGGCCTACAGCTACCAAAGCATGTCAGGCTCGCCTCGCGCGATCACCAACGACGTATACGACTGCAATTACGGCAAGGCCAACTCAACGGGCTGCCCGGCGCCCATGTTCGCCGCAACGGCACGAGTGAGTGGTCGTTGGCTGCAGCAGCGCTACGCGTTACGTCCAGGCGTCCGGTTCCGTGAGAACGTAAGTGTGCGTCGGAGGACAGATGCGTGAGTGAGCGGAGGCGGCGTCTTAGTGAACTGTAGTGTCCCGTTACTTGTTACGTCACTTGTATGTCTCTCTTTACAATTGTAGTTCATCCATCATTATGGCATTATAAAGTGATTTGCCACAGTCTACCGTCCCTCCACCTGTCGTCTGAGTTCCTGGGCCCACGAACATATTGACGTAGAGCTGCAAGTACATCTGCCTCCGATATACCAACAATAATAAAAAAGCTTTCTAGCGAAGTTTTCTCTAATTAGTCCAGACGAGCAACTTATAGTGTTAGGCTCAGAGGACCGCACCTAGCGAATATAAATTGACATTTTGTACACAGGAAATGCCATTGAATCCTGCAGTGAAAAGTAAAAGTACCTATTGACTCATTTGTATGCTATAGTAAGAGGCTCACTTGTGCAATTTTTTACTCGTCCGAATAAAACGTAGACCATTTATTCTCAAGTATTCCAAAAAAGAAGAAGTATCATCCATGCGTTAGCAGCTTACCGCTACAAAAAAGATTCTGAGGATTTCTGAACCAGAAACGGCTGCTTAGTTAACGAAAACTGCATCCCGGTCGGAACTGTTGCATACATAACCTATACAAGCTGCGTGGATTCTACTGCATTCACTCGCCATGCCCGAGCAATTTACCGAAATCCCCCTTCGTTAACACGAAGGAGTCCCTTTAACCATTACTTTGAGGATATCGTAGGTGACTGCCACGTGTGTTCTGCTGGGCTCATAACGGCTACGAAAACCCTCAAGATCCGCTATAAGCTCCGGCTGTAATACGTTTAGCAAAACTAGGCGTGAAAGACGTCGATTTGGTGCCAGCCCGTGCCCGAAGTTGCGTTCTCTGTTCTACCTTGGTGGTAGAGATTCTAAAGGAAAGGAAAATGCGCTAATTTCTGTCTCCCATACTGGGGACACGGCTAAGCGCCTTAGGGGAAGGGGATAGGGGACATAAAGGTATAGGAGATGCGACGCAGCTTATGGTCGGGGCTGTGTCACTCTCTCCCTCCATCCATCCGCCGTGCGGCGTCCACACCCGCACTGTGCATGCGCATCCTCCTCCTCTCCTTGTCTCATTTCCTCTCCTCTCGGCATTCCTCCTCTCCGAACAGCGCGCGTTGACCATGGAAACGCTCTTTCTTCGATGAACATTTTACCAGCCCGCCAGAAACGAGAACGTGCCCTCGCCCGCGAGAGATAACGTCGACGCAGGCAGCGTCTGCTAGCATCAAACCGATGCAAACGCGACACCTAGTCAAACCGATGCAAACGCGTTGTGCACCCCCCGTGCTGCTTCGCATCGCCTCATGGTCCCCTTTAGCGGGAGATGGTGTAATTTTTTCCTTTGTCATTTTTAGTTTGAGTTCCTCGTCCTTTTTCATGCCTCAGTAGTGCGCTAAGCGAGCGAAGCTCCTGTTCGGTATCTCAAATATTCTGCCTCGTTCACTTGCGAGCCTGCTACAGCTCTTTGGGAAACGCCAAACAGCTTCAGTACCCGCAGGCAAAACTTTGTTGCTATGTAAACTCAACCAGAACATTTTATTCTTACTATCGAAGGCGCATGTGCTGCACGAAAACACGGCTTAGTATTCCGTGTGAGCTGTTTACCTACTACGTGACTGGTTTTTCATGGCTGAGGATCCAAGATTATTAGGTTATGTGCGCCAGCGACCTTCCCTATCTCAATTTGCATTTGTTACGGGCGTTGCTGCTCCAGTGAGGTAAGACGCTGTGGCATTGTTACTCACATGTTTATATGGGAACGTCTCATAGAGTTTCTTTTCGTACTAAACCTTCTCTTTTAAAGTGGGTACTTTCTTCCACAGCGTAGATGTGCCTTTAGACGAACAGGAGTTAATCACTTTCTATGGCAAGGTATGAGTATATGCGTACAGTCAGCAGAACGATTACGCAAGCGTGTGGTGGGGTGATTGAATAGCTGTAGCCTGATATCCTATGTTATCAAACAATTCAGGCGCTTTGCAAAGTGAGCGAAAGTTCCGCCGATCTCCACGAATTCTCCGCTGCAAGTCATGAAGCACCAATGCGTGCAAACGATCATACAGGAACGCCGTTAACGCTCATGCACTTCGAAGCACTTCGAGCACTTTGAGTGCTTCGAAGTAAGTAAGGGCTGTGACAGTATAACCACATGATGAAACAAATATTATTCGGACACATTATACACTCAGCAGTACCAAATTCGCAATTATTAGCAATTCTTTCAGCTCACGCAGGAAAACAGACAACGATGGCGCACAACTAGAAACTTTGGAAGTGATCTCGTCACTGACAATAAATGTTGATGCTGGAAGGCGTTGTAAACAAATGAAAGTGCTTTATACGTTCCTGATTGGTAGCGCACTGGTCGCTTTAAAGTGATATTAAAGCGCAAACATTTCTCGCTCAGATTATACTGCGCGAGAAATGTTTGCGCGGTCGTTCCCGATGAGCACTTATTGCTTTTACTAGTTTATTATATATTGGAAGAAAAAAAGAACGAGAAATCATAAGAGCCTCGAAGATGTTTCGAAAGCTAGTTCACTTTAGGAAGCGAAGAAGTACCTGCATAAACGCGATCCCCATTTCCAAGTAATTCATTTTCCAGCAGCAATCTAATAAATGTTATGCAATATATCGAGCTCTCCAACATTTGCGCATCATCACCCCAAACTGGCACATCAACATTACTGATTCCTTCCATTTCTGAAGCGACTTCTTTTAATAGGTTTTCGATGGAAGAATATACTCTTCCTTCCAGAACAAATGACTTTCCTGATGACTCAATTTCATCTTCTATTTGATGTTCGCTTTAAGAAATGTCATCCACAGTCCCCACTGTCTCGTACTGGCACCGCATTCAACACGATCAATTCGAGAACGCAATCATTTCGCAATGATCGCCTTCAAGAATGGAGTATCTCTCAATCTTCAATGCTACGTGGACCTTTTATGTGTGAATCATCAAAAAGCGCAAGCCGCTCCTGGTGCGTGTAAAGGTTGCGTTGATGTTTCCATTCAGGTCCCCTGCGCAATACAAGCAGCTGTACACACATTTGAACTTTCACATGCCCCAGGTAATACGTTAAAATGAATGTTGATGGATGAATAATTTTTCATCTGGGAAAGGTGTTTCCACGATCGACTATTATGCGTGTCCCTGTCCTTTGCTTTTATTTTATGTAATTTTCCTAGCCACACTTCATACTATTAACAGTCTATCTTCTAAGTGAGTCCACCACAGCTGTTGCTTTCCGGCCTTGCAACGTGACAGTATTGTTATGTTCAGGTACATGCTCGTACATTTAATACGTTTTGATTATATACGTAAACGTTATTTAAAAATCAGGCGACGCCGCAGAAGCGAAACGCCTGCAAAATGAGAGCCTCTGACGCTCCTTGACTATTTCCTTTTCTTTCGCATTTGACTTCGTCATCTTGGGCAGCTTTTTATGTTGCTCTGCAACAATGTATGCATCAAGAGATTGAATGTATTGAGTTATTTGAGTATTTACTCCAACCGACTATTATAATAACTACATAAGCTAGCATTTTCAGCGGCTTCACCGGTCGGCTGCAGTGTGTAGGCGTCGGTCACCGACTGAACCATAGGCGCTCCACCAACGCAGCGACACACGTTTCGATGACAAGAGTTGGAGGCGCCGTTCTTTTTTTTTTTTGGTTGCCAATATAGAAAAAGAAGCAATATTCCTGGTAAAATACCGTTGTTAGTCGTTCACTAGGCTGAAAGCTAACCTAAAACAAACATGAAAAAGAGCAGACGTGCCGGAAATAGTGTTCAGAACACAAACAAGGGAAGCCTGGAAACGCCTTGCAGGCGTGATCAAGCTTTTCGATCAGAAAAGGACTCGAGAGCAAAGACGACAAACAGGAAGGTATTGCTGCTGCTGATAAAAAAAACAAGTAATAATGCGATGCTATGCCCGCTCTACTGGCCGAAATGACAAAGCCTAACAGCCTCTTGAAAGAACATCGAAATTCCGATATCCTATTTCATCTGGAGTAGTGGGCACCGTTCTTTCGCAAAATGCGCAGCTGTTTTCGGAGCAGCAGTTCTGGTTGTTGAGCAAATGTAGTGTTGTTCGCAGCACTCACGAGATATGGTTCGCTTTTCAATTCTGTTTTGCTTATACACCTAAAACAAGACTTCCGTTGTCCTTTTGTTTTTGTTTGAAACTTCTCCAGTACACGTCCGCACAGATTTCGCGAAATGCTTTTAGCAGGCAGCGCAAAGCACAGGAACTAGCACACACAAAATGCCATTATCTGCACATGATGCTTTCAGACCCTCCGTGTCATCATTGTCACGCTTTGCGTAAACGCAATCAACTTGAACAATGGTTTTAAAATACGAGGAGTTTCGGCCTAATTTAAGGGAAAAAAAATGTCAGAGGACTTTTGGAAGCTCGCATTTGGACGAATATTTCAGATTTTTGTTTGCGTAAGATTGTCAATTTCATTGCATAAGAACGTCTTAAGGGGTTAATGGGTAACGGCTTCAGTAGTGCTGCGAGTTTGTTATAGAGTCAGGGCCTAATACACTTTTTCTCTCTCGAATCTTAATTTTAAAGGTCAATCTGTCTAAAATATTAGAGCTCGCAGGAACGAATTTTTCAAGAACGACACTATACACTATACTTAGATTTGATATTTAAAGGTCGCTTGCTGCGGAAACAGACACTGTAATTGCAGTAGTGTAGAAAAGTCTGTTTAGCAGCAAAAAGAAGGGAAAAAGCAATGTTTCTGAAGGCGCTATCAAAAAGGGAACTTCAGAACTTCGCTTGCAGTGGAACTGGTCTCAGTGAACGAACAATGGTCGAAGAGCGAAGAAGTGAGAAGAATGTTCTTGCAGTCGACCATAGGAGGAAAATGACCAGCCGAGATGGATGACTTTTCTAGAGTTACACACAGACAAAAGCAAAAGTATTGCAAACGCAGAGGAAGACGCCCCTTTTGGGTTGGGTACGACGAGGATAAAGTGACCGAGGAAGGAAGCGGAGAGGGGTCTGAACTATCAGAAAAATGGCGGGCAGAGGAATAACCTTAGTTCGCGGGGGCCATAAGAAAAGAAATGACAGCCGCTGGGATGAGTTGGAGTAGGTTCACTAGAAGGAGAAAAATAAAAGAGTGCAAGGAACGGGAGCCAGGGCCTGAGATGACAACTCGAAATATTTGCCACTCGCTGGCCGTTAATTTTTTACAGGCTGCGTTCCAGGAATACACGCAAGAGTAAAGATGACGCCGTAGCACAGTATGTAAAGAGATGCGAATAGAAAATTAGCTTTCAGAGAACAATTGTCATTGAGAAAGGCGAAAAATTGCCTTTGAAGCAGCAGTTAGTGCGCCCTACGACTTCTCATATAAGTTTTCCTTGAAAAGTGGTACATAGGGCAATCGGTAGGACGGCCTTTATTTTATTTTTTTAGTAGGCGGCTTTGCGAGTTTTGGCGTGCCATGGGGCAGTCTTTTTTTTTTTATGCCCTGCCTTGGTGTTTGATCTTTGTCAGGTTACCTTGTATATATTTCATTTGTGTGATAAATCTTCATTTGTAATTTACGCTTCTACATGCCTCTTCCTCGTCTTCGTTGAGGTTACACACTCAATTTTTCAAAATACGAATAACCACGTGGCTGAATGAAGCACTTCGCTGTTCCATAAATATCGAAGCATGTTCTAGCACGAATGCTAGAACTTTTCGTGATAGCCTCGTCTCGGTACAATTGCTTACATCAGCTTATAATTAAACAAGCACGAACTATTAATTCAATAGCAATGGTTAGACGCAACATATTGCCCACATGTAAGATACCTCGACATAAAATAAAATTAAGGCGTAGGTCACTGCTTTTTCAGTGTTTAACCAGTATTCTAGTACCACAGGAAAGGTGCGTTGAAGCGATGTGACCGTTCCACCAGGTATAGTGATGAATTTTCAATTCGCAGAGGGGTGTACAGCACAGGATCAATGACATTCTGTTAGATATGTAAACTATCAATACATTATCTAGCAACCTGGTTTGTTTTCACGTTCAGCTTCAAGGCGTTCGACAGGACTACACTATTCGGATTACTGTTAAGCTGCATCCTGCCGTCAAAAATTACCGTTGAAGCTATGTCACGAACAGTGTTTTCACTGTTCTTAAGCCTTAGTAAGTATACGTGTTCACAGTTTATGTATTGCCACCTACAGATGCGTCTGCATTGACTTGGCATACTATGTAAAATACGAAGGCGGTACAGCATGCCACGAGTTGACGGTTCTGCCGTGCGGAAAAGAGAGAGCAGAAAAGGCGAAACACCCCGCAGCCTTCCTTACATTTTAAATCGACGACATCTGAACCACCGCTGCCAAGCCTTGAGTTCCCGTCTGCATTATCTCGACCGCAGTGCATTATCGGGTTCCACTTTGCCGTGAACGCCGCTAGCCATTGTTTACGTGAAGCTCGGCTTGGCGAGTAAGATCAGTGCGAGCCTGCGTGTGTTTCTTGGAATTATATTTTAATTTGGCGTTGTTAAGAAGTTGCGAGGCAGGGTTTATTCACGCGTGCTTATTTGTCTGAGATAATTCCACGCAACGTTAAGAATGGCCGGAGACCACCTAAGCAGCACTCCATGCTTTGTGTGTGAAGCGGATTTGTCGAGATAGAGGTCTGCGTAGGGAAAACATAGTGAGAATGCTTGACAAGTACTGTGCGTCGTCAGTGCACGTTAAAGAACCCCAGGTGGCCAAAATTTTCGGAGCCCTTCACTACGGCTTTTCTCTCCCATCTCTTTCAGTCTCTTTCCCCTACCACCACGGATGCTTAGCCATGCACCCGACGTGGGCTGCAGCAATTAGCGCCGTTTCTTTAACTGAACATCGTCATCAAGTGCAGAGACCCTCTTCCTCTGACTGCTGAGACCAACAGACGACTTACAACTATGAGGCGTTCTTTCTCTACGCAACGGAATTTATTAAAGGTTCTATTTCTATCGCTTAAAGAGGCAATGATTAGTTCTGCGAGACTAAAATCAAAAGAGACGTCTTAAAGCAATCTTCTCCATTAAGATTTCCGAATAATTACTTGACAAAGCGTATTGGAACTGATTAAATAAAGCTAATAACGTATTTTTACCGAAGAAAATTATGGGACTGACAGCGCTTTCGACCGAGCAGCCTCTCGCAGAAATTCTCGTGTATAGTTTCCTACGAGCTTCACGCTGCATTCTTAAGCTTATGTTCCCCTCGCAAATTCGTTTTCTACTGATGTCCTTGTGGTTTCACCACCTAAAGCACGTCCAATGCAAGAAATCTCTTAACGTTGTTGTTAGGTGCTAAACTTTCACAGACAATTTTATTACGTAGCTCAATTCACTGTAGATCTACTGGCTGCATGCATGGAAATTACGGCGAATAACATGAAATTTTGAAGTTTTCTGTAGCCGTTGGCTAGGGAAGGGGCAAACTGCGCATGCGTCTGGCTTGTATCCGTACAGCTACGGTAGAAAGAAATTTCGAGGACCACATAAAGCGCTGCCACATGTCAAATACTGATGAGGACCACGCGAGAAAAACCTATGAGCCCGAGGAGCTAAACCTAAGGACAAATTCGTTGATTCATATCTCAAGAGTTCCAGAGAGATAATACGTGAGCGTTGGGCAGAAGAAGAAGAAGAAAAAAGGAAAGACAGCATTTCACACTCAGAATTATGAGCAACGGCTATTTGTGGCCTTTTTAAAATGGCAATCCGGTTACCATGGCAATCTGAGCAGGAACGCCGTTCCATTCTCCATTCTTGTGCCAAGTTACAGCTTCACTGGTCATTTGCCAGCTCATAATGTAATGAGGCTATAAATTCTTTTGTCTAAACTCGAACCATTCACCTGGTTCTAGCATTCATCACGAACACATTGAAATTATGGAATGTCAGCCTCAATTTATCAAATACCCGCACTAATAAATCGTGTGACTTTACAAATAAACTTTGACATTCCACTCTATAAAGTAAATCGCAAACAAAGGGCCATAGCCCAGAGCATATCAGCCCATTTGTATGCGCGCGAGCAACACAACAACGAAGCCCCGCCTATGCTTCTCGTATCGATAAACGCGTTTAGATTCTTTTGGCGCAGAGAGTAAACTAGTGACATTGAAATGTGCGGCGCCTGGGTTTATCAATGCGTAAATTCCGTCCGTTCAATAAAGTATTCCTCTTTTATTCGTTACGCCCTCGTGTTTGTTATAGGGGTAATGCACACGCTTGGCTTGGGTCTATCACAGTGTTTGTTTTAAATGGAGCACTTTCTAATTCGCGTGGTCACTATCGTTGAGTAGTCGCCTCAGGGCAAACATGAGTCGCCCAGAAAAGACGGGAGCGCGAGCTCAAATGCCGCTGCAAGTGTATAACAAAGTGTGCGCGAGCTGCTTCCTGCGAAAACCGCGGACTACGCCACTGGACGTTCGGGTCACACATACAGAGCTTCGCTACAAAAGCATAAAACAACGTACGGCCATAAAAGGAAAATAAATTTCGTTCGTAAACGAAATTACGTTCGTAAGTAGTGTCTGGAATGCCACATAGGTGTGTAGATAGCAGTCATGACACTTCGGGACCGCGGATGGCCGAGCACCGGTTCTGCGCTTCCTAGAGCCACTGGTCCGTAGTCCGCTCCCTGAGTAAGGCTAGCAAAGCTGCAGAAGAGGAAATGAACGGCACCAGAAAGAACAGACCAGAAGGAACAGGGCCAGAAGGCAACACCGAAGCTTTTCTGTGGTTAAGATAAGGAGCAAAAAAAGAAGTGGCCGGTGTTAAGAAGAATGCCTCGCCGAAGTGTCCACGGATAGTTCGTAGGATACGGCCCACCAGTACGTGGTGAATTAATGGTCCCTGACCACGGTCCAGGGAACCCATTGCTTAGGGAAAGCGACCTACTTTATTTCGAGACACTGTACAGGCCAAGGAAGAGAGGTTTTCACGAAAAAAAAATGAGAAACAACGAGCAGGAGAGATCAGCTGTAAAGAGAAGTTTATACCCTCGCAAGTGGGTCAGCATTCAGGTTGCGCCGGCGGTTTTCTACTACTCAGCTTTTCGAAAAACCGACCAAGGCACCGGCTCGAGTGATACCCATAGCGTTTATCTAAATACGTTAGCTTATTCCTGCAAAATAAGAATGACAGAGAAATGTTCTAACGTCGCATAATATATATCGTGGGATACATTGTATGAATTGCGACATTTTTTAGGGTGTTGAAGAGAGTTGAGTCAGTGGCGCGAAAGTTCAGTAGAAGCAGGAAGTACGTAGAGCAGGGAAAGAGGGAGAGAGAAATCAAGACCCGAGAACAAGAGACCAAGAAAACCACGATATGTAACCCGCCGCGCGCACTACCCTTGACGCAGCTCTTTCGACCATTACCCGAATTAAAAGAGAGCTTCGAATCCCAGTCATTTACCTCTACTTCGTGTACGCATTCGAGAAGAACCGTATAGAAGTCTTCTTTCTTGCTCTTGATATCATTTTGTACCTCGTGTTTCTCCTCAAAGATACCTAGTTGATTTGATTTGATTTGATTTGTGGGGTTTAACGTCCCAAAACCAGTTCTGATTATGAGAGACGCCGTAGTGGAGGTCTCCGGAAATTTCGACCACCTGGGGTTCTTTAACGTGCACTGACATCGCACAGCACACGGGCCTCAACATTACGCCTCCATCGAAATGCAGCCGCCGCGGCCGGGATTCGATCCCGCGACCCTCGGATCTGCAGCCGAGTACCATAGCCACTAGACCACCGTGGCGGGGCAAGATACCTAGTTCCTAATACGAAAACCCCAAACGCAGTCACGCGAGCAAATAGTACTTTCTACGAAGTGGTGTCGTAACAATTGGCGGTGTCATAGCTAGGCGACTGAGAGCATAGCAAGCGGAAGAGAGAGCCCGATGGGAATGGGGCCAGGCATCGCTATGAACTCTTAAGGCGAAGCATGCGGGTCCCACAATTTTTAGTAATGATGGTCAGCGATGACCAGTGCGTAGTTTATTCTTTTGTTTTTGTGCTATGCACTCTATAAGGCAGAGCAGAGTGAGATATCACTCAGTAAGTCCCCAGAGTGCGCACAATGTCATGATATGAAGCTGTCCGTGCGGATAATCTCGGGGGGAAATCGCGATACCTTCTGGCGCCTCAAGCACTTGTGTTTTTATTGGGGAGGGAAGTAATATGCTCAGATTGGACGCTCATACTGCATGTTATTGAAAGGCTATCTATCTGTAGGACATAAATACTGGATTCCTCAGCGAGTTCGAGCACAGCGTTTTAAACGTTATAATACATACATGTTTCACGCATTTGAATGTGCCCCTTTGATCCCTGTATGAGCGGATGCCGACATCCGCGCCTTTGTCAATCTAAACCTTACATTGTACATTTCGATACCAGTTATGGGCGTATCGTTCGAGATGATTCTGTCGCTTGCAGCTATTTGTGGCATGATATCGTGTGACATAGACACACATCTGTGAGTCAAGTGATTGCAAAGCGCACTAATTGGTGATAAAATTCTAAATAGCAGAATTCAGTGGAGGCTGCCGTATATGTTCTCCAATTAAACTAATTTTGAAATTTACTCGCTTGCTCTCATGAACACCGCACACAAACCAAAATAAAAAGAAAACTTTCCTGCTGTGTCGCCTCCATGTATGACTTCCCAATAAAATGTTCTTGTGATTATGGGAACGAAGGCGTAGACAAAGTGACTGCTAATATACTAGCTAAATTCATCTCAAAAAGAAAAAAAAAGTAGAAGTTTGCTAAGCTCCACGGTATTAGCGCGGTGTTTCCAGAATCAAAGAAGCTTTCTCATTTGTGTTCACGAATTTCTCACGAGGAACACATCAGCGGTTGGGGCAAAAAGCATGAAAACCTGGTTGCGAAATGCGCTTTTGGAGGAGTTTCTGCTAACTTGCGCGGAAGCATAGGTCGAACAGAATAACCACTGCCTAAAGGACCGCGCAACGGCACATCAGCTGTCTATCAGAAACAAGGAAATGGGTAACCTGCCTGCTCACGGCAGGTACTTCAAATTATGAGGCACTGTTTCACCTTGCTAATATACTATAGGCAGAAGCAAACGCGTGCACGCATGAAGGATTCTCGAGCCATTTTTATCAGGAGTAAAGGTAGAGCATGAGTAAGTGAGGCCCTTCCATCGCTCTATCGTGAAGAAATTTTTTTGACGAACAAGGTATTTTAGCACATGCTATGTTTGTACAGTACATGCCTGCGCATTTGTTTTTCAGGAATTCTGTATTTCTTGTGACGCTTTGGTCCTAATAAACATGTTAGTAGCAAGCGCCCTATCTTTACATCTCTCTTTTTCTAGTGTCCGTTTCATATTTTCGCGCACTAATTTTCTTTGCCTCGTAACTAGTGCCACACACAAAACAGCACCCAGAACGTCGCACTAAGGCCCTTTTGCAGGCTAGCTGGTTGATATCAATTAGTATTCTACTGCACAAGCACATATGAAGAAATCAAACAGACACTGCGCTCTATTCTATCTGTGTTTTCTCCTTTCGTGCTTGCGCAGTACAATACCAATCGATCATAACGACAACATGTAAACTGATGCGGGTTTGGAAAATCGCCGTGCAGATGAATATTATTTTCTGCTAATGCGCGTGGAACAAACATGATTTCTTTCCATCTTGCTCACTCTCGGCTCACTCTCCATCTTGCTCACTCACGCAGCCTATTCAGAGTTCTTTTCATGCAGAAGCATGAAATGAACTCTGCTTAGGCTGCGTTTGAGAAGGAATATTTGTCTCAGCAGCGCTTTATCATCAGCTTTTATAGTGATCACAGGCAACAAATACTCTTTGTTGGCTACACATGTTAAGCCACTTTGTCCTGTATTTGTTCTTCACTGTAAACTTGAAATTTCAGAGTTTGTCTTATTGTCTCTGCTTGTTTTCCTCTGATACTTTAACGAATAACAACGGTACAGAAACAAAGCAGCACAGAGCATTGTTTTCAACATAGTCCTCTTGCGGTTCCACTAAGACGAGAGAATACCCGGCCGTTGTTAGTCTTGGAATATCATCTCTCAACTCCGAGGACACATCGTTTATACTTTTTTGCTACGTTCACAAAGACGGAACAAATTGTATTTGGTCTTTGCGGGCCCTTTTGTTTGCATTGCTGCGGTATGGAATTGCGTCGTCAAGGATCCATTTAAGACATCACTCGAAGGATGGATAAGTGGAGACGATGGGAAAAGAAAGGAAGAAAACCAAGATCAGGCTGGCGAAGCGCCGTGCTCTGGCGTCGAGGAAATGAGGCGGAACAATAATTTAATACCACCAGTAAATCGGTGGGGAGCTTTACAAGGCACGCTGAGCGCGCGGCGGGGCTAGAGATGCGTGTCTCGAAAAAGACAATAAAGAAGCCGTACCTAGGAACGGAGATGAGGGTATCATCATCTGAGGCCTTGGCGAAGGAAAGGAGCCGTAATGCTTCAGGAGGCCTAATCAGGTTGTAAAAAAATAGAATTTCACCAGAGATGGGAAGGAATTCGGAACGAGCCGCATTTTGTATTCGCATCAATTTTCTTATGGTACACCTCTGTGCACTGCATTAGGAAAGCGAAAGAAAGAGTCTTCATAATATTCCAGACGAGCGGCGGCTCGTTGCAGGAAGATGGCCAAGAAATGAGGCGCCGCGCCGCGGTAATGTATGACACGGCCCTAAATATTAGCGAAATCGCTATAAGAATGTTGCTGATAAGAAGAATTCTGATGTTCATGAAAAGAGGTCGCCTTTCTGAATCATCTTGATATTCCTTCACGTTTTTACTCGGGTCACCTTAAACAAAGTGCCTTCTTTTTGGGATATTGCTATATTCTCCAAGACAAGAGGAGTGCCAAAAAAGGGTCCGAACCTCACCAAAAGTCGCATGGGACTATAAAGAATTGACGTGTCACTGTTAACGAACTCTGTTCTGTGAGCGACAAAAGAATTTTAATCCATGTCAGTACATTGCGTTCAAAACAAAGTACACCAGTTGCAGCGAAAAGAAAGCTTTTGAAAAGGGGATGGATTTCATTGAATGAAAGTCGCTGAGCAAGAAATAGGCAATCCCCTTGAGGCATCAAGATAACAACGGCGAGAATGTCACATGTCATTCCCAGGTATTGATTTATATCGCCAATTCTCTATGCAAAAATGAATCGTAAAATGTTCTTATCGCATTTTCTTCTGAAGTGCTTGATGTTTAACATTAATTTCGTTTCTAATGTGTTTGTTTGTTTTGTTTTTATCGTCGAGAGTCACGGAATGAATATCGTGAGATGCTTAAAAGTTACCAAAGATCATAAAACAAGACAAGCAAGAAGGGTTAGAGTGAGAAGGTACAACTAGTTAGCAATAGTGTCCAGGGTCCGTATTCACAAAAGCAACTTAGGTAAAAACAACATCGTAAAAGAAAATTTCACCTAATCCTGATGCTCTACGTACCATTACAGAAGCCGACCGACCGATGAGAAAGAGCACTTACGAAAAAGAAGTTTTGCGAATTCGGCCTCAAGTTGTCGATACATAATCAAAGAGGGCGTAATTTCTGGCGCATTATGATGTGTATAAATATTTTGTGCAAGCCTCAAGAGGTTAAAAAAATTACACCATCTCCCCGAAGGGAACCATGGGGTGATGCGGAGCATCGCTGGGAGTTTCAACGGTGCATTTAACGCCGGTGTTTACAGGTTTGCAGTGTTTTTGGTGTTACCTTTGCGGTGAACCTTGCGTGTTATTACGTTGTTAACTTGGTTCGTTGCCACGCATCGCGTGACCGTTGTCAGAGTGTGGGTTGATGCTGATGCGCACTTGCGTCAACCCACTCGCTGACGGAACTGTTGCTTCCATCACACAACACCCCCAACTTCTTTCATCGGAGAAGGAGGAGATACTACTGAAGCGAAGCGCGCGCGCGCTCTCTACCCGCTTTATTTATTGCAGCAGCTGTTGGAGAGAGGGAAGGGAGAGGAGAGTCGCGCATGCGTAGTGTGAGTGCGGACGGGCGCCGCGCGCGCGTGCTCTCTACCCGCTTTATTTATTGCAGCAGCTGTTGGAGAGAGGGATGGGAGAGGAGAGTCGCGCATGTGTAGTGTGAGTGCGGACGCCGGACGCGTGACATACCCGCGAGCAAGAGATGCTCTGCATCTAAAAGTCGCTTCACATAAACATTGGCAACACATTATTAAGTGATTATTTCAACTGATGCTTAAGTACTCAGCTACATAAGGCGTCACCAAGCGGACAGTCGCTACTCGTTATTACAATGTGCAACGTGCGCTTCTTGCAGCAAAGAAAAAAAAACCTGTGACTGTCAGAATACACATTCAGAGCTCCGAGCGCATTTATCGCTCGCGCAAAACTGATTGTGAGAGCGGGAAATATAGGTAAGAGCTCATCTCATACATAATTCACGTCAAATCGGCAATGCCAAGGAGGTTACAGCTGTAGCGCGACACCAACTCTATGCACTGCGGCCCACTTAGGGCAAGATAATTTTGAAGCTTAGTCATTTTGTGTGAAGAAATTACGTTAAATTGTAAATCAACGTTCGTGAACTGATAAAATGATGCATAGATTTGAACAGACGTCATCGCACCCCACCTAAGCTGCCAGTGACTTCATAGGTCGTGTCGTCCTCCGCGTTGTGAATTAGTGACAAATATTTCATAAGCTTCCTTGCGGGCCAAGTTCTCTTAATGTACCATATTCACATCAACATATTCTACATACAAAACAATACCTTCTAGCGAACAGGTGAATGATTCAACGGGTACCGCATCAATGTATTCATGGGATGCTCTCTCCCGTGCTGTAACATTCACATGGTTGCCTTATAGGATATTCACGAAAGCATACGCAGCTCCAATGGGTTAATAATTTGTATCAGCAGCAAATGTGCTACGTCGAAGTATTAAGCAATGTACATACTTGCACTTTGCTAAACACAGCGACATTTCATATTTATAACCAACATGAAAAGTTTTATTTATTATGCCGCTAGAATTTTCATTTGTTTCCTGGTACCAGTAGAACACACGTGTGCATATTATGCCACGGAAGAGCGTTCTTACTATGCCTATGGGTGTAGCATACGATGCAGCGCTGTCCTGCTAAACGCCGTAGTTTGAAGAGAAGACAGGAAATTCCTTTTTTTTTTCTGTACACAGCAGTCTTTCAGAATAGGCTTTATTTCCGCAGCATGCGCTGCTGTCTTGGGTGAATAAAAACCAGTGCACATTTCGTGAGAGACCTTCATTCGCTTCTTGTTAATGCGCTATCAATGCCGAAGAAAATTTCTAGAATACGTCTTGTACCGTGTCACGCTGTTATAACTGCTACTGTTGTGTAAGTTGCTTTGCCGTTACAAATAGAATAGTCTAGAGTACGCATTGAACGCGATCTTAAGAAATACTGTAATGAATTGCTTGTTCAAAATATTACACAAGCCCAATTTGATGCAAATAAACTTTATTTAAATATAGTTGGATTCACGAAGACGCCTTACATTCATCCGTATGGAGCAAGCGCGACAAAACGTGCCACGTCACTGTTGCATCTAACTTGAAAATTAGGGCGACAGAACTAATATTTACTTTGTGTAACCTAACAAGCTCATAAACTTATGTAACACATAAAATTTGCTACGAGAAGTGACTTAACAATATTTACAAGATACCGAACTTGACGAGAGACAATATTCACTGTGAAATTAGATACAGTTATGCTTTCGCATGGCTCGTTATCAATAACCTCGCTAGAATCCAAGGTTACATGTGGAATAAGACGCATTCGTCCAAGAAAGACCTTCAATGAAGTCGTGGCGCAAGGTTTGTTCAGAATATTTTAGTATTTTATCCTCATCTGGAATTCGCGTTCACTGCCAACTCAAACTTACGTTTCAAGCTGTGGCACCACGGCCTCATTTTAGGGGCGAAGCTCCTCTTAGTCTAACCTTGTCCCATGTCAGGCGTAACCAGCGCGCCGAGGGCGGCACGCGCTCGCCCTCGGCGCGTGCCCTTGGCGCGTGCTGTCTTGTGAGAGAGAGAGAGACAGAGAGAGAGAGAGAGCGAAAGGCGCGCGTTGTCTATGGAAACGCTGATTCTTAGATGAACGCTCTACCAGCTCGAAAAGAAGGATAACGCGCCCTCACCCGCGAGAGACAACGTTGGCGCAGGCAGCGTCTCCTAGCGAGTTTCTTGATTGAGAAATACCGACTGCTCGCGTTGGAGAACCATTCACCGGCCACCCATATATATATATATAGGCACTGGATCTTGACTTGCAATGAAGTGCCGGTGGGAGATTTCACTTGTGCATAGTTGAACCATAAGGATTCGTAGCGTGCGCGTTAACTAAATTAATCCGGAACTCGGCACGATCTACGATGAACCTCCCGAGCTTCGCCCACTCATCATCATTCACTCCGTGGATATGCTGTAATTTTTTTCTTCCGCACTTAGCCTAATTTTTCTCTTCCTCTTAGCCTTCTTTTCCGCCATCTCGGCCCTCTTCACTTGGTAGCCAAATTTGTTGTTTCTCGAGTGCTCTGACGCCATGAAAGTGACAGCAGCCGTTTCAATTTCTGACTTCGAGTGAAAGGTCGATCCATGCTCCAGCACCAGCACAGCTTGCTTGGGATGGTACTAGGTCGTTTTAATTTTTTCTTTTGTTCGCACATGACTCGTACTTTATAAATCGACGCTAAAATGCACTTCTCATCAAGCGCTCCTCCTTTGAATTTTACGTATTTTGGAATGATTTGTGAAGGACCTATTTAAGAGATTCAGGCAAAATCTAATGCGCTACCGAAATGAAGAAAAAAAGAAAAACCAAAGATATGCAAAGAAGCCATGTATGGCCATTCCGCTGTGCAAGCAGAGGAAAGGGTGATAAAAGGGATAATTGATCAAGAGCTGCATTCTGGCTAGGCGCTTCAACTTTTCGCCCGTGCGCTACCTCAAGGCGCCACGAAGAAGAGTGCAGCCTCCTTGTTGAAGTGTAGTGTTTATTGCTTAATAGATTCAATAACGATAGACGTCGTCACGATGACTGGTGTCATGAAATATATAAAAGGAAACGTTGCAAGAAAACGAAACAGTTTTGAATGAGGGGCAGTTCTTGTTTCTTTTAACTTAGAGTGGAAGGGGAAGCTCGTTAGGATAAAAGCTGGTTCCACTCGCCTAATGATCAGTGATATTGGGTGCGGCTAGACCATTATACTGCTGAACAGGGCTTAACGGCGTGAGTGCTTGTTCAGTTACGCCAACGAGTATGACAGTAAGCTACCCAAATGAAGCAGAACCGTGAACCCCTTGTTATGAGGATCCATTTTCTCCCCCCTTTCTGCACAATAAGTCATTTTCTCTAATCCATTTATTGCACAGAACATTAACAAACCTCTATAGTGCTGGTTAATAACACCTCGTATACACTGACTCTTTTATCCTTGTGAACAATGGCTTTGTTTCCACACCGTTGTAACTGAAGTCCCCAAGTAAATGATATTGTCGAGTTCTGTAAGCCTCGGTTAGGAATGTCCACAGAAACCGCAAGCAAAATCTTTCTCCATATATTTCTTCAGTTGAATGTGCTAGAACGCGCCGTCATTCCGGGGTGACTTCTGCGTTATTCGGTGAATGCGAAAGCTAGCCTTTGGCGTCGGCAGAACTTCTGCAGATCGAACAGTCGCATGTTTTGTGTTCTTATCCTTCAAGTAATCTGCATGCACGCCACAGTTATTTTCTCATATTGCCAGTAACTTCTACTAAAGTGATAATCTATTCGGAGGAGTTGTCGCACTTTTCTAGCGACGATTCCCCCTTTTCACTTCCCTGATTAGAAAACATCGACTAAGGAAGAAATAAAAAAACGTGTAATGTGTTCCGTTACGTGAATGCAGGTGCTGCCTTCTAGCACAGGGCCTCTCGCATGCACAAGTGCTGTGCACACAATATGTAGTTCAGTCAGTACTCACAACTGATGGCGGTGTCCCTAAGGAAACGTTAAAGTACATTACCTGCCTTGTGATTGACATCCGGTGGCCACGGGCCTAATATTTATCCTGCGGAAAATGTTTGCTTTGCATTCGGCAAGTAGATCTGCTCAAGTCATTACTGTTCACGAATGCTTTCCTGAGAAAGGAAAAAGATCTATTCTTTCGCAATGCTGCAGGCATTGTCGCAATATTTTTTTTCCACGATAAGTTCAGCTCAAGCACCGACTTGTATCATCGCTTCAAGCGTCCGTCCGTTGCAGTGGCATAAGCATCGCAGCAGGCATTCACGGTCCATCTATCACAATCGTGCAGTCATTTATCGTTACTTAGGCTCGTAACAACAAACTTGTGTGCTCCTAAACGCTGAAGCAGCATTGACTGATTTATGGAATTTAACATCCCAAAAGCAGATATGCTCATGAGAGACGCCGTAGTGGAGGGTTCCGGAAATTTCCACCAAACTGGGTTTCTTTAGCGTGCCCTTACATCGCACAGTACGCGAGCCTGAACATTTCGCCTCCATCGAAATGCAGCCGCCGCGGCCGGGATTCGGTCCCGCAACCTTCGGATCTGCAGCGGAGTGCTACAACCACTAGACCACCGTGGCAGGCCGACGCTGTTGTGGGCATCGGCTATAAGCATTTCGCGAAATAAAAACATAGACGGCCCTCCCTCCCCCTTTTTTTATTTTCGTTATTAGTAACCTCAGCTGTGCACGCACCTACTGATAAACCTACTGAAATGCACTTAGGTGGGCGTTGTGGAATGCGGCTATGCAACAAAAAAAGCAGGGTTCAGGCGGGCTCCCCTTTTCGTCAGACAGCGCATTATCAAATGTTTGCGGCAGTTCGATTATTACCAACAGGCATTACGAACCGAGAATCACACACTCAATGCGTCCACTTGGAAGCACAAATTTTTCAGCCAATCCCCTTTGACAGTGCCATCCGATTCGCGGAGACACTCCGTTTTGTTTTTTTTCCAGACGTGGAGCTAGCCGTACCAGTGGCAGTTGACCGTGGCGGCGTGATGCACAATCGTTCTTGTGTAGCTTGAAAGTTGAACAGGACATTGGAAAATGTGGGGTCAGATGAAAGCAGGGACAGCCGGATGCTTTAAAGAGAAGCAGTATAGCTGAAGGTTTATAATACTACATGTTCTGCATCAATGACCTCACATTCCTTTTCCTGCCGATACTTAAGAATGCAGTGCTTAATAAGTGTCATTGTTAAGTTATTCTTCAACACTCTTTCATTGACGATTGTGAGGTTAGTACGTGCAAACAAAATAGTTTAGTGAGCAATGCAGCTTTCCGTAATCCTGAGCGGACTGAAACATCGCACGAAGAGCCACCTTCGGAGTGAAAAGTCCAAGAAGCAAGTGTCGCGAGTGTACTTGAGTCATGTCCTTTTTTTTTTTCCTTTTGCGGTACCTAGCCATTTTCTCGTCGGCGGAAGTACAGAAGATCCTGTTCTCGCTTTTGCTTCAAGAAAGTAGCACAAGCGCCTTTCGACGTATATCTATGAGAGCGTTCGCACCTCTCAATACTTCAGTCGCGGATACACCTGAGCAACATTATCTCACGTGAGCACCCTTGCACTTAGGCGAACAGATCACCAGAGGTTCCCAGTCTGGTGGGAGTTAAAAAGCTGTCTTCCAACGGGACTACTGAAAGGCTAAGTAAGCTACTGTCTGCATTATTTCCTTTTTTGTTCTTTGGCATATTCTGTACGGCAGAGTTAAGAAACCCTATCAGCCGCTAGGTTTCATATTTTCGCACAAAAATATCAGTGCAGAGGGACACCGCAGCCATTGTGACTCACCGAGAGAACATCCCATGAATAACTTAAAATCTTGATGCAATAATTGCATGACAGTAGTGACATTTTGATACATAATCTACGGAGAAAGAAAAAAGAAAAGCACGCTCCTTCGTAACTCAAGAACAACGCGACGACAATCATAAAAAAAAAATATCTTGGAGCTCGGCCCTGTACATGCGGCGCTCGCGGTGCATCCCGGTCTGGAGGCTTCTGTGGTCTTGAGAGCGAGGAGCTGGGTTCGCGCGGCCGTAAGACGCAGCTGCGGCTAACACTTTATTTACGCAAATAAGGGCACGCGCCTCCCAGCAAACCGGTGGCTGCTTCGAAAGCCGCATCGCTTAAGACAGGCCATTCTCTCAAGGCCTTCCACCGAAAGTAAAACAAACCCGCACGCGAGGACGACCAACACATCCAGGCGTTCGATAACTCAGCCCTAGCTTTACCCTCACTCAGTGCGAGAAAAGTAAAGAATAAAGCTATGGCAGTCCTTGAAAGTGAGTGTCCTGCGTGCGCTAATCGGCGAAGAAAGGTGCTTACGTAAAGTTCTTACGGCAATCAGGAGAGTTAGAAGATCGTTCTGGTAGCTCTCTTTCTTTTTTTTTTTGGTTAAATTAGAGAGACCTTGATATATATGAGGGCACCACTGCTTTCTGTTAAGAACGTATTGCTCCGTAGTGAAAACAACGCGAACACGCCCGACCTATGGTAATCGCATCTCCTCTCTGGGCACAGAGAGATATAGGAAAAGCGTAAACTTCCAGTAAGAGTGTTTAACTAGTTGCTCACGCTACTGTCAGTGCAGCTGCGAAAGTTGTGCGATAAAAGGCATAGAAAGAGGGGTAGTAACAACGGCGAGTCGTTATGAGAGGCATAGTCATGTTGACTAGCAAGTTAAGCGAACAATTAACCGAAGAAATCTACTGTTCAATAAGGCTGCAATCTATAAAAGAAAGTTTTTAAAGAGAGAGGTGATGAACCTGAATTTGATAATTTGCGATCACAGTAACTTATGTGGACATGGGAAGGACATGTCGTGGGGAGGACAGATAACAGATGGACATTAAGAACGACGGATACCAAGAGAGGGAAAACACAACAGAGGCAGACAGAAGGTTAGATGAAGCGATGAAATTGAAAAGTGGAACGAACTCGCTCAGGATAGGATGGATTTAATTATGATGATGATGATGATGATGATGATGATGATAGCATCTTTGACAAATTGCTTCCGCGTGCATCGGGATGCCCTGATGCGCACAATCATCCCCCAGTCATCGTAGCACCGGACGCCGTTTGCGCGCAAGTGTGATTTCTCGAAAGTGCTTTTCGTGAGATTAAGCAGAGTTGAAATAACAAATTCTCGTGTTTCGTGTACCAAAACCCCACTATATACGATAGTGAGAGGCATCGCACAGTGGAAGGCACCGCAAATTTCGACCTCCTCGGGTTTAAACGCACGCCACACAGCAGACGGGCATCAACATGAGCAGAGTTATGATTTGCAAAGAATTACTATGGATGAATCTGCACACCTAAATTGGCTGAAACGGGCTTATCTTGAAAAACGCTTATATACAGCGAGAGTCAGCAAACTGGAGGATTACTAAGTAGAAATGAGATTCACGAAGAATGAACCAGAACACTGAAATGAAAAAGATTGCCGGCAGAAATAAAACTACGAACAATTTCATAACGTCGAGAACGACTCATGGTTACCGAATAAAGGCAACATTGGCTCACGGACATCGAGAATGACACTGCATACTAGAGAATGACTGAGCGGGAAATGCAACAACCCAGCAACACTGAAAGTCACCATACGTTTTCCGTGACTAATCAGAATTGACGCAGACTGAGCCAGAAGCATTGATAGGACTCATCAGAATTCAATATGGCTGATGCATCAAAACTACTATAATGTCTAAAGAAAATGGAGGCTCGTAAACAATGAAATGGAATCTCCACAGCGACCAAAGCGTGTAACTCTGACCTCGTGACGCGGGTAGCGTTTTTGAATACCAAGACACTACACGGAGCGAAAAAAATTATATCGATTAACCTGTAACATGTACGCGTAATGCTCTTTTGTAACAGCGTGGCAGACCAATTTCACCGTCAATAGATTGCCGATTATTTTTCGCCGGACGACATTTTCACAACTTTAAAAGAAAAGGCATAAGTTGTTGCTTCTTCCACAGCGCTGCAATTGTCTTAAATGAGATTTTCCCTCGAGTGGCTTGCGTGGAGAACGTCTCCTTGCGTTGTGATTTGGCGTGCTTGTGCTGTATCTTCTGCCGCTTAGGTACAGGCATAAAGTTTCTCAAAATAATACCGAGACGGAAGCGCGGCGCCACCTTCTTTGCGGTTTACCTGAGGAGCACCATGCCGCCATTGTAATGACGCCACGTGCATCTTCGAGGCTTTTGGTGTCTGGCACTAAGCGAGGCTGTTACTATAATTGAGATACAGATGGGAAAATAAAACTTCCGTAAGAGAAAACCTTCATAAATGGATGTCATTCAGCCTTAGTACATTTGAGAATAAACATTTACTTACCTGCGAGATAAAAGTCATGAGGCGGAAAGAAGAAGCAAACGATAAACAGCCGCGGAGTGAACGTCGTCTGTTTTCCAAATTTAGTGGCCGGCCGCTGCTTTCTTACTTTTCATGAAACAATAGACACAAGCAGAAGTTTGCAAAAAAAAAAAGAAGAATATTATGAGCTTCTGGTACGTATCAAGGAAAATGCAGCTCGTTACGGTCTCTTTCGGTGAAAAATTAACCAATGTGGTAAACGGAACGCTCCCAGCCAGATGGCAGCCAGAAGCGTCGTGGAGATGACGTCCTCTTTGCGAGCGAAGCTAATCCATCCCAATTCGACTCATCCCAGCATTTTCATGCCTGTAATAGCGTCGAAGCACAATTTTTTCTCTCTAGGTAACTGTAAGGAATCCTAGGGATACAGACTCCGGCAGGCGTCCATAACAGAAAACGTTCATGGTCAGTAATTTAATTATCAACTTCTACAAGCTACTGAGTCAAGTGAGTTCACTCGGAGCTCTGCCGGGAATGAGTCTTCTTGCTACTCGCTAGCATGTCAATTTTTCAGTGCCGCGTAAGGCACTGATAGTTCGTTGTTTCCTCGCACAAAGCTTGCCAGCGAAGAATGCCACATATCTGCCTTGAGACCGGTATCACAGCCGTCGCGGCCTGACGCGACCAGAGTACCGACTAAGAGATATCAGTTTCCCGAAGGGCTATCAAGATATAAACCCGTGGCCACGGCTACCAAAGAGCGTGTAGCGTTAAAACGAGAAAGCCGAAAGATGTTTGTGCACAGTTAGAAACCAGACAGGTCGTAGATTTAAGGAGGGATGCTTCTTGAGCGTTGCGCTGCCGTCGATCGCAAGTAACGTGGCGGAAGTGTCGTGATGAAACTGTTGGCCACGCGCTCGTGTGGTCCAGTGGTCCATAAACTTTTGTGGTTCACTGTACAGCCGCTGCAATTACCCGGGCCACCTTTCAGCACGCCAGGAGGTGCCCGCGACAGTTCCCTGGCTCCGCAAGCACAGCGAGGGTTTTGGGGCATTCCGCTTGGCAACTACCGTTTCGGTGAGTGCATCGTTCTGGAATGCTCTTGAGTGCAACAGTCTGCAATGCAACGTTACCTAACCGTAGCGTGCCACTTCGTATAACTGACAGAGTTCTGCCGCGTAGTGTCGTGGTGGCCCCCAAAATATCCCGCGAATTGTTGGGCCGCACAGGGCATCCTTCTGCTACACTTGAGGGACGCGACACGCTGACGTTTAGGGAGCGTGACTTACGCAGCTTTCTTTTATGTCCCCTGCAGCAATAAGGAGTTCGCGATATTAGTCGCAGGATGGGGCAGTAATTGCGATTCACATCCTCAACTGCGGGAATTACTTTTCACGAGTGGTGACGTTGAGAAGCGCCCCCGTTTGAACAAAATACTACACCAATACAGGGTCATTCGAATGAGAAGCAAGTGTGTTGAACACATGTATTTGCCATTCTCACTGCAGGCACAAAAGCAGACTATTTAAGGTCACTGAAAGTGTCGCTACGTGCGAGGTAACCTAATTCAAGCATGCTGTGAGGGCGCCGCAGTAACTAGCGAAGTACGTAAAGGCCTCAAAGTACCAACGATTCGGGAAGGTATTAAATATATGCAAAAACGAGATGAGGGGATGAATAGCTCAGATGATGAATTGTTTTGGCAGAGTGTGCAGCATTATCTCGCGCCCATTGCTCTCGCGGAAGTTTCTGCGCGTGGGTTCCTCGTTATGTGTAAGCATGGCCGAGCTCTCTTCTCCATTTTTACTACACGCGCTTACCAAATTTTCGTGAAGTGCAGTCTAGTATAGACGTGCTGAGGGAAGTCTTTCTACGTAATGTCCAAGCATTGTATCTGCCATCTAGTGAAAAACCTGGCGGGAGTCCGTCGAATGGGGTTCGCACTATGTGGCAAGAAAACTTACCTATCAAGCAATCACAGCATGTCCTGACGTCATCATAGTACCATCGCTTAACGAAGCAGTGTAAAACCACGCGACAAAGCAGTAATTATGACGCCATGACAAAATGCCCCGTTACAGCGTTGGGATGATATGCGAGTTGATACATAGTGCCGCCCCTAAAAAGGCCGTGCATACGCATTCAATGCAAGCACACCGAGACGCCTCCGTAACTTTCGTTTGCTCTTATTTATTAGATTGAATTAGAGTAGGCAAGGCACAGATTCGGGCACAAGAGGATGCAAATGTAAAGTTTCTAAAGGAAGCTAGAAAGAAACTGAACCAGACCTAAAAGAAAAAATTCCTGATAGGAAGCACTACTACTGAAGTGGTAATGAAACAAGCTGATAGTTGGAAGAATAAAAATGATCGTTAATCCCGCAAAACAATATCTGCGTTGTTAACCCTATTAAATCATGAAATGTATGCTCACTTCTACCAATATGCCATTAACCATCCCGAACTTGCAACAATGACTTGCATAAATGCATGAATCTTTTGTGGCAATTAAAACGCGCTAAAGAACTGCTCTCTTTCGTGCACACAGACGGGGTTTCACTCATTTCAACAAAGGATGCGGTGTTACCGCATAAACACGAAAATGCGCCAAGCGTGGAAGAGCAGCAGAGCCGCAAAATGCTGTTACTTACCGTTTCTTCTTTCACCGGATCTGAAACGACAGCGCGTTCAGTTTCAGTGCATGCCGTACGCTGGAAAGTTGGGTAGCGAGTGCTGCGCGCATAACACGTGCACACATGTGCAAATAACGTTGCCCCACATGACGGTCTTGCTCAAAATTCATACGAGGTGCTTCTTTCAGGGCTGGAACAAGTCGCACCCGTCTGGCACGAAACATTGTGCGGGTGCCGGTTATTTTCTCGTCGCCATGGCGCCTCCGTGTGCGTCTGCTTTATCTGATGAAAGTGGCAACGGGAGAGAAGGTTTGGAAAATAGCTTCTTCTTCGAGCAGGCGGCTCTTGTCGCAGGCTGCATAGAAGTGAGCGGTCCCTTGTTCGACGAGATAGGCGGTTGGCTGGGCGTCTACCGCCGACGCGACGCAGATTCACGTTCGCCGCCAGATGTGGTGGATAAATTCGGCTGGCGACGGCGCAGCGTGCGCTTTGGTATTTTGCCCTCATGAAACGCCCAGAAGAGACTCAAATCTTTCGACTGGCGATATCTCCAAATTTAACCTTTTAAAACCCTCATTATTCACAGCGTACATATTGCTACGAAGGGACCGCGAACCGGCCGCGAACCGACCTTACCACTGGACACCCTACTTCCGGATGTTACCGCGCCGCCTAGCGAATATGCTCGTGATGCCATCGCTCGTGCCGACCACGCGCGTCAAGTCGCCCGCTCGCGGCTGTGCGCCTCGCAAGCAAGCCAGAAGCGCCTTTATGACAGCCGCCATCGCGACGTTACCTTCTCACCCGGTTCTTTAGTACTACTATGGTGTCCTTATCGCCGTGTTGGCTTGTCCGAAAAGCTGCTATCAAGATACACGGGTCCTTACCGCATCGTCCGCCAAGTAACGGACGTTACCTATGAGATTGTTCCCGTCTCCCCGACTCCGTCTACTGCAGCTCGTCCCACCGACATAGTTCACGTGACCAGACTGAAGCCTTACTACCTCCCGTCTGACGACCGAGTTTAAAGTGCGCCGAGACGGCGCTTCTACCACCGGGGGTAATGCTACGAAGGGACCATAGTATCTGGGTATGGCTCATACCATCGATGAAGAAGAAGACGAAGACGGGACTGGCTGATGCGCGGACTGTCCACCATCTTGGTTGTTGCCTGGTTAAAGCCTCCCTGTAAATACATTGTAAATAGCCGTCCTCTGTGTCTTTCTCGTAACAATATATTACCGTGAGCGCGAATATAATAGCCGATATCACAGTGTTGCTTCTCCGTCGTGGCGAAGCCATGACGGGGATTCTCCTGTGCGAAAGAATAGCCGCCTTGCCTTTGATATTTATTTAGGATCCGCCTTGAAGTGGTCCAGTAGCACTGAACAGGTGTTATTGTAGATGAATTTAATCTAAAATTGATGGGAGCTCTAGTGGCTATGGCCCTCGGCTGCTGATCCAAAGGTCGCGGGAGCGAATCGCGGCCGCGGCGGCTGCATTTCGATGGAGGCGAAACGTTGAGGTCCGTGTGCTGTGCGATGTGAGTGCACGTTAAAGAACCCCAGGTGATCGAAATTTCCGGAGACCTCCACTACAGCGTCTCTCATAATCAGAGCTGGTTCTGGGATGTTAAACCCCACCAATCAATCAAATCTTCCGTTCATGCTATATACAGGGTGAACGAGGCGCAAGTTTTTGTACTAAAGCGGAGCTTGTACTGCGTTACTAGTGACGGCATCGTTGGTGTTGTCCGTGCGCGATGTCCGTACGCGAAAACAAGCATAATCGTATAAGCAGTGAAGAAAGAAGCAAAGAAGGAAGGAAGGAAGGAAGGAAGGAAGGAAGCACGCACATGCCAAGGTTCGCTTGCCCCCATGTGAACGAAGCATTTCTGGTTTCCTGAGAATAATAGGCTCCTACGCATCGACACCAGTTTGGCGAGCACGTGGCTTCTATTTTTCGTTGTTCGTGACTAGGCTCGGGACACCGCCACTATAGGCTTTGGCCAGATGGCGTGACTATGCTGCGTTACTCTGAATATGCGCATACTGTAAAGGAAATGAATGAGCTTCTGGCTTCTGTTGTCGTCGTCAGGGCAACGCGTTAAAATTAAATGACGTGCTGGCGCCGCAGTGAAGGTCCGTGCTCGTTCAAGAGCGAGATTAAAGAAAAAAAAATGACTGCGAAAGCACTGTGCGTGCCTCTATTTTCCAGAGCTATTATGAGGGGAAAATAAAGGCAGAATATGCACTCCTACCTTCAAAAACAGACAAACACGCACAATTCCATCATTTCGAGAAGAAATATTTTGTTCGATGCGTAGTCGTCTTTTCTTTTTCTTCTTTTTTAATGCCTCAACTCCTAAAGGCATGCATGCAATGGGGAACGAATAAACTCTGCTAAAAGCTCAATTATGGCGGCCGATTAAGCGTAAGTGTTTTTCGCTTATTAATGAAGGAACAACGCGCATGGATTGCATAATTCGGCAATACGCTCACCAATCAATAAAAGATTGCGCACTCTTATAGAAGCTGCGCTTTGTACCTTTTGCCGCAACTCTGAAGTTTTATTGCTTTCGATTTTAATTTTATTTTGTATTTTCCAGCTTTCCCTTTAGTATATATAATTGATAAGTGGTTGACAGCTGCATAACCATGCCACCTTAACTTTCCTTTACATTTTTTATTCCTATTTTCAGCTCAGTGCTTCGATTATATTCGATCACCTCTTTGTGTTTTTCCTCTCATCTTCGGTTAGCTAATCGCTAATAAGATCATCTTCATTAGTGATTTTTGTGAGCCACTTATGTACGCTATATCTCCATAAACTTCTTGTTTATATTCTCTCAGTTACTGCCTCGGAAACATGAATTGAGTCCCCCCACCTTTCTTTTCTTTTTCTTTTTTCTTGCGTCGTCTTGTCATTCCTCTTTTGTATGCCCTTGACACCATAACGTACTCTTTCTGCATACGGCGCTGAATAAAACAACCAATAATGAGCTATACGGCGATCCACACTTAATTATGGCCGGTCAAGCTCGTAAACACTAAAGCACTAGGTTATCTTGGATATGAACCCTGTTGTTGAGGTAATACTTAAGCGTTTATATTTGGGCAACGTAAAGGATGGCGCGTTTGACCACGAAATGAGTATCGAGGTATATGTACTATACATCATAGCGGTCTAATCAAAACGGGACGAAGGAAAGAAGATACACACATTTCGAAGTGGTTTCGTTCACTTAATCGCCGGCGATGTCGAAAGGCAAGAGAGCTGGTTTCCCGAGAGTAAGAAACCTCGAGCATTAATTCCATCTTACCACAACCAGCTGGTGCCGCACCGTAACGTCGACCAGACCATAAGCACTCTAGTAGTTAGGCAACGCCTGTTTTGATCGTTAACCTCCATCGGCAGCATAAGCTCACACCACAATTTCATCTCGAATGACTGCACCATGGCGAAGCAGGCAAGTTAGGTTAACTGCTTTGCTCTATCAAGTGGGCCAGTTTTGTTTGCACTTTGCTCGGTTCGTTTTACGTAACTTCACTGCCAGGCATTAATAAACCATGTGACCCCCTCAAGGATCGTTCCCCCTGGTTTGGGAGCATCCAGAAGCGTCCACTGCTGCTTGCAGACAGCTCCGCTCCGGTCTATATACGCTCATCAGTCGATGCGGTAATCGGAAAGGGCACCATCCATGGCATAGAAGAAAGCAGTGATGAACAGCATCTTATTATATTATTATTCGATTTCGTTTCTCTTTCTTCTATAATCGTATAATACCAGCAATAATAGTATTTTGGTGTATTGTCACTAAGTTGAGGTGAACATGATTTCTCTAGGGCAGGACATCCTGAACATATATTACGCACGGTGTGCGTGATACCTCTATTCGGTTCCGTACGCCGTATGTAACAAAGGGAAACGACGAATAGATGGTCTCATTACACATAACATTGTATTACTCCGGATGTGTCATTTTCTATTTCCATTTTTTACTGTTATAACTTGTCCCCGAGGAAAGGGAATCGGATATATTCCCCTGTGGTTTCTCCAAATGCTCTTGCGTCTCGTTATTGTGTGTGTGTGTGTTTATGTTTCAATCACAGTTCGCGAATGGCAACATATAATCTCCCGAAATACCACTCCTACAAATCAGAGTCGTGGCTGAGAACTCAAAGTGCTCATCTATGTGGTGAGAGCCAGGAGAGGATTACATATCCTACCGTATCAGAGCCGTGGCTGAGCATGTAAGATACCGACCCAAGTGGTGGTACTCTGTCAGGGTTGTAATGGAATTACCACTCCTATTGAGTTAATTTGAAATCCGCACACGGGTATGGAGCTCTTTTTTTTTTACGTTGAAGTTGACAGCGGTTACGGACATGGGCGGTGGCGGGCACTATATCACCAACAATTTCCGTCACTGTAACAAGCCCTTAAAAGCTTACGCTGTAATAGTTGCAATATTACAAGGCAGCATACAGACAGTGCGCTATGATAGCATTATTGAAGTTGATAGTTCAATAATGTACTTTCTTGACAAAAATATGTGAAATAAAAATATTACCGTTGGCGCATTTATGTGTTGATATCTGGTATTCCATTCCATACTCGACACTGGATATGCGTATTCGAAAAGTTTAATATTCGCATCACCCTACTTTTTACAAATTCTAACATTGGTACAAGGACACCACTGAAGAGGTAAACGGGCAGTAAGTACCATATAGTCAAGATCAATAAGGTTGGTTCTGAATGGTAGTCAAACGTGCGAGAAGTACGTGCCTATATTTAATACTGTGCCGATTTTGGAAGAGCCGCCGTGCTGAAAACGATGCGCTTGCTTCTCATTTCTCGTGTAAGGAACTATTGATCTGGGTTAGTACGTTTGCACGGTCCATAGATAAAACTACAGGGTTTAGGCGTTTAGCTCCCCTGCCAAACGCGAAAAAGTGGCTCTGAACACAGGCGCGCTGTAGTTATAATAGTTGCGCCATTTTATCGATCTATGTTTATTTATCGTTGGATTATTCTGGTCCTTGTTGCTCTTAAACTTTTAATTTTCTGCGTGTAGCTGCTGAAGGATTTGCGGTGATTGTTACAATTATTGCGAAAACCTAAAAGCGCTTGAGCATCCTCAACTTGCCAGTTCAGTAAGGTAATGCCTGTTCTCCCTGCGAGATCTTGACACCCGTATTTGTTTTTTTGTTTTTCATTAAACGGGACCGCCTTTTTCACTTGCTTCTGATGAGCGTTATTGGTTGACGCAGGCCGCCCTTAACATTCATTCTGCTTCGCGAATAAGGCTGGCTACTTTACAAATTTTGCATGTCCAACACGCATGTCTGAGCACCTTCCAGTCTGTACGCAGGATCACTAGTTACATCAGAATGCACTGGAAATCGCGTATAAAAGCCGGCGCATTTCAGCGCCTATCTGTTTTCTTATCAATGACGGCAGATACGTTGGCCGCTCCTGTTAAAGTTACTTTCTGTGCTAGGCACATGCTCGTACAATAAAAGAGTTCGATCATTACCAGCTTTGATTTGTACTTCCTTCCTTGTCATGACCACGTGACAATGTATAGCTCTATGTCATCGAAATTCAGTGGTAGCGTCCCGGTTGTGCGAAGAATATTGTTGCTACGCGGGAAAATGTCGGATCTGATTGCTTATTAAAAATGCAATGTACAAATCTTCTAAAGGAAATCAAGCATGTCATTGAGAAACCTACGCTCAATTACTAAATAAGAGGTATTTAACCATAGAAATATCAACAGTTTTCGCTATCACTTTCTCCTTTCTCCTTTCCTAAAATTTAGTGAAAATATTTCAATGTCCTTTTTATAGGTTTGAACGCTGCTTTGTAACATATCGGTCAGCGTTCCACAAAATTCCCCATCATAGCCGAGTCGTTTGAAGATAAGGGCCCTTACGAAAGAGAACCTCTTTTGCTCCCACACACCTATTCACGGGCATGGCGTTACTTATAGGTATTTTATTAGGAGCCGGCCACAAGAAAGGCACTCGACACATTGCTTCGCATCGAACGTTGTCCGAGCCTAGGCGGCATGCTTCAGGTTACTCGGAGCCGATAATCGCCTTATCGCCGACCTCAGGAAATACCGCGGCATTAGTCCGTAAGCTTCTCTTGACGTATATATTTTCTTTCTTCGATGTAGTGCCGATTAAGTTGTTTTCTTTGTCTCTGCTTTCATTTCATCGTTACCCTGCGTTTGGGTCCACCTAAGGATTGCCACATCACATCGTAGCGTCGATGCTCACCGAGCGGGAGCGAGCAAATAAGCTTTCTAGTGGAGGGCAGCTATTTGGGAGGCCATAAAACGACGCAACGCCTCTTGGGCAAAACCCTTACCTGCGGCAGAATGCTTTTATTGCAGTCTGTGTCATAAGCGCACTAGAGTCACCATCCGTCCCTGTATAGGCTCTTTAAAACTTCATTTATTTGGCAAGTCATAAGATTATGACGCGAGGCTATGGTTTCGTAACTCTAATTGTTTTAATTGGCAGACTGAATACACCAAGACACATTACATCACGATGTGCTTATAGACAGTAACTAATACTCTGCTCAAGCAGGGGGCTGGTGGCCATGGTATTCTATTGTCTAAAATGTCAGAGGACTGAATGGAAGGGTAAGATGAGAAGGTGTACTATAATATTGACGAAAGTTGAGTGCGTCCACGAAGCACAGGCGTTCTGCAGTCCTTTTAACCAGGGATGATTGAGAGTGGTTATTTAATTTGGATATATTACTTACAGGTATCTATCGTTTACATGGGAATAAAGAGGTTGCTAAATGGCCACATGTAATAATTGACAACACCCCCTCTTGCCAAAGTACTATTCGGATGAAGCGCTAGCGCTGCGGACAATACAAAATGCGTTAAAAAATAAAATACGCCACTAACCTAACGCGCAATTCGCTCGTAGCGAAGCTCCGGCGTGTTCATCTGGACAATTTTGTTAATTATTTTTTTTTCAATGCCCGAGACAAATACCGAGATAAATAGTACAGTTTCTGCGGAAGTTACAACTTTTAGTTCGTTTTTAGTTCACCAGTACCTTGAGCTGTCAAGAATAAAGCTCACCGAGAGCCAGGTAGTCTAAATACGTAATAGAACTACTACCACCATGACATAGTTCTTTTTCCAGGCGTGCGAGTTAACTCTGTCAAATGAGAATTCATTCAGGTAAAAGCTTTCTTTATCGATCCAGAAGAGGTTGCACCTATTCGTTGCCTGGGGTAGCAATCGAAAGCGTCTTTCCGATGCAATCAATTGTAATTTTAAGACCCCTCTACTGAGCTTCAGCGGTCACCGCCCTCAGGCTATGTTCTCGGACGTGAGAAACAGCTACCATTTGAAAAGCAGAGCCAGAGTTACCTTCGTGTTTAATTTTGTTTTCTTAGAAACTCTAATGCCTTTAAAAGATTGAACGCGAATGTAGTTGCTGCGTGCACTTGCGCGAACATGTACTTTCAATCTTGCTTTGGTCACCTACGAAGACAATTATTGCGGCAAACACCTACAAACAAGATAAATGATGAGATGGCATAAAGGTTTGATTTCTCAGGTCTTTGGGTTGTTCAATGTTAGCGTATTAAGGAGTGAAATCCATTACTAAGTCCTAAGCATAGTTTGGAATTTCTCGTCAAACTTCAGCATCTGCTCTGCTGTCACTCTTGAGTAATTTTGCAAATGTCTTATCAATAACATAAATATCCACGCAGTGTTACATATGAATATCAACCTGGATATTTCCATGGGAACACGCAATGCTGAAAGCCATTACTTGACCTGTGACAGCAGAACAGTGGTAACGCGCGCCGAACGTGATATATTCATACAAGTCTTCATTGAAATAACAAAAAAAGGGAAGCCATCATCTTAGAACCACACTTTTTTCTTTTCAATACATGGCATATATTCATCTGTATGAGAGTGCATCCGTTCTCTCTTGTATCTCATGCGAAAATTATATGCGTAGAAACTACTTTCTGCTTTTATTTTAGAACAGAAGAACACGTACCAGCCGCAATCATGCTGTAAACCCAGCACAATTGTACCTTTTAGGGGCGAAGCTCCTTAAAGCGCAACCGTTCGTCCCTCGTAGTCGTAGTCGTAGTGCGTAACCAGTCTTACGCTTTGACCTCCAAGGTGGTGCCGATGGGAGATTTCTCCTGTGCGTTGTTGAACAATAAAAAAAATTCGCAGCGTGCGCGTTAACTAAAAGCCGAATTCTTCTATCTCTCATTCCCCATTAGCAGCCATTGGCATGTTCCAGTAGGAAACGTTAGTAGAAGTAGAAGTGTTAAAAGCCGACCTGCTGTCTCTCATTCCCAGTAGCAGCCATTGTTTACCTCCAAGGTAGTGCCTGGTGAGATTTCTCCTGTGCGTGATTAAACAATAAAAATTTTGTTCAAAACGCCGTTGATTGATGAAATAAACCAACGAAAGACGCCAGATGTTTTCTAAAAGCAAAACGAAAAGACGCCAGATGTTTCTAAAGCAAAACGAAAAGACGCCAGCTGCTTAACGAAAGACGCCAGATGTTTCTAAAGCAAAACGAAAAGACGCCAGCTGCTTAACGAAAGACGCCAGGTAAAGCAATGGTTTTCATCTGCAACCAGTGCAAGAACCACTTAGCTTACATTTCACCGACCACAAAGCGGTCATAATGAAAGGACAACGCAAACCAGCAATAAAAGTTTGATAAAACATTTAATCAATCGTTTCACATCATTTTTATCGGGCGAATTAACGGAAGAAATTTCACGGTTTAACCGATGATTACTTCCAGGAGCTTCGCCCAATCTCATCATCATTCACCTCGTGGATCTGCCGTCAATTTTTTTCAAGTAATATTTTACTCAGCACATGATAGTGTGTCGGTACTTTTTTTTCCTCACTGGAAAGTTTGTGAACCCTCACTCGTGCCGTTACCACGAAAAAAAAAGAAACAAAAAAGTGTGGTTGCACAAAGGATAGTTACAGGGCAGTTGTAGCGCGAATGCCGTCTTCGGTGAGAGACAGTACATGTCACAGAAACAAGGAATGTCGCGATCTCGCGGCAAGAGTTGCCGTAGAAAGTTCCGCAGCGCTACGATTTGCAAAGCTGTGGTCATGAAGCACACGAACGTGGCGCCGACACGGACGTCGAATGGTCGCAAGGATGGTTGTTCAGAAGCATTACGTCGACAAATGATAGCCCGAGACAAACGCCGCGTCCCCATGTATTTTCTCCTTGATAAAAAAAGCTATACTATACAAAAGAAGTAGCTTAGAAATAAGCGTATCCGGGAGATATTGGCGGCAGTAACGCTGTATAGTTCTCTGCTGCACTACTACTCCAAGATGTGACGCATAGCCCTACTGTTCCTCCTGGCAGCTTTAAGTCTAATGTTAAGCATAAGCTTCAGCTTGCTCTTCCACGAAGAAAGGCTTACACACAGATGTAAAAAAGAGAATGTAATGGTTTCTGCCGACACCCCCAGTCATATTTGAGTTTCCTCCGCATGGGTTCTCAGTGCGCAGTGCGAACGACCCGTCCCATCACGATGCAAGATTGAATTGAATGCCCCTCTACCATAATGCGAGAATCCTTTTTGCCACGCGTTTGCTCTTGATAGTGAGCAATATTCGCTGAATTTCGCACCATTGCATCTTTAGCTCGACGCATGTCCATTTATCTTTCCGGGAGTGTTCTAAGGTGGACGAACGCGCACGATATCGGAGCCAGTCAAAACGCTACCGAGTATCAAGTATACACTGCCAACTGATTCATGTACTGCCCGGACAAACGTCGCGCCTTTCTGCAGAAGAACTGATAGTGCGCGTGCGTGTGCGCAAACACACAAACATGCACGCGTAGTACCTGCTCAGAAAAAGACGATACTACGGGCCTGATTCTTCCCTAAAACACGACTCTGCTCCCAGCGCATATACGCATAATATGCGCTAAACCGCTAAACGTACATTTCTGCTGTTTCCAATTTCGTAATATTTGTTTTATTGTGGTCGTTGAACGTAAGGACTCTGTTTTGAAAGCTGAAATGCAAAGCTGAAATAACCACGCTGACCAGGAGGGTCATGGCGGGTGCGCTTTTCCCTAATGCGTGGTACCAGTGGCTGGTAAGACACCAGACAGACAGCACGGTCTCGACCATGTAAAAGCTGAGTTGTTGAAATTTTGTTAGAAGGATTGGTAATTTCTCAATACAGTGTACAGGATAGCTGCAAGAAATCAGTTGTGGGTCCCAAAGTCCCTAAAAAACACACAAAAGAAGAAGGACAGGTGAACGTTTTGTTCGAACTGCGTTGGAAAGCCGTTGCTACAAAAATGCAGAAAACACGGCGTATTCCACGACGTATACCAAGCTTGAATGGTGCCGCTGGTAGCGTCGCAGCGAGGATGTCATTACCGCGACGTGTCGCGGGTGCTATCGCGAACAGGAATGCGAACGGCGAAAGAATCTGCGAATGTTATTTCTGCTGTTTTGAGGGCTCTTTCTTATTTCCGCCTTTTCCACCTCTTTTAGTATAGGTTCCGCGTAACACGGCGTTTCCTTTTTTTTCTTATCTTCTACTTCGTCCATCCTCGCGACCGATGCATCGGGGCATACGGAAGTACCGAGCCTTTCCAACGAGCACTCTGGCACGCCTGCGCACCTCTGGCTCTTAGGGGACACACTGCGGTAGCAGATAGCGACGATGGCCGGCAAAAAAGAAATGGGATCTCTCTCTTTTTTTTTTCGTTTACTTGCGGAAGGAGAAAAACCAACGTGCCTCCAATGCTTAACGGTCGCTGGAAGCGAGGAGCGAATTGTCATTCCCGTCGTTTGTACTCGGATGGGGAGCGGTTTCTCCGCGGAATTTTTCTTCCTGGCATTTCGCGCCTATTCTTCCTATTTTTCCGTGGGGAGAGACGGGATATGTGGACGTTTCCTTTTTTTTTCTTTTCAGATTGCAAAAGCAAATCTGATTTACTGCCTGAAATATATAGCTTTATGCTCTACTTTTGCAGGAGATACTGCGGTGGCATACAGTTTCCTTTGCAGCGCTCTTATTACTCTTGAATTTACGCATTTACTAACCTGTGTACTTGGTTTCCTTATTCTTTTTTATTGCTCAAGGACATATTCCGCCTGTATACGTAGTACTTGCAATCCGTTAGCGTTAAAGACCAGCTTGCATGTGTCCACCAACTGCTGCTTCTTCACCTGTTATTGCGATAGCAATCATACGGGCAGCCTCGACGACTTTTTGCGTCGCCGTCATGTTCCGCATAAAGTTCAAATTGATAAGAACCCCTGCGCATCGTACGTTCTACCCGTGGCTAAAAGCACGCGAGCGGGGGAAAGAACGCGGCAGAAGCAGAGATCAAACGACCCCCGGCCAATCTCGTCGCTAGGAGCGCGCAAGCGATAACATCACACCGCTCGGGAGGTCTGCTGATTGATTTTGTGGGGTTTAACGTCCCAAAACTAGCTCTGATTATGAGAGACGCCGTAGTGGAGGTCTCCGGAAATATCGACCACCTGGGGTTCTTTAACGTGCCCTGACATCGCACAGCACACGGGCCTCAACATTTCGCCTCTATTGAAATGCAGCCGCCGTGGCCGGGATCCGATCCCGCGACCTTCGGATCTGCAGCCGAGTGCCATAACCACTAGACCACCGTGACGGGGCCGGGAGGCCTGCGTCGAAGTGGAGTTATAACGCCCCGCCCGTCTTTAGCGAGCATCAGAAGAAGCGGTAGGGTGTGTACGCGTGTGTCTGTGTGTGTGTGGGGGGGGGGGGGGGGGGAGGCTGTTCCTCGAGGAACTGCTGTGGCCTTCGCGCGGTCGCCATTGCTGGCGCGTGCGCTATCTCGCCAGCCATCAGACATGCAGAGTACTGCGTAGCAGCGCGTTGATCGCATGCTCCGTGCCAGGCGCCTCGCATACAGTCGCAACGACGGCAATGCTCTCGCCCCACAGCGATCACGCGAATGTGTCAACGAATGCCGGAAGGAACGTGCTTGCTTGATGCTGCTATGCTGGGCCAAGTTTATAGATGGTGCAAAGTGCACGCCCCTCAGCGCGGTCGCGCTGTGTGAAGCGCGGGCCAGAAGACGTCATAACAACAATGCTTAGATCGCAGCTCTGCTGGGCCGGTGTGTCTGCCGCTCGACGGTCACATGGTACTTTACGCAACTGCACGCTTACGTAATAAGCCCACGTTCACCACAATTCGAGTTGCCCCTAAAGATGCTACTCTTACTCCGTATTAATATTATATCATGCTTTAATATCGCATTCATTGCTTCGCCTTTCTGGCAAAACTGTGATTTGATTTTTGCCATTTCTGCCCAAATACAGTGTAATGCTGACAAGGACCCGGAGCAGATGGCAGTATAATGATGTGTGTTAGCGTCAGATGAAATATATGTAGAGTGGTATAATTAAAAACAATCCATCTAACGTGCTGAAAAGCGTAAAAGAAGGCTTTTTGTGTCATCCGTTACGCCTTTACGATCGCTCCATCGCATGCCTCATGTAGTGAAGCTTGTATGGTAGAACGTGGTTGTCGCGCTAACGTAGTGAAGCTAATAACCCTGTGTCCTCATAAAAGAGATAAAACCTCTTACGATAAAAATGTTCCATGACAATGTTTCATCCAAAACCGGTATTGCACGTATCATTAGCAAGCCCAGCTGACCAATCACAAAAAGCACTTGCGAAAGGGAAGCTTCGTGAACTTGGCACCAGAAGGCTTGCGACGTATTCTCGGAAGCTTTCCTTTTACGACCCGCCGAAGTTGTAAACGGAGCGACGGAAAGACACTACGAGCTGCAGCGTTTCCGAAAAAAGTTCGGCCCTCACATGATTAAAGATATTATGATTGCGCAGCAGTGATTTTTGTGACTTACGTTGAATATTTATAAATATTACCTGTCGTAGAAAATGTCGTCTTCCATTTTACATTGGCCACCTGCAAGGAAAGTTCACTGGATTCCTTCTAAAGCGTCGTAGGTGCCAAACATTCTTCTTGGTAAAAAAATCCAGCATTCCAGCCCGACAGAAATTTTAGGTCACATGGGTGCTTCTACCCAAGGAATATGTCGTTTCTTCCCGTTTTTTTTTTTTTTGTGTCCCTTCAAGAAATGGGTGCAGGTCACTTTCTTTTTTATAAGCTTTCTACGATTCGCGGGGCTCCGAAAAACTGATTTTATTGCGGTGTCTCATTCGTGTTGCGCTCCACTTAAACTTTCGCTTTGTTTTAAGAAAGCGGCTCATTTCCAGACAAAAATTGGCCAATTCCGTCCACATTCTTCAATTACCTGTTCAACCCTCTTGCATGTTAGCCATGTAGCACAAATTAATAATCGCCGCATCGTCTGAGTCAAGTGTTCTATCCAATGTACCTAAATTCATACCACTTTACAAACGTTGCACCTAAAGTACTACATCTTCTCAACTGACAAGTAAATGTTTTGGTGCGTATAACCAAGCAGCAAAAGTAATGTGGTGTCTCAATTTGCAGCGTAGTTCAATAAAGTGACGTTGATTTGGCGCCTAACGTCATATCATAAGAGAGTTGACAGGAGACACCGTGAAAGCTACTGTAATGTCCCAGATAATTCGTTTCGCGCTTCCAGGTTAACTAGAAATAACAAGCCCGTTTGAAGCTTGTCTAGAATGTATGAGATACTTCGCCCTGCTATTCCTTTCTCCTTCTCCTGGTCCTCGTTTTTGACCGTGAGAACTATCAGATGTGGCTAAATATCTAACAAGGCAACGCTTTGGGAAAATTCACTGAGGTCTGGGCAGCTCGTTTTGTCCGTGCTGGGATCTATTATGAATAACATAACAGGTCTGAAAAAAATAAATAAAACGAAAGCTCCTGCATGTCAATATGCGCATATAAATAAAACTCCTTTGCAACGCAGAAAAGAAGGAAGCAGAGTATAATACAAGAACAGCGCAACAGCGGGGGCAGTGAAGAAAAAAATTATTTTTGTATCTACTCATTCTTTGTATTCAGGTAAAATGCTTGCATGCAAACCAGTGATTGATCGACGTTTAAGGAGCTAAAAAAGCACCAGAGTCTGTGCATATGAACGGCGGTTGAAGAGGAGAGAGAGAAAATAGGCACTAAGTAAGCGGAAAGCGTCCGTTAAAAAGTAATGATGGAACCTCTTGTTGGGCGAGTTGGTACATTCTTGAAACCTAAAGGCACCGGCGCAACCACACGACACAGAAGGAGAGACAAGGACACACGAGCGCGGACTATCAACTGGCTTTATTTGGAAAAAATGACGTGGTTTTATAAGTGCCTCAAAGAAGCATGGGAAATGGAGGGGGAGAAAAAAAGAATAAGAGGGGGGGGGGGGGGGAAAGGTGATATATCAACAACGCAGGCGCAAAAAAACCAGGAAAGTACAAGAAACCAAACCAATAATTGCTTAGCAATGTAACCCCCCGATAGCCGCATCAAGAAGATTAAATTCCGCGTCAAACAGAGCGATAGACGGGGTGCTTATGCACTTGCTGCCAAGTTTTCTAATATGGTAGGCTTCCAGACTTAGACGTGCAATTTTGTCACTGCTCTTGCCTAGGATCGTCGTCTCCTTTAACCGCGCCACACAACCAGGACACTTGATGACATGCGCAACCAAATGGGCGTACTTGTCATGTAATTTGTTCAGATTTAGAGCGTGTTCCCCCAATCTGTCATTGACGCAGCGGCCAGTTTCGCCGACATAGAGCAATTATTGGTTTGGTTTCTTGTACTTTCCTGGTTTTTTTTGCGCCTGCGTTGTTGATATATCACCTTTCCCCCCCCCCCCCCCCTCTTATTCTTTTTTTCTCCCCCTCCATTTCCCATGCTTCTTTGAGGCACTTATAAAACCACGTCATTTTTTCCAAATAAAGCCAGTTGATAGTCCGTTCTCGTGTGTCCTTGTCTCTCCTTCTGTGTCGTGTGGTTGCGCCGGTGCCTTTAGGTTTCAAGTAATGATGGAAATTGAGAGAAAGATGAACGAGGTCGTGCAAAGGTGGTTGGGTAGTTTGCGTTAAGCAGAGATATAAAAGAAAAAAAGAACATCACGAGGTATTGAGCAGCAGAAACAGCAACAACAAAAATAAATCTAGGGAAAGGAGGGGGGAGGGGGGAGATGGTTTCTGAGCGGGGAAGTAGTAAAGATAAAATGTTGCAACTGCAAGTGCCTTTCAGCTTTTGAAAAATCAATGAACGAGCTGAGTTCGCAGAAGCAGCATCGTCATTTCACCTCCTTTTCATATAAGTATATAAGTATACCTTCATATAAGTATACCTTCCAGATTCAAGTCACAGTGTGACTTGAATCTGGAAGGTAAATGGCTTAAACGTTCATGAGTTTCTTTTTCATTTTTTGCCTAATTGGATTGAGGAGCAAGTACGCGCATGTATGACTGCAAAGTGATTGGCTCGTTGCTGTTAGTTCAGGCCGTAGTCAAAAACGGAACTACGAGTCATCGCGTGCGCGTGATTTGTGCCTCCACGTACCGACGCCGACGAAAGAAAACAAATTTTCGATTTACCTTCCCGAATTGAAAGCTTTTTCGACAGATTAACAGGGTGTCATATTTCTTCGAGCACGCAATTCTTTTTCTTTTTTATTGCGAACAATCTATTGCTATTACAACGTTGGCACTGTACGGAGGAGACACCAATTTGCATACCACGCATATGCAGGGTAAACCTCTACCTGTGTTTTCAATGTTTTTTTAAAGTGGATTTTAGCTCAGCCAATGATACCGTGCGAGTAGGCCAACAATGGCATTTTGTACTCCAGGTATCTACAAGCATGCATAAAGTTTTAGCTGCGAGCGACACGTGATACATCGTTGGTACACGCCCATATGCTGTTTGAAACAATTTGTGCGAGATAATATATTGAAGCGTATTGTTTACATTAACATGTTTTCTCCGTATTTTACTACTAATGGTCATCAGTGCTTTCTTTTTTTTAATTGCCTTATATTTTCCTTCAATTCTGTACTTTACATATAAAGAAAAAGTATAGCGAAGGCGCTACCAAGTCAATGCGTCAGTACAGTAAAGCTTCAATTTCGGCGACAAACTGTTATGTGTCTGCCCATGTGATAGTTTTTCTCTCTTTATGTTCGAAATGTTTTCTTGCGCTTCTTTTATTCACGAAAGATAATTATATGGCTCAATATATAATATACTTAGCAGGGCAGTGCCAACCCACAAATGAAAGAATAGAGCCATCAGATATGCAGACCTCACGACTGAAATAGTCAATTCTATTTTGACCAAGTGGAACTAAGCTACAGTAGATTTAACGTATAAGCACAGACCAACGTTAGCTCTCATGATATCCACTCTGTTTCGCTTTGCAAAGGCGGCTCTCGAGCGTTACCCTCTAGGGGCAAGTGACCTACTGCCATGAATGTTCATGTGCAAGCGATAAAATGCACAGGGCAAACGTCCTTGAGAGGTGTGACGCGAGACGTGTGGAACAGCTGCGGCGCAAATATTATGTCGGATGATATCGGAGAAGACTAGGGCCTGCCGGTAATCGAAAGAAAGGCGTAAGAGGGTAGGTAGAAATAATCCCCACTCTGACAGGAACGAGAGCAGACGCTTGTTGTGAAGACAAGATGAAAGGACACTTCTTATATATACGGAACTAGTGGTAAGGCATCATTCAAATACGCAGTTTACCTACCAGGAATGAAGCAGGAGACGGTGTCACAGTGACAATAACATGTGTCACAGTGACAATAAAAAATGTTTTCCTAAATGGACCCTCAAACTGCAATTCAAGACTGTTGAGAAAAGCAGTGGTGGAGGTGACCAAGCGATTTTCTTTCTTTCCTGTAGAGTAGTGAACACAAACAGAAGCGAGGTGATGCACTGCTGTGGTGATCAAGCGTGTTGTGCTCATCGATAATGCGTGCGCCCTCCGTTGTCCCGTATGTGCAAATTCAGGGAACGTCTTGTTTTGGCCGCGCCACAAGGTCCTACTCAAAAACATCGCATTATTTTTTGGCTTCCTTTGATTTTACTGCACGAAAATGAATTTTGGATGGCCTTAGCCACGATAATTGTTCGCATCGCTATTTTATATTTTTAGATAACGAGATATTGGCGCTGCATCTCTTTTAAGTTCTGGACTACCTCTGAATCGCTGATATCGAGAAGTGTAAACACATCACTTTAGTTTCTTAGTGGCGTCCACTTAAAAATTTGCGGCTAAAGTTTCGATATCAATATGTAAATAAATGAAGAAGCTCTGTCAAGCTACGCACTGCACGCCACTTGTCAAGATGCTATGACCCCACGCCTACAATAATAGGCAGTGTCCAAGAAAGCGCTGCATAATACGGGGATAAATCCAGCTAAGGTACGTTCTATTATGGTGATGAGTATTTTTCGTAGTTATTCATCCAAACGTATCAAACTGCTGTGAAAATACGGCAGCGAAGTTAGCGTTTAAAAACGTGAGAATTATTAGGGAGCCGCCACAATTTGAGACGGCTCAACGAGCAGGACAAATTTAAACTTTGCTTAATCTGACAGCTGTCATCGTCCGTGGTGGCACTGGGAGGATTCAGTTGAGCTAAACGACATAATAAGTGATTCTTTATCAAGATAAAATATTACCTCTTGTCTTTGTTGGATCATCTTCTTCGCTTATGGTAGAATCCCTATAGTGCGGACGTGCGTGTTATATAAATAATACCTACCTTTCTCTGCTCTAACCGGACTAGAAGAAGAAGAAGAAGTAAGAGATTTTCGGTATTTTAGTTTTACTCCTTTAATGTTCTCAGTGCGCTCTTTCCAAATAAAATTTCTTACCAGCTTTAGAAAGATGGCAAAAACGGCTCATATATACCTTTCATTGCGGACAGTTTTTCGTGGAGCACGTACACATAAATTGGCACCCAGAGAGGCGGCCTAGTGTCTACAGCAATTGACTGCTCACCCGAAGGTAGCAGGATCGATTCGATGGAGGCAAAATGCCAGAGGTCAGCGCACGTCCAAGAACCCCAGAGTGTGGGCACTTTCGGAGCCCCCCATTACGGCGTCTCTCATAGTCATATCGTGACTTTGGAACGTAAAAAACCTCTAATATCTTTTATACACATAAGTTGAGCTGATGTTTCGTATATCAGTAACTTAGCCTATCAGACTTCACGTGGTCAAAAAACTTGCGCTGATATTATGCGGCTGTCGCCTTTCGTGTTGAAGCGTTAAGTAGCTAGAGCCTTGTTTGTGTGCTGTGAAATTTCAGAACATTATAATGAGAACGAGAAAGATAAAATAAGATGTGGTACTAAATAGTGAGCCTCACGCAGCAGCATGTGGAGGCCAAATTATGGTCGCTTAAACAATATGTTATTCATGCGGGTCCAGTGTTTCTGGCCTTCAGCGCATACAAAATCACTGACTGCGAGATCGCAAATAAAATGTAGGTGATCGTTGTCTTTCAGCTGGCCGGACGCACGGAAAATAAGCTTGTAGAAACACGAGTGAATGAGTGAATCAAGAGAGAGCGTATTATGAATAGCAAAAGGGATGGAACATCCGTAAAATGAACGTTGGAAAAACTTCCATGAAAGACGATATTGTTCTGTAAGCAGTTACGGCGTCGGGAAAGAACACTAGGACAATTAGATTGCGAGTTTAAGCTCAAAGAAAAGGTCCGAAAGCATATATTCTCATGAAATGGCTAACCAGCGTTTTTATGTTGTTTGTTTGCTTGTTATGCGGGGAGGCAGGCATATTTGTAAAGGAACCCTGATAGACGGAGAAGCGCTTAGGGAGAAACTACACATGGCAAACGCAAACGCTCACCGTTGATTGCAGCTTTCCTTACGATCACGTCGCGCGACTGCCCCTCTGCACCAGGACTATACGATCATTATTTAACTGGTCCTTTTGGCGCCTGTCCTGGGGCTAATAGTGGTCTAGAAAATACAATCTTTGTGGATGAAAGAACAGTACGAGGCAGGAAGGAAGAAAAGCAAACCGACCGCACAGTCGATAAATGGAGAAATCACTCGAGAAAGCAGCCTATAAATGAACAGAAAATCTGGCCTGAAAGAGGTGACATATCGACCAACCAGGATAATATCGCCCACCTGGAGTTACGTGCCTTTGACAAATGTTACAGTGCTGTTTCATTCAGTGTGACAGGTTGGCAGCACGCGCGTTCTCTGTACTTAATTCTGTGTACACCCCTCCGTCACATCTATTGGTAAAATGGCGTAATGCCTAAATCTATAAGCAGGAGTTGGAGGAGGCGAACAGCGACTGCCACTTTGCTGCTTTATGTTCCTGCGGGCCACACCACTCAACTTATCCTTATTACATTTCATAGAAGTGCCGCTGAAGTCGGCGTTTCAACAAATGTTCTGTTTTTTTTTCTGTATAAACCAGCTGCTTTCTTCAACTGATAAGAGTAGCAGTTCCTGCCTTGTTGAAGAGAAGCGCTTTTGCTGGAATGCTGATTTCAGCGGCGATTTTGGCTTTACATTGCTATCTGCTTCGTGTTAGTCGTTTTCTTGTTTAGTATGACACAAGACAAACCCCACAAGCAGTGTGTCAATTGGTAGAGATATAATATTTTTATTTATTTTCAAGTACTGCAGCCCAATTCAGGGCTATTGCAGGAGTATGGCACCATAGAGAGAAAGGGAAAGAATGTAAACAGTTACATCATAAAAGTGCCTCTAAAAAATTCAGATGAAGTCAATTCACGAACGTATCTGGTAGATCATTCCAGTGTTTAGTAGCGTTAGGAAAAACACTGGATTTGAACATGTTGTTATGTAGGGTTTAACGTCCCAAAACCAGCTCTGATTATGAGAGACGCCGTAGTGGAGGGCTCCGGAAATTTCGACCACCTGGGGTTCTTTAACGAGCATTGGCATCGCGCAGCACACGGGCCTCAACATTTCGCCTTCATCGAAATGCAGCCGCCGCAGCCGGGATTCGATCCCGCGACCCTTGGATCAGCAGTCGAGTACCATAGCCACTAGACTACCGTGGCGGGGCGGATTTGAAAATGTTAGTCCGGCCAAAAATGGCTTTAAGTTAAGAGTGTGAGTATGTCTTTTTGGAAGAGCACTATCGTGCACGATGTAGTTATAAGATAACAGACATGACGAATGAACAAATGAATTCAAAATTTCCAGAAGTGGATATCACGTCAGTAGCCTAATGAAGGTAACTTCACATATACAATTTTCACATGTTCCGGCATTCCAAAAATTTTGCAATATACAGGGTTGTCAGTTAACCAGTGCCAAACATTATATCTATCCAATGGGCTCAGCTCGTTAAGTAATAATAATTAATTCATCAAACTTTACTCCTTTACACGGTAAATGTGAAATGACTAAGTTGTAGAGCGTATTAATTACTGTGGGGATAATATATTTCTATGATCATAGACGCTGAACTGTTAATTTTTATGGACTGCTTAGAAAGAGACCGAGATTTGTAGGCAGTACCACGTGACTAGGAGCTTCCGCGCTTTACCAGTGCTCCCATCCTACGATACAACTATCGGTGATGCATACGTATCGCAGGCATAAACAGACGAATGGAGCGAAAAGTGCGGGCACTTCTTATCAGCTTCTGTCGTGGCGTGTCCCGTTCATTCTATGTGCGTTCATCATCGACTGTTCTGTCTTAGCACTTCCGACTGCGTTACGTCGCCGCCCGCAAGTGACTAGCCACGTGGTACTTTTTTTTTTCACATTTCGCGTACATTTTCAAGTGCTAGTGAAAATTAAAATATTACCCCTATTATTATAAAACATGAGGATACATTCATCCTTCGGACAACAATAACCGGCTTTACAACTGCTGCAATAGGCATTGCGAGTTTAAAGCCACCGTTTTTATGTTAGCTAATAAGCAGCAATAACTACTTAAGCTCAATTATAGTCAACCTGGGCTGGTCAAAACTACAGCAGAGTAGACGGACTAAGATGCGTGCATTCTCTTACTAAAGCTTTGCGTAAGTTTACCGAAACACACTGCACACCTCTAGGGCAGAAACGTCACGGCGTTGGCGTTGTGTGTACCAAGAACTGATATACTTGCTAAACAAGGTTCATAAAAATCAGTCACGAAGAGCCCTGGGCGTGCAAAACACGTCTGATGTCATTTTATTCTAGTCCTTCGTTCTCCTCACAACCAAAATCTAAGAGCTAGCTGTACATTATCTCGTAGAGCACAGAATACGAACATTGACAACTGCGGCAACTTTCCGAACAAGAGTTTGAGAACGCCCCCAGCTTGAGGAACTTCGCCCAAGCAATAAACTTTCCCAAGTCGTCCTTACAAGTTCGGGGTTGAAAAGCCGCTCAAAAGTAAACTTTTCTTTGTTAGCGTGCAACCAAGGGTGCCTACGGCATTGCTCGCGCTTTCGAAAGATTTGGGTCGCCTCCTCAACACCACAGCCCACGCTCGGCTTCAGCGCAGATTTTTTCTGTTTTTCTGAACAAGCGTGCGCTTTCGGGGTTGCGGTTGATTACGGAAGCAGCTTTGCAACACCAGCCTGTGGCGAAGGCAGCGAACTCACTGGGTAGTGTTGCGAAGGCGAGAGATTAACGAAGCGCAATTGCCGAGAGCATTAGCGGGAAATAGTGTCGAAAAGGCGGTGTTTTCCTGGACAATTTGTGCCAAACATTCCATTGAAGAACCCGTATATCGGAGTTTGTAGTGTATTCCGGCACTCACTTTCAGTTTATCCGGTACGTTCTGTAGAAAGAGCGTCGGAAGATTGAGAAAGAGGCTGGAGTACTTGCAAAGGCGCATAGTGCGGGGCAACGTTGATCGCAGCGCTTTGTAACTGTGAATAGTTAACACGATTTTGCAACTCGCGCTACTGGTACAGCTCATTTACCTCCTTTCTACCATCGGCATTTCAATAAAGCAGGCAGCGCATGACTTTGCGCAACTGTAGTGTCGTCACAGTGGTATTAGGTGGGTGTTGTGGCGCTTGTGTCGGACAGTATAAATTAAATAAAATTTTCTGAATGGTCGAGTAAATAGGTGCCATAAGCTTGCGTAAATTAAGCTTTGAACCAACGCCTAATGTGGTCTAGGAAAAACGATACCAACAGCAAATAAAACGTGAATTCACCGAATGGTTGGATAATAGGCTGGTGCACTATGAAACATTCGCTTCACGCGTTGATAGTTGTCTGCTTCGCTCATTTTTTTTTTTATATTTGGTCTTAAAAATGTTCATTGAGAATGACGGCCTGCCGCCGAACGCTCATGGTCACCGCAGTTTTATGATTGTTGATGTTTTGGGGGGTTTAACGTCCCAAAACCAGCTCTGATTATCAGAGACGCCGTAGTGGAGGTCTCCGGAAATTTCGACCACCTGGGGTTCTTTAACGTGCACTGACATCGCACAGCACACGGGCCTCAACATTTCGCCTCCATCGAAATGCAGCCGGCACAGCCGGGATTCGATCCCGCGACCCTCGGATCAGCAGCCGAGTACCATAACCACTACACCGCCGTGGCGGGGCACCGCACTTTTATGAACTTTCCACTCTGTGATGAACGAGAAAGCAATCCCAAAGTTAAGATCGTAGACAGTCGTTATTCTTGAATGGTGCACCGCCTACTTCCTTATACAAAGCGATATCTATCTATCTATCTATCTATCTATCTATCTATCTATCTATCTATCTATCTATCTATCTATCTATCTATCTATCTATCTATCTATCTATCTGTCTGTCTGTCTGTCTGTCTGTCTGTCTGTCTGTCTGTCATATGCAGTCGTAGTTTATAGCCGATACAGAGGTGAAGGCTCCAGGCAAAAGCTATTTTACGTGCAGTTATTCACAGTATGGCCCCCCAAATATCCACCTTTTTATCGACCGCACTCCTCAAGGAAGAGAAGAGACGACGCGTTATCTCTTAGCATTTTATAGCAAGTAGTCACGAAGGCGAGTGGCGTGCAAACGGCCTCTTCAAAAACGGTTATTCTGTTTGATGGTAAAGAATGCTTTTCCCGAAAATCTCGCTTGCGTGTTTGGGAATAAGGGTGTCACGCATACGGCAAGGGCCCGCTTTAGAGTCCTCAGCTAAACTTTAATTTAAAAGTGAATACTTCTTTTGGGCGGCAATGTTTAGAGAGGCGTGACGTAGAAAATGTAGCCTCAAAACCGAATTTTTAGAGTGCTCTTTTGGTTTCCCAGCCTTTTGTGCTTAGTGCATTGCTTATTGCCTATAACCAGAGAAAGATAGGAGCTTCCTCATCATGGGCTCTAGAACTATCGCTTTACGACCCACGCGAAAACGCACAGCGATACGACGGCAGCGTTTATTTCTGCTTTGTTTGACTGGAACTTGATTATAATGTTCGGTTGTTTACTTCCAGTGGCCTGAAGCAATCAGCACATAAACGGAACATGCAAATTAAATGCACGGAAGATGAAAATTCACAGAAGAATATAAGCAGTCGCTTGGTTCTTTTCAGCCCAAGCGATTCTACACTGACCTCCGTTTAATTTCCCATCTGCATTACAGAAAGAATTGTAGGCTGTCAAATGCAGCGCTGGCTCCCTTTTAAGTATTGGAGACCATGTAACTGTACTCACGCAAAAAAAAAAAAAAAAAAAAAAGGAGATGGCCTCGCTAATAGAGGGACGAAACAATTTAGCAACACATAATTCGGATGCTTGTATTCGATAGACGTTTCGCGCCGGACACATGTAAAAAGATAAAAAGACCATTGTTAGGCCGCTGGGCATGAAATGTTTCATATCGTGTATACGACGGCGCATTCGAAACACGCGAATGATGCTCCCATATTTCGAAAGCGGTGGTTGAAAAAATACACGTTGTCAGCTGGTTAGAAAACAGTTGGGGCAGCGACATCTTGTAACTGTATAATGCAGAGTTGGTCCAAACCCAGGTGTAGGTAGGATATAAAAGGTCTCACTAAATGCTCATTTCGGTGGAAGTAGAAAAAGGCGCCACAGTGGTAGCTTATGCAATTAATACTCACTACTGCATGTGCAGCATGCCATTAAATTAATTGGCTTTAGATAATAGGTGAGCTGTGCAGCGCGCTTTCAGCCTAGAATAAAACTCATAGCCAACAATACTATAGAGCAGGTAAATTGGCAGTTGGCTGTTCCTTCACTTCGTCCTCTTAAGCAATTAATAACAGTGAAACATATATACATAACCGAAATGCCAGCTCGAGTGCAGTTTGCTTGCATTTTCTTTTTCAATGAACCAAATAGAAGTAGATCCAGTAACTTGCTCGTTATACACTTCAGTATGACTGTTTTAGAGGTTTCTTCACCATGGTATGCATTCCATATTTTATTAGTTGGTACACGCTTGCGGCCAAGCCAGCGCCTTCCCTGTGGTGTTTGAGTCGCCCACAAGTGCATCTCACAATTCCTGGAGTACAGAAGTCAGACCTAGATACCAGGCCGTTCACCAAGGCATCTGACTCGTACACTATGCTACGAATGGCACGGCACGGCCGCTGGATAAAAACCACGCTCGTGCGTTGCTAATCGAGCGGCCGTGGGCACGGTAACCACGTACGCGTCCGCCGTTGAGCTTGCGCTCCAAGCTCTCGGAAGCATAGCGAAATAAGTAAAATAGCGTCTTTCATATTGTCCAGAATTCTACTGAGATCAAGAAAAGCTCACATACTAAGAATTGCAGCTGCTGCGAGACAGCGAGCACGCAAACAGGGGAAAGGTGTGGGTTGCTTAGAGATTCCCGAGGCAGGTATATTGTTGGGCCAGCGGCGAGGAAATTACTGGCCCGGAATAAGTGGGAACAGAAAATAATGCTCAGCATTAGCGGGTAGGACCACTAGTGCGATATTACCGGGCTTCCCATAGAGCAAGCGCCAGCTGACCCAGGCAGATAGGCAGCGCCGGCAACATTTGAACCGCCGCTGTCGCCATTCTGTTTGCGCTGCTTAAATCTTTATTCTTAGGCTTTTTAGGCAACATTTGCATAAGCCTTCAAGATTTACGACGAATTTGGGAGGTAGGAAGGTTTATGCGCTTTGCGTGGTGGAAACAAACAATGTGGAACGGCAGAAGGTTTCAGCGAGTTGGTATGTATTCATCATGAAAGCACGATGCGTACTTTATAGAGACGGAAGTTTAAGGAAATGCATCTAATTGTTGAAGCTTTTATATTGGCAGTAGAAATGCGCTTCTGAGCCAGCGTTAAATTGCAATGCATAAATGATAAAATTATTTCCCTCGTACTTACCTATCACTTGCACACGCAAGTGTAATTGATTTACGATGGTGTGCATGAGGTCAGACGTACAATCAGGACTGGACGTGAATAAAGGGACGGTCGGAGGTCTTGCACGCAAATGAGGCAGTTAAAGGGGATATGGGGTGCTATAATTTTGATGGAAGAGAAGCTCCGAGTTAAATTAGATATTAACAGAAATTAAGGCACATGAAAGAAAGTACGTAAGCAGCGAAAGTATTCAGAGTGTATAAAGAACGTTGACTGAAAACGGGGGAAGAGAACTAAAAGGCTTACCAGTAAGTACACAGCCAGTAATGAAATAGTTGGGGCAACAAAGAGCGTCAGCAAGAACAGAGATACGCAGAAATGGGATTGGATAGCAGCGATGAAGAAGTAACTGGCATTGAGCAACTACATAAAGGCAAAGACATAATCAAGAGAGAAAAAATCGCCAGATTCCATGCATTGTGGGAATCCGTGTAATGCGAAGAAGTCAGATAGAGAAAAATAAACTTTATTGAACGTCCAGGCTTTGTGAGCCAATGGTGGATGGCCTCCTCAGTCCAGGTGCCGTGTGAAGCAGTTATTGAGGAAATTTTCATTGGTGAATTGTTTGTCGCTCAGGCAATTGTTTGAGGTAATATTGTGTTGTGCCACGTGCATGAATGGGTGTACACCAAACGTGAGCTAACCATGAATGCCGGCAGAACGTGGCGACCGAATGGTGGCTCATGGTACGACCTAATGCTGGTACGCAGGTTCGTGCATAAGACAGACGTGTTTTATCGAAGAAAAATGCAGGCTACGATGCTCTCATCCGCGTACGATAGCGTCGTTTTTAGGGGCGAAGCTCCTCTTAGTCTAACCTTGTCCTGCGTCAGGCGTCAGGCGTAACCGGCGTGCCGGGAGGCACGCGCTCGCCTCGGCGCGTGCCTCCCGTGTCATATATATATATATATATATATATATATATATATATATATATATATATATATATATGCACTGGATCTTCACTTGTAATGAAGTGCCGGTGGGAGATTTCACTTGTGCATAATTGAACCATAAGGATTCGTAGCGTGCGCGTTAACTAAATTAATCCGGAACTCGGCACGATCTACGATGAACCTCCCGAGCTTCGGCCACTCATCATCATTCACTCCGTGGATATGCTGTAATTTTTTGACGTATTCTTACGGGATCGAGAAAATTGGACACAATCGTGGGAGAGCTACTAGAACACGTGTATCGTGTATTACGTTGCTATGACAGCGGTTAACATACATTGGACGCACAGTTGTCCTTACACCCCTTAACAAAAATACCATATATGGCGATATCAGGGATTGGGCATATGTGACTATATATGGCTCGTGTCCGTATGAGGTCGTATTTGCCCAGATTATGTAGAGGCCTGTGTAGCATTACAAGACCTACACAAAGAATGCCATGGACGACTTTGAGATGTATCGGGCAAATACGGCCACATGTGGACACGTGTCATATATAGCCACATATGCATATCTGGCCATATACGCATGTCTGGCTATATATGGCATGTGACCATATGTGGCCGCATTTGCCGAATACATATCAGAATCTTACATGGCATTCTTCGTGTAGTTGTTTCATTGCCACATATTCCTCTATCACTATTTGGGCAAATACGGCCGCATACGGACACGAGCCATATATAGCCACATATGCCCAATTCCTGATATCGCCATATATTGTGTTTAGGTGAGAATGGGGAAACGAGGAGGGGAATGCTACCAGCGCCGTTGCGATCGGGCCTTGCGTGCCTAGTGCAAGCTGCCCACAATTTTTGTGCTCTGTCTACGAAAGTTCGTTCTAAGTACCTTTGTAAAAACAGCACCCTTCTCACGAGCTTGTTTCTTTTCTCAGTGTTACCACTGATACAGTTGCTGATTTCGCCATTACTGGAGTATAAATGCAGGCGTGCGTTTTTTATTGCATAAATTACTTCGTGTTTTCGTACCTATCGTAGGTAGTATCCTCATTTGTGAGGCGGTAAGATATTACCCTTCGGGAGTAAGATGAGGCAGCCATACAGTGCATATATGCAATAAACTGTGTGAGAACGGTATTATGATGGCCGGAATGAAGCTCATCAGTTAGGCAGTACTGCATTTATAGGTCTCACCTTCCTGGAGAGGTCACCAGAAAAATACGCGAGGTACAAGAAATCTTTGATTCCTTGCGTGCCGAGTAATGCGGCCGACCATTACGTCTGTATTTATGGCATGCGGCCACCCGCGTCGCACGTGTTTGCCCATATGCACACACAGATAGTACGTGTACAGACAAACAGTCGTGTTTCGGAATAGCCATAAAAGCTGCTCAATTAGGTTGATGAATGGTCACGGCGCCTACGGGGATTTCATAATAATCCCGGGGGCACGTGCTCCCGTCGGGAGAACGCAAGGATGGCGTCGCCTGTTTGCACCCCTCAGTGTCCGTTGCTACGGCGGCAAAGATGTGTGCATAGCTAGGCGGAAGGGACCGGCCGGTATCAGATGACCCACGAGCAGTGTTTGACCAGTTGCGCGACACCCGGTAGCGTCCATAAAAAGCCAGTTCCACGCGGTGAAAACCGTTCGTAACAGCGAAGTTTTTGATGTATCGTTAACCATGGGGTAACTCAACGATATCAAATGGCTGGGCGTCAAGCCGTGCCTCAGGGGGTCGAACCCGTAACTTTGAGCTAAACATTTTCTAGAGATTATTGCACATTGGCCTTCACAATATCACTTTTATATAGCAGTGGCCTGAGCGTAAGATAGGTGGTGAGCAGCGAGCAATGGTGGATCGAGAACAAGAACGGGTCCGCTTTTTCGTCGGGTGCGAGATCCGTGCCATGGCACTGGCTCAACCTTGAACGCTTTCTTCAAGTCTTCTGGCTTCCCTTACAGAAAATAAATGCTCAATGCAGGGACATTGCCCAAGGACTTACAGTCAATTTTAAAGGTTGCGCGAATTTAGGGCTAAATGACACTGCTGTTGACCTAAGCGGTTTGCAGTATCAAGCTTCGGTGTTTGAGAAAAAATATAAAATGTCACGGACACACTGGAAAACGGAAGAGCGCAATTTGGTGGAGAACCAGAAAATCGGTGATATAAACCGGCCTTTTCCAGTACGTCGTACCGAAACGCCGGAACTTCCATTTTATTCGTAGACACTTTCAATAATTTGAGCTCACTCTGTAGATCCTGTTTGAAGATGTGGCGATTGGCAATGCACAGCTTCGCCCACTCGTCATGGTTCACTTCGAACGATCCACAGCTTTGCCCACTCGTCATGATTCACATCGTAGAGATGCGGGGAGTTTTTTTTTTTTTTTCACTGGCCAATGTTGCGACTGTGACTCGTCAATGCGAATGTTAGGATTTCTTATTCCCAGTTGTTCTCATCGATCTTCAAGATTCGCCAAGGCGAAATCCTTACGACGTATACCTTGCACACCTTAGTCTATCTTCATTCACATTAATCTACCCTGATTCATCCTAACTCAATTTAATTGGCATTAATCCAAGTACAGTCTTCGGTTAGAGACCTATCAAGTTTATTAGTTTGTATCCAGTAACGTTGTAGGTTCGAGTGAGAGAATATCGCGGGTCCGCGTAGCAGAAGGTCGAGCCTCGACTCCAATCAATATTAGGGTATTGAGTCATGGATGGAGCCGTAGAAAGTCGGAGTTCTTATCCTATGAAGGTCCTTTATTCCAATTGTGTAGTCTACAGTCTAAAACAATTTCCTCCCACGATGATCTATAGAAGAGCACGTTAGTGTGGTTAAAAGTGTTAAACGGAATTCTGAAACTTTCTGAAAACACCATTGTGTGATTACGAGGTAAGTCGCATTCGGAGAAATTATTTTCACAACCTGTAATTCATAATCCTTCTTAAATGTAACAAGGTTAAATTCCGAATTGAATCCGTGCCCTTTAGCCTAAGTCCCTAACGTATAATTGAAGGAGCTTGAAGAGTATTCTTAACCTATATCTTCAAGGCACACGCTTTGTCTACAACGTAATGTATGCTTCGAAGACATACGTTACGAACAGGCTGGCCAGAAAAGCACAGCCATATTGTGCTAGGTCAGAAAACACAACGACGATGATGTCCCGAAATTTCCTTCGCATTCAACGTAACGTTTTCCGATAAAAGCTAAACAAATGACGACTCTTCCATTTATTATCGCTTTGGCGTGTCGACTCTGCAGTCACTCGGCATTGACTCCGAGCCTGACGACCCATGTCGGGCCACTCTTTTTCTGTCTACTGCGAATCAAGCCGCCTTGACATTACTTACGCGTATACGGTTCCATTTTCTGCGGGCCGTCATATTTTCACACTCATCGAAAACGGGAAAACAGAGAGAAGTGTCCTTCGCGAGGAAACAAGCTATTGAACGGATGTCTGACCGGCCTGATGCGTGTACACGCCAGGAACGTCAATTTTACGATGCGCAAGAATACGTTGGAAGAGCCGCTTCGTTAGATGCAAAACCGTTTTTCTGCTCCCAGGGCACAAATGGCACAGAATCAACCCTGCCCGATCGGTGGATGATCGTTGACAAGGAGCGTGAACGCGAGACGATTCTACACTCTTACCACATCTTCGATTTGGTGCAGCTGGATACAGTGTGCCTAACAGCAGAACATATTGATGCCGTTGCACTGAGCATGCATCAAAAGGTTACATCGTGGCTCAACGGCTCGAAATTGGTAATAGCGGCACGATTTTATTGAACTTTGCTTTTTTACTGTGTGAGATTAACCTACGTACGTGAGCGTATGATATTTGTGGTGGCAGTTTTCAGACGTGCTGAGATTTCACTCTAGCGTTGATTTAGCACAAATCTGAATGCGCTGGCGCCTGCGGTGCATTCGCGAACGTTGTCGCAAAATCCTTTCTTGGGATGGGCCAAATAACAACTTAGGTAGGCAAACCATCTTAGTGGCTCTAGGAACCGAGCATGATGAGACCATACTCGAACACAACACCGGATTTCCAGGCACTGCGAGACGCATTAGGGGCCCACTCGTTCGTCGCGCTCAGAAGCCGCAGCACAGAGACAAAACTCCACGAGCACTATCCTCTTTGTTTGGCATCAGGAAAACCTTGCGGCCGAGATAATGGGGCCACCGAAAGCCTCGAGTAAATGTGTTTTCTTAGCGTACCCTGAGGCAACCATTAGGACTAGTCCCTGCTTCTTTCTGCGGTTCCTAGGTAAACTCCCGCGTTTCTTTTCTTCAGTCCCCGTACCTGTTTTGCGGTCTCTGTTTGCCACTGCTGCACCACGCCACGACAAGAAGCTTTTACGGCCGTCTTTCTTCAGAGTAAGGATTGAAGGAACTCTGAAAATCTCGTTCGTGTTGCCCTTGTTTCGAATCTACCTGGTGTGTGGCCTCCCGGCAGAATGACCTCAGGTGTTTACTGCGGCTTGATAAAGACACAGTCTAAAAAATATTTGTCTTTTTGTTCTTTGTGTGAAGTCTGAACTGCACTCGTAAGCTTATCTTCTGCACGAAATCAAGCTAATTTCATTAAACAGGTAGTGCGAAGACATAACACGGTCGCAGATGCGAGGTGATAACAGATTGGAAAACTGAAAATGCACGCACCGCATTCGAAGATCATGAACGAAACGCGGAGTTCAAGATTGCTTAAAATACGCCCTTGAAGGAGCGCGGTAATTCCAACAATGCATCAGTTGCTCCTCCTGCACCTTCCGTAACTTTCGCTGCATCGAGACGAAATTTTTTACCCCAGTTTAGCGTATCTTTAATACATTTATAGACTCTACAGCTTTAGTCCACGAGCGCACAGCGCTTCTGCCGGTATCTCGATGTGTCCTCCATCGGGATACAACATTCAAGTTTCAACTACTCGTGCAAGTCGGTTTGTCGTTTATTGAAAGAAACACTCTCCCGGGTTTCTGAACACCTTCAGACCAGCGCATTATGCACCACACTATGGCTCACGCATGCGCCGTCGATATTTTAACATCCCAGCAGCCTCGGGTTAAGACGAACCGAATGGTTTTGCAATAGTTTTGGAGTAATAAGAACAATGTATACATTAATAATTTGCATTTGTAGAAAAAGACAATGGCTTACCTTTCCTCACTGTGAAGTCATTTGCAAAAAAAAAAAAAAATGCGTTCAGTCATTCATACCTCTTTCTGTTTCTTTTTTCTTTTTTACTCTGAAAACCACTCAGATATTTTATCGCATGAATCAAGCTCACTGCGCTTGGAGCAAGTGACGCATATCGTAAGGGGCTCTATTAAAGAATGAGACTACCCCTACGCAGTAAATAAAACGGCAATGTTCGTTTTCATAAACCACGTCATGTTTCAGGACGGCTTCGAGATAACTTCCATAGATTGTCGCCACGAGCGTATTGCCAGGTCCTCATGCGTACAAAGCCCATTTTAGTCTGCAGGCGATCCAATCCACCTCGGCACGAGAAAAAGAAAAGAAACTGAGCCGACCACTAAATTTTTGCTTGTTCAACTCCGGATCGTAGCAGCAGAAGACTGTTAGCAGAAGGGAATCTTGTTATACTTTTTGAAACATGAGTTGATGGAGGCCGGTGCAACTTTGGGGGCCTCGCCGTATGTTAGCCCTGTCGGCCCTCCTACGCTGTGTCCTCTCATCGTAACGCGGTAGTATCGCTGCGAAATATGAACGAGGAAACCACGGCAGTGTACAGGGCGTACACTTCAGCCGCGCGCATCAATCTTTGTTTTGCTCTACACGAGGTTGTTGTGTGCCCGAAAATAGTAAATCGTAACGAAAGTCTGACGGAAAAAATGAAATACAAAGACGTTAGCGCTGAGGAAATAAAAGATTGTTCTGAGGAACATGCTGTAAGCTGATTCCAAGTCAATTTTTCACTATTACACACGTGGCTTCACAACGTGTTTATACCTGACAGCAGAGATTTCGAAAATAGAGCTTTTGCTGCTGTTATTGGATACCGCCTCCCTCAAAAATAGAAGAAAAAGAGAAAACAAGCAACGTATCTCTCCGTTTCTTTTTTTTAAATTTTCGTCGCGCTAGTACTGCGTTGAACGTGTTTGAGGAATCTATTTTTCAATTCTCTGGATTTTTATGATCATCGCCATTGCAAGCGTCGAGTAATTCGCTGACCAGTGCATAGCAGTTACAGTAGCTCATACTTATAAATGCTTCAACGCTTGTCCTCATGTTCCACACCGTTATTCCGACGAGCGCATGCTTCAAATACAAATCTCCTGCCATGTGTAAAAAATGTGGTGTATAATGTATTGCGAGCAGTGACCAAGAATGAAAGAAGCGAGCGAACGCTACACCGAATGACGCGATAAGTCAAGCTACACATACGCGAAATGTTACTTCAGAAATAATTTTTTCAGAAAACCATCTTTCGAATGAAAACTGCTCAGATGCCTGATGAAGTCGAAGCGTAGCCGAAACGTTGGCTCCAGCGAAAATTCCCTCTTCTCCGTAGTATTTAGCGGTCTCTTAATAAAATATGTGTTGACGAAAAAATTTCTCAGGTAATCTTTCAACAAGGGAATTGCTTATATGATCGGTAGTGAATGCGCGCAATGGTAAATAAGAGAGCGGAGCACAGTTTTTAACTGAGGTAACACAGAGGAATCGGCGGGTGACAGGTATCTTTTTTCTCATTACTCTTTTTATGGGGGAAGGAAAGGTGGAAAGGGAAAGCTATGGTGTATGTTCAACAAAAGAAACAGTGTGCGTAATTGTCAAATTAGACAGTAGCATGACTTCTTTAGGTTGTTCTTCACTCCTTCACTGCTAAGGGACAACAAAACCACGCTTCAAGTGAGTGCGCCCCTACATTTACATTTACTGGTTGCCGTACATGTAGTTTACGCACGATAGTTTCATTTTACATGGTGCGAAGATATGATGTGAAGGTTGTCTTCACACCATTTTTTACTCCAGAAACGTGGAGTGAAGATTTTCTTATCTTATTCAAAACGGATTGTCTTAACTAAAACGCATTTGGGGAAAATCCGAAATTGCGTGCACGTGTAACAATTCAAGTGTCGCACCCAGTCGCAGGAAAGGTGAGGCTCCGAAATGACTCGATGTCGGTCATTGCGAGTCGGCGTCAGTCCGATGTTCGCGGAAACTGACACAACTGTACGTTCTTGTCCCCGATGTATCAATCATGGATTCATATATCTCTGAAAGAAATGTGTATATTTACCCGTTCTATCGTTCTTCGTTGTTTGTACGTCGGCTTGTAACAAGTGTTTCGCACATTGTACACATGACAGAAAAATCAAATTGGGAGCGTACGCACATCAAAGAAAAAAAAGCGAGTTGCAACTTGTGTACAATTTGCTTTGTCGAGGGGTGACACCTCTATAAAGGCGAGCCACTGTGACTTTCACGTGTGGGCCAGTAAACTCCAGTACCGTGGGGATGGCTATAAACTCAACACTCCAGTGAACTCAAGAAAGCAAATAAATGTTCCTCAGTCACATATATCGTAGTACTAGTCAGAAATAAAACCAGAAAAGGTGGGTGCGTTTCCTTCTCTCTCTTTATGTGTGTGTGTGAGAGAGAGAGAAGAGCCAATGCCACGCATGCAGCTGGTGAAAAAAATTCACAGCATATCCACGGAGTGAATGATGATGAGTGGGCGAAGCTCCGGACGTTCATCGTAGATCGTGCCGAGTTCCGGATTAATTTAGTTAACGCGCACGCTACGAATCCTTATGGTTTAACTACGCACAAGTGAAATCTCCCACCGGCACTTAATTGCAAGTCAAGATCCAGTATATATATATATATATATATATATATATATATATATATATATATATATATATATATATATATGGGTGACCGGTGAACGGTTCTCCAGCGCGAGCAGTCGGTATTTTTCAATCAAGAAACTCGCTAGAAGACGCTGCCTGCGCCAATGTTGTCTCTCGCGGGTGAGGGCGCGTTCTCCTTGTTTGCGAGCTGGTACAGCGTTCATCGAAGAAAGAGAGTTTCCATAGTCAACGCGCGCCTTTCGCTCTCTCGCTCTCACAAGACAGCAGATGGAAGCGTGAGAGAGCTCGCGCGCCGGGAGGCACGCGCCGAGGGCGAGCGCGAGCCTCCCGGCGGCGTGAGGTGGCTACATACATACATACATACTACTACTACTACTACTACTACTACTACTACTACTACTACTACTACTACTACTCCTACTACTACTACTACTACTACTACAGAGGAGGGAACGACCCACACCCTATGGAGCTTCGCCCCTAATAAAGCAGCTTTGTGGAACAACGCTAAAGCTCGCGTCAGCAAGAAGAATGGCGACTTTCGCCAAACTACCACTTCCCCAGCGTCCTCCACACACACACACACACACACACACACACACACACACACACACACACACACACACACACACACACACACACACACACACACACACACACACACACACACACACACACACGGGATATCGTAAGCGAATGAAGATCATGAAGACGAAGTAATGTGTAAACGTTCCATTTCTTCTCGTCAATGAGGCGACCTACCTTATGAATGCCGCCCGCGTTTGATTTATTTCTAATGGTTATGCAATGCTCCGTTCCAACTTCAGCTGTACTGATCAATGCCCCCAAAATGCTGAAAATGTGGAAAGAGAATCCTTCAATAAAACACGACTTTTCGTAGAAAGTATTCACCTTCTGATTACTTTTATTTCGTGGATACATCTGAATTGCATTGTCACGAGCATTGGGGCGTACAACGTAGTTTTAATCGAGCGGAACGCTATTTCCACAGATTGTCATTGTCTGACATTACCTAGTGTTATTTCTCTCTAGTGACTGAACCAGTCTGAGATCGCAAAAGTGGTGCCATTGTGTTACACCGTGTCATAAAACACTCGACAGGACCCCGACATAACTAACTCAGCTCTGATGTCCCCGTATGAATGGAAAGAAATGGACAGGTAGTGGCAGCTCTGGGATTTCGTGTTTCTCCCTTTTACTTGTCTGCTCGCGTGGAAGCAATTAGAAACACATGCGTTGAGGTATGGGTAATGTAATTGTCAAGTGCACTCTGACGGGCAAATTACGGCGGCTCACCTGCTGTGAGCCGATGTTCTCTTAATGACCCGTGATGCCACAAATAAAAAAAGGGGGCACAAAATGTGGTACTCGTGAGACTCCCTGTCCTTTTCTTTATCTGTTTCGATGATTTGAGGCCTGCTCGTGTGCAGAACACCTTATAACTTGCAATGAACAGGTCGGTGTAAAGTGTCGGGACCGTTTCACCATTAAATTCGGTGCAAGTTTTCCAGATTCCTTACTCGAGCAGGATACTATGGGTTAAAGTGCTCATATATTTACCTTGTGATTACCTTGACATCCTTGAAGTTGAATCGTCGTAAAGTTTGAAAGAGGGGCAAACCACGCAAGAAGCCATAGTCGGCACTGAACTGACTAAAGCCAAGTAATGCTACATTTATTGTTCTCGAGTCCCTGTTATCTTTCAGCCATACCCTCTCCCCGTGTAAATCTTTGATTACAGAAGCACCTAGATCTGTCTACGTGTGCTTTCTTTTTTATCGCAGCGTCTGGCACTCGGATCCACACGATTATAATTTGATCTCAACTAATTGTAGCGGGCGCTCAGTCCACATGACCCTCTTCACTGCCTCATAAGGCCGTGCCGCACTCCCTATACTTTTTACCTTTCTTCCGACCCAACCCCTCTGGCCTCAGGATATTGTAGCGAAAACATAGGCGTTTCGCTGTGTCGACGTGAACAGGCAAACCGCGTAGCGCGCCTCAGACTGAACGCATGTGCGGAACCGTTTAGTAAACACTCTGGCCAATTTGCGGACCTCAGCGCCCCGACCAGCCTTAAAGGTTATTATATTTTTTTTTGCCCGAAACAACCTAATAGAGCATCAGAAGCAAAATCAGTACCGTGGTCACGCTTCTTCTATAACGCGGGGTGACTCACCCCACCCCGTATCCCATTTCAGCGGGCGTATTACGTTCTTCACTCAGGTATACGCTAGCCGCACGTGACTCTAGGAACAGAACTCAAGTGGCGCGCAAGATCGCTTCGAGGGCCACGCAATCTTCAGGAGTGCGTTCATCTATCAAACACGTGCTCCTTTCTGGCAGCGCTTCAGCCTCACCCACCACTCCCAAAGTCCCACTTTGTATATATGTTTACGGCCTTCCCTACCGTACTGCTCCGTCTTCATCAGACTGCACACCGTCTGTGTGTGGTGTTCTGCGGGTCAGAGGTATCAGACCTCTGAACGTATATGAATGTAGCGGATCGTTTCGAGGGGTCCATCCCTCGAATAGCTGGGTTTTCACGATGTTTTCTATACGTTTCGGCACCACTTTCAGCTTAGTATGTCTCTAAAATCAGGTGATGAACTTCGTGACATCTGAAAGAGTCGCGTATAACCAAGCAGGCTGTAATGGAAGCTGTAATGAGGCAACTCAAACAATTCCTGAATTTTGTAGAGAAGGTGCTAATTTTGATGAATATTCTGTGAGATGGCGGCGCGAGCAGGGTCCGCTTGTTAAAGGCAAATATTATACGTCCTCCAACTTTTGTAAACTTGCTATTAAGGCGCCAGTTAGAATCTGCAGCTCTATCTTACATTTTTGTGTTTTCATACAGGGATATGTGTTGCGCAATTCTTGGGACTGTCAAAACAAGGGCTGTTGGTCTTGTAAGAATGATCGTATGGCGAAGGGCACAATCAAGAAGTACCAACTCCAATGGATCACGCTGGCAATGCGGCAAAAAAAATGAAATCGATGAAAACACAAGTCCAATTAGTGTAATAACACATTTATCAATTTGTGTAATATTATTCCGCAACCTTGTGCTGGTGCTGCCCATGGAGCAAAATTGTGCGAACGGGCGAGCTGTGGACGCGCCTTTCTCTAGGCGTACCATATGGTCTGCTTGGTATTTTCCCACAGCTTCATAACTACGCAAAATTCATTTTGGGAGCAGTGGCACCGTATTTTAGGTAAAAAACAAAACAACAATGCTTTTGTTTATTATGGATATTTTTGTTTATTATGTATATTTTAGTATATTTTTGTCACCGTAGGAAGCTTACAGACTGGATAATGTTACATAAGCAACCACCTGCGAACGTTTCCTCAAATAATGTGGACGACAAAAGCAGCCTGCGAAGTGCGCCACGCCTCGGTCAGAAATTCTCAAACTCCATTTTCCCTAAAAACACCTCATATTTGAGAGCATACACGCACGCAGTCTTCAGTTTGAATGCCTCAATTTTTCTCATTGGAAATATGGGGCTACCTTGCAGAAATAAAGTTTTCTCATTCATTCATTCATTCTCGTTAGTAATAGGAACCTACAATTTTATGTGCATATTTTGACCTTTTCTTTCTTTGTTGAGTCCCTTGTCAGAACTTCCTTTGCATCAGTCTGTAATGAATTCTTCGTGATCCTTTTGAGAACGTCCACTACAGTCCCCATTATGAGTATCACGGAGGTAATATTGAAGCCAGTATGAAAAGTGGAGCGGTCCACTCGTTACTAAGGCGAGTAAAACATAATTCTAAGTTCTCTTTTAATACACAAAGATCTTGACTCTCCTCGATCCCTGCCCGTCGAAATTGCTACATATTGAAAACCTAGCCCTATCCACCAGCGTTCTGTAAACACTCGATTTGCAGTGCTTCACCCCCATTTGAATGGGACATAATTAGCGCAAAAACACACAAACTAAAGACAGGAGATAGACATGCACGCCACCCTCATTACTTTCCTTTATCTAAATCGTTAGGCAGCAATACAAGTTGGCTAGCATGTGATTGCCGAAGAGTTCTAGTAGCTAGTTAGCTGCTGCTGACATTAATCCGCTTGGCAATTTGAAAGTTCCCACGTTTGATACCGCGGGTAGGTATATACTTCTTCTGGAGAGAACGTTCATGTGAACAGCGATTGTGCCTGCTTTATAACAATAATTAATTAGCTTTTTCGAGTAGACGGCACCGACATGCTTTATAATTCCAAACTTTTTCATCGTAATCCTCTCGTTCTACCGTAAATAATTGCTTGGCAGCAAGCTCTTTCTGGCATGCGTGTAATCAAACACGTAGCAGACCAAAAATGACGCGCGAGGTGATATGAAAAGCGCAAAAATCTTTCAGATAGCTCGGCATGGTCAGCCGGCCTCTCGGCTTTTTCGCCAGCACCAGGCTTGTTCTTAAATCAGCAACAGCGACTAGCTGAACGCTTTATTACGCACTGGCACACAGTTTCAAAGCTTTCAACTAGGAAACATAGTGCTACATTTGTAGATCGAAAACATGCAGTGCAGCGATGAGGGAAGAGGAGCTACGATAGGGTTGTGCGTATCTGCTTATGGGATACGCAATCGACAAATCGAAGTGGACCTTAACCTGAGGCAATTCGTGCTTCCGTGAGGCACCCTGCCTGGATTCTTTTCGATTTCATCACCAGCTTCACTCTTCGGGAGACCCACGCAACATTCAATTTCTTTCCGAGTGTACAACGTGGCGCACTTACACCCCCTCCTGCTCTTACAAGTTGTCCCCATACATCTCACTGCTCGTAAGATTTTGAACAAAAATGTGTTAGACCTTCGTAAGTATACTACGACAACGAGGAACGAATTTGTACCTACTCCCCCCCCCCCCCCCCCACACACACACACACCTTGATTATATCGACCAGTTCTTAAGACACTACGTGTACACTGAGAAAAAGGAGAATTGTCTTGTTATGCAAGGTGTCTTACGGCGTGATATTCGCAGCACACGAAAAGACATCTCAGCGCGGTGCGCCTCATTTCATTGACAAAGCACTTTAAACGGGCCATGTTCTGCATGCTGGATGTCACGAGCAAATGATATAGGAAAGAAAAAATCTGCAGCCCTGTCTTCGTTCACAAAATGGCAAAGGGAATATCGAAGCTTACCGTGTCCGTGCCTGACCTGCGACGCTTCATGCTTTTCATCATTCTCATCTTCTAACTTTAACATAGACACTGAATTTCTTGTTGGCTTCCTAGAGCTCGTCTAGGTGTGTTTGAAATAATTGCTCGCGCTGATTTCTTCAGTGAGTGCTATGCTTTTTTTATTGTCCTTAACATTCATCCACTCTTGAAGCAGAAGTTTGGTAGTAATGCCGGTACACAGCGATAACTATATGCCACCGCAGTTAGCTAAGTGCTCGCTACATGAGGGAAGTTACAGAAAGGCCTTTGGGAACTACATTTCTGAAAAAAAAATTTAGAAGCTTGTAAGAAATTTCCATGCGAATAATACGCAAAATGCATCAGTACCCTCTCTTCGTGTAAAGTATTTTAATATGCAACAAAACGTTTTAGTATACCGCAAGACTCAATAATTGGCATGAGCGCAAGGCGACTAACCCGATCCCAGCACTATAGCCCTAAGTGCATGAAACCAGACTGTGCATACATGTCTTGCTCCATTCGAATCCAGCTAGCAGGAAGAAATAAGTCCATGGCACAGCAAAACATTTCAAAAGAAGCATTGACGATGCTTCAGTTGACAGTAGGCATCAATGTTTTGCCGAAGGCACCGCGGTAACAGATGCTCCGCTCCGCCCTTCTGAGGAAAATGATCGACTTTCTGCTGAGAGGTACGGTTGTCTATGAAAACGGTTGCAACGCCTAATGTTGCAAGCGCTGGAGCGGGCAGCGACCGAGACATCGAAGTCTTCGAACAATGGCCTAACGCCAGCCCGCATACTTACTTTTTTTCCTCTTCCCCTTCTCCCGTTTCTGCCTTGTCTTTTTGCACAATGGCCCTGGAAGCGCTTTGACAGCTGCTAATAATTTATGTTTGAAGTATTTTCAGACGTTCTCTGCCGTAATGAGCCATTCGAGCAACACAATCACTGCCGCCTAACGGATCGCTGCCGGAATGGCGTGAGCGATCGAAGAAAGAGCGGCAAGCGAGAGATATATTGCGAAGACGCCTCATTGCTTCCTTTGTGCTGGTCATAATGTCTTTCGAGCGGCATTTCATTTCCGTTACTCCTTCTTCCCAGTCGAGCCTGGAATCATCTTTCTTTTTTTTTGTAATGTTGCGCGTGTTTGTTTTCGTTTTGTTTTACGTTTTTATTTGGTTCGTCTCGTAGAAGCTATTGCGTCACTATTCTCGTCATATTTTTCATAGGATAGTACGATTTAATACCAATGATCACGTTAACCTTTAAGTACTACATAACACTTTAATCGGTTTTTTTTTCTTCTTTTTGTTGAAGAAGCGGTGTTGCTGAGCCTTTCCCTGTGTTGTTGAGCCTTTCCCTTTCCCTGCGGTGTGGTTGAGCCTTTCTACTCTAATAAACAACCACTTGCTACGGGTTGGGGCTATAAGCACACAAGGCAAGGTTCCTGGCACCGGCGCTGCGGTACAGCGCTTCTTATGCTTAACATGTGGCCAGTTACCGCATTCGTTCAACCGTGGAAACCTCAATCAGCATGAAAAATTGAGTGAGAGAGCTCAAGTCGTTGCAAATAGACCTGCTGCTGTATAGCGAGCTTCATGTACTGTTCCGTGCGAGCTGGCAGCGCTTCGCGTATGGGTGGAGAGGTGGTCGAAATAATGGGAATGCACGAAACTATAAAAGCTGGGAGGCTGGTCGCCTACACTTTTGCACAGGTGCATTCTATTTGAATACGCCAGCGTAGAACTGCAAGAATGGGTTGATGGCAACTGCGTGCGTTATATGAAGCCAGGATACATAGATATATTTCTGAGCATTCGGTCTCGTTCAGAAACTATTGCTTCCACTGTATTTATTGTCTCAGGAAATGTAACCGCGGTTTTCAATGCAAAATGTGATGCGCCAAATGCATTTGAAAGCCGCACAGGCTAGCCCACCTTGATGCTGGAAGCAATCTTGCTAAATATCTCAAGGCAGCGAAGAGAGATGAACGAAAAGCTTTCTGAATTGGGCCCCATGTGTACCGATATTTGTGCGCCAGTTTATTTACCTGGCTACCTTCGTACTCATGGCTTGTTACTGTTACTTAATGCAGCTAAGATAAAATACACTCGATAATAGAGCAGGCGTATCCTTTTTCGTGCATAACAGATGGGAAAGAAACAAAATGCATCGTATACAAAATTCCGGAGATATTGTCGAGGAAAACCGAATTGCAAAGCGTATAAAATTTACACTTGGGGGTATTACACCTTATGGTACAAGAATTCGATCACCCATCTATATATCACAAGTAGTATAGAAAAATAAGCACTAATATGGATGGTAACTTGCTGACCATATATTGTGCCACTACATGTCGATGATCGATGGGCACAAAAATTTCGACTTTTAGTGAGTGGAACACTCGGCCACTGCTATTTTTAAACAGCCACTTTATGTACTAAATCTGAAACGCCTTACGGTAGTAAAATTTTCTCAGCTGTAGTTGTTCAACTAAAATAGAAAACCAACGTGAGTATACTTAGATTCGGCAAATGAGTTCTGCGAAAACGCGCAAGGTGGAGTAATGCTTATGAAAGGAAAAAAAAAAAAGAAAATTCACAGCATATCCACGGAGTGAATGATGATGAGTGTCCGAAGCTCCGGATGTTCATCGTAGATCGTGCCGAGCTCCGGATTAATTTAGTTAACGCGCACGCTACGAATCCTTATGGTTCAACTACGCACAAGTGAAATCTCCCACCGGCACTTCTCCCACCGGCATATATATATATATATATATATATATATATATATATATATATATATATATATATATATATATATATATATATATATATATATATATATATATGGGTGCCCGGTGAACGCTTCTCCAGCGCGAGCAGTCAGTATTTTTCAATCAGGAAACTCGCTAGAAGACGCTGCCTGCGTCAAGCTTGTCTCTCGCGGGTGAGGGCGCGTTCTCCTTCTTTGCGAGTTGGTAGCGCGTTCATCGAAGAAAGAGCGTTTCCATAGTCAACGCGCGCCTTTCGCTCTCTCTGTCTCTCTCTCTCGTCCGCCGCGGTGGTGTAGTGGTTACGGTACTCGGCTGCCACCCAAAATACGCGGGTTCGATCCCGGCCGCGGCGGTCGCATTTTCGATGGAGGCGAAATTGCCAGAGGCCCGTGTACTGTGCGTTGTCAGTGCACGTTAAAGAACCCCAGGTGGTCTGAATTTCCGGAGCCCTCCACTACGGCCTTTCTCTCCTCTCTATCTCTTTCACTCCCTTTCCCCCTCCCCCACGGACGCTTAGCCGTGCTCCCTACATGGGCTGCAGAAATTAGCGTCCTTTCCTAACCGAACCACAATCATCATCATCATCTTCTCTCTCTCTCTCTCACAAGACAGCAGATGGAAGAGTGAGAGAGCTCGCGCGCAGGGAGGCACGCGCCGAGGGCGCGCCTCCCACACGCGCCCTCCTAGTAGCGCGTTCCTAGTAGGTAACGCGCTACTACAACGGACGGACAGACCCAAACCTTAAGGAGCTTCGCCCTAAAACTGGTATCCAGCAGATTGCTGCACAAAGCTACAAGAAATCCGAACGGATATCTCAGAAATGAAAGCTCCCTAATAGCAAAAAAAAAAAAAAAGTCATCCATTTCCGCGGTTCGAACATATTGCACCAACTTAAGCAAAAATATGCATGTGATGTCTAAAAAGGCGTTTTTTGTCCGGAGGACGAGACAGTGAATGTGACTGCAATTAAAATGGAATATTATTTGGATATACGAGCAGTACCTTAATGGACATGACGTGTGGTAGAAGGCATGAGCTTGCTGAGTAACAGTTGCGCAAATGCGAAAGGTGACCCATTTTCTAAGAAGAAACAGATCCGATTACTACAACAAGCCGTGCGTGCAGCAATGTTGCTGATGACAAACGTATCCCATCATCAGGTCGTGAGGGCTATTTATGTTCCGCGCTGTCTCTACGGTCACCAATGCATATGCACCACGCCCTGGAAAATGAAATGTATGCAAGTGAAACACACTACAACTGTGAGCAAGCTGTCCGTATTGGGATGCCCTCTCAGAGAGCGCACAAGTCATGGTTACGTTTTCGTGCTTGTAGCATGCGTGCTCCATGAGTATATAGGAGAGGTGACTTTATTCGTGTGTCTACAAGCTTCTGCCAAAGCCATTGAGGTCCGGCAGGGGCGAACATAAATCAGGGGCTCCTGTTTTAGCTGTACGTGATTCCAGCGGCGGCTTTGGCTTGGAACGTGGACGTGATTCCCTGACACATTATTACACGGAAGTATCCAGCTTGCCTTCTCCAGTTCTCTGCAATACAATGTTTCTTATGACACACTGGTTTAACAGAAAGCCCCCTGTGTCCTTTTTTGTTAGTTTGTGCTCGTTGTGCTGCTTTTGCGTTCATGCTACGAACAAACGATTCATAATGCGCGCAGACAGACCATTCTGAAGAGACATAACAGAAACCATAACATAAAATGATGAATAGGCGTATTTAGCTCTGTTGGCTCGCTAATGCCTGCTCCTTTCATACGCCCTGCATGGGACAAGCGCACTTATGTTGGTTTGTTAACGGGTGGCACCGTTATCACTTTTTTGTGACGCACAGCAGAGGCCGTGCTTATCTTACATGCTGCTTCGGGAATGATGTAGACCGTTCTAGAATCATTGCATGCCCGACGCGCACATTTGAGTGCCATCTTGAGCCTCACCGATAATAGCAGAAGGCGTTATGACGAATGTATAAAAGTTTAAGAATTCCACGATTGGTCAGTTTTCTCGACAACCGACACCTGTTCACGCCCTTATCGTTTCGACCTATTCGCCTTTTTTTTTTCTGGGTACAATTTCGGTCAATGAACAGTTCGATTGACATCGCCTTGAGTTCTGCTGCGTCCTTCGTCGTTACACGACCGCATGACAGATGCTTCGTTCAGTGGAGCTTTTGACTGGTACTAGGTCATAGCGCGCAAGCTGCAAACGCACGTGGGTCTTTCTCAAATCTCGCGCACCTTTTTAGAAGCATAAAAAAAAAACAACTAGAACGACTGCACCTATTAGCAAGCAAATACTTTATGTGCTCAGTAATAAAAATGCTAACACCTTCTCCAATAAACTTTTTGCGTTTAAAGCGGGAACTTAAGTGTCGGTGCGTAATAATTGTTAATTAGCTGACCCATTTTCGCGAGTTAATTGAAATGCTATGCGTGATAGCGCGAGCAGGATCTTTGCGCGCAGAAATATAGAAGCTGTGTTATAATTACACGTAGCAATAAATCATGTAATCACATAAGAAAACTTAACACGTTATCGCGAGATGATGGCCATGCGACTAAGATTGCTTTTGGCCTTAAGTGTATAAGAAAGACTCGGCATTGCGACGTTAAGTGCAGGCGTCTTGCAAACATTTTTTACTCACCAGCGAAAGCACAAAGGGAACAAGCGAGGCAAAATGTGCAAATAATAAAAAGTTGCTAAGTTGATTCAAAACTCATAGAAGGAAAGTAATAACTAACATTGCATATTTTTTAAGTGAGGGTGAATGCTCTAATAGTTATGATTACTCATATCTGAAGGTGCACGCTGAAGCTGAAATTACAGCCAAGCCTCGAGTTGCGACAAAAGAAGAGACAGGCAGATTGCTTGGAAGCGCACATTCAGTTGCAAGGCTGTAAAATATGTCGATTATTTAAGTTGCAGTTCTTGACTTTATTTTATGTATCATCAAGTTTTTCTAATCGATAATCAGTTTTGAATAGGCGTTTGTGTTCTAGACTCCTCGGGCCGGTTTCACAAAATTTCTCTTTCGGAAGTGCCTTTTCCACTGGCCAGCCGGCTTCCCTAATGATATGTCCAGCACTAGGATTGGCTGAAATTTCCTCTTACGAACATCTTTTTTTATAAGGCGTTTATGTGAATGCGGGCGCTTGTGCTTGATGTCTCATACTTTGTTTCATTTTACTCAGCAGTCAATTGTGAAATTATCCTGAAATTGAGCCTTTTAAGATCGCCAAAGTAGATTGAAAGACAATTACCTAGACGGTGTGTTCCAGAATAGTGAGATCACTAGTACGTCTTAAAATACTTCAGTTTAAATGTTCTAAATTCTATTCATTTACGTTTATATTTAACGCAAACAATATGATTGTTTTCTCAGACATGGACGTATCGTGTAGCAGGAATGCGTACGCCACAGGTACTGTTAAAGCAGTCAAACTCCTGCCAACAAACGAGAACGTTGTCTGGACAACCTCCACGTTGCAAAAACCTTGTGTCTGCCCTGGGAGAGTGTTTTGCGTGAAAGCGCCTTGCGTGCACTGGTGCAGCCACATAGGAAATTTTGCCGCGGCTGCTTTTTACTATACGGTAAAAAAACAATCAAAGCATTACCAGGGCGTTCAGCCCAGCATTAGCGACAGCCTGCTCTATTTTAAGCACGCATAATGGTTTCGTGGAGTTGTCTTGACGCTGCGACACACTCACAACAAAAGGGCTTTATTGATCTGTGAGAGACATGTTCGCTTAATAACAATAATAGTTAGACGTGGGACGGAGAAGGCCAACTGATAAAAATAGCTCGATAGAGTAGTCGTGTCCGCAGTCGGTTCTCCCTCTGCCCTTTGAAAGGTTCGATTTGGCTTCCGAGGCCGTTGGAAAATCATACCCCGTACATTAGAAAATAGCCATTTCGACTAGAACCGATCCAAGTAAAAGAGGAGCAATTTGCATAAAATATTCAGAACTCTGGTTGCAGCACCGACTGCTCGGACTCGCAGCACGAGCTTAACTTGTTAACACTCTCTTCTCCGCTCTGCCAATGTGCTCGCATGTAGTTGTCCGTGCGACTAAACACGATACGCGCGTAGCGGTATCGCGTAGATCAACATGTCAAAATTTTCAAATATTCTGCATGAGAAGGCGTATTTTAGCTCATCCTCTTGTTCGAATGTTGCAACTACGCTTGCGGGTCGCGTTCCGCTGTGCAATTTAGCACCGTTGTTATTCCCTTATTAGAAACTTGTCATCGTACACATACAAAATGGCATACTCAGTGCGCGAATTTGAATCTAAGGAACTAGAATATAGACAAGAGGTACAGGGAGAGCACTACAGCACAGTTGTGTTGCTACTATTTGTGCGTGCGAAAATTTGTGTTTACAATACAGGCCCCGCTCTATAAAAGGTATGTTGCCCCATTCCCCAGGCCACCCCAAGATAGTGAAGTCCGGCATAGCGTACGCTGCTCTGCGAGATGTGGTTCAAAAAACGTGCGCCCATTCGTTAAACTAAAGCTTTCAAAGCCAAGTTGAGAGGCTAAAGGCGGCCGCATACCCGGACTCGGAAATTCTGAGGGCCTGTCAAAACCTAATCCACTTGGTCAAAGGAGTTGAACCGACGCCTAAGCAAAAACGGCGTGTGCACAATGAAGAGGCCAGTGGTAGTTCCCTACTTACACAAGTTTTCTGGTTGTCTAAGGAATGCGGGCAGTAGATATGGGGTACGTGTTGTTTTATGCTCTCCCAACAAGCTGTCCCCGATCTGCTCCCGTGTACATAAAAGTATGTCTGGGTTACGCAAGACGTGTTCTTTTTGTCCGCAAAAGAAAAAAAAATAATAGGTATGCGTGTTGCAAATTATCTGTTGTCTATAGGGCGCCACTGGCATGAGGAAGAGCTTATATTGGACAAAGCGGACGTTGTAGCAACGTTAGAATAAAAGAAGACTTGACATCGTCAACGGCCATGGGCAATTTGCACTTGCCTGCTCATTGTAAGGAATGTGGCAGTCAGCCGGTGGCTGAGGAAACCATGTGTTTGTTTAGAGATCCGAACAAGTGCAATAGGCAAGTAGGGAAGTAATGGAAGAATTTTACGATGAAAGAGAGGGGGAGAAGTACATGAGCAAAGCATCGGTGGCACTGAGTCATAAGGGGTTTCGTTACATGGATTTCGGCCTGTCACGTTGAACTGTATAGCAGTCTGTGGCGTAATGTATGCATTTGTTTTTTGTTGACATTCTTTTCCGTATGTCTCGCTGTCTCGCCCTTTTATGTCATTGTGTTTTTGACACACGCGTCTCTCTTCGACGTGATTTAGTGATTCTATGACCTTGGTAACTCTTCTGCGCAGATGTTATGGTTATCCCGTGTAACTTGTTCGGGGCTATACATGTGTTTTCCATGTGTCTTCGAATAAGCTTTTAGTTGCGAGTCGGCTCTCTGCTTGTCTTCGTCTTTTTTCGCCGCTGTTCTTGCAAAATGAATTCCCACCAACTAGCCCAAGTATCTTTTCTAGCTGTATTGCCTAATAAAACGCGCTTTATGCTGGTTGGACAGTGTCGCGTTTCAGACGCATTAAAGTTCTTTACACTATATAAAGAAAGGAGACAATGAAAAAAATTACGTTTGCTTAATCGGCGACTCTATTTAGCGCGCATGGTATATAACATGGGGAGGCCTTATCAGTGTAATTCAGGCTTCGACATCATCGAGCGTGTTCATGGGTTGAAATGTCACAGGCACTGACGCCGTATCGAGCGTACGCGTACTCGTACATAGCCACGTGTGCTAGCATTTCATAGACAGAAACTCTAGGGTACGTCGAACGTGCACTATAAGAATAGTTTTCAATATGCGAGCTCATGCGACCAAGCGACTTCGCAAACGAGTTCTAAAAGAGTGGTAAGGTTCTGCCGTCCATCAACGAGTTACGGTAAAAATAGATGATTAGAAGGTTAACCCAATCGATGTCTCTGTGCTCCCCATATAGCTCTTTGTATATGAGCTCGTGCGAGACGGCGACATTGTGAATGACATTAAAACAGTGGTGCTATCGCAGAGATCACTAACATACACCTGCTAGAAGGGATGATGAGCTGTCTAACGCAATTGATGTCTATGCTGATACGATAGGAATCAGTGCATGAGCACGTGCGGACTTTTAAGCCATAAGTGGATTGTGAACAATGCTATAACCCTGGAACACGATCGGAGTTTCTGCGAGAACACAATATGAGCTGTCTAGGTCGATCAATGTTAGCACAGTACATAGGCGCGGCACATAATCCTGGCTTCCTACCTCGATTGCACCATGGCAGCACGTCCCACTCCGACAGTTTGCGATATATTGCCGATAGTAGGTTAGTGAATGTTGCATATTGAACATTGTGAGTTGCATATTGAACATTATGGAGTTATTCCTTAGAGGCATACATGTTGAACCAGTTTGGCTTCTTTATTGAGCTAAGTATCAGGTCCCGGTGCCTAAAAGTTTTGGTTGGCCAATATTGAAATGTGCGAACAAGGTTATTCGTTTGGAGCTTAGAAAATATTGAAGTGGCTGGCCTTCCTTGCAATATTAATCTTTTTCTTAACCTGTTAATATGTTGTAATTTTTTGCTACCTGCAGCAGATTGTGCAATGCTTAAGCTATTTCTGGGCCTCAGGAGTCTCCGATTGCTTTAACTAAGAACATAAGCTGATGTGATACGTGTGCTCTATGTAGTAGCGCGCCCTATATGTGTATATAGTATTGCACACTTCCCACGAAATTCTTGGAATGAGGTAAGTTTTATTCATACAAAAATAACATTACGATACCGAAGAGCACGGTATATCACTGCATTTCTTCATGTTACAAGCTCGTTACTATCAATCATGTGTCATTATTCTATAAATATGTACTTCGATTTCAGCTAAGTAGAATCTTCAGCTGAACTACGGGAAATACACGGTGGTATAGTGGCTATGGCGCCTGGCTATACTGATCGGAAGGTCGCCGGATCGAATTCTGGCCATGGCGGCTGCATTTCGATGGAGGCGAAATGTTGAGACCCGTGTACAGCGCGATGTCATGCACATTGAAGAGCCCCAGCTGGTTGAAATTTCCGGAGTCCTCCACTACAGCGCCTCTCATGATCATATGATAGGTTTGGGAAGGGAAACCCCACGAATCGATCAAGTCGAAGCACGGGTAATGCACGAGACTTTCGCCTCCTACTCAAATGAAATTCTGCCTCTCTAAAAACAACGAGTCGACTGAATAAAAGTGGGCACAGGTGAAACTTCAGAGAAATCTTGTCTGGAAGCTTGTCCGTTTAACACCAGTAGTGTCAAGTTGCTTTTATAATTTAATATATTGGTTGCACCACGGGTCGGGATCACATTATCTGGGATTGTGAACATTACGCTGACTCCTGTTTGCAGTGGCGAAGACGCATATGTCAAAAGATGACGACTTGCAATAGAAAAAAATAAAAGTAATCGAAGAAAGGCGTACCTCTGATTCCATCTGTGGTTTCAGAATATAAGCAGCATCATGCAGTGGGCGCGCAAGTCCGGGCGTGTTGCCTTGGAGGCCACTGATTCTCGATAACTGCTTCACGCAATAAGTTGCAAGAATGGAGGGCAAGAAGAAATTAAAGAAATACGATATGGCAACATCCAAGCTTCAGGTAGCCATTCAACTTTTTCGTCAAGCTTACGGCCTACTCGTGAAGTTGTAGTGCGTCTGTGTCACTATCTTATGCGTCCTGGCTTGACCCAACCATGCGGTTCTTGAAATTTGTATACAGATGGTCTCTTCAAAAAGACGTTTCACAAAGAAGAAATCAAGGTGGTCGCACACAATCAAGAGTTGGGCACGCTTGCTTTGAGGAGTGAGTGTCCGAAGCCGTTGACAAATTCGGATGTTCTTCGCTCTGATAAGCAGCACATCATTTAGTACACACTATAATGAAAAAGAAATGGGCATTGTATGTTCATTAGTATGTTAGTTATTCTGAAATGAGCAGTAAACCTTGCAGAAAAGCGTACCTCGCAATATTTGTTGCTTATTTTTGACTTGCGTATATTCCACCGCAAGATTCGGTTGTCCCAGTCTCAATAGATGATTAGCTCGTTACACCTAAAGGAATCCATTTAGTTCCCTTGAGAATATTCCCTGTCACTTTGAGGTAAGGTCGTACTTCACGCAATCACTATGTTAATTTTCAATGTACAAATATTATAAATGAATCCGCTAGATCTACTCCATATGGAATTTATGTTGTTGTTGTTGTGGTCGTCATCGTCGTCGTCGTGACTTTCCCAAGTGAGTGACAGAGGTCACGTAATAAGATCAAAAGTTGAGTAAACGGCATGGGTGGTTGTACAACATAAATATCCGTCCCTACGTTGACAGCCACTTGGGCCTTGAAAAGACGTACTTTAGTAAACCAAAGGCGTGGGCTAATTTTGCAAACTCATACTCTAGCATGAACAAAAGCACATTGAAGTACAAGCTGACTGAAGCGCTTCTTTTTGGCAAGACTAAATGCAAAAAAAAGCGCTGATGACGCATTTTTAATTATAGGATATGTTCAACTTGTTGCGTCTCTACAGCTATTTCTTGAAAAGCGGGAAAAGCGATCTGCCTCATTGAAGGCTTATTGTAAGTATCGCCCATGACGTTTACATAGCCCAAATTACTTACAGCGGCTTAAACCAATTGCGTAGCACGTGCGCACTGTTATATTTACTTTTTGTTGACTTGAAACGGTCTGCTACACGACACGCTCAAATTTAAACCGTGTGTCACGCACCGATATCAGTGCGCAATATCCTTGTTTTTTACTAACCTCTTTTCGTACTCCGGAACAGGTATTCCACTGCACATCATAAGAAAAGGCTGATTAGAGATATTGGAGTGGTTTGTTCTATAAGAATCGCAGCTTCAGCAGTGTGAGAGGTCAAGCTTCTGAAAGCATGCCTACACTCAATACAAGAAATTAAAATAGCTACAACACGGTTAGTCACTCACTTTCGCAACTGTATTTAGAAACTGCTGCTAAGCATTATATTCTTTTGCGTTGCGACACCGGTCAGATTCGTCGGATGTGCGCAGGAAATTGCCAAGCTCGAAATAGCCTTCCCGAAGTGCATAGATACAAAGAGAAGCGAACAGGCGTACAGTAATGAACCGTGACTTAGTAACGCTGTGGAAAGGACACGAGCAAAATGCTTCCCGGCTATATAAAGCTTCGGATTCTGCAATGACAGGGTGTTTTCCGAAGCTGTCGCCGGAGCAGCGTTGTGCTGGAATGGGAAAGCAGAGGCCCGGTGATTGCGGCTTGGTCGACAGATTGGTTTGTTCTTTGAGGCAGAAGACCGAAGAGAAAATTTCCCCAAGGCAAAAGAGAACTCCAAGCAAACTCATCTGAGGTCGGAAGAGAGGTGCTGGAAAGGCCTGCATTCGGGGTCGGGTTGTTACTACGCAGGCGCTAACAAGGACTGACGCATTGACGATTGCGGTGTTGAGGGAAGTGCTGCTACTGTATTCCACTGCCGAGATTGGATGTAAACCTGTAACATCAAAACTTAAGAACTGTTATATACCTTTCCGAAAGGAACCAACATATTCTACAGAAAAAGAAAATCAAACGCATAGATGATGTAATCAGTATGCAAATATCATCCTTGCCCTTGTTACTCAAATTATCCTTACCGAAACTGCAACACTTTGTCTTCAGTTGCATAAACACTAACTGCGCGCTGAATACACGTCATTACAACGTGCAGCGAGTTTGAGTCACGTGTTTATTTTGAACCTGGAAACAAATCCAGTGTGGACGAATGGAGAGCCATCGTAGGTGCCGAATTTCTTTTGATATCCTCTTCACTTCCTGTGATAAAAGTGTGTTGGACTAGTAACGTTTCTGGAAGTTGTTTGGCGGAAAGATTATATAAAGATTACTTTCGCAAAAAAATGTTCAGGGTGCGCGTTTTCAGTCTTTATGAAGGACAACATGTTTTTTTTTTCTCGGTACAATACAAAAATTCTGAATAGCAGGTGTAGTCCTGAAAGAAGGGGCCACATTTGTCCTGCAAAAAGAAAAAATCACAGCATAGTCACGGGGTGAATGATGATGAGTGGGGCGAAGCTCCGGAAGAAAGCATCGGTAAACCGTGAAACTCTTCCGTGCAATTCGCCCCACAATTAAAAGTGAAACACTCGAGTAAATGTCATCAAACTTTTATTGCTGGTTTCCGTGGTCCCTTGTTTATGACTGCTTTGTGGTCCGTGAAATGCAAGGTAACCGATAATTCCTGCCGCGTTCGCAAGGTAACCGATAATGCAAGGTAACCGAGACCACCTGGGGTTCTTTAACGTGCACTGACATCGCACAGCACACGGGCCTCAACATTTCGTCTCCATCGAAATGCAGCCGCCGCGGCCGGGATTCGATCCCGCGACCTTCGGATCAGCAGCCGAGTGCCATAACCACTAGACCACCGTGGCGGGGCTAGAGATATTGGAGTGGTTTGTTCTATAAGAATCGCCGCGTCAGCAGTGTGAGAGGTCAAGCTTCTGAAAGCATGCCTACACTCAATACAAGAAATTAAAATAGCTATAACACGGTTAGTCCCTCACTTTCGCAACTGTATTTAGAAACAGCTGCTAAGCATTATATTATTTTGCGTTGCGACACCGGTCAGATTCGTCGGATGTGCGCAGGAAATTGCCAAGCTCGAAATAGCCTTCCCGAAGTGCATAGATACAAAGAGAAGCGAACAGGCGTACAGTAATGAACCGTGAATTAGTAACGCTGTGGAAAGGACACGAGCAAAATGCTTCCCGGCTAAATAAAGCTTCGGATTCTGCAATGACAGGGTGTTTTCCGAAGCTGTCGCCGGAGCAGCGTTGTGCTGGAATGGGAAAGCAGAGGCCCGGTGATTGCGGCTTGGTCGACAGATTGGTTTGTTCTTTGAGGCAGAAGACTGAAGGGAAAATTTCCCCAAGGCAAAAGAGAACTCCAAGCAAACTCATCTGGGGTCGGAAGAGAGGTGCTGGGAAGGCCTGCATTCGGGGTCGGGTTGTTACTACGCAGGCGCTAACAAGGACTGACGCATTGACAATTGCGGTGTTGAGGGAAGTGCTGCGACTGCATTCCACTGCCGAGATTGGATGTAAACATGTAACATCACAACTTAAGAACTGTTATATACCTTTCCGAAAGGAACCAACATATTCTACAGAAAAAGAAAATCAAATGCATAGATGATGTAATCAGTATGCAAATACCATCCTTGCCCTTGTTTCTCAAGTTATCCTTACCGAAACTACAACAGTTTGTCTTCAGTTGCATAAACACTAACTGCGCGCTGAATACACGTCATTACAATGTGCAGCGAGTTTGAGTCACGTGTTTAATTTGAACCTGGAAACAAATCCAGTGTGGACGAACAGAGAGCCATCGTAGGTGCCGAATTTCTTTTTATATCCTCTTCACTTCCTGTGATAAAAGTGTTTTGGACTAGTAACGTTTCTGGAAGTTGTTTGGCGGAAAGATTATATAAAGATTACTCTCGCAAAAAAATGTTCAGGGTGCGCGTTTTCAGTCTTTATGAAGGACAACATGTTTTTTCCTTTTTCTCGGTACAATACAAAAATTCTGAATAGCAGGTGTAGTCCTAAAAGAAGGGGCCACATTTGTCTTGCAAAAAGAAAAAAAGAAAGAAGGAGCAGAATGTTGATTCAAGGTTTCAGTATGTGCTTCTATTCGTGGAAGACTAATAGTCCTTTGGTGTGTGAGTTTTTTGACACAGACACCCACATGGAATGGTTTTAAATATTCCATAGTTATCATGACTGCTGGAGTTGTCCCGAAACTGCGTGTGTTAGACTGCTCTTGGACGATCAGAAAACGGATCAACATTTATTTCTGCAAGCGATAAACATCGGTTTAGGAATCAATTGCCCACGCTTAATGCAGAGAGTGTTTTCCCTGGCACATTGATAAGCAGCTTTCTTCTCTCCCGGTCGTTTGATGTGCCACGGAACTCACCATATATGCCGCACAAGTGCCTCATCGATGACTAAGAAGCTATTAAACGTACAGTAAATCTGACTTCACAGGTTTCCCTAAATGTTGCTGACTGGACTGTTTCTTCCGGAGCTGCGCTCACTCTGCGACGTTCTTCAGAGGGATATGCTTCCTTTCCAATCATTAGCTCTTAGAGGACGCCTTTTTTTTTTTTTTTTGGTGCCGCCGTCATTAAAATATTGTGATACGGTACCGCGTGCGAGCAGTACCGGGGGCGACCTCGGTGGGCCATTCAAAACATCTGTTGTTACTCCTTGAAGGGTTCCTATTCGATACCATAACGACTTCATTAGTTCGTTGCGCTATTCGCGAGTAACCGTATTCATAAAAGTGAATTCGAAAAGTGGCTCATCTGCGATGAATGCAGGCTCGTGAGGTTCTGTAGAGCTCCAATACGGCATAAAAAATTGCGAAAACCATGCGAAACTGGGTAATGCAAGTGCCCCTTGTTCCTCAAGTATAAATAGATATAAAAAAAGTGAATTGCTCAATGATTTTTAGGATCTTTCAAGAAACCAGGGCGGTACCTTCGGATGAACTGCAGCGTCGGAGTAACAGAAGTAACTGTCTTTCTGGCTAAATATATGCAAAGTGGGATTCATCTGCGTGTCAGAAATGCCTGGTGGTGTTTCTACAGCTTCCAAAATATACACAGGTACTTCACTAATACGTGGGCCACACTTACATGTTCATGTGTGAGAGCCCGCTCAGTGAAATTTAGCAGCGCGTTCTTGAGGATGAAATACATACCTGAAAAAAAAAGAAAAACAAATCGAGAACGTTTAAAATGTCCAGGGCCATCATTCAAATGATACACATTTTGAAAAATTATTTTGTGTGTTATATAAATTCAAATGGTGTTCTATATTTTGTTCCATTGTATTTAGAGGGTTATTGTTCGTAAGTGACAGTAATAGAGGCGCTCTACATTGCGTAGTTGTTTCTTTTTAGAGCCTTTCATTTGGAAATGTATGAAAGCGGCAGCAACAGCACGAACTGATGATTGATCTTGCTTGCCAACTACCGTAGTATCTTTGTTTCGAGCCCGACCTGCGTGCTTGTGCTTTTCTAAAATTGCCTCACGTCTACCTGACTGTCACATCCTCAGTTTTCCACTGTATTAACCTTAGTAGTAAAATAAACAAGAGAGCTACACACACCGTCCAAGCCCCCATGTGCGGCGCAGCCGCCCCACTACGGCAGTATTTATGTTGGGTGGGACGGGTCTCCGCCATCCCCCTTTCCCAAAGCCAACTCGTTCGGGTTTCGCGGCGATACATTACGGGACAGCCATAAAAAGTGCGCAATTACGCTGATGGATAGCCGTGGCGCCCAGAGGCGTGCAGTCATAATCCCGAGGCAGCCATTTCTGTGAAGCCAACGGAAAGGAAGCGACTTCGCAGCACGGTGCCCACCACCGTAACAACGTTGGTGAAGATATCTGCGGAGCGCCCTGCGCTTCTCCCAATGATGGGTCGGGACGATAGCAGGCGCTGTACGGGCCATGTTTGCCCAGCAACGCGACGTGTCGGAGCGCCCATAAACAGAACCAACGGGTCGTTCATCTCTGCCGAGGAAGGAGTGAGAGGTACCCGACCCTGCTGCGTCATTGTGGATGTTACGTTTTGCGCCTGACAACGAATTCGCGACTCAATCGTTTAGTCCCATAGGCTGCGTTTCAGAACTAAAGTGCTTATGCGTTCGTTGTGCATAATATTGCGTAAGGACGATAAGGACGATTAATTCTTTTAACACAAAAACAAACCTGCATTATTGGCGTTGTAACATCAGACCAGCAATTTGTGAGACGACAACTAGTTAAACAACTACCACAGCAATGGCAGCTGCTTTGAGGGAGAGATGGAGAGAGGGAGGCAGGGAAAGAGGGATTGGCGGCGAGAGAAAAGCCCAGAGTTCGATATGAATGAATGTTCGGCTACTTGGCGCTGGCGAATTGTAAATGAGTGCAGAAAGAAATAAATGGGGAATACTCTGATTATGAAGGTGAAAATGACGGCAAAAAACTAGTCAACGACGCAAGGCTCTTCAAGGCCTCTTTTTCTGTCCGCAGTCATGCGAAGAATGGATGAGAGCGTACAGACTATCAGGCTAATAATGAGGGTGACGCGAAGGTCCAACAGAACATTTTACAGTCAATGATGCAATGACGAAGTTATAGAAAAGGATTTGATAGTCGATGATATAACGATAAAAGTGTCGTGCTATCTCTGCAATAACCGATCTTGCGCTATCGCGACTGCGCCGAGCCACACATTGCACCATCTCCAAGACAACTTCGATAACTTTTAAGAGGGTCTAAAAACTCACTTCTGACTACAAAGACTGTTTTCGTAAGCGCAAACTTGCGTCTTTGACGGTGGCTGCGTTTGGATAAGGCTGCCGAAAACAATTTCAGTATCATTTCTTAGGGATTAACTTACGTCGTTCATAATACTGAGTATCCTAATACGCTTTTCCTCTATGTAATGACACCAATTTAGCTTTTGTTTCTTCCCGTAGTGAAAAAATAAACGGTCCATTGAAGTCTGCCATTGCCCCGTTTATATTTCGTTGTCACAAAAAGGATACTGCTTCTTTTTATCTACCTCTAAATAATGTTTATTTCTATTCCATTATTTGAAAAACAAGGGCAGAGGTTGTAACAGCGCTATCGTCTTCGAGCTATCAAAACCATTGGTCGTGCTTGCGTTCTAAAACTAGAGTTGACAAGCGTGCTGACAAGAGTGTAGCGTGTTGAAGTTGCGTTATATGGTGCGGATAAAGCCAGAGTCATTTTCTGTGGATCCAGGCAAGCGAGTCCTCTATGTCTCCGGAAGTTCGCGGTGCATTACAGGCAGGTCCTTCTTAGTGCACAAAAGAAGAAAAAAGAAAAAAAGACACAAAAACACTGCTACCTTATTGTCTGCTCAGTGCTGGGGGTTGAGGGTAGTTCTTCTAGAGACATCGCATCGATTGGGACATCGACGGCCGATGTCAGTCGAGCCCTTTTCGGTGCAGAGACTGCACGCGAACTCGAGATTAACTTTAGTGAAGCACTTCGATTTCCTGATCTGTACTGTTCTTCCGCGCCAGAAACGCAGTGAACTAGGTCAGCCGTTTCTTGAGCGGAGTAGTTTAAAATGGGTCCGAGTGGGTTTGGGCACGCTTGACATATGTTCCTAGCGGCAATTTTACCAGACAGAATGGCACGCTTCGCAGTCATCTTGACTGACGTGAAATTGTATTTTCCTATACTTCTGAGACGTCCGGCATGCCAAGACGCCTGAAGTAGATCGGTGTGGTGACAGCCGTAAGTTTCTGGGCAGGAGTTGGATGTTATATGCTTGTTAAAGCGACTGTTTTTGTTCTAGGCAGCTAACGTCCTGCGAAATAAAATAAAAAGAAACGATTCCGTTTTACTTGTTTATTCGCAGCATGGAGTATGGCGTGGACGGCGGGAACTTGGCTGTGTGATGACGTGTATCTGCAACGTGAGGTTAATGGACATGCGTAAAGTGTGAAACCACTACGTGCCTACTTGAATGTATAGGTACCCATTACAGCTTGCGTCTACTACATATTGCAAATACTACAGGTGAAGTAGCCTTCCAGAAAGTGTTCTTAATTGAATTATTTAAACGCCCTCTGGCATATGGCCATTATAACTGGTCTGTAAAATACTTTTTTCTGCTTTCACGATATCCGATAGCTAGGGTCAGGATACTTTCAGCGATGGATTGTATCTCGTGTCTTGTCTCACTCGGTACCGATACAGCGTTGCCCTCGACGTTGCCCTGACCTGCCCCAAATGAGGGGAATAAATCGTTCAAGTTTGATATGAGGTACAGGCTGAGGCACAACTACACCTGATCTCGAGATATCTACAGCAGTGCTGAGACATTCACTTATTGTTCTTTTTCTCTACTGCGAGGTTTGCATCTTAAAGGAACGCTTAATTTTTACCTACATGTAAAAACAGTTTGGTCTTAAGGCTTTATCGCGTATTTGAAGGAAACCTGCCTCAATTTATTGTGAAGTAAACTTCTGGAATTTACTTGAGCCTAACTGTTATCGCAGTTAACGTTGTTAACGTGCTCCACATCCACCACAGCTGAGACGCAACCACTGTTGCAATCAAGGAGGGAGCGTGCCAAAAAAAAAAAAAAAGAAATGCTGCAGACTTTTTCTGATGCGGCAACGTGATGATATGACAGCCCTTTTGGTTTGCTACAGATATCAAGTCATATCGTTCCACGCCTAGGAAATAATGGCACTGTCCTTGAGCAACAGTCCCACGTGGCATATATGACAGCATTATATACTATGATCTACACAGTGCACATGCAGCCTTCACCGCATGAGTAATCTGCAATGCTCGTTAGATTAAGCAGCTGTTAACGCGACATTAAGAGGCGTTTTATTATAGCCAGAGGTTATATTTTTTATAATTCCAGGAGGCCTTGACACGGCTGTGATGTTACTGACCCGAGCATTGACTTTACTGCACATGACCCCCAGGGCTTCTGCACAATTCTTAAAGGAGTTGTGCTGATAAATGTTAAAGGCGAGGAGAAAGTCCAGTTATTTCTTTACTGGTCGCCTGGTAAGACTTAAACCAGTGATGTTAAGGCGACCTGACTGCGACGGCCACCTGGTGGGGACCACGCAATCTAACGATCACGAAAGCATCATCGTTACGGTTTGCCAGGTATATAAAAGCCCCTTTTCCTGAAGCGAGCTCCTATCCTGCTTGTATTCAAAAATTTGTATTATCAGCAGTCACGTACATAACCATTCGTAATCTTCAGTTGCTATGCAGCGCTATGGATACTGTGAGAAAACAGTTACTTCCATATAGCAAAATGAATATATTGTGTAAGCAGTTACGCAAAACGGACATGTGGCAATACTATCGCAGCAGACAGTGTTCAGGTGCTGCCGATGCCTTGATAGAGCAAAGGTGGGTCCACACACAGCGCAACGTGTTTTTTCTCTCTGCGCGAGGTGGCAAACTTGTCCGGTAATAGGATTACGTCATAAGACCTCTTTACAGGATCGTAAAACAACGTCGTCATTTTGGTGCGAGCGCTTCCTTTTAAAGAGAAAATAAAAATTTGTGCGAAAAGAAAAAAAGGGACACTTCGTTGCCGCCGCCGCCAAAGTCGATTAAAATGGAGAGAAGAGCCTTGTAGGGGGACGACGCTGTACGCTTCGGTGCCTTTATCGTCCGTTGCGCTTGCAGCAGCGCGCCCTCGTAAAACGGTTGAGCCGTCGCATGGAAGGCAGTACGAGAAGGGCCTGCAATGCTGCAGCGGGCACGACGATGTAGGACCGGTGCGTCTCTTCGACGGTAATCCAAAACAGCGTCGCCTGCGAGCGCGAAGCGAAGCTCGCTTCGGCGGGTCCAGGCTGTAAACTGAAGTGTCTCCCTGGAGATACGTCGCCGTGTAGACGTCATCCGCAGATTCTATTCCAGAAGGCGTGTCTTTTCGTCGCCGATACAGTGTAGCACTCTGTCGCGTGTTTCACGGCGTCGTTGGTGTTGGCCGTAAACGTTGGCGTAATCGCGATAGATAGTACGCCCGGCGCACCATGCGAGGTGGTTGTTCGGCGCGCGACACGGGGCTGGACGCCTAAAAACAAGGTACAGGGTACCGGAGGTGCCCTACTGGCGAGGAAGATTGCGAATAATTTCGGAGATCTAAGGTACGGGAAATGTTGGTAAAAAAAGAAACTAAATCATGATAAATATTTTACTTTTCTTCAACGGCGTCAAAAACGCCATTGATGTAAGAATGGTATGCTAGGCGGAAAAATAAAAAGAAACGATGCATCAGTCGGAGCCCGTCCAAGAATTTCCTTCTCACCTTGACTGCAGTTTGGAAAGCACAAGCAAATTACTCGAAACAAGCACCTTATTACTTTGTAAAGAGATGAAAATTGAACGTTTAATCCTTCCCGCAGACTTTTGTGCCTCAAAAGAAATAAAATAATAAAATGTCACTCGAAATTCTTGATATATCACTAATGAACTGCCAGTGGGTTTCGGTGCAAACTATAAGCAAACTAAATTTTTTTGTTGCTTTTCTGCCAAAATTTAATTATACAAGATATCATTTCTCGGCTTGGGACTTATACAAGTTATACAGTACAATTTATATATTTAAGACGTGCTTCACAGATCACTCACACGAGCTCCTCTTTTTGCAAGACGGTGGACTGTTTGCAGAACCTGAGCATGCATTCCCCTACTTCGTTTCTCAGATTTCGCCATCAGGGCATTTATCAAATACCCTCACGTTGCGTTGGTTCCTAACTAGAAGGCTATAAAATGCATCGACCTTTATGCATGCTGTTTTTGTGGATTGCATAGAGGAATTATTATTGGACGCGGTCCAACGAGCAAACTCTATTCGGCCCTATGAACACACCTATGCTTTAAAAAAAATAACGTGTGGCTCAAAACCACCTCTTACAAGTCGGCATGTCAATCCACCCCACGTTAACCTAGTATGTACCACAGCCAATGAAAAGTCTACCCGAGTCAAAGAAAAGTGCACCAAACGCTAGCGGTAGCGCCATTTCAGAACAGGGTTGTCACACAGCGTCGACGCAGAGGGTCTGACAGGGTGGTTAAATACGAGGGTCGCCTTCGGAGTTCCTTTATCCATATTTTGCCAGGCAGCAATAAAACATCGAGCCTGTTGGACGCCGTTCCATGCCTGCACAATATGGCGAACCAGAGTAGCTGGCAACCAAGCACCACCGCCCTGCGAACTCAGATCGAGTTAGATTGAGTTGATTAGTTGGTCCCGGAAAATTTTAGCGCAACCTACCAAAGGGAATCGGGCGGAGTTTTAGGTCAAAAAATAAATATTAATAGACAACACACAAACAAAAAGGTCAATGCAATAATACGAATTTAGTAGTTATAACTGACATTAAAGAAAGACTGCCTTACAAAGTATGAAGGCAAAGAAAAAGGGAAGAAAACGTTCTTTTGAAGATTTAAGAAATTTTTTCCACGTACTGCGATCAAGATAAAAAAAATAATTGATTGATTTGTGAGGTTTTACATCCTAATACCAGGTGTGGTTATGAGAGACGACGAAGCGGAGGTCAACGGAAATTTTGACCACCTGGGGGTTCCAAGCTCGAAAAATAGATAAAAAAGGGACAGCTTATACAGTTCTTTCATGTGTCTTCATCGTCTTTCTTTTATCTATCTGTCTTACTTTAATAATTTCTTCTCCTTCTCTTTGTGCATGTGGGATTGTTCTTCCTTTCTTTATCTGTTTATACAATCGACTTTCTCCTACATTTCATCCTTCCCTTCAGCTCACGCCTCCGTTAAAGAGCTCCAGGTGGTCGAAATTTCCGGATCCTTTCGCTGCGTTGTCTCTGATAATCACATCGCGGCTTTTGGGACGAAAAAAGCCAGAAATCAATCAAGGTTGTGGGAATGAGCGCAAAAAACGACGTTCGCGCGGAAATGCCGCAGAATGGACATTGTATAGAAAAGTCTGGACGAGCGCTGATGTCACGGTGGTGCGAGTTTTTGCGAACGCTCCCCGGGCACTTGTGGAGTTTACCAGCTACTCTATTAAAGACAAGTGCTGTACGTTGTATCATGCGTAAATTGCAGCTCCACGCACTCCTTTCCTTCCGTGACTGCAAAATGTGCCCCGTTGCTTCCACCTGTCAAAACAAACAGATAAAGCAAAAGAAACCAAAACATAAACCAGAACGGACAAATATGGGCGAGGTATACTAAAAAGAAAGACCAAGAGAACGTATAGCACACGACACGTATTATCGGATTTATAATGCGTAGAGGTTGAGTACACTGGAATACTTTTCATATATCGTGCCATAAATTCACTAATGCGCCCTCATCTCTTTGTTTCTCAGACCAAACAGCTCAGCGTTTGTAACAGTCAGGGGCCGTCCAGACAGGTGCTGTCTACTTTCGGCAAACCACGCAGTGCGCATAGTGGCGGGAGACCATCAGTACACACTCCTAGAAAATTGCCTCCTTATTACCTGCCTGCAGGACCGCTCCATATTTCGCGTCAAGCACGTGTTAGCATGCCGCAGCAGTACCTTGCACGACATCAGAAGCAGCAGTTGCGATGGTGGGAGCTGACATATGGCATTCATAAAGGCACACATCTCATGGTTTGTACAGGCACGGAGCACGCAATATGGCCTACAATCAGGTGCGTCGACCGCGCGTGATATTTCGGGGCAGGCGCCCCGAGGGACGGTGCGCTGGCGGAACGATGACGCTCGGTAAGGCGCACAATTTTCAAGAGTGCATACATCAATCAAGTTCGTCCTCATCAGCGTTTGCCGCGAATTCTCTCTGTCCCTTCCTTTCTTTCCTTCGCCTTCTAACCCGCCCATACGCCGCACATTTTTACTGACTATACTCTGTCTTCCGTCGGCGAGCTCTGTCGCGGCGGAGCCACGGGTCAGAAAAAGAAGATCCCGCAGCGTTCGCGTGCTTACAGAGAGATGGCTTTTGATATAGGCGCGCGTGTGCTGAAAAAAGTTTTGCCAGGCAATTTCGTCAGTCACTGCCTGCGCTGCTCTCACCTTTGCCCGCTCTCGAAATCGCAGCTGTAATTCTTATATGTGCGAGGAATCTTAGAGCCGGCTATAAAGGCACAATTTGATGAGCTTCTCTCGATGAGTGTTGTAAATGATCGTGCCTTTGTTTTTTCTTATTCCTTGCTCAACTTGAGCAGCTATCTCGATTCAATTGATTGGGATAATGCAGAGACAAAAACACATCTTTCTGGTGGAGTGAATGAAGATGGTGCCATCGACATTTGCCATTGTACGAAAAGCTTTCTTCCTCCTTTGACAAGGAAATATTTTAAATACATGATCGTGCGAGCTCATTATTATTCGTTCCTTCTCTCACTGGCATCGCAAAACTATGCGTAATTATAGTACGCTGTCTCAAATACATGACCGCGGAGCGAAACCAGCTGTGTGTGAAATATACCACTGTTGGAGGCGCCCTTTGGCACTCAACATTTGTAAAATAGATAGAAATGAACACACTTGGATGGCTTACCATTGTGCTTACTTGCGCAGCCTTCGATGTCAGGGACCCAAGAACACACACGAAAGTAGGCGTACGAATAAGCAAGTGCAGAAGCCTACCCGTACACGCTTGAGAGGATATCAAAGACTTATGGTTATTTTGCGGGCGTTGTATATTACGGCATGATGCGCCGCACCGACTGGCCCTTTTCGTTCAGTCTCCCTTTGTGGCGGCTCTCTCACATGAATTTTGTGAAATACGCAACAAAAGCAAGACAGAAGATAGTAAACCGACGCTCTGCTCTCTTTCTCAAAAACAAAACAAAACAAACCTCTCAATTAGACTGCCTCAATAACAACCAGTTATGTTTTTCAAGTTTATGCTGCACTACTCAATATCAACATTTCATGCCTAACTGGACCTATTTTAAAAAGAAACTGCAAATTCATTTACCTTTCAGGGAATTACTCAACGTCCATACATCGCCGTATTAAGGTTTCAATGAACCCTCTTTAATAGTGATAATGAACTGCAAATTTTTTTGTTTAGATGAGGTACTATATTTAATGTAGCGTGATATTTCAATTTTCGGGTTATTTTGTTCATTAATTATGGAGTTAAATGACGCATGATACTCAACCAATTCGTAAAGCCGGCGAAAAATAATTACGGTAGTGCGCTCCACGACACGTGTAAATTTCAGTTCTAATCAGCACGACCCTTCTGTGTTAATAACCGTTAACTGGTAACTACTTATAATAACCATTAGCTGCATGGGTTCGGAAGATTACCGCGAAAATATTCTGCAGATCTCAAGCATTGTGGGAATCGCTGCTGTGCGAAGCAGGCAGCATGATCTTGCATGTGCGGTTGTTTTGGTTCAATTGCTTAAGGGGAACGCCGTTATCCCTTTCCCGTTACTCGCACTCTTGTTTTGGTTGTTTGCGGGGAGTGCCGTTATCGCTTTCTGTTACACGCAGCGTACACCTCCTTTATGTTGCATGTCGCTTTGGGAGCCATGTTGACCGTCCTTGAAGTTCTGCATGCATGTCTGACGCGCCCATGTGAGTGCCTTCTACAATTTCAGAGATAATGCGAGAACGCTTCATGACGTACGTATAAAAGCTGACGCATTTCACTGCTTGTCCGTCTTTCTCTCGACCTACGACTGTTCACGCTCTATCATCTTCTAGTGTGATTTGCTTTACTTTGACGGGCACACGTTCAACCAATAAACAGTTGGACTGACCACGTCTTGAGTTCTGCGTGTTTCAGCGTCACCCCCACGTCACAATATTGCGTAAGACGAGATTTTTGACATTAAGGCGTGTCTTACGCATAGGATTAAGACATCTGTGCAAAGAACATGAGTGGGTGTATGCTTAACGTAGGCTTAACGTAATGTTAACGTGGGCTTAACGTGTATGCTTAACGTTGAGAGCACCGTGGCGATTGAATTCGTAGCTCATGGTACAACGTAACGTTGGCACTAGTCTCAATGCACACCACAGACATTTCTTTTGCGAAGTTAAAATGCACGCTACGGTGCGCTGATGTGCGTATCATAAGCGTCGTTTGTGGAAGTAACGATATTGGCTGATTTCTTGCGTTTTACGTCCCAAAGAGACGCTAAGGTTATGGGAGGCGCCGTAGTGGAGGGTCCCTGAAATTTTGTCCACTTGGATTTCGTTAACGTGCACTGACATTGCACAGCACAAGGGCCTCAACACTTCGCCTCCATCGAAATGCAGCCACCCCGGCCAGGATGTTTGTTGAACCATCACAAGTGGAAAAATTACAACGCTTATATGCCGTGTTACCCGCTATAAGGAAATTCATTTTCTTTAAAAAATCTCTTTCGTAAGGTTTTGTGGTTTTGTTAACTTGTTTTTGCTGTTCTCATGCAAAGTGTCCTTTGTCTCATGTCGACATTATGACTACGTCACTGTGGCTTGGGCTCATTCCGAATTAACATTCGCTAAGCACATGAGCCCGCAAAGCCCTGACCGAGCTTGGTCTGTGATAAAGCCTTAACACCAGTAAATTGTGCTGCCGTCAATATACGTATGCTTCCTTTCGCCCTTTGTGCCCGTCTCCGCGTACATTTCGCTGAGTTTATACCATGACGTCTTTCAAGCTCAATAGCGTCTTTCCTCGCAATGACCTCATCATAGGCCCTTGATATACGCGAAAAGTAAATGTAGTGCGTGAAGGAGGATAGCTTACTCATCCCAGAGGACCAGGCTGTCGTAACGTCACGTCGACGACCCGCCCACGTCTCCATTATGACAGCCCCGGTAAAGCCGTTGCGTACAACGCCGTCAAACCGTGCACCAAGTTCTCGGTCGCAGTGTCCGTTACACTTGAGCAAACATTGGGAAAGTTCCCAACAACACTTCAACTGGCGCCGGCTACGCAGAGCCCACGCAAGCCATGGCTGTAATGAGAGTGAGTGTGTAAAACGCTGGGTGCGTGAGGCGGCCTGCTACATATAGGCGTGCTCCCTCGAAAGCGCTAATTTGGAATGAACGCCTAGGAAGGGAGGGATGGCTGGACACAACGGATATGAAGAAACTGGATGACGCCTGAGAAATACCCGGGCACTGCTCAGGAAGGAGGCGTCGCTGACTGCCTGCATTGTGTATACCGGAGGGTGGACAGTGCATTCCGTCAGCACTAAAACTGAGACGTGGACGCCGTCCTATCTAACGAAAACCACAGAAGTAGACAGAGGGGCGAATGCAGGCACGAATATTTAATGAGGAGCCAGGGTCACAATTAATTAAGCTTCGAGCTCCTTGCGCAACATGAAAGACGGACGTGTTCCCAGTATGCTGTCACCCTGACCTAGTGAAACGTGCTCCAGCGTAGACGGCGGAGGTGTGCCCGGCGATGATTCCCGTTTCTTTTCTGGAGTGATTTATTGATTTCTGGTGTTTCACTTGCCAGGACCACGATCTGATTATGAGAGACGGCATAATGAAGGGCTTCGGAAATTTTCGACTACCTGGGGTTCTTCAAGGTGCACTGACACCGCATAGTTCCCGGGCCTCAACATTTCGCCTTCATGGAAATGCAGCCCCCGCGCTTTTATGGAGTGAAGCCTCGTAGGGTTCGGGTTGTTTCGACGATCATGAGCACTGACAGAGTCCTCAAGACGACCGAGTCGTGTTAAGCCAATCTGACGAGAATAATGGTAGATTAAAACAACGATGCTTCAGAAATATATTGTTCAAAAAATGGAAGCCAAGTGCTGCGACCCTGAGCGAGGCATATCCGCCCACGATATAGACAGTTCCAAGCATGTGAACACACGCAAAAACATATATATCGCTCTATTGTGGGTGCCATTCGTCCAAAGGTCACTCTCAATAGGCGAATTGTGATCCGACGACATTTTTGCTCCAGCCACAAGAAAAAAGCAGGCAGATCCATGCCGTATTTAAATATTTATAGCCTACATCTATAGCAGGTCAATATCGCGCACCTCTGTGTCGAAAGAGCGTTGTGTAATATACTATATGAAAGCTGGGGCTTCAATATGTCGTTTAATTTGGACGTAAGTGTTCTTCTTTCTTTTTTCATTCCCGAGACCACCGCGCGCAAGGTATCCGTGGGTTTCTGATGATAAATATAGCCCTGTTGGCGAGCGATAAAAATATTCTGTTCTTGCAGCAATTGTTTTCTGAGAAAACAAGGACGCTTGCGTTTTTCTTTCGTAAATGAGGCGCAGCGACGTTTCTCACTAGCGGTACTTTCACTGCACACTTGTCGAAGTTTGCTTGCCGTCATAGTTTACGTATTCTCGCGTAACATTTGAAATATCCACCATTTTCGACGTCACATTCAAATACGGTCGTTTGAGCAAGCTCAATGTGAAATGATGCCATTGTATTGGAAGTGGTGTCCTTTCAAGGCTCTTAAAGAGTCTCATACTGTAACGCCACACGCTTTACGTCGCACGGGTCTGTGTAGTCACCCATGGCTTTTTCTAAAAAGTTTCTTAGTGGCATTATGCTACTTTGTACAAGTATCGTTTATATTTTCGCTTCATAAGAGGGCGCTAAGTATTATCTGCTTTAATTGCGTTCTTGCTTTACGGCCAATGTGTCCTGTAATAATGTTTCTACCAGTTCAAAGGAAATGTCTTTTATTGTGATTACTCAAATTTCTCAAGGAAACCCAGAAAGCTTCAGACTGTACATTAACCATGCCTGCCTGTTTGAGATATTATTCAGGACTGAATAAGAGAGGTTGAAAAGGAATGAGTGCTTTCGTGTGTTTTGTACTTTGGCGGTTCGTTGACGGACGTCGGCGCAAAAGAAAATCCCAATGAAGGCAAAATTGGAGCCGACAGCTGAAATAGTGTTCGGGCGGCAATCTGAATCCGGCCGTGCTAAGCCAGAGAGAAGAAAATGGGCACCGTTAAAAGAAGAAACTGTTAGAAATTAATGGGATTGTGAAATTCCTCGCACGTGGCGGCTTTTCCAAGAAGCCCCGTGAATTAAGAATCAGTGCCAAAATGTCAGAAACAATGACTGCGGTAAAAACTAAGACAAGCGTAAGCGGTGGTCGTATGAGAATACTTCCTTTGATTTGTACATCGAAGGAAAGCAAGCAGGGTTTTCGAAATTTCAAATTCTAAAAGCTAGATAGCATGTCGCTTTATATTTCTTTTGTACTTTTTAAAGTTCCGAGTGCTTTTCATTCAAGACTCGGCTTACTGACATTTATCTTGTTACCATAGCGCTTGACATATTTATTATTTTATGCATATCATACTCCATTTGCAATATCCTCCATAGAGTAAAGATGAGGCTATCACATCTCATGGCGTCTGAGGCATGAAAATGTTATGTTACTAAAGCGGCAGTGCGCGATCCTCATACACTGAATTGTATGAGTGCCGATACATGATTCCTCAATACGACTACTATTTTGTCGATAGCTTTCACGTCATCACTTCTTTTAATATGCGCATGTGTACTTTTTGCGTATACATAGGCGCGTGCATGTATGCATACACTTCTTAAGTAGTGGTACTGAAATAGGCATGGAAGCATTGTGGGAAGCGTAGGAAAAATATGGATGTATTTACTACTTCCTACTACAAATTTAACACTCTTAACAAACAATCGAAGAACAGGTAAGCTGTGCCTACTGTGTAAGTTACAGTCAAAGAATTCGACAGAGTCAAGTAGAGAGAACTTGCCACGTGATGCCACAGCCAGAAATACAGCCAGCAAATTTCTGTCACATAAGTTACAACAGAAATCAGGAGCACGTAAGCAGCCGTCACTTTCATAACCTTAATGTCAACATCACCCAAGCCACCTCAACCAAGCTATATCCAGTTTAATCTTACATAAGCCATCCCAACTGACCTAAACGGCCAGCGAAGGCCAAGGACCCCCCTTCCCCAATCGAAGAAAAGTGAGGAGCCAGTGGGTAGGTTAAATCGGTAACTTTACTGATCGAGTGGTCTAAACACTGGTCCGATCGGAAGACCGGACAACCGATGCTATGGAATGGGCCTCATTCGGGCGTAGTGTACGAACATCTATCTAGGAACTCCACAGTTTAATTACACGGGCCCAAATTCTGACGCTGCATAGTTGAAGCGCAAAATGTCACAGACAAGTACTGTTTATAACGCGAAAATTGCATAAAATATGCTGCAGAGCTACGGCACAACGAAGACGGCAAATGTGGCACAAATCGCGATTGCGGAGGCGAGATTCGCGCCATATACACCACCATCGCACGCGCCGCTAAGACCACACAAGGCGACAGGTAGGACTCTTATTCCCAATGGAAGTGATAAATGAATGAAGGTGACCAAGTATTGTATAGACACATAAATCAAAAGTGGAAGAACGGGATGAGGGGGATAGGGTCCCGAAAGAAAGAACAAGTTGCTGCACCGGGGCAGCTTTATCTAAGGGCGGAGATTCCGACGAACAATCGCGGAAGTACAAGGCAACGCGTCGAAGGCAGTATACACAGTTCCGGAGGCGGGCGTGCACCTCCATCTATCTCCGTCGGCTCTTCGACAAAGAAAGATGGCGACAGCAAGTGCGGACACCGAACAATTTGTCCAAAGAAAACAAACAATTTCGTCTTCCAGGCAGCAATAAACCAGTACGTATACGCACCGCTGAGTCATGGGCTCAAATTTATCAACTCCCCGCTCGATATTTTAAAACAAGTTTAAATATACGGAGTATATGCAGCGAGTATTGATTGATATTAACACGCATTTGATTTATATATGGAGGGGGATCGAAACACCGTTTTCTGAAACTCGTCTATTTCGTGTCGCTCTTTTATCTAATACATCGCTGCGATGTTTGCTTCTATTCCTCTTTTTCTTGATGTCTCAAGTGTGCTCGTTATCTTCCTTTCAGGCCGGTAAACCTTGCGTTCCCTCGTTTCCTTTTCTCTGCATTATATGGTATATCGATCCTTTCGACCTGCTGCAAAGTCATTCTCAGCCTCAGGGTGTGCCGTCGCTGCCTAGTGGGAGCACTCACCTTGAAGCGTCTCAGATTATGTATATTAATACGAGCCGATCCATCAGGCACACTTGGCGGCGGCGCGGCTATTTTGGATGCAGCGGTGCTGCACGCCTGGGGCACAGCGCATGTGCGAGAGAAAATGAGCAGCGTTGCTATACGCGATGGTGCCGCCAAAGAGATCATCGACGCTCGCTGGCACTCGCTGGCACTCGCAGGCACTTAAAATGATAAAGAAAGACGGGGCTGTTGAAGCAGGTGTGTGCCCTCTAGTCAAGATTGCTTCTTATAGATGATACCTCGGACAAAAGCGCATTTGCGAGCTTCCCAAACAAGCTAGCAACCATGGGAGAACTCGAGGAATATTTCATTCTGGTTACTTGTGTTGATTACTGTTTGGCTAGGCAGATATATTCATTCCTGAATTCCTCTGAATCGTCGAAGGAAAAGCAAGAAAAGAGTTAGTGAAGCAGGCATAGACATCGCGATTCCGCGTTAGTCATTAAACTTGCAAGGAACACTTTAAAGCGACCCCGTAGTGAAATGCAAGTTTCCTCGTGTTAGTAAATTAACTTTCCTCTCTACTAAAAGCACCGCACTCGCGCGGAAAACACGCTTGTTAAGCCTGGAAATGCGTAAAAAGAAAAGGAAAGTGGCGGCGCTGCAGAGAGGTTCCAGCGCTAACACTCGTGACGTCACACATTTTTGACGGCGTCTACTATGTCCTCCATAACTACTTATTGGTAAGGAAAGTATACACGGCGTTCTTAGGAAGCGAGAGACCTAACATGACGTGTTTCAGACAACGTGACGGAGGTAGTGTGGCAAGGATATGAAAACAATGAATGCAGTTCGCGACATCATCTTTTCCGACGTGCAATTCCGAGAGGAAAACCTGGCCTCTATGTTCTCGTTGAATATTACAAACAATATAACGAAGCTTACAGTAGAGTCCCTGAGAAATAATATGTCATCCTAAGCTGCTTTAGTGTCTCACTTAGCGTCTTTTTGAATGTGTATGACTCACTTCCACTTGGTCTGGCATGCGTCTTCACTGGTGTACGCCCAACAATGTCGGGACGAACTCGTATTGCAGTGCGCCTTTGCACAATGCGGCGTTCAATTACATTCGCTGCCAATCGACATGCTCCTGTAGGCTGACAGAGAAAGCGATTTACCAGTTCAGTATGTTTAGACATCTACATTAATTGCATGTAGTCTGTCGCTTACTAGTATATACCTTCGAGGCAAGGCTAAATTCTCCTTTTTTGTGCAACGCAATGCTAGAGAGAAATGGGTCACCTTAAAGAATACGCTCAACTGGAAAGTAACGTGAAATCTTGAACAAAGCAAATAAAGAAAGAAAGCAAAAAAAAAAAAATCCCCTGCTTCCGGCCAGAAGTCGATGATACAGAACTTTGAAGCATCCTCGAAACTGTTTTCGTTTGCCCCGTACATTTTGTCCAACGTCAAACACCGCAAGTGCGCCCATTACGAGTGACTCCACTGAAGAAAGCAAATTAAAAACGAACATAGACGGTGCAGGAAGACGCGTTTTTGTGGGGAGAGGGTCGCGGCGGCGCAGAGGAAACAAAGTGAGGGATGCCATCCGGAAACCGCGATAAGTGCGGGTGGATAAACAAAACGTGCCGGACCAGTTAAAGGAGGAACAAGGCAAATAACAAAGCACAGAAGAAACGGAGCCGAGCGAAAAGTCTGGGAAGCCAGGACGAGCGGAAGGGGCACCCGGAAACGATGGGGTTAGAGGCAAATAAATAAAGCAGCAGTGAACGTGGTTCGGAGTTGTTCGCCACGAAAGTATAGAGAAAAGCCGTGAGGCCGCAAACGTACCGACAAAAGCGCGGACGGAGGAAATGGTCACTGAAAAAAAAAACAGCTCGACTTTTTCCTCCAGGCAAAGTTCCGATTTTATGTCACACTCAAAACGGTCAGGACGTTGAGGTCAGTGCCAGACATCTTCAAACAAAACATGACAAACATACACGTGTGTGTGTGTGTGTGTGTGTGTGTGTGTGTGTGTGTGTGTGTGTGTGTGTGTGTGTGTGTGTGTGTGTGTGTGTGTGTGTGTGTGTAAATTGGTGGATGGGTGGGTGAACTGTGTTCCCGCTGTCATTGCATTCCATGCCAAAAACCATAGGCGTTGTAAAAAAGATTATGTAAATTTTACACACAAGTCGATACGCCATTTTCTTGCCTTCCTGAAGTTTAGGAAACACGGTCATGCTTACCACAATTCATGTTCTGTGTGTGCCTTCAGCCGAAGACCTTTTGCCGAGGATGCTAGTGCTAGTTGGTACACATAGGTCTGGACGAGGTGATCAAAAAAGTGTAGCCAGAAACTGGGCTTTATGAAGATGCCACATCTATATGTGCCGTACGCTTACCTTATAGCGTTTTGTGGCTCAGCGAAATAGCGCTGGGGAAGTGAACGCCATTTTCTACAGTGCTATTATGCCTGACATTATGAACAGCGTAGGGATAAATTGGTACACAGAAATGTGTATCATAACTCGGCATGATTACTTCTTAGTGATTGCATTACGCTGAAACCTATGTATAACAATAGAATTAGAAAACAGCGAATAATAAATGGAATAGTGTTACATAATTGTTAAACGGTAATTTTTTAGTTAGGAACTCTCGGAGAGAAAGTTAGACAGAAGCAAGACAGAAAATGCCTTTACCTGCGTACACTGACTGTAGAAAAGGATATCGTAACTGAATATAAAAGTGCGTAGTATTTATTTGCCGCTGGCGTACTTAAAGAACACAAAAATTTTATCGGACGTTAGCATCTTTGTAGGGAACACTATCCCACCTTTCCCACTTGTAGCAACGCCACTTTAGCCACGGTTATTGCATGCTTAACCTGAATTATCCAAGGCTAGGTGTAGAAGGCGTCATTCCGTGAAGACCGTCCTGCTTTATCCCTCCTTTGATCAAAATGAGCTGAACGAACCAGAGCTCAGCGATCCTGGCAGTGAAGAAGTAAATACGTAGGCTAAGGTATCTGCCACCATTCATCGTTTTCCTTTATATTGAAGAAGGGAGGTGGGGGGTGTTTACAGTAAGATATGGTTTCAAGTAAAGCTCAATTACTTTTTGGCGACGGTACCGTCCTGTTTCTCTTGCCATTTCGGAGCAGCGATGTCTCTAGGTTCAACTCAACTCACTCGCTACGCTAGTAACGCAGGGAACGCATACTACATCGTGCGGAAAGTAGCCGTAGCAGCTTAGGTAGTAAAAGGAAAGGGCAACTATTCGCACAGAAAAACACAAAGCCAGAACGATTAAGTGAAACTTCACATCATTACTTTTGCCAGGCACTGCAATTTACGAACGCTGACTTTACGTAAAACGAGGAAAATCTGAGCGCTCAGAATACGAGAAATTAATGAATGATGTTTCCCCATAAGGATGAGTTGTACAGGGCTGTGATAGAGCCTTGCTTCCTGCGGTGTTAGTCTTGAATGCATCCGCTTTTGAAAATTATGGATTTCATTTAGTTGTCATTGCAGAAAATGGTACTAATTTCGAAGGTCGTTGGAGTCGAGCAGGCGGGCAACGGGAGACTCAAGTGTAGTAGCATTGTAAGTATAGGTGTAAATAATAAGAAGGATATCAAATGTGATCATAAAATAGTCATTTACTCAGAAGCAGCTGCGCGTGATGACAGCGGGTGCGGCTTCGACACGCAATAACGTCATCCATCATTTAGCTGGCGAGGCCGCCTATTCGACTCCAACTACGCAGACGCCTGGGTCAGATGGCTAATGCGTGGCGTGTGGGTCGTAATGACCGCCGCCAGCCCCCCTAATTACGTATCTGCCCATTGTATTTCTGGTCACAACGGCCGCGTCTCGAAAGTTCGGGCTCATGCATTTGTTCCCCACGTGGAACGTGATCATGCTGAAAATGAGAACTTTCTTTCTTCTGCGCTCATTCACCATGTATGGCATGAATTCTCCGAGTAGGAAAATCAAAAGGATGCCCCATTGCTCCCCTACTTCCCATCTGCATTGCGAACACGTAAACAACAAAGCAAGTAGGTAAAGGAGTAACCATCTAACAATGTAAGTAACAAATCAGGAAGAATGCGAGCTTCTAGAAGTAGTAAAAAAATCAGGAGCGTGTTACCCAGTGCACTAGCAAATAAGCGAATAGACAAAAAAGTAAGGATCACTCACTCACTCACTCACTCACTCACTCACCTACCCACTCACTCACTCACTCACTCACTCACTCACTCACTCACTCACTCACTCACTCACTCACTCACTCACTCACTCACTCACTCACTCACTCACTCACTCACAGCTATTGTTTACCTTCCCATCTGACTGAACTCTATTTTCCTTCTTCCGTGTGCTGTATATCAGAGAATGTCGGAGAAAATAGCTACCAGGCGTACAATATAGTTATCGTAGGGCCCCTTTGAACCCTGAGGTTCTTAGACACAGTTCTACTAATATAGTTAGGCAAGTTGGTGTGGAAAGATTGTCTTTTTCTGTCTGGAGGTCGAGCCTTTGTAGTGAAAAGACGCCAACGAAAGCGTTTGTCCTCTGTAAGCCACCTGCATCTTTTATGCGATGCAGCAATTTATTTCCTGAGACGCGACTGGGTATGTTGTCGCTAAATGAATGAACAGTTTTGCTGATGTATCGCTACGTTACGAAGCGTCTATAAATTCAAGTTAACCATTTCGCTTCATATATTACCCCGAAAGTTAGCCAGAGCAGGATGCAAGGTTGTCAGCAGGAGCCGCAGTGCACCTAATCAATCTGATAGCTCCAACGGCGCAATGTGCTGCGACGAATTTCATTTGTTAGCGAAAATTCGCGAAACGCGATACGCGCAGCAAGCGCCTATAACATGGAACTAGCTTAGAGCAGCAGGCACAGAAAAGAGAGAGAGAGCCTTTTCTTGTTTTAGGCTTCTAACAAAAGGAAGGCGAAGGAGAGGAAAGTCGCCGAAGGAGATTAGAGGATTGGAAAAAGGCGGCGGAGTGCACAGATACGGGATATCCGCTCAGTGGTGCGGTAGGGGGCGCTAGCAAACAGCTCTCGCGTGATGCTTTCTGGAGACACGCTAAGAAGACAGCGCGCGGGACTACGGATCTCACATCCTGTACTTTGTTTGCATCGTAAATAGGCGCGGCAGAAAATAAGGATCAAGAAACTAACTCATAAACAAAACAAGAATAAATGACAACATCCTCCAAGCGTGCATAATCCAGTTTTTGTCGCATTCCTGCGCAACGCACTTCGGATTATTTATTTTTTTTTTGTACGGTTGCGGGAGGCTCGCCTTTATTCTCGGGAAGACGCGTCGTGCATAAAGCTCCTGCTCGCGAAAGGGGATTAGATATGTGGACTCATGTAAACAAAGCAGCACTTTCTTGCGCTACCAAAACCACAGTAAAAGAGACAATGTATACTAAGCTATACGCGACCGCTGCCTACCCACCACGTATCTCCAACTGAGAATAAAATATATGCTGGAAGCTGTAGCAAGGAGACAAATTTCGCTCTGCTTGAATCCAAGTAAGTGCTTCGCGTACCACGAAAGCGCTTGGAAGGGGCTACGTGAAATTCACGCCGAGTTGTGTTTCTCTGTTCTTATTTCTTGCTTTCTTTCTCTGTCTCTCTTTTTTTTTAATTTTTTACAGGGGTGTGTGTCAATGCGAGCGAAACAAATGCGTACAAATTGGTCAGCAGGTGCTCGCAATTCGACGGTGCCTGATGTTCTTGGCTTACCGGTGTCGTCGTTCGCGGCTGGCGTTGGTGGCACTAGGGAAACCGATTTCCTTCCAAACCGTGTCTCAGGGGAATCCTCTCCCGGAGAAAGACAGACACGGCACAATTCTCCACTACATTCGTACCGCACGGACACTTCGCTTGTTCCTTCACTCACTTCATCCCAATGCCGCTGTCCCTTCGAATGCTTTTCATTTGTTTCTTCAATCCTTATTTTCTTACTTTTTAGTAGCTTTCCGAAGGCGCCCACATAGGCGACCAGCGGCCGTCATAGGCTAGAAGGAGTGTCTCCCTTGGACTTTGTATTCCCGTTGCAACGGACATACGCACCCACACGATTCTATACTCGCTGCCCGGCACTATAATGCACAAGCGCGCGGTGGCGGTCGCTGAGAGAGAATTATGGTTTTGTTTCTCTGTCTCGCATTTCTTCTTTTTATGGAGAGAGGTTGGCCGACGTGTCCCGCGTATTCAACGACACCGAAAAGCAGGGAAGGGTATTGACATTCACGACATATGTGCACTGAGTAGGGGAGCATTAGCCGCTTTTATTTTATCGTTATTTTTAAAGGTTACGCTTCGCTGACCCTGTAATAGCTCCTTGATTTACGGCCAGAAAAATGTAGCTAGGCGGTCGTTTCGGTCCGTCGCCAGAGACGCGCTGGAAAGAGTGTAGGTAATCCCCACTTTCGTACCTTCTTGAGCTGCAGTATTTTTTTTTTTTGTTTCCTTTCCCCGACCATGTAGATTTACCGGAAAGATTATACTAAATGGCGTATTTTAGAAAACTTAACTTCTCAATCCCGTTTTAAATATTGTCACTGACTGGCGCACCGCCTTGATTTTTGTTTCTTTTTGATACACCGGAACGTTCCTGTCCCGCAGTGATAATCTAATACCTTGCTGGGCCCGTATTCAGAAAAACAACCTATGCAAGAATTGTTCGTAAGAGAAAATTTCAACCAATCCTGATCGTGAGCATGTCATTAGCGGAGACTACAGGCCAATGGCGAAAAACACTTACAGTAGAGAAGTTTTGTGAATTCGGCCCGGGTATTTGTCCGGAAATACCATATCTGCAAGGAATCTTAACAGATCGCTATAATCTGAGCTTATTTATTTGCGTGTTGTGAGCGGCATGACAAACACAGAAGTTCATTCATGAGTAGCAATAGGTTATATGAGAAATCGCTTTATATTATGATGTTCGTACATAAAACGAGCACATTTTATTAACCACGCAGTCAGCAGTGGAATATCCGAGGCGCACAAACTTGTGGACACAATTGTGCGTTATGGTTTTGCGTCATACAGACCGGCTAAGGCATTGTACAATTCAGCGAGTTCCAAGACATACATTTGTTCCACATTGCACACCTTTAACCATTGTGTTCAAGTTGATGACCTCGTGAGAAGCTGGCACAGAACACGCCTTGTCGCTGCTGCTTCTGCGCTAACTCTTTCATAGTGCACAAGTTAAAAGCAAAGAATACACTGTAACACCACAATAAAAGACCAAATCAATATGCATATGATATAAGCTCCAAAAGCTACATGTCTTGAGGCATCTTACCTAGTAGATGGAATATGGTGAGAACCGCTCAACAGATTTCTACACTGTATGGCATGATGCGAGTAGCGGTTCTTTAAGTATGGGATATAGTACAGGGCGAGCTTTCGAAACATCGACTAGAGAATTTTTTACCTGACAATGTTTACTTCAGAATGCAAATATCTAATGTCAGGTGGATGAGCACAGTTGTACAGTTGCTTCAAGTATACTCTCTTCGCCCAACTACCTTGACGCCAGTAAATTAAGGACATAGTTTACAATTGCTGAGTATGATCGACTCACTGAGAACTCCTGGTGACGCATAGGGGAGCGTGAACGTCGGTGATACCGCTCTTTATTCGAGTTATTCACATTGACTTGCACAATTCACCTTTGCCTCTGCAAAAAATTCCTGTCATCTATGCCTGGAGAGCTTATTTAGAGAACAGTACAAATTATAACGCACCACAATCGTCAGCGCACTGCAGCTTCATCATGAATCACCAGCTAGCTCAGTCGTCAACATTGAAGACGAGGATGACGACACATGTTTATTTGTGCGGAGCGCAGAACGAAATCAGCCCTCGGCTGTTTCCATGCTTATGTTTACTTATCTGTAAAGTAAACACGCCTCATCCACAGCACCTGTGTGATGGAAATACTGGGTCACCCTCCTCTTCCATTCGACCCAACCATGGCACGTTACAGTATGTTGGTGGTCTTAGTGTGGCCAATCACCGGGCGTACTACGCCCAGCGACGGCTAAAAGTCGTTCTATACACTGTGATCGCCGCAACGCATAAATATAACATGATTGTAGAAGTACACATTGCTAAACCAAGTTTCCCAAGGTTTATTGAGAGCTGTGCTCTTATCTAATGTCAGTAGAGTGTTGTCAGGCATATTACGCAGAAGTCTCTTCGCCACGAATTGAGATCACACCTGTGCTCCAGGCTCAAGTCGCGCTGCAAGTACTGGCTTCGAAAATGGTCTCTATGACCAGTAGCGGTTGGAGATACAGAGAACATGTTTCCATTCTGCACGGCACCACGCACAAACCACATCGACGAATCCGTTCGTGGAGTCTAGCACTCGTATTATGATTAGACAGGCACGTACCCAAGAGGCTACGAGAGCCCACGATGTCATTGCTTAGGCGTTGCACTCTTTAGCGCTGCTTATGTGGGAGTAGAAAGTGAGCATGGCAATAACACCCTTAAGTTTTATGTGTCAAACCAACCACCTAATTATAAGGCACGAGAATTTTGCTAATGTTGAATAATGTACGACACCTCGGCTTCATTGACGCGACCGAAATTGATGCACTTATGTGTTCCTACCTTTCGCTCTAACAAATAGGGAATCGGACCCTCATCGTCGAAGTTAACAGGGTAGTGCAGAAGTATAATGTCGAACTCACGTTGTGCGCCACTATACTCGCGCTGCTGGAGATATCGCACGCTTCTTCAAAATCGGCTAGCATACATAACCACTTATACCACATCTAGAGTTCTTACGGATAGATTGATAAGTTCTCTGCAGAATTCTGAATGAAAACGAACACGATAGCTAAATGACCACAATGCAGAAAATATACAACTGCGGGCAAGCCATTCGGTTAGCATAGTAAATAGCTCTTTATAGCATTGTTGAACGCGTTCTCAATGATTTCTACCCCTTGTATATCCATTACTATCTCGTCTAAACGTAGACTTTATTTAGCTAGATAATCGGCACAGACGCGACCGGCTATGCCATCTTTCTCAAGCGCTGGTATTATGTCGTTCGCCAGGACGATCAGCCCATTTTCATTCCAGGCCGGAGCACTGACAGCGGAAGGGCCGTTTCGCGAGCGGTAGAAGGAGGAAGGTGCCGAGGCATAGGCTTCACTTACAGTCTGGTGAGTCGCGGCCCATGCGTCCCTATATAGGATGGGCCCTATCGACCCCGTCATAAGGCAAGAAACAATGAGGCATGGCTAAAAATGACTTAGTATAGGTCGTTACACGATATATGAAGGAACTGCGGGATGCATGGAAGAAACTAAACTAAAAGACGGGCAGCTCGTCTTCCGTGCGATATTAACGCTCTTATGGGGTGCGTTGGAAGACGTCTTAATGGCATCGGGGATCAAGGAAATTGCGCCATGAGTCGAAAATTTATCTCATCTGCGCTGTTTCGCTTAGGCGTACGATGTGCTAGCCTTTTCTGCGCACTGTAATGAGTGTGAGTGTATAGTGAGAGTTAATGCTCCTTTCGGGCATCGACCTGCGGCAGCGAAGCACGAGACTGCTTGTCTCGGGGAAAACTGAGTACTGAGTTTTAGAACACTGCGAATTCTTGGACGCTAGGTCATGCCTACCGCGGCTGCTGGCTGACGTGAGTATACAGCCAATAATAAGAGCTAAACACTGTCTCACTGTCTTCGTCGTACACGCTGCTTTGATAATGGAAGTCACCCAGTGATTTAAAATGCAATTTGCATCAAGGCTTCAAGAGTTTGTACTAGCGGTCAGCACGAAGAATGAGAAATCCCCTGATCAACATGCCAAGGCGTATGTGTTGACATTACATGGTAGATATAGAAGGCCTTAACACGGATGTACTTCATGCTATAGTTGCATGGAGTTTTGAAGGTTTTCTACTCTACAGAAGGGTGCCGGTGAGCCTCTGATAAGCCATCGTCTTCATTTGCATCAGGTTCTTGCATTTTCTCGGAGAGCTTGCAGACCCAACGGTCAGGCTTCACGTGAATGGTTATCAGGTGTTATTTAGATCAAATTTGTGCGTTAGGGACGCAGAAAATTGGGAACATTATGTGGTGCAGTATCCATCGGCGAGCGTTAGGTTTGCTGTAAGTGCGGAATAGGATGGCCGACTGAAAGTGATGCAATGGTTTTATTTGGACAGCGATAGCACCGCACCATTACTACGCAAATTACATGATATACGATCATAAAGAGGATTTACTGAAAGGCACTGTCACTTAGTGCTCTGCGGTTCGCTACTCTCCACGTCGTTCCAGTGCGATGACATTACATGAGAATCAGCTTGATCAATAAACATGCATTCCAAGTATGCTTCCCTCTTCGATTGATCTTCTTTACCTTTCTTGCGAGGGAGAAAGCTCAAGTAAGCGTTCCCTTGCAACCGCTCAACCAACATGTATAATGCATCTAGTGTAATGTATTTTGCCGAGACTGATTGACGATACGAGAAGTGTAGACGCATATTGGACAAGTGCGCATTACGAAAGCAGGCCTTCTCCTGGTAGTTTTCTTTTTTTTATCTTTCGACCGGTCAAATGCGCCTCTGGGATACCACGTAACGGTCTACATTGTATTACAGGCAGCAACTACATTGTGCGGGAGGCAAGATGGTCCTTTGTCACGGAAGGCACAGATCTCGGCGTCTGAAACCAACAGACTTTGGGGGACGAACTGTGAGGGTAAAAAGTGCATAAACATATAAATAATACGCAGGGGAACTTCACTCTGTACTGTATGGTGTATCGCTTCATGCAAATAATTAAGAAAATTAGAATGAACCACATCGATTTTTTGCACTGTAAGTAATTGACATGTGCAAGACGTTAAAAGAATGAAGGTGAACATGTTTTCGGGCAGCTAATGATGCCCTTCAAAAGCCTGTGAATGAAGCAATTATACCAGTTCTAGTTTTATGTGTGGGTTGCAAGAGCAGTATTCTTGCTCTCAATTCCCCTTTTGCACGACCTCTCAACCAGATCGGATTCGTTATCTTGAGGTGGCAACTGCTAACCGGCGTCTCTGTATATTTATTCTTGCCGGCCCGGTGGCTATGGCTCTAGGCTGCAGGTCCGAAGCGGCGGGATCGAATCCCGGCCGACGCGACCGCGTTTCGATGGAGACCAATGCTATAGTCTCGTGTACTGTGCGATGTCGGTGCACTTTAGGAGCCTTAGGTGGTTGAAACTTCTGGAGCCCTCTACTGCGGTGTCTGAGATAATCATATCGCGATTTTGGCGCTTAAGACCCAGAGATTATTATTGCTTGATTGCTGGTGGATTGATATGTGCGTGCACGAACAGCAACGCATAACTCAATCTCATAACGTCCATGAGCAACCAGGCGCTTTTTCTCAAAGCAGTGATAACACACTACTAATGTGCGTCGAAGCGGACTCGAAGGCTAAAATTAGACGACGGTTCAGCAGCACATCTACCGCAGTAAACCGGAGAAGGCTGTCAAAGGCTGTCGACCAGTTTGATGGCGTTCGAAACTTTTGTGGGGAAGTTGAGATGTCGAAAACCCGAGATTTGTGACCTTAGGCCCCTCACATTCCATTTAAGTGTGAAGGCGCTTCTGACATCTTCCTGGAAGGGGTACTAGTGTCGTTGACGAGACATGGTGTTGCTATTAGGTTTCTGAATCACTTCCTTTCTGAAGGATTGCGAGAAGCTGATTGATAGCATCCCGCACTTGCAACGCGCTTACAGCTGTTGGTGTTTGCATCTCGTCTAGAATCACACGGATAGGAATCGCCAGTGAGGTGATCACGGCGGGAAGCTTCCTTGCCTTCATGGGTCCATTTATAGAGAAAATGTCCCTTACTGCCGAAGTATGATGCATCAGGCGCTTGTAACATAGGCAGTTCGGGCCAGGGACCGGCTTGTTCGTCTTTCTCCGAGCACTTATAGAGGACAAAGTTTCACATGCTGTCCATGTCTGGTGACGCTCATACGCGTGAAATTTAGGCACTTCAGGCCAGGCGTCAGCTGCCTTGCTATTAGACTCTTGTTTGTCCATGGAGCCGCCTGCGTTTGGCCTGAGCGACGGAGGGAGGCTGTAGAGGTTATGGAACACCGTCGGTGATGTGCTCGTCTCCGCTTCGTGGGTGTAGCTGGTCCTCGGTGAGACGAGGGCCCCTAAGCACTTGCTTGAGTAGGACCGTTTGCTTTTTGAATAATGGGGCATTTATTCTAATAAACGTGGCAAGGCTCATTGCAAATTGTACATTTCAGCAAATCTGCCTGGCAAGTGTCTCTGTTGCGAGACCCAGTGCATCGGTAACACATGGTAGAGTTTTTGCAAACAATACTTACGTGGGCAAACTTACTGCACTCCCAGCGCTGAAGTGGCTTAGGGACGGAAGGCCAGACTGTGTGCTCAAGTGACCCGCCTTTTCATGCGATGGGAGGCATTTGCTCTTAAGTATAATCTTCTTCCACCGTGAAGTACCGAGGCGAAAAACAATTCCGACGATGTTGTCTTCTGAAGGAGGCTCGGTCAGTACAGGAAGGCCAGCGTGGGTAATGGTCTCGTCAATATGATAAAGTGCACCAATGCTGACTTACTTGCCGAACTGTATGTGAATGCTCATTTTCATCTCATTATGTTTAGTAACATTGCCCAGTAGACCTGGCGTCACCACATTATTAGCGTCAATGGCTACCATATTTGCGAGCATTCAGTCGGGTGTCTTTCGTTTCACTTAGCGCCAACGCCTCTACTTCTACTGCCACGGCTTTCCGATTTAGGCGCCTCATGTTAATGCTGAAGAGGCCCGGCGTGAAGAGGCCCGTGAGTACCTCAGCACTACGTGAAAACCTCATGGTGGACGCACCCGAGTATGATGATGTGCTCGGGAGCCTTCTCTTTGTCTCGCGGCTCCTCACCAGCTCGAAGGTGTCATCACCAGATTCACCACTGCTCACGTAGTAGTCACTATCAGTGCCCCTATCAGTGCCGTTGCGCTTCCTGGAAGCAGCTGCGGCTGGTATAACGGAGTCCGATTGACGCGCAGGACACTAAAGCTCCATCGCAGTCCAGTAAGAGACAGCATCTGACCAGTGAAACCCAAGGTGTTGAGGAAAAAAAAGAATACGGCCAACAAACTCAGCGTCCTGCGACGCTTCGTCTTCGTTCATCACTCAAAACCGGAGGAAGAGCAGCGTGATGACAGCTCTGCGCATTACGCGAGTGTCACACTTCGCTGAGTAATATCCTCGCAACTTTCACGTACGAGTTACTACTGCTCTTTATTAGCCATGCGCTTTGCGAGATAAGCATGGTGGCGTGCACGACATGCTTACGGAGCTGTGGATGTCCAGCTAAAACTGTCCATAAGATGACAGCGCCTTTTTCTTTATTTTTTCAGGCTCCATCAAGATGTCGCGTTCGTATAAATGCTCCAGAAACCACGTTGGTATATAAGACCAATATAGTTTTCACACCACATCCATTTTGACACACCACGAACACCAGGATGCCTCTCGCCAGGCTCCTCCTAAGATTGTACCGCGTACAGAAGTGACGCAAATAATGTTCCAAAAACGAACTTTGAGATGCGAACTCATTTGGTCACCCCGTGACCTTTGTTGCCTGCTGGTGCGTGATAACAGTTTCCTCACATAGATTCTTTTTCACGTTCGTTTAGCCAAGGACGCCTCGTTGTGAATTTAGTGTGACTTAGAGCCCAGTGGCAGGCTTTGCGAACAACAGACAGCTTCGTTTGCTTGTGGTGTAGTGGTTACGGTACTCGGCTGCCACCCAAAATACGCGGGTTCGATCCCGGCCGCGGCGGTCACATTTTCGATGGAGGCGAAAATGCCAGAGGCCCGTGTACTGTGCGTTGTCAGTGCACGTTAAAGAACCCCAGGTGGTCTAAATTTCCGGAGCCCTCCACTACGGCCTTTCTCTCCTCTCTATCTCTCTCATTCCCTTTCCCCCTTCCCCACGGACGCTTAGCCGTGCTCCCTACATGGGCTGCAGAAATTAGCAGTCCTTTCCTAACCGAACCACAATCAATCAAGCACCACAGAGAGGCAACGACGTCGAGGCGCTGTCTCATGTAGCGGGGACCTTTGGCACAGCAACACGCTATGTGATGAGCACAACGCTTCCGCGCGTACCTTGCAAGAAGTGTACGAACTTTATCTTTTCACATTCGTGAAGCGTATAAGTGTGTTGCACGTTAAGAAACGGTAAGTAAGCTTCTATGATCAAAACGCCCGTGCTTTCAGCATTATTTCTGCCAACACGACAACGCGCTTCAAGCGTTTTGCTGAAAAGCGACCACCGAAATCAAATGTCTGGCCACATTGCACTTCACTACCTCCTCATTTTCGCCTGTGCGGCTTCCGAACGTATGTACCCCTTGAGCTTTTATCGATGCGGACCCTCCATTTGTGATTCGCCTAGAATGGAGTGTGTTCTTCTGAAAAATACAAGCCCTCCGAGCTTTTATGAAGCAAAATTTTATCCCTACATATTTGCAGAACGTTCATCAAACAGGCCCTTCTCAGCACATCTGCCCCTTCGTTTATGCTGCGTATGAACATGTATTTGATAACGCGTATTTTCTTACACAAGGTGTCCCTTCAGCAAGTTGCTCTGGGATCTCCTCCTGCGCGTTAATGTGACTATGTATGTTTTATGCGAAAATAACAATGAAAAATCAACTGCACCTCTTCACAGCAACTTGTGGAGGTATGACCATGTGGCCGCTTTTCTTTTCATGCTCGGTGTGTTCAAATGTTGGCTAATTATGTCTTTAGTTATGTCACAGCAGCCGTTTTTAAGTGCGTAGCGCTTTAGGCTGAGCCCCTAAGGGCTCAGCGTTGTCAACGAGGATCGTCTTGTCGACAAGGCTGAGTTTTTTTTACTTTATTTATTACTCTGCATTTTTTTAATATTTTATCCCTACAACATGTTGGGAACGTGAAACAGCACTGCTTAGCCAAATCTTGCGTATCATGAGGCAGTAATTTATGTTCCTTTCCTGAGCCTATTATTACTATTCTAGCGTTGAACAGGCTACGAGTGTATTTCGCACAAATTAAGTGCTGTTCCGTATGATCCAGATAGAATGGCTTGAAAGCTTATGATATGAATGGTGGAAAATTTTCTACTATTTAGCCTGTTGACTCAAGAATTGTTTATATATGAAACAGCCCACTAATAGATATGGCTCCTATATTTTACAGTGGAGTGTTGTTCTCTACGGTACTACAGCTGCGCGCAGTCATTTAACGAAGTGCAGTATGGCTTTGGCCAACAGTTCATCAATTACGCAAAAAAAAAAAAAAACTTGACAAGAATCTCTTACGTGCTGCAGTCAGTCATATGTACGAGTTATAAAATAGTTCGCTTAAAGTAGAAAGCAACTTTCACAGCCAGATATATGCGCGGGTTTACGAAAAAAAGAAAAAAAAACATAGCTACATTTTCCACATGTCGGATTATCTTATAGTACGTTTGCGTCTTGCGTGTTTTTTTTTTTTTACTTAGCTGATGTTCCACCTTTATCATACATTATGAAAACCACCTAGAGCATCTAGAAATCTTCTTGTAACTATTTGACACAGGGCGTATCCGAAACAAGACACAACTCATTAATAAATAGGATGTTTTTATTTTCACCTGTGCATAACTTACCTTCTTAATCATTTTAACAAGGCGCTATATTATTTACAGAGCCACGTTGTTATACTCTGAGCTTATATTCTGCGAAACATTGTGTAGATGTAAGGGTCGAGAAGGGAAACATAAATAACAGGGAGTGCATTGTTCTTTCTTTCTTCCGTTAGAACCACTTTTCTCCACACTTTCTTTCCTGCGTCATGATAGGGCTGTGGTGTCTGTCAGCCGTGAATGGCGCTGGTAACGGTGCTTCTACAGCTGTTTCGGCTCCCAGAGATACCTTACTACCGTTCGGTTTCGTGCGGTAGGGGTGTAGAACGACTGCCTTCATTCGATCTGGGCGCAGAACGTTTTCTGGATGCAGATGACTTGGTCTCGATTGAAGATCACCGGAAGCTGGAAATAATAAATACCAGGTAACATTTTCACGTAATTGGAGCAGCGTTTTTTATATAACTTAATCATTTGGTGCCTTTAATGCAAGCGAAATTCGCATCAAGAGATGTAACTAGGTATCATTGCAGACGGGTTAATTCTCAAAAGTTTTAATGAACACGGGCGCCTGTTGGGAAGAAGGAGACGGGAATGCCGATTGAGTTATGTTCTGGAAATATACAGTAATGGAATGTAAAATGGGCAATAATTAGCGTGCAAAACGAACGAGCAATGCAAAAGGAAACACTGCTTCCAAATTAAAATCTAGGAAGCTTCCTTGTTTAGGGAATCCGGAAGCCTACGTTCGAACACCAGGTGGAAACATCGTCGTGGTCGTCCATTCGAGCACAAAAGACAAAATTGCGCTCCTGCTTACAAAGGAACCTTTATAGAATCGTACCTTTCCTTTGTCTTGTACACAATAAAAGTACCCAAGCATACGTGGGTACCATTAAGTGTGGACTTCTTGAAGAGTGTTTCTATTTAGCTAGACGTTATCCGGTGCTTGAAAAGGGGTTTTCTTTTTTAAATCGTGTGTAACGTTCGTACTAATTTGTTGAATACCCATATCTGTACCCACCAGAAGTGAACTGGCCCCGACTTGCTTACCTCGTAGCTGGGCCCGTGGTGGACATTATCGGAAGGCCCAGATAATTGGAAACATAGCGAGGACGACAAGCGTGCTCATCCCACTGCAAGTGGCGCTGTCCATGTAGTATTCTGCGAGAGAGAAAAAAAAAAAGGAATAGCCCACAATAAATTGCTTCCAAGAGTTAAAGTAGTGTATCTTAGTACGAGACATTGTGTTTGCCGATCTCGGAATCGGCACCCTTAAAGGAAGCGCTTTCAAGAAGCGCCAATTTTTAGGAAGACTTACATAGAGGCAGCCTAAGCTGTAGTAGTGCTAACGGAAAATATTTTTCTTCTCTTTCTTCTTTTTGCCTGTCTCCCTTCTTTTTCTCATTGCTATTTTAAATTTTGTTTCATTCTTCGCATACTTCTTCCTTTGGGAAAAATATCCATGGTTCAGATATGTTAACGGTGTCGTCGCTTGCCGAGCGTGCACTGAAAAGCACGCAAGTGTCACAGGCCCATACCTTGCGCCGCGTTTACTTCTTGAAGTATATAAAACCACTTTTAAAGCGCGATTATGATGAAGCTAAAATGCAAGAAAAAAAAAACCGACAGTGGCTGAATCAGTTAACGTGCTCGTTTCTGAACCCTGTGGTCGATAGTTCGAATCAGCAGCCCGATGGGATGGTCAGCTAATATTTCTTTTTTTATTTGCTTGTGCTTTTCAGTGTCGACCAGGATGACGCGGGATAGCGTAAAGAAACTTCGTTTCGAGTGAAATGAAAAGGCGTAGAAAAATACTATTTATGCGACAATAGAGCAGTGTTCGCCAGCAGTGCAACAAACAAATCAACAAAAAACACTAACAGGTACGTTTTCTAGTTCTATGACAGTAGTGGCTCTCCTTTCGACTGAGACTTCACTAATCGTCGCGATAAAGGACACAGCTGAAATAGTTTCCTATAAAATAACGAATAACCAAGGTACAGCACCCAATCACGGCTTAAAAAAAAGCACATACGGCTGTCGCACCCATCATAAAGTAGCAAATCACTCTAGGGAAAGAATAAATTAGCATATGTCTATATGCGCAAACAAAACAATACCATCGACAGTTTCGTTGTAGTTTGCAAGGTACACGATAACAAAATATTTCCAAGTGTTTGCTTTGCAGGCAACAGTGACCTCCTTTTGGTTATGTGTCTTTTGTAGGGTGCTGGCGCCCCTTCATCCATAATTCACGAGCAGAAATTACGGCCTTCCACGGTGGGGCACTAAAAATACTGGGTCCGAACCGACGCGCACCCTCGCAAACGAGAACAGCCCGACGCCGACGATCGTTTGCCGTAAGGCACAGGGGCAACCGCTTACGTCTCGCACACTCTTCGCCTCCGTCATTACCCGTAATGCACTGAAAAGCCATTCTCCCAGAACCGTTCATGATGCCTCGTACGCCCTCGGTGATCCACGCGCCGCGAACATCGCGTGGACCCTGGTTCGTGCGGGACGCGTTTCCACCTACTCTATACTGGGCACGCAATGCCTCCGTCTGTAAATTTTCTCAAGTGCGGTAAATATTTCAGGAGGCGGCTACAAAAGTGGTGGTGAAAGGTATTAGAGCAGCGCCTAAGGTTCCTTTCATCATCCCCTGCATAGGCACGTGTATGAACTTCTGTTCGTGTATCTGTTCTTTTGAAAGCTTGCAAGAAGTGAGTGAGTGAGTGAGAAATAAGGAAGGGAAGGCAGGGATGTTAACCAGTCATGAGTCCGGTTTGCTACCCTACACTGGGGGATGGGAAAAGGGGAATAAAAGTAAAGAGAAGGAGAGAGGGGGAATGCCTACAGAACAGTCCTATATAGTGTCATAGGCGCTCGGCTAGGCCAGATGTGTTTAAAAAGCCCAAAAGCGCTTTCATTGCTTTCTGAGCCGTTGGTCGGTGAGGGCGGTATTCTAAGATTGTCTGTTCGCTTGCAAGAAACTTTCCATTGTTGTCCTTTGCTAAAGGACCCGCATTCACCTAATAGTAAAACATGTAAGAAACCCTTTGTATAGCGCGGTTTGCTTTGTAAAAAGGCCTAGTCGCCTCACTGGACAGAATATGATATATATATATTACGTGCGAATGTGCCACAAGGGATGGATAGCCACAACATGAAAGAAGAAGAAGCAAGCGGATGGTCAAAGGCCGACGACGTTGGATCAGTTTTCGGTAGCGTTGGTCTGTGTCGACTTCCCCCGGTCTACGCCTTCTGAAAATAAACCTGAAACCACTACTGTGGACGTAACAGAGTGGTGGAGGTGCGGGGTAAGACGACTAACAACGGAAGCGTTACTACTTGGACTTCGCCGGAGTCGTCGCCTCGCCGGCTTGCCTCCGCCGCCGCCCGCCATGTCCGACGACGAGGACACTCGTAGAACCGCGCCCAGCAGTGCTTGGCAGCCCTACAAGGAGCCTCGCACCTTCGCCGGGAAACCGAATGAAGATGTTGAGGAATGGCTCAACCACTATAAACGGGTGAGTCAGTACAACAAATGGAATGCTGCCTCTCAGTTAATGAACGTGGTTTTCTACCTAACTGATATTGCTCTCGTGTGGTATGAAAACCACGAAGAAATACTAACCACATGGGACCGCTTTGTTGAAGAGATAAAGAAGTGTTTCGACAATTCAGCAGCGAAAAAGAAACGCGCTGAGCAGACCCTCTGCCAAAGAGCCCAACTAGCTGGTGAGACATGTACGACGTACACAGAAGAGATTTTGAAGTTGTGCCGGTAAGTGAATGCGGACATGTCCGAAGAAGACAAGGTCGGGCATTTGTTAAAGGGCATCGCGGAGGACGTGTACAACTTTTTAATTAGCCGAGAAGATCTCACTTCAGTATCTGATGTTATACGACACTGCCGCACTTTCGAAGCATTGAAGCAGCGCAGAATAACACCGAAGTTCGGTCGTCTGGCCAATGTTACCACGGTGGCCAGCATAGACACGACGCCAACTGTTGACCTTTGCACAACGATACGCGAAATCGTGCGAGAGGAACTGCTCAGGTATGACCTTGTGCCACGTGCATTGGGAAGTACTTCACCATCTTACTTCCCACAAGATACGACTGCCTCGCAGCTCTCCAATTCTGAGCATGCATCGGTCAACGTAGCGGAGACTGTGGAATCGAGACGCATCCCGCAGTCAAGCCGGAATTGGCTTCCGAGGACACCACATCCCTTGTGGCACATTCGCAACGTATATATATATATATATATATATATATATATAGCGGCCGGTGAACCGGTCGCAACGTGAGTTATTAAATACTGAGTTGTTATTTTTTATTACTAGTGGACATGTTTCATAACTATTTCTTCGGGTTCAGCGTGAATACTTCTTCCGTCTATACATATATTCAATCGCAACAAAAGCGCAACTCCCCACTCTCTTCCTTTGTAACTGTTCTTTGATATTGGCCAAGCGACTTCGATAATGATGCGTCCAGCGTGAAGGTAGGCGAGAATTTTCGTTAATTGCGAACAATTTTTAATAATTTCAGTGGTCAGGCGCTTTTGTGCGTATGTAACCGGAGCTTTACTGGAGGCATTTCTACCCTCATTCGATATTCAGACGTCAGCAACGCAACACATGCTCCTCATGAGAGCTGCAGAAGAAAGGGTGGTGAGTGTCATTCTTGACTGAAAGGAATTGACGAACAGTCACTGAAGTACGTTTTGTGTTTTAAAAGAGATAATAAAGGATGAAGGGAAGTTATTCAAGGGGGTATTTCTTGGTTAAAAATGAATTAGCACTTGTAAGAGAAATCGACAATTAATCCAGTCGTCTTTGTATTAATAAAAAATATGAAACAAAAGTACAATGAAGCCCGTACTTGTCACCGTTATATTTCTGTCCTGCTGTGTCAAGATAAGTAGTCCTGAGGGCAATCTTTACAAATATTCCAGAACGGAGTTTATCGATGGTCTTTTCTATCAAACGTCTACCAATAGTACTTGATATAAACTTTGCTATCAGGAGTGACGCAGCTAACTGTTTGACATCATCCTCCCTTGCGTTGTGCCTTGATTTAGGGATATCAGTGCTGTAAGTTCTTTGTTTCGTATTGTATTCTTCTTAGGGTTTTCTCATCATATTGTCCGAAACACAGTCGAACCGCAGTTATCATTCTTGCGTATTAAACGTTACCTAGAAATGTATTAAATACATAAACAAGCACGTCGATGTCGACACGCTTAAAATGGTGCAAAGGTACAGTACTGGCTTGACTTTTCCCTTAGATCAAAACTTTTTCGTTGACTGGGGCTACGATATTAAGAGCTTAAGATGATTCAATGTTGAACGAACCAAGCTAACCGGAAATCAGCGCGACGTTCTTCTTACACTACTCTCCTTGCCACATATGTTCGGCTAGCTGTTGGATCACACCAACTTGTACACAAAACGCTCATTGGAAAGCAAGAAATTCGCTCTGTAACAGCGCACACCGATTCGTGTGTTCAAGGCCATTCCACGGTAGATTAATAGCGAGTATCACTGAAACTAGCTGCTCGCAGGCCGAGAGGAACATCTGCCGTTGCATGAACGGTACAACGAATCCTAACGGTCGATACTATGTAGAAGTTCCCACTTCTCAACCGCGAGTGGTTTTTCATTCCAGGAAAACGACGCGCCGCGCTCCATTAGCGATGCATGCCAGAGCACCAGCGGCCGTAACAACGACGATTAAGGCACACAGCAGTAGTGCATCCCAAAGCATTCTGTATCATTTGTCTCTCTTGCCTGGCTCTTTTTATTCCTTGCTTGCCTGCTTAATTCGTCTTCTCCCTCACGCGTTTCTCGCCTGGCTAGCGCAAGGGTTTCGGCTTTGCTTCAATGAGCGAGGGGTGACAGAGACGGAGGGAGAAGAGAGAAAGAGAGAGAATGCCATTTGCGGGGCCTGGCCCATTGCCGCCCATAGCTCCCTGGGGGCCCAATTGCCGAATCTCTCGGCAATTAGTAGCGCTGAGAACAGCACGTCTCCGTCACGAGGACGTAATCGCGAGTCACATTGTCCGGCCAGGCCGCCTCTTTGCGTCCATGGGACAGACACGCTGCAACCAAATGTTCTGTCTCCTTCATCTCGCTCCACATCCCTCCCTGTCTCTCCAAAACCCGTTCCCCGAGTGCGCCAGTAATGGTCTTTTCCGTACTGCCCACGAAAGAAAGGCAATGAACACGCCCCCGAAATTAAGGAAGGAGCGGAACGCTTCTACTTCATTTCAACCCCTTCGTTCTAATTTCTGCCACGCTGTCTTACTTTGAGATGCTTTCCAACTTTTTCTTTTTATCTTTTTCTGCAGGTAGCACGATGTTCCGCAAACCGTCTCAAGCTACGCTTCTTCCTTTTTTTTATGTTACCACGCTTCCCTCGTACTAGGCAAGGAATTTGCAGACCTAGACTGCACGGTGGGCGACAGCGCGCATGAATCTTCGTGTTAATCGTGTTTGCCACCGCCACTTCCACGTTCCTCCTGAAAGACGTTAGCACGGCTGAGAGGGAGGGAGCGCACACGGCCTCCGTCGAGGGACCGTACATGCTGTACGAGGCTGCGCATAAGTTTGCGTCTCCAGGCGTCTTTGTATGCGCTCGTATGTGTACACGGAAAAGGGGGGTGTACGCGGCTCGGCCGCCATGTCGCTAAGCCCTCCCCCCCCTCCCCCACCGCTTTCCGTGAAACTTAGGTTACCCTGAACGTGTCCACGAACGATAAGGCCTTAGCGCTCCAAGCGGGCCATGTCGTCAGGGTTGTAATTAATTGAGGTGGTTGAAAGGAGTTATATTGGAAACAGCCCCTCCCGCTTAGCGCACCGATGCACTTACTTCGCCCCTGTGCAATGCCCAACCGCACGGCGTCTATTCTTTTCTACCGCCCGTGTCTCCCACATCCCAGTAGTAACCTCTTGGGAAGGATGGCGGCGGAACGCTGTGTGCATCCTTCCGTACACGCCGTTGTGGCGCAGGTGTTGTTTCACACTAGCTCTGTATATACACGATGGGAGGAGGCGCACCGAGACGCTTTCAGGGCTGAAGGCTGCGTTAATGAAGCAGTCACGGCTGCCTCTATGCGAATCTACATGCAGAGGCATGGTTGTGAAACCACGCTTTCTGTTTATCGCATCCTGCGCTCTAGTACACAGACAAAGGGCAGAATACTCCTGTGCAATTGCGCGTTATGCCCGCAACATGCAACGTTGTGCAGTAGAAACCAGACTTTTCATGCGCGGACAAGGGTGGCATCTAATAAGCGCGATTTCCGTGTTTAGATGCTGAAATAACTGAAATGGGAGTCGGGTAATAATTCTTTATATTGTTTTGCCAAATACTAAGGACAATGCGGGCACTTAGAACACTCCGCGAAGCTAGATCGTGCACGGCGTTCATTATCGTTATCTGAGCTGTGTCGTTGATTGATAATGGTAATTTTCAGATGAACGTGAGAAAATTACTCGGTTAGGCACACCCTCCATTTCGTTACGCTGCTAGTGGTCTAGGCCCACAATAGATGTAAGAAAGGCTGGACAAGAGGAGCCAACCAGAAAGCTGTGAACACCCCAGAAATTGGCATCCATCTTTTGTCTTCTGGCATTTTCAATATACTACAAAGCTATTTTCCTTTCTAATGAAAGTACGAAATGAAATGAAAGTACAAAACATTGTTTTGCGAAAACGAAAGACATTTTCTTTGCTTGAGGTTAACCTGGTTCCTATAGTATAGTAATGTGATCGATTACTACTATTTATACCTACTACTTTCTCCCCCTGGTCAATTTACGAAAAAAAGTGACCAAGAAAGAAACGTAGCCACGCCCATCATTTGACGAGGTCAATGCCACCTGGGCGAATGGCCTGCGGTGGAACGGAACAACAGTGAGCGTGTTCGGAAACAACTGTCTGCGGTCTCGTCCCAGTTTTCATGAGACCTTTTTCTTGCTTGCGTTATTTTTCATTTTTAATAGCGGGCTTGCCCTGTAAAAAAAAAATCTTAGGCTTGCACAGTTCCACTCAGTTAAAGAGATGCTCCATCTTGAATGGTTAGCATCATCTAGTCCTATGCCTTTCTCTCTCACTTTCTTTCCCTCCCCCGTTGGGACACTCCTCAATTGGTTGTGTTGCCCATAGGAGCGCCACCCATCCAGCAGTCCCAAGACTCTCCAAGAGCTACGTTTCCGAGTAAGGAAGCAGCGAAGCTCCGGAGAATACTGCAAAGCAGTCTTTTTAATATTCTGCAGCTTATTTTTATATGCGCAGTATCACTGCATTCACGGTTAAACCGACTGACGCTTTCAATTCGACAAGACACCATTTCGGAACAAATGACCGCCGCTATGCCGTAGTCAGACTAGGGCGCTGAGCTATAATGAGAAAAATTTAGCAAAAGGCGAGTACTTGTTCTTGACACTAGAGCAAGCGACCTCACATTTGCGAATTCGATGAATCCGTCAGGTTAGATCTTATCGAAAAACGGCTGCTGCGCTAGCTGTATACCTATGGAGAACGAATGGAACTCAGACTAGATCATCATCATCATCATCATCAACCTATATTATGTCTACTGCAGGACAAGGACCTTTCCCAATCCTCCCCATTCTTGCTTGTCCTGCGCGAGCTGATTACATCTGATGCCTGAAAATTTCTTAATTTCGTCCCCCATCTTACTCCCTGTCGTCCACGGCTACGCTTACCCTCTCTTGGTATCCATTCCGTCGTTCTAATTGTCCATCGGTTATCTAGCCTTCTCAACACGTGACCTGTCCATGTCTATTTTTTTCTTCTTAACATCGTTTATTACGTCGGCGACCGCCGCCTGTTCCGTTACCAACTCGGCTGTCTTCCTATGTTTTAATGTTACGACTATCATTTTTCGTTCCATAGGCCGCTGCGTGTGATTGATAATGGTAATTTTCAGATGAACGTGAGAAAATTACTCGGTTAGGCACACCCTCCATTTCGTTACGCTGCTAGTGGTCTAGGCCCACAATAGATGTAAGAAAGGCTGGACAAGAGGAGCCAACCAGAAAGCTGTGAACACCCCAGAAATTGGCATCCATCTTTTGTCTTCTGGCATTTTCAATATACTACAAAGCTATTTTCCTTTCTAATGAAAGTACGAAATGAATGAAGTACAAAACATTGTTTTGCGAAAACTAAAGACATTTTCTTTGCTTGAGGTTAACCTGGTTCCTATAGTATATTAATTTGATCGATTACTACTATTTATACCTACTACTTTCTCCCCCTGGTCAATTTACGAAAAACGTGACCAAGAAAGAAACGTAGCCACGCCCATCATTTGACGAGGTCAATGCGACCTGGGCGAATGGCCAGCAGTGGAACGGAACAACAGTGAACGCGTTCGGAAACAACGGTCCGCGGTCTCGTCCCAGTTTTCATGACACCTTTTTCTTGCTTGCGTTATTTTTCATTGTTAATAGCGGGCTTGCACTCTAAAAAAAATCTTAGGCTTGCACAGTTCCAGTCAATTAAAGAGATGCTCCATCTTGAATGGTTAGCATCATCTAGGTCCTATGCCTTTCTCTCTCACTTTCTTTCCCTCCCCCGTTCGGACACCCCTCAATTGGTTGTGTTGCCCATAGGAGCGCCATCCCATCCAGCAGCCCCAAGACTCTCCAAGAGCTACGTTTCCGAGTAAGGAAGCAGCGAAGCTCCGGAGAATACTGCAAAGCAGTTTTTTTTAATATTCTGCAGCTTATTTTTATATGAGCAGTATCACTGCATTCACAGTTAAACCGACTGACGCTTTCAATTCGACAAGACACCATTTCGGAACAAATGACCGCCGCTATGCCGTAGTCAGACTAGGGCGCTGAGCTATAATGAGAAAAATTTAGCAAAAGGCGAGTACTTGTTCTTGACACTAGAGCAAGCGACCTCACATTTGCGAATTCGATGAATCCGTCAGGTTAGATCTTATCGAAAAACGGCTGCTGCGCTAGCTGTATACCTATGGAGAACGAATGGAACTCAGACTAGATCGTCATCATCATCATCAACCTATCTTATGTCTACTGCAGGACAAGGACCTTTCCCAATCCTCCCCATTCTTGCTTGTCCTGCGCGAGCTGATTACATCTGATGCCTGAAAATTTCTTAATTTCGTCCCCCATCTTACTCCCTGTCGTCCACGGCTACGCTTACCCTCTCCGTTCCATCGCCCGCTGCGTGGTTCTTAACTTCCTCTCGAACTTCTTTGTAATTCTTCTAGTTTTGCCCCGTATATCACAACGGAAACCTACCAAGCGCCGAGTGCAGCGACTGCGCTTTGGAGGAGACTATTGGGCACCTCCTGTGCCACTGCCCAACATATGACAATGAAAGAATGTCCCATGTTCCCACATTTAAATTAAGAAAAAAAAAACTGAAAGGACGCAATTCCGTGCAAGACTACGAGAGATAACCACCAGCATTTTCACAGTTGAAATGATCTTGGGTCCATGGCGCTGTGCATCTCGGCTGCGCCAAGCAACAAAAGCGTTGCTGCATTTTCTGAATGCTACTAGGCTAATTAACCGTCTTTGAAAATGGACAAAAAAACTTCCATAACGTCAGCGTCACTGCAGCATTTTTAATTAGGTTTTTCTTGCTCTTTCTCTCTCTATCTTGCAGAACTTTCCCTTCCCCCTTCCCCAGTGCAGGTTAGGCTACCGGGCTCAGCGCAGGTTAATCTCCCTGCCTTTCCTGTTCCATTTTTTTCCCCTTTTCCTCCTCCTACTACCACTATCGCTCAATCGGAAACTACATAACTACTGCGCCTTGCCAGTACGGACTAGGCCACAAGATACACTTATTTATTGCTTTGCTGTTCCCTAGAACATATGCGCTACAACTCCATACTCGGTCTGGCTCACTCTGGCACACAGTCCTTAGGACGTGGATGAGTCGTTCTCACCATCATAAAACTTACCAAACATGTATTTAGCACAGCTGATTCAGACTACGAGTCAACGTTCTACTCAACCGGGCTCAGTAGCATTAAGAGCAGCCAGGCTCCCTCGCCCTCACCCGAACTTCATTAATCCCAAACTGTTCATTCACACACCCTTGAATCTAGCTGATTTTGATTGACCACATATTCTTCCGACGTATGCTCTGCACCCACCTGGGTAGAACTCGATGAGGCGCTGTTTCTTGAAGTCGGTGCCCGGTATGGAGAGTAGGCACACGAACAGGTGACGACCCGAGCGCGAGAATTGCTCGTCGGGCACCTGGCTGGAGACGCGAGTGACGTAGGATCCGTCCTGCCTGGGCGTCACCCTCTGCGTCGGTGCGAGGGCGTGGCGACGTGGCGGGGACGCTGACGATCCCTCGTCTAGCTGGTACAGTGACAACGTGGGCAGAGGAAATGCGCCCGTGGCCTCGCACACGAACGTCGTCGCCGATTCTTCGGCGGCCCGGGTGTAGTTGAACACGAAGTGCTTTGGACGTGCTGTTGGAAAAAATGTAAAAGCTAGGCATAAGCAACCAATGTCATTCATGTGTGTATGCGACATGGTATCTTAGCTCATGTTGAGTGAAGACAACGTGACTGCTGAAAAGTGAATGACTAACAGAGACCTTGACTAGTCGAAATTAGCCGGCATTTATCATTGGTTATGCGGCACCAGACAGCATGGCCAATTTGTTAGCCTTCTTTAATTAACGTGATCTCGCGTTCCTCGCAGTTCTCTACCTTAGGCAGCTCTAGCCGACCTGTCAATATTAACCTATCATATTCATCACATAATTAGGCACCATATAGCGAACACAGCCCAATGTTACATAATGCCAAGTAATGCTGTTAGCATGCGTGCAAATTCGCTAAGCCGAGACGCTTCCCCTTGAAATTTATGGAGCAGGGAGGAAGGAATGTAGCTCACTATGGGCTGTCACATATAATAGCACTCTACAGCTGCATTTAATGTTTCAAGAGCTTATTAGGAGGCGTGTCGCGCTGCTAAGGCGCTATTGCCGCCCACGTCGGCTTGATTTAGAGGTGGCTGATGGGGGATAACAGTCGATGTTATCCAAGAAACGCAGCCTGTCATATTTACTTAGGAGTTGCTTACTATCTCGTGCTCCATGGTCGCACTGTTGCGTGACGTTAGCCTGAAGTGCATGCGTAGTGGCACATGTCCTTATCGGTGTTTGGCAAGAAACAGGCAGACGGTGCACTTGCTTCAGCGTAACAATACTGTGTTCTAAGCATGCAAATCTCTCGGATATCAATAGCTGAGAGGGCTTGGTATATCAGTAATATCGTTATTATATAAGGGAAAGGGGATACTGCCAAATATGTGGTGGTTGTGTGACAAGCATGCGTCTAGAGTTGACCTGGTGGCATTCGTATTAGTTATGGGTTGGTCTGTTGTTTCTCCTATTCATAAACGAGTTACCTAATACGCTAACTTTTTCTGTTTGTTGTATGCTGATGACACCACCATTTATTCACCACATAAATCGCTCACCGCACTTCAAGACACACTTAACGCAGATCTTAACAATGTGCATTCATGGTGCAGAAATAATCGACTTGAAATTAATCCAAGTAAAACAACTTTTGTACTATTTCATAGCCCACAAACTGTGATTGCTTCATCCATAACTGTCTCATTGATTAATTATGTTATAACGGCATCTGATAATGATAAATTCCTGGGTGTTACCCTTGATAAACATCTTAAGTGCAACAGTCACGTCAATTCGCTAATTGGTATCGGCATTATCATTAAAACACGTCCATTTTTCCAACCTCATGTTCTCATCTCACTTTATCATGCTTACATTAACAGCCATTTATCATATTACTTGTCATCTTGGGATGACACATATGCCATTCATCTCAAACCACTTGAACGTCTTCAAAACCACGCGAAAACATTAATGACCTTTAACCCATTCCGTTCCCATTCTCTACCTATCTATCAACATTTTGGCATCTTGCCCATTCAACAGTTGTTTTATCATACATTGTCGGTCATCACATACCGTCTCATTCATCGTGAAATGTCATTAGACTGTATTCCTTTCCATAGCCTTGTCAACAACAATGATGCCAGGTTTTCAGAGCATAATTACCTTCTCTTACCTAAAATCAGATCTAACTATGGCAGGTTTACAGTACGCTTCTATGGTGTTTATCTTTGGAATCGTATACCTCTTCATGCTAAGTCACCTCGTTCTCCTGCTATCCTTTAAGTACAACCTAAAAACATGCTGTTAAACGAAACTTTTGTTCTTTTGTAATATTTCTTTCATCACTTCATTCCTTTGTATCTCTTCTTATGTGCATCTTTTGTTTTAGTATTGTGTAATGCTGCTATGGTAAATATGTAACTTTTCTATTTTGTAACTATTCTATTTCTATTTTCTATTTTTCTATTATCATGTAATAAATGCATTTTTTATTTTTTTCGCACTCTTTAGCTTTTGCTGATGTCACTTACCTTTCATGTACCCCACTAATGATAGTAGGTCCCCCGGGCAGTTTCTCACTTTGGGACCTCCTGATGCTGTATGTTCTATGTAACCCGTTTTTATATTGTGCATGCTTTAACAAATAAACTTTGTAAGCTTAGTCGAACACAATTTTATCAGCCACACTGAGGGACTTTGCCGTAAAACCCACGCCGAGAAATATTTAGCAGCTTTTAGTGCGAAAGAAGAACTTTCTGAGATTTCATATTCTCGTGTGAAGTGTTGAAAACCTTAAAAATGTCTAATATGATGGACTTGCAGGCTAGTTGGTCAAGCATCATGGAAAAAACAGCGCGAACACAAGGACAATGAAAAAAGGAACACACACCGCTCTCCGTGGTGTGGTGTGTGTTCCTTTTTTCATCGTCCTTGTGTTCGCGCTGTTTTTTCCATGATGCTTAAAAATGTCCCCCCCCCCCCTTATTTTTTCCCCTGTTTACACGGGTATAAACTCTCTGGCTGGAAATGATAGTTCATTAAAATTCTCACAATGCCGCAGCTGACATTTTGCATCACAAGTGTAGATCCAGTGGGGTTCTGTCAGTTACTAAAACATGCGTCATACGCGAGCGCATGTTTCAGAGCTTACGCGCAGATTTCTTCAACGTCACCTCGCGTAGGCGACAGCAGCAAGCCGGAAGCAATTTAAGCAAATTGAGCTTAAAGACAGCGCCCACCGCTACGTACCATAGACGGTCATGAGTTGCGACTTTTGGTCCTGGCTACTGTGGGAGGTCACGTGACACGAGTACCGGCCGCTCAGCTCGGTGGTCGGTCGCAAAAGGTTGAGGGCGCGGAACTTCGTGAAGTGGTTGGCGGTGACCGTGAAGTCCGTGTTGAGGCGCCCCTTGAGTCTCTGCGAGACGTGGCGCGTGTCCAGCTCGGGTATCCACTGGTAGATGGGCTTTGGGTCGTCATTCAGGAACCACTTGACCACCAGCTGTGAGTCAGTCGCGCTCCGTGTACGCGTATTCGCAGTCCAGCAGCACTGAGTCCTCGGTGCCGTTCTCGACCCACGTCGGCACTGATAACCGCACGATTTGCACGCCACTGGCCGTACGGATTGCTGCAAACGCACAAAGTTCAGGTCGTCACGCTTACGTCGTTTGAAGAATAAACCTTAACTACTGGGCTATCTGACACTCATAGTATTGCACGGTTAAGCAGGAACAAGAAATCAACTCTGTCACCCTGCATGCGCTCAGTGATGTCAGGGAAGCAGGCAAAAGTTATGTGGAGCACGCAAGCTTTATCCAAATTTGGTATTTGTTGCGAGAAATATGACTGCAAATTTTACCTGGGCGACACATGCCTTTTTGATAACACGTGTCGCGCTGGACCATTTGGTACGCAAGTGGGTGACAACACCGCTGCAAAAGAGGCCACTCGTAAGCTGCATCGTTTTAAAACGAGATTGTGCGCAATGTCCTCAGGATCTCTAGCGAAGTTTTGTTTTTAATACTTCCCCGTCGATGATATTTTTAGATAACCTAGAAGCGCTTCTCCTCGTTTGTGTGATAATTGGTGGAGTGGTACGCGTCCAAAAACACGATATAATTATAAGGCACAGCGTAGCGGAGCGCTCCGGAATAACCACGACCCCCCCCCCCCCCTGGGGGGGGGGTTCCTCAACGTGCGCCTAAATTTGAGTGCGCGGATTTCTCTGACATAGGAACGCTCCCACTATGGCCAGGAATTGAATCGTGTCATCGTACTAAGCAGCGTGAGATCGCACCTGCTAAGCTACGACCGCGGGTCCCGCTTCTTCGTAAATCTCCCATCACTGAAAAACTTCCACTTCTGCGTAATGATGTCTCGTAATTTCAGACTTCGTCATAGCAGTTGCTCAATTTCGCGCCTGACAATGTGGATGAAAGCAACAGGATTGTATGTTGGAACCTGTAATGCGTGTCTGCAACGAAAGAGGCAAAGTTGACACAATCTGGACAGAAGAACAATATGTCTAATCACACCTTCCATTAAGTGCTTATAATTGGACATGCGGGGAATCCTAAAAAGATGCCTCAATGTAATACGACGCTTTTCTATCTGTATGAGAAAGCGCTATTTGTTGGAAGAAGGGCACCTATGTAGTAGGGCTTTGCAAATATAAATTTTTTGAAATCCGGATAGAACACCAATATACAGCTTGAAATTTCGAATAGAATATTCTATATCAAAGGAAAAGAGCGCTTTCAGTCTTTTAGCACCCAATTATTTTGACAAAGTACACTAATATACCATCAACCAAAAATGCATTATAATAGGCAACACGCTGTCTAAACTGGCTTGCCATATTGCAACTGCGCTGGTGAAATATCCCAGCATAAATAAAAAACGGAAAAAGCTGAAGCTTATTGCGAAGCAATATTAGTGCTTACACACGCTCACGGTCGCTGCGATTCAATCCAAAAAGATCCTGCACAAGGATTTGGTTGCGCACAAGAATGATAAGGCACAACTAAAGGATGATGACAAGGCAGCAGCTTTTGGTTCCCGGGTAGAAGCGTGCAGCACACCAGCGTGATTGAAAGCGGAGGCTGTCGACAAGTCGTAAGCACAGTCGCGCTTGTCGTTAGGCTCCATCAAGCCTTCGTACACTAAATATGACCTATGATTATCCGTATCGGCATTGCTGGTCTCGAAACTTCGCGTAAATTCGGAAACCATTTTTCGCAAGTTTAGCGGATCGCGTGTTAAATTTCTCCGAGTATTGGAGGTACCTAGAATATTCCAAAATATCGATTACCTGATTTTCGAAGCGAATAAGAATATTTAAAAAGTAGTATTCGATGAATTTTCGAAACATTCGAATGTTCGCAACCCCTACTATTTAGTACAACATGAAAGTCACGTCTTCCACGTATAGTTCTCTACAGACACCAATTTACAATGCCACTGTGCCTTCCTTGTTTAAGAAAGTACCCTTCGATAGCCCATCGCCATAGACAATATCAAGAAACAGTGGCAGGAAAGAGCGCTGCCTACGCCCTGACACGTTTTATTTGGATAAATCCACGAGACCGAAGAAGAAATTCAATACTACCTTGAGGTAGCGCATATGCATTAAGGCCACTTTGAAAATTAGAAGCTGCAAGCATTGCTGCCGGCATATGCCGATCTTGTATGCAGAACAGGAACAAAGAAAAATTGCGGCGACCCGTAGTGCCTATACTCTTATAGTACTTTAGCCTTTCCGCGATGCTTGCTGTAAGTGTTGGCTTCCACCAAGCATTCCGAGCCTTTCCTCTTCATGTGCTTAACACTTCTCTCGCACGTCTACGAACACAAAGTAAAAGAAAGAAGAAAGGGACACTGTCATTCTATTAAAAAAAAAACGTGCGTGTCTGATGTCATTGGCTCTGACCAAATGAAGCACGTAAAGTGCAGAACACACTTTCACTTTGCATGATAAAGCGACAACCAATGCGTTCTTCTTTTTCTACAGCTCTCACAATTATCTCAGCAAACAGGCAATATACGGATAAAAGGAGAGCAAAAACTAGCAGCCGTATTCGGCTTCGTCCGAACAAAGTAGATGAACGGAAGCGGGGAGCCCAATATGTGTGGAAAACATACGTGACCCAAATACTGGGGAGCTATCCAGGCGGAAACATTTGTTGAAACAGCGATATACCATTAGGAAAATAGAAAGTACGGTATACGCTTCCCCTTTCGCGCGCAGATCAATTAGGCGCGCTCGATACAGACATACATTCGGCTTAATTAAGATTGCTCATCGTTTCTGCAGCGAAACTAATCACGTCAAGTGGGCAACGATTGAGCGATGGAAGCTGGTGGCGCCTGCAGGCAAAAGAACCACTCCACTGATTGCAAAAAGAAAAAGTGCGCTCTTTTGCTGTTATATGCACTCAGTGTAGATAGAGAGACTGCTTAGAATACCATAAAAAGCGCACATGCAGAGCTTATTGGCCGAGACAAAAAAATAAATAAAAATGCAAGGAATTCAAACGTTTGAAAGGTAATGTAATTTTGTCTGGGAGCAGGGTGCACTACTTAGCCTTGCCCTATGAAAAATAAGAAATAAAAACGACCGCCCCAGCAACTATACGGGTTACAACATTTATCGATATACGTTTTGCAAAACGTCCTCGCGGCGCATGGTCTTCGATTAGATCGATTTCTAATTGGCAGAGCCATCGAGTATGGGCGCGAACTGTCGTGTGGACTGGAGCCGCTTTGCGCTCAACTGAGACACAAAGGCTGATGTACGGAACCGGACAACAGATACAGTAACAAAAAAAAAAATAGGGAAGAGAGGTTTTTGCAGCGCATAAGCGAAAATCAATGGACGATAGCTCTCGTTCGCAGCTCTCGCATTCATTTTTCTACTGCGCGCTTATAGTGTATAACAGCCAGCCCTAAACTGAGGAGACGAATTTTCGAATCTGGGATTATTGGCAGCAGCCTAAGTCATAAACATTTAGTGTGCTGTATTTTGAACTACTTCCCGCATTACTATTTCTGTATCTTTATTCCCCAGCGCACATTTTCAAACTGTAGGGCATTTAACGCTTATGGCAAATTCAATTACCCGCAACGCGTTCAGTCTCCCGTTCTTCCACAAAGCAATAGCGTTCTTCAATGTTGCTCGGTGACTTGATTGCTCTGGCGGTGAGTACAGGGATGCGGTCTGGCACTCTGCCTGACTTATCTCCAGTCCGATGGCGATGATGACGCATCATCTGTTACATTTTACGCAAGCGTCACTAATGGCCGTTCTCTGTCGTGCAATTGATTGTGCAAGAACCTTGAAAAGCTGAGTCACTGCAGCAACTACTCTATTTTACAGGGAGAGGCTCACTCATTCGCATTATGTGAAACCACGTATTATTTGCTTAGCTATATCATTGTTTTTTTTTACTTGTAGCAGCAATGCTTGAAAACATCATCTACTAAATTGCAAAACATCGCTTTGTGATGCAATGTTTCACGCCTATGCTAAAAAAAAAAAAGACCCCTGTATATTTTCGCCTCTATGTCACTTATTATTAAATGACATGCTACACGTTTCCCGCACTTGTCAGAAATGGGCACCGTCTCCAGAACTACTGCTCTCATAGAAGTCACAGAAATTGTTTTACATCACTATGACATTCTGCGTAGCCAAATTGCTGTCATCGTGAAGGCATTCTCTGTGGCCTGCTGTTTCTCTCAATAGAGAGAAATTCGAAAAGAAAGCAACGAGCCGAGGAGTTGATCGCTGAACACCGAGTGAAAGGCCATGGATGGGATTGCATACATTGCGCAACTGTGCCATCGAGCTATAGTGGCGTTCTTGGATTTCGTTTGCGAGCTGCGCCCGCGTGGTAGGAGCAAAATAAAGGGAGCAAACATTAGATGGAGTATCGGTGACCTCCCATACAAAGTGCTTGTAGAGAGCCCGAGGAAGCTGCCATCGAATTTCCGTGCCTCCCTCTCCACCACAATAGACCGCCCGCTGGTTGCTCAGTTTCTCGAACACTGAAACACCCTCTTGTGCGCAGTCATTACGGTGCTGTGCTCTTACGAAAACGGTCCTTTCATCGCACTCCGCGCTTTTATTTCCCCACTTCTTTCATGTCGTCCTCTGTACTGTGTTTCTGCACTGCTAGTGGGCACCTTGATTATTTCGGCTTCTTGTTGTTGTTTTCCAGCAAAAGCGTTGGTTGTCGATTGTTGGGTGGTATTTAGGTCAACAAAAGATGCATATCTGCACCCCGACTATTATATACGAAATATCAATAATTTGGCAGCCTCGCTTTGAGAAGATCGATGAGGATTACATTTCGCGTCCCAGTGAACAATGGTACGACATATATATATGTGAAAAGCCGCCGAGATATTGCTATGTTGCAGCTTCGTAAAGCACACAGCAATCGATTGGGAAAGCTGAAAAGAAAATGGCATTTCGTAATCCATGAACATGCCTGTCTGCCAGTGCTGTTGCACACGAAGCGAATGGTTTTAAAAAGCATTTTAAATATGGCAGGGAGCTGAATGCTTGATATGCCAAATCAAAAGGTTATATTCCTTCCAAGTTAGGTTTATTCGATCTGAGTACTCACTGCTTTGAGGGGAGAGATGTTCGTTTTTCATGCCGAGCACATAATGCGCAACATTTACTCGATAGCGAAAAGATGTACGTCCAGCCAGTATATATCGTCATCGCAATGCACACCAGCCCGATAACAAACGTTAATAGAACAACAATTAATCTAGTTATTATTGTGCAGTGAAGGGACAACGACGGATATGAAGAACGATCTGCAGAGTAGCTGCGGTTATTGCGCAAGGGCACTGATTCCTTACACACACACACACACACACACACACACACACACACACGCACACACACACACACACACACACACACACACACACACACACACACACACTATATATATATATATATATATATATATATATATATATATATATATATATATGCGCGAGTGAGCGAGAGCTAGAGGGAGTAAATGTGTAGCGCTTCACCAGCATGGACCTTTTCCAACTAGGCTGGCTAGCTGTATAGCTTTAAACAAGAAATTGGCATTGATCTTCTGAAAATGCTTTACAGCAGGAACTTCGACTGCTCCTATACGAAACAGGGCTTCCTGCAGGAAGTGCTGCCGTAATCTGAGGGTGAGGCGGCGCGCCAGAACTGGACAACAGATAAGAAACACGAAGAGAGGGCGTATCTGTCTGCTGTCTCTTCCCGTGCATTTCTTCACTGTCGTCTCGTTTTTTGCACGTAGCTTGTGGCTCAGATGTATAACCGGAAAGCATAATGTTAGTGTTGCCCCGCCGCTGTGGTCTAGTAGCTATACGTTACTCGGCTGCTGAACCCAGGGTCGCGGGATCGAATCCGGGCCGCGGCTGCTGCATTTCGACGGTGGCAAAACGTTGAGACCCGTGTACAATGCGACGTCAGTGCACGTTAAAGAACCCCAAGTGGTAAAAATTTCCTGAGCTCTCCACTACAGCATCTCTCATAATCATGGCTGGTTTCGGGACGCCAAAGCCCAGAAATCAATCAATCTATCTATCAATCAATCAATCAGTCAATACTTTTGGGGCTAAAAACAAGAAATTTTCACCCAATTTACGTTGCCTAGGATCTGTAATTGAGCATCGGCGCTACTGAGCGAACGTGTATGCCGGGTTATAAACAGAGAAGAGACAGGCGCTGCCTTTTGATGCGGGCCAGGCGATAAGAGACAGCAAGAATTCAAGAAAAACTTGAGAGGCCCGGAATAAGAGAGGTCACCAAATCCGATTGTCCGTCTGTAAAGGAAAAGAAAAAGACGGCAGCCTTAGCCTTTGTAACAAACGTAATATCTTACGAGACGCTGTTTCCCGCGTTTGCATAAGGTTTCTCGAACTGCGAACAATACCCTGAAAGAGAATACGATGCCGAAGGGACAACGGTGAGGGCGTCGCTAAATTGAAAAACGTGGCCAGACCTTCGAAATCGAATGAAAACGCTACGCCCGATGGTAGGGAAGATGGACAGTGGCCGTGGATTTCCCGTTTGCATAAGACAGCAAGAGACCCGGCTCTGAACATGGCTGCCGTGGCTTAAACGTTCATACTATCTATACGGGACAACGTATCGAAGCAATAAATGCAAGAGCTTGAAAAGAAATATCTCGTCGGGCACAGACAGAAGAGAGCTTCTGTGCATGCCACTTGTCCGCAAGAGGGCAATATATTTCGGTGAAAAAACACCGGAGGTCAAGTGTAACAATAGCGAACGCCAAAACAGGAACAAGCTTAAGGAGAAAAAGTACACCTGGCGAGATGCCCCTGCCCCATGCTACAACCTCCTCTTTCATTAGTGTGTGCCCTATACGCCTCCCTCATCTTTTCTTTTGTATATCTGCTAGTAAGTGAGTGATAAAGTACGATATCTAATTATGCCTCATTGAAGCTCCACATGATCGGCGGCTCCTGGCAAACACGCACGCAATGGATGTGAACTTCTCAATACACCCCTGCACTGTACGATCGCAAGCTTTGTATACGTCATGCGCGCATTTAAGGATCTTCACATTTCTTTCAGCGGCCCTTATTCTTTCTTGTTATTTAACCACGGTGGGTCCTCACTGTCTTTCGAAAATGCTTGGGAATTCTTGCTTATTCTTATATCTTATATCGCCTTTTGAGCTTTTTTCTTTCTTTCTAAAGAGCTGAGGGAGAATCTTGAAAAATAATAGTATGCTCCTTCACGAAATGTCGTTGTTGTCATTCGTGCGATCTTCCATTACGTTAAGTTATACTGCGATACCCATTTCGTCTAACCACACAAACTACTCTATTGGGATCTTTTTTCAGCCTTCTTCCTTGCGAGGACGCTGCTAGCCTGGAGAAGCATGCAGCACCAATCAGCCCCATGCGTAACATGCAGCTTAGATGGGCTCATCCTTCGTGTCTGTTGAGCTTATCAGTTGTCATTCCTTGTTATTGCGCTGTTATCAGATTTTGTTGTCGTTTTATTTGTTTAAATATAAGAACTGGAGCGGCAGTCTTCATGGAAGTATCTACGTTGCGTCTGCACAAGGTTCCCATTGCGATTTAAACCTGAACAAGGACCACACCACGCATTCCTTATTGGCACATTACACTGCAATATGTGATAGCATGTTGTAAATTAATGCACAAGAAGGCGCATGAAACTGGCGTCGGGAAATTCGTTATGGGACAAAATAAGCACTGTATGGCGGTTATTGCTGCAGTGGTTCAAACAAAATAAAATCCTACGATTTAAATATGTGTTGTGCAGTATATATTGTAATATTATCCCCTTGTGTTAGGCCCTTTACTCGAACAAGCTGTCTTAAAGCTTTCTGAAAATAAGGCAGCCTTTCGCCATTTCCTAAAAGACGCAAGTGACGAACTGTAAGTATATAAAGCAATTGAGGTAAGACATCACTACGGGGATGGCAAATATCACTCCATCCATTTCTCTGCTACGAGGTTCACATGATAATGCCGCATGCAATAAAGAGCATCCCGCGCAGACCGTGGAGCGTTGATGACATGCAACCCACGCAAGTTATCTGAAGCCTCGTAGTTCCTGCTTGTTGCCTTAGTCATAAAATACACCCGCTCATAAAGGGTACCCGCTGTCGTGCAGTGCAGCTTCTGGAGTTTTGAAGGATGTTTCTGTTATTTTAAGGCGACGTCACCGTTATTTCGCAAAGTGTATGCAGTCGCGGACGTCTTCCTTTTGTTTGTTTATGGGCTTATGTCTAGGAAGTAAACGTGCACTAGCTCCTTTTAAACAACACAAACAACACACTGTATCAAAAGGAGAGTTATATAGGTGACGTTATAAAGTGCAGGCTTAATGAGCCAATCGCAACTGCTAGAGATATCGAAAGGCAAGCGAAATTTGTTGGATAAGTATGCATTTTTGTGCGTTGTTAACAAGTCGACAATGGTTGCACGAAGGCATTTTCGCTTTATGTTAGGAGTGGCAATTTCAACATTTGAGTACTGTACGAGGTGAAACGAGAAGCGAAGATGTAGAAATGAAATGAAGGCAACCCAGATTCTTACATGTGTATAATGTCTGTGTTTTCCAAGTCCTTACAGTGCTCGCGTGAAGAAAGAAAAAAGAAACAGGACAGAAATACTGACTGGTCATCTTTTACTCGAGCGGCTTCCGCCTGCGCGCGTGGGTATTGACGAAGTGAAACATTGACGTCAAGGCTTCTCGGCATTAACGAAAAGTGCAGGCTGGGAGGTTGAACTTTGATACATCGATCGGCAAGAACCGTGGCTGGATTCTTTTCAAAAAGACCACATCTGGAGCACAGGAAAGGGGCCGATGCTGAAAAAAAGAAGCAAGCGAGTTAAGTTTAAAGGAAGGGAATCCAAAAAAAAAAAAGTCTCTGGCAACGACGTCCGCCACTTTCTATATTGGAAATCGACAGGGAACGCGCGCAGCAATCGAAGCCAACTTGAAGATGGCAGGGGCGGGGCGAACCTAGTCCCTCGAAGCGCGTCTGCGGAATTTCGGCCACGTCGCATGGGAGCCTTAAAATAGGTACAAAGACCAATCGAAAGCTGAAACAGCAAGAAAGGAGGATAATGGGCGATAACGGTAGCTTCAGCCGAGGCGCTTTGAGAGGCGAGAGAGGGCGACCACAGCGCAAGCTAGGGAAAGAGAACAAAGCACCGGCTGCAGCTGCAGGAGCCAGATTCGAGCAAAAACGATCCATAGAGTGCTCCTAGGAAGGAGAGTAGTTCGCAGACAAATGCTATGGAGTGAACACACACACACACAAAAAAAAGGATTCGTGGGAAGGCACTTGCGAAACTGCTCATTAAGGAACCCAATTGAAGCGAGCTCAAATTAGTTTGTGCCCAATAAGTTTTCGCATGATAATGGGCTTCCAAATTACTCGCTCTATCTTGTGAATCAATCCGATAAGACGGTTACTGCGAGCTCAGAGACTGTACCGCTTAGAGAGCCAGATAGACATTCTCATCTTGCTTGTAAGGGCCGTGGGATTCCCTGGAAACCCGCTTTCTGATCTCCCTTGGCAACTCTGCTCTTCCATCGGTCTTCCCTAGATCCGAGCGATGAGGCGAAAACGACGGTGTGTGGCGAAACGGACGGCGCTGCCACCGCAGTCGACCGTGGGGCTGTGTTGCAAAGGCCGCCCGGTCACAAAGGATCAGCGGGGTCTTAATAGTTCGAAGGAGCCGTTAGGAGCAGCAGTATCTGCGGCGCTGCTGCGAAGTAGCCGTGGTGACTGCTTCAGCCGCTGGTGCTTCTGGGACCCGATGAGCGTCTCTTTGTTCGCCCCCGCACCGTTTCAGCCGTTAACAAAGTGGCCTGTTTAGTTGGCGTATTTGGCTGTTCTTTTCGCTACGTTTTTCAGTTTGGGTTGACTCACTTGGCTGGTAGCCGTCCAAGTAACTATTCTTGAAATACCAAAAGTCAAAGGAATGTTTCCATCGAGATTTTAAGTTATATGATGCACTTTGTCGTAGTACCTCTTGTACTGCTTCTGTTTTTATGCACTTCCGTTTTTTAAAAAAGAAACGTTCGCTAAGCTTCCGTTGTCTGGATCGGGCTTTGACTAAGGTCACGCTATCTAGATTGCGCTAGACAGGTAATTATACGAAAGTTGTTACAGAAATGATGGGACTCGAAGAATCTATTTTGAAAGGCACAGAAATATTTTCCTACTACAAGCTGTGGCGTGGTGCACGTGGTGGGCCTGCCATTGCCAGTGTAAACGAAGACAGGTCCATCTACCGAAACGTTGGTAGTGACACGTTTGTCACCCTTTTCTCAAATATGTATATAACAGGGAACTTTTATTATGAGCCGTAAAGTTAACGTTAATTAAAGAAAACGAACAAGACATGTGTTACTCCCGCGCCTTTTGCTCACGCACCCCTCCTTTGTTTGCTGCTCCGTGGGAGCTGCCATGTTATTGACTACGATGTGACGGCGCGTCACCAATAAACCAAGAAAAGCGAACAATCCTGATGTCAAAACAGCCGAAATAAAGAAAGACGTTTCGTGCTGTCCAGGATGTTGGAGGTCGTTAGGCTCTTTGCTGTCATTAATCTCGTGCGTAGCAGGGCAAGAACATTTATATTTATCAGCGCATTATCACCGAGGCGTAACGGGTCCACGGAGTCCTTGTCGCCAAAAAAGAACTAACGAGCACTACCGCAAATGGGCCGCGTGGTCATACCTTCGAGCTTGCCTGATCGGACCTTGGACTACCCTGCAGCACCACATTTGAAATCCATAAAAGGCTGATAACAAAATTGCTAATGTAGTGATGAAACAGACATCATGTCTTAGATGTAATGGTGAGTAGAGAAACTGCATTTCGTTTTTCTTGGAATGCTGATCCGCACGCACTTTTTGTCACTTGCACTTATAGATTACGTATACTGTACTCAATGTATCGGCGAAAAAGATTCCTATAGCCAGTTTTGCTGCCTACGTCAACTCCCTTGTGACGTGATACCTTGACTGTTTACTGGAGCCAATATTCCTGTTTGGAACATCCATTGCCTTTTGTAGCTTTCTAGTGGAAGAACTAATTATTTCTTACCGAACATGCGCTATATACGGCACCACGCACACAAAATATTTCACACTTCATGCAGTCTATAAAACCTCAGAAAGCTGTCCATTCAGGCCACTAATAAATAAACAGGTGTTCTTACAACTCGGTATAGGCAATTTTGTCGCTGACCGCTTCAAATGACATCGATGGGCACAATACGTGAGATCTGCCGGATTTTTTGGTGAAATGTGAACATAATATGCAGACTAACGGGGAATCAAAAGGCGCGGTGAGCGCGTTGAAGAATGCCGTGTGTGCTACGCATAAAATATTCCCTAAAGAAGAAAATTTCATTATTTCTCACGGCAGCCAAATTCGAATTTGTCTGGCCGCAAAAAAAGTGAATAAAGAGCTATTTGATTTATGAAAGCAAACTGATGCCGAACTTCCTTAGACTAGAATGCCTGTCGAACAGTGTACGCAGTCTCACACAGATTGGCAGGTGTGCGGCTTAGCTGTAACAAATGATGCAGTCGCTGATATTGACAGCTTTAATGCACGCATAGTCTCGCGGTTCTCTGCCTATATTGAAATTGTGCTGGAATATCAGCAAGACTTTTTCACTTTATATGCAGCGTACGTCGTGCTGCAATAAATTATTTTTACCCAGCTGCCATCTGCATTGTTACACATGCTGATCTGACATGCTTCAGTGAGGCACAAAGTTTAACCGTGCGGATCGACTATGCTTTCATGCCTTGAAATATTCATCATATATGGTGGTCCTCAAATATAAAAAAAAATAAGGTTTTTGTTCCAGAAATGGGAACAGGATTCACAGGCTGTCGATACGCTGCAAAGATTTTTCCCGCTCCACATGGAATTAAGGACTAAGGTACAGGTTTCACCGTAATATAAAATTCCAGCAATCGCATCATGTCAGCATCAATATTGCGATTGTACTACGTGTAAATCGTAACATAAATAAAGTGCTCAGAGATTAGTGTAACCAAGCTAGACACGGTAGCTGCCTAGGTTATGAAAGAATATGTGAAGTATGCAACACTAGTGCATAATGTGGCAAATATCCTCGTACCATCACCCGTAAGACAAGCATCATAAGAAGAAGCAAACATGTAGGATATATGAATCTGAAACATAGATTGGTTAGAGCGTCCGTACACCAGCAGGAAGCATACATGCGACGATTATATTGCATAAAGGAAAGCCAATTCAAGGCAGTATTTTTGAGTCAACATGGAAATGCGTGTTGGTTGAAAAGTAAGTGATTCTTTTGCAAAGAAAGGGAGATGCCATATGCCACAGTGGAACGCGTTCTCTCCTGCCTTCATTGCGTTTTTTTTGCCTTGAAAGTAAGAGTTGCATTTCCTATTTGTTGCAAATGAGACGCGGGTTGGCAGTGCGTGGCTATCGAAAAGGCCTTCATGCAGTATGTCAGTACCTAAGAACCATTCTAAACGAGAGCACTGAGAGAATGACAAAAGTTCATTTGCAGTAGAGATGAAATAATGCACACTAAAACTTCCAAATGTTATTCCTTTTGTGAAAACAGCTGACTTGGTCAGAAATTGCGACGTGCTATAGGTGCGCAGAGACATAATTTGTGTCGCGTCTCTAAGTCAGCGGCCAGCCTGGGGAAACACAGCCTCTGCCGTAAAACATACATCCTTCGTGCGAAAAGCTAAACGTTAATGGAATAACAAAGCTTTCCGCTGCGTTCAATTCTGTCCTACGTGTTTTTTACATGCCAATGAGACACAGGATGCGAGGAAGTTATTCATCAGAACAAGTAGCGTCCTGCTGGACGACAAACGTTTACAACGCTAGCTGAACGAGCACCATCACGAAATGCCTTGCCGGCGTCTTGAATGATCGCGACACGACATACAATTTATAGAAAAAATTGCCACAAGTCGCAATGTGGTTATATCCGAAAAAAAAATGAAGCTCTGCTTTCCGTTCCTCTCACACTACTAATGCGCAATACAGCTTAGGAGAAGCGTAGTTGTTCGTGCCCACAAAGCTCATGCATGCGAACATTGGAAACTAGGTAGCAGTTGCTCATTGTTCACACTTAAAACTAAACATAGCTCTCGTTAAATGCATTTATAAAGCACATATTAACATTCTACTATAGATTATTGTCCCTCGTATTAGCCTATCTTTTTTCTCCGTCGAAGATCACGTCGCTACTCAGCGTTGTGGCCCTGACTTTCGACATCACACTAGCCTGCATTGCTTGTGCATTAATTCCTGTTGCAACAACATCTGTAGCCCGGTGAGTAGCATATATTTACTTCGCATCGCGGTGTAAAATTTCACGCGCTAAGGAACCATAAAATTTTTACCGTTGTATTCGTTGGTCGTCAATACATATCTAGATAAAATCTGTCGTTGAACAAGAGGAGCCTGCGCCTTCTTCTTAGCCGCCACTACATGCGAAAGAACCGCATATAGTCAAAGTAACCGAAGTGGCCGGCTTGCCGTACATCTAAAAGTTCATCCTTAAGCCAATTTATTCCGGTACTGCTACAGGAAAGACAGCCGCAAACTTCTTCAGTTATATGACGAGTGCCGTCGATAAATTTCTCGATAAGCCGTGTCACCCAGCTATTTCATTCCAGCACACCTTGATTTCACACCGCGCTGCAAGGATACATTTCACGGTATTAAATATGAGATCACTGATTCCCAAACCACCAATAAAAAAAATTTGAATCGGAGTACGAGTTAGACTGAGCATATTCTTAGACACAAACAAGACACATACAGAAATGTGTACAGACATAACAGCAGCAGTGCACAGCAAGAACAGCACACGTAAGGTTTTCACTTTGTCGTCGTCTTCTCTGGAACAAGTACACTAGGCAGCTTGGTTCCTCCTCTGTAATATACGCGTGTGCTTGGTAGCACTATTTTCGCTCTCACTTTACGTTGTATGCAACATCGAATGGATGAAAGGAGAGAAAACATATCTCGTACTCTCCTTAGAAAAGGAATTTGCCATTACCAAAACGATATGACTTCAGTAAGAAAATCGTAAATAAAACACATATCGCAGTAACCTTAATGAGTTTTACTACTGTCACATTCTCGCAATAACAGAGCAAAGCACTGCACGTGCGTTCGCGTTTGCTTCCCTCGAAGAAGGAACCGCGCCGTTCGCCGAGAAACAAACGATCTCCTCAGAATTCAATTTCGGGTCGCTGCTCCGGCTAATGCGATCCCAGAAAGTGAAGAACCTTAACGAGCCTCTTTTCGATATTCCGGGCTTTTCAATCCGGCGCCGGGAGCGGCGTTCTCAAAGAGGAGAAGGTATTGCGATTTGTGCGGTGCTGCTATTTTTAATGACCGAGCCTTACGTGCTTTGATTTCGTTTTGCACTGTTAACAAAACACTTTTGTATCAACGACCGCCTATGGAGGCGCTTATAACGTTTCTGAAAGACATACGCACTATTTTGTCGAAACATTTTCTCTTTCCTCTCCCTTCGATGCCGGCCGTGGTGTTCGCTTTTGATGCAGGCGAAATGGTAGAAGTCTGTGTTCTATTTAGGCGCACGGCAGAGACGCCCAGGAGCCCTTCACCAGGGTATGCATCAAACGCATGAAAATCATCGTGTGGTCTTGGCACGTAAAAGCGAAGGGGATATCGTTAATTTGTTCCCTGGTTAAAAGCAAAGAAAAGAGGACATAAAATACTCAAATGCTCTTGATAAACGCAACTGTCATTATAACGTGTTTTAATCTTCAAGTTTTCTACGCCTAAACAAAATGTAAACAGTTACCTGTAAAAAGAGTGGTGCTGGTGTCTGAGTGTATTATCAAGCAAGGCAGTCAGTGTCCTACGAGTCCTTTGTGTAAATGCATTTAGCGCATAAAACTGAAAGGACAGAAATGCCTTCAATTATACGAAGTGCTTAAGGCGCTTCGAAAGATCTATTGAATACTCGTGTCTCGTTTGCGTTCGTGCGTGCAGAAACCGACTGATATTTTTTTTGAATTCAGAGACGTTCGCCGGGGGCTAGGCGTCTCACTGTCAAAGAAACGAAATGTAGAAAGTCAAAGACACATAAAGAAATGCAAGCAGTCTGCAAGGCTTGGAGTGCGTGTAAAAGTTCGAATGCGCAAGTTACCAGGCATCATGTGCTTCATTTCTGCTCTTCGAGTCCCCTTTGCGCGAACTAGATGCCAGACTGACGTGAGCCAGATAAATTCCGCCTTAATTTCCGTGCGAGCGGCTGATTACTGATGTGTACTATTGCCCCACTATATTTTCTACGCATGATTGATTAATTTATTGATTTCTGGGGTTTTACGTCTCAAACCCATGATATGATGGATGTGACGCCACGATATGACGCCAAGATCGAGCTCTCCGAAAATTTCGACCCCCTGGGATTCCTTAACGTGCCCTGACATCGCACAGTACAAGGGCCTCAATATTTCGCATCCACCGAAAAGCTGCCTCCGGGGCCGGGATTTGATCCCGCGACCTTAGGATCAGGAGCATAGTGGCACGGTCATTATAGACCGCCGCGGCGATACTTTCCGCGTAGCATGTATCATTAGTAATGTTCGAAGTAAACCTGGGCGTTGACAATAATATAGGTTGTGCAATAACTTAAGCAGTTTCCGGATGTCTAGTTACGTCGAACGAAACTCAGTTCCTCACTTTCAAAGTGCTCAAGATGTGAGAAATTTTTCAAAGATTACGGTCATTACAAGTTGCCTTTTTTTTTAAACTATCGGCTACGTTTACTCGCAAGGTTATGTCTAGTGCGAGGCTTGGCTTCAGTCGGCTATTGTGGATATTTCAAGCGCAGGGCTTTCATTTTTCGGAATACTGGCTGCTTCTAAGTGTGATAGCTAGCAAGAGACGCCGCGGTAGACGTCTGCGGCCCGAAAAAAAGAGCAGCAAGTGTGCAAGTCGTTTTTCCTTCGAGTATGAAGTTTTGCTTTCCAAAATTTACGATGATAGCTAAAGGGAAAGCGTTAAAGGGTAACAGAATGCAATTAGATCCACGTCTAAGCTTCTTGCATACACACAAACACACACAAAAATAAAACAACTGAGAACGAGCGTTAGACTTGCTCTGATAATATTCAACGTCATCCGTATAATAAAAACAACAAAGTATGTGGAGTGTGGTTTTGAAACCTCTAACAACACGCGAAAAAGAACAAAAAGAAAAAAAAACACAAGAGTGCATGCCAAAAAAGGGCGGGTGGGGATTACTAAGCGGTCCTCAGTTCAATTATTTCCGCCAGCTTTCAGTGGTTACTTACTGGGAGCTTGGAATAAATCCTGAGCAAAAGAAGCGGTCCACCTTAACATTAACCTTTTTAAGTACATTCATACATCACTGTAAATATGCAAAATAAAAATGTACTGCTCTACTGCAACGGCTCTACACTTTTGATAGTTCCTTCGGGGCGCCTCGCCCAGGCGCGCGAGTTTTCGACAAAGCGCCGCAATTTATCTTTCGCTACCATATAACGCCGCTAAAAAACTAAGCAATCTTTTTCTTCATTTTTTTCACGTCCACTTCCGCGCACGCTATAGGCGTGCATTAAAAAATGAGAGCTTAGAAAAATGCATGCCTAAGGAAATATGTAATTAGCTTCTAACCCAGCAAGCTTCTGTTGAAACTTTTGACAGGTGTCAGCTAAGGGCAAGTACAAAAGTACGCTGGTTATACGAAATCCCTGCGTTCCTGATGAATATATTGTTCCAACGAAAAAAAAAAAACAACATGAATCTGATGTTATTAAGCGAGAGTTGGAATAGCAACTGGTAAAATAGCGAAAACGAATACGCCAACAATACATTACCACCAGGGTATCGGCAATTAATTTTGCTTGAGACCATGTGCGTAAGTTTCGCGTAAAAACTCTTTTTCTCACATCTCACGCGTCATAACGTGAGTCGCTTTAAAAGGCACGCCGCACTGGTTTGCAGTAGGTTGATTGTGGCGTCTCGGAAAGTTCTTTTTTTATGCACCTATGTCTACGTAATGAGTGTTCTTTCATTTCGTCCCACAAAAATGCGGACACCCCAGCCAGAATCGAATCCACAACGTCGAGTTCAAAGACATAACGCCGCAGCCAACATACATGTTTTAATATGCTTAGGAAACTAGTACGCTAAGTGTAAAGCACGGATTAAGAATGTTGCCCTCCAAGCAAAGTTCGTGGCTCTCAAATTGGAGCCCTCCGCAAAGTTCTATTGGTGCTCCCTCGGCCGCAATATTTCACTTCTAGGTAATACATTTTGATACGTTTCATCTGTATGATGCTCAGTGTTACTATAGGCACTTTGAGCCGGTCCTAAATTTCTGTAAACAATACTATTGGTCTAGCTGTTCAGAGTTCCACCTAGAGTTCCGTAGCCTAATTAATAGTGCGTAAAGACTATTTTGTGATTGTTTACGCTTTCTAGCGTGCGCATACCTACGTAGGACATTTGGTACCTTGAAAAAAAGAAAGAAACTTTGGTATGAAAAGCTTTCGAGTGCAACATGCATTGAGGGATCAATTTTACGAGATATTTTGCAATCCCGAAAAATTTACTGGGTAACTAGAGCATGTTAATGTGGCAAATTTGTTAAACACACAGTGTCCGAGCGAGGTTAGTATATTCGAACGTCTCGTGTGCTCTGCTGTTTGCGTGCGTAACAAGGACAGAAGTTTAGCTGCCTTTGTTTTAAGGCTGTTTCAAAAAGAAGCACTTCAGTCAACCTTTTATGTAGTACTGAGAATGGCGATCCCCACGTTCTAGTCGGTAGCAGTTTTTCATTACTTTTTTCTTTAAACAAAATAGCAACCGTCAAGCTGACCTGTTTCTCACACGTGTTAGCTCCGGGAAGCCAATCTGACAACCATTTTTTTTTTTTGTAACATGGTTCACTGCTTCAGGGAGTGAATAGCATTCTTCGGCTGTATTCGTGCAAAAAGTTTGTTTCATGTCTTTCAAAATTTTTAGCTCTGCAAGATAGTAAATTTCTTGCTGATGCAGTTTCCGTCCTGTCTTTATAGCGGACAAAAAATCAATTGAGTGATTGTGGTATGTAACAGAGAATTAATGATCAATAATCATGCTGCACACCGATTGACCAGTAGACGAATTTCACTAACTCATAACATTATTAACCACGAAGTCTATTTTGATCACGCGTGCCTGTAATTTCCTGATCTGCGCGCGCCTCCTAGTCTTAATTAGTCGCTGTTCCCAACCAAGGAAATGTAGTCAGTGTGAATATATCGTACAAGAAAGATCATCTCCAGCACACACAAACCCCTATCTACTGGGCTACGGGACTGGCAGCTTTGAACAATGATGAGCATGCAGTAAGTACTTGGTTTTATGGTACCACCTTACCACTACGTAACTTCAGTAAATCTTGCTTCGACTCCTCTGCATCACGAGTTTACATAGAAGTCTCGGACGCTCTTTTTCGGAATTCGTCCCCCATCGACATGCTCCACTTCAACACTCACCGACAATGCACAAGAGCATCCAAATAGCCACCACGGAGGAAGGAGGGTGAACGATGCCAGGATATCCTAGTCGCATGGCTCCAATCGTGAACAACATGTAAGCGCGCAGAGAGAAGATGAACAGGCGTGCAGTGTCAGTGTTTTGCGGCCAGTGACGACGCCCTATCCTTTGTGTCCGGCTTCGTCCGCTACGCTTGAGATCGACGTCAACCAAAACGAGTGTGGCCGGAATCACCCGGCAAGGTGCAGGCAATCCCGAGGAACCGCATATTCGGTGGGCGCGCGCGTTTGAACGCGGGGCCGCGAAGAGCAGTCGCGACCACCGCCGCCTGCGGAAATGAACGAACGAGAGACACAGCACCGGGCTAGAACCGCGCTCGGTTCCCGAAGTTCCCGCTAGGCGGGACGAGCCCATCGACCCGCTCGAGGGGGAGAGCCGGCCGACCAAGAAGTCGAAGTCGAGTGCGATGCCGTGGCTGTGCGAATAGCTCACGCGCGTGTGGTTTCTTGTGTGTGGCAGCTGCAGTGTTCTTCGCAGCAGCACGTGTGTTTCTGAGGAAAAGCCAACTTTAGAAAACAACGCTTGAAAGACGTCGCGTGTATATATATATATATATATATATATATATATATATATATATATATATATATATATATATATATATATATAATAGCAGGTAGAGGAGCACAAACAAACGAACAAACGAAAGCGCACACATCAAGACACAAGACGGAAAGGAGGGGAGGTCTTTCCCGGCCCTTTTTCGTTTTGGTAGTGGGGCCCGTGAGTCTTCAACGATCGAAGAAGTTGAGCGCTGCTACTGACTGCGGCGAAGAAGCGCCAAGCTTATTTTTCTTTTTTTTTCTACAGGTCAAACTTTCTACGACAACGATCGCGCTTAGAAACGCACAAATTTGGCAAAAAAAAAAGAAAGAAAAGGAAGAACAAGAGTAATGTGTCATGGATCACAGCAGATGCATTTCAGGAACAGGCGTCTTTGTCAGCGATTTGCAATGAGGCCACCACGTAGTCGACATCTGTTACAGCTTCCATGCGTGATCTAAGGTAAGCGTCCCTTCTGCCACCATCGAAAAGCACCGACAAATGGGAAAAAAGTGCGGATCATACGTCTAAGCTCCCGAAGCCCCACCAAAGGGCAAAGTGACACGATTTTCGGCTGTCTGCTGCTTAGTAAGTAAGCCTCGGCCGCCTACATCACACAGCTTGGTACGGCTCCAACCACAGCCTCTGCTTCTGAACTACGCACCGTCGTTCACCCGGGTTGTTTGTCATGCGCGAATTGAAACCTACCTCCCTTTTCCCGCGTTTAAGGGTCGCACCGGTGTTGCGCCCGTTGTACGGTAACCTGATCTCACCTTTATTTTCAGTTTGGTTCTTATGAGTTCGTTTGCTCTGCTCGACGTTATTTAAAGACCATAGGTTCGTAGATTCAAGAATACTGATGAGCAAGGACAAACCGCTGGCAATGCATATGAATTCTCAGAAAATACGCTAACAAACAAGGTTTTCACACGCATCCTTATGCGTACATAGAAGGGGTGTTTCTTATGTTAGGCGAGCCTACACGGAGCGCTCTAATCAAGGGACACCTTTTTGGAACTACGCAGCACGGACCCCGGAAACATTTCTGCTATGTGAAGAGTGTTGCGCCGTGCGAACTCATCGGTGTTGGGTATAGTTAGTGAGGCATATAGCGTATGAAAAGACAAACACAAAGAAAGGTGTGACCACATAGACTACCAGAACTCGTCAGCTGAGCTTACTCTCTCTCTCTTCATATATATATATATATATATATATATATATATATATATATATATATATATATATATATATATATATATATATATGCCCAAGGACGCCTCTTTATAAAATGAAGCACATAAAACTGCATTCTATGCGAGCTCTTAAGAGAAGGGTAGATGACTTCTGGCAACAATGGTTTGCTGCAGACGTTCATTGCCCAGGGGAGTCGTAGTGGCATAGAACGAGGTCCCACATTATGCGCGAAGGCGATTCCGTCAGCGTGGTTCCAGAGTGCGCTTGTTTGAAGAAGCCCTTCGTCGAGCCGCTCTCCTCAATTTGCCCGTTTTGCGTTTGTTGTGAGCGCGCACATTCGGCTCCTCGTCGCATTCTCGGCCAACCGGATCAAGCGAACGGTTTATTGCACTTTGGGGATGACTGAACCGCGAAGAAAAGGAGGCAGAACGAAATCAAAGTGTGCGGAGCACATCAGAACGGCGCCAGAAGATATTGCTGGTCCTTTCCTCGCTCTTTGCGAACAATAGTCACAAAGCGTCCTTCCTGAAAAGCACTTTCTTTTATTTTACGCAGCGGCTCCAGTGCTGTGAATCCACAAAGAATTGAAAGTATCACAACAGCGCGAATGATATTAAAACTGGCACTGACCACGGCAATAATACATTTGTCCAGACTTTGGAGATGTGACGCCTGGCCTCATAAAAAAGGTGTTTAGTCGTGAAAAACGACCATGGGTATATTGGATCAGACACAGAAATAATAATAAAAGAAAGACGGCCGCTTGTGGACTTCGTACTGTTCTCTTTGTTTGGCCACAGGCTGACGCCTTTTGGCGGCCTGGCCGCGTTAGTCTTCGAGAAAATTTAATCGCCGTTCTCGACATTGAAACGCCGGTCCGTGCAGCGTTCTCGCTACGATTTCGGGCAGCGGCCGTAGCAAATTGGATTCCGAAAGTGGGGCACCGCGCTGGTGTTCTATTCTTGTATATTGAAACGCAGCCTTGCAGCTATAAACTCTCGGCGAGACATACTAACAAAAAGCCGTTGTGAGCTTTTCTCTAGTAATCTAAAGAACTCGATTGGGCAGACGAAAGAGTTTAGGTTAATGCTTCTTGAATGGAACTTTTTGCGTTAGTTTAATGTCAGTAGCTTCTAACAAAAACAGACATGTCTATTGCACTTACTTATTTAAAATCTAACAACGACAACGCTTATAAGTACATCGAGCGAAGAGGAATTACAGTCTTGAATTCAAGTTAACGGGACATTTGTTTGACATGGTTGAGTTATTAGGCAGTTTTAGTATAGGATATGTAGCGTTTGCATCTGTTGGGTTTGTTGGGTCCACGTGAGGGCACCATAAGAGTTTTAGAATAGGGTTTGTACTCAACAAAAACTAATGCGTGGGAATCGCGCTCGTATAACCACGTGATAAGCACAAAGGAGCTCTGCGTGTCTTTGGGTAAGTGCGCTGTTTCCGAGAAATTTTGCCCGAAACTCCGAACCAAATTGCGCTTTGGGTAGAGCGCATGTGCGGTGGCAGCAAACGCAGTGAATCGCTTATGCAAATGTTCTGGCATCCTATTTTAAAACTTTCCATTTGTTCCTGCCCCTCTTAGTTGAGGCCTGTGCATGATTCCTGATTTGGTACAACTTTGTCGAACCATTGTTTCTTAATAGTTTACTCCCTCTTAATATTTATGGAGTGAGTAGGAACATTCCGATGCTTGTTCCAACTTTTCTCCAGGTCTGCTTTGGTTACTGTCCCTGCTTTGTACCGCATGGGATACGTTTTGCACAGTCTGGAGCGGCACGGGCCTAGTTGCTACTTCCACATTTGCTTCTTCCACGTGATCTGTTGCAGCGGCACATGACCAGCCACTACATGATAGTCATCAGAAAAAAAAGAAGGCCTAGGGTTGTGCAGAAGTAAACAGTGGACCCGCCACCCGCGGTAGCCCCTGACCCACTACACTCATCATCCTTCTCACCCCACTGCTACATGATAGCGATAACGATAGTGGTACATGATAGCCATAGTGATAGCGACAGCGCTATATAATAGTAATAGTGTACTTGACACCATCAGCTCTGCTGTTTACTCAGACTTCACAGGCGTGGAACTGGCTTTGCTTTTCTTGCGCCTTTCTTTTTTACCCAGTAGAGATCTCTACTACATGGGTTTTAGGGGAGGTGGTTGGAAGCGTAGTTAAGCATGGATTGTAAATGCTTTAAGACTTGAACTTTAGTGTTCGTGTACACATATGTGAGAAATCACAACGGAAAATTTTCATTATATAATCAGTATCGTAACAAGATATTATAGATCCGGTTATTTGACGTTTACTTTGTGGGAAAGCGCGATAGCGTCAGAGGACAGTATTGCAGAGACATTACATTGCAAAGCTGGAATACATTACAGTCGCAAAGCTGGAACCATTAGGTGATGAACTCACGCACAGTTAATCTGTTGTGGTAGTATGCCTTGATGATTTCTTCGACCGTAATTTGTGTTTCTGCTCATCTTTTTTCCTTTGAGTGTTCTTCGTCTACTTTCGGTTGTTCTTGTACGTTATAGCTCTCCCAATATTCCAATTAAGCTTTAAATAATTTCACTGCTTCGGATCGCGAGAAATTCTGTTTGCGCAGGACAGAAACATTCAGGAGATAGTATCAACTGTGCAAGATTCATTGAAAAAAGAACCCACTAAAGCCCACCAAAATGTCGTAAATTATCGCGTCATTGAATATTGCTCTTTAGATTCCGTATTGTTATATCACTGGCACTGCATGGAAGAACAAAGTCTTTCTATATAATGTGGACTGATATCTTGCCTGCTTCAAAGCAGTATTGCTTCCCGTCATACTCTAAACTTCATTTCAATACTATCTAGCAGCGCCGTCCAAGGAGTGCCAATCGATCTTCATCTACTTTTGGAACCGTACCGAAAGATGAATGATATTCCGGCTGCTCGCACACTTTTTATACATTAGAGCTGAGCGAGACTCTCCTCGTATTTGCATCACACCATGCGATCTGGGAAATTCTTGACAATTTAAGCGCTTTGCTTGACAGCGAATTACACGAAAGAAACTGAATATTATATGAGCACTTTTTGAAAGCGAGATGTTGAGCGCTATATTACAGCTCAAGTAAAACCAAGATGTGAATTCATAGTCTTCGTTTTCTTATCTCTTTCTAAATATTCTTATTCTTTCCAAACGGACGCATTTCATGTTGGAGACGTAGATCCTGTTCTCTTAGCACCAAGAAGCGTTGAAAAATGTGAAGGCTTCACAACTCCATTGTCACAAAAACTTAATACTGTCCGTAAAGTGGCTATACTACTTCGATCAATTTGGAGGCAAAAAGAAAGAAAGAAAATAGCTGCTGAAGGCCTGCGTGCAGATGGTTATTCAGCGAAGCTGAAACGTGCGACGCCGGGGCTTATCGCATGTTTAGTCGTGGTACTTCATTAAAGAGTTTCCGTATTACTCGTTACGTGTTTGCTTATTTAATTACGCTACTCACAGGTTCAGCGTCGGATTACCACAGTGCTTATTCCACAAGCCGCACATTGTATTTCGCGTGATCCCTGTGATGGGAGGCGGTACTTGGTGGTTCATTGTGTTCAGTAATGCGTTCGTCAGAATAGAGAACACTAGCTTCCAATGTTGTCGCACTGTGACATCTACACTTGCGACATTAATAAAAAAGGAAAGAAGTAAAGTAGAAGACTGCTTCCATTATATTTGGCACTGACAAGTATTTGAACGATTGCGAGAAATTAAACGCTCCATCTATTAAACCTTAAGGAAGTAAACTTCGCGAAAAACATTTCCGTGCGCTTGATCATGGCTTTTAGAATAAATTAATTCAAATTATCGACCGCCTCTGCCTTTCTTTATTGCTTTGATTCGTAATGCTTATTTTACATAAATGTTAGGTCAAGTACAATTTTCGAAATGATGCGAATGTTAAAAACGCCGTGAGATACATTCATTTCGGGACATCACATAGGCGAAATTATGGGCGTGAGCTTGATAATTAACATTTTTGATGACGTGTCGTAACACACTTTGGACCGGGTAATGAAGAACATCTTTTTTTATTCGTCACTACTTCCCTCGAATTCAATCCAGGAGGCAAGCATCCCTGCGCACTTGGGTTTACAGCTAAACTAAAGATAAAATTGAGTGCGGCGGATTACGGGACCTAAATTACCATGTGTTATTGCACAAACTGTATGCATGATTCCGGAGAAACTTGCCTGTGCGAAAGTTGCCAGTTGTTCCAGCAAGAGCCGCCGCCTTGTTTACTCATAATGACGGTCCAACAAATCAATAATCCCGCTTCGCGTCATGATGTTCGGGGGATTGCTTGGCAGGGCAACATAAATAATTTTCCGCTCTGTGTGCAGGTCATAAATAATTTCGTATGTGGCGCAGGGGTAATATTTTTCGGAGAACAGAGAATACAGGAAAAGAATCCTCCTTTCACAACATTTATTGCAGGGAAAAATAAATGAGAACAACAAAGTTTGTTTCCTTCCTTATAACAATATTGCACGTTTAACAAAAGTTTACTCTAGTTGCTGGTCGTTTTCTTTGACGCTCTCTGATATTTCGCACAAATTTATATTTTCATACTCTTCCCATAAACATCGACGACATACTCCGACAGCACAATGCCAGGATAACCGTAATTCGCTCATTATAATAAACGTTATAGCACTAGTCACACGGCCGCTCAATGGCTTCGCTAAGGAACAAAAAAAATATATGCTGTTGTGAGCCACCAAATATACGGTTGCGTGCACATGTTGATTGTGAACCGCCGCAAGAGGTGTTATGTGGGGCTATTCCAAATACAAGCAACCTCCTGAAGGTGATCATCTCTATTTCAACGTATAAAATTTATTTAAGCTCATCGGAGTGCGTTCATTCTTGTCTCAGTACGTGAAATACTAAAAGCCTACATTTGTATGCAGTTCTATTTATACTTTGTAAATTCTGAGAGGGCACAATGCTAAAAGCATGATTACCCTGCCTTAGGGCAGCGAAAACATTTGTTGGGAGTGCTCTTTATTTATTTTTATTCATGTCTTTCTTCGGTAGAATATGAAAAGGATTTATATGATCCGGCAAGCTTGCCAAGTGTTTGCCAGGCGTAATCGTGTCATGGGCGAGCGTTTTTCGTGTTTCACCGGCAGTGCCAGGCCAGTTTGGTGGTCGCGTCTATGAGACCGCCGATAATCGTGAGACAATTCGAGCTTCGCTTGAAAAGAAAAATGCTGGCTTTCACGTGTGTAAGCGTTTATCTTTCAAGTTAGCAAGGCAGGCAAATACGGACTCGAGAAAAAAGTACAAACAACACAAACACGGCCGTTATGTTTGTGGTGTTCTCTTCCCTTTGTCCTTGTTTGCACACATTTCTTTCCTCTAAAATACGCACCGTATCAACTTGAGGAAATTTCCCGTTCCAAGCTATACAAGTTCTTCTATTGAGAGGCTTTGCATGTAACCCGACCCCAAAAGCATATGTCGAACTGCATTCTATGATACGGGACACCAAGTCGGCGCTCAAGAGGGACCGACTAGACCCACGCTTACCTTAAAATGCCCTTTGTCATTTCGTCAAACATTTCCAAAGTGAATCAAACTAAAGGTCGCCCGTGGGACTAGATCTCATAAGTGTCTTTTCTCTTTTTTTTTTTGCTTTGTCTGCTATATCACGTAACGTGTTCTCTGAAAGGTCAGCCGTAAAGTGCCTTTGGAGCATGCCTGTCACCTTACTCGCAATCATTGTAAGACCTCTCCGTGTAATCATATCTGATACTATTTACCCCCGTTTTTTCGTATTTTCCCATTTATGGTCTACCTTGTCATGACAAGAGGTCGATAGGGGGGATGTACTATGAGGCCGCAGCGCCTTAAACCCCTTCTAAATGCACCCACGAGTGCGCGATACCGAACAATCGCAACACGCGTGTGCATGTAGAGATGTGTAGTCAGATTCAACGAGTACATGCATTCAGTACGCTCTCGGAAATGGTTATGTAATTTTTTTCAGTTCGTATTCTTGCTCATGTAACATAATCTCGCTCTTTGTACATCGCACAACGACCGGGTGATAGATAACCTCTACAGTGTATCGTTTTTCTTTCAACCCTGCTACAAGTTGAAGTAGTGTAGAATTCCCGCCATTTTTTCCATATTCCTCTCTCTAGCTGTCTTTGTACACACGTAGATATCAGCTTTTCTCGGCATGTACGGATTAATATCATCGGGAGCAAAGCGAAAGTGGATGGTATGAAAGATAGGCACCCAGACATAAGGTGCTCGGTAATTCGCGCAACCGTGTTTCCTGTCTCCCAGAATACTTCAAATTGCTTCCGTAAAATGTATATAAGGCGTATCGTACAGAATGGGGGCCGTATTCTCTAACGCTTCGGTTATAAAAGAACTCGCTTTCGAAGCAGAGGTGGGTCACCGCTTCGGTAACGTCATCACGTCCAGGAGTGCGCGCATGTTATCGTTGACGTTACGCTGGGTATCACGTGAAAACCGAATTTGGCGTCTGCTACGAAGCAAAATAGGCTTCCTCTCATTTGCATCTGCTACTTTAAAGCATTCACTACTTGGCAGTGAGTATAGGGACAGTCGCGTGAAGCGATCGTAGATCATGTTACAGCTTGTCGAAATAAAGCGTCGAGGATGGTGAGCATGGCTGTGGGTCTGTTCCGCCCCAATATGCCTGAAAAAGCTTGTCAGGTATGCAGATTACCGCGTTTATGTAACTTTCAACATTTATTATGTGATGTTTCCTGAGAAGCTGCGATCCACTCTTGCAACAAGAAATCTTGAATGGCAAGGAATAAATCTCGATATTCCAAACTTAACGTTAGACCCAGATGCACAGGCAAGCACCGTGAACGTAACGGTAGAATGCAAATGTTGCAGCCAAAAATTGGTCGCCTAGTTCGTACCTGCACTGTGGGACTACGGCCCATCCTAGTGACCTCCGCTTTGCGTTCTTCCACGAGCTAAGACTACTTCAGGTTCACCGTAATAGTTTGTTTCCTGTAACTCATGTCCTTAAAACCAGGTTGAGTACTTACAGGCACTTCTGACTTTTGCGTAGCCGATCTTGCATTTTTTCACCTTTTGAGAAAGTAACGTACTAGCGCATGAAGAAAGCGGCAATACTCTTCCGCCACTTGGTTCCAGTGAAATGTCCATAGAACTTAGAGATAACATCGCATAACATCCCTTAAGCGGCAGTCAAAAAAGAAAAAAAGAAAAGAAAGTATAGTAATGCAGACTGCCACATATGCATATTTTGCAAGTTTTTTTTTCATTTTTTTTCGTTTCACTCTTTTTTATTCAGGAGACCCATTTTCCCGAACCTAGAATGAAATGAGATTCGCTAGGGCTTGTCCCAATTCGGGAACGCGAGAACTGGAAGCCACGCGATCATGTTTCTGGGAGCATGTTCTGACGCGAAGAGCAAAACAGCTGTTCTTGTTCCCGCGCCAGGCTTATAGAAGCAAACAAATCCTCTTCGAACGGGATGAAGGATTTTTTTGTGTGTGTGTGAGCATTTCGGCTCCCAGAAATTGCTTTCCCGCTATAGCAAACAGCTCACAGGATGTCGCCTATTTCTGTCAGAGTTTTACATACGGAAGGTTCAGATGTATCATGATATAAAATCGCTGCATTTCTTTTTATTGTCCGAGATATTTTGAGTTTTCTTTTTGCTTTCTTTGTCCCCTATTAGCCGAGTGAATAAAGAAAGAAAGAAAGCAGGAATTTCAATTCTGATTAACCTCCCTGCCGTTCTTTGATTTATCTCTCTCTCTCTCTCTTTCCCTCGCTCACTCGCTCTTCGTAATAAGCAGACTTGCCGGATTTCTCAGTTGGGCGTACGTTGTCTGAAGCAAAATTTAGAACTGTGCAGTGAGAAATTCAAGAAAAGTCGAAGCTCGAAAGTCACTTAATCTTCAAGCTTACATCTCTGTAACTGGGCGTAGAAAAAGCTTTTGTAAATTTCATGTCATTTTATTTATAAACCAGACGCATTTGGTGTATTAAACTGCAAATGGCACTATACCATTAATAGAACACTCTTGCAGGACATCAACTATTATGTCAGTTTGAATCAAACACTGTCTAGGGATTAAACCGATAAAGGCGGCTATTTGCCTTTGCTAGTATAGCGTCTTGTGATTGTTAGAAGTGCAAGCTAAACAGACACTGACAACCGGGAGACACACCTGACACACCAACACAACACAACGCTAGCTTTCAACAAATTATCCTTTGGCAAGTGAGTTCGGACCAGGACGAATTTTTCGGCAACTAGGAAGCTTTCTCTTCTAAGAAATCCATTTGGATTTCCTTGTAGCCTTGTAATACAAACATGTGGTTGCTAATTTTCCCTTTCATAAATGATCATTTGGTGAAAGTTGGCGCTTTGGTGCGTCATATGTGTCTTTCTGCTGCCCATGTCTGTTCAGCTTGCGCAATGAAGAATGACTAGAGATAGACATTTACATTTGAGCTAATCAGGTACAGTCTGTTAATAGACAGTGGCAGCTGACCTTGGGATTTCTATACGTTGCATTGCTATGCAATCCACTCATGTCCTTGTACCCTTTCTGCTTATTTATCTTGACTGTGGCCACGAAATTTCCTTCTTAAGACAATGAATCGGCTTTCTTTGCAGCAACCCCGCTCATAAATTTTATATATCAAGGTCAGCCTTTAAACGCTAAGATGCTATTACTAATGTCACTGGTGCTGTTATGTGACGAGGTTATGGTGCCGACCACGTGGTGACCTTGACATCGCGTCACGTGGACGCCAAGTGATGACTGGTAGCATGGTTTTTGGTGCCATCCCCACTCAATCGCCGAACTCCCGTTGACACGTGCCGGCTTTTTCGGCACATGCGCTTCCTAATGCTTTCGTATTATTATTTGTCACAAAGACTCGTTTTCTCTGACAGCCAATCCCGTATGTAGTCTAGCACACCACAAAGCTATGCCTTTGTTGTTATGGAACAGTTCCTACTGCCATCCCTGTCGGCGCACCTTGCGTATGCCTACCTTTCCGGCGCTTTCGATTTGCGCGCTGCTGACTGGGGGCCTGGTGCAAAGCCGCGCGGTGTTTCGAAGCCTGAATATTTAATGAACTCTAAACCGCGCATTCGTCCTCATTACGCTCGCCTGCCACACGGTGCGGTAGACATTCTGTAGGTGTCGGAGCAAGCGGTTCAGCCGGTCTAGTTTCTCTTAGTCGCTGTTATGTAGCGAAGTAATCATTTGTACAGGTAGACACTTTACGGATATACATATAGGGCGTTCGCTCATAATAAGCTCTCTCTATCTCTTCTCTTCACTCTTGCTCTTTATATGTGGCACATAGAACGTGCGCGCGCACGTATGTGCGTTTGTGGCAGCACGGTGCATTTATTTATAGAGAAAATGCAACGTCGGTAAGTTGCTTGCAATGATGTACCACCCAGCATAAAGGTAGCTTCCACAGTAGAGTGACCAAACTCAGGTCACGGATTTCCGCGTCCATAACTGCCATTACCTTCAAGTGCCACTGTCAGTATAGGATGGAAATGGCGCAATATTCTTAGTGTTAAATGAAAACCAAGTGTAAAGTTGAACGAGCGAGAAGACAGAGTGTTCTAAATATAGAAATGTTGGAGTAACAATAGGCCAAGTTGGAGTAACAATACTCCAACCTGGTATTGTTACTCTAACAAGAAATGTCGGAGTAACAATAGACCAATTTGAAAGCGCAGAAGTGTAGTGCTATCGACGAAACAATCAAACAATTTTACCTTGCAAAAGATACACGTTCCTGATCTAGGGACCCTCATGCTGACCACTCTCAAAGGTCACGCTGCCAGGCTCACATAGTGGGATCGCGGTTTTGGTAGGTCACCGACTGTATTGGTTAAGTTGCTCGCTTCTGGATTCTAGATTTCTTAGCCGCGCGGGTGCCGTCGCGAAGCGCTTAAACCAATAAGGAGCGCAGGAAGAATATGTCCGTTTATAACTATATACATTTTTGTTGCACATCTCTCATGATCACTTCACTGGCTAACTGCATCTTGCACTATACCATTTCTACCTTGAAAATGACAGCACACTATTACGAGTAGTTGAACAGGCGTCGGGGAGGGAACCATTGTTTATGGCCAGAATTTCGCATGTTCGAAGCAAGGGGTACAAGGAAAAGCAAACGAACGGAAACTTTTTCTATAGAACTGCCGCGCACCCTCCTTTGCATGGATTACCGTTTTGCATTTCTACATATGCCTGCAGTGCTACTCCAATGCAGCCTGGTTGTGTTTCGCGGTATATGATTCTGGTGCATTAGGCGAAGATTATCATTAGCTTGTCGCAGCTTACTGCAGGAACGGCACGTATCTAACGGTAGCGTGTGCCCACTTTGAGGCACACCTGGAACCGGAAACTCACGCAAAGGCTTCTGTGCCTCACACAGAAACCAGGCGCATACCGCCACCCGCCTAGTTAGTGGAAGGGATTCCGGCACAGATGAGGTACTGGTTGAAGCGGGTCGGGCATCGCTAATAGCCTAAATATTAATGTACGCCGCCGGGCAACGTTCCAGGCTGCGTTCGTGGAATGGAAGTTGAGCTTTGGAAACTAGACGCGAACCTTTCGAAACAGCCTGTTTAGAACACCCGGCTGTGCATTTACTGATGGCAGTTTAGAAAACGAGGCTATATATGGAACAATTCAAAAAGAGGATGGAGTGCGTGGTCCGCATGTAATGGGGTTGAGGGCGAATGGTTCGTTTGAACAGAATGCAAGCTCTTATACAATCTGATGCGTCTTTTTCTTGCGTGGTCTTGCTTTGGCGAGACAGAGGTAATACCAGACTTGCTTTTCTTACGCCAAAAGCGTATACTCAGATTTTGGGAACACTACAACAGATCAGCTTTGTTCCATGTGGCAATGTCATCTTGTACACCAGGACGCCAAAGGGGTCTGAGCAAGAAGAATAAAATTTAAGCCTTTGAGTTGTGCTTGAGATATAGACGCATCTGCGCGGGAGACATTACCTACCCGAAATGTTCGCGTATAGGCCATGTATGATGAATACGAATGATTGACTTTTACATCCCTAACATGACATAATCGACGTGTACGTCATGATTAACTATGCTGTAATTACGCGTGGCTCATACCTGTGGTGTTCGGCCCCATAGTAAGCGGGTATGGGCCACAGTTTGAATTTTATACAGGCTGTGTCATTCAATAAGATGTGACATGTCACATATTTTTGTAACATACGCCTATGGCTATAGAGGCGTAGAATCGAACAAGGAAGGCATAGCGTGGGTCACAGTTTGAAAATGCGATGTAGAGGAATAAGTACACGTTGTGGTTTCCGAAGTCAAGACATACCCCGCTATAGAGGCGTAGGAATCGAACCGGGGCCGTCGACTGGCTAGGCACGCTACCACTACATTACGGCGGCTGCTCCTACGCGGTACATAGAGTAAATGAACATATTGCGCCAGCAGTCGTGATGACGGTGCATGTGTGACGCCTATTGATTGACTAGTGCATGTTTAAGCGCTATCGTGGCAATGTAATAAACATTGCTCCTGACGGTGCTTGTGTAACACCTATTGATCGGCTAGTGTATGTTTAAGCGCTATCATGACAATGTAATAAACAGTACTCCTGACGGTGCTTGTGTAACGCCTATTGATCGACTGGTGTGTGTTAAGCGCTATCATGGCGATGTAATAAAGAGTACTCCTGTTCTCTCTCACTCGGGATGCCTTTCTCCAACTTTGTTCGATTCAGTAGAAATACGTGAACGAACGACACTTAATATGTGCACATCAGCTCAGTGTAACGTGCACTCCTTGTGGACAAAACAAACGTCTGTGCATTAATGTGAGAGCCAACGTTACGTCGTACCGTGAGCTACCATAAGGTCGCGACAGTGCTCCCGACGTTCCTGGTTAGCCAACGTTTAGCATACTCCCACTCATGCCCTTTGCACAGGCGCTCGTCGTGTTTAAAATTGTAACAATTTGCTGGATGCCAAAATATTCTTGGTTGGCCGTTCTCTAGCTGAGTGCTTTGCATGACACCGATTCCCACAATGCGTGGGATGTGCCGGATATTTTTGTCTACGCTATTCCCCATATTGAACGCTAAAGAAATATCCTATCTTATAACGTTCCTGCATATGATGATCGAGCAAAGCAAAAATCCCTACGATACTAGTTTATTTGCTTCTTTTAAGGCTAAAGCCCTAGACATCTGTGTGTGAAGGTCCCGCCGTGAGGTACACAAAAAATTATGTGACTATCTGGCGATGCTTACACCCGACCGCGTGTGACGTATACCTGCATAACCTAGGCACGGAATACGCTGGTACACGCCACACGCTGTTGGTAAACGCCTCTGGTAAAGTATAATGTACCGTATGACGTAATGCATGACTGGATTCATTACAAAATTTTCACCAGACTTTCCCCTTCAAATCTTACAGTGAACTTCTGGACGAGAAGGATTCCTGAAGAGGCTCTTGCCTTGTACCTTTTTGAAAAGGTTTTGATGATTCTCTTAAGTGTTTTTTTAGCATCCACCAGTTATAACGAACTGTTCCTGTTAGTCATCCTGGTGCATCTGTGCTCTGATTAACGGTTAAATTAACAACGGCGATTTACACACACACACACACACACACACACGCACAAAAAAAAAGCACCGTGTTGTTCGTTTTTGATGAGACACCTCATTTGCTCGAAATTTAGGTCAAACTTGAACAATCCTCAACAGCACGTGGCAGTCAGTTATTTAACGCATTCTTCTTAGTAACGCACCAAGGTTGACAATGAACAAGTGAGTGAATAACGTAAACTGAAAGGGTCGGTAGAATGACGCATGTTCAATGAGTGTGCCCTATATTTAGCGAAAGTCTCAAACGACGCCCAAGACGAACACTCGGGCTGACACTTCCGCTTCCTCTAATGTGTTGTGCGTCAATGTCGGGCGTGCAACAAATCTTCATTGACTCGGTTCTTTCTGCGCTCAGAGATCACGCCTCTGGCATCCCAAGCACCAAAGCAGGCGACGTGCTGGAGGCGCTCCCGTGAATAATGAATTTCGTCGCGAAAGCAGCAGGTCGTTTCCGTACTCACGCTGAGCAGCCGATACGTGCATGAGGGCATTACCGTGTCTTCCCTGCCGTATAATAAACTTAATAGCACCCTTTAGCTTGGAACTCCACGTAGCGCCGTAAAAAGTTCTGCTTCTCGAGCAATAATTTTTTTATGCACACGTTCTCTAAGAGGCGGGATGAGACGCCTTGTAAACGCCTTATTACCGTGCGCGGGTTCAAATTCACTGCATGGTTGCCGTTATTACACTTAAGGACCCCTTGCCCTTATTCCCAAGATATACCGTGACGGATCAAAGTGTGTCATTTTCTGGATACTTCCTAGAAGAAAGTATGCAGGAATGACGTGAATGACGCTTACTAATAATTCATCTACGTACGTTCCATATTAGTGTATAAGTTGTGAATAGGGGTACGTAAAGGTAAAATGTCATATTTGAATGCCGCTTACGTAATATTGATACCAATGGTGTTGCACATTATCAAGCGAGTCCTGTGCGTTTTCAACGGCTTCGCTTAGCATAACATAAACTTGTGTAAGCGCGATTATAAAACTAAATTTTCTAAAACACCGTAAACCGTCACGCAGACATCTTGTAAAGCCTTTCCTCCATATTGTAAATGCTCCTTCAGGATTCATGGCTGTTTTTCGCAGCCTCGTAAACTCCTGTCAGCGTAGCGACGAGCAACGCCGTGCTTCGTGCTTTTCTGGCATCCGATCTTCCCACGTTCACGATGGACGGCTGCTCAATAAGAGAAGAAAGTGTTCTCCCCGTCGATGTGCTAAAAGTGACGTTCATCTGTGTTGTAATAGCATTTCTTGGCCATCGCCTGCGGGAAAAAGTGCTTGCCCTAAGGCTCGTCTCGAGATGATAGGCGCCAAACTTCTCGGTGCCAAGGCGGCTTCTTTTGTTGAGATTCTATCGGAGCATCTCACGAAGTAGTCGGCTTCTTGAAGGCTGCTTCCTGCCATTGCGACATCTACTGAACCACGGCGAGCCTTGCTTTATGTGTCGTGTTTCGTCCTGAGCGTTTGTGTTTCTTCTTTGCGCTGTGCTCTTGTTCTCAACATTGCTCACTTCGCCATTTGTTTTCTCTGTATATAGACCTTTCTTTTTTTTTTTCCCTCCTAGTTCGACAAGGCGGCATTGTTTCCTTTGTGCACTGATGCCACTACCAACTAGCATATTCTCTGCATCGTCTTGTTGACTTTGCTGTCACCGCTTTGTAGGACTAGATATTATCCCTGTAAGTAAATGCTGCTGATTGTTTTGCGCGCTTTATTAAGCGAATGCACGAAGTACCGCGTGAGACTCGGAATGTGACCACGCGGTGCCAACAGCACATTTGGTGCCGAAAAATCGAAGCACTCATTTGTTTCACTTGCTATATACAAAATTGGTATGGCAGGGTACGAGTGTACGATTAACATGACTCTTATGCCATCACATCAATAACATAACTGTCAGTTACTTCGAGATTAGCGACAATAAACTCGCATGTGGCGTACGGCCGTATTCCTCGGCCAGGAAGGCGTATATACGTGCCAAACGTGGTTAAATGCAAAACTGTACAGCCTCTCGCAAATTGCGTTGACGGGACGTCCAATGAAGTCAGCGAGAAATTAAGGCAGCCCGCGTCAAAGAATATTTATGATACTGTGAAATAGCTTATGCCATCAAGTCTTATTACCATACGATAACAAACGAGTGAATTATCTTTTTCATGCTTGCAGAGCCGTTATAGGATAAGGCATCTCGTCGTCGTCTTCAGTGACGGAGGAGACTACTGAACGAAACAAAACAAGTTGATTGACGGGCCCTCCTCCACACAACAAACGCGACTGAAAAGGGATTGTGGCGCAAAGTGACTCTCGGGCTTTCTTAGTAAGCGGCACACGTTAAGTTATGTAACTAACCTGTCTGTCGATTATCGCATGGATTGAAGCTTTCTACGTTTCATCCCCAACTTCCCGGGCCTGGGCGCTGTTCTCTAACTTGCTAGCGCTACACCAACAAATAACACTCGTCTCAGCGCATCCGAGGTCGTGACGTCGGCGTCGGCTGTGCGAGTGAAAGCGAATAAATAAATATAACGAAAAAAGCTGCTTTCGCGCATTCGCTGCTGCGTGGTAATAATGAAGGGACCACTTCTGTGGAACAAATCATGTTAGTGCTGCGTACTTGTGCGCCTCGTGCATAGGGAACCACGACGACTTCAAGACGATTGTACCCACTCCAGACGATCTACACAATGTTTACAGTTTACTCTAGGTTTCAACTTTTATTTTATTGTACGAACTCGGCTCTTCGAATGGCGAAATAAAAAAAATTACAGCATATCCACGGAGGGAATGATGGTGAGTGGGCGAAGCTCGGGAGGTTCATCGTAGATCGTGCCGAGTTCTGGATTAATTTAGTTAACGCGCACGCTACGAATCCTCATGGTTCAACTATGCACAAGTGAAATCTCCCACCGGCATTTCATTGCAAGTCAAGATCCAGTGCCTATATATATACATATATATGGGTTGCCGGTGAACGCTTCTCCAACGCGAGCAGTAGGTATTTCTCAATCAAGAAACTCGCTAGGAGACGCTGCCTGCGCCAACGTTGTCTCTCGCGGATGAAGGCGCGTTCTCCTTCTTTGCGAGCTGGTACAGCGTTCCTCTAAGAAAGAGCGTTTCCATAGCCAACGCGCGCCTTTCGCTCTCCCTCTGTCTCTCCCTCTTACACACAAGACAGCAGAGGCACGCGCCGGGAGGCAGCGCCGGGAGAGAGAGAGAGAGAGAGAGAGAGGGGGGGGGCACGCGCCGTGAGGCACGCGCCGAGGCGAACGCCGAGGGCGAGCGCGTGCCGGGAGGCACGCGGGTTACGCCTGACGACTGACGCCTGACGCCTGACGACTGACGCCTGACGCGTGACAAGGTTAGACTAAGAGGAGCTTCGCCCCTAATAATCGATTATGACTGACGAGAGTAAAATGTGACAGTGATTGTGAGCACATTACAGAGTGTGACGATCGTACCAAGCCAAAGCGACAGGCGAAGCGACGATGGGTAGCAGCCTTGAGAAACCGGCGCGCATCATCTTGCCGGCGTTGAGAAGTACTCCGAAATATGCATTGTAAGTTTACAAAAGGAGGTTTCAAAGCCTCCTTGCAAGGGACCAACTCAGAACAGCATGAAGCGTTTGCGATAGACCGATTCCGTGAGCACCAATCTATCGCAGAGTTCGGTATAGCGGCACCAGAGAACTCCAAGAAGCAAGGCGTCTCCCAATGTGGACGTAACGCACAATTTACGTCGGTTCCCACATATGCGAGAGAGAGAGAGAGAGAGAGAGAGAGATGATGGGTGGAAGGCAGGGAGGTTAACCGAAAGAGAAAATATCCAGTTTGCTACCCTGCACTGGGGAAGGGGTGAAGGGAGACAGAAAGAGATGGAAAAAGAATAAAGAAAGAGAGAGGTCAAATCGCGCACACACACAAGCACGGCATGTGTCACAGACGGTTCACGAGGCCCGTTGCGCGCAAAAACTTGAGCACAGCCTTCGTGGCTTTCTGCTGCGAGACACTGTCTGTCCGGCATTCCAATATGGTTTGCTCGGACAGCGGTCGACCATCAAGGCATGACAATTCTGTGGCGAGAGTCTGTCGCTGGGAGCAGTACCCAGGGCAATCGCAGAGGACGTGCACAATTGTTTCCTCGCTGCCGCAGTGAATACAGGCAGCACTGTCTTCCAGTCCAATGCGACAGCCGAAACTTCTTGTGAATGACGTGCCTAGCCACAGGCGGCAAAGTACGGTAGTTTCACAGCGGGTAAGCCCACGCTGAACTCGAAGTTGTAGTGATGGGTCGAGGCGGTGCAGACGGGTATGTAGAAGACCAGGAGTGTTCCACAGCGCTATAGTCATATCACGCGCAAGCGAGCGAAGTTTTCTTACTGCATCCGTTCTTGACAGTGGGATGGCTTGCAGCACTCCAATTTCGTGGGCACGTTTCGCAGCATTATCTGCGTGCTCGTTGCCGATTATTCCAGAGTGGCCTGGTAGCCACTGAAACGTGATGTCATGGCCTTTGTCGGTTAATTGGTGATAGAGCTGTCGTGTTTGAAGCACTAATTGGTCTTGCGGCCCGCTACGTAAGGCCGATAAAAGGCACTGAAGGGCTGACTTGGAATCTGTAAAGATGGCCCATTTCTGTGGTGGCTCTCCATCGATCACGCAAAGTGCGGTGCGTAGTGCCTCAAGCTCCACGGCTGTCGATGTTGTGCCATGAGACGTCCTGAACATTACATCTACTGCTTTGGCAGGGAAGGTCACAGCTCCTGCAGATCTGCCTGCTGAGAGACTTCCGACGTCTCCTTGGTGTTTGGCCCGTCCAAAGGTACGGCTGACAGTGCCAGGGATTCGGACGAAAGCGGAGCTCTCACCGCCGGCTTTAAAACAGCTGTCTCTACTAATGCTACATGAGGACTACAGGAATCATCTTCAGCTTTACACTGATGGCTCAACACATATGCGAGGGATCTTTACTGTTTAATGAGATATTTTATTGCAGTGGGAGTAATCGGTACACGCAAGCCGCAGAAATGGTGTTTGCACCATTAATATCTTCATTGGCGCACAGCGACAATCGAAGGCGCACGCACCTGTTGCTCGTTAAGGTCATAGAGCTTCCACATAGGCTTGGTGAGTCCGTTTCAGAAATGACGAAGTGAAGTGAGACTATCAACGCTACGCGGAATCGCCTTCGCTGCAGAGCCGAGTTATCGCTCTGCCTTCCGCTAATGAGACTCCGTTCCGATGACAAGTGTTCATTTCGCTTAGCAGACTCGGGCTGTCCTAAGCGACACCTGTTGAAGAACAGCAGCTTCTAGAACACACTTACTTATGCAGCGGTCGACTTTTACAAGGAAACTGTCCTGGGAATGCGGCTTTTTTACACCCAAGAATAAATATTTATTATAATAACTATTATGGTAGTAATCATCAATGTCATAATCTATGACTGCTTGTTTATACACGCATCTTTCACGAGTGGTGTGGGTACGTCGCAACAAATCGCCGAGCTTGCTTGCTTTATTTCTTTTTATTTTTTGTTGATGGCGACAACAGTTTTCCAGATTGGTCTGTTACCTGTCTTCTTGAATGCATTGCAGGCTCCTATGGTATTTCTAAAGGATCCACTAAAACTGCATGCATGACGCGGAAAGTTGAGCACAATTTGGCACTTAGGCGAGTGCTACAGCGGTAACGCTGGGATTATTAGCCCCACCAAAACCGATACAGATTCCTTTATTATAGACAGCATGGCTGTTTCAGACCCCATTAAGATAGCTAATGCATTCAATATCTTTTTTGAGTCAGTATTCACGCATGACAATAATGCTCTCCCTTCGCTCAGAAGTTCTAACCCAGAGCTGTCCATCGAAGATCTTGTAATTAGCACAGATTGTATCCTAAACATGATTCTCAAGTTGGATACGAAAAAGTGCACTGGCCCCGATAATATTCCTAATAGCTTTCTGGTGCGGTACGCTCTGTGGTGCTCGCGTTATTTGACTATCATCTTTAACAAATCTTTGTCATCAAGTGCAGTCCCCGAGTCATGGAAGTTAGCCAAGGTCCTGCCTCTACTTAAATCAGGAAACAGACAACTCCTCTCCAATTACAGACCCATATCACTTACTTCCAATTCCGGAAAACTGCTCGAACACATTATTCATAAACACATAATTGAGTTTCTTGAATCGAACAACCTTTTGTGTAGCATACAACATGGATTTCGCCGCGGCTTCAGCACCATAACGCAACTAGTGGAATTTTCGCACGATATTATGAGTAATTTAGACACTGGTAATCAAATTGACGCTTTATTTATAGATTTTTCAAAGGCTTTCGACAACGTAATTCACAGCAAGCTTCTTGGTAAACTAGATGTAATTTTAAAAAATCCGCAATTGGTCGACTGGATAGCAAACTTTTTAAACTCGCGCTCTCAATTCGTTTCATTCAAGTCCAAATCATCCTCAGCAGTAAAAGTTACGTCTGGTGTCCCTCCGTTCTGGGTCCCTTGTTATTTTTGATTTTTATAAATGACCTTCCCAGCAATATTAAATCCCAAGTTCGTCTCTACGCCGACGACTGTGTGCTTTATCAGGTAATTACTTCTCCTCACGATCCCGTCATACTTCAGGATTCTTTCTCGCATTTTTGTTCATGGTGCTCGGATTGGCAGATGCGCATTAACTTCCAAAAGACCGTAATTCTGTCATTCACGAACAGCCATGCTCCATCGCATTACGCATACTCCTTCAACAACATTGTAGTTCCCCGAGCACAGACTTACAAATACCTTGGCGTTATGTTCACACACAACATGCAATGGTCGCATCACATAGATTACATTACATCTAGAGAATTAAAAAAATTAGGTTACTTAAGACGTACGTCATCTAAATCTCCGAAATCCACCAAACTTCTTATGTACAAAACACTGATTCGCCCTATATTAGAATACGCTTCGTGCTTGTGGAATCCATACAAAGTATGTGATGTGGAAAAAATCGAATCTGTCCAAAGGAAAACTGTTCGTTTCATTTCACATCGATATGACCATGATTTTTCGCCGTCATCTGCAATGAAATCTTTCAAATTATCACCATTGTGCACTAGGCGTGATATCGACTCTTTGAAACTGTTGCACTCTTTTGTTCACTCGTCATGCCGGCTATCTAATGACAATTATATCGTATATGCTAGTGCTCTGCCAACTAGACGTGGTCACAATCTTAACATAAGGCCTTTTTTTGCACGTACTAACATGTTCAAATACAGTTTTTTTTCCTAGGACTATTGCTTACTGGAATGATCTACCTGGTTCTGTTCGTGAAATGAACATATCAAATTTTTTGGAGTCATTTGAATGATATTACTATCTTTTGTCTCATTCTGTACCCGGTTGTGCTTAGGAGGTGACGATATTGTTGTGATGTTACTCTTATTCTTCCTAGTGTATTCATGTAACCCACTCCTGCAATAGCCCTGCATTGGGCTGCAGTATTTGGAAATAAATAAAATAAATAAATGAACGATCAGGCTTGTATAAAAACTGGCACTCTTAACCAAAAGTGCTGATTGTTACGACCCGCTTGCTGCTGTCACTATACTGTGAGTGCTTTGGTTGGCTCGGCACAGGGTCGCAAATACGTGGCAATAGCCTTCATAACCTATTAGGTTATTCGCCGCTCCGAGCGCACGGAACCACACACATCCAAGTAATATTCGTAAATTTCGTGCTAACCAGAGTCCGTTCACTGTTTTTGTGTGGTGTTTGTGCAAGGCCAATGTGCATACTACATTAACTGTAAAAAGAGTCTGTATTGGTTTTCATTACAAAGTATTGAGAACAAAATATCCCATATGCTTGACTGGTTGTCAAGATGCGTTCGTAGAACCAACGAAAAATAGCGAATCTCTACTGTATAATCAATTGTATTAGGCAGTATAATTTTCTCGCAGCCACAACAAAAAGCATAGATGACTGAGTGATGCATTTACACGACTTTTCTTGCAGTGGAAATGCGGCATTTACAACACTGTAGTCTACGGCAAAAGAACAGGAAATTGAGGGGAAGGCGGATGCTTGAAGTGAGTGACAGTCCGTTGAAAACGATAAGAAACAAGGAACGTTCTTTGACTCTTGGATCTATTATCTCGACTGCTGCGCACTAATGTGTATTGATTTAGCTGACATGTGTGCTGGAACGGAAACGTCACGCTGAATTAGCCTAGTGGCCGCTGAAGGCTAACTGCTGTTTAGGGGAATTACGCAGCCACATTATTTTCGTCACAGCTGTGTGCGAAATTGCAGTTGCTGACACAGTCAATCATCAGCCACCCGTACGAGGTTGGCGCTTCGGGAGAACCCATCATTGAGACGGCAAGACGAAATTCGTTAACTATCATTTATCTGCTTTGTTCAAACTACTTCACTCAAAATAAATGTTTGTTTTAAACCGTGCTTTAGTGATCCTTGAGAAATACTACACTACTACAGTCATTAGGTAACGTAATAAAGAATGAGGCATCTAGGTAGACTGCCGTCATTCTCTTAATTAGGAATAACCTAATGACTGCCGTCATTAGGTTATTCCTAATTTTTTATTGATTAATTTATGTCTGTTCTGGACACTGCGGTAACGACCAACAAATTCCAGTACACGATCCTTGTGTGGCCCCTCATACTGAAAATTGCATTTGGCAGCATCTTCTAGAACATTATACTCCCTAAAAAAGAACACTGATGTCTTGGTGTTCCAAGCATCCGAGCACTCTTTCTTCATCTTACATCAGCAGTCGCGTTGTTCTTCGGCCATGATCTTGTGGTGCTTTATTTTACTTACTTGCGATTTCTAGTGGTTCCGTTAGCGACCGCCGCCATTTTGGCCCCTCCCACTTGTGAGCCAGTCGGCGCTGTGTCAATCGAAGCGGAAAGAAATAGATGAGGTTTAGCCTTGTGCTAAGAAGAACCTGCCGCTTAGTCGTTAAGGAGGAGAAAGCGAGGCTGAGGGGCTGGCAAATGAACTGAGCCCGGTGTGGGGTGTCTGACTCAAGTGATTGATTACCACTACTCGCCCTTCACGTGTTGAACTCTGAGACACCTCGCACGATGGCACGTTAATTGGTTGTAGGTGCGTCACCCCTCGTGCTTAATTCCCACAGTCACATCGCTACCCGTCTACAGAGATATAAAACAGTATTACCAATGACGCTAAAAATATTTTAATATTTAAGCCGCTGTTGCTTGAGCTCGCTGGCACAGTTTCTCTTTCATTGCCAGCTTAAAAAAATAATGGCAATAATTTCACGCATTTCAAACCAAGCGCGAAATTGCGAAGCTTTAGTTGTAGCGCTCGAAATTTCTCTATATACATTCAATTATCTCAGTTGGTGAGCTTGCACAACTGATGTGCCCCCCCCCCCCCTATGTAGATGTACTAAAGTTTTACATCAGCTGTTAGCAAGTGCAGCGATTGACGACAATTTTATGCTAAAGGAAATGAAGGGATGTTTTGAGTAATCCTGCCATCGTGACCATGCATAAGGCTTAAGGACTATACTTATCTTCGAAAGACACCCTTTGCAGAAGGAAGCAAAGCTCACTAGTGGTGCCGGCACGCATTCCAAGTGTCGGCAATTCATTCAAAGTCTGCGATGTGCTAAATCTTAGAAGAAACATGTCTTGACATTCCACTATGTGTGCGGCTGCACCGTGTTCTTGTCAACATGTGTGCAAGTGAAGGACCTGTAGGAATCGCTTGTGTTAAGCTGTCAAAATGCACTTAGAGTTCTACTCGCGCTCGCAGGCACGAATGTTTATGTCAATTATCAATACTCGGAAGTAATTAACAGATAGCTGAAAACGGTGAAAAAGAGGCAATGTCGCTAGCTACAGCTAAAATTTCGACAAATGGACTTGTCTTCGTCGTGGGAATGTAAGCAATATCCGGGCATTTAAAAAAATTGATAGCAAAAACACTAACTAAGGGGCGAAATTGTGGCCATAGATCAAAGAATAAATACTGTTTTACCAATACAGAAAAGGCGTTAGTTAGGTTTTTCTCACAAGCAACACTGTCTCCGCTCTGGATATCGTTTCTTTAGACCTCAGTGACGAGAAGGTACGGCGGTATATCTGACTAGACGAGGTACCGGTGCTGCTGTCTCGCACATATGGGCGACAAACATGACCTGCTTAAAAGCTGAACTTCTTTAAAACTCACTTTTACATGCTATTCGACGAAAGACGTTTTTAGGGTCTTGCGGAGTCTGTGGACAGCTCAAGTAGGCCCTATGTTTTATCACTGTCGTAATGCATTCTGAAACTGATGGGATAGGGCTTAAAGTTCGTCTTATTTGGCAGACTTTCCTCTTTTGACATTTTTCATGCTCATACCTAACACGCGAAGTTCGATATTCTTGATTTTACAAGGCAAGTACGTCGTAATACAATGTCCATCACCGGTCTTTTGCGCACACAGTAAGGTCCAAACGCATGAGAACCGTAAAGTTGGATTATGCGGCTGGCTGTCATTCACAGCACGTCAGTCCTGCACTGTTTGCAAACAACATTGTTCCAGTGCACTGGTTACGATGCCAAAGTGCACGAAAGCTTCGCGTTTTCTAATAGGTCTTTCGCTTTATGACTACCCAATAATTCCACAAATTTGGATCGTATTTTTTGTCTGTTATGAAAGAAAATAGAAAGAAAATGATACAGAATAATGGCATAACCAAAGCAAGAAAGGTGCCTAATTAACAAATTGTCCAAACCTTATGTTAACACTGGATAATTGAACGGCTCTCATCTCACAGTATAAAAAATTACGACAAATATTGTTCGTGGCTAGACTGTAAAGCTTCTGTCATATAAGAACGCTTCCCACGGCTCACGTGGCACACACAATCTGTTGAGAGAAAAAAAAATACGAAAGACAGCTAGTTGCACCCATTCCGCGCGCTCTCTCCTTTCCTAGAGGCTGATGGAACGACAGTTGCGCAACATTGCCAGCTGTAAGAGAGTCCTATTTTCACAGAACACAACTTTCTCGTTTGGGTGAAGTGAGCTGGTGTCGTAATTGTGTGACTGCGCTACATTGCAGTTCTCAATGTGTGGCTTTCCTTTCTGTGTTTGTAGTTGATGAATTCAAGGTAGTTTAGTTACATCCATGGATGTCGGGGGAATTACCGAGGGCCGGGGTAATTGGATTGGTGCATGTTTTAGAAGGGCATGCACGAAACTCATAATGCGAATACGGGATCCCCTCCCCCCCCCCCTCCCCCCTTTTTTATTCCGACGAGTTAAATTCCAGCTCTGTATTCGGGACTAGTAAAGAATGACAAAAAGAGAACTAATCTTTTCGCGTTTATGTTTTTCCATACCCGATTAAAGCGCTAAGAATGCAGACAAACAGAAGACTTTCAGCGGCTATTCCATGCACGTTCGTAATTGCGTTCTCATGGAACAGGCTTTCGTTCCAACCCTCCACCAACTCTCCCTAGAAAGGCTATAATGTTCGCAATCGCAAGGACAAGCTGTGACTTCCTTCTCCCTTCTCCTGTTTCTCGCTTACCTTGAGCAAACACAAAACCATCTTCCATAAGCTTAACGAGAATGAGAACTCCCTTTTTGTTGTAGAGGAGGCAAACTGATGATCCTAAATTAGGTTACGTGCTATAACCAGGTGTCGATGCCAGGCTTGTGTGAAACTGGGGAAATCTTAGTAAGAGCCCAGCACTTATTTCAATGCCTCCGACAGAAGTCGTGATCTGCAATGCGCCGCTATGCTTTGCGTTTGCTTATTGTAAATCGTGCTTAGGTAAGTATGCTCCGATATAAGTGCACAGCTACTCCCTTTAGGGTATTCTCCGGCTAACATCCGTACTTTCTGATGCAGCTTCTTTCTGTTTCATTGTCAGTTTTAGTAGCTTGCTCCTTATGCTCGGGGCTTGTCCATCGTCGGCGTAGCCGCTAGTTCTCATTGCTCCCATTAGAGGCGCAGCTGTGCTGTGATTTCTAAGGTTACTGTATATGCTACCGCAGGTAGCATATACAGTAACTCTACTGATTTCAAGAGCGCTCACTAGATGGCGCGCCGCCGCGCGCACACTGTCCGCACGCGCTAGTTAGATAGGTGATACTGGCTTATAGCGTAGCGCGAAACCTGACACAGACAAAAGACCAAGAAACAGATGACCAACAAAAAAAGAAAGGCTTTCAGAACGCACGGGACGCTTCAGTTCTGTTGCCAAACACGTTCAATGCACGTTCGTTGGGCACATGCATTATAATGAAGAGATCTCACAGTTATTTCATAACAGGTTTGTAGCGTCCTGTCTTCCGTCGAAAAATGACAGCAGTACTGTTGTTTTAATAGCATGTATCTAGTACAGTTATCCCTCCAAAACACTAGGAGAGCGCTTATGTATTCTGCCTCTATAATAAATGTTCCGCATAGGCAAGACATTGGTGAGTCCATTAATTGAGGTCCACTTACACGCAGGCGTCGCTGCATGAAAGAGGAATGATGTCATGCATGAGTTGCTTAAAACGGCAGTAGCGAAACGCGCTCAGCAACAGCCTCTCTAACGATACGATCCACGTCTGAATGTTATTTTATTCGAGGTTTTCAAGCTTTTGCACGTATTTGTTCGCTAACTAGTAATGCTTACTGTATAGTTACGAAATATCTTTCCAATATTTACATACGCCAGCGAGGTAATCAATTTACTCAGCTACGACTATTTTATTATATTTTTACTCCTTCCTCTCTTGCTTTTACTCTAGGTGGCGTCACATAACCTTACGGCGAGTAGTTGAATATCATGCACGAGACCATGCCGGCCTATCTCGCTCGCTTTTCTGCCTCAAGAAAACGTTCGTGCGACGAGTGGTGGGCGGTCGATCTGTAATGGAAATAACAGGATTATTACTTACATTTCCGCAGAAAGGCAGGTGGGTAGATGTGATGATGTGCAGATAAGAAGAATCCTACGGAGATAATGCGGCCGTAGCTACCGCAGGACCGAGTTCCGTTTTATATCTCCATCATCTATCCATCCATCCTTCCTTCCTTCCTTCCTTCATGATTTCGGTCTCTCTTTCTCTGTTTATTTTTTTTTTCGTTCTATGCGCCAGCAAAAAAAAAGATTGAGTGCTGGGCAGGCCAGTTCCTTTGGGCGTGCTGTTGGATGATTCGCCACCCATTTCTGTCGCAGCGAGGTCCACTCATGGAGTTATTGTGCGCGACTTCTTTTCGAAATTCTTTTTTTCATATACAGCACGTGCCAAAGCTGTTTAAAGGAGTGTTTTCTCTTCGAAACCACTCTTTAATTATTCTCGTATGTCCTCTTAATATGTGAAGGTCAACTAACGCTTTCGTGGTACGGCTTTACTGCAACACATTTTGTCTAGAAAGAAGCACAATAATAGCTGTTTCCTTAACTGTATTAATTGACTGAATGGACTTAACTATCACAAAAACGTCACGCCGGCGTCCGAAAAGTTGGGCGAGCTTTACAGACGCCCTTCAACGATCCCTCTCAGGGAAGCTTGTAATAACTGCCATGCCCGACCAGCTGTGTCGTAGGAAATTCCCCGGGTGATTAAGTGCTTGCGACTAATGAGCTCCTTTCTCCGTGGCTAATCTTGCAAAATGGGCGGAAGTGTTTTCCTCCTGCTAATTAGCTGTAAACAATAAATGCGTGTGCGTAGCAGAACGCAGCCTCTAGGAGTTGGTTTCCCCGATTATGAAACTCTGAACTTCTATGAAAGAGAGAGAGGGGGGGGAAGGAGAACTAGCAGAAAAAGCTAACAGCAACGAAAGGATTTTAAAAAGGATGTTTTGGTGCCCTGGATTGGGTTAAAGGTTAGGGAAGTGAGTGATAGGTAAATGAAACCAGTAAATGTGTTCATCTGATGTCTTCTGAATTGAAGGAGACAACATAAATAAAGATGTGTTTTTGTAAAAGTACAAAAATAAAGAAGGTAATATGTATTAGTATGAAAATGCGCACCTAAGTCTTTCAAGTGTTGCGTTAATGTGTCTTTAGGAAGCATAGTAATGACCCTGTTGTTTACTGCGCAGTGATCACACTTATTTAATAATGGTCTGAGAAAGCTGTCCTGCAAAAGGGGCTTGAAGTTTATATGGCTCGAGACTGTGCTTAGTAGGCGGTAGGCCCGTATCCAGGGGAGGTGCCCTAGGGGCCTAGGCTTCTCCCGAAATTTTGGTTAGGGGCAAGGTTGGCAACACAGTGTAGTGCTAATAGCATAAGGTTTAAGCCTATTAATAACGTTGCATTTAAAAAGTCACTTGTTGTGTATACTGCGATTAGAAAATAAATAATGAATATAGATACTTTTCTCAAACAGTCAAGGCCTTCAGCAAGTGGGCCCCCCTCGGAAAAAATTCCTGCCTACGGGCCTGGTAGGCAGAATACGTTGTCGCATTGTTATTGTCACATTAACGTAAAAGAAAGGTCGCAGCACATAAAATGCGCAAAAACGGGAGGAGAGACTTGGCGTTGCCTGCGTCAGTGAAGAGAGAGATAAAAAAGAAAGGCAGGGAGGTTAACTAGCAATAGAATCCCGGTTTGCTGCCCTGCGCTCCCCCTATCATATACTTTTTAACGGCTTTACTCTGCGCCATGTGGCGCTGAGCCAGGATCGTCAGGCTGTTGCAAGAAGCAGAGCCATCTTTAATTTTCTGATACCCCCCACCCATTTCCAATTTTTTTATTATACTCGCTGAAGCGTCCTGCGCACGCGTATTGACGCGTGTTGCGCTACGATCACGTTAAGCTTCTTAGTGCACGCTGGGGTTGGAGCCTGCGCGCTCTGCAAGAAAGAGAGAAAGGTGACTCAGTGCTGGTTGTCATTTGGAACGCGCAATGATGATACGATTGCAGCGAGCAGAAGATGCCTCAGAATTCCTAAATGGTCTGCATCCTTTCCACTGATACCATTTACGCTGTTATTGAAATCTCCCGTCCAACGCGGTGGACGGTCTGCGCGTAAGCCTCTTGTTCACCGGATCTTGACAGAATATTGGAGCGCTGCGGGTGCAGGACGTGCTAATTGCGCCTGGCGAACTGGCGCTATAGCTGCGTTTGTCAGCAAGCAGCTGTTACGCAACTTGTAACCACTCCGCATTTGTGCAGAACAAAGCAAATCTATTCACACTCGCTGTGCTTTCAATGTCATAAAATTGTTTTTCCTTACCTATTTTTGCGGCCGTCTTTTCTGTAGCGGAGGAAGAGTCGACGTTTCCGCACAAAGCCCTTTTGTTAGCCCTGCCGACCAGTTGACGCCGACAAAACATGGGATGCCAGTGGTACGACGAGGAACTTGATAAGACATGCTTGGGCTCTCACATATAATGCCATTCGATCAGTTTGCTTCCTTTGGTACGTTTCTGTGTTTTCATATGAATTTCTTTCTGTCTATCGTTCTCTCGTTCTTTTTCACGCCATATATTTTTCGCATTTACTAAATGAAAAAAAAAAAAAAACGACACGTAATGGAGCGCTGCTGTATTGATTCGAAGGGAGGCGTTCATTTGCATTCTGCGTAAAATCAAAGTACCCATAAAAAGGCCACGGCGAAAAAGACTAACATACGAAAATCAGATGTGCACTTTACATATATTCGTCCGCCCCCCTTCCAGAATAACGCACGCCCGTCATAAGGAAGGTAAAATAATTTTGCATACCATATTGTCGTGGCCTTTCTTCTCTGTCGGTTTATTATTATTATTATTATTATTATTATTATTATTATTATTATTATTATTATTATTATTATTAAATGCGGTGCATTTATTGGCGATCTTGAGCAACTTTGACCTTTGATCGTATCTATCTCTCTAGCTGCCTATGTCTCGGTGATCTCCTGGTAGTCTCGTACACGTGACATGCCTGAATATTTTCATGGTAGGGTACAAATTTATCACAAGCACGTATGAGTGATCTTTACATCACTAAGATGATGCACTCTTCACGTACGCCAGGCGTAACGATACCTGCAATCATATGTGTCTCATAACCGTAGTGCTCGGCGTATACGTTTATTTATTTATTTATTTATTTATTTATTTATTTATTTATTTATTTATTTATTTGAAATATTCTCAAGGTGCATGCAGTACATTATACAGGGGAGGGGCTAGAACACGATTATGCGTAACGCGGAACAAGGTAGGAAAAAGAAAACGCATAACAATCAATAAAGTCAATACAGTATCAATGTACAATAAAGACAAAAACTAAATAACACCGATTTAAAGACTGGTTATACAAAACTTATCATTTAATTGTGTTTTTACTTCTTATTATTACAGATTGATGCCTGATTTACTCAAAGGCATGAACTCAGGGCATCAAATAACAAGAGAAACATTGGCACAACTCTAAATCACGTTCACAAGAGCGTGTTTGAAAAGGATTGGATCGCATATGTTCACTATAGATGATGGTAGATTATTCCAATCGACTGATGTTTTGGGAAGAAATGACTGTGCGCACGTGACAGTGTTACAAAATATCCGCCGCAGGTATTTGAATATCCGCGGCAGGTATCCGCCGCGGGTGTTTGAACTTTAGACAGCCTATGTAAATCAAGGGCCAACTAAATAGGCATCAAACATATCGTTAGAACACACACCTAAAAACACGAAAGGCACGCAGCTTGTCGCGGCTTGCGATTGAAACATAGACATAAAAAGCACACAGGCACCCACGCAAACCCCCATGCGGTATGGGGGATTGAAACCGGGCCTCCGAGGTGCAAACCAAGCACGTTAGCATTAGACTACGGGGGCTCCTCCCACACGGTGCATGTAGTAAGTAAACGTATAACAATAGCAGTTGCGATGATGGTGTTTGTGCAACGTGAAGTACGCTTCCAATGTGTGTTAAACGCTGTCACAGTAATCAAATATACAATACATATGTTTCACCGTCACTCGGCATGCTTTCACCCAATTTCGCTCGATCCCGGAGGAATGCTCCAAGAAACGACGCTTATGATTCGCACATCAGAGCACCGTATATAGCGTGCACTTTACTTCCACAAAAGAAAGTTCAGCGCTGTGGACTGACATGAGTGCTGGCGTTACGTCGTACCATGAGTTGCCATTCGGTCGCCATGATTCTATCAATGTTCGTGTCTAGCCCACGTTCACCCTGCGCCCAGTCATGCTCTTTGCACAAAGACCTTAATCCAACGCGAAAGAGGTCTTAGTGTCAAAAACAATGCATCATGGGCAATTTCATTGCTGAGTGCTTGTGTGCGTTGTTTACTTCATTGTTCTTTTTTTCAAGATGAAGTAAGGGCCTTTATTATAAGTTTAAAATCTCCACTTTTTTCTGTTTTCTACTAGACGAATTTTTATGGCCTACACTCACTATAAGAAAAGTGCCTACGGCGTCTCGAGCAACTACTGTCTTTTGCTTGACGATCTTCGTGCGGTGGACCGAGCTCAGCGTATAGTTTGCATACAGACAGGCTCGAAGGGTGTTCATTTTCAAAGCATTAAGGCCACCCGTAGGTCCGATACCTCAACGCGAAATTCATATAATGAGCAGCTATGCCTAGGAAACGTGTTTTCATTATATATGCAACGCAGGGAAATGACGAGGTCGATTCATAGCAGCCGCGATAACTGGTAAGCGGTCACGAATGATAATGCTCATAAGAAACGTAAGCCCTACTAATAATAAGTGATACGGTTTAACGTGCCAGAACGATAATTACGAGGAACGCGGCGTATCACTAACCTCGGGTTAATTTTGAAGGCCTGGGGTTCTTTAACGTGCGCCGAAATCTAAATACAAAGGTGTTTCTTTGCATTTCGCCCCCATTCAAATGCGGCCTCCATGAGCGGGGATTCGATCCCGTGACCTCCAGCTTCGGAAGCCAACGCCCTTGACGCTAAGCTACCGTGGCTCGTCGGATACACAAGCCATGCGTTACGTACGGGGCGACAATCTTGCGATCAATTCATCAGAAGGCGGCAAGATGAATGCAGTGCTTAGACGAACTTCATTATCATAAAATTAAGCGCTATAATCAATGTTTTCTATTGATCTTGCATCGTGAATAATCGGCGATGACTCACAATCGTCTCGCCCATGTCGACCATGAATATTCATGATCAAGTGCGCATAACTCTCCGCGAGGGACTAGCAGCGGTGAACGGCCCTAGTCCAATCGATCATAGTTCGTCTACAACGACGCGCTTGTTCGAATGATAGTTCGCGTTGCTGTTTTCGGCAAGAACTTGTGCGCGTATTTTAGGCGTGTCTGAGCAGTGCAGTGTGTGAAAAGCCGTTAGCTTGCTCATTATTGTCTGGTGTAGGTAAAGGCAATATCGTTGTGGCGACGAATAACGGCACTCTCGTCTGAATGCGCCGACGACGGTAGTGACAACAACGTGGCTATCAAATTAAGAGAGCACGACCTAACTGCATGCACGAATCTCGAGTCGTACAACAAATTGACATGTTCATATGATGTCACGGGAGACGCTGAAGATAGCGACGGTGAGGTTAATGTGATTAGGCGACACTTGGGGCTGTCCACGTATTGTGTGTTGGCATTTGCTAGAAGGAAGTTGTTATTGGCGCGTATTGTTAAAAAAGATGTATCGATCAGACAGACATGAAGTGTTATGAGTGGTTTTTATTTTGCCGTTTCACTGATTGACCTATGCTAGGTCGATCAGACCTATTATAGCTCCTATACATAAACGGAACGAGCTAAGAAAGGTCTAGGGTTATAAAATGAGTTTCCACGTGACGTTCGGAAATGACAAGGTCGGTTTGTGCGAGTATTCATACAATCATGAAAATTCAGAGGAACAGTAGAGGAATACCTATTCCTGTTGGCATCAACGCGCGCCAAAGAATTGAACCATGGCTGTGCGTGGTGGGGACAAATAGCTTAAGTGAAATCTCTGTGAAGATCGGCTTCTAATATATTCAATGAAATGTGATAAAACAAATTAGTATTTGCGGTGACTGCAGTCTTGGTGTTCGCATTCATCGTATTGAACATGGCGCGTTTTCCACTTCAGAATATTCGAAGCCTCAACGGACGTTGCGCATACGCTTGGAGTTGGTGGCCCCCACCCTGTCGGTGGCTTCCATCCACCAACGTTACGCATATTGTCGCTGCTGCTTTTACCGAAGATCATCACGGGCACGCAGTCGTTATTCATCGAAGAGTAGTCGTCCGATGACGCAGACTTGTCTGCCAACGCATATATGACGTGAGCGGTTGTTCCCCACCTATGCATGCTGTTGTTATTACCCATACAATGCATGTTGTTATTATTAAGCACGGACTTCGTGCGTTCTGTCCATAGGAAGACCAAAGTGAATGCTGATAACTTCGCTAGAGCAATGCCAACGGTCGCGAGAGGACGAGACACAACCACGGAGCGCCGCCAGCGCACAGCAAGTGCAGAGGCTTCCCCTTCAACGCCCCTCGCACACGTATTGCATTCCGTCCAAGCGACCCTACAACGCACACAGTTTTGATGAGCACTACGTCTTAGGCAGCCTCGCCGTAGGAACCTTTTGTCACCGAATCCAGCGCAAGAACTGTACGGAGGAGCGTAAAACACGTTCGTCTGAAATGAATTCCTTCCCCCCCCCCTCCCCCCCTGTCCGCGGCGGTGGTGCAGTAGTTAACGTGCTTGGCTGTGGACCTGGAAGGCTCAAACCGACCGCGACGGTCGAATTTCGATGGAAGCCAAATTGGAAAGATAGGGCGGTGGTAAGGGGGTTGTATTTATCTATGCACGTTAAGAAACCCGGATTGGTCAAAATCGCTGGAACTCTAAACTGTGGCTTTCCTCATACTTCCACCATTTGATTACTTTATATACCTCCACGAGTATATAAAGGAATTCAGGGGCTTCAGACAATAGCGTCCTTTACTTAACCTGATCACAAATGCCTTGCAGAGGTCCAATTGTGATGTGTGACCGATTTGTCGCTCGGCTTTAATTTTCTTGTTTTACACTGGCGTAAAGCCTCGCGAAATTTGCCCAGTCTTAGAGAAAGGTGGATTATCTCGGAACATCTTGTGTTTAGTGTGCGCCCAACAGCTTTTGTAATACCGTGTCATCTGCTTCCGACAAGCTTCACTTTCTCCAAGAAGAGGTCATATAGTCTATTACATAGACAATAGCCTTGCTGCCTAAATTCAAAATGACGCGTCCCCATCAGCGAGGACATAAACGTGCTGTGCCATGTTTGTAATGTGCTATAAAATTCCACTGACGAGGAACCCCCTCCACGCAGTGCTGTTGAGGCCTCATTTCAACGGCCTGATTGTTCTGCCTGCAATTTTAACGAAAACATGCATACAAATGAAAAGTGCAGACCGCTGTGTGAACCATATGTGAAGCACGTACAATGATCGAGTAACGTTGTTGTAAGCATGGCTACGCGAACTGAATAACTTAGAGCACGATAGGATCCTCGTATGAACATTACGGGCACGTAGCAGGTGTTCGATGCAAATACATAGAAGGAACATCGGAAGATGTTTCCGTAGCAGTCACTTATATTGTTGTTGTTTTTTTTTTCACTCTCCACTCGACAATAGCATCACGCACAACACCATTTTCCCAAAAATCATAGCCTTCTCCCGGGTCACAGCTTTGCGCGCCGTCCATGGCATCACGAAATTTGCTGCCTGCGACACGGTGTCATGTCGACTAAACCGAGAGCGCAGCCCGTTTTCTGTTTGCGTACTTTTCGTTCACAATTTTTTCGGAGAAATACTTCGCGCTCGTCTCCGCCAACTGAGTTTAGCGGCGCGCATGGAATTTCAATCACTCGCAGGCGGCCGGAAAGCGACGCCCACTGCAATGTTTCGAGTTCCGACGGCAATTCGATGTTTTCGCAATGCCTGACAGTGGCAGTCGAGTGATGCCTTTGCACACCAAGGAGCGTGTGCCGCATTTCGGGCATAATTTGTTAGTGTATACTAATACTTTTATTGTTTACTATTTTTTCTTAGTAGCAAGAAAATACAGCGGTCCTCATATCACTCGCATGCAGGAGCGCCGAAGTTCGCAGCACAGCGTTCTATTGACAACTGAATAACAATTTTTTTTTCTGGAAGTTTACATGAACCTGGATGAAGACAAAACACCTGAGTGAACGACGAGACTAGAACTTACGTGTGGTCTTAGTTGCTTTTTCTGCTTTTCTGCTTTGTGCTGCCTTTTTGGCGACGATGCTGGTCATACAATGTCAAATGTTAAACTAGCGTGAATACCTAACAAGAACAGGAGACTTTCATAAGTGACCAGCTCTACATTGTGAGTGAGCACTAGTTTAAGCCTTCGTCGTGCTTCCTTATATGAGTGCTTTAGCCTATAACTCAATAAATCTCAACGAGCACAGCTATCCATCGCAGAGCGAGAGAAACCACTTAACCGTATTATATATTTGTAACTTGGACGCATTAGTGTTGCTTCATGCAGCAGTGAGAAGAAAAAAGGGCTTTGTACGTAGGCTTCAATATTTGTTCTTCTAGCTGTTTTTGGCGACCTCGCGGGTGCTTGTCATCAAATGGATTAGTGATTCATATGGTCGCCTTCTTTCGATAAGCAAGATCATGGTAGTCAGCCATCTTTATTATAGCATATTCGTGTGCCCTTACCTCTTCTTTCCCGAGCTGTTCTGAAAGTGCTCATTAAGCTAATAAATGGCAAATCACGCACTTATATAGATTCCGAGTTGAAGCATACCGAAACGCGTGTAGGTATGCGTGTACGCGACTCTACACCAATGTGAGGAACCACACCTTAATCTCGCATTAGCAGCAGTGGAAATAACGTAAAATGAAACAGTGTTGTGTAAAACTCGATTGGTTAACGCAAGAAATCACCATGTGATACAACCCTTTGCACTAGAAATCAGCTTGGCAAGGCAGCCGATTTGGCGACATGGTAGCGCACAGTGTTTCCTCTCTTTATTTCACATCTTTATTGCGCGTTCTTGCCGGACTGCAATAGCTCGTGCTCGTGAAACTACGCGAAGGACAAAAACTGAAGAAAAAGACTTAGCCCACGAAATGTGTTCAATGCAGTGGCATATCCTCCCGATGCTTCAACAGCTCCTAATGTGGCTTCTTCGTGAAGCCCATAGCAGACGTTGCAACGGGATCAAGCAAGTTACGCACGCAGCTGGCAATGACAAACCGCCCTGACATGCTCGCCTAGCACGTACACCTATCACGACTCTTTTCTGCGCACGAGAGCGTTCCGAACTGCGCTCTCGAGCACGAGGCCCGCGACCAGAACACTAAAAGCCAATCCACATAGCGCTAAAGGTCCCATAGCTTATTGCGAAAGTGCAAGCAAGCAAGAAAAGGAAAAGAAAAGCAAAACTCCGCAAGCGACAAAGAAAGCGGATCTTTGATAGATGAACGCACTCCTGAAAATTGCGTAGCCCATCGGCCCTATCCCGACTGTTCTGACCCGAGAATCACGTGCGCGCGGCGTACCTGAAAGCAGGCAGGAATGCTCGGTTCGTAACAAAGCGAGGATAATGTGCTGTGAGGGGGTGCGCCCTCAATAAATCAACAAGCTCATCTAGGCCGCGCTTGCAGAAGAAACAGCTAATAGTGATGTTGCGGTAGCGGCCCTGTCCTGCCGGGAAAAAAACAACTGTTTCATTGTTGCGGCGACGGTGGCGCAATTTTGCCTGTTTACTGAAGGGTTTCATGCAGCGTTCGCAACATGCAGCGTGGTACGGGAACTATCTATTCTTGTCGACACGGCGACTCGCCCGTGAAGTGTGGCTGTTTGGACACCGGGTCTGTCTCGCAGTACGATGTTTCGACGCGAGAAAGCTGGTGGGAATGAAATATCTTGGCGCGGATGAGACGTGATGATCTGGGAAGGGCATTGTGTATGTGCAACACTGCCCTGTATTCATTTTTGCAACGGTGCGATAATCTACCGGAAACAGAAGAGGACATCAAAAGACGAAATACGCGCTGTTTTGCGCCGTTGTAACAGTAAACGCGTGCTAACTGGCCCAGCTAACCACGCGTTGGCATGTACTTAGTTAAACGCTTCACCCAATTCATACCTAGGTTCCCTTAAATGTTGCATCTTTCCTTGCTTTTCAGTCCACTATTTCTTTTCTGCGGCTTCAGTGTGCGCTAGCATGAACTTAGTGAACCATGCGCAGAGCACGAAGAAATGTCAGTGTCAGCAAACGTGCTCACCTATTGATTAGAAACACACACTGCTTGTACAAGTCACCTTACAGCTCTTATTTTTCTGGCCAATGCGGGGTTTAGAAGTCGTGGTAAACCTACATTTACTGCTTTTAGGAATAGAAAATAAACTAGATCAGAAAGTGTGCATATTGAAAAAGTACGTCAGAGAGAGGAGCACAGCCAAAAAAAAAGAAAAAGAAATAATAGAGAGCCGATCAGTAATGCTTGGGATGCTTCTCAAGGTAATTAAAGCTGGCTACCTCGCAATTCAGAGAGGCTGAGGACCAATGAGAGATAAGAAAGGTAAGGAAGAAAGTAAATGCAAATACAATTTGGAGGCGCCACGTAATAACAACGAACAGAACATGCGATAAGGATTACGAAGTACCAGTGAAGCTGAGTCGACATTGAGAAGGGTATTTTATGGTGTTCTGATTGGTTGGCAACCGTCTGCGCGTAACCACGGAGACGCTCACCGAGAAATCAGCTCTTAGACCTTGCCATATTTTTGTCGGCGATTGCGTAAGTAAATTTCAGAACAGGAGGTTCTAGAAGGTGACGTTGTCGTGGTGAACTTGTCCTCAGTTCCCCCTTCTCCTCCTTCCTGCTTCTCTTCTTCGTTCTGGAGCCGAGCTCCTCCAGCTAGCGTCGCTGCTGTGAAGAAGGAAGGGTGGAAGCCTTCCTGCTACCTGTCCGCCGTCGCGTTGCCGACTCGAAAGATGGAGGCCAGCCTTTCACTCAAGCACGACACGACTTTATATACCACAGACAGTATATACACTTTACAGGCAGCGCTTCCGACCTCTTTGCCAGGCAAAAAAGCTACCTTATATACACCGGTCGCTCCTCCCCTGAACACTTCACGCCCAATCACAAACGGCGATTTACACCCCGACGTCGCTCTAACCAATGACGATACAGTGGGTACGCTTGCTGCCCACCACGCTGCGGGGGTGGGGTGAGGGCGCCAAACCAGCTGGTGACTACAGACATTCCTGGACACGCTGTCTGAATTACTCCTCCCCTGGGGCCGCCAAACACTTGTCACGCCAGTTTCCAGTCACCAGCTGTACAATGCATCACAACAATGGTCGCCTCCTCCCCCACATGTTCCCTACTTAGCTGTGGGTCTTGCCCGGTGCCTCCTCTGCATACCATATTCTCCTCGCATTCCGACGACCCTTTACACGCCCTTCCTAAGATTAGGGTAGCGCTCTGATGCAGCTACGCTAATTACATCCAACAAAGGTGTGTCGGAATGGACATAAACCGCCGTTCACAAAAACGAAGAAACAACCAGAAAACAGAACAAAAAAAAAAACCCACGCGGCATACAAACTTGACAACACATCAATTGACAAACATGAGTGGCATAGCCATTACCAAACGATCCGCCGCGTTGTTACACTGCACACTGCAATGACACAACAAACAAATAATGACACTCAGAGTTCCTGCCGTCCCTGACATGCACAGAACACTCCGCATTTGTGTGAAACGAAATGCGAAACTAACAGAACAAAAACCCACGCGGCACACACACAACAATCACCAAGCCACATCAATGGCGTGGCCCTTATCAAACGGTCCGCCGCGTTGACACATTGCGTACTGCAGTCACTCAACAATGGCACCAGCAAACCAAAAAAAAAAAATGTCACTGAGTTCGTGCAGTCACAGACACCAGTACACACCGCTCTTCCACTCACGCACACTTGACAGTACATGAGTCTGTCCACCAGTCTCAATACCCGCACGCCGCGAGTGTCCACTGCGTGACTAGCCCTCTCGTGCCTCAATTACCTCTGAAGCACCACTGCCGACTTCCCAACACTTGTTAGGCACTCTCGAAAGAGCGTCAGCGTTCTTATGCTCGACGCCTTTCCTGTGTTGCACGACTACATGGTAACGTTGCAACGCCAAAGCCCAACGTGTGAGCTTAGCTCCCTGAGGGCTGGTTTGCGTAAGGAACGCCAATGGGTTGTGGTCTGATACCACGGTCACTGGTGCGCCGAAGAGCCAGAAGTCAAACTTTTTGAGACCCCATATGACTGCGAAAGCCTCTCTCTCAATTGTGGACCAGCGGATTTGCGTTGGAGAGAACTTGTGGCTAGCAAACGCGATCGGTGTCTCTGTACCGTCTCCCGCACGTTGCGACAGGCAGACCCCCGCGGCGACTGAAGACGCGTCTGTAAATAGCCAATACGGCTTGCTGGGATCGGGTGTCGACAGGGCCGTCGCTTCGCACAATGCAGCCTTAAGTCGGCGAAACGCCCTGTCGGCTTCTACGGGCCATGGGATCTGGTTCGGAATTCGCTTCCCCGTTAGCTCGGTGAGCGGTCTCGCTACCTCCGCATAATCCTTCACATAGCCTCGGTAGTATCCACACAGGCCCAACACGCTTCGCAGCTCCGTTTTAGTCGTTGGTGCCTTTAACCCTTCAATCGCTACCAGCTTCTCGGGATCAGGTGCGTGGCGCCCGGAACCTACGATGTGCCCTAGATACCGTATCGACGGACGAGCTATCTGGCACTTCTCCATCTTGACCTTCAGATTAGCCCGTTCTAAGGTTTGAAACACCCGACCAAGGTGCTCCACGTGCTCTTCGGGAGTTTCGCTAAAAACAGCAATGTCGTCCAAGTACGCACAGCAGTACTCGTTGTGCGCCCTTAGCAGCTCGTTCATTGCTCGTTGGAACGTCTGGGCAGCGTTTCTGAGTCCAAACGGCATTACTGTCCAGGCAAACTGCCCTCGATGACATGCGAAAGCCGTTAGTAAACGCGATGAGGGTGCTAGGGGTACTTGCCAATAACCTCTTCGCAAATCAAGAAGCGTTATATACTTTGCCTTTCCTACGCTCATGATTAGTTCCTGCTGAAGGGCCATCGGGTATGCGTCCTCTACCGTACCTGCGTTCAACGCCCTAAAGTCTACGCACAGTCGTACGCTACCGTCCTTCTTTGGGACACATACCAGCGGGTGCGCGTACGGACCTTCACATGGAAAGATCAACCCTAATTCGAGTAGCTCATCTACCTGTCTTCCCACCTCTGCTTGCAAACTTTTGGGTACCCTGTACGGACGAGGGCTCTTCCGGACAAAGCCGTCTCGTAACACAACCTCATGTGGTTTCACCGCTGCCACTGTCGGTCGACCGCCAAAGAGTCCTCTGTGGTTCCCAAAAACTCGGCGGATTAAGCTGCGCTCCCGTTCTCCTAAATGCGAGACCATATCGAGTGATGGAAAAACGTCTCCGCAGCGCGTTGGCACCGGTCGTGGGGCATACTCTACGTCACCGAAAGCACTGTCCTCCTCGAACATAACTCCCACCGACATAACCCTCGAGCAATACGGGCGCAGTTTATTCGCATGCACCAGTTTTCTGTTACCTGCCGGCATCTGCACGAAGTAGGAATGTTCGCGGTACTTCTCGACTACGCTGCCCGGTCCTTCCCATTTAGGGAACATCTTTCCTGGTCTTTGGTCATTGAAGACCAGCACCAACTCCCCTACCTCAAATTTCTTTGCCTTCGCGTTTCTGTTAAATTGTGTGGCATAGGCTCGTTGCGATTTGACGCTGACCAGCTCTGCTGCTTCGGCAGCGCGCCTCAGCCGTGCCCGCAATTCTTTCATGTAAGCTGCGGGTGACGCTCCCAGCTCTCCTGACACTGTCGTTTCTCCCATCCATGTGTTCTTAAGTATACTTAGCGGGCCGGTTGGTTGCCTACCGTACAACATCTCAAACGGCGCTACACCTGTCGTGTCATGAGGAACTTCCCTGTACCCCCACAGTAAGAACGGCACAAACCGGTCCCAACTTCTGCCTTCCTTCTCGATTATGTGGTATAACATGTTCTTAAATGTCCTATTCCAGCGCTCGACCGCCCCGTTGCTTTCTGGGTGTCCCGGCGTGGAAAATCGGGGAGAGCAACCTAGCCTTGACAAAAACTCTCTTGTCAGTGCTGCCGTGAAATTCGTCCCGCAATCCGACGCAATAACCTCAGGTATGCCTGTCCTACTAAACACCGACAGCAAGGCCTCGCAGGTGGCCCGGGCGCTCAACGAGCGTAAGCATATTACCTCCGGCCAGCGTGTGCACAAGTCAATGACGCATAAGCAGTACTTGTGTCCGCGACCTGACGTGGGTTCTAGCGGTCCGACGACATCCACGTTAACCTGCTGAAAAGGATACTTGGGCCTCGCGAGAGGCTCTATGGGGATGCTATCTACGCAACGCAAATCTGATCTTGTCTGGCACCCATGACAGCTATTACAGTGTTGCCGTACGTCGTTCTCTATGCCCGGCCAATAAAAGCTGTATTTGATCCTAGCACTAGTCTTCCGGCAACCCAAATGACCTGCCCAGCTCGATTCATGCGCCAGCTGCAACACCTCTGCTCTACGGCATTCCGGCAGCACCAACTGCGTAACCGCCTGCCCCAACACCTTATCCTTGTGATAAAGTAAACCGTCGATCACTACCATACCATTTTTGCCTGACGCCGCTTTTACCCACGCCTCCTGCAAAGTCGGATCCGCCCTTTGCTTTTCGCGGAACACGCCCGACGCGGACTTCCCCGTCGTACCGACCGCTGGGGTATTGCCAGGTGACGTGCTGCCATCCCGCTGCGCAACTTCGCCTGCTAGAGTTACCTCGCTGATCAACGCTTCCTCTGTCGCATGCCCCCCTCCTGACGGTTCTAGAGCGCTCGCGTCACTCCGCTGTTGTGCTGTTCCCTCGTGCCGCGGCTCCCCTGTAAGCCCTTGGGTCTGGCCTCCTACCTCTGAGGCATCTTTAACTAACCCCTCGAAGGCGCACTCCTCGTTCAGTAGCTTCCATGCATCTTCAGACAGTAGGCAATCCGTTCGCGTCGTCAGACGGTCGGTTAACGCACAGAGAACCGGCACTGGCTCCCCGACATCCGAAAACTCTCCGCGCTCGCGTGCAATTGTCAGCGGAATAACGGCTAGCTTCGCCTGGACTCTTTCCCCGAACGCCGACGTTAGGTTGACCGTTCCATGAGGCTGTGCTACATCTGGAGGAATCGAACTCTCGCGCAACACGGTAATTTCAGCGCCAGTGTCCAACACCGCCCCGATATGCCTATCTTTACAACCAAGCGATACTGGGATTAGCTCACTGTGTGAGGCCACGGGCTCTGTCATCGAAACGCGTGCCGTCAGGCTGTCGCTCTGAACTTCCGGACCCTCAGCACTCGGCCGTCCCTGACGTCGCGGGTAGTTCATTCTTTGGTGTCCCGTACTACCACCATTGTAGCCACCCCTAGGTTTACCTCTCACTCCTACGCCGTCACCCTTGGTCGGGACGTTATCGGGTCTCGCAACGCCCGCGCTCCGTGGTTCCATCTCCTTCCACTTCGTGTGCTTCAGCGCACTGTTCGCGCCCTGCGCTTCCTCAAATGTTCGGAGCAACTCAGCTATTTCCGAGGCATTCATCCACTTTCTACCCTCTTGTAGAGTTACATACCGTCTGGCCTCCTCCGATAAATTCCTCTTTAATTGGTCCGCGACCAATAGCTGAACTAGTGCTTCAAACGTTGAGACTTCTCTCGCGCGCAGATAGAAGTGCAAGTAGCTCTGGAGACGTGTTGTAAACGGCCTCCAGCCTTCATTTATACGCTTCTCTGATCCCAAGAATCTGTTGAGGTATTCCCCTGGGGAGAGCTTAAGCTCGTCGAGCACCGTTTCTCTGATTACCCGGTAATCTTTATGCTGCGCTGAACTAAGCCGTGTGGATAAGTATGGTATCCTCTCCGCGACCAACGGGAAAACCAATTGTCCCCAAAACTCCCTCGGCACCTCGTATGCCTCTAGGGTGCTTTCGACGGACTCGAACCACACTGGTGCTTCAGCCTCTGCAGGAAATTTAGGAAGCACCCCGCTGAGAATTTTCGAATAGCGCCTCAGCTCGCCACAAGCATCTCGCCTGCCGAACTCCGGCACGTTCCTTAGTGAGTTCTGGTTCATCATTTGAGACAGCCTCTCTATCTCCAACTGCAACTCCTGCAGTCTGCGCTCTGGGGTGAGGTCCCCGAACCGCTCGGGTCTCTGACCTTCCCGTGCACCAGCCCCTTCCGGGCTTGCTGTACCACTCTCATCTCCCGAGTTATGGCTCATGCTTTGCGCTTGCCTATCGGGGTTCAGGTGGGCAAACCTCGTATGCATATGTACACACAATACTAAAAACAGGCAGTGGTACCCCTGAGGTATAAGGACGTAAGAGGACTCACCGCTTCTCCTAGATGACGCCGTTCACTCGCCCGCCGCCTTCTGCGATGCCGGGTCAACTTCGTCGCCGGACTTGACTTCCGATGAACTTCACCGCCTCTCTCGGGCCGATGGCGTGGTCGTTCTCGGCCGTTGCTTTCTTCGCTCCGGCTGGAGCTCGTTGACTTGTCGGTCCCCGGAGGGGATCGTAACCCGCAGCACGACGTTCTTCTTCGAATGCAGAGCACTCTCTACCGTCGTTGTTGCGTATCCTGTCGACTGCGCCAGTAAATTTCAGGTTAAGGAGGTTCTAGAAGGTGACGTTGTCGTGGTGAACTTGTCCTCAGTTCCCCCTTCTCCTCCTTCCTGCTTCTCTTCTTCGTTTTGGAGCCGAGCTCCTCCAGCTAGCGTCGCTGCTGTGAAGAAGGAAGGGTGGAAGCCTTCCTGCTACCTGTCCGCCGTCGCGTTGCCGACTCGAAAGATGGAGGCCAGCCTTTCACACAAGCACGACACGACTTTATATACCACAGACAGTATATACACTTTACAGGCAGTGCTTCCGACCTCTTTGCCAGGCAAAAGGGCCACCTTATATACACCGGTTGCTCCTCCCCTGAACACTTCACGCCCAATCACAAACGGCGATTTACACCCCGACGTCGCTCTAACCAATGACAATACAGTGGGTACGCTTGCTGCCCACCACGCTGCGGGGGTGGGGTGAGGGCGCCAAACCAGCTGGTGACTACAGACATTCCTGGACACGCTGTCTGAATTACTCCTCCCCTGGGGCCGCCAAACACTTGTCACGCCAGTTTCCAGTCACCAGCTGTACAATGCATCACAACAATGGTCGCCTCCTCCCCCACACGTTCACTACTTAGCTGTGGGTATTGCCCGGTGCCTCCTCTGCATACCATATTCTCCTCGCATTCCGACGACCCTTTACAGCGTATTTTATGTATCTTTTGGAAGTGCGATTATTTCTTCTGCATAATAATTCCAAATTGTTCTAAACATTGTTACACATTGCGGACGATGTCTTACGGGTTTCTTTTTTACTTAACAAGCAGTTACATTTTATCTGTTGTAGAGATCCAAGTAGTATATTTAAATTGCTATTTTCAGATATGACAGTGTCCGTACACGCTATCGAGCACCATCTGCCACCCGGATGCCTTTTTTTCTCCTCTAAGTACTTCATCTTGCGGTGTAGCAAGCACGGGGAAACACATTTTAAGCAACCATGTGAAACATTTTTTAAGCAAGGAAATTATTTGGTCTGTCTTATGACCTGTCAATTTGTTTCACACGTTGGAATGTGCGGTTGTTTCATTGGAGACCAATAAATTCTATTATGAAAGTGAAACTAAATGTAGGTGCACGTAGCTAAAAGAAAGAAACCAAATTGTTGAGCGCTAAAGAAAAGAAAAAGGTTGCCTACAAGACGTCAAAAGCAGCGCAAACGGAGCAAGAAATCTTGGCTGAGGCCCAGAGGGCTCTCTGCCGCTAACGATCGCGTACTGCTTTCTTTTTTTTTTTTTTTGCGTAGCTTCGCCTAATCTAATTTCGTCCCGAATCCCCAGCTCTTCTGAAAACAGGAAATAAATATATGGAGATTTAGGAAGCTGCTTGCAAACTCCCAGGGGTTTCGTAGACAAAAAGAAAACTGGTGACACGCGATACGCTTCTTGGCCTACATTTATAATGGACGGAGGCATACGATGGCTGTGAAGAGAAATTGACCTTTCGGTGCTCATGCCTGGAAAAAGACAGCGCTGATTTCTGCAGATGGGTAGGGAAGGATAGAAAGAGGCTTTGAAGTTAACTGCGGCGTAGAGGTTATCATGTCCTAGCGGAACATGCTAGCATGGTAACTACACAAAGAAGGAACAGTTAACCAAGTTAGGCTGCTATTTAACTCTTTCGTTACCGTGTCCATAGGACATGGGTCACCGGTGACCCATACGCCCCACAAGCTATTTTTAAAATATGAGCGCTCCTATGGACTTGCACCGCCATCAGTCGTATTCTCCAGGCACCAATCTTTCATTTTTTGCGTAGTTTGTATTTTTCCCGTGCGGCAGCGATTTAAGCGGCGGTTCCAATTGTGCGGTTCGCTCAGTCTGTTTACGATGGCAGACGCTTTTGTCCCTCGCGCGAACGACGCCTTTCTGGCGATTCTGTTGCATCTGGAAGCGATCATTTGGCTGCTTCTCGCAGCAGTGATTCAGATGATGATCCCGCATCATCGGATTTTAGTTCTGACGACGAGGACGTGCAGAATCAGCCCGGACCTACATCAGCTGTCCGTCGGTATGTTTTGTTTTATGGCACAAGACGGGTTGCCATTTCTTTTTGCAACCATAGAGCGCAATATGTCCATATATACATGGTTCAATAGCCCATTTCTTTCCCTTTTTACTAATATATACTGTGCTTCTGTGTGTGAGTAATTTGTGCAATAAAAAAAAAAACTGTGCAACCTGGCTGAACAAGACACTTTCTACTGGGTAACAAGTAAACAAGTGTAACTCATGCAGTGTTTGAACTAGGTCAGTGAAGCTTTTCTTTAGGTAGATGTCTCCTATCTAAACAATTTGTATATTTCAGAATATTTTCCAGATTTAGTTCTTTTATGTAGTAAACATACAATTGCAAATGTTCTTTCAAATTTGCAAGAAATGTTACTTTTAACAATTTTTTCTGCATATTAGTTTCCAAGTTGAGTTTTTTAAACTTACACACGTCAAAAGTACATTTACTTAGCTTTCGCTTGATGTATTGCATTACAGTATAACCATTTTATTACTTATTACAAAAAATACCAACACAAACCTACGAAAAGTTGCCCATTTTCCCACGGTAACGAAAGAGTTAACGGGGCGTGCTGTCTTCTTGTATAGTTTGGAGTATTCATGTTTGCTGCACCGTATTTTAAGCGCCTGCTTCTAACGGGTTCTGAGGGCATTCCCTGTTGTTACGTCGCTTTGGCCTATTTTTCAGAGTCATTAGCTATTGACTTGTAAATAATATTGAAGATAATCTTCTCGTCGCCTTTCCCAGTATCGATTTTGTAAGCATATTTTGTAAATCCATTATGCTATAAAAATAATTATATTGCACTAAGACGTTTAGATAGCGCACCAAGACAAGCGCCCTCTTAAGAGGAGTAGAGGAGGGGTGGGGGAAGGGGGTAAGGTGTAGACTGTTCAATTACATAGATTAATGGGGCCCCGGAACGCTTTTTAACATAAAATGCTGCATATGAGATGTAGATGCTCTTTTGAAATCGTAAGCCAAATATTAATGCGCTGCGTGTAACAGAACATTTGTCATTTGGTTTCAAATACATGTGCAAATCATCAGCTCTTTCAACAATATGCGTCACAGGGAGCACTGACTGCGTCGCTTGTGACAGAGATAGAATTGGCTCATTTGCCGATGACGGGAACAGGCTCAATAATTTTTATTTCTTTTTAGGTTACGATATAGATAAAATGTATGTATAATTATTTCACAACAACGAAGAAAGTGGAGGGAATTGCGAGAGTGCGTTGTAACAGTAATTGCTCAAGGAAAAGACCAGACATGTTCCAGCTGTATTTTAATTCAGGATGCAAAGTTTCTGTGAACATTTAACCCAAATGTTCAAAGAGGCCTCGACGACTGAACGGCACCGTTTTATGGATGTGTTCAAAAAAATTTGTAAAGCTTGCAGCAGTGGCGCAAGGCGAGCGAAGCCGCCTGGCGCCACTATTGATGGTGTCTTGGCTGGTCCGGGTTTGTATCCTACACACGCGCATTTCGTCGTGGTCCGAGGCCTCGGGATACGCCTCGCAAAGCACTGCGAAGCCCATGGAATGCTTCTCAATGTTTCGCACCGAGATTGGCGTAAAGACCTATCGCGTCGAACCGCAGACGGTGGCAGACGCGGAACGCGTGGCCTCGGCTTGGTGTCGTGCCACCCATTTTCTATACTACACCATGCTTTTGTGCATAGCCTCATGCCTTGAAAAGACTCGTACTCTCGTAGCGTGAAGCTACGCGCAATCACATAGCTTTGCGAGACGCTGTGGCTTTGTTGTTGTTCTAGCCTCTATAATTGGCCATAACAACTGCCCAGCTGGGAAATCGACGCACACTGTGCTTTAACACGAAAGTGTTTTATGCCGGGGTCCACCGAAAAACCAGTGACGTACTTCCGTAACGGAATGGGATCTCTGAAAAGATTAACAAATATTCCCAATCAAAAGAATACACGCAGTCGGACTCGTACCCACTTTCACCCGGGATTTCATGAGAGGAGCTGGAAGCTCTGCCGATACACCACTGCAACATCGCTGATGCAGGGAAAAAATGTGCCTTATATGTTCACTACAGTGCTTTAGAAGTTGCATCTAATTGTTACCCGGTTAAAGAAAAGTGTGTAGTACAGTGAACTAATGTGTTTAACCACCAAAATTACTCTTAAATTATGATCGCCTCCCTTATACTGCACTTTTGGTTCACCCAGGTTTCCTGCGGTGGTACCGCCATCTAGGAACGATAGATAGAGTGAAGCAGATTGTCATGCTAATTCATGCCGGTAGTCAGCGAATCGGTAGTCTCCGCGCCTTGACCGTCGCGGAAGTTAGGGGCGTGACAGTGCATTTCTCGGGCGAAGTATGAACGCGGCCGCTACAAAATTTGCCTTGCGTGGCCAGGTGTGCTGAGCTGCGACGCGCACTGCTCCAGAATTGCAAAGACGGCCGTAGACAAGCAAATGATAGGCCTTTCGTTGCAGTGGGTTGTGTTTTTACAAAACTATCGGCTGACAACCCGTTCGGTTTTGCTTGCAAGATGCCACCGTTTGCGGACGCTCTTTCTTTATGGGTTTGCGCATGGCTCTGGCGCGTACAAATTCAGTGTTTCCGGTGAAATGTGAGTCGTTCGAGAACTCTCCCTCGTGTACAGCAGTCGAGGATATCTGTGCCTTCTCTAGGTGCCTCTGACGTTCACACGTAACGTGTTCCATGTTCACTGTAGCCAAGCCATCTACCGCCCCTCGACTCGCCAGATTGGCGCTTACGCATTCCACAACTTCGCGAAGGCAGGTTTCGCTTTCGTGTTATACCGTTTCCCATGACAGAAGGATTAGCATTTTTTTCTTCTTTTTCTTCTGCTTGAAAATGCGAGCCCGCAAGCTGAAGTATTGCCAGTGTAGCAGTGGGCTGAGGTTATGCCGCCAAGAGAAGAAAGCAGCGCGCGCACGAACGCCGCAGATTGGGCATTACATAGAAGTACACACGCGCTCTTGGAGACTTCAACTAATGATGATGATAATTTTGTGATGCAGGCGCACCAATTATGAGAACCTTAAGTACTTCGAATTTGGAATGGTTGAAGATCCCCTTTAGCTTTTAACTGCATTTGATATCATAGCCGCCTGTGCTGATAATACTATGTTGTACATGAACATCCTGTTCTGTCAGGATACATTAGCTTACTTGTATGTAGCGCGGGAATCAGCGAAAAGAATGACTGAGCCAATGAAGTCCTAACCAGAAAATGCCACTACAGCCAACGTTTCGACCAGCACAGTTGCCTTCATCAGGTCTACACGACCTTTCGAAGCATTTAGTTTATTCAGGATTTGTTCATTATTTTCTAAACTGAGAATCGGTGGGAGAGAAGAGAGTCGCATACTGAAAGCGGACAAAAAGAGAGAGAGCAAACGCGAAGTATATTCAGATGTTGGCGTGACCAATCGAGTATCGGAACTGTGTGATAGGAAAAGAACATCGACCACAGAGAGCAGACAAAGGGTAGTTGTGGAAGTCAAGTCTTCTGAGTTTATTGTGCTTCTGGCGATGTAAACGGGGGAGCCGAAAACACGCCATGTAGTACTGTTACGCACGAGGAGTTCAATAGTTCAATCGAATGATCAGAATCTGATGAGGTGTTTTCCGAAAACGAAATAATACCCTAAGAGTTTTGTTGTTGGTTTGGTCGTAATGCAAATATGCACTCAACTTGTGTGGATATGCTAGGAGTTTTTAGGTTCCGTTCACGCTCTTGCCTACGGTGTCTGAAAGCGTAGAATGAAGCTTTGCTCCCTTCGCTGCCCAGTGACAGCGTAGTATGAACACATTAGTAACACATTAAAGGAACAGTTTACACGGCCTGTTTACGCAACTTTAACAGTTTCATCGCTACGGCGTTAAAATTATCTTCTGTATCGAGTTTGATCTGGAGGAGAGAAAGATTAGTAAACGCAGCAATTACAACAAAAATCTCGTTAACCTCTGCGCGTCAGGCTCGTGCTTGTACGTTACTCTGCCCGTCGGGATTCTGAATACACAGGCAACACTTTCTCTTGCATATGCCTTAAATATACACATAGCTTGTAATAATGGCACACCAGTGCTTGAACTAGAGATCCTCCTTGAATGGCGCCCCTCACGCCCTCTCACCGTTTTCCTCCATTGCAAAAGACTACGCAGAGCAAGCAGTCGTACAGAATCGAGAGGTCGTTATTGAGGTGACCGCCCCTTGAGCGTAGACTCCAAATCTCGCGTCCAGTGCCAGTCTTGCGCCATCAGTGGGATCAATGTCCCAAGGGAAATGATGGTTGGACCGGGGAGCGCGGGAATTCGTTGGCGACACCTGTGCGCCAAATGAGAGTTCGCTGATTGGTGCGACAACGAACTCTGCAGACAACTCGGGAAGCGGTGCATGATTGTGTTCGCGACTGCTGAAGGAAAAGACCCAGTCCATGTACCGTGAATAGCGGACTAGAACACGTTTTTGGCCGCATATTGGCATCCTTTTCTGCCCGGCTCCTGCGTCCCGTGTCTTGGTGCCGTTAGGAGGCGCACAACGATCGATGCGATGCTTGTGGCAATATTGATTAGGTCGCTGCAGTAGTGGACGTTATGGCAGTTTTTCCATGGAAGAAAGTCGATTTCGAACGCTTACCATAACGTTCTTTCAGAGATCGCTTACTGGGCGAACAGTTGCATGAAAAACTAGCTAGTGTACAGCCGGTTTATCACTTGTACCATACATTTATATGGCTTGGCTTAATTATGCATGGACGGCATATCAGTTATTATTGTACGCACAATCTTTTACATGGAATTTTATACGGTCCTGCTAAAACAAGTAGCTGTAGCTTATGCGAAGTTGCGCGTGGGTGCTTCGAGTACGCACACTTCTCGGCCTTGTCTGACCTTAAGGCACACGGTTTAGCTAGGACTTTACACGGAATCTATTCGTGAAATAGATGCTTAGCATTTGCACTGAGGGTTCACTCATTTACATTAAGACGCTGTATAGTTTCTCCAGAGGCCGAAATAGAATGTCGCTGTCGTCTAATTAGACAATCATGCAAAGTCAAGCTCGCAGTTGCGTAAGGTGCGCTTAAGTATCGATGGACACTCATTATTAGCAGAACAAATATAAAGTAACTCGCGTGCTGATAATCATAAAGTATTATAACACACCCATGATAACGAGATGACAACGCTCGTGAGGTAAGGAAGCGTGCAGAAGAAAACGCTTTGTGCAGACGCTTGTTGTGGTCTGACAATGCCACAAGACATTCTTATATTTTTTTTTTCGTTCCCGCCACACATGGTACGCATCCTTTGTGGAATGTGTTGAACAAGGCTTGTGCATGGGCCAGGTGTGTGCAAGAACAAAATGTATGTGCAGAGACGCGCACAATTTGTTCAACTTCGGCAATTATTGACGCACGTTTTTCCTTCCGAAACATAGGATCCAAAGCATTCCCTTTTATTTAATAGTACTGTGTCATTATTGCCTGAAATATTCGTACTGGAATACCACAGCGCTCCCAGAGTAGGACAAATTTTAGCATTTTATTAATAGTCCCACGACATTACACCTCACACGGGGACCCTGTATATCACTTGATATCACAGCGCTATCACATAACTCGACATCAGCCACAGCACAGAATTATAAACAATGCTGCGGTGATTTGTGTGACGCAGTCAGTAACACTGAACGCCATCTGCAGAAAAGTGAGGTGAAATATTTGTGTACAAACAATTCTGGACAAACTTTTGCCATGAACGTCACTAATGTAAGGTTCAGTTCACCTACCGTACCTTTGCTTACTAAAAAATCGGGCATGCATATGGCTATCGTGATCGTTGCGCCCTACCAAGTTCACTGAACAGGGACACATAGCTAAGCCTTTTATGAGCCGACTGACAGCAACCCAACGCATGCCACCGCGTGTTTACACATTCCTACGTGCTTTTTCAGTTTTCGTCGCCTAGAATTCTTCTCTTGAAGTGACTACAAATAACTTGTTGCTTGAATATTTGGGATCTTGGGTTCCATAAAGATCGCAAAGCAAGTGTGAAACTACGTGGTTGGAAATACATGCATGGTAACAAGGGTCAAGTGATTCCATAAATGAAAATAGAGAGCTAAATACGCGAAACCCACGAAACCAATGTATGCAGCAGTGGAAAATAGAGAAGCGCAGTGGGCCTAAAGAATTAAAAAAGATAAAGGGGGGAGGGGGGTGTCGAGGGATAAAAAAAGAAAACTTTGCTCCACGTTGGTTGCCCGCGGATCTAATACAATTGTGTTTCTGTGTGAAAGGGTGGAGGGGTTCCGCTCACGGATAAGAGAAAGCCTGTCACAGTGCTGTTCTTTCCTTTAACATCTTCGCTATGCCATTATGTATCACTTTTCCCCGCTTCATTTTCTTCGAATACACCTGACAGAGCTTCTATGCTTACTTCGCCAAAAGCGTTTTCAAATGCCTAAATGTACATTCTAACCTCAAGTTCCCTCCTTCGGGTGTCTCGCACCTAAACCCCTTTGTAGCACGTCATATTATGTTCTCTTTCTGATGAGCCGATCGTGTAAGCTTGCTTATCATCACAGTCTGTCTTCCTTTGGGAAGATATAACCTGTAGACTTGATGGTATTGGGGCATTGCTATGCTGACACGGAATTGAAATAACGACCGTCACCCTGGCTCGCCTCAATACCTTTATCGGCTACAGGCGTGTCTATAGCACTGACGCATCGACGACACACTAGGAGCCCATCAATAGAAGCATTGTTGACGTTAGAACCTCGCTCCCAACAAGCATAAAGGGCTTATTTTTGCAAAGTCTCGTTCTCTGTATTAGCCGGCGCATATAGGCTTGTTTTCTACAAATGATGTCACCGCATCAGCGTTGCACATGAAGCACCAAATGAAATTCTAAAAGACGAACACATAATATTAGATACCTTCTCCTAAGCGTTTTCATTATAATCTCCTTCAATGGATGCTATAGCATTTTGTTCGACCGGAAGCCGTTAAGGAGCTGAACACTTCCGCAGCACCACGGCTAGATCCGCTATCACTTCCTCGATTATTGGCAGAAATGAACGTAAAAAGAAACGAGTACTATCGATCCATTCCTATTTCTTCCCACACGTGAGCTTATTTGGGAGGTCGTTCATCAACTCGCGATTACGACACGCCGGGTACTTCGCGGGAGTCAACCATGTCCTTCCCGTGAGGCTTCACTGAGCTTTACGTTGCACTAGCTTATTTCGCTCTTTCTTTCACTCTCGCCCCTCTCTTATTCCAAGTACTTTACGTTGTCTGCGGTATCGATTGCATAGATGTTTCCCGAGATTGTTTTCGCCCGTTAACTATCCCGTTATATCCATGCGCCTTCTTCGTCTTTTGAGTAATGTACTTGACTTCGCTTCGTGGAGAACTAAAAACTGTGCTGCACATTTATTCTTGCTCAATGAAACTTGCTCACTGATGTAGAACTTGTTTGGTCTGTGTGTTTACTCTCGCTATTGGAATTTCTGTTGAATTTTGTCGTGGGAGAATAAACAACGCTGTCGAGATTGAAAGTAGAAACGCAGAAGTTTGCGGCCTCACACAAGAGGAATACCTAAAGGGAATAAAATGAACAGAAATGACAAGACTGCTAAAGGAGTCAAATTGATCAGCGTGACGAAACTACAAGGATCCCTCAAGCAAGTGAATTTGAATAACTGCGAACACCTGACAATTATGTTTCGATACTGCGGCGTATAAATACATTGTCTTGGCATGTCTCATGTTTATGCAGAAGGCGTATGTGTCGAACCTCATATTATCCACATTACTAAAACTGTAAATATTGACGGCCATAACTCCGGGACCTGCCTTATTCGATAACCAAGAGCAACAAAAATTTACAATTCAATTTTAAGGCAGTGCATAAGCCGAAGCATTTATCTGAGTAGGCAGGTGTAACATAGCGTATTACTGTGCCCGTTGTTTGGAATAAACAATAATATGTCGTGCTCCAAAAGGACACTTTCCGCTATCGAGACAAGTTAGCTACATAAATATTTGTACATCTGAGCTTCGTATAGTCGGTAGTGGGGACTATTAACTCCCTTTAAGTCGTTTCACCTTACAACCATACCTAGAGCATTAGTGAATAAATTGACCCTTTTACAAACAAGCAAATAGGCATGAGTACTCACATTGCTTTTTGTACGTGTTTAGTTACACGCACATCACTCACGTACATGCACCCAGCTTGTGCCTGTCCGTACAAGAAAGAAAAAAGAAAATGAAAGGTTAAAAAAGAGATAGTCGGAAGTGAAAGAGGTAGGCCAGTTTTTCCGTGTGCCAAAACGAATAGTGATTTTCGTGATGAAATCTGCCGCACGCTCTGTGACCACCGCGACATCAGGGAATTCCTTTTCCTTTTTCCTGGCGGTTCGATATATCAAGTCTGACAGGTGCGAAGAAAGGGAATGGTCCGATAGCACCACGTATTCCTGGTGGACTCTGCGCGAGTGTGTGAAAGAATAGCATGCACGCTGTGTTTGTTTAGAGGGGGAAACAACAAACACGGGAAAAAGAAAAGCATCGGCACCTTCGAGGCTCGTGTTTCTCGACCAATTTTCGCGTTCGCCTCTCTGCTTGCACTTTGCTATTCTTGGTGTGTCACTGTGGATGCGCTGGATCACCGCGGAAAGCCTCCCCCAGCATGCATGGAAAGCTCTGGTAGGAAGAGGTGAAGCCAGAGATTAACTGTGCTATCGTCATTAGCCACAACTTTGCTTATCAACATATATGCTGATTATGTCGGCTTGTTCTCGTCTCGTGCAGCTACTTAATTGCATTTTTGACTAAGCACATCGTAGTTCCATGTTAGGGCGCGTGTTTGCTCGTGAGTACTATATCCAGTTTTATTCGTTTCGGAGTTTTCGCTAGTGGTCATAACACTAAAATTAACCCAAACTACTATCCATTTACGCTTTATGCCGTCAAACTCGACAGCCCAAGGCAACCCACGCGTGTTCTCGGCTTGACGATTTTGTTTTCGACGTGTACTTTCTCAGGAAAACGTCTCTTTTGAACTTGCTCTATGCTATAATCTCTTGAATTCTGATTCCACTCAACGTCTCTCTTTTGTACTGAATGTTTTTACCTGTTCATTACATTTTTCTGCACTTGGAGCTGCCAGTGAAACGTGAGTTCACCGCCCGTCAGTCATTCTTGACCGCAGGTTTTTTTTTTTTTCTACGATACGGCTCGTCTGTCATCGTCTCATGCGGGAAGCTCTCGCCGTATCACATTTCGGCATTTTTTTTTTCACATGATGGGTAACCTGTCTTTAGTCGGTGGCATAACAAGAGAAAAACTGTTACTTCGGCAAACTGTGGATGTTTTTTCTCGCTGAAGACTGCATTACGAAACCGATGAAGCGAACTTCAGGTAGTTGTAGCATCAAATGCATGAAATATTTTCGGCTTCGTTGAAATACCTCAGTGTCTCGTATTACGCGCATAAAATTAAAGCGACTTCCACGCCTGCAGAAAGAGAGAGGGGGGAAATAAGGAAGAGAACGCAGGGATGTTAAGCAGTCAGGAGACCGATCGGCTACCCTGCGTTGGGGGATGGGAGAAGGGGAAAAGGAGTACATTTACTCCTTTTCTTCCCCTTCTGGCGTGGAATGTGTTTATTCACATTCACATTCACTCACATGTGAGTAAACAGCCAAGCTGGAGCAAGGGTGTCAAGTCCACTACGGCTATATTGCAGCTTTTCCATTATCGTTTTCACAGCCATGCAGTAGTGGTCTGTGGGCAAGGATGTAGGTAGTGTGTCGAGGGCAAGCGCTGGTAGGTGTTTTCCGACAGCGCAACCCGAGAGCTTTCTTTTTCTTTCTTTCTTTCTTTCTTTCTTTCTTTCTTTCTTTCTTTCTTTCTTTCTTCTTTCTTTCTTTCTTTCTTTCTTTCTTTCTTTCTTTCTTTCGTTATTTATTTATTTTTCTTACCTTCCTTATTTCTTTTATGCTGTCCTTTCATAATCGTTCATATAGCTGTGTGCGTAGTGGGTAAAGGACAACAGCGGGTGCACTTTGCCTTCTGTGTAACAGATTCCCCGTTAAGTACAAACGCTCCTAAGTACGGATTTACTTAGTCTGAGAAGACTCGTTATTTTCACGCATCACTTAAGGGTGATGCAAGTTTTAAAGAGAGAGTCCCGAAGGGGATGCTTAGTGAACGTGTCACCGTGGTGTAGTGGTTACGGTACTCGGCTGCCACCCAAAAAACGCGGGTTTGATCCCGGCCGCGGCGGTCGCATTTTCGATGGAGGCGAAAATGCCAGAGGCCCGTGTACTGTGCATTGTCAGTGCACGTTAAATAATCCCAGGTGGTCTAAATTTCCGGAGCCCTCCACTACGGCCTTTCTCTCTTCTCTATCTCTTTCACTCCCTGTCCCCCATCCCCGCGGACGCTTAGCCGTGCTCCCTAGATGGGCTGCAGAAAGTAGCGTCCCTTCCTAACCGAACCACAATCATCATCATCATCGCTGCTCCCGCAACTTGCAGAGGAGGTGAGGCTGAGTATATATATCTCTCACGGTCGCGGTTGGAGCGCTAGCAGCGCATTGCGGAGCGGCCCGGGGCTTCAGCTTTATGTGTCCCTACACGTGGCTGAGGGAACGGAGGCATATAAGAAAAGCGAAGCAAAATAAAAAATAATCCTGAAGAGAAGCCTACTAGTAACGTAAGCTATTGGTCCAAGTATCTTTGTATGTATTTGAAATAATAGTAGCTACTCCACTCTTCTGGCATATCAAATTCTTATTGTTGTGTATTCTTCCTTTTTTGAGCAATTGATCATTCTTTTATACAAAACGCGGGTCTTACGACGCCATTTTTTTTGTGTAACCCCAGGAGAGGCTTTTGGAATAATTATATAAGCACTCGATTGCTGTACTTAAAAAAAGGCGAATCTACGTTCGTGCACGAATTAGGAATCATATAGGCAATTCGATAATGAAGACAATGTAGCAGCAGTATGGCTCATAGGTTATATAGTAGATGGAATGAGTGAGCACTAGTCTAAATTAACGATCACTCGGCCAACTATAGAAAATATTTGGCATAGTGGCGAAAATTAGCCATCAGTGGTAGGTTATGGGCAACATTGGTCATAATTAAGCAAATTAGGGCATGTGTTCATATCAGTGAAATGAAGTTCTAGTCATCACGGAAATCGTCGTCATCGAAACTCATTATTGAAAGCGGATGAAATAGGTCTAAGAAGGCAGCCATATTTCAAGAGATCAATACTATGCGGTAAACTCTGTAACTTCACGCGAAGCAGCATTTCTTAATGCTGCAGGTTTTTATGTTCGATTACTGGGTATTGCGTTACACGGTTCTACAAGTACTGTTGTTTCCGGCAATATACATTGAATTGAATGTTATCGTTCGTCCTGTTTTGCCTCTACCGTCCGTATCTACTCGCGCTATGACACCTTTTTTTGCTACGTTCCAGGTCGAACATTTCGTCGGTGCTACTGCGATTCCGAAAGGAGCGCTACTATTCTTCGCGAGTGAGTTAAGTGTGTCTGGATAGAGTAACCATGCGCGTTCGAGTTATACTACTAACCTAAACGCGTCCGCGTAACAAGTGTTTCGCACTCGTGCTTTGGCAGCAAAAAGAGCTCGCTAAGACGCGAAGACGTCACTACAAGTACCACCACTTATGCAGTGGCGTGCCGCAGCGCTTTTTTATTTATTTTTTCGGTTGAGAGGGCAAGCGAATGGGGCATACATCACCGGGACTACGCAACTCTGCTTCCGCATGCACTCGGGAGCAATAATGAAGCTCGGCACTGCCGCTAGAGCTAGTGGCATGAAAGAAGGAAAGCGGGGGGGGGGGGGGGGGGGGAGCAAGTGAGCGGGCTGCTAGCCTCGTATGCAGCCTTTCTTCTTCTAGCAACGCTGAACCGTTAGAGGAGAATAAGTGGTCGACGACCTAAAACAGAAAGAAAGAAAGAAAGAAAGAAAGAAAGAAAGAAAGAAAGAAAGAAAGAAAGAAAGAAAGAAAGAAAGAAAGAAAGAAAGAAAGAAAGAAAGAAACGCGACATAATATCGCTTGGGAGTAACGTAGTGGAGGTTTTTTTTTTAGTGCTTGTGCGGCAGTGTCGTGCGGGTTCGGTAAGCAATTGACCTCGCTCGCCTTCTATAGCAAACACACAGGAGTGCAAGTCCCAACGACTACCGGACATCCAAACGCAATGTTTCGCAATCATCTCCATCACCAAGACGTAACTGCGTATCCGGCGTCCTGTAGGTGAAACTGCGATTCCCTTAGACGTTATAAATGAACGCTTCTTCCAGTGTTGTACTCATATAAATTAATTTAAGATGGAATATAAGGAGTCGCATGCGTTAACGTCATGCGAACCGTTATACAACACTTCGTAGAAAATAGCGCAGATTTGCTCGAATAATTCCAAATTATTTGGCGCCTTTCTGCCACAACAATTCCAGCATCCATGCTTTGCTGTGGAAGTTTTTTGTAATGTGTGTTTTTCAGTATATGATATTTTATTATGTCGTATTTATTTGTCAAAATTTCTGAATAATGACGCTTTTTGTAAAGAAAAGTCAAATTCCTGCTTATACTTTTCAATGCATTCACAGACAGAGTAAAAAGAAGCTTTGCCGGCAATACGAAAGATTTCATTATTGGCTTCGTGCCTTCTCGTGGGTTGCCGCCTCTGAAGAGGCGAAAAGTTCGTATCTATCACGTCTTGAGTCATAGCAAGTTTATGGGCTTTTTGAGAGAGTAAATGCTCGGTTCAAGCTTTCCTTTATATACCTAATTTTTACAGTGCGTTTAACCGTAGGCATTTTTTTCTCTTGTAAATAATTTGGTGAGGACCGCAGTCTTCCTCTGCGAAACAGAAAAGGTGAATGACCGAAGATTGTAGCAGAAGTCACGTAGAGCTGCCGGCGCCACTATTTTCTATAAGTTTTCTTCTATGCTGAGCTATGCAGACGTGCCCGTTTTTCTGTCGCTAGGGGAAGCTTCAGTAGCGGACACTTCTTTTAAGCATGGTTTCACTACACAATGTTGGTTACAATTCAAATGCTAGAAAGTCTACTTGAAAATATGACGAAGAGCTATATTACAGATTTTTGTGTTTGCCTTTGCGTGAGCGTAGCACATATGTATGTTTGCGAGAGGGGGCATTTGGGCGCTTCTCAGGCCACCAGACTCTTGCTTCTTAAGTATGACGCACGGTGCAGCTGCCAATTCCTCTAAAAAAATTCACCGAGTATAGTTGTCTACACAGAAAAGGGAAAGGAAAGGATGAAATTTTTATCTTCGCGTTATCATGAGCTATTTTCTTTAAGCTAGCTTCACTTCACGTTGTCTCCTGCTGTGAGTATAGATAAATCATATAAATAATGGTTACGCATTCTCGAAGCTTGAATTCTCACACAAAATAATTTGTGCAGCGTTTCACTTGGTCAATAGATGAGATGTCCGGCAGCTGACAATCCTGTAATGCTTGATTACTGAACTTTCTGAAAAGTACACGGCCACGTTCTCACAACACCATGTTAAGTATGTACATTGTGCAACATATTGAAGCACTAATCATGTTATCGCCGGCGTACACATACTGGGAAGGTCTCTACTATAATCCTGCCCACTTTCCGTGACCTGGTGTGCCTAATGCTATAGTACTCGCAGTTTCAATGTGAGTAACCACAAGAAAAAGTAAATCAAATCGAACAAACAACAACTTGCTGCTGAACCGGAACGGTGCCCACAAAATTCCACATCTCCATAATTCCATGGTCCTGGATTCGGTTCTCAATATCGGCGAATTCTTTGTTTCGTAAATTTTCATTTCCTCTTACCGCTTAGCATGCCATATTTAGGTTAAACCTGCTGATTACGTGCCGTAAGCTTTTCTCTGATTCGGTAGTATACGTTACCTTTATGTGGTTTTGACCAACAAAACTCGGCAGCTTTATGAATTGCACTTCTGGTCATACCCTCACACAAGGCTCGTCGCACCTGTCGACATCACTGAACACTAAATTAACGGCCGCGTAATTACTAAACTGTATTAGCAGCACAAGGGCTATAATTAGCGCGCGATGTGTATTTTGAACGCTTGCTTAATTGCGAAGCATTTCGGACGTTCGCAAAAGTCAGCGACATTATGTGCATATTCATGAGAAACTGCGCTTGGGTTCTTTGTGAGTGGGAGTATGAACAGCGAAGCATCGCCATCCGATAGGTCATGGGCTGGATGCTCCATCAAGTGCATGGGAGCTGTTCTTCACTGTATTGTTTTAGGGTGAGGTCACCGAGGATTATTTTGGGATCAGAAGCGCTTCTTCCAGTCACTCGATGAGAGACTTTTAGGGAGCACGCGAGCTTGGTTGTCCGCCCCTGTTGCCGCTGAATGTGAGTGCTTACGCAAGAAGGGCCGTCGAGATGCTTGACGTCAGCGTGAGTTTGCCTTGATCATTGATGTGGCAAGAACGGCAGGCAATAAATTAAAATCACAACTCCACGTGGGCTGTTGCCACATCGTAAATCTCAACAAAGTAGAGTACGCTTGCGTAACTGTGGACTTAGCTTATGCGCTATTTATGTTCCGATATATGTGGCGCATAGCTTTCATAGTTTATTGGCGATACCGTCCTTAACAATGCGATCGCCTGTATCTGCAGTTATTCTCGACAATACTGAAAATGTCGCCCGTAAGAGCAGGCATCTGCGAACAATTAACCAGCTGTAGGGCTTTTTTTTCTTTTTTCTTTTTTTGGAAAGTTTTCCTAAGTTTCATCAATACGGCGACAAAGTGTGCAGAATTCGCTGGTACACTGGTGCGTTTTCTTAAGAAATCGCAAGAAGCTGCGTTGATTTCTGCATTTCATCGTTACTCGCTTGCATGTATAGAACTTCTCTTTTATATTTCACCATTCACGTGGAAACTCCCATAGTGAGTGAAGTTGACAGCCCTGCGTCTATAAGCCATTTGCTCCTGTATATTAAGACCTTACCTTGCTTGAAGGCAAGCACTGTTTCCAAAGCCCGTATCTTTTACTTGCCTTACACATATTTAAGTTCCTTAAGTTCCTGTCATTCTCTTTTTCGCAGGGTTTTACTGGCATCACACATTCATGGGCGCAATTACATTATGGTGCAACGAATGCCTACGCCGAGTGCCTACTGTGTCCTTAAGCGAAAACAATGCATTGGTTAATCGAAGGTATCTAGTAAGCATAGAGTAGTCGCTCTAAGACCACACAAGTGGCCGCCGGTAGCGTTGCAGGAGCAGCTCCAAAGCGTCAAAGCGAAGTCCTTGTTACGTAATAATTAAACGTAGAATAGAACGAATGGACGTAAATATACACAGAGGTGTCTTTTACGTAAGCCTATAGACGGTTACATACATCGTGCAGTTTCCATGGCACACAGTCTCACCTAATAGTTCTCTAAACTGTGAATAACTAAAAATTAGGGGCCAAGGGCTCGTTTAATTTGCTAGAAACAACTTAATGAGCCAAAAGGCACTGAAGACTAGGAAAACATAGGGGAAGTTAATTGCAGTATTGTAGTCCTCGAGTAAACAGAAAGGAATGACGAAAAGACAAATCTGCCTTCGCTGGGAACCGAACCCACGAGGAACTCTATAACAGTGACAACTCGAAGGACGCTGGTTTGATGACCGTTGTGAATGGCTCGCTTTCGATATAGGTGAAACTTATAGAGATACAGCAGGTTGTGCCTTTTCTGTGAGCATTAAAAGGATCTCACGTCGTCAAATTCGCCGGGTCCCTCCGATACGGTGTGCCCCAAGCTCGTATCTTGGCTTTGGCGCTTAAAATCGTAGCAATTATTATAATTTTAAAAGTCGGTCAACATCTTTTTTTTTAACCCTTTTTTATTTCGGTTCCTAGTATGCACTGTATACCGAAGAAGGCTGAGCTAGATGTGTTGTATTACATGCATGACGAAGCCCTAATCTCCCCTTGGTCGTTCGTAAACTGCAACATCGCTTATATGGACTGTGCGAAATACATTTAAAGTGTCAGTTTGCATTTTTGGACAAACTCGTCCATAAACAATAAAGCGTACAAAAAAAAGGAGAGCTTCATTTACCCTTCCCCCCATTACTTGTGCTCAGCACACAGCCTCCTTCCTGCGCAGGGAGCCCACGGCTTTAGAAATGCAAAAAATCAAGCGGAACGAGAGCGACGACTGAACGAAGGGGAGCAGGTTTATCATTCCGAAGCCATTAACATTTCCATTTCATTAGATCGGTCTTGGAGACCGCGAAACTAGTTACGCAAACGATTGCACAGTCCTAGCTATAGGCTCTTGTGCACGCAATGATGCGCGATCATATTTCCCCCGGCCACTTTTCGGAACGCGTCAAAGACGCCGTAATAAAATGGACACGCCTCATGGCCATTACCCCATCACTTCGGTTCTTTAAAAGCATAAAGACCTGCCTCTTGAAGTAATACTGCGGCAATTATGTATCTTCTCTCTTACAAGATTTCAACACATTGGTGCCCAAGGCACTCTGCTCGTGCACTGCTCAACATCAAATATAACAGGCAGCTTGGTCGCAGAAATCAAGTGCGTGGAAAACTCATCACATTAAAAGCGCTGCCTATGGCATGCAAGGAGAAGACGCAAATGTAACAGAAAAAAACGAGCACCTTAGGATTTCCAGCGAAAAGCATCCGGCGGTTGCACAAATGGAACTTACATTTGAATTATTAAAGATGCTTGGCACTAGAATATATTTTCATTGAAATGTAGCCCGAAAGCGCGGAGTATATAGGTAATGGTGAAGGTACCTGGAGGCGCAATACATGGGTCGCTTGTTATATACGCTATGGGGTAATTTTAACCTTTCGAATAAAGTTTTGTCTGTCCTGCACGCGCAATTGCTTTTTGTCAACCTCGCTGCTCGGTAAGACAAACTCGAAAGAGTGATGAAATGGTATTTGACCCAAGCAGCAATGACTTACCAGATACATACCCAACTAGAATAATTCTATCAGTGGAACACTATGCTTAATCTTCCGTTGAAGAAGCATATTACTCGCTTGTTCAACTTTCCAGTGATAATCTCCATTTGTATGGACTGATGCGCAATGTCGCAGGCACTGTGGTCTCAGTGTACGAACAAAGATGGCAGACCGTGACGGCCGGTGGGCCCAGCCAATTGGCCCTCATTGCCCCATTGAAGTAGGACCTTTTCTTAGCCTTTCATTCGGAACGCCGCCTTCGTACCCTGTGTCGTGCCTTGGAAGTGGCGTTTTTCTCCTTTCGAGTGGCGCTGCCTGAACCGTAGCCAGGAGGCAATAATTTACTTCAGAATGGGAAACCAAGCCACTTAGAAAGAGTTGTAACTTGGAATGGGCATTTTCGATTTGCGCAAGTCGGTCGTTAGTCGCTATAGCTAAAGGTGGGCGATTTCCCCACGTGGCAGTTTTCTACCAGTCGCTCGTTCATTATTTCCACAACTTCTGGTGCTTTCTTGGACGGCGCGCGTGAGCTCCCAGATGTGCCCCAAAGTGAAGTATACTGGAGCAGTTCACAGTGATCCTGGCAAGCGAGTGGTGCTTTTAACCTCAAATATACTGGCTAGTAATGCATTACGGCGCAGTTTACCGTATATTGCACGACGTCGTTCAAGGACATTGCAGGAACAGAGAAGTTGAGTGGTGGAGCGCCGTGCTTTGCTTTATGTAATTAAGTGTGTGTGTGTGTGTGTGTGTGTGTGTGTGTGTGTGTGTGTGTGTGTGTGTGTGTGTGTGTGTGTGTGTGTGTGTGTGTGTGTGTGTGTGTGTGTGTGTGTGTGTGTGTGTGTGTGTGTGTGTGTGTGTGTGTGTGTGTGTGTGTGTGTGTGTGTGTGTGTGTGTGTGTGAAAAGGGGAGTATCTGCGCTCAGTACACAGCACGAAAGAAGGCATAGAACATTATTAGGACAACTGAATCCTTGCCTGAAACCAAACGTCATAAGACTGTTTCTCAATGCACATTAGCGGCATTTTCTCAGGGATGACCTTGTTCAGCAGATAGTTGAACAATACTTCTGCTAAATACTTACTTTTCAAGAAGGCGTTCAACGAAAATGCAAACGCATACTATCGCCGAATCACCGCTCAGCATGAGTATCGATTCGATCAATGGATGATGTTGGTGTCTTGGTGTGAAAAGGAATAGCAGGGAAAGGAAATGCGGGGAAGTCAACTACAGAAAAATATGCTGCGCCACCCTACATTCGGAAAGCAGAAGACAACGAAAACAGAAATATCGAAAGGATATACCGGGCGTGCATTGCATGCACACAATAAGACAGGGAGCGGGATAGCTCTAGAAGCTGCAGTAGTTCAGAAATAGCTTCTGCTGTTATTGAAGACTGTAACTTGTGTCCAGCCAATATTGTCCCGAAACATTTCCTTCCAGAGCCGTCAGAACTTAATGGGGCCTTTAAGAACTTCGTCCAAGAGGCCATCTTGATGAAATGCGGATGATTACTATCTGTAGAATGCTTGGCGCTTTCATGGCTATTATAATTGTGCGTAGGGGATATCAATACCGAAGTAATAAGTGCCTATGAACGCTACACTGGGCAATGGTTGGTAAAATAGCTTTAAGGTCAAGTGCGCGAAAGGTTACCTGGAAGTGAGAGGTGCAAAAAAACGACTCACGTTGTGTATGTAGGACCCACAGAGGGATCTCATCGTGTGGCAGTGATATCTCATGCGAAAAAAAAGTTGCGTTTAACGACTTTAGCGAAGTAGTAGTTCAGAAAGCTGAAATTGGCGCTAGAACTTACATAAAACAATGAAATTTTCTATTTTATTGGACTAATGAGAGGTGCAAATGTATCGAATATGAGGAAAGGATGAACTTGGCCCGGTATTCAATAATTTTACGCTGGCGATCTGTTCGTCGAGATGTAGAATTTAGCTGAAAGCTTTGATAAGTGCGGAACTCATTATGCCGGCCGTAATCTATCCGGTAAGGAAAAAAAAAATTATCACAAAATATATGCGCGTGTACTTGCATGAAATGCATGGTATTTGTGCGCGCACTTCATTCTTCGCTTGAGCTCATATCCTCAGCCCACAATACATAAAGGCCCATGCGTTTCATAGCATAGCATGGATTGTTGTATAGCAAGGGGGTGGGAAAGCGAAGTGAGAGTAAAAAGGGGGGGACAGAGTAAAACAGAGTGTAGCCTTGTATAGTGCAGTATAGCAAAGAAGTGGGAAAGAGAAGTGATGGTGCAAAGGAAGGGGAAGAATTAAGCATAGCATAGCCTTTATAGTATAGTATAACAAGGAAGTGTGAAAGAGAAGAGGCGGTGAAGAAGAGGGGAAGGGTAAAGCACAGCATAGCCTTCTGTAGTATACTATAACAAAGAGGCGGGAAAGGAAAATCATGGCGATGGAAAGGGAAAGAAGAAGGGGACTGGGTGATGCGTAGCGTAGAGATGTGCAGTATAGCAAGGGGCAGGAAAGGGGGGTGAGCGTGATGAGTAATGACTCGGGGGAACGAGGGAAAGGGGGATGTGGACGTCACAGCCAGACGCTGCCCTCCAAGTCGTCATGTCAGCTGTCACGTGACAGCTAGTCACGTGACATGTTCCCGCCAAAACCTTGCATCCGCTCGTCACGTGACACTTCACGTGACTTTTCTGGCTTGTGTAAGCCAGAAGAAGCTAGGCCGGCCAAACTTCGCTCTTAGTCTAGCCTTGCGGCACTAGTGTAAGCTTCCCATATTTTTTGAAAATATCACCGTTCAGTGGAAACGATACTCACACGAGCAACTATTCAAGTTCAGTGAAACCATATTTTTTCAGCCTGGTAGCCCCCCTCTTCTGACGTATTAAGTCTAACGCAGGAACATGTGAACGAAGGATAAGATGAGGGGAAGTTTCAAATGTATGAAACAAACAATGCGTATAAGCGGTTTCCATCGACATGCCTATACCTTGGTTACCATGCTAAGCTTCACTTGCAGTTTACAGTTTGTAGTAAACAATTTGAGGAGCAGGTTACAGTGTTCGCGTTGCCATCTTTTACTCTGTCAGTTTACGAATTCGATATAGGATATTAGCTTCCCGACGCTGGATGCCTGTGTAGTCAGATATAAAAGAGCAATTTACTCTTAATACTACCAACTTTCTTGCAGGCATGAAAGTAAGGTTTTACCATAAATCGTTTATGTCTCTATATCAGAAGAGTTAGCTACAGGCATATTTCCTTAGACGACGAGTAAAGTGCTCCTGAAGTGATGTATAGGCATACCATTGTACCTCTACGCGTAAATAGGCTCCTCCATGCCTCAAGATATTGTTGCAAAAGGGTAAAGCTATTTAAAGGGCCGCTATTATTTGCCGAATCCATTAAGCAGTGAAAAATGAAAGCAAAGGCACGCTATCACAGTCACAGGCTTCATGCAATATTACAATATTGTTTTTTTACAAAAATAACATGCGCATTACAATGAAGACAAGACATGGAACAGGCATTTGAAAACCTCGGTGTGTTCCCGTGGGCCTTCTAATATTCGTTCTACTGAACGCTCGTAGCAATACGCAAAGCCGAGAGGGTAAATAAATAATAGAAGTAACATTCGCCGCCTCCTAATGCACTCTTCGTGTACAGCTGCAGACAAGCGAAAACAGAAAGCCGATATTGCGTTTTCACGTCACCCGGCTCACCGAGGCAAAACAAGTGCTTCATTCTTTGCATCTGAGGATAGAAACAATGTTCATGCACACCGCCATAGCAGGTTACAACTATGCTTTGTGTATCCATGTAATATCTCACTATATTTTGGTTTCTGTCATCATCATCACTATTCTCTCCTGGAAAGCAAAATCCCGTACGCCTCCTTGGATGAATATGTGGCCAACGTGCTTCATAGTATTGGCAGCTGCGGATTTGAATAGTTTAATACTGGTTTTTTTTTTTCAACAGGTGCCAATCTGAAGCAGGATGGCGACCGGGATCATCAGTTTTAGATATAAGGGTTTGGCGCCGTTGCGTTTCGGTGCCCCTTGCATTGTGATTGTAATCACCGTTAAAAAATGGTTTAAACATACTAGTGGCTCAAATTAAGCAGATACGAGACCACGACGTGGCATACATTTCAATGCTAGAGACTTCAGGACTTGTGCCCGACAACTTACACTGTTGCCATTGGGTAACCAGAGGAAGCAACTCTCGGAGTAAACGCCTTTGGATAGAAGCGAAATAAGTCCTTTTGCTAAAATGACTCCTTAAGGTCCACCTGCGCTCACAAATTGCCTCTCAGAGTACTAAGCAAAATTTATTATTTGTATTATATGGTATCTTTGTCTAGATGGTTTTCCTTTACTGAATGAAGCGCACAAATTTTAAGAAGCTAAGTAACTTTGAATAGCTCTGTATATTGTGTGCGTCATGAGGAAATCGAAACTTTCTACGCGGTGGACCACAGTTGCAAGTTATTTACATAACGCTCCCAAGTCATGCTATAAAAGCTTTAAGACGGTTTGCATAAAATAAAATGCTCTATTTTCAAAGTGTTCTTCACAAAACTACCAATTCTGTAAAGCCGGCCGATCAGCTAGTGTAAATAAAATTTTGCGTATATCATCCGCTAATGTTCTCTGATCGCTGCTACCTCCGTTCATGTTTGATGTATTTGGAAATTCGAATTGTGTCTTGAATGTTCAAATTTTGCTGTGTTAAGGACACAGTCCAGTTTCATGAACATCAATGACACCTAATTTTATAATTTGGACGACTTCAAAGTCTAAGCTCAATGTTTCCCTGATTCTCCAAAAAAAAAAAATGAAAATTTGGGACATATATCCACACGTCCATAGCTACAGAGCAGTAACGTACAATGGTATTTGTAGAATATAGCATGGGAACAATGATTCTACAGTATAGACCGACGACAGAAAGCGCTGTAGAATGCATATAAAAGTGAGCTGAATCAATGTATGACCTGAACTTACGCATTATTTGCCTCGTTGGTTGTTCGGTCGCGACTTAGGCACAGCGCAAAAGATACAGAGTACGCTCTGAGTCTTCTTCCTATTCATCTTGTCTCTTTTACGCTTTGTATGTAATATTGTATACTTGTACCGTTCCCGTTACTAACGTTTTCTAGACGACTTGTATGGTCAGAGTACTTCTTCATTGATCTCGCGCAGCAATTTGTTCATGTACCTCGGCAACACCTGGCTCCAGAAAGCTTTTTCATGATTTCTAAAATGCGAGAAGTCGGATTAATGGGTATGTCTCCTGTTGCCATTTAGCCACGCACATAGAACGATGCGCTATTGATTTAGCATCAACGCGGCTTTGTTGAGAGTTCATAGCTGAGATCCCCACTAACGTAAAAATTCATGCGCAACTTAGTGTCTCAAACCGGGTCGTTCCATTTGTTGATGTACGATTTCAGCTAGGGTGAATGAGCGCTTCACTTGAAGATTATCCCCAACTGTGAGGAAAAAAGATTATGAAGTATGCAAGTAAGTGTGAAGCAGCTGCATTAAATTGGCATGATCCGCATGAGGGGAAATACGCTCTGTGTTTTTGACTTCCATAAGCTGGTGGCTCACTATCTCAGCCTCTCAGAGGAACATTATAGAGCGCAGGTGCTGCCGTGGGGCTCAGATACATGCTACAGAATCGCCACAGCACCTACAAAGCTACTCGCTACACTGACTTTCTGCTTTGCCAGGGATGATAATGCTGGGGCGATAATACATATACTGCATCATTCATTCCCTCACTAGAGAAGCGTGGGCCTCAGCTGTACTAATTGCAATAAGTCTTAGCGATTGTGTCTCGGGAGAATAAAGCACTCTGATTTCCAAAAGGCGTACTAGGTCACTGAGCTTGAAAACCATTCCTTTCGCAGGGCGGATAAAAAATCAAGAAGCGAAAGAGGACTGGGGGTGCCCACCATAATCAGGCACGCCATACAAAGAAGCAATCAAAGGCTCAAGTCAAACGTGGAGGCGCGCTTCTGCTTGAGCTTCCTTTGTCGTAGCTGAGTGGGCTGTTGTGGATAGACTTTTACATTGTATCGATAATGAAGTCCACTGAGCATTTTTCTCTGAAACGTTTGGCACGACAGCAGCGTGCATTTGCATCGTTTACTGTAATTACTGTAAACCTTACTGGCGCGCCACCGTCCGTCACCCTACGGAGTAAGTGGGAAAGCTAACAGTTGCACGAGGTATGAAGTCATTTAACATAGCGATGAGTCGATAGTTTTATATGCCGTAATATGCTGTGAGATCTTATGTCGTCATTTGCATGCTATATTTTATTACAGCGCTCTTTATACATCAGCTTTAACAACGTGACTTTTGCTGACAATACGAAAAATTATGTGTCTGTAATCGTGCTAGTAAATACTTCTCTGATACCTGCACACCATAACTAGGGCCAGCATGCAACGAGGTGATTACAGTACACAGCAAGCATAAATAAATTGAATGATATTCGGCTAATTATGGATGCAGTGGAGGCAGACAGCCTTCATCTCGGTTAGTGATGGCTGTGATGGGCAAAGCCGTGTGCCTATAGGTTAAGCGGATCACTTATCATTTGCAAGACCTGCAAAATTATATTCTCAGTTTATATAGATTGCAACCACTGAAGGGCTTGACAAACAAGCACAGCACGTAGCTCAATGGGATAGCTTTGATGCACACGCAAGATGCTCTACAGTGGTCTCGAGCCCATTCTGAGGTACGGTAGACATCAGTAGCGTGCCTCAGAATGTGCTGGAGACCGCTCATGAAGTGCCTCGCCAACACAGTGGTTCTAAAGGCATTACACTGCAGCCACACCAACGCAAAAAGTGGTAGTCGCAGCTTAAGGTAGTCACAAAAGTGAAGTTTGCTTTATTCATTCATGTATTATTGTAACCACGCACATGTTGCGGCTATTGATGTGCTCCTCACTGCCTGCACTGGGAAACGCGTACGTCATTGCCAATGCCTCAGCCCTAGGCTTCCGTGCGCCCGTGGTAATAGGCCGACCGCCATCAGCAAGCCGAGAGCCGCGTGGTCTTTGCAGCTTGTGCTGTTGCTGCTTGGTCCACGAGTTGCTGCTTGGTCCACCCCTGCCAGCGACCAGCTACGGCCAGCGAATGGCCGGCCTTTCAATCATGCAACGGGTCCGCAATTTCGCCAGTGTTTACTGAGCCATTTCTCACGGCAGATTGCCTGTCTCACGACGCGGGATTGACATTGCGTTAGCCTCAGGGTGAACCACTGTGGCCAGGAATGATGGCAGGGTGGCGTGAGAGAGAAGTTGGGAAAAGCGTGAACTGTAAGGCACATAGGCATTAATATGGAAATACAACTGTATTGCACTCTTACGAGTCTCATGTCTTTGTTACGATCCACGGGTAATGTGGTGCTTTTATGAAATCCTCGAGTTCCTTTTCTTACGGCAGTGTGTGATTCCTGTGTGCCCTGTGGTACGCTGCAGGAGCTTGTACGTTTTGTGCGAGCTCCTTCATTTTCAATTCGCGAATGTGCAACATTCGCAACGTTAACGGTCTCCACTATGCGAAAAACGCCAATAAACAGACCTCGTTCTGCTATTTTGAGATGCACAAAACATCTAAATATTCTAATGAAAGCGTTTATTGAGATAGCCATAGTATTTTGATTTACATTATTTAAAGATCTCCATCAAGCCTTATAAATCATCACGAGAAAAAAAAATCTCCGAGCATTGACACCCTCAGAACAACCAGGCGACAGTTTGCTATGGAAAGGAGCTTGCTCCCGAGTCTACATTCATCGGGCTTTGTCACAAGACGCTCTTACAAAATCGCAAGAATTATCCCAAAAGTACAAAGATAGTCTGCACAACACTGTTGGAAGCTTGATTGCCCTGCACTTCACATCTGTTGAAATGCGGAAGAGGCAGCAGCGTTTTAGACATTGCAAGCAAAAGTCCACGTCCGTGGAATGTTGTACAACCAGGCCTAACCCAGCCATATAAACTTATTCATAGTTCATGACTTCCTGGAAATCCCAAAACGAGGCGGGGAGATGGAGGGAATATGTGAGCCTCCAGCCTAAGGTGGAGAAGTGACTTCTTAAACGTTTACTCTTCCTCGTTTACTCATTGCTCATTCGTTTATATGAAGACTAGATTCATACGAAAGGCTCGATCAAGGATGAAAACAAAGAAAACATGTGATTATCAATTGGCTCCAGGTATCGCGCGTAAAATGTGTTCTTTCGACATTCAGACGTAATTTTGGTTTTTAGATACTACGTTATTGTCTACAAGTGAGAAAGTACGGCGTCCTAAAACCATCGACGCTCCTCAAACGCACATTTCGTTTCCGTGCCGCACTTCAACGCAACCTTCTGGACCCGACTTATGTCTATGTATACATGTCATGTACGGGGCAGATGGAGAAGGGGGCAATGGCAGTGTAGTTGCCAAAAGTAAAACAGGGCCTCGTAAAGCACCCCTCTGTAAGGATCTCGATGGAATCCTAATAGCTGTCGCGAATTGCCCAACTTGAGAGTCGGGGAGCACTCTCTCCACAAGCATACGTGCGCATGACGACAGCAGGGCAACGACGTCGGCGATCGACCCCTGATTCTTGCGAAACAGTCGCGTCAACACAGGAGAGTTGTATTTGCTCTAAGAAGGCGTGCATCCGTGCGTATCTACTTCGATTTGTCTTTGAACTAAGACGCTACTTCAATGCGAGTCAACGAACGGCATCCTTTTGCACCATCGTAAAACAAATCTTAAGGGCACCTCAGGGAGCTATTTCAAGGCAACGCTTTTTTCTCATTCCTGATATCTCGTTCAAGTGGTTTCCTTCTTTCTTCCTCCATTGAACACGTGACTTTTCTTCGAGCCTGTACCTTTATAGGGCATCGCTATGCAACGCAGGGGGTCTGTCTTCAGAGATTCACTTAGTTTAGGCGATATTATTTTGCTGAAGGATCCTAGTCATGTCCTTGCAGAGTTTATGATGTTTCTTTACGAGCGTTGTGCACGACCTGGACAACCATACGAAAGGAAAACAACGGGCAATTTTTTCGGCCTAGAAACTCGAGTGTATGGTTGTGAAACGCATAGAGAACGATAAACGTTGTCTTGCATAAAATATTAAGAAATGAAAAATGCTTTTGTGACGCTTTAACGTGGACGACTGTTGATGAGGGGTTAGATAAAGTAATATAGAACAACTTTTGGGCATGCCTATCATTTAGAGTAAAGAAATGCTGGGAAAAGTCTCGCTTTTAGTGAAGCAGATTCCTCGGGCCGGCGTAGCTTTTCCAGAACTAGTGCCCTAGGGCTTTGCTTTCTGCCTTTTTCTGCAGAATCATATGCCTGCGAGGTCCTATTTTTTTCAGAGATAGATAGGTAGGCCTTGACGATTGTAGAAAATTAAAATAAGTCATGAAACTATTCAATATGAAACGAGATCAGCTATACTCCTAGAATCGCCCAATAACTAAACTATGATGCGGGCAAACGCCATACCTCTGCCGATAGGCACGGTGGCGCGCTTTCGAAACACGTGCTTTCACTGGTTCGTATGTATATAGCCCTTTGAACCTGGAGCGTTAACAGTGTCTGTTAGTGCTCGACTCTGAGCTAAGTCGCTGAATGATGCATTAGATGCATGTGGTGGAGTCCGCGCTACATGCTGCATGAATCTCGTAGGAGCCTCATCAAACATTCATACCACGCGGTCAAATCATCTGCAGGCGCAACTTTGCCGGCGCTGTGGACTAGGCCACTGCTCAGTGCACGTTACATATGTAATGAAAGCGAATCTAACATTGCGCAAACAGGGCGCTCTATATCAAGTGCGGGGGCATTCTGCTTGTGTGGATTTTCTGTATATTATGAATATTTATGCGCGCATAGTTAGGCAAAGACTGCGTCGGTGTGACTGGACATAGCAACGGTAATGACTATGGGAGCAGCTGCTACTGCTACTAAGTGATATTTTGTCGTTGTTGTTTTTGGGAGGCGGTGGGTGCTCCATGAAAAGGTTCTCGATCATATGGAAGTCATATAATGCTGGCTCTTCATGAGCCGGGAGCCCTTGTTGAGCAATGAAAGGACTGAAATTGCAGCACTTGGAATTGCTAAAATAGTGCGGAGTTCATAAATTATGCTCCTTTCTTTTATATGAGAATGTTCGGAACCTCATTCATTTCGCGAACTTTCTTACTGACCTTTCCTCTTCATTAGTGTTGCTTTCGTGAATATAACACATTCTCAAATGTATAAGCTTAACTTGTGTGCTGCGAGCCACGGGCACACAGTTTTGGCGAACGCTTGTTTCAGGTCAAATTCTATAAAATGGGCTTTATTCATAGAAGTACACAAAGTACACACGAACTATATGAATCAAGAGCCCGTGTGGCTAGTATCCCCGTGCGACACATAAAATAGATAAAGGCAGGCACCGATATTTGCTCGGACAGTAGGGAGGTCTAAAATATTGTTTGCCTTTTATGCACCATAAAAGAGATATTGTACTTTACTATACATGAAGCAGCGTATGCTTACAAGAACCAAATGTGTTGTCATAATTATTTTCACAGGAACAGTGCCACAAATTACACGAACAAGGAATTTCAGTAATGTGCTGCCGTAGGCCAGGCTGCCTGCCTAAGCAACTGTGCGTAATTTAACTCAGTGCCGTTTGCTTACCTGGTTCTCGTACATCCAGAGATTGAATATTCTGATAGGTATAATGTAGCTTTCGTGTAGATAATAATAATAATAATAATAATAATAATAATAATAATAATAATAATAATAATAATAATAATAATAATAATAATATGGATACTACGTCCGAAAACCACGATCTGGTTATTCCTTTTTTATTTATTCATACGGCAATCACCATTCGGAGTTTCTAACACTGTACCACATGAAGTTAGTATTGAAAAAATTCACAGCATATCCACGGGGTGAATGATGATGAGTGGGCGAAGCTCCGGAGTGAATCACCGGTAAACCGTTAATCTTCCGTGTAATTCGCCCAGTCGATCATCATGTAAAGACGTGAGAAACACTCTATTCGAACGCTGGGATCTCGCGTTTAAGGGGACGCTAGCACAAACGCGTTAGAAACATGCAGTACAATCTAGTAAGGGGGGAGAGGCCACAGCGTCTTACGCAGCCCCTTACACAGGCCGGAACGCGCACCGCGTTTGCCGACGCCATCACATGCCTGCTGAAAGAGGCGGAGAGGCCACAGCGTCTTACACCAGCTTCTTACACGCGCCGTAACGCGCCAGCACAAACCCATCATCATCGTTAGAAACGGACAGTCTTTCGCTCTCTCTCTCTCTCTCTTTCTGTCTCTCTCACACAAGACAGCAGATGGAAGAGTGAGAGAGCTCGCGCGCCGGGAGGAACGCGCCGAGGGCGAACGCGAGCCTCCCGGCGCGCGAGCTATCGAGCGCAATCCTAGAACGAGGTGGTTACGACTACAAGGGACGAACGACCCACGCCTTAAGGAGCTTCGCCCCTAAAAATGGCGTGTAAATGTCCAGGGCACGTATTTGTCATTGCATGTCCAGCATATATATATACAGGTTATACAATGTACAAGGTTGATTAAACTCTTACGGGGAAGAAAGTCTTACGAGAATCTTATGTGGAGTATCTCGTATTCTAGACAATTGACCTTATAATATTTAAAGGCGTAAGAGAACGCCAACGTCATTAAATTGAAAGTTTTAAAGGCAGTAAAAGGAAGAGAATATTATTCTAACAGCGCGCTTTTTTTTTTAATCTACTATGTATGTGTCGGGTGATTCTTATATTCAATGAGCATGTGTAGAACGTGCGATGAGCTATTTGAGGCCTTCGCATATAAGTGGATTTTTTTTTTCGTCTGCTATTAGGATTAAAGGGCGCTGGGGCGACTCATTGGCGCCCGCATTAATTGGTGTATGCTCAAACGTAAAACTGTCCTTTCGTGAACAGATAGAATGAACGTTAACGAAATGATCCGGCTAATTAAGTGTATTCTAAATGTGCGTAGCGAAGTGTCTGAAGAGGCAGCATTCTAAAGAAACAGCAATTCCATATCCCTGAACTCATCATGATAAACAGGAAGCTTTCCTTTAACTAAGGAACTCGAAGGCTCTCATAAAGGGGTAGAGACTACTATTCATTACTTCTTCAATAGTTTCAACTGATTTTCAGACTAAAATTGTAATCATGCAGAACTTCGGTATTTCAAAATATATGTTGTGACGACCTCTTAAATGTATTTCTTGAGCTCGTGTGATGTCTCCCGCAATCAGGTATTTGTAAACCTATATTTAGTCGAATATCTTGCAAAGCAGTCGAGTTTTGGTCATAAACAGTTCAAATTTAGGTTTTCGATTACATAGCTGTCACGGAAACGACGACGTACTCATGATCCTGCTGCCACAGTTGCCGTTCTGTGACGCTTACCTCGTCATGTTTATCGCAGCCAATCTCAGCGCTCCCACCTTTGATGATAACTGAATAAGCTGATGTCCGAACACGATGGTTGCGCCAAGCGGTCCACAATCTTCACTATTGCCAACGGTCTTTCTTGGTTATATTTATTCTCGACATTCAAGTGCATGTGTTTGCAACACCAGCGCGCATTCTCCAGCCAGAAAAGCAAACGGACATATATAAAAAGTTGTGGGACCCTCAAGCTTCGCCTTAAAAGTTCAACGCGATAGCCTCGCGTAGCCCCATTCTCATCACTTTCTTTCGCTGGCCATGTTCTTGCGTCGCCTAGCCACGTAATTGTCATGACACCACACTTGTTATTGTATGTCTTTACTAGTGGAACTGAGATGAATTGAGATGGAGGAGGAAGGAAATGAAAGGAGGAAAAACATGAAGGTTAGCGAGTGCTGAGACCAGCTGGCTACACTGTGCAGGGGAAGAGAGGTAAGGGGAATGAATGATAGCAGATAGGAGACACGTCAAGGAAACTGAGAATTGAATTGAGATTAATTGAGAATTACTGCAATATACTGGGCAAACTACAACGGTGATTTTCCTCTCACAACCAACGACGCCGACGCCGAAACCGGAATTTCTGCGAAGCGAGCTCAGTAACGCTATCGCGTTAATAAAGCGTACAGCCGACGTGTATAAGCCCCTCGCTCAACTTATTTGTCGTAGCATTAGCAGCAATATGTCCCAATACGGCCGCCTGCAAGCTGGCAAGTACGGCTTCCATGGGACGATCTGCTAGTTTCTCGCGCGCCTCCCGGAGAGAAAACCAAAACGGGAATCACATCCATCCCCGAGAACACGGTGTCCGGATTTATACTTCCTATTTTGAGAACGTCTAGTTCTCGTTTAGTGTGGCTTGGCATACGTTGCTTCCGCTGTATACAGGCGATCAATAAGCGTGGCATGCCGAACCAACTACGCGGGCCTCCACGATAAGGAATTTTTCGTAGGCCGCAGCTTTCCTCGACGTCCTGCTCGAACAGTTATTGCGCTGTCTTAATGCTCCCATTACATTTTCTTTTCTAAAATTTCAACCTACTGGCACGCCTTCACGCCTTTTCCCACAACTCAAAAGGAAAGCTGGAGGCAAGCTTTCGAGTGTGAATTTTCATATGCGTGGCAATGACTGCGCTGAAACTCAGATGAGTCTGGCTTTGCAGAAGGTGGCACAATTATGGCAAACAAGCAATCAGTTGGGATCCTCTTAACTGGGAGTAGATAGATGCTGCTGCAGTTTCTAAACTGAACCATGTTACGGATTGTCTTAGACGGGGGCGCCGAGTGTGTGCTGTGAAACTTACTTTAATTACGGAATCTAAAAAGAAAGCATGAAATTTATTGTATATCATACGCTAGGTGAAACAGCGAAAAATCCTGAAAATGATCAGAGGAAGTGAACCAAAACAACGTTTAGCTAGAGCACACAGCACAAAAGCATACAGCGCAAATGTTACTCGTGTAGCGGGAACACGACGAGGAGTAGTTTTCGGACAAGTTCCATTAAAGATCTTTCAAATACTCTGCTAAAGTTGATAGCCCCATCTTTTCTTCATTTATCTCTTTTATTTATTAAAAGTACCACCAATACGCCCATGCCATTTACTGAAATCGTTACCGAATGCGTACCTCGTATTATACAGGTCAAGTCAATAACAAGGATGGATGAATGGCAGGAGGTTGTTTGAAATTTCGCGCGCCTGTACTACAGTCTGGAAATTACCGGGTTCCGATTCAGCAGAGCTAAAATTGAGGCACTGACCACAGGCTAGGCAGGGGCAGATAGCGCTGGAGAAACCAAAAAAGGCGGTCTACGTATAGAACATGAAGTCCAAAGTTTGACGGAATCCTGTCTGGTCGGGTGGACGCTTGTCGAAAGATAAAAACGTCTTGTTTGTTTTTAATGTGTGGTCTGCGCTTTTACCTTTCGACTATATATAGAAGAGTAAAATGGTGGAGGGAAATGGCTTTGAGTGGCATTATATCCGGGACATTGTTTTCAGTGTCAGATCTAATAAGCGCTTGCTAGAGATATTGCTTGCCGATTTGTCCCGATGGAGCGTTAACCTTGTTAGAGACAGCGCATCCACTTTTGTTCTGATGAGTTGTGACAAGAGCGTGAAATTGGCGTCAACCTTTTAGATAAACAAACAAGTGAAGCTGATGTCGAAGTGCATTACGAAATCGACTTTAGAGCGCTTGTTGTTGCAACTCGCACATTCGTACACAATATAAGCTTTTTATGGAGTTTCGCTGCCTCTTCTGGCTTTGCTTTTTGAAATAACTCATATATTGTGAGGAAAAGCTCAGATTGTAAAGCATCCATCTCGGCGGCTTCCGTTTTCGCAAGCCGCTTTATTTATGAACCCCGTGGTGGTTAAAATGTATCCGCAAGCATTTATGTTTCTACTTAGTTTATAATAATAATGTTCTACTTACCTAATACAGTTATAATTCATAAATGTCATACTTCCTTGAGTATATCCTGGTTCTTGACTGATTTTGTTCCTTTGTTTCAAGAATTATATTTTTCGTTCTTTTAGAAGAGGACAGCAGAAATTATAATCATTGAAAGCAAAGTACAATTACTGCTTCTTGACTATTCTTGGTCTTTCGTTTCAGTAATTATACTTTCTGGTCTTCTTAACAGGGTCAAACCTGTATTAGCAAGCTGTATTAGCAAACCTGTATTAGCTTTCTTGCATATCATGAGCTATTATGTCTTATTACGCATTGAGTTACATACTAACTCAGGAGAATAAGCTCTGCATTACGGCCTGTGCAATAGAAGAGGGTAAGGTTGGGGGAGGGGGGTGTGTTCCCGGAGAGCATCACCCTGTTTCAACGCAAAGACTGCCAGCTGGTGAGTCGCTGGCTTTCCTGCGCGATAGTAAGTAACCTGTATTAATCTAACAACCTAATATGTAAACACACGGCCTCCGAAATGGCGCGTTGATGCATGCGTATCCAACAATCTGGAAGGCTCCCGGGGCAAAATAAACTTCAGTGGGCGTCGGGAGATGGCAGACTAGCGTAAAGTTTCGGCACATTCCTGTCTTTGACCAGAGATTGTTGATCATATCGTTCGAAGGCAACATTCCATTATCTTCGGCGAGATAGCTGGGAAGCTCACTCTGAGCAAGTCATCGAAGGACTGCACGCTAAACTAAGAAAACCAGCGCACCCGGCGTGGTCAGTGCAGCGTTGTTGATTACCGCCGATCCCCGAGGGCTCTGTGCAAGATATTCTATGTAGAGCGGCCAGGATCTTTAACCCGTTCCCGTTTCCCGTTTTTGGTATTCCTGGTCAGCCGCACGACGTCGACCATCCTTGGCTTCCCTGGCGAGTGCAAATGGGTCGGCGCGAAGACGGCGTTGCCTTTCACTATCTGCTTCACGTTGCCTGTCGCTTTGGGCGGCTTCTCCTTCCGGCGTCAGTGACGCTTTAGGTTTATCACATCTCGGTGAGGAAGAACAGCTGCATGTTACGCTCACTTGTCGACATGCGCACCAGCGCGCATTTCTTTCAACGAGGCTGCCGTTTGGCGAAGCAGCTGCAAGTTGTGGCTTTTTTTTGTGGACACGCATGCGAGCGCGCGTTTCTTTCAGCGCGACTGTGGCGTTTGGCGAAGCTCTTCAAACGACGTCGGGATGAAAAGTCTCTATCTTTGTGTAGCAGGGGCCTGAGGGCATGCGCGTATGAGATGAAGGTACCAAAAGAAATAAGTCCGAGGGTAAATGCCGCACATTCGGCATTGCGTAGATGTGCGCGCGCACTTATTTCATCATGGCAATAGGTTTGTTCGGACGATGCGGGAGCATTTTTATAGCCTAAACAGTTTCGCGGTTAAAAACATTGATGCGACGTTGCCGGTGCTTGTTATTGCGCTATTGCAGTTAGCTCTCAAAATAAGCGAACTGTGCTTACAAAGGTAAAAAAAAAAAAGTCGAAATGCAGGTAAGCCCAAAAGTCACGTATCTCATTTCGCAGCTTCAGGAACGTCTGCATGAATAAACTCTCATTTTCTATATCAAACACGACAACTCAGTGGCAATAGAGATATCAGTGAGAGGCTCCAAAGAACAGGCAATTTTCCTTTTTTATGTTAGGGCATTATAAAGCGGCAACAGTGTATGTTTATATTCTCGGGATATCCAATTTACGACATGTTTTGTTTTTAACACCGCTTTATATCGCTTGTTTTTTAAAAACAGTGTACCGCCTCACTCCCCAATGTGCATTCCATAAGGCGCCAATCGCATATCGTATGCCACCGATCCGAAGAAAAGGGATTTAGTCATCGGAAAGCCCGATCGCGGGAACTTGCGCAGCTGTTTTCCTCAACCTGTACGCAACCTAGTGCCAGAAAAACGACCATAGGGTATCTTCTTATTTACGTGACCCTGAGCCTGCGAAAGCCGGGTCATACGCTTTCACTCATGACTTCGTCATGAGGAAATATGTTAAATGCGGGAAATCTCGTTTCCTGAAATTGTTTCGAAAGTTGCGCACCCTTAAGTCCCTCGTTCAATTTCTTTATGCATTTCCGAGTTCGCTGTTTGCAGTCAGACGGGTAGGATTACCGCGAAAGTATGTTTTCCAATTCCGAGTATGATTCAGCGAACGATGATGGGAAAATCGCGTTTTCATGTCGCTGTGCGAGCGCAACATTTGTTTTTATGTAGAATGTACTGGTATGGTACAACGGGAGCGATATACACAGACCACAGGGGTATGGTGTGCGTGCACCATCACTTTTTTCGAAAGCAGAGCTTTCCGCTAAAATCCAAGGACCTCCGAAAGACACGATTGTCATAAAAAAAAAGGAAACTGAAATTTCAAAGTAAGAAACATTGAAATAGTTTGATAAGAACGGGATGTAGTGGAAGCTAATGAATATACGAGTTTTATCGAATCCTGGTGAAAACAGATGCACTGCTTTAACCCAGCAGGTAGATTACTTGTGAATTTTGTAAGTTGCTTATGTCCCTTCATGAAACTAACCCCTCAATCTCTGCATCTAAAACATGCTGAAACTTAGGGGAAATATTGACCTGTATTTTTTTTTTCTGAAGACGCTGTCTTTTGAGGTACGCTGCTCGCTGGTGAATATTCGAAAGCTGCAGAGATGTCAGGCGATTATCGAGAATGCCTGGTCACATAGATTTCTCATAGAGTGGCATAGAATGTTTCCACGTGCAGGCTGTGAGCACAGTAGCACAATAAGACGCGCAACACAGGTATATTTTGGTGGGGAGATGAGGATGAAATTGTTCTTTCTGAAAAAGTCATTACGGCTACCGAAATGTTATATGGTTTTCCACTGAGGAGAAGCAGATACCAATTGTCTGTACTTTAAGCTCCTTGATAATATTCACCCCCTTCCGCTCTCTAAAGTACTACTAAACACAAGGTTCTTAAACATGCCATTTGCGAAAGCCCCGTAAGCTTCATGTATCAACATCCCAACCCGTGTGGTCAGACGCATGGTGGTAACGTCGCAATATCGAGAGGCATTTAATGATCTGCCAGTCTTGCGGGCCCATCTCCTGCCAATTCCGTCTTCGAGTATGCGCGTGAAAATCCTTGACCTTCACATTGTGCTATTCTTTGTTTAAAACAAAACTAGTCAAAATTGTACCCCACAATGCGCAGCCTCTACTTTATGCTGCATCCTAAAGCATTCACCATTAGCTTATGCACCACCGTATGTAGTCACGTTCGTCGACGGAGCGATAGTTAAGGCTACATAAATATAGCACGCGCATCTCTCTGAATTTGTTCAACCTGAATTTCGAATAAATGACGCGTACCCTTACTATAGCATCTCCCACTGTTCACAAGGGGCATCTGCCAAGGGCGATGAGCATTTTCGCATTTACTCCCTTAGAGTGTTGAAGTATTTCCGTCAAGAACGATACCATGCAGTGAGCTTTAGTGGGGCTGTGCTGTGCAGATTCGGGTTCAATAATATTTCCATTGTTTATTTCTGTTGTTTAATATTTCTATTGGCATACATGGAAATTCAGTGTGAAATAGCATTCCTGATATTGCAGAGTTATCCTCAATTTGAGAGGTGCTGAAAACGTCGTTTTCCTCTTCTACCTTTCTTGTCCCAGCCGTGACATCTTACATTACGCTAGACGTCCATTTTAGTTGGTCCTTCATTGACATAGGCTGTACATAATTCAAGCTCCTGTGGCACATACCAACATACCACAGGTAAGTGTGTATACTTACTTCAATGTAAGTATACACACAAGGTATGTATGTATACCACAGGTATGTAACGAAAGGGAAGGGGTCATGGGCTCGTTCTTTATTTGTTAGAAACAACTTAATGAGCAAACAGACAATGAAGCTTAGGAAAGCATTGTATGTGTGGCTCATACCCGTAGGGTATGATCCACACATGATTGAAGTATCGTTAACCGCAATTTGCATGATGAGTATATCATGTTACAAATATACGGGTATATCAGCCGAACGAGACGGCCATGAGAGCACCGACACGTAGCTAGCTAGATAGATAGATAGAACTAAACTTACTCAACTTCGCCAAGAAATGCTTCACATTTAACATAAACAAAGGAATCAATCAGAATTTCATTGATTGATTTCTGGGGTTTTACGTCTCAAAACCAGCTCTGATTATGAGAGACGTCGTAGCGGAGGTCTCCGGAAATTTCAGCCAACTGGGGTTCTTTAACGTGCACTGAAATCGCACAGCACACGGGCCTCAACATTTCGCCTCCATCGAAATGCAGCCTCCGCGGCCGGGATTCGATCCCGCGACCTTCGGATCAGCAGCCGAGTGCCACAATCTCTAGACCACCGTGGCGAGGCAAGATATCAGAATTTAGCATATTGCATTTCTTAAAGCACCTGCAGCCAACAAACGTAATGCACAATGCTTCAAAAGTTTTGCAGCACTCGGATTCCCACATAAAGGCGTGTTTCATAGCAAGGTATTGCTTTTTACTTTCATTACAAGGATATCTACTTTACGGATGTAGAATATAATACTTGTCACTTATGTAGTTAATATAGGTCATTTGATTGAGGACAGAATTAAAGAAACTAATAATTATAAAGTATTTCTTATAAAAAGCATAAGCTAACTCGGACGGGCGTTTTCTACCTTTACATAATTTTCACTTTGGAATGCTTATAACTTCATCTATATTGCCACAGTGGCTACTGAGCGAAAGCGATCTGTCTATTCGCACGCATTTGACGCGGTACTTTGGAGCCAAAAACTTCGTTCTACACTGCATGTGCAAATGCTAAGCATTGGCAAAAACGTTCTTCGCCCTCGCCTGTTTTCCTACTCTGCACTGAAGCTTTACGAATCCTGCTTCGACTACAGGCGTATTTCAAGACGAGGTTGCTTACTTTCAAATAAACACCGCATTCCCAGGTGTGTTAGTGCCACTGCTACATTGTCGAATTACCAGCACACATTTTCATTTTTCAGGATATCTGTTTCTATGCACTTCGAAACGTGCCACTTCCAGTGTTGCAGTCGCACCCATCCCTGCTTTGTTTCAACGGAATCTTCAGTTTCTTGTCTTGTCTTCTTTGGTTCAATACCGAGTCTATTGATCACAGCTGATAGAAGAAGGAAATATGGTGCCACAAGAAAAAAGCATTCAAACCTGTCTGCGGCCACAGAAATCACAACTCCATCAGCTTTCCTGATGAGCCGACATCCTCTGCCACCGCCCGGCGAACCGCAGTGAACAGGCAATTGTTGCTGCGATCGAAACAGGTCGTATATATACAAGAGGCTCATTTCGTGACCGCTGGGCTGCATGCAAACGAATCAATAGTACAGTATGGTAAGCCGAGAGGACTCACAGGAGATGATGCTTGCGAAAGATGTCATCAGTGATTGCAAGGACTCAAGCAGGCACATTATTGCTACATGAACGTTGAGCCATATATGAGAAAAAGGTATGAGCGGTGGCGTGGTGTTAGAGAAACGGTGGTTGTATGAGGCGTGTTCATCTCGATGTCCATTGATAAAGGAACAAAAAAAAAAAGAAGAAAGGACACCGCTGGTGGATGGAAATGAAGAGCTCCAGATATGGATAAACTGGTGTTAAATTAGTTTTACCAATCCTTACTGATTTTTCTCTACACAGCAACTCCAGTGACTGCTGCTAACCGAGACTGTCAGAAAAGTTAGTGTTTTGCTATTTTATGCTGACCACCATTGTGAGGTGATGGAGAGTAGGAGAGGTACAATGCAGAGATCGATCGTTATACAGAGATACAGAGACGCTATACAGAGATCGATCGTGTGTTACGGCATTTTTGATGCGAGGTGAAAGTTAAAATGTTTCTGAAGTCACTTTTTATTTAGGCGTCGGAAAGATGAAAATATAAGTGCGTATCACGAGCAGGCCGGCGGTAAATATCCAAGTATCGATAACTGTTCATTTCGCTTAAATTGGCAGCTGCCCACGAGCTACGACCGCCGTTGAAATATGGCTATGCAGTCTGGACGGTCCTTTTGTCACTGGATTTCGCTTGAGCACTGATAATATTTCCACTTCACGCCTTTTTTTCTCCTTTCATTTCCATCGATATCTTGATCCGTAGACACTCGGCTAAGGACGTCTACTGTAATTAAGTGCTCCGTGTTCGCGATGATCAATGTCTCTCCCAATTAGGAATCGAGGTAATTGAATGTCGTGGGCAGCATAAACGATTTAACGAACACCTTCATCGAAAACAAGTTTTCTATCTTTCAATAGTTATTGCTGGATTTTTTTATCGCATAAAGAGGCTCACTTTCTGAAATCTATTTTTTAGTTTACGGGTATAATCACTTTCATTATATCAGTCTGTGAGCTTTGTCCTAGGTACCTTTTTGCACTAGTTTCCAGTTGTTCTGACAAGCATCGTATAAAATAAATAATATAAAAAGACAGAAACAAAGCGGCCCCCTGGGTTTTGTAATTATTGAGCGAGGTTCCTCACTTCTCGCTTTTCGAAGCTATCTTTTTAATGCCCAGTTGTCGTCCACTTTACGTGATTGGTTTCCACGCCCGAATGAGTCGTCTTAATTAAGCCGGAATGATGCCTGCATTGAGTGCACCTAATAGGTAGGTGTGCGATTTTCTTTTACGTTGGTGTGTGAAGAGTATTTCCACTTGGATAGCACCACGGACTTTGGGAAACGTACAGTCTCGCTTGTACTGGCGGCTTTCTTAGTTATTTACTTCTTTTACTTTGTTATGGAGAATAAAATAATTGCGGCACATTTCTGCTTTTGCTGGTAGTATTCACCGTGTAGCCTGGAGGCAAGGTTAAAAGCGCGCAGGTAACTAGAGGGAGGAAGCAAAATGAAAGTAAAACAATAAAAAAATAGAGCTGCATTTCATTCAGCGTGCTCCAAATCGCTTTATTGAACTGGTTGAGCGGTACACGTTTAGGCATGCAATACTTATAAGTAATTATCCCTAATCCTTACATATAAAGACATAGAAATTCTGTATAGGTACTTGCCATACGGGTACCGAACTCCACATACAATTTTTGTTTGTGTACTAGCGGACATTAGCATTTGCGTGCACCTTTGGGGACATGAAGGGGCTCATTGCCTATTACACCATTTAATGCGTATGCATGTGGCTATGCGCCCTTTTATCTCTCTATCTTTCTCTTCCCCTAGAATCTGGACGGTTTTGAAGGGAATATTCAGTTCGCGGAAGACAGGTGTTTGGGACGAGATGGAGGTATGACTTTATAAAGCTGTAAGTACAGAAAGCTGCTTTGGCGAAAACAAGAGTATTTTTAAATTTTTTGGCTCCAGCGACATTTCCTTTTCAGCAAATGTTTCACCGAAGCATGAATGGAAGGCACAGGCCTGCTCCTGTGGCTTCTTTCCTTTCCTTATTATTTTAACTGCCTGCACGTGGCAGCGAGCGTCGCTTACATCTTGGAGGCGCCGTCGCGCATAACACCGATCCTCGCTTCCTTGCGCACGGTTTCGCCTAAGGCACGCAATGCCTCTGCATCCGAAGTATACGCAGCAGCACCAGGTGTGCCGGATCGATTTGCTGGCTCGTAACAGCATACATAACCTGAAGAGCTGCGGTGCTTGTACTACGCGCGACAATGGTTCTCCCTGAGGCTTAGAAGTTATGCGCAGGATGAGGGCGGTATACGTGGCATGATGGGGAGCGATATACAGCGTATGAAAAAAAATACATTAAAAAGCAAAGCGTACCAGTCTTGCGACGCTTATTTGCCCGTAGGAGTAAACGCGGAAAGGATATCAGTCATGAAAACACGCAGCAAAAGAAGAAGCAAGCGATTGATTGATTGATTTGTGGGGTTTAACGTCCCAAAACCAGCTCTGATTATGAGACACGCCGTAGTGGAGGTCTCCGGAAATTTCGACCACCTGGGGTTCTTAAAAGTGCACTGACATCGCACAGCACACCCTCAACATTTCGCCTCCACCGAAATGCAGCCGCCGCGGCCGGGATTCGATCCCGCGACATTCGGATCAGCAGCCGAGTGCCATAACCACTAGATCACCGTGGCGGGGCAAGCAAGCGATTGAAAGCAGGCGATAGAAAGAGGGTGATAACGAAACAACAATCAATTGATGCATTGGCCATCATAGTGACAAATTAAAGATGCTTTAGGATACATCAATCGCAGTGGTTTACATATGAAATAGTATTTATATCCGTTGTGGTAGTTTTATGAATTGATGCCGATGGTTCGTCCACACGTGTTTTTCCCTTAGATGGCTCCGTGGCAAATTGACATCCAATTCATCTTTTCTTGGGAAGCATTACTATGCTCCCGTAGGTCATCGCTACTACTGCTCCCTCGAGGTACGACCGAGACGGATAGAGGTGCGCCTGCCTGCCTGACATGCTTCCGTCGGTGACGCATGACGCTATGCTTCGGGGCTTGTTCCTGAGCAAGTGAAGTTTATGATCACTATGCTAAATTCCGGCTGTTCCTGTTGCGCTGCGAGTACAGCCTGACGCACCCGCTTGTTGTGCAATTCGTGTGACGTGACGTATGATTCAATACAGTATGCGCCTAACACTCAGTCTATGTAACTACGTAGTTACTCTCGCGATTCCATCAGCAATAGGCGGCCGCTGTTTGACGCGATTGATTACTGCTGTTGATGATGAGTAAGTGTGTGACATGCAATCGTAATCGTTGGGAAAACCTAAGGAGGTGGTTGTGGGTACTCCTCCCCAAAATAAGGAGGATGAAAGCTAGGGACATTAGGTATACCTTGCCTTAACACAGTTACATGTAACACGACTAAAACAGTGGCACATAGGTCAGTATACCTCTGCTGCACAAGTTCGTAACGTCTACAGGCTTCTCAATATTAGACTTTCATAATTGTGTCATCTACCGCTTCCACCTGAATAAGAATTATCCAGCTCACACTTCCCTTTATTTATTTTTTTTTTCATAGCAACTCACTCACCCATTCTCACTGCGCGAGGTTGTCAACAGACGCTATATAGCTGCAGTTAAAAATAGTGCTTTCTCTACCTTTCCCTAAACTGACTTCCATCTATGGTGTTACATTGATAAGTCCCGTGCTCCACTATAACGTCACGGCGTAGTGCTGAAACTCCGCTTACCTTAGCGTTAAAGTTGGATACGTCAAACGCGTGTCATAATACCATGCCGGATGGACGCTTCAAGGTCAAATTATCGTCGGTACGTCACGTATGTGGACGTCGTGTGCAGTAGGCTTTCCCGGAAGACGTACTATCTTTATTCTGGAACAGCCATCTCCGCTCCGGCTTTGCAGGCAATGCAGTATACGACTAAAACTGTCTAGACAAGCGGCACTCCCAGTGTACTTTTCCTTTGAAAGGTCTTGCCCTCGGGCTTCAGGAAAGCGAACCAAACGAGGAGGCCCAAAAGCGTCTCTCGTATTTGCGACTGAGAGCTGCCGTCTCAGCGTGCGCCTCCGTGACCCAGAAGCCCCAGAAGTGTCGGGAAATCCAATTTTACGTTTCACTACATAACCAACACCAGCGTATCGTTTGCCGTTCAGAAACCATCACTGAAAGCACTTGAGAAGCCTGTAGGACTCTTGGTGTGCTCGTCTCAAGAACTGCTGCTTGTATCCATCTATTTGAGCAAGTCGAAGCATCGAAGCGAAGTTAATTCTAAGTTGACAAGCTCAATAAATAACACAGCGCAGTAGCCCAACGTCAGTCCTCAACGACCCAATCGATACGATACAATCGGGAAGACGGTTGGCGTCCTGAAACAAGCAATCAGCCGCTAGTTCTTGTTTTCTTCGTCATCGATAAAGAAATGCGTTCAATAGAGTGAAAACTGCGCCAGGATTTTACCAGTCTTGGTTTTCCATTGTTTCAAGATTGATCTTATTTGCGTCGCTTCGTGCAACACAATAACAGGCTGCCCTATTGTCAATAAGATTGTTCACTGGAGCATCGGGAGATCGCGATGCCGGAAGAATTCAATAACTCGACTTGCTGAGCTATTTGGCTGACAAAGGGACAAATGTGGATTTGTTTTCATTATTTGTTTTTTTAGAGCAAGAAAAGTATAACCTGTTTATATGATTTCCTAGGAATCAATACAAGCCTCTAACTGGTCAATACGACATTCTGCTTTAGTCACCACTGTGGTTTGGTTAATCACTGTTGCCATGAAGAATGGACGTTTCGCCGTATTTTTTTCGCATCAGGACTATAGGACTGTTGTTTTCGCAGTAGCCCTCATGATGGTTTAGTGTCAAAGCTGGAGTTCTGACAACTGCTTAAACCATCACCAACTTGTTTACCACGAGGTCCCTTGTTCGTTGCTCTTTTAAGCTGCACTACAACGTAGTCAAGGGTTATTGCTTACAGTTCTCAAATATTACACCTAACCTAAGCGCGCGAACGCATTTTCGTTAGAGGCTGATCCAGACAAAGCTATGCGACCGGGAGTCTGATTTCACTGATTCATGTTAGCAGCCTTTGTTATTTATTTGCAGGAGTGGAAAACATACACAAGACAATTTCACGCGCATTTATGAAAACGTCCCTACTCATTCATCGTGAGTGTAAGATCACAACTTAAGGTTACTGGAGGAGAAAAAATAACACACCATTGCCATTTATATTAGTCACACTAACACCTGTCACCCAAATACCCTTGCACCCAACCCCCCCCCCCTTTTTTTTTTGTGTGTGTGTGTATGTTCGCACGTGCTGCTCTTCTCCTCCTCTCTTTCTGAGGACGGGGGAGGGTGTACAAAGGCGTACATAAACGAACGCTGGAGAAGGCAGTTGCCGCCCTGACGAAGACAAGTCCGCTTGTCGAAACGTTGGCTCCCGCGACATTCCCTGTTTTAAATCGTACCTTGCGATTTGTTCATCGATTCAAGCATCCATCTTCCCCTGAGCTTCTCTTCTAGTTTGGAATTCAACGATGATAAAGGTGGCTTAAGAAAGGGCACTTCAAATCAATAGAGGTAGCCGTTTTAAACTTACAGGCATTCGTACTGTTAGGTGTCGAAGGTTCACCTCCGCATATGTTCAAAGCGATCGTGAGCGATTGAGACCATTCTTAAGCTTAACGCAAAGCTGCGTTGAAAAGACAAGCCGCACTGCTGAAGTTAACTGGGAATAATGGTGCAATCACCCCAATTAGTCAATTGCGAGCGACCGCAATTGACAAATTGCGGTCGCTCGCACAGGCCTGTGCATTGCATTATAGGGATGCCGAAAGAGGGGACGTAATAGCGCAGGATTAGCGCTCGTTGTTATGGAAACTGAACAATACCATCTGTAAATTTAAAAATTCGCTCCACAAGCACATGGGCTCTAAGGCCTAAGCTTCTATTGCGCAGTTTGCGAGCGACGGTGCAGGAGTACTGCCGAATGGAAGTCCAGCAGTCTGACTTGGGAAGTTTTACGCAAATAACCACTGCAGTATGTGATATTATGACCTCCTGACTATCTGTCTGCAGTTAGTAGATTTGACTAATAGTTTCTTACAAAGGAGACGGTGTATCTTGTAAAGAATTGCAGAGCGGACTTGCTCGAGCATCTCCTACTTATTAATTTCTCTGTACAAAAATTGCATAATTAGTGCATTCAGCTAAGTTATGTTGACGCCACAAGTAGTCATATTAGGCTTTATCAATGTTTCCAAAGACTACCGATTATTTTAAACATTGATAAATGTGGTTGCAGCTTGAATGCCAGTTCACTTAGGTTCGTAAGATCTGAGCATTAAACAGCGTGCCCGGAGGTATGTTTGTAGAGACTGATACACGGTGTGCGCGGTCTTCGCAGCAACGTTCCTTGCCAATTGTGCAATAAAACAGGGACGCGGGAGGGGAGAGGGTGGTGGGTTAGTCCGCGAGCCTGCTGAGCTTCAAGCCGGCACCATAAAATAAGCTGTCAGATTATGTCTAAGGAACCGTGACATGCACCGCAGCACTTACATTCCCTCACATCGCCTCGGAATCTTACAAGGAACACTTGAAACTATTCATTTTGTTTAGCAGCAGCAGCATGGCGCGATTCTCTGCTGTTCGTCACATTACCCTAGAGCAGTAAACTTTGAGAGTAAACTTCACAATAAACTTGGAAACCTCGCAACACTGTCTACCCGTGCATGCCAGAGATAATCCGGTCAGCCTGGACATGTACGATCAGTCGCGACGCGCTGATCCGTGGTTACTTGGCTGTCGTGCCCGGTTTACTTCGTCGCACATGTAATTCTACGAGGCAATCGGCTAAGATATCCACAATAATGTTGCCCCGCAAATAAAGCACAGCATGAATCTAGTCGTGCTCATCTGAAAGAGCATGGCAGGCTTGACTATCGTATTCGGGCGATCTGGCTGTCTTATTAGCCTTGGCTGGAAAACAATAAAATCCTCAAGGCTGCCAGGACGTCCAACTGCAGTTCCTCAGGACAAAAATAAAGTTCTGTGCCTGCCTGCCTGCCAAAAAATACCCAAGGCGGAGTTGTAGGGCATCCTTCTTGAACATCCTGGTTGTCTCAATAAATTGTGCGGAACGGGACGAACAATATGCCACGGTACTCTATGTCAGGCACAGTGAATCGCAAGATGTGTTGATTGGCCGTATGTTTCAAAAATATGCACTGGTCATATTTAAATGCAGTGTACATTCAGTGTACATTCAGTGCACATCACATTTATCCGTAAGATTATTTCAGTGATGGTAATCACATGTCTCGTTTCGCCTTCATTCGGAGTTTCGATTATTGGAGGCATTCAGAGGAATTCTTGCACCACGGTCGAGACATTTACCGCGGTATTCAAGGGAATGGTTTCTGAAGTGTTCTCTCTTTATGGTTGCAATTTCCACTACATTTCGATTCCTGCTACGTAAATCACGGCGACGGATGAATGATAGAACAATATCATCTGGCAGCCTTACGAAACGTTCAGCACGTGCTTCTTGAAATGATGTGAGAGGTCTCCGGAAACTGTACGACTCCGCTTAACTTTATATTCGTTGCTTGACAGCGTTGAACGTACCGACACTTAGCTCCTCCACGATGCTCGTCGACATCATGCGCAGCAACTTACCGTGTTATATCGTCCTTTCGTTTCTTCGCAAGCAGCGCACAGAAGCATGAAGTCCTCCCTCTACCGACGCTACGGAAAACACTTGGGTACAGTCGCGCACGGCTGTGGCTTCAGAAGCCAAATTGAACTACCTGCTAAACTTTACTACAGTGCAACTTACTAAACTTCACAGTGTTTCTTACAGACCAAAAAAGAGCGTAAGGTGCGCGCTGAAAAGTCATGAGACCGCAATAGTGCTTCTGTGCTGCGCAACACCTTTTTAGCAAAACGTGAATGCTTCTTTTGCCGATCGGGCACGCATGACGCACGCACCTGTGACAACTTGGCTCTTCCGGTTTCCGAATAGAAGTCGACGAACGCAACAAGGGAATGCGGTAACATCTGAGGACATAGTCAGAATTGGGGGATCGACTAAAATGTTTAGGATTTGCCGTGTCTAACGAAAGGCGTTGCTTACGGGCATGCAGCGAATAGTGAACGGAAAAGCTGCTCACAAACGCTCCGCTTTAAGAGATCTGCACAACGCAAACGGCTTCGCCTCGGAGGTCGACTTGAGCGGACACAAAATATGAACAGAAGAGTGCCAGCAAAGAACTTCTACAACTTCTAGATGGCCTACTGCTCTCTTGGGGTGGGAAGATGTAGCAAAAGAATAACGTGCGCAGGTGAGGACTGCGAGAGAAGCAGAGAATGCTCTGGGCAACATGGCGACTCGTGTCGTTTATCGTGTCGACTCATAGTTTCCTTTTATTACCTTTTGCCATCTGGGAGTACTTTTATACCCTTTTTATACCGCCAAACAAAACAAAACAGTAAGTGCGTCACAGAAGATACGGAAGTTCACATCCCTTGATTGTTTAATAAATTGTAAAATGCATATATTTATGAATGCTATATCAAACATCATCAAGAGAGAGGTATTAGAGGCTGGAGCACTCAAATACGAATGGACCATCATTTATGAAAATTGAGTTTACGGGTACCATGGTCACTGCCTTGTTGTTCCCCCGATGATGGGTATGGTAACTTAAACATTTTAGCTACCTTAATGTTCCATTTGTGTCTTTCATGGCGGCAGCCTGGAGGGCTTGGTGAGTTTTTCATTCACTTGGGTAGACGGTAGATGAATTCAATCAAGTACGGTTCCTACACCTACACACCTGCCTCATACGGGCATATGCAAAACCGGCGTGAACCCTCGCTAGACTTCCTTCGTTGTTTTTTCTTTCAATCAAGGAATCGCTCACACCCGCATATTGCAGGCTGACACCCGAATACCTTTATGGGGGCTTTGCAATAGGCGTATTATTGAGTGAAAACATCAACATTCGGATGGTTGGGGTGTGTTACGGTGAGCTGCTAGAGAGGCGTAATGTAGCAAAATGCTAGCACATTAAAAACACGTCGGCATTTGTGTACGCACACCAAAGATACCAGCAATAGTTGCTGTCGTCTGGCTCAGTATTCTAGAGTGGGGAGACAGGAGTGGTGGATGAATACCGCTAGTCTCAAGAAGAGAAAATAAACAGAAATGTATCTTAGCTCCGCATGAACAGGTAATAAAGCTGCGGTGGCAGTAAATAATATTGCGGCGGGCGCCATCGAGTCTGCTGCATTTTTTAGTCGTTCGTAACTTTTCGCGGAATTTATAAATTGAGCATTTTGAGCTAAACAACCAGTAAAAAAAATGTGATTGATCCCTCTATCATAGGAATCGGTACAACACAAAAGCGAATCCTGTCTTCGCGAAGCTGTGGAATGCATAAACGGCAATCTGGCGAATCGAGGTACTCTGTACATGTGAACCCGGTACATGTAGACATCAGCCACACCTCGACACAGCACAGGGATACTCGACAGTTGTTCACAAGCGAAAGTTCTCGAACGGCCAACATTGCTCCGCAGACACTGAACTGTGCGCGCCAGAGCCCTGCGCAAACCTGCAATAATCCAGGAGTGTCCACGAACAGTGACACCCTGCCAGCGAAACCGAAAGGGTTGTCAGCGGTTCGCCTTGTGAACACCCAGCCCACTGCAACCAAAGGAGCGTCATTTGCTTGACAGTCATCTTTGCGTCCCCGAGGCAGTGCGCGTCTCACCTCGACGCATCTGGCCACACAAGGCAAATTTTGCAGTGACCGCGGTTGTACTTTGCCCCAGGAATTCACTCTCACGACGCCGCCACGCCCATAACTCCCGTGACAATCGAGGCGCAAGGACTACCGACGCGCTGAGTGCCGGCGCACATTCGCACGACAATTAGCTTCGCTCTACCGTTCCTAGAGGTCGGTACCATCGCAGCGAACCTAAGCGAACCAAGAGTGCAGCGGAAGGGAGGCGACGTTAATTTAACAGTGTAAGTTTGCTTGCTAAACGCCTTTAATTTAACCGGCAATCAGTAAGGCGAAAATTGTAAACCGGTGTAGTGAAGATATAAGGCCGTCTGTTCTCTAGGCCTCCAACGTTTTGGCGATGTATCGGTAGAGCTTCAAGCTGCTATTGTCTCCTTCGGGGTGAACGTAATTTTGAATCCGTGCGGCGGTGGCACTTCTTCATTGTAAATGTGTGTTAATTTTTTTGGACATCCACTGCCGTTACGCAAGTACGTCCCTGATTTCTTGGTGGACCCCGGCATGAAACACTTCCGTGCTTAAAAAAAGAAAAGAAAGAAAGCAACGCGCGTCTTGTAACTACGTCAAAGCAAAATGTCCAGGAGTTAGATTAAATCCGTTAAAGGAGCTAAATTTATCGAAGCGCGCAATTTTCAAGGGAAATATTTCCCGCTCGTCTGAACGCTGCCCATCGTTATCTCGTCGAAGGCTCATTGAAGTTACGCCGTCATGCGTCTCGGTGTTAGAAGCGGCTGAGCCGAAACTCGCCGATGACGCTGCGCCATCACGTTGTTTCCTGCTCAGCCAGATACAAGCGTTGAACGGCTTTCGCAGGCATGGCTACCTCTATTATGCCTACGGCCCAAGCCTTGCTCGGTGCTTAATTAAACGCGAGCAGGGCTCCCTCTCGAAGCGCGCCTATTTTCTTCCATCCCCTCCCCCTTTGGCGCTCTCTTCATAACGAATACCCGCCAAAGGCTGCGAGGCTCGAACGGTTGCTCCACGTCCGCCTGTATAACACAAGCTCTCGTTTCCAAACCCTCTGGCTTCCTTCGTCAAGCATACGACAGAGCTTACGCTTCCTACACCCCCTGCCTCCTGCCGCTGACGTTCTAAATTAGCGCTTTGGAAAGAACTGGCACGTATAAGCTTCCTGCCTGCGGTGATGTTATCTCCTCCTTTCCCTTTGTTCAGTATGCGCCCGGCGATCGGCTGCATTAAGCTAGGACCAGCAGCCGAAGGAATACGGCGGGTGTAGAGCAAAGCATAACACCAGCGAAGGCCCATTTTCCTGACATGCACCTCATGATGTAAGTGCTCCAGTAGTGGTAGCAGAGCAAGGATATTGGGAGCTAAACTCGGTTTTGTGGTAGGCGTGAACTACGTATTCATTGTAAAACATATTTCGGAGCCGACTTTTAAAGCAGATGTTTCATTCGGTTTTTTAAAGCAACAATATCCCTAAGAGCTTCTAGTTGAGTTTCAAAGGTGTAGAAACGAAAACATCTTCCGCTTCCAAGCCGTAGGCTTCAAGTCTCTTGAAGAATAAACGATAGGTCTCCTAAGGAGCAGCTTCCGAATAATAATTCGAAAGACACCGAAGCCACTGAGGCTGCCTCGTAGAAGTGGTTTCCTTGGCAAGCGGTCAAAGGTAGCACCCGGTCTACATTGAAGACATAACTCCCCAAGACTGACATCTGTGCTCTTTCGCGATCCAAGCCGCATGATGGGAAGTTCAGCGTGACTTATTCATTCTCCCTAACAGGCTTTGATATTGCAGCAGACGGTGGTGATATGATGTTATCTCGCGTTTTTTCTGGCACTGACCTTTCTCTTCATAATATTATGAAGTGGATCCTTAACGTTAGTACGTGGCCTGTTCTGGAAACTGAACTGCAACAACTGTAAGATTTAGTTCTAATGTCGGCTGGAACTTTTCTGGGGTGGCCAGCATAGGATAACTTGTCATGTGTCAATACGTTGTACGCTTCAATAAGTTTTGTATCGGCTTCCTTTCACATTTTGTATGTAGTCCTTGCCTACCTAATAAATTGTGGGTGGTTATGTAGTTATGATGAGCGTTATTACCTGGGATATGTGACCAGCGAACAAGCTTATGAATGAGTAATCTAGCATTTGCGAAGCTTAGAACAATAATTCTAGTCATTCTGTTATAACGTACGTATTTCTCCTTACAACTAATTTTTTACACAATTTCATATTAACCTTACTGCCGAGAAGGCTTTAATTCAAAGTGAAACAGTAACGCTAGTTTTACGCTTCCTACCTGTCAAGTAGCTTTTGTTCTTTAAGCTAAATATAAGTGCGACCAGCACCAAATGAACGATTTCTGTTCTTATGCAAACATTAAAAATTCTAAAAAAGAGCTTCACCATACCGGAAAATACATAACAAATGACGTTACTTCCTCAATCTTTATTAAACACACCTCAAGTGTATCTGAAAACACGTTTAAAATGAACAGATCGTCGGAAGGAGTGTTGAAACTGACTTCTATTTTAGTCATGTGGGCAAAATGATAGGGGACGGCGATCGGTTAAGTCGTGAAGAATGTCTAGTGGAAAGGAAGCAGGAGACGCGGACGGTGCACCCGCATGTGGAGGACTGAATTACCAAGAAAGTAGAGCCGATGTGGTATTATCAGGGGAGACGGTACCGTGCTCTGTTTTAGCTAGGCAAACAACTAAGCGGCTTACGTACGACTGCCGTGCGCGCGTGACATTCGCAAAAAGCAAAGGGGGATGGGGTTGGGAGGGGCAGCTGCCAAAGCTGGCGGACAATTCATGCATGTTTGGCGGGGACAAACACGGCGAACACGCTTACTGGCAAACACGTCCGCAAGCCCGCACTGACGCGAAGAGCTTCCCACAGACAAACTACGCACGTGTGCCCACTGAAACTGGCGGGGACGAATCACCATCGCGTCTCTTCGTCGTACCAGAAACATTTTCTTTAATGAAAGACAGAGTCACACTGCAAGGGGCAGTTGCGCTGTTCGCGCCTGTTTTGCTGCAGGTGAAACAAAGGGAGCAGGAAATTGGTTTCGGGTCCTTGTGCGCGTATTTGCGCTGATGTGTTGGCATTTGTTTGACGCGTTACTCGCGGTCTTCGCCCATAATTACCCCAGTACAAATACATCAGTGTCACCCGTGACTATTGGTTACCAGGAACTAACAATGACTCCAAGGCACGTCCCGTGAACCTAGGCTGGTGGAACACGAGATCTAAATGCTGTAAGTAGCTGTGATAGAAACCTAGCTCTAAAAACAAATGTCAGATTACTGTGCTATCATTACTTTTGGACGAATATTTCACTAAAGAATCAGAATAGTCACATGTTAGAAAATTCTAGCAGTGTATGTTTAGTTCGTAATTACTAATCTATGTTTCCAATACAAAAAACTTACATTTTGTGTAGTTCATAAATTTCCTCTTAATCACCACCCATTAAGCGAACTATTTATTGCCTTTGTCGGTTCCATTGAACGCAAAGGTGAGTGCCTTTACTCTAATTTGACGCGCACTTGATACACTGATCCCGTACCTAACAAAGCTTTAAATATGCTTGGTGTTTCTAAACAGTGTGTACAAGCATCCGCTCTAGTCAAGCCTAGTCACGGTGGCGGAAGAGGCATGTGCTGTTTCAGAACATTCGTCGGGTAGAAGGTTCTTAGGCTTTTTGGGCACGCTGAACAAGTGGTCATGTATTTCCATGTAAGCCGAAACCTCCGTGGTTAAGATGGGCATTCTAAATTTGAAGGAAGCTCTTCAATATTCAAATATAGTTCAGTCAGGTAAGTTTGGAAACAAGTCGAGTAAATTTAGCGTCACGTATTCTTAATTGTGTTCCACAGGCGCTTCATTGGAGAACTACAGAATGCTCGGCGGCTTGCCGAAGTCACACTGACATGGATTCGTGCGCTGCGCCTGACTATTGCGCTCAGTCTCTATCGCATGTGTGCGCATTAATCTTTTTTTTTACTTGACTACTAAATTCCCGAATATGGGATGCGGGAGTTCAAAATTACCTGGATAGGACATCCACAGTATGCATACGTACCTGAGGACGGCTTCTGTTTCCCAGATACCAACGTGGAATTTTAGAAAAACAAGCTTTCGTCCCTGAATATTGTGAGTAAATGTAGACAGATTGGGTCATTGGTCTATATATCTGGATGAATAACTGGTTGCTGAATGGTAATGACTTTTGCGCACGTACCATCGTTTTGTGAGGGATATCCGGCATGCCCTCACTCGTGGCCGTTGCCCGAGAATGAATTCTCCGTTGTGGTGAAAGGTGTTTGACGCGGTAATGAATGTTGTAGTGTCGTAAGTTCAGATCTATAGTCAACGTTTTTTCGAGACTTTACATTTGCCGCTTACATTCATGCGAATACAGTGGGCAGCTTTGCAGTCGACGAAGCAGCTTTCATATCATTCGCATCTGTCCTTTCATCACGCGCTCAGGGGTTACAACTATTCAAAAATTCTTACATCGCATTCGGTTCCAGCCTTCTCTTACGACAATATTGATAGAGATTACCTACTTTCCTTTGCTCTGGCTTCAAGGAAAAGCTTCCCAATCGACCGTTAGGATGAGGAACTTTAAAAAACTTCACTCGAAGCCTCACTGGCTTCAGCGTTATACACGTCTTAAACACTATGCCTACCCGTTTCCTGGTAAAAAAAAATGCAACTTGTTATAAACAGTATTTTATAACGGACTCCACATACTAACTTTATAAGGTCAATGGCATACCACTACGGACGCAGCGCACGCTACTATTATGGGGCGGGCTCAGTGAGACGAACTTTCGTGTCGTCAGGCCATTGCAGGCCGTTCGCGGCGAAGCTGGAGCTCTTTAACGGGAGCCTGAATCAATTCTTGCTCAGACAGTTAGTCTGTGGCGCTTTATCGATTCATATCGCGCGACTGTGTACGTTCAACGAGTTTGTTAGACAACGTCCCATGTGCGATATCCTATGCTAGTGCATCGTCTAACGGGCATTCTACACGCACACACGCATTAAGCTGATCAAAAGAGTGCTCGATGCGTTGGCTTCAACTTGATTGTGCCTTGTATCCACTGATAATGCGGAAGGGCCCCGAAAATCGAACCGCACACGGAGGTTTAATGTTCATCGAGCACGCTAGCAATGGCATGCCGAAACCCGCTTCCATGACACCGGTCGTCTGAGTTCCAATCGATTTGAGCATGGATTTTAGCAAGAAGCAAGGAGCTCTGCCCAACGCCTCCTCATTAGTCGTGAAGCCACTATTATCCATGCGCTCGAAATTCCAGCAGTTTGAGGCAATCTTACTTTAAAGCGTGACGAAATGCGGTTGCAGTTTCCCTTGATTTCTACGGCGTTCCACGAAATTCACATAGAGAAACACATAGAGCGCTTACTAAAATCCAAAAAATAAGGACGCTCAAAAATCTTCTTAGCCAATGTGGAGTGCGTCTACAGTGCCTGCACATTTGAAGCTTAACAGCCAACCACTGTTTGTCACTGCGTGCTTTACATGGGTATCTGATCGATTTATTTCTCCCGAGAGCATCTCATCGTTGACTAATTATCGGATTAGCGGGCGCATGAAAATAAGAATCCGGGCTGTGGATGGCAGTTGGTCGCGCTGAGCTCAGCGAGACAAATGCTTAAGAAAATATGTTGCTGAACTATTTGGCTTCTACAGTTAATATGAACACTGCAGCCACGACGGCAAATGTCGAGCTATTACTGTCGCAAAGGGTTAAAATCTGTTTCATAATTTTTTCGGTGGCGTAGGTCACCTTCCTTTTCCTCTCCTTGCAATACTATATCGTGCATGCTTACGCTGCGCTTTACCCTCTCCTTTCCTCATTCCCCTCACCTCCCTTTCCTACCCCCTGAATAAACTACACCATGCATGACTGTGCTATGAAGCGCATCCGCCTTTATGTAGCAATGGGCTGAGGACATGACCGTAAAAGAAGAAAGAAGCGCGCGCCAAGTAGCGTACATTTCATAGTAGTGCACGTGCACGTATTTCATGATGATACATTTCTGCTCCCATGTAACACCTTACGCTATGCCTAAAGTGCTCCGCTTTAAAAAGAAAACGTGAAGTTAAAAGCAAAGTTCTACGTGCTCCTAAGTCTAAAACAAAACGGCGTCGAATAGTGGTAGCATTGCTTCCCAAGTTTTATGCATAGCTCAAGTGAATCACCACGGCCGTCAGTTTGCATCTGCCGTTACCAGCAAATACATACGCTGCACCCCCGACCTATGTGAAGCCCAACTCGATTTACTTTCATCGCACGATTTCTCTCTACATAGGAGACGACAAAGATTAGGTAGTTTGTATATGGTGTTAATACACGGTTGAAGGCACTGGACATGCATATTTGAGGATGTCTGCAAATAAGCGAAGCCCCGAGCAAGGCCCAGAACAGCACGTCCACCATTTTCGGTTGTGTGGACGATTATTTCTAGTTCGAACTATAAAGGTTGTCGACTGCGCTCTTGAAAGAATCTTTTAATGCACATAATGACTCATGGCAGAGGGAGGGAGAGAGAGAGTGACTTTATTAACAGAGGGAGGGAAATGTTCGTGTGACAGCTTACCTGACATTTCCTTATTGTGCTGAGGTGGAGGTCGCTTTTCTGCCAATGAATTTCCGGCAGGTAATGGGTACCCGCACAACGTTCACGTACAGAAGGGAAGGACTCCAAATTTAATTTACTTGCATGGGTTTCGATAGAGTATATCTAGCGCACAGCGAACCACATGAAAGCATACTTACGGTATAGAAATTTTCTGTGATAAGGAAAACCGAGTCATTGTCCTGTAGTAGCGTTTGTAATGCAGCATGCCAAAATGAGGCACGGCCTAGCCTGCCTTCCTAGAGGCTAACGCGCATGGGGAGTCCCTTGGTGAATGCTTTCCAAGCCTCTTCTCGTTCAAGAGCCGCCATGAAACTCTTGCATTACTACGCTGCTCACATATTAGATGGGCATATTATACGCCTATCATACGCCGATAGCTACCGTCTTTTTACACAGAGCTGCTATGTAGCTGCGAAGCACTTTCAGCTGAGCTTTCTTCTCGTTTAATTTGTGACCAATAACAAACATACTCCATGAAAAAATCACAACGCCTCGCGGAAATTCATACGAATTAAAATTAGAGTAAAGAAAACATTAAGGGACGTGTATAGAGCACACATAAGTGAGTCAATTATGACGCAACTATCAGCTCATCGAAAGCTTTACGATACAGGCATAGATAGCAAGAAAGAGCTTGTATATACCCGTCTCGGCGCAAAGATTAAACTGTGATCAATACGAACACATTGTGACCCTACTTGAGACTGCTAAATTATGGGACAAGTGCAGTTCTGCCGGACAGGTTTATTCCAAAGCTACCTTTCAAAATTACAACAAAAATCTTTACTCGTGCTCATTACAAATATAGTCCACTTCCCTCTGTTATTTATTCTATCAGTGTTATATCATTCCTGGCCGAGGACGTCTTACTTTAAACATCTGTGACCTCCTTAACACTTCGCACAATAAAATCCTTTTAGCAGTTCACACGTTCCAATAAGTCCACGAAAGTTGCGAGGTTCATGCAGCGTCCAAGAAGTAAGGAATGCTTCGGCTAATATATGATGTCTGAACTGAGTTGAATTCATTTTATACATATTTAATGTGAGAGCGCGCTGTATTGTAGGTGAAAACGAGCCATGCAATTTTGGAGCTACTGATCAAATTGCAGGAATTATTTACTTTACATGACTGTCTTGCTTTGGTTTTTGTCAGTGCACATTGTACAGCTTGATTGTTGAGTAATGCAAAATGAAGGGTTCAGTAGCACCGCAGTTCCAATAAGAAATTTCCAGGATCCCTAACTTTCCCATAGCACCGCATAGAAAAAAAATACATTTAATTTACTGTGAGCGAAAACACATGCAACCCCTTGAAAGAAATATGTCGACATTATCTTAGGCTTACTGCTCGACACGGTACAGCTTCTTTCTTCATTTCCTTTTTTTGTAGTAGTTTTTCTAATAAGCAATATTCGGTCGCTGAACAATCTTTAACGACTATTGCAGGGGACTAGACTGTGCATGCTGAACCACATGAAATTTACCCCACATGAAGTTTTTCTCATCAACCTCTCATTGATGACAGCAGAAAAGTTAGGAAAGTATTGCTTGAAGAGAGGCAAAAAATATCGCAATATGAAGTTTTCTCATAACCTTTCTCGTCGCTGCAGCTGCAGCTTTAGCTATCGCTGTTTGGATCTGAAGGACAGAAAAGATGTGCGATGCAATAGAGCCACCGCCAATGAGCATAGTGGCGTTAATGCAGCGTGGGCGGAGGCGCTGACGCAGCACCAAAGCAAGCAACCAGCTGACGCTTGCTAGGCGGAAGTCTGTGGGGGCGAAGGCGAAGAGAGGAGGGGATGAGGTAAGGAGAAAGCATCGCATTTGTGGCCTGCGGAGGAAATGCACAGCGTCGCCAGCTGCCTTGCTCCACCTTATTTGGCGCCGATAATGACCTCATTGCTGGTCCAGGCATATTCCCGCCTTGAGAGAATGGAACCTTACAGCAATTTCTCCTTTATTTCTTTCTTCTGGGCTCGTGGGAACAAAAACACTTACAAAGTATCTGCTTTTCTCGCGACTTTGCCGAAGGCATCACGGAATATGCATACCGTCATTTAGCTTTATTCTTGAGAGTAGCCTTGACAAGCTCAGCCAAAGCTGTCAGTAATAGTATTCAGAGGCTGTAATTCTGGCCTTGCGGTTGTTCTTCGCTGCCGTTCTTGGTCCTCGGTTGGAGAATTGCTGATATGTGCAAGTCATATGTGGTTTGCCATATGGTTCTCTGAAGGTGGAAAGAATGGCCGAAGTTCGGCACACAATGCTCGTATGGGAGGTACCTTTACCTGGTATGCGAAAACGCATTAGTGGCTCGTGAGCATGCCATCGCAATGTTTCTGGTTGTGCAAATTGTTATAATCACTTCAGATAATTCTGGTGGGATTGTTGATGGTTGCGAGATGGAGACACTTCAATTATTTCTGTTTCCGGTTGCCTAAATATGCGCCTTCTGTTTGCGTAGCATTTCTTTTGGCACCTGCATTCGGTGGTGAAAGCGACGTATATAGAATGTAACACACACACACACACACACACGCACACACACACACACACACACACACACACACACACACACACACACACACACACACACACACACACACACACACACACACACACACACACACAGCTATTTTCGCCGCAGTATTTTAAAGGGATTGTTTACCGATCAAACAAATTGCGTTCATTTATGGTCGAAATGAGGACATCGTTTTTGAAGTTCACAGAAACAAGCGTGCTTGTACCCCATCAAGAAGAAATAATATTTTTAACTTGGCTCTGGAAATCGAGAAACACATTACTTGTGACGCCACCCTTGGTGATATGGGTGTCAAATTCCGCATGGGAAAGCCTAGAAATGCCCATGCAGATGCCCTTGTATTGTTTAAAAGCGAAAATTAATTGCTTGCAATTCAATTCCACAAACACGATGGCGTATCTTCACGATGGAGAGTAATTTTCACTTTAATAGAGTATTTCCAAAACCCAGCAACCAGATTTGCCGGCATTCCTACAGACGTAGAAGGGGTGGCCATAATGCTTAAGAGGAGAGAAAGCTGAGTGACTTCGTAAGCGTTCATTGTGCCAACAGTGGACGTGCAAAGAAGGACCACAAGGTAAGAGGAATGCACAAGACAAACGGCGTTCGTCTTGGTCCCTCCTCCTCTCTTGTGTCCATGTTTTGCATGCCTTTTCTTTATGTAATTACCACGAAAATATCAAATTCTGTTCAAAGAATTTCTGCTGACTTTCCAGCGAAACCTGTGCAAGTCCGCACATTTCGAACGGCACGCCTTCTATAGCGATCCAAACAGAAAATCTATGAAAGACTGTAGACAGTTCCCTTAATATCCTATGCGGCAAAGCCAAACTACTGCAAAGCTAGTTGCGGCGTGACACAGTAGTATTATGGGGTGAAGCCAGTTTTGTAAAGCACTTTCAAAATTTTTTTGCATACTTTTTGTGGCGGGTGCCACGGGCTCCCTTGTATTCGCGGGCCTCTATTTGAGAACCACTGCACAAAGGAATTCTGCTGTATTATTTTCGTCTCAGTTTGTTATGATGCCATGGTTGAAAGACGCGCCTCGACGTTCCCCTTGTAAGATTAAACTAAATACCCAAGAACAGTGCTATGGCGGAATGTAGAGAAGACAAGACAGCCTTGAAATTTCAAAGCTAGTTACTGCCTCTGCACAATTGATCTTCTATGGAAAACTTCCGATCAATTAGAATTTCTTGAACGCATTCTTGAGTGTGCTGTAAATACTAATATGCCAGCTCGATACAGTAAGACCTCCTGAAGTAGCCTGCAATTACGCAGAACTCTCTTTATTTGCAAACTCGTCTTGGTAACTACATTAGGCTTCCGAACAAGTAAGACATCAAGGCCTTCAGCCCCAGGAAACATTGCTGCAGCCTAGACCGCAAGTAGTGTGGGAGGCCTCACTACACCCCACCAGGCAACTCGCAACATTTCGATCAAGATTTATACATTTCTATTCTAAGCTGCAACAAACAAAAACAAGTCTTAAGATGTGCATACCGTAGATGGAGGTTGTGAAGCTGTTGTGTCTCTGTTGAACTGAAAGAATTTCTTCCTTTTTTTTTTTTTTGCACAGGGAAGGCAATGCATCACTGAGGCACTGCAGGCATGAAAAGAAGGAAAAGCGTGGCAAAGACGGCCATACCAAGGTAGGTTTAATTAGCGGTGCGCCGCTACGACTATGTAGGGCACCTCCAAGACTCCAGAGACAGATAAAGTAGCGCCTCACTTCGCTCAATAAGGAGTTCCGCTCACACTCGGTGGAAAGCGCTCTAATGCTCTGGGCTTCCTACAGCGGAATTCCTAAAGGCCAAGTACAAGAAAGACGCGTCTTGAAACGAGAGGAAAGTACGTGACATGTGCGCGGGTAAGGCACATTAAGGGATTCTCGTTTTTATTAGTCTACTTTCGCTTACTTATTTACGCTGTGTCATTTACTTTACTGCAGAGCAATCAGCCTCGTTGCGTTGTTGCAGAAACGTAACGCTAGAACGCACACTTTGTGTTAAGCAAAGCCAAATATCTGCGATATACTACGGATTACGAAGCCCTAATTTAAAAATGGGCGTCAATATCCATCACACCATGCTATCCTGGGGATTCCCTACGATGCAGCCAAGGGTGGACGTTAAACTTGGTTAAAGCCTATTCGAGGCATCGGAAAGCACAGTAAAACTACGTGTAAACTGAGTTCAGCTCATTTTGCAACATATTGAGACCACGGAGAACATTGCGTAATGAAAGGCATCTCCGACAGCGCTTTTTAAGAGGATGCCCGCACACACTCATGTTTTACAGGTGAAATATTCAGCGGCCGACCCTGCATATAATTACTGCGTGCACAAGCTTCATTGCTTTCTCTGTATATTTTGCGTGCAAAGTTGGCAGATCCGTACGCAGCGCTGTGTTATGATTTCAAAGGCTGTCAGTGAAGTGTAGAGAAGAGCGAAAGCACTGTGGTGGAAAGGAGGTGGTAGGCGCACACAGGCACCATGTGTATTGTACGCATATGTTCAGGACTTTCAGGCTGTTTTGATGTTTCTATAAACTTCAACCATCTCGCTCAAGTTTATAACCTGTCGATTATTTTATATCTAATTTATTCGGTTGTTCTACAACCTAATGAATATAAGATAATCAACCGTAGCTAAAGAGAATATTGCTCAGCGTTCATTGTCTCCGGCCGTATATCACCTCCGTGTAAACATTAGACACAGTTCTGCAAGTCATTAGCTCTTTATAAAAATGTAATGTCGCCTCTAGAGAGTCGGGAAGGTATACAGACAGCGGTCTACACTTTCGACCAGTTGAACTGCGCTTGGTTTGTAAACAATGCATTTTACAAAGAACAATAGGCTTGGATAATACCAATGAAAATGGATCTTCAGTTGAAAAAATTGGCCGCGTATCTGCGTGCTTCGCTGCAAATCTCGTCGACGGACGATAGTCTTTTGCCGGCTGTACTACGCTGCGTGAGGTATGGACGCCATCTGGCAGCGCTGTCGGGAAACATGAGCTTGTGCAGAATCCCTGGGCAACTGCCAGGTGGCAGCACCAAATCGTCGGCAGAAGCTTTTTTCGTGCATGGCGTCGCATTTTTAGCGCAGCCTAAGAAACACTAGTGCTTTTAAACACCAGGGTCTTTATAATTACGTATCTATGTATTTTCTAGTAAAGGAACACACCCCCTAATACTTGAGTATTGATGTTGTAATAGCGTAATATTTGCTTTTCATCGACAATGTTCACAAGTATGAACGCAGCTGCCAGTTCAAGATGGGTGGGCGTTAGGCAAGTGCTTAAACTTTGGCCGGGTGGCTGAATCGTTTGACAGACAGACAAACAGAAAGACAGACCAAAATTTCTGCGTTCAAGTATCCCAAGAAACTTTCGTCTTTAAAAAGAAGTATGCGGATGTTCGAAATCTGTTCGTGGGTTCACACTTTAGCAAATTATAAGGAAAAGTAAGACTTTAATATAGAAATATTTTTCTCTGTAACACCTAAATTTCGTATCTTACTTCAAGGAACGCTTAACAGATGTAACACGGCACAGCGTCATTACTTGCCTCAGCGTGGGGAACTAGAGCTGCAACAGAAATTCTGACGTTAGGCGTCACAGCGCACCAAAGGCGTAAATGATTTAGGTATGATATTGCCGACGTTATACTGTAAGTAAGCACTGGCTCTGTCAAACATATTCTAACTCCTCTCGCCACCGAAAATCTGTTATTACCCTGAGCCACCGATATTGGCTGATGTCACGTTAAACAACTTATTCATTCTCATATGATCATAGTGGATCTTTGTGTTGTTACTTACATAAAACCATACGCTGGACATAGTCAGCTCTACGGATCTATCCTGTTATGTGAAAACAAACTCACTGTTTTCAGAGCACCGGTATATTCCTTTAAAGGGCAAATTCGACGATGTGTCAGTGTCCACCGATCTTTCTTTTCCTCGGTATAGTAACAATATATCCTAAATCAGGCGATCTCAAGCCATTTACTTATCCTGGAACCGGCTTCTTAAAAAGTAGTTAGCAGATTTCAATGCCGGCCACGATTTGTTCACGAAGCCAACACTGCCTACCCGAGCAAGCGGGTTGTTAGAAGCAAAACTATGCTCCTTCGGGCTCAAATCGCCGCTATGTTCAGAAATGATAACACAACTCAACATATCGTAGAAATACATCACCACAATAATTTTTTTCTGGCAGCAGCTCAACATTCCTGATGGCAGGGAGTTTGTAACGCCATGGTATAAGCTAGCCAAAGCATCTACCCGTTTCTGTTTATCATAGCTAACATCTGGACGACTACATGGTTTTTCTAACCTAGAACATATGATTTTTCCTAATAAGAACGGCCGTGATGCTCAATCTTCGTGGACCCACTGATTCTCATCACGCTAGCGTCATCGCAGCACAGTAAGTCCCAGTCTTGTTCAAAATAATATCGCATTTATGCACTGTTTTTTCTTGAACCGCTTCCATAAATTTTTCTCATAACGCCGGATTTACGGTGCATGTTGCATTCCCACTGCAGCCTCCTACCCAACTGATTTCTTTATACCGTGAAGGAAAACACTCTGGAACAATTTTCTTACCAGAAACAAGCAAGCCCGGGTGGGTGCTGTAGTATATGCTTCGTAATACTGTAATCCTGATGCGATCCAGTTGGCCCAGTAGGCAAAGACATACTTCCGCGTTCAGGGCAGTGATACTATATATTTCAATTAGGGTCGGCTCCAAACCTCGCTGCAGCATCTCTTTTTTTTATATTTATGTTCACTCAGGCAAGCTCGTTGCCTGCGCAGCGTCAACTGTGGTCCTGTAACGCCGATGGAGCAAGCGTTGTTTGTGTCATAGCAACAGTAACACATCGAGTTTCCTTAAATGCAAAGAAAAAGCGAGCAAAGTAACGTACAACTCCAAGCTTGTATTTTGCAGGTGAATCGCTTATGTCGCAAGTCGTTTATTTTGTCTTCCTTTTTTTCTACATTTGCGCTTGGTTGTGTGGAGACACCGTTTTTTTTTATCGCGAAATCCGGAACGCAACATATATTGAGACATTTCCGGTGAATCGCAACGCACGAAGCGATGGTGTGAGCCGCTGTTGACGTTCAGTAGGTATCACGTCCTTTCAGAAAGCGTGTAGTTTGTAGTACAATTACAGTGAAGTTTACATTAAGGTTTTGCAACTGCAGTGGTGCAACTGCGATCACTCAACTACAATTTACTTTGCTCATTCGTCCGTCGCACGATTGAGTAAACTACTGCAGTTGAATATGTTGAAACTTTTAAGTATCAGGACCTGACTTTCCATTACGGCATATATTGGCACGCCATATGGTCTTTTTTGTAGTAAATTGAGAAGTGTTGCCTATGTAATTTTCAACGTAAAGGGCTTGGTGTCCCTTCTTGTAAAAAAAAAAAAAAAAGAACCGTAGTTCACGCGCCAGCATACAGTGTCCCCAGATATGGTATCACGATTTTCGCCTTTGGATCACAGCTCTGGAAACCCGCATTAAGAGCCCTTTAATACATATATTAAGGAGTCTAGCTTATTTTAATGAAATAAATTCTAATAACTTCTATCATGAAACAGGGTTCAGTACGTTTGAAGACTTGTTTACCCAAACCGTTATTATACGTAATACTTGGAATGGTTTTCTTTAAAAAAGGAGTACTTAGCACCACGATCACTGACGGAGACTAAGCGTTTTAACGTACCGTATATTTCTACTAAATATGGGGAAGGAAGAAGTGTATATATTCCTAAAATTTTCAATGCATTATCTGACGAGTTATTTCTGCTTCTTTTAAAAAAGCAGCTGAAGAAGTTGACTGCGGATTCATGAATTATACTTTTTATTTGCTTTATGGGGATTCCATGGTAGCTATGTTGTTCTTTGTTTATTATACTGTGTATAGGCATCATTAGTCGCATGTACTCACCTGATCGTCGTTAATTTTCTGTAATTATATGGCACTTCGTAACCACATCGCTGTATCTGACTCTGCCGGTCCAAGTTACACGAGTCTTCCTATAGACTTAGACAGGCCCGTTTCACTGTTCATTTTCTGGATGTGTATGAATAAAGAATTATTATTAATATTATTATTATTATTATTATTATTATTATTATTATTATTATTATTATTATTATTATTATTATTATTATTAAAAATGGCGGTGTGAGTGATGTTTTCCGTACCTCAACTGGTATCAACCGTCTCCAAACCACTTTTCTTGCGAACACTATATAATTTTTTCAAAATGAACACTAACTGAGGGCTCCAAGATTCGCTGTACTAATTAACAAAATCATGTCAATACACCTTTCATATCGATTTGGCGTTATTGTTTCATGGAAGCGCGATGGTTAAGATGTGTCCAAAGCAGCAATAACTCGCTTACTTGGTAATCGCATGATTTACATTGAAGCACAAAGTTTTCCTAGTGCTTTCCCGCATTCAGCGAATCGACATCGCGACGGCCAGCCAACACAGTTGCAAGAATGACCATTAAAAACGGGCGTTAGCTGCATGCGAGATCAATGTCGTTAGCGCGATATGAGACAACCACGTTAATTGATTATGTCGTTCATCAGCGAGCTAGCGGCCGAAATTTTGGTTCTTTTTCTGTCCGCACAGACAGATTTTCAGTGAGGGCAATCTTGCTCAATCTCGTCGGGGGTGTGTAATTAACGTTTTGCCCGAATGTACAGAAACAAAAAAAAAAAGATAACTGAAGAGCCAGCCGCTCCACTGTCTATAAAATTTAACGTCGACGGAAAGGAAAAAGCAAAACATGGGACACAATCCTGTATAGATAAGCACTAAAACAGTCTTCTTTACATTTTTTAGGCTCTGTTGCACAACCGAAGCACAGGTAAACATGAAACAGGCGAAAGGGTGCAAAATTCAGCGAGATTTTATCGCTTAATGACAGTTTTCCACCACCTAAGATATTGCTGGTTTTACGTTGTGAATAGTTTATTATTCTACTCTTTTCCACTGGACTCATTGTTCCTTTCGCGCTAAATTAAACCGGAAAGAGCATAAAAAAATGCATGCGATGTGGGCTGCTGCTCTTACTTGTTTCCCCATAAGAGCCACTATATACGTCAGCCAATGTGGAACGCAGTGGTTAAGGTCGCCTGGCTTAGAAACAGGCTCTGATCTATGCGAAAAACGAAAGCTGCTGCATTGTGTACTCTGTGATTACGTTTGCATGTCTGGTTCACAAGTGAGGCAAGACTATTTACATCAGCTTTCACTTCACATCACATTATTACTTTACATTTCATTTACGCGTTGAAACAAAGAATGTACCTCTACGCCTACCTTGCCTTCATAGATTAGTCGCTTAGTATGTTTGCGAATAGAGAAATAATACTTGCACGCGTAATACGCGGAACTGGAAACATGGCTCCCCAAAACACATCTTCGAAAAATTTATAGGATATCTTCGAAAACTCTATAGGAACGGTATGTTTTGCAGCTACAATCATGAAAGCTCTTGGTAGAACGTTTGTGCATTTATGTATATATAGGTTTCCCACGTGCACTCTCCGAATATACGGTGGGTAGCCTGGTGAGCCTTTGTACAGTAGTATCGTAATTCCGCAAGACTGAGGAATTTTGCGCAGTCGCATTAGGAATTCTACGGCGCCCATTCCTAAAGAACCGAGCTCCGCAGTGTTCGGTCTCATGCAATGGCCTACCAAAAACAAATAGTTCATGTTCATGTATCTTTGATGCGAAGACTCGAGGCATGTTCCCACATTGTTACAAATTCTTATCCTGCAAATGGTAAAACCTAGACTGTTTTGACTTGCGCTGTTGTCGCCCCAAAGTCTATAACAGACCTACGTCCCTACGGAAACTTTGCGTTCCATATGCCTCAAACCTCTCTCTACAGTGCTTTGTTTAGGCACATGTAGAATCCATCACTGTCGCCCATTTGTACCGCGTGTCCTAATTTATCTGTTTTAGACATAACCGAGTCTTTTTGTGCGTATTGACTTCGTCTCAGGATCCGAAAAGGGAACTTTCAGAAACTGAGCTCTCGCTATTGCGAAAATGCGCGGCGAAGTGAACGGTGAGCAAATGGTAAATATAGACCCTGCCATTCCATTTCCAAGGATGTCGCATCCAGAGTCACCTGCCCGAACCCACCGAATGTTAACGTCCCAGAGCACCCTGCTTTATTCAATACCTACTAGGCCAATTATACCGTTATCCTCTTCGGGGGGAATGCACTATTCGAAGTATCCTTCGTTTTGAAAACTGTATGGGCAAGTCATCTATTTGTTGTGCTCACTTTCACCGTGGGTAATTTATTAACAATAGCTGACTCGCTCCCTTTCTTGAAAGTTATGCTTTTGCAAAATTCTAAATGTGCTTTTCTAGTTACGACGGTCCTTCAGAGCTGAAAGCTTTTTCTGTCATTCATAGCGTGTGGGTCTTTATCAAAGATTCATCTAATCTGAACGTCTTTTCTGAAAAACTGTGTGCAGGGCACCTCTATAATTCACGCTTTTTTTTCGTCCATCCACGAGAGAAACTGGTTCGAGTTAGTTCGAACAAGAACTTTCTTAGAAAGCGTCAGACAGAAGACTATGTTTATTTGAGTTGGCATTCCGCGTTGTCACAGAATTCCACATTTGTTATTCAGGATCAGTTAAACGCGGAACGCTTGTAAATTACTCCAATCTACATTGTCTGAAGCGACAATGAGCGTTTCGAGGGTAAAAATAAAAGTGAGAAATAAGACAAAGAAGACTAAACCTTACAAAGCAAGAACAGTATTGGGTAATCTTTAATAAATGCCAAAGCAGCTGCATGCTATATGAAAATGTTTATGCTGAAGAAGGGGCATCTAATTAATATGAAGAAAACAAATTCTAGAATAACGAAAATTTTATGCACGCATCTCGTTATGGTGATGATTGTGGTTCTCGTCAGGAGAGAACGCAATTTTTTGTAGCCCATGTCGGAAGCACGGCGCAGCGTCCGTAGGGGCGGGGGAAAGGGAATGAAGGAGATAGCAAGAAGAACGCCGTAGTGCGGGAGGGGCTAGGGGGGCTTCAGAAATTTCGAACACATTTGGTCCTTTAACGTGCAGAGACACAGCACATTACACGGCCCCCTTTCCAGTGCTTCGAGAACTTGAAGTCCAAGTCTGTTTATCTCAAATGACGAATGAAAAATTTTGATGCTTCGAACAATGAAGAAAAATGGATGAAATATCTTTTTTCACGTGCCGTAAACTGGTAAAGAGACGCTAAATAAGTAAAAAAAAGAAACTTTAAAAGACAGCGCTTCCACAAACTGCAAGAATGACAGTGCACTACGCAGATCGAGCACGTAGATTTCCCTTCCGTAAGTGAAAAAAAAAAAAAGAAAGATATTTTTCTTTCCCAGACGTCGCCGCTATCTGCCACCGCAAAAGGTTCCCTCAGTGTCAGATATGTGACTGCATGCAAAGAAAAAAAAAGGCAGTAAGAATGATATTCACCGACATCTGACTTTGCGCGTCAGTCTTGCACTTTGAAGAAATAAAGGACAATAAACAAAGAGAAACGAAATAGAGTAGGAATACGACCCAAAGAAAAGATAAATTATATATTAGAAACAGACCTAGGAACGTGCTCGCACTTGTAGAACATTCACCTGTCTGCGTGCGCTAACTCCCATGACATATTGTACGCAATGATACCCTGGCGGTCTCGCGACGAGGACCACAGGCGCCCGAAAGCTACAAGGAATATAATGTCATCTCGCCACTTCGCGCTCATTTTGTTTCATTGATTTTCGCGAGCAGGGGAAACTTTTTTACGCTATTTTTCAAGTCTGCTTTCACCTCAAACTACATGACGTTCCGCTCGCTGCCACATCCTCAATAAATGTACAAAAACTATTTTGTTTTTCATCCTGAAGGTTCTGTCGTTGCGTTTTTCGACATGTTTATGACGTATAGCTTTATTGTGTATGATTGGTGATAATGTTCTTTTTTGGCAACGTAGCTGCTTAAGCTAAAGTGACTAGAAATCTGATCAAAGCTCCCTTTGACCACATTTCAAAGCAAAAAAAATGGGGTCATCACTGAGGTATTCACACGTGAAAACAAATGCTAAAATAAAATCCACGCATCCATTACACGGATACTTGAGGAAAAAAAATTAAAACATCAGAGTAAGGAACCTTGTATTTCACTCTCAAATGTATCCCAAAAAATAATAAAAACAAGCTTCACTTTAAGTTCTTCTCTCATTCAACTCAAATACTTCATTGTTTAGAGCAAAATGCCTTGTTCCCTATAAATCTGTTGCAAGATGCTTGCGGTTATATTGATCTCGGTTGCTGCTTGTTATTGTATTTTGATCGAAGATATTGGCATGGGAAACTGTCGTGCCTTGCAGGTAAGCGAATGCCCTTAAATGGTGTGTTTTCTCGGGAAGACGTGCAAGTGGACGTACACGCAAGGCCCGTGCTGCAACCTGCTTATTTCAAGCTTTTTCATGTTTAGGCTTTCCATCAAATATCTTAGAAAGTGTCCATTAAGTCTGAATAAAATAAAAGGGAGAGGAGGCGTAATGACCCCAGACGGCGCCTGCATCTTGGATATAAACAATCTGAGCAAGGGAAGGTCATCTCACTAATGGACGATTCAGGCTATGTTTCCAAAATAGCAAGCGGCACAGCTTTCAGGCGATAATGAGGCGCCAGTGATTTGTGTTTTATTGTAGGAATATTTAGATAATGCGCGAAGCGCAGAGTAGCATGGCAAGTTTGATATCGCCGGATTTTCTTATTCAATTTGCGAGTCCTTTTTTCCCCTCAGTGTTCTAAATCTGAAGCAGTCTGATTATAAGTCCGTGTATGTACAGCCACATACCTTTGAATTTTTCACTTTCGACAGCGCAAAAAGAAGCGAGGGATGTGAGTGCACATAAGTAAACAAAGGCATTGGAAGTCCATTGATTGCGACGGCATTTCAGTTATAGGCGCATTAATACACAACGCCTTTTTAATGTTATCCACTCCAGCTTCGAATTAAGCAGCATTCCCTGCACTATCGTAACTTCCAGACCCGACGTGACACTGAACACAACAAGAGAAACAAGGACAATCTACGGGGTGTACAAACACTAATGTGATTGTAAATACAGTAAAAAAGATTACAACTACGTGCTATGAGTTCCTTGTTCGTGGTATTTTTAATTCATAGCTCCCGTGCCGCATTTCGTCGAGTTTTCGGAGCATGAAAACGTGCTTAAATTCTTCCGTTGCCCTCAAACAAGCCATATTGCTTCATTTACAGGAGGCGCACAACAGGCAGCGTATGTTACACCAACAACGCCGAACATCAGCATTGCTAATGCACGATGGACGCACTCGTTGTCTGCATACAGATAGTTCTGTCATGAACAGAAGTTCGACTGCAGCGGTGCTAGTTTGATCAAAATTTATGACGCTTCAACTTAGGATGTTTCACGCGACATCAACCAGAGCTGCTAAGCTGGCAGTCCAGCGTACAGCTCTTCAATTGGGCACTGAAGAACCACCTCAATCGTGGCCTGTACTTAGTGATCTTAAAGCAGCCCTTCAGTGCCTGCTCTTCGCCCTACGTCATCGTGGATCACATGAGCGCCTTGCTGCAGATATCAGGAAAGTCCGCCATCAAGCAATACAGAAAAACAATATGCATTATGCAATGTAGTCTTCCTATGGTTGCCCCGCCACGGTGGTCTAGTGGTTATGGCACTCAGCTGCTGATCCGAGGGTCGCGGGATCGAATCCTTGCCGCTGCGGCTGCATTCGGATAGAGGCGAAATGTTGAGGCCCGTGTGCTGTGCGATGTGAGTGCACGTTAAAGAATTCCCAGGTGGTCGAAATTTCTGGAGACCTCCACTACGGCGTCTCTCATAATCACAGCTCGTTTTGGGACGTTAAACCCCACAAATCAATTATAAATCTTCCCATGGTTTTAATGGTTTACTTGATTGCGCATCACGAAATGCACACGGGTAGTGTCAAGCATAAAGGTGTATTTATGGTCGTGGATGTAAAAAGATGACCACATTTCTATGATTTCAATGCCGTTCTATGGTCTGCCACTTCTGCTATGCCTTATTGCTGCTGTGCTTGACTTCATTGCCAATAAGTGTGCTATATATACTGTTAGCTACTGAAATATTTGCAAATATATTTTACAACATTTGACTGCCATAATTTTAAAGGTTTTTGCACATAAGGGTACTTCATGGTGAGAAATTGATGAAGCTTTAAGAGCAAAAACGTAATTATGGGGTCCTCTTATTCGCTGAGCCAATGAAAATTACATAACATGAATCGACCATTTGCCAGGATGGCACGAATGAAAAATATTCATGATATGAAAGGGTGCGTGTAATGTATTAGCACTTCGCACGTGCATAGCACTGTTGTAACACATCTTCCCAAAGAACAGCTCAAATCCAAGGGGACTGGAAAGATGAAATATTGAGACAAGCCAGAACGTCCCTGACGCCAAGGCTACAAGGCAAAGAGCGGTCGTAAATGAGCCAAAGCACTCAAAGAAATGCCACAGCATTGCTACAGACCCACATAAATCTGAGGAATGTGTGACGGTGGTTTACCCGGCGCACACAGCCTAGAAAGGAAAGAATGCCTAAAGCAGTCGGCGACAATAAAGATGCATCGCCCCTCCGGCGCGGGCGGTGGTGCTCCCGAATGGGAAATGGAGGCGGCAGGAGATCCCCAGGCTCCGTGATCCTGTTTCCGTTCTCTCCGAGAATGTATTTTGGGCACGAGACCACGGGCAACCATCCTCGTTCCAGCACAATACGCGGCACCAAAACAGCAATTTTCGTTGAACGAAAGTGGCTCTTCGTGTTGCATTCCTGATGTCCGTGTTTTTGTGCAGCGGCTTGTTCGCTTCGATTCGTACCCTGTTTATCGATTTCTTTCCTTCCTTTTTTTTTTGCTAGACGTATTTGCAACTTCGTGCTAGCGTATTCCTGTTCTCCTCAAAGCCCTCATTGGTAGCAGAATAAACATGGATACACACGGATAAACAGGGCGCGTAGACAACAATGGCACGCAAGAGCGGCAGCCACGTCGGTGAGGAGTGCCACATTTCCTTCGCTGGTCGGCAAGCCTGATAGAGATGTTGTACTGCTGTTACATGGACACAGCTAGCCGAAGTATACACCGAAATATAATCGATGCTTTTTCTGCGGGCCTTGGCGTAAGAACCTAACTTTTCTTGATGAAAGGCCAAATTCACGCTTTTTACATGTGCAATTACACTAACTTGTATATATAGCTTCGGCAAAAGCTAGGAAAAAAAAGCGCACACTAACACAGCTATTAAAGCACTGCAGCGCACTGGTTAGCACAATTTTGACTATATAGGCTTGATGGACATGCCTTTTTTTTTTTTTGGAGCACCTTGATAACAACAATATGTGAACCACTTTTTGTGTAATAGCTGTGGAAACTCTCGGCAAAGCAGGGGTAACATCAAAGCATTTACACCGATTATTGATTAATTTATACAAAAAGTGCATATTTCGCGCGCACACACACACACACACACACACACACAACAACAAACAAAGGTGCCACAACGACAAAAATCGGCATTACCACGCTGTGTGCGTAGTGGTGACTGCAGCGGCCCCTACTTACATCGCAACGAGAACTCTCATGAATCAATAAAAAGGAAACGTAGACTTCCTTTGGTCTTTCAGAAATGGCGACGAGAGTGCAGGGTGCAGTGCGTAAATCATTCAGTGCCGTCGAACGCGAAGTATATTCCCTCACGGCCTTCGTTTTAGCCCAAAGCGGTGAGAACGTTTCTGTGTGCAAGATATTCAGTTTGATTACCTTTTGCGTGAAAGAACACTTCACCTTCTATGAAGAATATGTTTTCCTAGCGTAATGAAAAAATGCTGTGTTGTGGTTTTGAACCATAACGTATAGGCTAAGGCTATTGCCACACAAGTGGAGTGATGTTGACTTCGTAATAACGGGATGTATCATCGCCACTTCATTGTGCAAATGATGGTATTGTGCAGTCGTGATGATGGTGCTTGATGGTGATCATTGTGCAGTCGTGATGATGGTACTTGTGTAACGCCCACTCCTCCTCTAGTGCACATTAAGCGCTATCATGGCAATGTAATAAACAATACTCGTGTCGAACTATTACGCGGCATGCTTTTCTCTCACTTTGCTTGATTCCGTAGGGATACTTCAACGGACGGAGCTTAAGATACGCGCATCAGCTCGTTGTAGCGTGCACTTCTTTTGGGCAAAAGAAATGTCTGTGCTCTAACGTGAGCGCCAACGTTACGTCGTATCGTGAGCTACCATTCAGTCACTACAGTGCTGTCGACGTTCCTAGTTAGCCTACGTTCAGCATACACCACTACGTTCAGTATTCGTAACACCTGGCTGAATGCCGAACAATTCGTCATTGCCACTTCTTTCGCTGACTGCTCCGCATAACAACGATTCCCACAATCCGTGGGATATGCAGTATTTTTGCTTACCAATAAAGTGACACCTCAGAGAGAAACAAAAAAAAAAGGACTTCGGGAAAGCTAAAGTTCAACAAGGGAACATAATAACCGATTGCGAAACTGGTAGAGTGCATTTAAACGACTTTGAAGAAATTATTGCGTAATTTATTCACGTCATTCTCAAATTGCCACAAGGGCTAAGCACGATTATCCAGCATTATAATAACTGAAAGAAAAGCAACGTTCATTATTGGCCTGTTACGAAATGTAGGCGATAAGTGATCGTTCCTTCCATTACACATATGCTAATTACCACCTCGGTGTTAATTAGCGACTATCAGACATCAGACGTGCCTAAGTGAATTTAGATAATTTCTGATCGCTTAAGCCTTGCCCGCAAATATTTGAGCGACGAGGGGTAGGCAATCAAGCTGCCGTCTCCAGCAAATTAGTGTTAATGAGAGCATATTTGTATTCATTTCTGCTTCAGTTCCCTTCGTTCATCTTTTGCTGCTTGATACTGTGGGTCCTGAAGCTGCAGTCAGTATTGAACAACCATTATGTAAACCACAAATCACAAGAGTGTACGAAGCTTGCTATATACGTGGCATCCTCTCGCAATTTTCTACCAGAACATGCTTATTGCAAACACCACGCATTATTTATTGATTATGATTCTGTTCATGACCACACCTATTGCAAAATAAATAATGTAGGTACTCAGTCACGCTCAAGAAACTTGCCTTGCCGTTATTTTCATTGGCCCACGATTGCTAGCTAGACATTCAGAAATGGTCACATTTTCTTAAGTTCTGTTTTGTTTGAAACAGCCAGACGCAAACTATTGTTTTACGAATCCTTTACTGCATAGATGGATGAAGACTTGCGATGAGTTTTTATAATTGGCTGTGGATATTCATTTGAACAAACTCTCATCACTGTGGGTGAAACTGGAGTTAGCCTAGTCTGTTGCTATAGTGTGTCAACTGGTACTGTGGATTTCTTTTCCGGAGCCGTGTGTTGCAATGCACAAATAAAATGAAATGATCCAGGTCTGTTTTCTGCATGAACTTCAGCAGCGGCCAGCGCAAAGGACTGTGGTTCCAGTGCGTTACTTGCGTTGTTATGCGGACACCGAATCAGTTCCTGGGTCTCAGCTGCTTTGTCATTCTGTTCCTCCTGTCTGCGTCGTTTTTCGCTGTGGGACTCGAACAGGGCGGGCTGCGACACAAGGTTAGTTTTAAAGGGAGTTTCAGGATTGACGTCGGCCAAGAAAGAGAGGAGAGTATAAAGGGCGCCTTGCTTATTATACACCTCTCTGAGCGCAGTTATCATGCATATCAGTGGAGTATTCCTGTGATACAGGTATCGCCACGTAAGTTTTATAAATGCAGTTAGGAAAGTTTCGCTAGGAAGCGTGGGTGGCTACACCGTAAGGCGGATATCGCAGCAACAACTTATTAACACTACGTGAAGTGAGAAAACGAACATTCAGATCAAGAGGCGAGAAAAATTGCGTTATAGGGCCTGGCGTTACATTGATGTGTGCTTTAAATTTCATATTAACAAGAAAGTTCTTTATGCCGGGGTCTACCACGATCTTACAAGTCGCTTCCGTAATGAAAGTGACGCAGTAAAACCTACGTGCAAGAATAGTAAAGAAAACACGTCAAAATTACCCTTGATGCACGTGCTCGAAGTGGTACGAACGAGCCCTGTATCCTTTATTATCTCGATTCTTTCCCTCTTCCTCGATGCTCTCGTCCGGCTCCACGCGCGCGCATCGAAACGCACTTTGCCTGGAACGGCGCCGCAATCCAGGAGAGGCGAAGGGAAGCACGGCAGCTTCACTTCGGCTCCCCTGGATGGTGACACCATTTCAGGCCCACTACAAAGTGCGCCTGAAAGCGCGCGCACGGATCCAGAGGATCTTTCGAGCACGTGCGGAAATAGCACAGCGGTACAGCACCGGCCATTCCCCGCCGACTACTCGTCGAGTGTGTTGGCAACAAGAAAACTGCTGTGCTAAGCGTCCAAGTGCGGCAACGACGTTGGCGGGTATATGTGGCGCAAGTAAACATAATTGATGCCTTTGTCGCGCGGAAATTACTATTGACTATGTACTGTTATTACGTAAACTACTTCAGTTACCGCAAGGGGATGTTCATGGATGTTATGAGGCGATGCATGAACGCAGGTTCATCCATGTCAAGCGGTTCCATACCAGAAAAACGTCGACAGCAATAGGCAAGTTCACTTGGATGTACACTAAACAATGAACTGCTTATGTGAAGACACATTTTACTTTAGTGTTATGACGGTTCCTCTGACAGAGGGATCAGCCGCATATTTATTAATAGTTGATATTTGAGTTATATTTGTGAAGAAACGCTGTACAGCCGTAGGAACGGTCAGCGTCACCTTCCACAATTAGAAGTGCTGTAAAAACGGTCTACTACACATAGGTCAGGGAACGCACCCCGAAGTAAGCTCTGTCTGTCTGTCTGTCTGTCTGTCTGTCTGTCTGTCTGTCTGTCTGTCTGTCTGTCTGTCTGTCTGTCTGTCTGTCTGTCTGTCTGTCTGCAGTTGCGTGCATTGTCATACCGTGAAACAAAGGCACATGACAGGACTTTCACTGTCACCACGCAGTCTGAACTACTAGTCACACCACATAACTCATAGAAAATTTAGAAACAACCCGAACAAGGACAGAGAGCGTGTGTATCGTAAAAGGTAAACATCATGCAACTAAATTATTCCTCTCATGGCCTAACGCACCACGTCAAACCGTATGGTTATTTGCTACTGCTAACGACTACTGCGAACAATTAAGCTTTCAATAGTAGCATTGTTGTTTGTTTCGCATAGTTAAGAGGCTTCATACTACAATGCCGATACCAGCGACAATAATAGCAAAAAATGGCTGTGTTTAATCTATCGCCAGACTCATAATCTTAAGTTAACGACTCTACTGATCGCACCCGCATAAACTTCTGGCAACGGTTCAGCCGATCTCCCTGTTTAGGGAGGTTTTGAATTGAAATGCGACAGACCGCCAGATGGAATACTTCAAAACGGCGGAGGCACGCCGTGCGCAAACTGAAGGATTTATCAATACCGACCCTACGCTTTCAGTGCTTGCGAAGAGATTAAGTTGTGCTGCCCTGTCACAGCAAATTGTGACTAATGTGTCTGCCAAGCGTTGTCTGCAACAGGAGTGCGCAGCGCTGGGGGATGCCGCGCGAACGAACGCTGCCCATCGATCCGATGTGTGCGGTTTCCGCAGCTTGACAGAGATTATCTGTCTTCTCGCAGGCAACCGTTTAGAAAGCGTCTGCTGTGGTCTCGAAATTCGACCGCGCTTCACGCTACCTGCATAATTTATTGCAATAACGTCGGCCACACAGCAAGTACGACGCATCGGTGTTTTGAAATCTTGTATTTAACTACTGTACTTGGAATGTAGGATGGTGTTAACCCCACGTAACCTTCAAAAACAAAAAGGCACATTTTCCAGTCAAGTACTGCGCGTTGCTGTTGATATCACTGTGATATCGGAACAGTGATGTCACAATATCACAATGGTGAAAAAAAAAACAAAAAAAACCCCCGCCGGAGTCCCCCTTTAAGCGCATGTGCACCGTTCTCACAGTCAAAGTCTGTTCAAAAGCGTGGATTGAAATCTGATTTCCAAGAAGCGTGACGAAAGCGAGATGGTGTTATCCCATTACCGAATCAACTAGCGGTTGTATGTGTCGACAGCCTACACTCGCACATCGCCACTTGACGCCCCTCTGGCCGTCTGGCTAGACGATTTTAATTAGCCGCCTCTACGCTACTCACGTTGGTGGGAAAGTTTAACGGCAGATACTAGATCTAAAAAATGGGGGATTGCTTAAAAGCGACGTTTACGCACGATGTTCTACGTTCCTAATTTATCTCAGGAGGCCGACTCTTCTCATATTCTCCTGAAGGGCTTGAAATCTTTCCAGCTCGTGGCGATAGCGGCGAAAAAAGTGCTAATTTTTGTCAGACCCAAATCCTCCTAGGCGCTAAAACGTGGCCTTCTGAGAGCGAGTGAAGTGGGCACATTAGCTCTCTGCTATAAGAAATATAAACCAGATAACACCTAGGTAGTTCGTCCAGTTTTTATTCCTGACATAGGGTAATCTACTACCTTAGGTAGGAAGCTGGATGCTATATATTACGAACGTAAGTAAAAAATTTATTGTAGCCAGGCGATGTGGCCCTCTCGGTTGCATTATCAGCCTCCTGTCTCTATTTCCTTCATGTTCTTGTGAGTACATGTTTCCATATGAAATAATCATGAAAGTACTACTACTGCTACTACTACTACTACCCCACTAATATAATAATAATAATAATAATAAAATAATAATAATAATAATAATAATAATAATAATAATAATAAATGTTGATCGCTAGTGGTGATCCGCCTGACTTACTCTCCGCTGGGCCTACTAAACTATACCACTTTCGTCCTCTTTTCTACCCCATAACAGAAAACGAAAGGAACGACCCGATACCAGGTCTGAGTGGGGAATATTTTGAGTTGCAATTTTACGGTGTAATTTGTTGGTGGATACGTAAAGGTAGTGGTCTTGTAGACGATCGCTTGATGCTACATATAGCGCATTACGATAATTAATTAACACTGCTATACTGCTCTGTGTCAGTAGCATGTACACAAGGTACGACGTTTACATAGCCACAGTGACACTGGACAAATCAATCAGTGGTGGTGTATTTGAATGAGAATTTCGTTACTCTTCACCATTTCCTGCTTGTGAAGCTGGGTGTGTCGAGGTATTCTAGCGGCGTCACAGCGGGAGCCACAACGTAATGTGATTGTTCAAACAAAAGGGTGGCTCAGAATAAACAACTGAAATGCTACCATGCAAAATTTCAGGTATTTATGTTAGCAGCGAAACCATGTACGCTAGTGATGACGTTGCAGACAACGCAGCTGGATGAGAGTCGCAAACCCAGGGGCACATGAACAAACGCTGTAGTGGCAAATACATAGCAAGGAAATGATAATGAGCATGAGCATTAAGTAGACTGATGCCTTTATTTAACACAAGATCGAAACTTGATACGGAACTTTGCGCCGTTAGGCACTAAAATTTCTTGTGCAAGCACAATAATTGTAAAACCTCGTCTAGCTGATTTTGAGCAGGACTTTCTTTTCTGATGCTACAAAGATGACTATAAACACAGTATGACTGCTAAAAAAGAAAAAAAACGCCTAATAAGAAAGTCTAGATGGCTATCATGGTAATGGAACGGAAATGCGCCTCTAACTAACCGGTTTACTTCGCTTACCGTGTTGTCAGTCGTAACCTCGATTCCCGAAAACGAGAGTGCTTCGGTAATATCCTTGTCTAATCACAACCAACTGGTATTGGTAACGTAAAGTTCCACCACGACAGCACTTACCATTAAGCTGTTTCGATTCACAGTCTACGAAAGTCGACGCGAAGCTCATGACCATATTTTTGTCTGGAACGAAAGTTCTGAGAAGAGAACGTTAAAAGAGCTTAAGCTGTTCACAGCGTCCACGTGTACTGTAGCTGTTATTGACCGGGATGCTTCCTTATATGCGCCATCCTCCTCCTCAGGACTGCCAGAAAGGCTCTTGCACTTACGCAGCACTCGCCATCGAGTTAGCTTCGGCTGTGAAAGGCAACCAGGACTAAGCCTACTTGCTAAGAGACGCGCAACCCTAATGCGTTAATGACTGCCCAGCTCCTTTTTTTGCCTCTTTGTTCTAACCATCGTAACAACACCTCAAATTTTTCGTTGTCATAGAGACATCAATCTATTGCTTACAACCTCATTAAATTTAAGTATAACATCATCCCTCCTGTATTATTCAGGCATATGACTGGGCGTCGTGATAATATTCAAGTACCGATTTTTTATTTCCAACTACATTGCTGTTCCTCGATTCGTGAAGCTAGTTGATTGTTGTTCAGGTATGAAATGCGAATTATCCTCTGAAATGAGTCTCTGACCCACTCCATGGTGAAGTTGTGAATAATTAGAATAAACAGTAAGTCGTAAATTGTAAGACATGAATGAACATACAATAAATACAAAAGGATTCACTACAAAAAGCACGTTCTTGAGTTCGAATTACATGCTCCCACAGTCCAAACCTAGAATTATGCACTTGCCTTTAATAAACACGAAAAAAAATTTGCTGACAACGAGGCTGGATAATTCATGTTACGGCAGTCAGCTTCCAAACATTGCATTATGCAACGTTCGTGTGCAGCGACGTGTGCCGTGACGTGTGCGTGAGACTGCATCGCCCGAGGAGTGACGTGTACGTCGCTCCTCGGACGATGCAGGGACGCTGCTGATGGTGATACTGGTTATTGCTGGTATTATTTCAACATAGCTGTTCGAAACGGGTGGGTCGCTTTACGCTGCTAACATGTTAAGGACTTGACCTTGGATGGCACTTGCTGCAACGTATGAAATGTCAATGCGTTAACCTGTGTAGGGTTCACATGCTTGTGTAAGACACGGGACACATGGCGAGATGGAATGCCCCGGCTCATGCTCTTGCGGCTGTTAATTAGGTATTATGGCACAACATTTCGTGGTTGAGCAGCCTTATTGCACGTGAAACGTTTCGACAACTGCTAACTTTCTGCCCGTATAGCCCAAATCACACGGCACGCATGAAGGCGTTTTATGGCCTGAGTGTAGGACAATCTATGCGCTCACATAGCTGCACATTTTGTGGCTGCTGTGAAACATAATATTGGCGATGAAAGATGTGCGAGATAGTTCTAATTGGCGGTTTTCCGAATCAGTTTCAAGCGCGAAAGTGGTTCTGCGGTAGAAGAATTGTCTCCTTAGGAGACTGCCCGGTTTCAGTTTCGGCATTAAGACTAATGTCTTCTCACGATGCGTGACATCTGCGATGGGCAATAGCGATCGATATAGAAAACCCCACTCCCAAGTTCGGCTTTCGCGAAGAGCACGCCAAAACTCACTCAGTAAACAAACGACAGCTTTCCGATGTAGCTGAAGCGCCAAGAAGTGAAGCACAAAGACACATTGTTCCTCTTAAAGGAGTGAAGATTGCGCGGGTGCGATAACCACTTCCTCTCGGAGGGGGAGAAGGGTTATTTCCAGCAGTGTTAGAATTCAAAAGACGTATCAAGACAAGAAGTGTGTCCTAGTAAACGAGTCACATGCTTGACAATAGTCAAGCCTCCAACGAAACCTAATGTTACTGCCAGCTATAAAACTGCTCCCCCTTTGGGCGTCTGCGAGGCATCATTTGTAGAGGAAAAGCCCGTTTCGCCCGCGCAGTACTTCGTCCGTCTTCTTCTAAGTGCTTCGCCTGGATGGCTTTGACATTTCATTATTTGTAATGGGATGGCTCTGAATCACTCGACATCCGTTTCTTGGGAATTTCTCGCTATTTTCCCTGCAGCTCCTTTTCAAATCATTTTCTTCGTTCAGTGGGCCATTCTGTGGTGCGTAGTTGCGAAAAGAGGAACATTTTCTCCGTTATTTGCGGCAAGCATTACACAAATTTCACGCGGTGAGGGGGCTCTTGCTTCTATGTCTGTCTGCTCGCTAGCGTACCCGTCGACTATACAATGGCTTCAACAACAGCACCGCCGTGATGCATGTGGACGCCATATATATATATATATATATATATACATATATGATAAATCATTGGCATCAGGTTAATTATATTATCATATTATCAAAGGGTCACGTTGAAAAATAGAACATTTATTTCAACGTTTCGGCCGCGAGACTCCCTTTCGTGCAATGTTCATTTCTTTGGTGATGATAGTGTTATCTATCGCAAAATAACTTGTCCAGCAGATCTTAACCACCTGCAATCTAATCTAATTACCGTGGCTGACTGGTGCAAACATTGGTTAAGGGAACTAAACTTTCATAAGTGCAAAGTTACGCGTGTGTCCCGGACAATAACATCGTGCACACATATTACCTAAATAATGTTCCCTTGGATTTCGTTGATTATTACAAGTAGCTCGGCGTGCACATTTCCTGTAGCTTATCTTGAAACCTCTGTACCGACTACGCCACTCCCAATGCTAACCGCATGCTTGCCTACCTAATCCGTAACTTTTCAAACGCCGCCTCGCATCTGAAGATGCTTCTTTACACTACTCTTATACGCCCTAAACTAGAATACGCACGCTCCATTTGGGATATCGAAAAACTAAACCATATATTGGAACTGGTCAAAAATAATTAAAATAATTCTGCACGTTTCATCTTGTGTAGCCACAATCGCACCCAAAGTGTGTCTGCCACGAAAGCTAGTCTTTCACTAATGCTAGTTTTCTCTCGCGGCAAAATTGCACGTTTAACTCTTTTTCACAAATGTTTCTATCGTTAAACACTCCGCAACAATCTCATTTCTCCACTACAGTACGCATCACCACGTATCGACCATCGTTACGCAAGGTTGGGCTTGAATCGTGTACACACTAAAACTTTCTTTAAATCGTTTATTCCTCATTCATCCACGGAATTTAACCGCCTTCCTACAAATACCGTATCAGTTGATGACAACCGCTTATTTAGAGCCGCTTTAGCTAACATTGTATAATGGAGTCCACTCTGTAACCGAAGCCTTTTTTTCCCCTCCTACATGCGTGTGCGTGTTTTTTTTTCTCTATCCTTTTCTTCTTTCTTGTCGTGTGCCCTTTCTATTATCTTTCATTCCCTTCACCCCTTTTCCCCTGCACAGGGTAGCCAGCCGCTCTCAGTACTGGCTAACCTCCCTGTCTTTCCTCCTCCTCCTCCTCTTCCTCCTCCTCAGTGCATTGTGTTTAATCTCTTTTCTGTTATTGCAGTTTCTTTTTTTTTTGTATTCTTAGCTAAAAATGTATAATAGATGCCTATGTACTGCAACGTTCTGCTTTTTCTACTGTAATCATTCCCTACTTTAATGCGTCTGGCGCTGAGGGTAATAATAAATAAATAAAGAGAACCGATTGAACGATTCGTTCAACCCAAAACCAAAACGTGTAGACGTTTCGCGCAGCGTATGCGATTACGTCACAGCTTCTTCGCCCTTAGAAACGCCCTTGGAGTTAACGCCAGAAAAGTGAATTCGGCGACGTCTACCAGCGAATCCTTGAGTTATGACAGACTTTCTGAACTTTGCATCGACTATTTGAGTGCTGGAGTATCACCGTTTTGCTTTTGATCACTCGCCTATCATGGTAGGCAGCATTACCGGTAATGACGTCAAAAACACAGGGCGGCCCGCATGGAAACCTGCTAAAAAAATGTCAAATTTTATTTTAAGGAAAACTACGTAACTTGCAACCGTTTGGAGTGGCATATATTATTGCTGCATTGAGGAGAACATATATTCAATATTTCATTGAGATGAGTGCACACCGAAACATCGCCGAAGTTTCCCTTTGAGCCTAAACCTTTCTGTACGCGACTCAGCCCTCAATATATGTTAAAGCAGCGACGTGATGTAAGCTGATGGGATAAGAATAAGAGCTCGCACACGGAAAACGCGAAACGCTACAAAATATGAACAGAGGCCAATGCCATATGTATTTTTTCCTCATTAAAATCGTTCCTTGTCTTTCTTATATGTCTTGTATTTTTTCCTTTTTGCTCTCAGGTAATGGGAAATATTAGCAAAAGAAGCCTTCAGGCACGTAAGCAGACATCAGTATGAAGACTTGCTACATATCAAGCCTCCAACGCGTGCTTTTTGCAAGCCTCGCAACACGAAACGTGCGTCCTAGTCGAGAAAATGAGCTTGTAATCCGCTAAATCCTACATGCAACATTTTCTCCGAACTTGTCTTCTTTTTTTTTCTTCAAGCGGATTATCATTTATGGAAAACAATTTTGCAACTACAAGCAATGCGGGCGTGAATTATGTGCGGCTGCGCTTTTCTGTGATTGCGTTTAATGTGTCGCTTGAGTTGACGCTGTCCAGCAAATGATTGCAAAAGGCAGCGTCCCTTAAATATACAGCTGCGTGTGTACATTGGTAATTACACCTGAGCTGCTTATTCATGTTTTTTGAACAAAATAAAGCTCGTTCTGCTCTGTTGGAGTTAACGTTACCGAAAACAGAGAGAGAGAGAGATAGTGGGATTAAAAAGTGCATTCGTGGGTGTACATGGAGCTTGGACGTGCACGTTTTTGGAATATATTCCACGATGCGTTACGAAAGACGATGTTACACAACGCACGTGAATCACCGGAACAGAAAATTCGCTTTGCGCATTACCAAGAGACGCTTACTCAGGCGTTTAAATGCTTTAGAAGAGAAGTGCATGGGAATATTTATGGCAACTCTACTTGTTATAACCTTCCACTTTCGCCCTGAGGCTGCTGCGATGCAGTGCCTGAAATTCCCCGAGTTTCTGATGACCCTTATCACTTTGATGGTCTTCGTTGCGCGTAGCGTGGAATAGCTGCTCCCAGAAAAGCGTGGGTACAGTTTTCACCCTTCGTCCTTCGATTAAATTCATTGCCATTTTGAGCGTTATGTTTATTTGGTGGGCTGCACGCAGTCGGGCAGTTCCACTCGTGACGCGTTCTTGGCAAGAATGAATGAGTAGTTAGTTGAGTGTGGGTGTTGAAGGTACATGAACATTGAAAGGATGACCGACAGGTGGGGACATATAAAAGAGCTGGCGCAATGTATCGGGACCTGAGCTCATGGTTATGATAGTAGATCTTGTGAAAAAAGGAAAGACGAGCTAACTTCCCACGACAAGGGAGGAGCGGAATGCCAAGTGTTAGTTTCATATTAGTAACGCTAGCAGTTCAATGGTAACTAAGGATGAATTGGGCTGCTCGATCTTGCAGATTCGATTATGTTTGTTGAAGTAGCATGGCCAGTGTGCCATATCGAGCATGCGTATTCAAGGTTAGTTCTAACATAAGTAATTTTGAGTTGTTCTAGTTTTCATGAACATAAAAAAAAATCTTGTGAGATAACCAAGCATGTGGTTACCTTTCGACGTTATGTGTTCGAGATGCTTTTTCTATGAGAGATTGTTAGTAATATTTACACCGAGATATTTATAAGATAGTGCTTTATCAAGAGGTGTATTGTTAAGTAAGTAAGTAGGGCAGGCTTGTACTTACCCGCTTGTGCGGGATCACTGTAGCATCATACGAGGCTATCAATCACGCTAATGTATACAGCACAAGAATAAATATTTTGTTTGTAACTTTCTGTTGCGGTCCCAACTTACTGCAACTTAATGACGCAAATTTTCTGCGCACATGCTCATGCTTCCTGATCTGCTGCAGCAAAGAATACTCTTTCTAATTTTCGAAGAACGTTTGCTGTGACAGTATCCTCATTGAGAAAGGTGTTGAAGAGCTAGGGCGGAAATTAGACGCTTTATGCGTGGTTATAAATTTTGTAGTATCACGCGGTTTTCAGTAATATTATTTTATTTCCCCCCAACAATATCTTTGTGATGTGCACAGCCGTTAATAGCCGAGCAATAATTATATACTGCGCCGTTCTGCAAACTACCACTAATTACCTGTTGAACACGGACGCTAAAATTGCCCTTTGAGCCTGACGGAAGATTATTTTTATGCCTATTGGCTATCCAGAGAGAGAACTTTCTCTTAGCGTTCCAGATGACTTTGTGTGTGTGAATCTGGCTCGGCCATCGAATGGAAGAGCGGCTGAAAAAACGGCCAGCAATGGCTGGTGTTTTGCCATACTTCGCACTCGTTTGTGCAGAGATAATAATGTACTCATGCGCAATAGACCGTAAACTAGGATTGCAAGGTCATATATTGGATTTCTTGCCGTTTGTCGAATCCATGTCTGTTGGATGTGTGCAAAGGCGTCCTAGCGATAGAAGCCGCCGCAGTTGGGAGAGCGGGAACGCCAAGAAAAGAACGAATCGGATCCCTTAAGTACATGCGGGTCTTTACGGTACCCGGCTTACTATAAAAATAAAATGAGCTTATAGACACAGAATGAAATTGAGGTCTCGGTAATTGTGGGACCTCCCGCTGTCAAGGAAGCCCTTTACGGCAGGCTCGTCTTCGGACCGCGTTACGAGCATGTTATCGCCGTAAAGTGCACGTGCTAATGCCGGCTTCACCGTGTCGTGTCGTTAACTAGCACTCTGATTACAGTTTAAGCTGCGGCACCGTACGTGAAGTAAGGCAGTACCACGATTCTAGTACTGCATGTAGCCTATGCAATGCTTTGAGAGCGAGAGCGTACGACTACGCGTACGTTTCTCGAGGCAGATGAGAGCCAGAAGGACAAGGCGGGTACAAATTTCGAAGAACGCAGCACATAAGCGAAAATCACGAGTAATCGCTCACGCGTAGTGTGTGGCGCCCACCGCTTTACTGGCAACTGTCTCAGAGTAGTTCTCGGAGCCGGTGGGTGCGCACGACTACGAAGCTGCGCAAGGAATGGGTCAATGTGGAGAAAGCCGAACAACTGAGATTGTCTTGTTTGCGTTGTTTGCATAGGTTTTTTCCGCTTTTGCCATACGGTACGCTGCTTCATGTTCTTGTCAAAGAAAAAAAAAGAAGGAAAATTGAAAACAACGGGAGAGATAAAAGAAAGTATCCAGCCTCTGCTCGCTCTCGACAATCCCTCTGCCGCCCTCCCCGGCACGCTTGTCGGTTCCAAGCGACTCCCATGAGCCGCCGTGCAACAGCGATTCTCCATCATAGAGTGGCTGCGGGCAGACAAATCAATGCAAAATCCTACTCCTCTAGGATATAAGGCTTGTTCGTTCTTGTACCTGTGGTGAATCTAGAGTAAAGCCCTATGAATAATGCACCACGACAGGTATTCCGTTCGGTATATTCTCGGGTTCGGATTTTTCGAGGAAGGTCATGGAGGCCGTCGTTGTTTCCTTTATCTGTAGAACAATTTCGATCAGCCTGAATTTTATGTATGTATAATGTACAAGTTTGGGCGCGGGTAGCTTTAGGGCGGCACCTGCATGATTCTGCTTAGTCTCTGGGTCTTAGACCTTCCACGCTTTGCTCCCTGTATTCAAACACTTTCACTCTCTCCCACAGGGAGATTCAGATCACCGCGACGACCATATATCCCGATTGAACTATGGCTTGTTTTTTTTCTATGTATTTATTAAATAAATATGCCGTGTGACTGCCTGTAATTTGTTTGTTGTTACAAATCTGCTCATTCTCTCTTTTTCTGTCAGCCTTTGCCTATTCCCAGTTAGGTTCCCCCATTCTACCACTGTTCGGTCACAACGACACTGTGATCATGTTCTTGTCCTCTTGTAGGGTGTATTTTTGCTATTTTGGAGAAAATCACTACTGGTGAGGCATATATATTGCCGCATAGAAACTTTATACAGCGCTTCTTTATCGATAACAATCCGTCAACTGCAACGACCGATTAAAAATAAATAAATAAATAAAAGACGCCTAGACAGTTAATTAATTAGAAACGGATGTTGGACCACAATATAGAGCTGTGCGAACAGAAAAGTGGACGAAAAGCACGCAAACCGTCTGTGGGGAGCGAACCCACCGACGCAGCTAGAAACTACCAATGACATCCCCTGTGCTTTCCTTGGCCTCAGTGTCTCTGTGTCTAACAATAAGAATGAGCCCTTGTTATTCCCTTTCGTTATTTCATAGCGTGGGTCTCGTACAGGCCAACTTGGTGCCTTCAGGTAGCACGCGAGGGTTTATTTTACAAGTGTAGCAGCTTGGGCTAGTTGGTTAGCGTTCATGATGGTGAGATTTACAGCGCGCGAACATAGGAAAAATGGGACAGAAAAGAAAGAGCGCTGACTTCCAACTGATCTTTATTTTGCAGAGTGGCAAGATATATACATACATAGAAAAAACAAAAAAAAAGGACAAAGAGAATCGCCAACACGTGTCACATGTGACTTGACTGGCAGTACACTGATTATGCTTGTTTTCTGTCTCTTTGTCCCTTTTTTTTTGTTTTTTCTATGTATGTATATATCTTGCCACTCTGCAAAATAAAGATCAGTTGGAAGTCAGCGCTCTTTCTTTTCTGTCCCATTTTTCCTATGTTTGCGCGCTGTAAATCTCACCATCATGAGGGTTTATTTGTCAGCTGCCATCTCGTAATAAGATCACGTAGTACGTGTCGCCTTCTGGCAAAGAAAAACAAACAAAACAACAAAAAACAAAGTGCTCCGCACACGTCGCCATGGCTTCGAGTGGCGCTGACAAGCACCTCCAGGGGTAAACGTACAGGAATACCCAATAAAGGGGATGTTGGAACGAGCGGCGCCGCATCTCAGTTGGTAGAGCATCGGACGCGATATTCGAAGGTTGTGGTTTCGGTCCCCACCAACGGCTGGAGTGTTTTTTCGTCCACTTGAATACCTCTTCATTTATGTCATAACTGAAGCTATATAGAGCTACAAATAACATACACTATGACTTCCTTGGTCTCTTTGTCTCTTAGCTTCATGAGGTTGCAATGAAATCGAGCCCTTGTTCCTCACCTTTTCATATATATATATATATATATATATATATATATATATATATATATATATATATATATATATATATATATATATATATATATATATATATATATATATAAAGGATAGTGAAGCATCGCGGCATCATGAACCCCGCACCCGCTGTATTTTTCAGGTTAAAGATCACGCAGTGAGACTTGCGATGGCTTGTACACGTCAATGTCGAAAGTATTGCGAGACCCCCCTTTTTTTTTAAAGACAGCGAAGCGTGTGACAGCCACTCCGTAACGCTCGAGCTACGCTTCCATGCTTCTCCCCATAAATGCGTGCCAAAAAGAAGCGCTCTTGAGAAACCAAGTTGCCACGTGCTCTACACTTCGAATGTCTGCAATCACAGAACCAATGAAGTAAGAACAGAGAAAGTTGAGCAAGTTTTTCGGAGTCATTTTTGAGAAAGATGGGCTAAAGAACGTCCGCAGGATGTTATCAAGTCCACCGCAATGCGGGTCAGTGTCATTTATATAAGCATTAACTAAGAACGAGCCGGTAGTCCGAAGCCGTCGCCTTATTTTTTTCTTTCTTTTCTTTTTTTTTACGCTAGAAGTAACGTATTCTTGATGGTCCATTTCATTTTGCTGTCCCACCTCTTTTGTTTATGTTTGAGCCTTGGCTTTATGCTTATGTAGTTGTCTCCTTTTTTCACTCGTTCCATGTCCCTCACAAGGATATCTTGCTTGGCACTATATTGGCTGATGATGGGACGTACGTCATTAAGCAATACATCATGGAAATAAAACAGCGGCAAGGAGCTGGAGCAAAACAGTACACACGAGTCAGCAGGTGGACACTAATGGTTCGGGCCAAATGGCTGCTGATGTGCCACCTCGCGCCACTATACCCTTTTTTTTTCTTGCTTAAGGGAAAGGGAACGACATCGCCACCATTATCTGCCATTCTAACTTACTTTGCAGGTTTCACCAGGTTCTTCTCCCTTTACGGCGTCAATAATCGTTCGTGCAACGTCGTAAGTCCATTCGCGATGGGATGACCCGTACCTTAGCTCCTGGTATGCTCCTTTCAACTGATATATCGTTTTATTTTATCCATTTCCAAGGTGCTGCTAACGCTTCTATAGCACTGCGACCTAGTACTTGCGCCATATCACCTTCAATTAAGCGTTTTTTTTTTTTTCAGACCCCCACTATTCGCAGCGGCAATGCGTGGCATGTTCGTGGGTCTGACACAGCGCTTATTACCGCTGCGGCAGCACTTTCTCCAAGCTATTCTGAAATGCATTAGGGTTTATCATTTGCGCTTGCTCTTCTGGACATTTTCTGCGGTTGTTTGCCTGACCGGCTTTCTTATAGAACAGCTTGTTCCGCAGCGTTCGGACCGCTGCTAAGATAGGCAAGGGAGCAATTTGCACTGATGTTCATAACCTCCAGAAGGCTGTTAATGGTGTTCCGTTCAGCACCCAGTGGTCTCCGGGGGCCCTTGTTAATCAGGCGTTGCTGAGGTTACACGTTTACACATAGATTCAGTGTACACACAAGCGTATTGGAACAGACACAGTATGTGAAGGCCGGTAAGTGGAAGTGTGCCGAAAATAACAGGGAGCAACTGAATACGCAAGAGCCCTTATTCAAAGAAATCCTGACATCAGATAAGTGTAGAATACTGCAACTTTCCCACCGCAGGTTGTTTGGCATGGGTGATTTGGGTGTTCAAAATTTGTGTGCGACAAAATCTTCGGCATTGTAAAATCATTATTGTTTTGCTGCGCTTTTGTACTAACATGCCCTGCGATCTGTGAGCTCTGTTATAGCGTCGTTGTCATGAAAAAGTTAATGGTATAGCACATCCTCGTTTCTGCGAAAAGCAAGTCAGTTAACTGTGAATAATTACGCAAGGCGGGGTCTCATTATTTACATAAATTGCTGAAAATGAAAAAAAAAGAAAGTAGGTTAAGTTTAAAGTGCATATCGCATATTCCAGTCAGCGTTATTGTATGTATCCTTTGGATCATCAGGTGATTGCACTATACCTCTGGGAGTGACCGCTGGTGAGAATGGAAACCTTTCGCTACGTAGGGAGTGCATGAAAAGCAGAGAGCCCTTGCGCTTTATTTCCGCTGCACATTGTTTAGCACATATGCGGGAAAAATGAAATGCACTTGACAACAAACAGAAGTGTGCAAGTGAAAATGAGCTGTGCGACAAGTACCAGTTTCGCACGTGGTGTTCTCTGGAAGTGATGCGTAAGCAGTTTCTACTAATCGCTTATGTCTTGCCGTCGTATAGTCCCCTGTTGAGCCGACTTGTGCGCCATTCTTCCCTATGACGTCCTGTATCACCTACTTATGTTTCCCACACTTGATCTGTGTTGAGACCTTCCCTGGAATGTGCAGTTCTGCAGCATCGGCTCGGCGTCCTTAACCATATCGTATTGTCAACGACTCAGCGTATTGTGACGTACAAGCTTGATATTTATTCGGAGACTCCAGGCCACGCGGCCGTTCCTCTGTAAAGCTTGCGCCAAATACCTTCTTGCTAAGCCACTTGCAGGTTCATAGTTTGCTTTCCACTTTCTGCTGAAAGAGGTGGCAAAAAAAAAAAAAAGGATACGAAAGAACAGGAGACTAAGAAGCATTCATATACGACTCACTTGCAGACCCGAAATCATTTTTGAATAGACGGCGGTACTGCCTTCAGTGCCTAGTTAGATTAACGCGCAGATTTCAGAAAGGCCACGCCGTAGGAGAGTGGGAAGTGAAGTGGGAAGACAACAGGAACTGCGCAGAGCGTTGTTGCACATATAAAGTTAGAAGCTCGGAAAAGCCTCACTTTATGGCCGTTGCAAGAACAGTAGAGAGGTTCCGCAAGAAATGCCGGCACACGCGAGAACAACTGCCATACTAGATAATGCTAGAGGAAAGCCTAAAATGCGCCCTTCAGAAGCACCTGTTCGCATTGTGGAAGAGAGAATGCTGGTAGTTCCTGGAGCTTCGTGAAGAAGGAAGTTTTCAGGCAGAATGAATTATATTTGTGCCACGTGTTGGCGTACATAGGCTAAGAAAAACGCCGCGTCGGTGAGGCGCGGACAGTTTGACCTAAATTTGCACACAAAGTTGGGAACGGCGCGCAGGCGGCCTCGCTAATATACGCCAGCAGTAGATAAGAGCCAGAGATGCCGGCCGCGCTAACGCGCGGCAGCGACCTTGAGCTGTTATCCACCGAGGCATATTTATGTTCGGAGTAGAGCCTTAAGCGCCACTCACTCGCGCTGCCAAGAACTCCGCTGCAACTATCTCTTAAGTTCAGAGGATGCGTGTGCGCGTGTTTCATTTGTTGTGCTTGTCTGGAGTCCTGTACCCTCTCTCGCTGTCATCTTTCTAACCCCCTCCCCTTCTCCCCAGTGCAGGGTAGCAAACCGGAGTCTAATATCTGGTTAACCTCCCTGCCTTTCTCCTCATTTCTCTCTCTCTCTCTCTCAGCAACGCAGCATTTGTGTCAAAAGCGTATTCATTTCTATGGGTTTCTAAATTATTAACAAAAATAGTATAGCATTTTCTCAAGAGGTGAAAAAAGTTTTATTACTGAAAGAGCAAGAAAGGAAGGCGGCGTGGCTGTGCTATTGCATATATCAACGAACAGCAGAGCAGTGGCTTCTTAGGAAAGCATAACACTGTTAATTAAAAAAAAGACGATCTTCTAGCATAGCCACATCTAACTTTCTTTGCAATAAAAATGGAACAGTGATATTGAGACAGGCAGCCGGGGTAAATAAAATGCTTGAACTGAAATTTGCTATAACCCGACAGTTGTGAAATTTCCAGGTATTAGTTAAGATAATGTTCATAAGGCTGTCCAAGGTAGGCTATGCTACATCACAATGATTTATTTATTTATTTATTTATTTATTTATTTATTTATTATACATACTTTCAAGGCCTAGTAGGCAGAACAGAAAGGAGCGGTGAAAATACACAATATCTGCAGTAAAAGACAAGAATGGAAAATTTTAACTATAAGGCCCTTTGACAGACAATCTTGATTCTTGAAGTTAGGGGTGTCACAAATGGAAGGCGGTTCCATTCATTGGCAGTTCTTGGCAAAAAGGATAAATGGTACAAATTAGATCGACAGAATGTCACTTCAGTGTTGTGTTGATGGTCGATACGAGATGATACGTAACTGGGTGTGGTACAAGGGTTTTCTTTGAGAGAAGGGTTAAGGTAATATATTTCGTGAAAAAAACAGAAAGAAGGATACTTGCAACGTAATGAAAGGCCAGGCAGATCTAATGTTTTTTTCATGGACGTGACGCTACAATGACGTGAATAATTTGAGAGAATAAAACAGGCGGCGCGGTTCTAAGTGTTTTCAAGGAAAATGACGAGATTGCTATGAGCAGGGGGGCATATGGCACCCTGCTGAGACCAATCTGCTCATACCAATTCGAATTTCGGACGGACGAGAGTTTTATATAGAGTAAGCTTTAATGAGGTGGGTGCTGATGCAAAGTTTCGTCTAAATAGCCTAAGGTTCGCTTAGCATTGCTAGTGACATATGCGACATGCATGTTACGTGAAAGGTTGTTATTGGTATACAGGCCAAGATACTTATATGAGTTAACAACCGACAGGGCAGAGCCATTAATAGAGAATGAACGTTTGCGTATAACACACTTAGGATAAGTTTAGGTTACGTATACAAGACACATAACGGTTGCCCACGTGAAGTCACATATGGTACTACGAACCATATCGGCAGTGTTCACGTTTTGATTGTTGAATACTGCCCCTCCCCCCCTCCCCTTTTCTCAGCAACCCCAAATAATGGTGGTTCCACGCCAAGACCACATCAGCAAGGAAATTTCTTTAACCTAACCTAACCTAACCTAACCTAACCTAACCAAGATTTTAAGTGAGCGGCCTATCTAGGGTCTTGAGTGTCGACGACCGTCTCTTAACTTCCGACGCGTGCTCCTGCTTCCGGCCAATAGCCGCGACGCCCCAGTGAGGTCGCCACCGTCTCGTCCAGACGCGATTTCTCCTCCCATGGCACTTCTCCGGCGCTCAACAGGAATCGCTGGGTTGCGCGTACTACGCACTTTCTCGGATTTTACAGCAGTGGAGCTGTTTACGCTGTCGTCGCGCCAGCTGTTTGGTGTATGACGAAAACTATCGGAGGCCTACGGTGAGCGTTGGTCTTCGCGTTAGCTTGTTTAGTTCATTCAGTATGCCTTCTTAATCTGTTGTTTTTAACCAGTGCATTTACCTCCTCTCTTCCCTAAACAAGTAATGCAACGTTAGTCTTATATTTATAATGCTCCTCGACTCTCACACTGCGACTGTGGCCGGAGCAAGGAAGACTTCACGTGTGTAGGCATATCAGCAATAAGAGCGAAAATGGCCAACGAATGAAATGAGCAAACATAGTTGGCCTTTTATCCGAAGCACTGGATTTAACGTTAAGCGCACAGGCATGCCTCACCCAGAAATCGTTCTCTGGCAGGCCACGTTCACCGCTATGCCTGCAGCCTTTGCGCGGCCGTGTGGGATTATTCTGTCTTATATCTGTCATCCACGGTACGAGCGTACAAATAAGAATGACTGCGTATAAGATAGATGGCAAGGCAGGGGAGCGAAACAAGGGAACCTGGAGCAGCAAAGCTTAATACTGTGTCCATGCTCCGCTCCCGCATACCGCATCACGCCTCCTCGTGTTGTTACCCATCCGCTGACGTCCGCTTTTCCGGCCCTCTATCGGAGTTGTCCTCTCCGCGTACCTTAATCTTGTTTGGGGAGAATGCACAACTGCGTTTTCTTTTTGTTTTGTTTTTTTTTTTCGCCGCATCCACAACTCAACCCCCTTGGTCATGCGGAAAGGCGTGCCATTCTTTCCGCCTATCGCAACACATCGGAACCTGTCTCTCCGAAATAGCCATCATCCCGGAAGTTCGCACGCCCTTCCTACCACCCCTAGCACGCGTGCAATCGACTAACGATAAATCCTAATCACCGTCGAATGAACGCGGGGCCTTGGTAACCTCGATGTTCGGGGTGTTCGAGCTCCTTGGTTGCTCGTATAGCCCGGCGTGCATGTTGCATCGGTTACCGTTATCCCGACTCCCCCGACGAAGGATGGCTTGCTACGGAAGGAAAACGCGCCTCTATACCCTTTTTTATCACGGTCGACGAGCTTCATACAGAATACGTGGTAGTTGCGGCAGTGTACATAAATAGTTATGTGCGTAATATTTTACGATTATCCGGAAGCTATCCGGGCAAGATAAAACGCCAGAGCACAGGTGTGGACAAGAACTTTCGGGGGAACAAAAATACGTCCTGTTTACGCGCAGCTTGCCTAGTTATGTATGAGCTCAGTGCTTGCGAGCACTGGCCTAAGCTATATGAAAGAAATGTGCGAAAGTTTGGCACCGATCAAGCCTCTATATGTTTTGCGAAAAGGTTTACGCTGATTTTATATAAGAGCACACTTTGGCACTATAGGGAACGGTGTTCCGTCCTTACAGGTGGATGGACTATGTACGTATATATGCATTGTTTCTGATGTTTCCAAAGCGCTCTCAACTCCTTTTACCGATAAGACTAAAATAAACGTGAATCAGAGTTTTATTGATTTTTATTGAAAAGGTTATCAAATCATGGTTACCGTTAAATTCGAGCAGCTTTAGCCGACATTGTATAATCGGGTCCGCTCTGTAACCAAAGCCTTTTTTTCTCTGCATGTTTGTGCTTTAGCGCGTTCTGTTTATTCCCTTTTCTGCTATTGCGTTTTATGTATTCTAAGCTGAAAATATATACCTTGTGCTGCAACATTTGCTTTTTCTAGAGTATTTATTCCCTTCTTTAATGCCTCTGGCCATGAGGGTATAAATAAATAAATAAATTATTAAATAAATAAATAAATAAATAAATAAATAAATAAATAAATAAATAAATGTAAACCAGTAGTAGTTAGAATTCCATGTAATCATTGAATTAGACATGACATCCTACGCTGGCCAGAGCTTCGTGTCTCTTTGCAGGTTAGCTGTCCTGTTTGCCGAAAGTTCAGTCGCAAATCTCATGCGTCCTTCGTAAGCGCTTGGTAGGACGTTCACGCTGAAAATAGAAGCAGTGTAGGCTAATAAGTGGTGCATAAGGTATGGTAAACGTGATATCGGGATGGCTGACCTAAAGGGAGCGTCACAGATGTCAAATATCTCTGCAAGCCGTTCAGTCATGCCAACGATGTGGCAGAGCATGAAACAACAAGCTCTAGAAAGGTTTTCGAGCTTCGTGAACTTCAAAATAGCAGCTACCGAGCCTCCTTCGAAACACGAGTTATTCTCGTATGTTGTAGCCCCTGTTTTGTAGCAAGAAGAGGTTAGTACAAGTTTCCACTCTCAAGAAGGCGAAAAATTAGTAAAGCTGCACATCGTTCTTCTAACGCACGCAAACGCTGTCTCTTTTCAGTTTTTTGTGTGAGAAAAACACGCCTGTTTGATCCAGAAGGCACTTTTTGTCAGTGAATTTCCCTGCACTCAGGCTCACGTCACAGTATCGACCGTTGCAGCAGAGTAATTTCTCCGCAAGGTATCGGACCTCGCATTACTCGTCTCACTACTGCTCAATAAAATCAAATCATTAGGTGTATTTGTGTGTCTTTCTGGCACTCAAATAGTTATTCCCCCGAAAGAGCATCTATACACATTTAACGTTCACCAGTAACGAAACATGCGCATGGCAAATTTCGAAGTGAAGAGTACGAACAAGGAGGAGCAGAATAAAAGGCGGGTGTCGCAGTTCCTAGATATCCCTTCGTGAATAGGCAGTTCTCATTACACAAAAGCGCGGCATTCGATAAGCAACAAGAGGCCTTTTTTCCTACGAGTCACTTAAGTGAGGATCTCTTTTTACTACGTCAGCACCACGCCACGTGACTCGAACAAATACCAGACCTGCACTTGCTTCTTAGTGTCCGAATGAGACTCGTAAGGATACGATAGCTTGCCAGAAGCTCGGCCACCTCTTCTAAAAGCCAACAGCGCTAGCGTTACCACGGAGCTCTTTTAATTGAAACTGGCTTCGCCCGGAGTCTGAGTTCTCACGCAAGATGGCAGATGAAGAAAGAAAAGAAAAGTGATGAAGAATGTTTAAGTGAAACCTTCCGCAGATTCTGCGAAATCCGAATCGAGCTAGCGCCGGCAAATACAAAGTCACTGCTATGCGGCACTTTTCGTTCTTCCTTTACGACATCTTTTTTTTTCACTCACGCTGTTTTTATTGGGACCTACCTGTCTGAAACTCTTCTCAGAATGCCAGCTGCGATTCCAAAGTGCGTCTATATTTTATTGTTGTTGTAGTACGGCGCTTTAAATTTTGCGAAGTCCTGCTGTGCTTTAAAATGGATATTAGGTGTCCTTATGTGCCAGTAGGACTCACAAACACAGTGGCAGATGCAGAGGCAAACACGCAGTAAATGCAGTGAAAATTCCTTAGAGAGCACGTTTCGAGCTGTTTCGACCTAGAATGGAGTAGCACCTAAAAAATAACATTATGTATTGAGCTAAAGAGGCCTGGCTGTTTAACTTTTATAAGTCTTCTATAAGTTATCAGGATAGAGGGCCGCAGTTCGCTGAAGGAACAGGCAAATAAAACTAAAAGGGAGCGTTTGCTTATACTGTACAAGATTTTTGTGTGTGTGTGTGTGTTTACCACCGTCCATACTCAACGACCGGCGAACTTAAGACTTCAGTCATGCGCTTGGGATCGGGAGCCAATTTGGCGTAGTTTCCACAGCGGAACAAGCATGCAGGCACATATTGTCAAATTACGTGTTGACAAAACCACAAAATATGAAGCTCAGTTTGAGACTAGCGGCGCTCAAGAAACTCTTCGAGCAGTGGTTTGAGATTATCTTCTCGTCTTCCTACAAAAGGTAAAAAATTGGACCGAAAAACGAAGATTGAACGCATTACAGGGTTTAGACTTGCTGTCTTCTTTTTTTCCTGATGTGTTGACTTCTCGAGATACGATGTGCTCATGCATATTTAGGCGCTTAACGCGCGGAAGAAAATTCATCCCCATAAAGTGGCACCTGTGATGTGACGGGAGGCTAAACAGGGATCGTAGTCAACAGAGAAGAGAGCAAAGAAAATTTAGAGCGTCGATCGGCCTTTTATTATGTAAATGTTTTTTCTTTGACTTGGGTACTGAGTACTCATTAAGTGATTGCTTCAGACCTATTGGAAATAAAGGATGGAACGCAAAGAAAATCTTTGCCTGCAAAAAAAAAAAAAAGAACTGGCGTGATAGACATGAGTATTTTCATACCTAGCTTCATGTCTTTCTATGGCTGAACCCAAGGGGGCAGTATATCCAGGGCCTCATCTGTTTTGGGCACTGCCTACTTTATATGAGTTGATTTCATGCGAATCAGACAGCGAGGAAATTCGTTGCGCTGATGTGCGTATCGTAAGTGTCATTCTGTGGAGTATTCCTGCTGTAAGCTCGTCATTGAAACTAGGTTTCTTTAAGCTCACCATAGTCGCCGTGGTCGACAAGTGCAATCTTAAGTCGAGGGAGAATAAACATTGCTCGTCGGGCTTCATATTTAAACCACCGACCGCCAGGTTCCGAGTACAGCATGGAAACAGATGCTGCCATTGTTGTTTCTTTGTACGCGGCGTTTCAGGTGCGTGAAGCAGTTGACGCAGTGCAAGGTGCGCGCCCGTAGCCCGTGTGCGCTCGGCAAATGTACAATATATGAACATATCTGAGCCATATAAATCTATTCGATTTTCCATCAAGGAAAGAAAAGAGGCACGTATACACGCAAAGCCCGCCCTTCCCCTATCGGGAAAATTGCTGCAAGCTTCGCGTTTTGTTGACGAGGGAAGGGCTCTGACACGTTTCCTTCTTTTTTTCCTGGTTGTCCCCCACGGAAAACATGTAAAACGAAATAACTTGCCTCATCTCTTTATATGCTAAACGTTTTCACAGAATAATCACGCGTGCGCACCGTTGTGTTACGCAAAGTAATGGAGCTCCCTTCAAGCGTGCCTCACGGGTGAATTTGTAGCCGCGGTAATCAGAGTGATGCGAGTTGCTCGTCGGCAGTTGACAGGGCACATGCTGAGCAGAAATTTTATATCGGATTTGTCTCACGCAGATTCGCATGGCCTGAACAAACAACCAAGTACTCACGAATTACGAGTGTTGCGCCCGTACGTAAAATACTCCCTAACGTGCGTAAGAAATCCTGTCCAGAAACAACACGAAATGAATAGCGTAATTGTAAGGGTAATCTGAGAACGCAGGTAGATAGTGTGGAAGGTAAAAAATTTTCATCGGTTTTCATTGTAAATAAATGACGCTTAAAAATCTCTCCACTTACTCTCCGATGGTGTACATCTTTTTCTTTCTGTCTCGTAATGCCCGGGGTGCAAGAGTGTGTGCCGATGCTTCCTTTGCGTGCCTGGGGGCACCGCCACCATGTGTGACACTGCTGCGCCTATGGTGTTGTTGTTGTTGTTGTTTCCTAATCTTTTCCCTTGCAGACGCTCTCTATCGTCTCGCTGCCGCCTTTGTTGCCACTTTTGTGATGGTGATGGATCGAGTCGCGTGTAGCTCCGCTGACGTGACGAGTTGCGTTTTCGTGCATGTTCCATATCTTGTTCTTCACGTCCTGCAGCTTTCCGTGGGGTTGTCCTGGCAGGAATGTTTTCGCCGTGTTTTCTTTTGGCACGTCCATTCTTCTTGCATACCTGTGGTGGCTGTTTTGCGCCTTGTTTTTTCTTTCTGCAAGCTTTCATTGTTTTAAGCACGAATAACCAATCTATCGCTTCGGTGGTGAGCTTGCGCTTTCCTTGCTGGTTGTCTATGATTTTTTCTTTCTGCAAGCTTTCATTGTTTTAAGCACGGATAACCAATCTATCGCTTCGGTGGTGCGCTTGCGCTTTCCTTGCTGGTTGTCTATGATATAGCCTCGCTGCTAGCGCGGAGTTGACGCTAGTACGCGGTTTGTTCATTTTAATTACATTCCCTGGTTTTGTAAACGTCGCCGCCTAACGTTGCCGTTATAAGAGACGAATGTGCGGCTCTGCGACTAGCAAAGCTAGAAGCAGCATACTTAAAAGGGTCCTGAACCACCCTCCGGGCTTGGTGAAAAAACATATTCTACGGCTTGCCTACGCTGCAACGAACATCTCAGCCAAATGCTGTAGTCATCCGCGAAGCGTAGCGTTCACAAGCGGAGCACAAAGCTTCCACTTCTTCAGGAGCCCTCAACTCAAAAAGCGGCTTCTCCTCACGCTCTTTGAATATGCTCTATTTCGTCATAGAGCATTTACAAGGAGCGTCGCTGCTATTGGCCGATGGCAGACACGCCCGCCTCGGCTGTGTGCGGGCCCTTCGCAGCGCGCCTTTTTTAAAACCGTAAGCGCTTGCGTGCCGTGCGCTCGCTTTTCCTTGCGTTGTGAGCTCCTCTATAGGCAAAATAGTTGCTGGAAATATGTAAAAATATATTTGTTAATGCGCAAGCCTCATAGATGCCATTGGAAGGCGTCCGTAAACTACCTCGGCGTGGACGCGAACGGTGAGGTGCAAAAGTCACCATAAATATAGTTTTCGAAGAAGCCAACAAATACATGCCTGCAGCCCGTAATACATCACGAATTAATCCCAAACTTTAATTCATCAGTGATTGTAGATAGGTTTATTCCCTATGGTACTCCAATGCGCCACCTTCTAGTACTCGTACTCAATAACATGGCTGGAGTCGAAGCCAAAATATTTCTTCTACAAGGTAGATTAAAGGACGAGGTCTGATTACGGTGTACTTGAGTGGATTAGAGCTCATTAAGGTGCATTAGGGTGAATTAAGACAGACGGAGGTGCATTAAGGTGGACTATGGCATATTATAGCGCGGATTACGCTAGACTTAGATTAGGGTGAATTAAGGATTACAGCAGATTAGGGTTGACTAAGGTAAATTAGTTTCGAATGAAATCATTACATCTGTAATGTTTGACTTAATTTGGCGTAACTTAATAATCTGAGCTTATTGAGACTTGACTTAGCCTTAACTTAATTAGCCAGGGCCTAATTAGTGTTACAATAATTAGACCCGGTTTAATTAACTTATACCTAATGATACATTGCTTAATACGCTGGTATTCATTACTCATGATATAATTATGCTTGCGGTAATTAGTCATATCTTAATTATACATGGCCTAATTAGTACAGGCCTAGCTACGCTGTTCTTTGACATATTATCTTAATTAGATATCGCTTGATGAATACTACCTGAAATAGGCCTGATTTAATCAGTGTTAGCCTAATTAGTCCTGAAATGTTTAGTCTCAACTTAATAAGGCTTGACCTTGAAATCTTAGCATAATTTACATTTGATTAATAAGTGCTAGCTTAGGTGTGACTTAACTAGTAATAACCTAGCTATGTGTGATTTAATTAGTACTAATAATTAGACAAGGTCCAATTAGAAGCTTGCTTACACTAGATTTGTTCATATCAGCTAAATTAGGCATCGCATATTTAGATTTACCTTAATTAGACATGGTTTATTAGTATCGCGGCTCAATTAATTATAAATCATTAGTATCCGCTTAATTAGGTGTGACTTACTTGTCATAGCTCAATTCAGGTTGAATTAGTTCAGTTTCGCTTGGTTTGTCTCAGTTGGATTAGTCCTGTCTGAACTAGGCCTCAATTAATTATTCCTAATTAGGCTCTCTTGAATATGACTTAGCCTTACCTAACTAGTCCTAGGAATCTTAATTAGGCTCCATTGAATGAGACTTAGCCTTACCTAACTCGTCCTACGGAGCTTTGTCTTTACTACAGCGTGGTAGTGTTATGCTAGCATTACATAACTTAGCGGAGTTTTCGGCAGATTTGCCAGTTTCACCAATAGCTTAAACAGCTTAACTGTTAACCCTGAACTAGTGTATTCACACATTAAATTAATCCATCCATCTTACCGCATGTCAACGCACCTTATTCCACATTAACCTGTCGGCAAGGGTCGGAGTTTTGAAGATCTTCCTTCCGAGTCATAGTAGTCAGGTTCGAGCCCGGCAGCATGATTATCCCGTCTACAATCACTAATCAACAATTAACTAACTTGGGGTTATGCAGGACAAGGTGGAGCAGCGTGGGCAGTTGCGCTGTTTGTCCTGACGCCGCGTTATGCGCAATATCGACGACACGCAGCGCGCTGACAAAGTAAAGGCTCACACCTGCGAGCCTAAACGTATGTGATGAACGAAAACAAAGCTTCGGAGGATCGAAAAAAAAAAAAAAGAATGCTGAGATCGCGAGGGCACGCGGCCGAGCCCAGGCGCGAAGCGAGCAGGCGGCCACAAGCGCGCTGCGAAGAAACAGCCCCTAAACAGCCCCCGGTAGTCGCGCGCTTTTAGTCAGCCACTGACACGTCGCTGAAGTCTGGTGACGTAAAGAGGTGGGCGGGGCACCTCCTTCGACGCCGCCCTAAGGAGCTCTGTACCCTCTATTCCTCAGAGTTTGAAGCAGGACTGGAAAGGGAAGTTTTCCGGTCGCAATATCTTCGCTCCTAACAAACCGTTTTGAAAAATTCTTTCGGCTGTGAATTTCTGAGAGGCATTCAATACACACCCAGCCGTTTTCAAAACCAAGCCCGAGTGGTGGTTCAGGACCCCTTTAAGCTATCGCATTCGAAGTGGGAAGCAAAGGGGGGTGGTCTGTAACTAACAGAAAATAATCAATCGCCCTTTCTGAGACGGTAACTTTGTTGAAACACTGAGGAATATTATTAGAAGTAAAGGTCACTGACCAGTGTCAAAAATACAAAATGACGTTTCGGGGTCCGTACGGATCCCTCGTTCACAATGGAATGAGGCAGAGCACCAGGTTCTTAAGTAGCGTTGAGCGCATGACGCAAAGTCCGGGAGTACATATTATGATGTTTACCTCTCACTTTTACAGTTAATTTGATAACGTATGTGCAGTTCATTCTTTATCGAAGCATACATGCTTGATAAACGAAAGTCGGGCGCAGCAGCTGCAGAGATCGTCACCGAACAGCCGACAACGTCTCGGTAGTTGAAATAAGGTGTACGTACTCACCAATGCGCGTCTCTCAGTGAAGGGTGCCACTAAAGTGTCTCTTCCCTGTATTCGCTGTTACATTGTTACATTCGTTGAAACAATCCAGGAGTAATGGGTCTTTCGAAAGCACTCTCACGACACGCTGCAAACTCTGTGTTTCATCATCCCGTGCTTCGCTCATCACTTTTTGCATTCGTTTATATATGGGGAAGCTATAATATACGCATGAATTCAATAAGTTATCTATTTCTTGTTTTTATTGGGCCAAGTACGCTGTGCAACATGAATTAAGGATATGTAGACTTGCTTTCTGGGCGAAGTCAAGGAGCGCCCGGCGCAAAAGGCCGTGAGTCCAGCACGTGTCCTCTATTTAGTTTCAATAGTACAAAGTTCTACCAGCAAATATATGCCCATATTGGTCTAGTTAAAGACCTGCGGAATTTTATCGATCATCACGCAGTCCTGAACATGAAAAGTGTCATCAAAGTACGACTACAGGACGTTCAATGCATGGAGGAAAATATTTAAAATGCCGAAATGATAGGACGTTGGTCCCCACAAGATATGTGATGAGTTTATATCCGGATGTAGAGCTAGGAGCTCATCAGATAGCTACACATAACCAACTATACCATGCCGAGTACGAAAGCGAATGATGGGAATTCGGTGCCGTTAGCTTCCATTGGACACTTTAATTAGAGGCTAGCATTTTGTGCATTCCCTTTGGACAGGTGCTCGCAATAAATGGTGCGGCGTGCTGCCATCCCCCAGCTACACACATGCGCGATCATTACTTTCCTGTATGGCATGGGTCGTTTTAATTAGAAGCAGGCCCAGCAATAAGTTAGATTCTATCTGCCGGTGCCCATTATTGTGACACCGAGCCTTTGGGATTAATATCGACCAACCTCACTGCTCCAAAGGATTATAGCAAAATATTGCTACGATCCCAATCACACTGGATTCAACTTTGAGCCGATAGTACGAGGTAATAAATAAGGATAATAGAAAACTCTATTTCAGAACGGGCACAAAGCTTGATGTTCGGTTCTATTAGTCGCGAAGGGGTGCAGTGATAGTTTTGATAAGTGTGGATTGTAAAAGAATGCAGCAGGTAAAGAGAGCCACATTTCAGGGACATTTTTTTTAAAGCACTTAGTCACTTGATGTCAATTTTTGTCCAGCGATCGAAACTGTGACAAAGGTATAACCGCTGATGAAATCAGTTCACACTTCTTTATATGTAGTTTATTAGTACCGGTTGGTAGAGCGACGGCATCGCTTATTACACCCACTGAATGTTACTGCGAAATTCATTAGACACTCCAGATTTCTTATGCGATGTGGTTATCTGAAAGGCGGCTTACGGGTACTTGAGGCTAGCGTTATAGTAAACGCCTAAATAATCTGTGCTAAGTTGTTGTGGTTCCCACATATGTCTTGATCGCCTGCGTTGCATGTTCGGACAAAATCTAGAAACTCATATTTGTGCTTGAGGGAAGGCGCCACTGAGCATCTAAGTTACTTTCCGTCGTTCCCTAAAAAATTTATTTTCCATTATCTTTCACGTTTCATTCTCACCGTTATTTTCATCGCTCATTTGAAGTCCTTCGGATGGAGCGGTGCAAATTCATGTAAATTCGCGCATGTAGTTGAGAATACTTTTGAATATGTACTCTTAATGAGAAATGGAGTCAGTCATTGCTCAAAGTTTATCAGTCCTGTGTGGGAAAGGGAGGAAAAGGACTACTGCAGTTTGCTGATTGGCATGGCCTATTTAAATAAACACATATTTAAAACAGCATAATAAATTATACCCAGATTTGTAAGAACACAAAATTGATGCAGCACAGGAACAATCTTTAGCGGGGTCTCTGCAGCGAATTAAAAAAAAAAAAGACGTACATTATGGAGTCAGGTTGGAAGGCACTCAAATGAATAACGGCTCCTATGAATTAAACTGACGAACTGTGTCATAGAACGAAGCGATGAGTGTGCAAGAAATATATTAATATGTCATATTTAGGTCTTTGCATGTGACAGTAGGTTTACTACGATTGTAATTTCTAGGTGTTGTTAACCAGGCGTGATATCTCCTTACAGCTAGTTCGAAAGTTTGAGCAGTATTCAATGTCTCCGGAGCAATGGGAGTCGTTCGAGAGCTTTTACTTTTACGCAACTGTCTAGGATCCTTGTGCCGTGTCGAGGTGCCGCTGATGTCTACGAATAACGTGTTCACATGTTCACAGTACCCAACCCATCTTCCACCCCTTTATTCGCCAGATTGCCGCTTGTGCATTCTACAGCTTCACAAAGACACGTTTCACGTTCGTCTTATGCTAACTCCTATGACAGGGGTTGTAGCCACATTTTTTTCTTGACCTCTGTGCCAGTATAGACAACGTGAGGTGCTCAAAGGCGGTTTTCTTCGGACACCAAAGCTTTTACGACCTGCATGAACAGCTTCGCCAAAACTAAAAATGCTTTCATTGCCTTCCGATTCAATGTTTGATGAGCTTGGTCTTCTAATATGACAAAGTGTAGCCCTTCTTTCTTCAGTAGTTTATGTGAGTAGCATCGCTTGCGCAGAGTGTTTCGACTTCTGCGTGCCTATGGCTTAGCTGTGGTCTCTCTGTGCGAAAGTGTGTACATGAAATTGCAGAATAACCGCCCGAAATCGGGCATGACACAGAGACAATTTTTCCGGCGCTCTCAACTACAAGAGATCTCAAAATAAATGTTCTAGCTATGCCCGCATAGTATTGTTTTCTTGGCGAAAGCAAATATCACGTTAGAAATTAGCTTAGTTTATAAATAAGCATTTCTTTATATTGGTCTTAGTCATTATACCCTAAAGCTCCACGCAATATAATTGCTCGGCACCTTCGCTGTAGCCGCAGCTAATTCCGATGATGTCACATTGAATTGCCAAAATACAGCCTATGTGCCACCGTGCGTCCTTACTCATCGCGTACTTAAGCGGCTGTGCCACACATCAATATTTGTTTGCAGATAGGCAAGAACTTCAGTTTAACTATACTCACAGACTGTATCCCTATCTCTTTCAATGCCGCACCAGTGAAGTCGTCTTACACTCGGTGCACGTACTCGACTCGAGGGCTAAATATTTCGCACATTTTGATGCCTAGAGGGACAGGACAATCAAGGAAAAGAATTAGCCTTGATGCAAAAGTGTGATTCGAGGAATGATGTGTCTTTATTTTTTCACATACAGGAGGCACGAGCCAAAGCAAACGTATGCATTTCTGATACCCGCGTATAGCACTGATTCGAACGAGAGTTTCAAGGATGGTCTGAATGACTGCGCAGATGACTTCCCCATGGCGTCCATCGACTATACACCTCTGAGCTACCTGTACCCCTACGCTGATTGCAAAATCGATTGATGCAGCCCAAAAGAAAGTTTGCGTTTCTTCTATATTGGTAACATATTCCGAGCTCTACCATTCACCACCTCCCCGTCAATATCTGGATTCCCGAATCTTATCCGAGTGCCAGTAAGGATCGTTAAATGGTGAAGCGCGTACCTACAGCCGTGATTTAGGAAGGACACTGGTCCGAAGTTGTTGCAGTGGTGTCCATGGTTGAGGGAAGCCGGAAACTAGAGTGGGCATTTTCTAAATGTGTAGCTGCGGTATCTCCATTGGATTTTTAAGGTATCTAGCACTCGTACCCGACTGCAACAGTCAGGGAAACGCAGAAAAACGTTTGTTTTGTTGGTTTTCCAGGCGGCAGTTACTTAAGTACAAAGTCCTAAATCCGACAGCATATATACCGAACTGTTATTATCTACTGATCTCTCACGTAAAAAAATAATCTAGCCGCAGAAAGCAACAAAAATGCCTGGTTATGTTAATGTCCTCCTAGAGAAATTGCTTTACGCTTACGGGAAGATTTCTCGGGACACTTGGCGCCTGCAGACTTAGCATGTGATTGCGCGTCTAGCAAAGTCACGGCAGTTTGCGTTCTGATTCATTTGGTCCACCCTATCCTGTGATTCCGCTCGTCCTAAATCAACTAAAGCAAACTCGTGAAAGCAAACTCGTAAAAGGAAGCACTTTACGATAACTGTTCCTTATGTATGTGCTCCTGAGCGTTGCATCGTTGTCTACGCGTTCGGAATGTCGGGAGACCTAGATATAGAAATATTCCACCTAATAAATGACGGTGTAGAGCAAGATCACAATTACGAGAAAATTTTCAATCACGACAGACCTCGTTCTCGTATGTAGCAATAGGGTAACTGACTCTTCGTGAATGGGGAGCACAATCGCACTTCCCGTGCTTTCTAAAAAAAAGAAACTTCATTAGCTGCCCCTTGAAATTGTAGGAGCTTTCAAATTCGTAAGCTCATTCGTCTGAGCTGCAGCTAACTAGTCGTTTGCCTGGTAGCTGACTTTCACTACTCTTTAATGAGCGAGACCTTCCAAACAGTTACTGCTATTAGAATATTGAGAAAACGGTAAAGGCAGGAGGGCTTAACATTCGCCCTGTTTCTTTCTGGAATCGTACGATTTCTGTGATTCGGGGTTAATCCACAGTGACATTGCTAAACTCGAGGACAATAATGAACGGGCTGCTCGCAATGCATATACATATTAGAAGTGCACCATTAAAGATCACATGAGGAGCTCTAGGAGCCGTTCCCGGAAGGCTTATCAAAAAATCATCTCGGTATAATGAAGTTTGTACTCCGGCAATCATTTATTTGTACCGTACTTCCTCATTCTCAAGATGACAACAGTACAGAGGTTTTAAATGCCAGACTGATTGTGAGCTTTTTTCGGAAAATTAACAAGTATTTCCATAAAACGTGGTGCGCGTACTTTGACGCAATGCGCCGCTCCAATCTTGGCAGTTTGTTCCTCCACTTTGCCTGCGGAAATACTAGTGCCTATCTAATTATTTTATAATATTTAATTATTAATTTCTTTGAACGTCAGCAATATCAGACACGTAGGCATGCCAGTTGAAGAAGCCATTCAATTTTTTTTCGGTGGGTATTTCTTTCATTCGATGAAGTGAGTGTTTTTTTATTTCGTCTTATAAAAGCAACTATTCTTATAATCAGTTATCGTAGTCATAAAAGTGCCATATAATACACATCCAAAACAATTTCCATATCTGAATAACTTTCCGAAGTTTGCCTTGCTGATAGAGCTAGCAAACAGGTGTCGAGAGGATTGGCTCCTTCGCATATGTAAAGACGATCAATAGCCTTTAACCCATTAAGAAGTCGGAGATAGCAAAGATTGGCGTGTGGGTGCTCATTTTACTACTCGTTCTTTCTTTCCTTATTTGTTGTAGAAAATACAAGGTATTCATATGGCCCTGACACTTTTATATCTCGCATGCGTGCCTGTGTATTCTATTGCTTAAGATTAAACTTGACTTCGGAGGGTCGGGGCCGTGTTCAAACCACAGCACTGGCGAAAAATATTTTCTACTTCTGTATCAGCGCCTCCCGCCAGTTGATGGAAGGTGCGAGGGGCTCCACAGCTCTGGAAGCAAATGGTTTTTGAAGCGGCTTTTTTTTTATTGATGTAAAAATAAATTAAGGAGCTGTCCACATTTTTTGTTGACGGCTACCCCTTTTCGCTTACATAATAAAATAAATAAAAAAAGAAAATATAATAATAAACTAGTCCCAAAGCAGTCCGCTCGCGTCTCACAAACATCAACACTGTAAGAACGGTCCAGTTAGTAATTGTCACTGATTTCTGTGTCTTCAAGGAAGCGTTGAAGGGCTTTTAAGGCCTTGTGATGTATCTTTGGTGGCCATGGTCCCAATATTTTCTCAAGCGAAAAAGTGCGCGCTGAATCTAATAAGCGTAGCTCATGTTCGAGTCGCTGTCTCTGCGTGGTGTACTTGGAACAATCAATCAACAGGTGACGGATATCTTCGTCGTCGTGGCCGCATGCACATGTTGAAGATGAAGCACGCTGAATTTTGAATAACAAATCTTTTGTGTAGGCAGTGCCAAGCCGGAGACGATGAATGAGGGTGTCGATGCATCGCGGGAGCTGATGATCTAGTTGATACTCAAGATTAGGGTCGACTGCGTACAAAATGGATTCTTTTGTTTTCTCTGTGAACCAATTCAGCAAGTACAATTCCCGTTTTTGTCCTCGTAAAATGCGGCGTATATCGGATTGAGATATGGGAATGAGGCGAATTTCTGAAGAATCATGAGCAGCTTTCGCCAACGCATCAGCCAGTTCATTTGCTTTGATTCCACAATGACTTGGGACCCATTGGAAGACAATATGATGTTGTTGTTCCGTAGCTTGTGCGAGTTCTTTTAGAATAGCGTCCCCTACGCCCCCTACGCCGAAACAGGCCAGACAATGCAGGCTTCAATTGAAAAGTGGTTTCCTGTGAATAATGCCAGTCGCATTTCAGACTGGCATTATTAGGACGACTCTCATTGTCCTTACCAGATAAGATTTTTTTTTATCGTCGTGTTTTATTTTATTCCATCATGCCTATACTGTCCTATAAACGTGTGTGTTCAACGTAGCGGCCATGACTGTGCATTCGAAAACACAACAAAGATATCCTCCAAGCTTGCGTAGGAAGCTTACAACAGGGGTCCATAACATTAAGTAAACCACGCTTCATTATGCTGCAGAATTTCATATTCTATTCTCTACAACGTATTTCAAACAGCTGAATTTAAACCAGCATGACCTATAGATGGATGTCTTTCAGTTTTCTTTTATTTTTCACCTCGGGATGCGCAAGTGCTTTATTATCATTGTATTTTCATCTTGATAATTTTCCCTGCCGCAGAAGTTTCGTGTAGAAGTGCTCAAAGGCAAAATGGCACTACAAATGGCTAGCCAGTGTTCCAAGACTGAGCGTGAGACAGAGAAAAGGCTTTGAGCGAGAATCCTCAGGTAAAATAAATCAGGCAATGCAAACCAGGAAGGCGTCGTGTCTGGCATGTGGTCTGCCGAGATAAGCAACGCAGAAAATTAAGCAAACTGAAAGCAGTAATGACTGGTGCGGAGTAACGGAAAATTAATGCTTTCTGATTCGAGAGTACGGCTGAAGTAAACATTGCGTCCCGAGCCGCTTCCCCAATCAAGAAAAGCAATCAGGGCTCTTATTTTCACACGCTTATCAATCCGAACAAAAACATACGTGAAACAACCCTGTACAAAGAAACATACGTGAAAGATTCGTGTACTAAGAAACTACAAGGCGCAGTAAAAAAAAAGAAAGGCTGAAAATCAATATAAATGGGAAATTATGGCGAATCAAGCATAAATTCATGGCGACTAATGCAGTGTGCATGTGTTTTCCGTGGGATTTGCTGGACGAACGCATGCCGTTTTGCGAAGTGTCAGAATAAATGTATTTCCGTGTGTGCTTTTTTTGTTATCCCACGGAACTGTATGCAACACAGAATGTGATGGTACGGAAACAAGGAACATAAAGAGGTGGCGCACATTTTACAACTACGTTTTGGTGATACCGAGTTGTATTCGAAGTTTTTGATAATAATTGCTCCTGTAACATGTTCCTGTCACTACTGAGTAAACTTTCGATAGCACAATATTGTTTCCGGCTTACATCTATGCGGTCTCATCTATAAGTCCTAGAGGCTGTTTCAATTTGGACGAATCTAAAAGTAGTGTCAACCTTCGTGCCGAGGTCTCTTTTACAAATGTCGGTGCTCAAGAATAGAAATCTGACGGTAACGATGAACAAAAATTGACCTAAGAATTAAGCATATGCTCTAAGCCTAACAATTTAACAATAACATAAAAGCTGCGGAAACACGTGCTATTAATGAACAAGTGAGACACGAAAGCACTGAATTTCTCAAATTCTTAATTCGGGAACGCAGAATCACTCTGAACGAAACTTACTGTAAATCTTTTTCTTGCAAATCACTTGAATGTTGCATTAAATTACTGTCTGAACATCTTAGCTGCATTATTCTTACACTCGTTACGGAAACGCGTTGCTTGCGAGAAACCACATCTTTCTGCTCTTGTTTTCGAGTGCGTATTAGTACATGATTCATTTCAAACATGAGCGGCACAAAAATTTATGAAACGGAGGCAGGCAAGCTACACGAACAGCGTCCGTCCTCTGTATTCTGTCTGCATCCGTGTCTGAAATCTACGCTGTCTGTGTTTGAAATGAACTGTACTTGAGCAACTAGCTCCACAACGTGTTCTTAGTATAAGAGCACGCTACAATCTTTTTTTTTTAAAATTTACTTAAGCATCCTCGCTCACGAAATGCATAACTGTTTTTCACAATTACAGTCAAAGATAGCGCTGCAAAAAGTGATCTGAAAGGAAATTCTTTCCGATCGCTTTTTTGGTCACTTTTTCTATCGCTTCTCTTTCAGATCACGAAGTGATCACACGAAGGAGCACATAGACGACATAGACGATCACGAAGGAGCACATAGACGACTGCATGAAGGACAGCACAATAAATGCCAAATTGAAGCGCAGATTAACACAAGAACATCACCCCGTAAGCAGGCAGCCTTAGTATCTTTAAGAGCGCTTCCGCTCATGAAAACAAATGCAGCTACACTAGCATAGAGGGCATGCAAATAACTTTATCATCTTCAGTATGGGTTGTCGAGATTCAGGCATTGTTTTTAGCTGCCATAACTTATTGGTTTATAGAGGTCAGTAATCAGTGAATGGTTAAAATGGGCAGGTTTATTAGGTTAACTGTTAAATAGCAACACATTAAGATATACTTTGCACCCGTGTTTTCCTTGCGTATAGCTGACGCGAGGGGTTTAGAAAATTACTGAATTGGCGCTCCCAAACTGCGCGAGTTCTCAGTATCAGCTTTTACTTCATGCAGCTGAACCGGAATCTGAAGTCTACGTAACGGCTTATGCCTCTATACCGGGTAGCCAAGTGAATAAATTTGATTCAGTTTGACAGGCATTTGCGAACTTCCTTCTTAGCCGGGCGCATCTGGCTATGCGGCGGTTCTTCCCCTCTCCGAAACACCAGAAAGGCAACGGATGGCGGCATATAGTTAAATTCACTGAGCGAGTTAAGAAACATGCAGGCATAAATTCGCATAAACTCGCGCAGACAGGATAGGCTGATCATCGGGAGAGACCTTCGTGCCCCAGGTTTGCATAAAGAAGGCTGATGATAATAAATCGGCGATACCCTTATTGATGACTTGTTGCCGGGCTTTTATACCGCGGCTATCACCCATTAAGCAGTAGGCTGCTCTAGTCGCTTATATATATATGGATGCCGCTTTGTGCTTGACTTGTTAAGAACCCTTTCGTGCCCAGAGGGACATAGCGCTTCTATGTGTACAGACCACCTAAGGACCACCCACATCTTGTTTACTCGGTGTGCAGATAACGATGTAATAGTGATGATTAGGGGCTCCCAGGTCTTGTTTACTCGGCGTCGACATAGCGATGCACTAGTTATGGTTAGTGGCAATCACCTGTTACACGGAAGGCCCATTTCCGCCTCAGCCTGCATTGTGCCTCACAGAGCGAGATTGAGGCAGGCGAGGAATATGCGCCAACGGGGACATATTGGGCTTGTAAAAACAGAGCAGCGCTGTAGCAATCACATTCGAGGGAAGCTAATCAGGACCAGAATGCATGAATATATTGTCTTGCGGAAATAACGATAAACTGGCCACCTTACTGGTGCTGTCAGAAATGTCTGCCGTTATCTGTAAGTGCACTTAACATAAGCGATCTGCTTTTCGAACCAAACCGCTATATGTGAGACCGAAAGGCGTTGGAACAAGGACACAAGAAAGGAGATCTAAAACACCGCTTATTTTGCGCCCTGCTCTTTTCTCGTGTCCCCGTTTGCAGGTCTTACCTTATTCTGCTCTGAAACAATCAAAAGAACCAGCGAACCTTTTTGTCGTTCTTGAAATCATCTTGCACTGTACTGTTGTTATCATAACTTTCCTCTAACGCTTGAATTTCAGTTGATATATTTTTTATATCGATGAAGAAATATTATGAAAATGTTTGCCATTGGTACCACGATAGCCGGCGCAACCCCCATCCGTAGTTAAGCAACGTACTCAAATGTGTACGACACAGACGTAGCCCATGGGCAGTGTGCGCATTCGCCACTTTATTGTTAAAAATTAAAACCGCTATCGATCGAATTCTTGCTCCTATTGCTAGGACTGTCTGTTTTATGATAGCGCGCACTGTTGATTTACGTTGAATTCAGCTCCATCAGGAGTTTGTGTTTGCAGGAATGTAAAAACCGGGGAATAGAAATAGACTTTACAAATGTTAAATCCTCGTTTTCCCGAAGCCAGTCTAGGCTACTTCATGGAAATGTTAAGCAGCATGGACTTTATTTAGATGGTGAGAATTTCTTAGCAAACTGTATAGCGCCTTTTTTTTACGTTCTACTGCAGCTAAGTTTCATTCTGGTTGGCTAATTGGACTAAAATGAAAACAATCTAACGCAAGTGCGCGCAGCTCAAGCGTTCAAGTATAAAATTCATCGCGGTGTTGCCGAAGCTAGGCTTGCACTTCCTCTGTGCATCTCTGACAGGCAGATAAATTGGGCAGTGCCTACTCGCTCCTTCTTTACTTTTTTCCCCCTTTAATTCCGGTTGTGCAAGAATAAGAAGAATTCAAATCAGAATTACCTTCTAATAATTCCATTCTCGTAGCCCATTTAATTTTCTTACGGTATAGTTCAGTATACGAGCCTTGCTGGCATTTTCCAAGCAAGGCTGGAGTTAATTCGGGGAAAATTACAAAAGCTTCTTCATCTTCATCGGCGTTCGTGTTGTTCACCGCTCTCCTTGTGTCCGTGTCCTGCACGCCTCTTCTTTTGATTATGGACTGTTACCAATTCGCTCAACTTTCTGTCCTTTTGAGCTTCTTCATCTCTCGTTCCTTTTCACGAAGAATAGCGTGATCAAGAATATAAGCTAGCCAAGTATATGCTTCCGTGGTTCACGGTGACTGCCGCTGAATGGTTCTAATTCGAAGCAAAAACTTCCAGTTTACATCAGCCTTCCAGTTTACATCAAGATACAGCGCTCAATGTTACTCAATCTCTGATATTCCCAAAACCCAATCTTTCTTGATGATCTTTATGTGCATGACTTGATTTCTTTTTTTTGGTTCTTTCGAATTTAACTTCGCGAGGAGAGCACTGCTTTACAGTATTCAAATGCGTTGCACAAGTATCATCAGTGCAGGAAGTACCCAACCAGGCTTGCTGTCGAATTGAGCTACCACTGATTAACGTTAGCGGCGAGTGATGACCAGTGATAACGACTCTCACTATCGCCGTTAGTCATCAATAAGGGCTGTCCGACACGCTTTCAGTTTTGTCCGTGCACGATTCTATTTTCCTTGTTGCCATGAAACATAGTTTTTGTTTTTGTGCGTGAATTTCTTCCTGTCTTTAGTTACATGCTCCGTGCGTCTGGCAAAACTCCTACGTGTATTTCTCAACAAGATAAGATTTGTTTGGGGAACTTCCTGAGAGACATTAAATGCAACGTACTTCAGCGCATACACAACGATCGGATCCGCTCGAAGGCTTCGCTGATCATGTCCCCTCTTTCTGGACCACGCTGAGGAAGCCTTAGTACTGTTTATGGAAGCTTCCGGGTGTCGCGTCGATGGTCACACAAGGCTCGCAGGACTTCCGCTATCGGCCGGACCCATCTGTGTACACTCGCGCCAACTAGCTGCGCACATATCTTTAGCGACGCGGTTTACGGACACCGAGCGGTGCGAATAGGCGACGCTATCACTGATTTTGCTCGGTGGAAGCACGTGCCCCGGGATTATTACCGAATCCCCGTAGGCGTCGTGGTCGTCCATCATCCTAATTGCGTTGCTTTTACGGCTATGCAGAACTCGGTTGTTTCGTGGACACACGCACCATCTCCGTGTAGAGACGGGGAAAGACGACGTGAGGAGAGGCCTTGCTGCATGTCATAAATAGAGCCGTAATGAGTCGACCGTATTACGTCGCACGATAGGAACGAATGACTCCGTGTAGTCAGGCAACATTGTTTCATGTTGTTCCTTATGAGGACGGAAAGCCATGAATATGGGGAATGCGGACAATTATTGTAGCCAAGCGCAGGGTCGTAAGCTTACGACGACAATTATTTATGATGTATTAAGGTTTTCTCAAATTTATCCCGTAAAAATACTATGTTGTGCTGCAGAAGAATACGCCTTGAAAATATATCGGATGGACAGCGAAAAGCGCAACTGCGGTTCTCAAGATGCTCGTCTAACCATAGTTCCTTCTGACGAGGAAAAAAAGGTAAGAGGTGAAAGGAGGGATATAAAGCGATCAAAAGTGTGAATGCAGTCGCTCCAATATATAAAATAGATCTCGCTTTTGCGCGTCGAGGAAACATTAAGCTTTTCTTTGGTCATTTGTTATTTCCAGCCGGACAGCAGAGGCATTTGCAACTGACGCTCTATGGGATTGGTTGTTGCTGCAATACTCATGCAATATCCGGATGAATATTTACCCTGGCAACGTTTGAAATAACACCACCGCCGTTCTTGTAAAGGATGCAAATTTTGGCGGCTTTGCTAGAACGGCACAGCAAAGATAGCGACAGGACTATTTGCTTCCTTTCCTTCTGGTGTGCTGTTTTCTATAGTTGCCCAGACGCTCTATAAAATCCAAGTGCCGCTGGGCTGAATTTACTTAATATTCACAATGTTGTTGTCATTTTTGTTCGTTCTTTTTTTCGAGGGAAAAGTCGGAACCATTCATAAGGTTCACATACGTTTGTACCTTGCAAGTGTGGTTGTGTAGCTTATACGTGGAGACACCGGCTGTCGGATGGTGGGTGTCTCGGTTATCACAGCAAATGTATACTCCAATATCTTTCTCATGGAACCAAGCTGTCAGGCACAGGCTGAACTCCTGATGGACCTTTTTGGGGACTATGTGAGAGATAACAGTGACTAAGTGATAATGTGCCTAGGTAGCGCTCCCGTGAATTGCGCCATACTATGTGCTGCTTGCATCATAACAACGCCGAATGTGACAGCTAGGAAAATGTGCTTAATGAGGACCGAGCAGGAAGCTGCATTCTTGTTTTAACTATACGCCGGGAGACCATATGTGGGAACAAGTTACCCTGTCTGTACACCCGTATTTCGATGCTTCCACACTTTAAAGCAGCCGCCTCTTTTCCACCCTACGCCTTGTATCGCTAAGGTTCCAGTGAACACACCAGATACTCCCAAAACGCCTACTTTAATATACGTGTTTCGTTAACGGAACACTACGGGGAAGTTACGCAAGAAAATGCCCCGGGTTGTACATTATTCTGCAGATATTCTCTGGGCGCTGCATTCATTTCTTCCCGTCTAAACTTAGTACGTTGAATTCAGTTAGTCTACCTCGGGCGAGTATTTCAAAGCCGCTTCCAGCAATCAAGCACAGAGTAAAGACTGCTGGCCTGCGCAACTAAGTGTTCAAGCCATGACGTCTTTGTGCTGAGCTGTTGAGAAAGCGATGTAATTCTCTTGAAAGTGCGAACACTGCCGTGGGCAAGGCGGCTTCTTTGCTGAGGAAAAGAGAACGATTTCTTACAGGGCAGTTTTAAACCGCAGCGCTTTTAGGCCTGGGTACAAAAGGTTTACTTCTTGAAGAAGAAAAGAACATGCCTTTGAACACTTTGCAGCGGTCATTCACGTCCAAAGATGTTCGGCGAAATAACTCAGTTTCCAAAGTTGCGTGTTGTGATGGAGGAACGGCGGGACGAAAATTACGTTAGTTGTATTTTTGAATTTTCGAGAGTGCGAGCTTTCTTTTGGTTGCGATATCCGAGGTCATGCTTCATGACTTATTAGCATTCATATTTAATCTTTAGTTGAGTTTGCGCGCTGAAAATTCGTACTTGGTCATACAAATTGGTAACCTTCGTTACTTCGTCGGAAGAACGCACCGGCGTGATACCTCGAAGGCTTGCGAAGTACTCTTGATCGAGTCGTTTCCTGTGTCAAAACACCTCTTGAATATGCCCAATGCGTCCAGGTAGCATGACGCCGTTGTTGGCAGCCGCGCTATTGCCGCCTCCGAGTCTCCTTTGAAAAATAAACGCATATGTTGAAACTTAACTAAGTAGCGGTAAGGTTTCCGTTGCGGTGGATCATCTGTCTAATTGCTCCCAGAAGTCGCTGCACTTCTACAAGCCAGCGGAAAATGCATTTGTTCACAGCTTCGGCAACTTGGTTCCTGGCCTTAAGATTGAGCCGCGGCGGGCGGCCCGTTGCATAGTTCTAGGCCAAACATGATGATGTAGGGCTCTGGTATAGTCGGCTCCTTTTGCTCCTGTACTTAGCTAAAGTGCATGTCGCGTTGTCCTCCTACTCAATAACGGTTGCCTACTCTGCTTCGAATTAATCGTCACAAAAGCTCGTCGTTAATGTTTTTGAGCTCTTCGTCGTTATTTCTGAGGCGTTAATGAATGGCTTCAACTGTCGCGTTCTCACCGATTCATTTTCTAGTAGCGCGAATGTCTCGTCAATTACCTTGGTATTCTGGGTTTGTCCCGTGGTCGTTTTTGGCCTGGGCTTCTCAATGGATCTTAGCAGATCTGTAGGCCTCCGTGGTTCGTGGCTGTTTTTCCACTCGGCAGCCACCAGAAATGTCGGTTGACGGTAGCTAGCGGCTGTCGGCTTTCGTGTTTCAGGCTCGCATGTATAATATTTAACACAGAAAAGGTGATCAGAACTAGAATCTCAGACGGGTGTTTATTGGTGTCCACATGAGGCCAAGACGTTCCGATGGCTATTAGCCAACGGGTATAACGCGGCCACGTACTCCTTGATTCCAAGTTCGCCGTCTTATTTTCACGCCGAGAAAGCCGGAAATTCAACGGCTTGTGTATTTATTTACTGAATACTGTCTCTACTAGTGAAATCGAAATTTGACATTTCTTACTCTGCTCTATGGTATCTCTGTAAGGCTATTTCTTCTGTATCTGCGCAGCTGAAGACCGTTTTTAGCGGTTATGCAGACACGATATTGCTCTACCAGTTTCATTTAGGCGGATTGAAGGAAGGAATGAAGAGGAAAGGAGGAAAGACAGGGATGTTAGCCAGTGCTGAGACCGGCTGGCTACCCTGTGCAGGGGAAGAGGGGTGAAGGGAATGAAAGACAGCAGAAAGGAGACACGACAAGAAAAAAGAAAAAGAGAGAAAAAAACACACCACGCACACAAACGCGACACTGCTTAAAGTCTGTCCCTTAGACCACTCGGATTGAGTAAGTTTTTGATGCAGCTGGAAAAACGCAAATATTCTATTATTACATAAGAAGGGAGATGTTAAAGACTTGAGGAACTACAGGCCGATCAGTCTACTCTCAGCACTTTACAAAATATTCACAAAGGTTATCTCAAACAGAATAAGGGCCACACTTGAATTTAATCAACCCAGAGAGCAAGCAGGGTTCAGAAAAGGATACTCTACCATGGACCACCTGCATGCGGTCAATCAAGTAATCGAGAAATCCGCTGAATACAACAAACCCCTCTATATGGCTTTCATAGATTACGAAAAGGCTTTCGACTCGGTAGAGATACCAGCAGTTCTGGAGGCACTACGTCGTCAAGGAATATGTGATAGCTATATAAACACAATAGCCAACATCTATAAAGATTCTACAGCCACCCTGCTCCTCCATAAGAAAAGCAGAAAGATCCCAATACAGAAAGGTGTCAGACAAGGAGATACAATTTCTCCCATGCTATTTACTGCATGTTTGGAAGAAATCTTCAAAAGGTTGGACTGGGAAGAGACAGGGCTCAGGATTAACGGCGAATATCTGAGTAACCTGCGATTTGCAGATGACATAGTACTCTTTAGCAATGATGGCGACGAATTGCAAAAGATGATTGATGACTTAAGCCGAGAAAGCGCTAAGGTAGGATTAAGGATGAACATGCAGAAAACAAAGAGTGGCACGGCGAAAAAACGTCTATTCAAGGTCGAAACCCATACATTAGAAGTCGTAGAAGAATATCTGTACCTAGGACAGCTACTTACTGGAGAACCCACCCATATAAAAGAAATCCACCGTAGAATAAACATGGGATGGCGCGCATATGGCAGACATTCACAACTCATGAACGGAAACCTACCACTATCACTCAAACGGAAACTATATAACTACTGCATCCTGCCAGTACTGACTTACGGATCAGAAACCTGGAGAATTACAAAGAAGCTAGAGAGGAAGTTAAGAACCGCGCAGCGGGCGATGGAACGGAAAGTGATAGGTGTTACACTAAGGGATAGGAAGACAGCCGAGTGGGTCAGAGAACAAACGGGGGTCGCCGATATAATGAACGATATTAAGAAGAAAAAATGGACATGGGCAGGCCACGTGATGAGAAGGCTAGATAACCGATGAACATTTAGAACGACGGAATGGATACCAAGAGAGGGTAAGCGCAGCCGTGGGCGGCAGAGAGTAAGATGGGGGCACGAAATCAAGAAAGTCGCAGGCATCAAATGGAATCAGCTCGCGCAGGACAGGCAAGGATGGCGAGGATTGGGAGATGCCTTCGTCCTGCAGTGGACATAAAATTGGCTGATGATGATGATGATGATGATGATGATGATTGATGCAGCCGGGGTGATGGATGGGCAAGCAATGCGATTTGAAGGTATTATTATGAGTTTAAAATTGAAGGCTATACGTTATGGGCCAGTGCTTATACCATTACATTTGACATACAAAATGTCTATTGTGGTGTGTTTCTTCATTGTAATAATTTAGTGCACCTCCATAAAACAAGACAGCACTTTCTCACTTCGAATATTATAAAGATAGTTATTGAGAGATACATACTAAAACTAACTGTGATGTATACACTAGAAATTTTTAATGTGAGTCGTATGGCTTCTCTTTAAGGGTCGCTCTGAATGTTAGAAGGATTTGTTGGAAAAGAAGTGCATGAAAGGAAAACAATAGGCTTTCGACATTCGCTTTCACTGCACCGAATATCGAGAACCAATATTCAGATGCGCTGAAAGAAGAGCAAAATGAAGTACAAATGAAACTTAATTTTTATATAATTTCGATGACGACGTGACAGCAATGCCACGTTGGGGTACATTAAGAAAAATATCTAACCAGAATCAATATATAATGTTTCAATGCGACAGTACGTCAGGGAGATTTTCGTTTTGTCTTCTTTAGCGGCAGTGTTTCAGTGCCTTCGGAAACAATGACAGCTGTCAAATTAAAGGCTTTGAAAAGGCATCTCCCACGTTCATGAGAGTTTAAATTGTAGCGTCTTTCCAGCGGCTGTCCTGCATTTAAATAGTTCACCGTGCTTCCGGGCTGTCACGCCTATTCCCTTTGTGTTTCAGACTAATGTTTGAGAAATAACAGTGCTATAATGAAAATGAAATAACATAGGCACAAAGCAACAAAGGAAAAACTTGTACCCGCAGCAAAGGCTTTGTGAAATCGAGGAAAACCGCAGAAAGCCAAGAACTTATGAAGTGCTGCTTTTCCTCTGCGTAGAAACAGAAAGAAAAAGAAGAAAGTGTATAAATCAGTACGAATATCACAATTATTTTAAGGCTCAGAGAATTGTTTATCAATGCCCGTACCTTCAAAACGAAGTTGTTAAAAACAGCCCTGGAACTGCAATGAATTAAGTCATTTCTCCTGGAGTAATTTGGATGGTGAGCACCACAATTAGGAGAAAATGCGTGCTTGAGACGCTAACGTGGCGCATTAAAACAATTATTGTGTGAGCACCATTGAGGTGTTCACATAAAATAAACTAGGCTGCCAGGATGATGATAACATCGAGACGGTGTGAGACAAATCAAATTCACGAATGCAGTTATCATACAGAACAGGCCGCTAAGGCGGTGTCGACATGAGGCATGACCCTAATTTCCTCGAACTAAACAACGGACACATTATTTAAGACTGGAACTTCGATTATGACGATAGAAGAGGAATGACGCTAGTTTTGTTCGATCGAGTAGTCAAGAAGGAAAGTTTTATACGAAAAAAAAAGGAGAATAAATTGAACACGTCGGCCAGAGAATTCCAGGTGCTCCTCGTCTTGCTCCCTATAGATTTTTTTTTGTTTGAAAGTATTTTGCTCTTATATTTATAGCTCACACCTAGACCATCCTTTCAGTGTTCATTAATATTAATTTCCAAAGATAAACAAAATCGTGCAGTGTCATAGTCCCTTGGCGCCGGTTATATACGTCTGAGAAAGATTCCTTCTTATAATCTTCACGACGCTTGTCTGATCTCCCCCTTGCTGACCAAAATGGCGATCATCCTCCACGTTCGCGCAGCCGTTCCCGCTCTCCTCGTTCACAGTGCCACCGAAAGGCAATAAATCGTGATACTCTTCAAAACGAACATGGGGCCATCGTAATATCGGTGCTCGGGCCCTTCCTGGCACCTCGCATCAATTCTCCCATTGCAGCATGCACGGTGTGTTCTGTCGTTCACATCGCTGTTTCCAAGTATGTGCGTTGTTTACACGTGAAGGATAAACCTCTCTCTCCTTTTTGTCACACATGATGAGGAAGTATGGGGCCATGTTGGAGTAGATGCGATGGAAGTTATTCCTGACGTGTGCAAACGCCATTCCGCCTTCATGGCGCTAGGCCCATCGATTTCCGTTGCTAAATCCAGTCCTACATCTTCGCCTTTCGCAGTGTTTGTTTTATTTGCGAGTGAATTTTCTCCTTTTGCGCTCCTCGCCCTGAGCATAGATTCTTGTTACATTGTCTAAAACTAACGCGGAAAACATATTGGGAACGAACCACCCGTCAAAGGACCACCTCCATGCCTACCCGTTCGGACCTGCCCGTCAAAAGACCCCCCTCCAGCCATTGGTGCTGCTCTGTCAAAGTGATGTGGCAGACACGTAGCCTCCACGCCGCGCTCCGATTTCTCTTGAGCGCTGCACGGAGGCGGTCTGCAGTGACGTCACGCTAACAGCGTGGCACCATTGGCTGTAGGGGGCTCCTCTGACGGGGAGACGCCGCTTTCTTCTTGACCTATACTCGAGTATAGTGCGCCGGCCACAGTTACCTGCGTTATGACCTGAAGGTTTAAAAGCGAGAAAACCTTGCGAGAAAACTTGCTTGAAAAGCGAGAAAACTTGCTTGAATGAAAAGCAAACGTATTCTGCACAATAATTGAGACTCCGGGAACATAAAAATGTTTGGTTTTTTTTTATGTGGTGTGAGTTATATAACAGACAATGGATCTGCTGAAAGCTGACATAGAACGGCAACTACTTCGCGATGTTATCGTATAATAACTGTTTTGTGTGAACCAAGGGATGCATGGTTGCGCGGGCCCAGTGTTTTATCGCTGTGGTGTTTTTATGGACTTGTAGGAAATTTTTATTGTGTTGTTGAACACGCCAGCTGACGCTAGAACATGGCAGCGATAATGCAATTCTTTTATCAAACGTAGTATGCAGAATGCATGGAGAAAGCCATAAAGTGGTGCATTATATGGAGAAATTTTCGGTAGTACTTGCTAGACCAGTCATGAAAATTGCTAGCATAAAAATTTTCAGCATTCAATACCCGCGACAGTCGGGTGAAGCTCAACAGAAACAACAGCATTAGAGAAAAGTCGCAATAATGAAAAAAAGTCAGCTATTTTGTAATTATTTTGACCAGCACTCAGTCGTTACAAATATTTCTTCTAAATTTGTAACTGCGCTTACAACCGATGAGAATCGGGCATTCCAGCATTCGGAAGTATCCGATTTGTTAAATCTGATGGTGGTAGGAAAAAAATATTTCGTGGAAACAGCGTCATAGATAGCTCCTGGTGGTATCCGTGGAAAATTTCCTACATGCACGAATATCAATCATTCAAAATACCCAATACACTCACGAAATAGATGCAATCGAACATACGCTAGAACTGGATAACCGTACCCGAAATTTCTGGGTTGTGTATAGCGACAACACATTCTTGTATCTAAGAGTTAACATCAGCCGCGCAGTATCATAATTATCGCAACTTCGTAGTTATTTGTCTTGTATGCCGTGGGACATTAATTTACTATCGGCATCAAATGAAACTCGAACAGTGTAGGGTGTCTCAAGCATTTGTAAAGTCATGATGCAAAAATATTGTACTTTAGGTTGATCCGGCAGTGCTGTCAAGCTGGGTATATGCGCCTGTAATTGTGATGAATGGACGGCGGCCCCTACACAGTCGCTAATGCTTATCCAACGCTCTCCGAGTTTGGCGTTTCATTAGACTCCTATAGCACGTGTTTACTGCAGCTACGTGGGGTGCGCAAAGCTGTAATCACCAGGAATGCAGTGGTGGAGTGCCAACTCAGCGCTTCTATCGCCTTCCTGCCGTAATTCAAGCTCCCCCACCCTGTAGCGGGAGAGCACGGGTATAATTTCTCAGCCCTGCGGAGAGAAAACAAGGAACATTTCGCTCTCACAGTCACGTACCTGCCTGTATCTTCTGCACTACCAGTACACCACCGTTCTGCTAAGACAAAGGAATGACAGTACTCTAGATCTAGCGAACACCTAAGCCAGAAAGTGCGAAGGAGTCCCCACATACAGAATTTTGGGTAAACAGTGTTCCTCCTTCGTAGCCGAAGCAACGCTAAAAGCCTGGTCGTAATTGCGACCCCGCTCAGCTGCACACTGCGGAGTCGCAGGCGTTTCTTTGCACCTCGATCACCCATGCGTGCCATGATTGTGCATGGGACGCGAAACTCAACGCCATGGAATTGCCATTAATGGGGAACTACGTTGTACGTCTTTTCGTACGCGACAATTCGACTCTCTCAAAACAATATGTATGTGTGTACGTACGTATGTATGTATGTATGTATGTATGTATGTATGTATGTATGTATGTATGTATGTATGTATGTATGTATGTATGTATGTATGTATGTATGTATGTATGTATGCGTTTTCTACGACTGTCTTTTCTTTCTCTCAGTCGCCCATTTGGGTATGAAAAATAGTTCGATCGGATCGCCTCCTCTGTGAATTTCATGGCACTCTTAAGTTGTTTGTTGATGCATATTCGTTTTCCTGTTTATTAAAGATGTAATTTCTTCCCGCTTAATTTATAAAGTCGTGATTGTTCTCGATAACGTTCATATTATGGCATCTACTTGACTCTCGTTTTCTCTCTATGCATTGCAGGATAAAATTACTCACTTTAAAGGAGCACGAAAGGAGGCAACGGCAGTATTGTGTAACGTGCATGGCCCATCCCGGTTATGCCACGTGTACTCTCTCTATGATAGCTTAGCTACGAGCCACAATTCTATTGCAGCATTCCGTATTTCTTCATTGTTCTGTTCATGCAAACACCTTGAGCGGTAGTGAAGGGCTTGAAAAGAAAACACATGCTGTCTCCGTGTATGTGAACAGGAAAACATCTCATGGTTCCTATCTTAGGTGCGATTGGAAAAATGAGTCATGTTTGACTTTACGAACGTATATCAACGCCATATATGAAATAGTTTTGGTGCAAGTAAGAGTGCGATTTTTATTGCACTAGTTTTTCTTTCTCTGTATGCCTCTTTGTCATTTTTAATGAGCTTTCGTCGGTAGCACACAAAACGGGCCTTAGCTCCCCCCGAGAGCTGTGCAGCGAGACACGCAATTTGGCTGCATCGTGCGATGCCGCTATAGCGTCATTCTCGTAAATGAGTAAGGAAACAGGTTCATGGGAACAGAGTCCCATTCCAGCAAGCGCCACCGTTCGTAGACGTAAGTAGGAACGATGACGTTTAGCTATTCCGAGCATTCAGGGGCGTGGCTGACGACACTACGACTAATTTGTGAAACGAAGCTGGTAATTTGAGAGTCTAACTTCGCTACAATGCTCCGCAGGCGGATGCCCATTTGCGCTCAATGAAAACAATGAAAACAATTTTCCTAGTGAGGGGAAACACCAGTATTTTCTAATATGTGTAATGGCAGTCTACAATCCGTTCTAATTCAAACCGTGATTGTTTATATGGTTTGCTCTCGCTTTCAACAGAAACGCGGGCTATTTGCTTACTGTTTCCTCAAACTGCGAGCGTTTAACGTTTTTCCGAAAGGAAAATCGCAAAAAGAAATCCCTTCTCTGAATTTATCCCTTTCCCCACTGCATTCCGTAAGATGAGCTCTCTACTCATTACGACCATTTCGTTTTGCGTTTTCTTCGAGTGCTTGCGTATGGCGCTACTGAAATTCCCCCCATATAAGAGGCAAGCTTAACCAGCTCCTCTAGATTACGTACTGTCTTTCACGACCATGACTTACTTTCTTGGTGATGATGTGGGACAGCTCAGAAATAGGACGCGGACTGCATTATCGGTTAGGGTAGTCGAATTTTGATGAGGTATTCGCAAAAACATCTTCGAAATATTATTTACTGTACCCTAAGGAACCCAAAGCTATCAAAACGATAAGAGATAGAAGGCCGAAGGGAACCCTGCTGCCTCCGACCACTACGTTATGTTTCTCAATTATATATTTGTGTTTGCACGTAATATTCCAGAAATCGTACGATTATTCAAGTTATAATGTTCTCAAACATTGGTGCGTCCATCTGCAGATACAGATAGACGTCATCAATATATATGTAAGGCTAACATATTGATCACAGAAACAGCGCGCAAACACAATGACGGAGAAGAAGGAAAACGACACGAGCGCTTGCTTCAACGTTCAGGTATTACCAAGTCGTCCATATCGCCACCTTACTCCAGTTTAACATATTCAATTTTCTATGGCACGTGCTAACGTGTGATGTCAAAATGAAGCTCCTTAAAAGTGTTAGTTGTTTTAACAGGTGAGCTGTTTAGGGTTGACCCTGCGCCGTCTGTATGCCGTCCGTCGTCCGCCATTACATGTCTACGACAGCTCACTCGAAAGCAGCGGCCTTTGCGCCGCGACAGCACGGCGCTCCATGCCTGGGTTATCAGTGGCCTAACGGCAGCTTCGGGTGACCAGAAGCACAAGCCAGGCGCGAGCGTAGGGAAAGCCGAAAACAGTGACACTTTTCACCTGGAAGCACAAATTAAGCGACTACTGAAGGCGACCGAACCCCTTTTCAAGAAAGAGAACCTAGGCCGTTGCAACTGGAGACAAGCGAACCCCAATTTCCAGAAGCCTGCAATGCAAGTTAACGCCAGAATCGAAAAGTTAACCCGAAAGTTAACCCACCACTTAACCCACCACAAGTAATGAGGAGCCGTACGCGCACTAAGGCCTGTTCGCCAACTTATAATTTCTTTTTATTTGGTATATTCTTCGTTCCGTGCGTCTTCCTAAGCTTCGCGTATCCTGTAACTTCAGCGCATCTTCAACATGCGTTTTTGCGAAGCTGCCATCAAAGGGCCACTCGAGCTCAGAGGTACATTACGTGTTCATCGACTCGACGAGCGGCATATCTGAAAAAATTATATGTTTTCTGAAGCAGCATCCTCGGCGACCAAATTATGTCTTCACTATCGAACCTGCTTACAAATGCATATAGCCGATACCTTGAAATTTAGATGTCAAGTTCCCAGAAATCTGTCGTTTGTAAGAGCTGAAGCATCAGAGTGGAGAAGCCCGCTTAGCTTATCGGACATGGGAGCTCGCATGCACAAAAGCCACAAGCAGTTTATCTTTGCATGTTTTTGCCTGTTTTATTTTTCGGCGTCTAGGAAAGGTCCATTAAGCGTCGAAGCGTAATGACTTCTTCAAATCCCCCAGCGAGTCTCAAAGAAACACAAAGTGCCGAGCGCTAGAAAGGTCGTCATGCTAATGGATGAGTCAAGCTATGCTTCTGAAATCACTAGCCGTGCGTAGCCTCTGTGCGTGCGGTCATACACCACGCTTACTGCTTAGCTGTACTTGTAATATGGTAATATGGGCACAAAACACTACACGCCCTCCAATATACGAAATATCTTTTTTCTTGCCTTCGTTCTAAAACTTTCAAATTCAGGCAAGCTTGGGATTTGAAAGAGATTTACTTGAAGGCATTCTTCATTAACGTCGTGTAAAGGTTTTGTATGGTTAAACTCTTTTCATCGATATAAGAAAGAGGTTACTAGAAATACATCACCGTATGGCATTGCGCCGCGTTCCCGCAGGGAACTCAGGTATTGAATTCTTCTACAGCACAAATCATTTGCAAGCAGGAAAAAAAAAATGCGCGCGCCTCCACTTTTATTATTTTTCAATTTCAGCATGTCGCTTCATTTAAGCACAGTTCAGTTTTGTAGAGCAGCATCACAATTTCGGAACTAATTTTTTCTGTAGGCACTTCTTGGCTACACAATAAATGTCACAATGACCGTCTTGTGATGTGGTGATCATTCAAAACGTTGAATAACACCGAATGTCGTTACAGCCAGTGTCTGCGCGGATGGGTTTGTACTTGTCGGGGCGCCGACGAAGACGACCTTGAGCACTTCAACTGAGTTTGGCTGTGCGTACATATATGGCATATTATAAATGCTGAATTCTTTAGAGAGACCGATTCCCTTACTCTTGGAACAACGAGCTCAATAACTGTTATTTAAACTCGGCGTAGTAGCCGTCATATTGAACTGAGCCATGCGTGCTTCACTTATGCAGCCACTGTTACAAAAATACAAATTGCAGTGGAATGACGTCAGTGACAGGACTAAATTTATATAACTTGCCATAATTTTATTATTCTTTGCTGGTTCTAGGGCACTGCAGACGCGCACGAATAAAAATCGGGATTGGATACGAAGCGCATTCTTACTCGGACTTCACGCTGTGCTTCAGTGTGCATGTCTGCGCCGTACTCGCACTTCCTTGTGATTGCAGAATGGCTAACAATATCCCAAGATAACGCTATATAAACCTGTCCCTCTTGAAGTAAACGGGTCACTTGTACCAAAGTTATACATGCGCAATTCTGCTGTGAGGGTTCTCCGCAAGGTTAGTGCTATCAAGAAGAAAAACAACAACAAACAAACAAATAAATAAGAAAAATAAGGAAGCAGCATGAAACAAGCGCCACTTGAACCACGCAGGGCAGGCACTTCGTAAGCAAAGTTATGTTGAGAATGTGATTTTCATCGTAGTTTAGGTGCTAACGTGTTCAATCTTATCATAAACTTGCATGCGTGGGCTGAGGTTCATCAGTGTTATTATACCTCGCCTTGGCATCCGCTTTTCCGTGAAGAGTAGTTACGAAAAATAACAGTAACCCAGATTTAACTGTTGCCTAAACAACCTCGGGTATTCAATATTGTTGTTGGATGCCGTACAGAAGCTTGCCTCGCAACAGCATCGTGGCTCTAGCGCCCAAAACTCATGAACTCAATTAAAATCTACCATTACATGGTGAATAAAAATATCAATGTTATCCACAACAAGCTGAAAAAATAGGTAGGCGTCCTCACCGTGTCCCAGTGAACGAGATAGGGCAGCGCTCTACGACCACGCTAAACCAACCAATGCCTAACCTTGGTATTCTCTGAGGAGGAGGCTGGAAATAAAACGCAAAAATAAAATAAAAAGATATGCTTGCACCAGAATATAGATTTCTCTCGCCTCTGGCGCAGGAGCGAGAAGATTGAGGCTGGAGAGAATGCCCAGGTTCCTGATCCTATTTCCGTTGTCTGTGAAGACATATTTTTTTCTTGGTTATTCTGCGTGGCTCCAAACAGCCGTCTTCTAAGCGTGCAAAGTCTCCTTCCTCTTGCATTGCAGGCACAGACAACTTTTGTTTTTTTGTACGGGATTTCTCACTCTCAGTGCTGTCTGTTCTTCTTTGTTAACGCCGTTGTGAGCGGAAACCTGCGCATTCTGTTTGCCTAGAAGCCCTCAGGGCAGAGCAAGGAAACATGCAAGATTGGTCCGTTCTGAACACAGCCCCGAGAGCAATGCGCCAGAGCTGGTCGTTGCAGTTGCGTTTCTGAAGCTTGTTCTCGCATGCACGCTGGTAGGGATAGCGGTAGGCAGGAAAGGATTGCTGCCTGGTCCCTCTAAGGCGAAATATTTTGCAATGACTCGGTGTAAGGCCGGCATCGACTTTCTTCTGCTGAGACTTTTTCAGTGACGCCAGCAGGCAGTGACACACTTGTTTCTTGCGCAGCATTTCCAGTTCGCGTCACTAAATTATAACATAGAAATAATATAGCCTTAACTCTACGAAGGGGGGCTTGTTGTCAGGTGAATATGATAAGAAAACCGAGCATAGGTCCGTTATGATAAAAAGGAACTTAACTACTAGGATTTTCATTGAAGACTGTTTTCCGCTCGCTCTCGTTTGCGTTCCGAAGATAGAGGACAAAATAGAAAAATAGGAATTCTGTTAAGGAGCATATATTCAAAGTTGTATATAATAGCTATGATATAATAACATACGTTTTTGATTAGAGAGAGGATTTCACACAGAGGGCATTTAATTAGAATTATTTCGTGAAAATTAAGATGATGGTGACTCGTACCACCCCCTTCCCCCACAACATTTTGCTGGATTGCGGGCTGAGCTTCGGGTAATATGGGAAAAAGAGAAAGGAATCACATGTCGCTGAAAAGCGCATTGCATATGCTGGTACAGTGCACACCCGGCAGCAAAGAAAGTCGGTACTCGTGGCAGGCGGCCAAAATCGAATAAAATTACACCGCCATCGAGGGTCTCGAGTGCGTGTCCTTTCACGCTTGCACGCAGCGGAATACTTGATTACATATATAGTTTGGCGTATGGGTCGCTTTATTTCTTCAATCCGTCACGCTCTCAGTCTTGCGGAAGACCGCTGTGGAAGAAGCGTACACTGATCGCTCTGCCGTGATTTCAGACACATTTGCGCTCAGTAATAGATTGAATAAAAAGAGCGACCTCTGCCGCCAAGTCCAACATGTCGTCAGCTAGTCCTCTGCAAGCGAAAATGCATTTGTGAGTAATGTAGTCAGGTATGGTAAAAGGCAATAATTGCAGTAAATTATATTCATCATCATCCTGGTTACGCTCACTGAAGGGCAGTGCCATCTCCCATCGATCTCCGATTATCCTAGTCCTGTGCTCACTGTGACCAGTTTGTCCCCGCAAACTTCTCGTTGTCATCTGCCCACTTAAACAATTGCCGTCACCCGCCACGCTTGCCTTCTCTAGGGATCTGCTCCATTACCGTAAATGCCCAACGGTCATCTTGTCTTCGCCTTATATGCGCTAGGCACCCCCATTTCTTCTTAATTTTCACTGATATATGTCCCTAACACGCGTTTGTTCCCTGCCCCACTCCGCTGTCTTCTTGTCCCTTAATGTTACACCTATCATTTTCCTTTCCATCGCTCCCTGAGCCGTCCTCAATTTAAGTTGAACCCTATTAGCTCGCCTCCAAGTTTCTTCCCCGTAGATGAGCGCCGGTAAGATCCAGCTGTTATACACTTTCCCCTTCAGGTACAATGGTAAGATGCCATTCATTATCTCAGAATGTCTGCCGAATGCGCTGCACGCGCATTTCTCTAGCACCTGATTGATCTTGTGAATATGGCCTATTGTTGAGTAGCCTTTACGAAACCCCGCTCATTGATTATGTTGGCCGAAATCTAAGGTGGCACAAATTCTGTTAGCCATTACCTTGGTAAATACCTTGTAGATGAGTGACAATAAGCTGACCGGCTTGTATTTTTTCAAGTCCTTCATGTCACCTTTCTTATGTTTTAGGATGACTTTCGCATTCTTCCAAGATTCCGGTACACTAGCGGTCATTAGGCATTGCGTACAGAGGTTTGCCAGTTTTCTAGTATGACATGCCCATCATCCTTCAAGGGATCTGCTCTTATCTGATCCTCGCCAGGTGCTTTGCCTCCTTGCATTTTTTTCAAAGCTCTCTTTACTTCTTCTGTCATTACTAGAATTATATTTACTCACGTCAAATATGGTGGAAGGCAATAAAGTTCTACGGCTGCTGATTACCACTCTATTTTCTGCATATGAATCACATTCGGAATTTGTGCCAGCGAACCATACAGTGGACATTATATAAGAGGAAGTGGATCTCGCTAATCGGTGTCATGCTCTTTTTAGTGGCAAGTACCATCTCTCCTGATTATCAGCCTGAAGTATTTCATCCGGAAACGTGTGGTCATTTGGCGTGAACACCATGTTACTTTCTTATAAGGCACGAAGCTGTTTGTCAGAAAAAGGTTCTGCTATATAAAGAACACCGACACTGAAAGAAAAGTACGCCGCGAAATACACTGTTCGTTACCGGGAAGGTACAATAGAACAACTAAAATTTAATATCTTTAGCAAACCGCAAGAAAAGCAATGCACAGGACATACTGAACTCCCTTGCGTGATTATTCACCAAACATTACTAATGCCATGCTAAGTGTGACAAGCTTTCATTTTCTTTTTCAATTTTTTAGAGCCATAAGACAGCTGCGGCCTTAGGAGTAATATCCGAGGCAATTTGGCCCGTACTAATCTTGGCATTAATAATTCCTCTGCACATTAGACATGACCCATTAGAGCTCTTCCAACCTTAAGTGGCACCCATTAGTACCTTCTGTTGCAGATAGACATTTGAAGACACACGCAGAGACATATAGCAATAAAATCGAAGTACTGACCGCCGATTTTGCTTAACAATGAGACGTGCTTTAATGTATTGATGTACTTTCTCTCCCTTGTTCTTATTTTAAATTTAGGTGTGCTGAGCTGTATTCACCCCGCCCTAATAAAGAACGCACGCGTGTGCACAAACGAAAGAAAGATCAGAAAGGTGGCAGAGAACGCGCTCAAACGTTCACCAGGGGGAATAATTTATAAGACACTTCAAACAATATTAATGACTCACATTTTGAGTGGAACGCATGAATAAACCAAGATGAAATAAAAGAACGTATGAAATTATTATTATTATTATTATTATTATTATTATTATTATTATTATTATTATTATTATTATTATTATTATTATTATTATTATTATTATTATTATTATTATTTGGCATGTAAACAAGTAAGGCACCAGGACAAGACAATAGAGCATGCTTACAACTGCCGCCGGGAGTGGCACAACGCCTGTCTGCTCTTATGGGTGAAGCGAAAGGGGGATTGGGGAAAGAAAGACGAAAGAAATGATAATGCGCAGTACGCGAGCCACCAGGATGTTAGCCTCCATCGAAGACGTGAACTCAGCGGCAGGTATCGTACCCGGCTCCTTCGATTCAGCAGTCAAGCACCGTAGTCACTGCACAACCGCAGCGGTTAGTCTCCTCGAGACCAATCATGTGCCCAAAGTACGTTTAAAAGTGCACCATGTACACTCGAACGCGCGCTAGTAAGAGAGCTGTTCGCAGGGGTATATACTCCTCTTGGTTAATTCTCTAAGACCCACCACTGTCTGCGCCAGATAACTGATCCGAATGCGGTGACAAGTCTCGACTTCAAACCTGCCCAAGACAGATTATAATTTATCGCAGAGAGAATCTAAGACGACAGTTCAGGTTCGTCTTGCAAAACGAATCAGTGATGCTGTGTGTAACGGTCATTTTTTCCCCGTGAGGAAATTAGTATGCGAATAAGCGAGTGCGGCTCCCTAGCTTATGAAGATTATCCGTGGAACCAACTTAAGAGGCCATAATTAGCTTTCGCTGCCTGTCCCACAGGCACTTATTCTCCGTGCACGTTGCTCACACCATTTATTTAGATAGCGCGCGAACGCGCGCACGACGTTGGAGCAAACACATGGTAGTGGAAACAACTGTCGCCGCCTACGGCTTCTGCAGCATACTTAATGTGAATTGTTTGTACAATGTTGGCTGAAAGTCCGCTTTCTACGAAGCGTAGTAAATGTGCGATAATATTATCTCACTCCTGTCTTAATGAGTATGCCTCCGTGGTGCCAACTGTACGCTTATTGTAGGCCACTTGGCGCTCTCCCTGTTGGCTTAGCTGGCGGCTTTAATTAACAGCTTCCCTCTTCGTCACCTCGCTGCGAGAACTTTAGCTCACAGCCTTACATGACTCCCACTCAGTTTTCTTGTTTTTTTTAAAGCTTTATTGAAAGACGAGGTACGCCACTCGCAATTCGTCCAGAGTGTCAGCGCATCTCAAGACCTAGCTAGTGTCAAGGCAATTTTCGGGCTGGCAAGGCAGCACAGAATAGATTTTTGGGGGTGCTAGATGGAACTGTGGTATGAGCATGGAAGAAGTCTTGTTTTGGTCGTGGATCAGGTGCAAGCAATTAAGGGCAGTAAATAAGTTATTTCAAGTCAGCAGAGAAGACAATATAAAATTACAGCACAAAGCGCTCGGCTGTCAAAAAAAAAGGTTATCTTAACTTCTTGTGAGTCTATGTTCACGTATTTATCCATGATTTTGCAATATAAAGGCGCATTGCCGCCACATAGGACACTGGGACAATGAAGCGAAACTACTACGGGCCCCGGTTGTGAAATTGTTAAACTACGGCACTTAAGTTCTTTGGCAATCACACCCGTCATATTGCGCCATGACAGAGAGTGGAACTCGGCACTGCTGGCAGATAATGGCGACAGTATGAAACATAAGGCTTTCCTGGTTGTCTTGCAAGCCATATTTTGAAAAATATGGAAGGCATCATGGACAAGGCTAGTTAGTACCTTGCTAGTGATCTCTATAGGTACGAAGTAACATGTTGCTCCTTGTTCTGAGATACCACAAAGTAAAAAGAAGCTAATTTTGATGAACTCAAGAATGCTCATCAGATGTGCATCAGGTTTTGGATGTAAGTGGTCGAATAATTTTTCGGAGCCTTTCGCACTTGCGCGCGGTGCCACCACCAACGCGTAGAACTTCTATCGGTCCTCCGTCATAAAAGTGACTGACAAGACTTCTTTTTAACGAGTGTCTAATGATAACTGTTGTACAAGGTCTTGCATCATTTTTTTCAGTTATTCTGTGGGGAGAGTATCACAAAAGAAAAAGAAATGTGACTTCTAGAGAAGCTGCCGCAATGCATCGCTCCCACAAAGGCCACACCTCCAGTTCAAACCTTTCGGGGTCGCAAGTAACTCACGGGGTCACAAGTAAACCTCGCAATCTCAGGGTTCCTCTCACTTGTAGAGTGGACGTAACAGAATTCATTAAAGACAACAGGCTGGAGCAATTGTAGCAGCGTTCCCATCATTGTGTATGTACCCTAGTTTCAAGCGGTAAATATCTCAAAAGCGAAACCACGTGTTAGAAATGAATGAGTCCTCCGACAGCTAAGTGCTACCAGTGAGCTAAGGTCGTTCGTGCAACTGTTCCCGCAGTTGGATTTGTGCCCTGCGACATACAATAGAACGATGAAGAATAAACCTATCTCGAGATAAATTTAAATTATCTCCTCGGGATACTGGACTTATGTCTCTAAACCTATATATACGAAGCTTAATTGAATAATCGATGTGTTGCGCATAATTTAAAACGCATTATTGAGATCACTTTATACAGGGCGACACAGTTTCTATTTTTGCATCGAAAATTTCAGCCGGACATTGATGGCAGAATGCGTACGTTGAAGTCTGAGGTACCCAAATCTAAGAGTTTGCAGACGAAACAAGACAACTCTAAGAAAATTAGTGCTTTAAGCATTATCCCTTCCTTTTCTGTTTCTTTCTATTTTTTTATTTTTCCTTTGGAGGTTAGATGAGGACCACAAAGAACGGTAATACTCGAACCATTATTCGATATCCTGGTATGAGGTGACTCAATAGATGAAGGCAGACGCTCGCACTCAACTCAGTGCTTTTCTCTCTTTTTATCTGCGTACTTTATCTCTTCTATGCGGTTTCAGATATATACCGAAACACGTGGCAGCTAAAGCCTTATTTACGTCGAATACTTTACTTTTTAATCCCCATTCTTCAACGAACCGAGATAGTTCTAACATAGGAAGGCGCACGGGATCTGCGTAGATTAGGCCAGACAGCACGCAACAACTCTTTGCGCCTTGTACCTATATATAGGTAAAAGCAGTGAATGGTTCTAGTGTGCGTGGCCACGTGCTGCCCTGCGTTGCAACATATGTTTCGAGAAATGAAGTTTTTTTGTCTGATAGCTCTATACGAAAAGTGTCTCCCGAATTGGCAGTTTCGTCAGCGTCGAAAACTTCTTTTGTACCCTTTATATGGCTTCTACCGATAATGGCGCATCATCTGTTGATGTGCACCTTTGAGGAAGATCAATACACTTTCTTTTCTGAATATAGAGACAGCCTACGCGTTTTTTTTTTCGAAATTCGTTTTCCTCTTTCTTTTAAGCAAGACCGCTCGCTTTTCGATGTGGCGTCATTATGTCACTTGAATTTATAGCGTTGCCCTGACAACGATAATTTAACCGAGAAACTCGTTCACATTCTTTACAGTACGCGCATATTTCGGGTAACAGAGCAGTCACGCTAGTGGGCGTGTAAATGAAATCCGGTTTCCTTTCTTAATTCGTTTTTCAGCACAAAGCGAGCACGTGCCCCGTGCGTGCCATGTGCGTGCCAACACGCTGCCGTTGCACAAGTTGTTCTACGCGCAAAATACAAAACGCATTTGAGTCCTATCGACAGCAACTGCCGATGAGATGGAATGGCTGTCCAAGGACACTGCGCGATATAATCATGTATGCGTAAATCTATAGGGTTTTAATAACGCTGCCGTTTATCACACTATGTAGCCTGACTTACGAATAGCTATTATGATATCGTGTTAAAGAAAATGTCATGAAAGTAGTTTGACATTAGCCACACGCGGTAGGAATAATAACCTGCGGTTTCAGTTCCAGCAATAGAACTGCGCTTTTTCCTTAGTGGATGAGCCTCTCCTGCACCTGTTTGAGTATTCGATAATGTACTTCGCAAGGCATGGGTTTGCACTGAATTCGCTCGGACAAAAGCAAGAGCATTGCTAGCCTCCCCATCCAAATACACACCCGAAATTCTGCACAAACGACGAATTCCCGGTTTCGTGCAACCAACATTTTCTTCAATAATCAAAGTATGATATCATTTAGCATCTTGCTTTTTTTTCAGACTGAGATGTTGTGATCCAATGCTTGCTCTGACACTCGAAGACTCAGTCAATCTGACGTATTTCGTCTCTATGTGAGGTACTGGATAAAAGAATGAAATCGTATACGGTGAATTAGCCAATATAAAAGCAGTAACCGCTCGAGCTGCTTAAAAAGATATCTTTTTACAAGCACACAATGAAGGTGTCTGTACAAGAGAGATTTTAACTGATCTTCTATTCTTAAGGATGGTGCGAACGAACGAGAGCGAAGAACAAAGGCTCACGAGAAGCGCTACACTTTAAGTGCATATTATTCACAGAAATAATTTTGTTGTAGACTAACGAAACACCCAGACTGCTTTACAGAGGAACATAACGTAAGAAAAACAATTTCACTGATAGAAATACACATTATGTTAGGATGCACGGTGTCAATAATACGGTCGTAACTGGGCGTGAATAACGATTACTCTTCTGACTGCCGCCGAAAACGGTAGCCAGTATCACAAGCGCTTCTTTCACAACGACCGCATCTCCAATACCTCGAATCTGGTTGGTATCAATCTATTTTTTTTTTGGCTTCCTTGATCTGAAGCTCGGTGCTGTTCAATTTATTTTTAGTGAGCACGTAAGCCAATGCAGAGACTGCCCAGGACGCGTCAACAAACACCTCTACGATTAGAGGTTACCATGCACGAAGGCAGAAGGTGCTCAAAGATCAGCTATACATGCATCGCGAGTACTGAAGCACCGTACGGGTTTTTATTGTAGCAAGGCCAAGTTTCGACAAGATAAATTCCGAAAACTGTGTAATAAGAAAAACGGGTCATCTCCTTGTCTGCCTTGTTTAAGCCAGACAAGAAAACAACCTGACATTTGTCAAAAGTGCCGAATCGGGAATCTCGCCGAATTTTCACTCATTCCTAGGCTTCACACATACGTCACGAGATTTTCCATAGCGCCCGTTTGTGTATAGCTAGATCATTTTTTTTTTTAACAGCGACGGTGTTTTAGCTCGAACTAAAATGTTTGTCGTGACATGAAAACAAGGCGTATCGGGTACGATCCAGAGGAGTACAAAACACTTCATCAATGTCCTCTCTCGTCACAACTATTCCGCGCACTTGGTTAACATTACGAGTGAACGTACCTGAACGCTGTAGCTGCAACGTACTTTACAATTCCCCGGAGTCCTTTATATTAATATCGAAGCAACTCTAGCTGGGTTTAAGTGGAGATCCAACCCAAGCCGTCTACGTGGCAGCCAGGTGTGCTACCAAAGAACTAAGCCAGCGGCTGACGCTGCTTCGGAAAAAGGCCCCTATACGTGATGAACAGTAAACCATATCCACGTCTACTGTGGTAGAGCATCGTGAGAATGGGAAAAGGAGGAAAGGAAAGCCACCAGCTCCACTGTATTCTAGCCTTGCGTCCCTGGTACGGGTTGTCCCCAATTGTGTGTGTCTGTGTGTGTGGGGGGAGGGGGGTGGTAGGGGAGTGGTACTTTCTGTGGTGCTCTTATTCTGTTTAATTTTTTCACGCACATGTCAGATAATATTTTCTGGTGTGCCTTCTCTCATACACCTTCTTCCGCTCATTCTCCATGTTCTCACACACGTGGCGCTGTCTTGTCTGCTTCTTTCAGAGTGAGTTGCGTCCTAAATCGACAGGTAGACTTGATGTTCGTCTATATCTTGGAGCGCGCTTTTTGCGAGGTCTGTACCCTTCGGTATTGCAAGGTTGTTTGTTTGCTCTATGCATTTCTTCCCTACAACATGCCGTTACGACCTACAAAGGATTGCCTTCGATGCTCTTTTTCTAACTCTTACGGAGATGTTAGATAAACTGTCTATCTTTGTAACCACTCTCACACATAAAAAAAGTAAAGTAGTATATCGTTTCTAACGGCGGCACAGCAGGGCTTCCGGAAACCTACCGCAGGGGTATAGCTACTGTGGAACTTGAATCCGCATTTCGAATCAAGGAAACTACAGGAGATTCGTGAACTGTGCGAGATCGTTGCACGTCAAACAACCGTAGGCGCTGGAAATTTCCGGAGCTCTCCACTACAGTGTCTCTCATAATCACATTGCGGTTCTTCAACGTAAAACCGCAGACATTAATTAAATTCTTCAGGCGTTTGATACCGGTTTTTGGTATTATCAATTGCTGCATTCTTCCCCTAGTAGGCCAGTTTTTGAAACAACTGGCGGTCTATGTAAAAGCTTCTACTTGATTGCTGTAGGCCGAACATGCTGACTCATAATTGTTTACGCAGCGCCCACTGTCGCAAAGTTCATAATACTATAAAACGCTCATGAAAGAAGTCCACAGTTTCGCGAATGTTGCAGTTGCTTTTCGTTGAGAAACTTGTGACTGCTTTCCATCGCTTTTTTCTTTCTATTTTCGTATTGAACAAAAGTGCCGTGGTTTACACATTACATGGGATCACATACGCAGCACCCAGGACTACAAGCGCCCAGCTATTACGCTAGAACACTTGAATTACCCTGAAGGCGGAAAGTACAAAAGAATGAAATGAAGAGAAGTGGATTACTAGCTTGACTGTGGGCCATCTCGACAGCACATTTCCTTTGGGTCCCCCAATTTCGTTTGCCTGTGAGTCTAGCGAACATATGAAAAACGAGTACTGCGCAAACAGCCTCGAATGGCTTGTGTTGCATCATACGTTCGCCATCCGTTAGCGCTCAGGAAATTAGGAACGCGTGTGCAATAGGCCGTAAACTGGGATTGGAAGGTCCTTTATTTCTGTTCAAGCTGTGGGAGTCAACCGGAAATTGAATGTCGCGAAAATACAGGGCTAATGCTGTAGGGCGCAGCTGGGATAAACTGCCACGTAAGGAATGAGGGAACTTAAAGTGCGAGGAGCTTCTTGCAAGTTTCCCGTCCCGTAAACGAGATGTGCTTTATGGTTCCTGACATAAAAATAAAACACTGCATGGTCAGGTCGTTAACGGCATCGCTCCAGAATAAAGCATATCTTTTACGCTAAGCTTGGCGTCGTGGCACGTTAAGAACATCAAAGCTTCATAACGAGGGTTACCATGCAGCGCTGTAAACTGGCCTTGTCATCGTTAACTAAAGGAGAGCTTAATTGTTAAGCCTGTCGAAACCCATAAATTGTACATGCATGGCTCGTTGTACATATCTATGCCTCGTTTTCAGTGCGTGTTAAGCCATAAAGTGAGTGCAGTGCCTGCTTACTCCTGGTATGCATTCTACGTCCTGTATTTGCGCTGCCAATGCTTCTAGGGTTAAGTACCGAGCCATTGTCCTGGTTATATCCGTGCCTTCTCTTTCTTAGGTATATGTCTAAGTGTATGTACACCACATAAAAAACGAAATTGCGCATTTTTTTCAGGCTCACCATGTTTGTTTGGATGGGATGCCTTTTTTTGTACATACATATGCCGTGCTAGCGCTCATTATATAAAGAGGAACACTTGTGTGTGCTCCTTAATTAGGCGCGTTGTGTTAGAACTGACATCATTAGCATTCATTAGCGCTACCATCGATGCGTACATTTATGTTGTTTTATTTTTTTGTTGTGGAGAGCTATCACATACAGCATAACTTTCAGCTGTCATTTGTGGCCGCTCATCAGTGCTAACTATACCTAACGGGTATCTATTTGTTGTACTCACTCCTATTCATCACTTCTAAACAACACAGTGCAGATATCTACAATACTATTTCGAGCGAACTGTAAGATATTGCTGTCCTAATCCTCCGTGAGATAAATATCTTTTCAGCCTTACTTGTAACATTATAACGCGTAACTTTGAACTGTTAGTTCGCTTTTCAGTTCGATTCATTGGCTCAAATTTGTCCCCAAGCCTTACTCGTAGACAGGATGTGCAGTTCTGCAACCAGCCACGAATATATCTCAACCCATTATTTTCATAGTTAAGCACGTCAAAATTACTTCAGCTGGCTCATTTACTTGCTTGTCTGCGCTTCAACTGCGGCTGCACGGTAAAACAAATCTTGCGACTCTTGCGACTCGACTCTTGCACGCCAAATCGACTCGGCTCTTGCGACGCGAAATCTTAAAATATGGTGTTCTACTGACACTGGCTTGCCTAGCCATTGCAATGGAGTTGTCCAGGATTTTGGGTGTGGGCTTCCACATAACTTGTCACTCCAACTTAGGCGCAGGCCCGTGGGACAGGAAGGGCAGAGGGAGGGGACGGGGGTTGAGGCACGTTTAACTCGAGAACACGACTCCATTTGATGGTCCTTTGGATGAAACGATACTTTCACTAGAATTTAAAGCAGCGGTATGGCGCTGCTTCCATGCTATCACGCATTTTCCTGCACTCGACGTCGCCTTCTTCGGTATAGAAGGAAGCTTGAGTGTTAACACGCTGTGAAATCTAATTGCGACTGATGCACTCAGCGTGAGTCTTGTGCCACTCGAAGCTGTTGCGAGTGCGCTGAGCTCCTCCAGTTGCGTGCCTCCGGCCACCCTGCATCGGCCGGTAACTTTGCGGTTTCTGTCACCTTCTCCGAAGATCACGCGCCTACTGGGAAAATTCCTTATTGTGAAAAAATGCATCGTTCTATCGCGCTTTCTGAAGTTGGGCAAACCTTCCTCAGCGCTGCATGTTTGATGCCTGTTTGCATTTGACAATATGTTGAGGAGGGTGTATCAGGCACCTGTGTATTATTCTTGTTCAAGAATCTGGCGAAGTAAAACGAGTGATTAAGCAGAGAGAGAGAGAAGACTTTATTTAACAAGTAGGTCCAGTTGGTCGGGTTAGAGCCACAAGAAAAAATAATTATTTGAATTCGTGCGTGCGTTGAAACATTCGCTTTTAGTAGCAGTGCTGCCCCTGTATTGACCAAGTTCAAGCTTAAATTGAGGCCATTAAGTACCTACTGCTGCCAGTGAAAATATAGCAATTAGCTTTACGATGCCATACTAGTTGATAGTGACCATCATTTACCGCTGTAAAATCCTACCCATAAAAATGAGAATTGTTGCTTTTAAGTGTGGCAGCATAACTTCTTTATGCCACAATTACTACAACGTTGTGTACAAATGCTGCACGTTACATGACGCTTAAAATTATGGTCGTTTGTGTTATTAAGAAATGAACGCAAAATAACGCAGGCTGAGGCAATAGACTGAGAACAAACGAAGAAACGCATTTCCTTTCCTGCGCTAAGATACTATGTAGATTGACCTCACTTTCATCTCATTTCTCGACCGGCTCAGCGGTAGCGCTTTTTAGTGGTAAAATTTTGTGTTTCTTATTTTGCCTCGCAACTACAGATATATAAAAAGCAAGGACCTAGAGCTCCCCTATTTGTAAATCTTCATGGAGCAAAAATATTTCGTACATGTTCGTTACTCTGCCGTGGTAGCTTATTACTGCAATGATGTAAGTACGTATGCGCTCAATATTTGACAGTCGTAAATCAGAGCATTGTGCCGTGCTTAAGTATATGTCCACGCTCCAGCTGAATCATCTTTTCCGGAAAAGCAGTAAGAGCTCTTCACTGCTCGTTCCTGATGGAAAGACAGCGAGTTTTCTTACTTCTGGTGGTTTCCTGTACCCATTGTCATGCTCCAACTTGGCAAGTTTATGCGAATGATGGAAAATATCCAAAATAGCAACACATAATGCTGCTGAACAGCAAAGACGAAAGGTCATATGACAGATTTACACATAAATTCTGTGAATATGGTGGTTGAAAATGGGAAAAGGATTACTGCATATTGCAAGAGATGGTCGTGAAATCTCTTGGACGTCTCGGTCCTTCTGAAATCATGCGTTAAGAAAATATCCTGCAGATTCTACGCACTGTGGGCATCGGTGTCATGCAAGGCAACCAGCGAGGAAGCTGCCAATATCGAAAATTTTGGCATACAGTCAAGTGTTACGAGTGGGATCAAGGTCCTTGGGAAGAATGCATGAGTACCCACTTATGAGTATGCACAACGTGGGATATTCAGAAGCGTCGACTGCACAATGGCGACTGCTGCTTACATATTGACGACTGCTGTTTACATATTTTAGCCTCTTACATCACTACCCAAAATGAGTAGAAACGTCTCTGACGAAGTGCGCCTATGAATTTGAGGTGCAAATAATGAAGCTGTATGTAATTGTTCTGTAGAAAAGTGAATGTAAGTAAAGTGGAGCACGAAGATGTGTTGAAAATGAAAGCCTTTAGCATGGCATTCTACCTTCCCCTTTTAAGCATTTGTCTTCGTGAGCTTTCATCCATTTTCGTTGGCATAACTGTTCTCGCATCGTTAAATCTTCCTCCGCAATCTGGTTCCGCCACGGGCCTTTCGTAAATATCGTCGGGCGAGTGGAACCAGCTTTTACCCTAACGAGCTCTCCCGTCTCTGTAAATGTAGCGACAAAAAAAAAAAAAACAAAGTCTGAAGAAACGCCCCCACAATCCAACTTTCCCGGCTTATTTCAGCTGTTGAATTTGTTTCATTATACAAACCGTGGGGGCGCGTCCTTCCCTTGCTAGATCTTTTCGCTGATCGACCCAGTACAGCAATGGCGGAGAGGCGCGCCGCACTTTGCAGCGTTTTCTTAAAAAAGAAAATAGGAAATGCATGCGAGAATTCGCAGTCTACATCACGCCTGGGTGGAGTGCAGCTCTTGATTATTTTATCCGTTGTTGCCACATATTTCGCTGCCTCATCAGGAGGACGGCCGTACATCGCTCTCCCTGCCTCGTCTTGACTTTTCCAATCCCTTACGAGACATCTGCGTTCCTGAAGAGGAACTCCCTGCGAATCACCCAAACATCAGCGAAATGCAGATCGGCGGCGCTCGATGAAAACCACTGCAGAGCGGCGTCGACATAGAAAGCGTAAGGGATGCAGAAGTAAGGCAGAAAGAATTGAGCAGTCTGATGAGAGCATCCTCTATTCGACGAATGCATCGGCCCTGCACTACTGGGGTGTCAGCCAGGCCAGGACTTGGGAATACTGCCTTTACTTATTTGGCGCCCAGGCACTCGGCAAACAACGCCCTGGACTGAAAGCACACTTGCTTCGTACTTTTCTCATTGTAAAAGAAGTGCCCTAACTTTTATTCCGCCTCTGCAGATGAGTGTATAAAGGTGTGAGTTTTTTATGTTATATTGAGGAAGCCCCTATTTTAGGCGGCACCTAGCCGAAGCATGCGTATTATTGTGTCTAGAGCTCTGATAATTTTAGTCTGAATATTGAATTCCATTTCCGGATCAACCTAAATTATTGAGAGTTTCCCTTGATGAACCCTTTTATGAATATGTTAACATTACATGAAAGGCTAACCTCAATTTACCGCGTTAAAGTTTAATGTGCAACACTTTTATCTTTTTTTATTTTTTTGTCGATCCGAGAGCCGCAGGATGAAGAAAAACATCAGCTATACTTCGCCTTATCAATGCGACGTCATTAGCATGGCGGCTAGAGGGCGAACTTCTAATGAGAAAGTTACCAATTCATTTCGTTTACGCAATCGGCATCCTTCACAACACAAACGCATTTGAATCTCCGGGGAACTTGTCTACCAGTCTGGGTCTTTATTTACGACTCCGTAGCACGCACGTGCAGTCGTACATGAGAAGAATATAGATGGTCGGCTTAGCTCTCCAGGCTAATTTAAGGTGATACGGCAATGTTCCTTAAATACCTGCCAGAAAAAGCAATGTTGTTATGAAGACACCTTTGGTTATATAAAGCGATCTCAGCGATCTCTTAAGCCTTCTGACGCACGTACCTAGTTTCTTGTAGGTATCCTGTTAGAGGCACCGCCCTCTCCTTTCCTAATGCGCTCAAAGAGCGCGAGCCCCACAGAGAGCTCATTTTATCCTTGAACTTCGCTTCACGTCCGCACTGGGCTGTTGTGTAAGCGTTGATGCTTGAGATAACCTGATGCTTTCATGGCGCTGTACACCGAAAAGGAAGATCAAGCGAAAGGGAATCATATCATGGATTTCACGTGTAGCGTTATTTACCTCAGAGGAAATATTCTCTTATGTGCTCTCTTTACAAAGCGAAGGTTTTTGAAGGATATAATGTCTCGAACTGTTATATAAGGCAATCGCATTTGTTTTGTTTTTCCTATGAATTAGAGCGTGAAGTGTCCTTGCAATATACTCAGAGTGAGGCCACTAAAATGAAGGTTATCCTTACAGCACACGTTCACTTGATATCAGAAAGTGTATAGTTTTCACGTTTCGGAGCATTATTTAACACAAGGGCGACTGAACGAAGATTTACTAAAGATATTTAAATATACGCCGTTAGCTGCCTGAAGTAACCGCTCAACTGGAATTCTTGTGACCTAAAGTTCTCACTTAACACTACTGAATGGGAACAACTACATTCCAAGCAGTTTTGCGGGTCAGGGTACCTGGAGCGGACGAGATAAAGACGCTGTTCATCTACATACGGGATGTGCCTAACATAGCCGCATTAACATTTCGCTCTTTGACTGAGCTGGGGCCGAATTCACAAAACTTATATCGCGTAAGTGTATTTTCCCATTGGTCAAACGGCATGGGTAATGATATGTCCGGCATCGTGATTCGCTCAAATATTCTCTTATGAAAAATTTCAGCGTAAGATGTTTTGGTGAACGTGGTCCCCGATTTTTATGTATGATCGTTGTGCTACAATGCCGTGCCATATTTACCTGTGCACCGTAGGGGGGAAAATAACTCACATGTGTGCTTTACAGACTTATTGAACTCTGTCGGGTATCGGTATGGAGTAAATGTGCACTCCTATTGCGCTCCAAAGTATCCGAATTTAAGGTGGCATGATTGCATTGCATGCTTCATTGCTAAATCGATGATACAAGTCCACATGGCTTTCAGAGTGTTCTCCAAACTGAAATACGTTGAGAATATGAGAACACCGCTCTTTGTAGGTCTCCGACTGCGATTCTTATAACTCTTCACTAACGGAGCAAATGTCTAGCGGCTAAGATGTCCTAAATATGTCCTATATATGGCTAAGCTGTCCTCCAAATATTACGGGTATCTTATATACCTCGACGATCTCCGAAAACTGCACGAATTCAATGGAAAGGACGATGAGCATAAAATAAGGGGTACAGAAAATCTTACGGCACCATTGCTGTGTCTGTGTTGGAGACGTGAGTCTCGTAACGTCTACTTCCGCGTGCGGATACCGAAGCCTGAACATCTCCAGGGTCATTCATTCTTACAGTGTACTATGTGTACTCCCCTGTCTGGTCTGTTCCTCTCATTTCCTAAAGAACAACTTCGTAGATTAAGAGCTTATTTTGAGAGCATGAGCACTCAAACCGAGCTCCTGCCTTCGGCCATTGCAGTCATTCCCCGTGATTATGTGAGTATGCATATATAAGATAATAGTTCTAAGCAAACCAACCTAAAGACTATTTCTTGCCGGGCGCCCGGAGTGCGAATCGAACGCGCAACCTATTGGTTCCTAGAAGCGCGGCTTAGACAAACCGGCCACAGATGGGCGCTGAGGGGCGGAGAAACCAAAATACAAATAAGTGAAAGCGACGCGAGTAGCCTGATCTGATATTCAGGTTCAAAAGATTGCGGAACTCTTACAATGATACAGGGGCTTTAGCTCCGTTGTTCTCCTAGGTCGCCAACGGTGTTTGTACCGCGTAGCAGTGCGTCGATCCGATCGCCAGCCGAAGTGCTTCAGTGAAAGGCTATGTGGCCTGAACTAAAAGCGCTTTTGCCTGCGTATCCATACTGCACAAGCAGAAACAACGTGCGCCTGAACGTTACGCACACCTTAGCTCGATGCTGGATAAGATCTCACAGTTCTGTTGCACTGAGCAAAAGCACATCGCCGCTAATGGTTGTAGTTATACTCCCTATAATAATCGGTGCGCTGCTATCCCATTCATTACTTCCCCCTTCAGGCGACACTGCGACCTTTTTCTGATTACAGGATATTATTACGCGCATTTAAGATTCCAGGCAGCGCATTCAGCAACTTTAATTTTACTCTCCCGCAGCAATAAAACACGAAAAAAGAGTGACGCAATGCAGTAGTCACCAAACGACATTTGATAAAACGGCCAGATGAGCAATAATGCAATGGTAAAAAAGGACGGGAATAAGAACATGTCGTCGTTTCGCAAAATCGTTTGAAACTGGTGAGCGGCAGCGAAAGAGAAATCACATAATGTAGAAAAATGCGGGACAGGCGCACGTGATCAACGCAGAAAATTTCATGAGACCGCGTGAGGTGGAAGGCGAGAGTGCGGAACTTATACGACGGAGCAGCGAAAAATTAGATTTCTTTTTCCTTCACATTGTTATCTAGCTGCAATGCTGGTCGCGAAATGGAAAGTTAAGTGCTCGCTGTTCTTTGTCTTTGTTAAGCTCCCAAGTGTTTTGAACTCTTCAATATTCTTACGTCCAAAAGAACATTCATTCGAGAGTGACTGCAGTACTTCTAAGCCTGCTTGATATTCTCCATTACGAGAGCGGATAGAAAGTGCATTTTCTCTCAAAGCAAAACTTCCACGTTAGAAACAGCGCGATGACCGGGGCACCGGAATTCTAGCCCTTAGTCAGTCCCTTCTTCGGTTCTCCAAATATGCAGCGCGAAAACTCTTCAATATTCAAACTTACCTCAACTTTTAAATTCATTGTCACGGGCGTTTGTCCCTCTGCTTCCGCGATTTACACGAAAACGATGCTGGGAGTAGAATTATGTTGAAGTTGCAGAATATTTCATCATGTCATTTAGCGCAATATTCTATGCAAACGTTAAAACTGTCTTAGTTTTTTTTGTCTATCACTCATTTATCCTGGTTATTCGTGTTTTTGACCCCGTCATTTTGCAGACATTTGAGCGTTTTTTTAGTTGTCATATTTTTTTTTATAAGGACCTTCAGATGTACTTGTAATGCTCCCGTGGCACTCGCTGAAGCTTCCCGCACAAACCCCGACAAGATAATTTTTTTTTGGCATGCAGAATGTAAGAGCATCTCTGCACACTCGTCTTGGCATATTTAACGAAGTCCCAATTTGTGCACTCCGTCAGGCGTACGCGGCAGTCTAAGTCCTTACGAGGGCGAGAAATGGGGATACGGTAGCGGCGCGCAAACGAAATAATGGACTCGTTTACTTGCCAGCACGCATATGAGTGCGCCTACAAAATCCTCATTTTCATTTTATTTCGTCCAGTGGTTCTCGGAAGGCTCTAAGAATAACGCGCTTTTTTTTTACGTTCGATGATTATTTTCTTTCATAATATACAGTGGATTCCACGGAGACACGAACAGGCACTTGAAACAGTGCCCAGAGTAGTGAAGCGACCACGGTGACGTATTTTCTTTTATGATGGCGTGTCCGTTCTTCCAACTGTGTCGTTATGCGCTTAGGTTTAACGAACACTCTGCCTCTTTCTTTTACGGCTTTAGTTAAAAAGAAATTGCGTTGCTTTCCCGGCAACCGAGATGAGTGATCGCGTGACGAGCGCGTGATCTTGTTCAGGCGACGATGTGTATCTGTCCAACTGGGCACAGCACTTGGAGCAACTTTGTAAGCGGAACAATGAACCAACCAGCCTACACCCAATCCTTCATCGTTGAAATAAAATATAATCGCTGTTGGTAACTTACATTCGTGATCAATATAGATTGTTTACAGAAATCTCATTCAGAAATCTCATTGTTCAGTCATATCGCTACGACTGAAGTAATGTTCAGTCATAGTGATATAATATGCAGAACACTTGTAGTAGAAAAAGTCGCATTTATGCAAAAGACGGCTGCCGATATCCGCATGCATCGAAATAGGGCATCGAAATATGCAAAATGCGCATCTTATAGCAGTTGAGTGTGCATAATATATTCAAGTGGAATGAGTCCTCAAGACGGCGCCAACCTTGATGAACGCGCTGTAAAACTTGCAGTTAAATGCGGTGTCCAGGTACTCGTGATGTCGCCGAAAAAAAAATTATCGCCACTTTGCGCATTGTGTGGAATGGTAACTAGCGAGCCAACGCAGCACGCCGCACACCTTCCAAAGGGATATGTCACAGTGCATCACACCTACCGAATTTTTTTTTATTGAGCCGCTTTGTAAATTGAGACGTTATCTCTCTACCTTTGTGTGAAGTATAAAATGCGGGGGCAATTTCGAAACATTTTTGTGTTTGCTGATTGTGGAGTAACATTTCTCGAGCATCCAATTTTCGCGCATTTGAGTTGCTTAACGCAGGGAATGCCGCGGTGTTGTATGCCACCGCTAAGTTTTAAACCTCTTTTAGGATGCCGAGGCAGTTCTTTCGTTCATTTTTAGAACGCAGTCGTTAGAGCAAAGGATGTGGTCTGCTGTAGACAGAGCGAATGTAAAGCAGAGAAAAAAATATTGGGCAGAATACGAAGGGGAAAGCTCTGTTTTTAAATCTCTTCATATCCGGTAGGGAGAGCTGTCACGGCAGTTGCTGTTCGCTCGCCGCATCGAAATTCCCTTTGACAGCCAAGACCGACTCACCCATCCTGTCCGCTCCCATAACTTGTTGAACGAGTCAAAATAAAGAAATACCAAACAGTTGCCTTGAAAACTTTGAAGTCACTCGCTTGAAGCGGGCAGTTGGGCTTAGATGAAGTTCTCCGCGAGCTCCGCCTAAACCGTGACTAAGCGGCGTCGACAGGACCGTAGCGCCCGCCAACGTACTGTTGCCGAGCTGACGCGAAATGGGAGTGAAGGGTTGGACTCGTCAGTTGCGGCGTAATGCCCGGGAGATTTGTGGAAGAAGGAAAGCCTACAGGTTTCGGAACTTTAACTTATAATTTTGTTTTCTTACTGCTGTACGTGAGAGCGGTCGCGAAACAGCGCACGAGCACCGTATTGCGCAGGCGCAAATTTGTAGGTGTCACAACACGCATCCGTCATTTATTAAGCTGGAGACCAGGAAACAGTGAGTTTCTACGGAGTGTCAGCGCCGCTCGGCTCTTAATTATGTAGACTTGGAGCAGCCGTCAACACAAGACTCCACTATATTCACGAACACCGGTCTACTCTTGTATTCTAAACAGCATTCGACGTAACGACCACTCTGCCCTGTAGAGAGCCCCACTTTCATCTTCTAAGGCTTTTCTGGGCCCTGTAGCTGGTAGTAGCTCAAGAATAATATCGATAATAATAATATTGGCATATATCTAGTTGTTGCATTTTCATCTCATTCCATCCACTGTTAATTCTCAAATCTATTTCTGTATGTCATATCCTTGTTTTTGCTTTTTCACCCCCCCCCCCCTCCCTTTTGAAGGTACAGCCCAGTACCTTGAGAGTATCAGAAATCAATAAATAAATATCCCACATCTCCGCGCCATGTTTCACCGTTCAAATAGTACATCAGCTGTTATTTCGCTATTTTGTTGCCATCAACATTTATAATGTTCCGAGTGCATTGGTATATAGATAACGTGCCACGTTTTAAAGGGACGGATAGGTTTATCTCTGAATTCAACAAACAATGCTTATGCGCTAAAAGTAGTTACGCTAGCCGTGTTCGCGAAACACTTATACAGGACGCTAATACAACCTACCATAGTATTATTGAAAGCCATAATAAGCCCGCCTTTGTGAGCGCTATCGCTGTTCGTATCAGCCCTCAAGAACGAAGACGTACTAGTCGCTTTTATGGGTCTGCTCCATCTGTCGTTTTAAGCCCTGCTTCACAGTTCCTGAATTATCTGAAATCGGCTGATTACTTCTTAAAGAAAGCGACATTATCTGAAACATATATTTCTTAAAGAAAAAAGTACAAACAGTTAGGCGCCTGCGCTTTTGTACTTCCGCTTGGGTTTTAGGAAGTGCTTTATTTTGCCATCTCTAAATGGCACTGCATACATATAAGCCGCGGAAAAAAGGAGAAAATAAGAGCTAAGCAATTATTGAGTAGAGAAAAGCAGTTTCGTCCACTTGGCAGATTCAGCTTCATCTATGCATGGAATAGCGTTGTCCTTCACCAGGCAGTGCGAGAGGGAGAATTGTAACCTCATGCTGTCACCATGGTGAGGTGGGTGCTTTCATGACATAGTTTCATAACATAACATGACATAATATAAAATAACGTAACACAACATGATATAACATAAAATAACATAACATAGCGTAGGCTTAACGCTGGTACCTGGATGCAAACACTCTTCTCTTTCTCATTTTTAATTTCTGCTTTGGGAATGTTCTTGCTGATTTTCGATTGACGCACATTCGTCATTTATGTTGTTTGTCGTTGGTCCACATTTAAATGATGTGGCGAGCGCTTTTCTTTCTGGCAGTGTAACATGTATTGCGGAATATATCAAGAAATATAGAATTAAAGATGCAAAAGTCGAACAAAAGCACACCTGTAATAGACTGCCGGGCTAGTTGGGCATTAGGCAAAGTAGTGTTGACGCGGCATTTTCTGTGACTGTTTGACTGTTTGAGATGTTTCAAAGCACAAGAGAGGATATATTAGCACGGAGATTTGCATTTCGAACACGACTTAATGTGTTCGGTCCAGTTCTCACCCTCGTTTAGCTTCAATAGCCTCAGGTTCGCATGCGGATCTTTGAGCAAACTGGAATGAAGCCAGCCTTCCTCACTATTTCCATTAAAGACCGCAACGACATTCACTTCGTGAGCCTAGTTTGTCCAAACTTAACGTACAACGCTGCATTTCCTGCAGATTTTGCCAATGTAGCAGGGATGCCTGCAGGAATCGCTGCCCCGGTGCACACTTTTTTTATTCAAATGCGCTGCTTCAATGAAGGAAGCGATGGGAACCCCGGGTATTTGCAGTAAGTAATGGCTGCCAGAGGCGTGTGCTCTTGAATCTGGCGCCTATTAGTGCTGTGGCAGCACGTTTTGACCGCTTTATTGATATGCACCGCGCTTTCTCGCCTGCCTTTGCTCTTCTGAGCATCTCGCTGAGTCATCGATTGACAGGCCGGCTCATACGTAGAGCAGCTGGCTACCTTTGCAAGTTGAGTGCCTCTCGTGAGATTGATTTTAGTAACGATGCAATTTGTATTTATATTGGGAGTTTTCTAATACTGCCCTAGCGAAGCAGGTTAATCATAGAGAGATTTCGAAGATAAAGCCATAATCATGCCTTATTCTTACCAGCGTTATTACGAAATGATCATCATTGTTTCACTGTCTCTGTCACTGTCTGGAGAAGTTACTACAGACAAGAAATGTGGCCTCGTTTGAATGTATGGTTTTTCCTGAGCTCAACCAGCCCTCTTCTCTTCTCTCTAAGCATAAAAGCACTCTCTGTGACAAGTTCCCTTGACGTCAACAAAGTAATCGCCCTAAGCCGCATTACATGTAATAAGTTATGTTTGCAGGCATAGCACTAGTCCGGAATGATGACAGTTATAATCTGGCAGCAAAGAAAATGAATTGCATGATTCATGTGCAGACCTACAGACCAACGAGTTTTAAAAAGATTGCAAACGAGCCTTTTCTTGTTACTTTCATATGCTTCAGTTGTTTGATCGAGAAAAATAGATAGAAAAAAATTGCAAAGTGTTAAGGACAGGACGATGGAGGCGAAACGCCAGAAGAGCGTGTACTGTGTGTGATCTCGGTGCCTTTGAAGGAACCGCAGATGCTCTAAATTTCGGGAGCCTTCCACAACGGTCTCTCATAATCATACCGCGCTTTTGGGAATTAAAGCCACACAAATTATTATTTTGCCAGGGTGGAGAATCTAAAATACCCACAATGTAGATAATGTGAAGAATTCAGACGAGGGCATCACATATCGCTACCGCAAAGGCACTGTCGCTAAGGAAATTAAGTGCGTAAAACTGGCGTATCGAAAGGTCAAAGTAGCTTTGTACTCTAACATCATAAGACTATTGAAACTCCCTTGTGTGTCTTGAATAAACGATGCACTACCATCTCTTCCCTTCTTTACTCTTTTGCAGCGTTCTTTGCAACTCACGTCTTTCTGTTCTGTAATGACAACGCCGCGTAAGAGATGCAATTTGGTACAGACAAAAGCCATATAGTGGTACCCGTAACGTAATAGCTGTGCACTTTGAGACGAAGCAAACAAGGCAGGCGTTACACGTACAGCACACACGGCATACTAAGCCATATTTGCCGGCCGGTGTGTATATTTCAGCTGGTCAGTAAAAACAGAAAAAAAAAGAAAGGTGGTGAGTTTGTTTGGCTTGTAACAAAGTTTTCGCGTGCGTGCCCTGAAGCTATTTGGCGGTTGCCTTAGCGCTGCAGCGGTCTCGCAAGCTAATATCGACCTGGAACGTCTCGGAGACCACGAACACGTTTAGTTCTAATGCTCTACCACCGCAAAGAAAGAAAGAAAGAAAGAAAGAAAGAAAGAAAGAAAGAAAGAAAGAAAGAAAGAAAGAAAGAAAGAAAGAAAGAAAGAAAGAAAGAAAGAAAGAAAGAAAATCAGATTTTATTTTCTGAGACAATAGAACACCTCATAGGGACAGTAACTTGACGCTTCGCGCCTCTTATGCTAGCCGCATTCACCCACCTACAGAGCAAGCCTGGGAAGTTACTTCTTGATGTCCTCGTACAAAGAGCAGCCTGGAAAAAAAACGAAGACACTGTAGCTCTCCCACTCAAGCGCGCAACATCGTGTGCCCTGGTATTCGCTTTAATGACAATGTACTAGAGCTGCGGGTGCACAAAAGGCTATCGCGAAGACTCTGCAAGCCGGGAGAGCGGCGCCGCAGGCAGCACAGAGAAGCGCGCAGCCAGCGTAGCCTCGAATAGCGTCTTCGCACATTAGGCTAACAGCTCGGAAAATCTGTTCGTCGTCGCTACCGTTGCTATGGCATCCTGGTGCGTCGAGTAGCGTGCCTCGTAAAAGTACCTCCGTGCTCGGGAACGTTCGTGCAGACTCTAACATACTTTCAGTTATAACGTGCGCGTGCGCTACTTTTCCAAGGTCTCAGGGTTGGAGCACGATCATGGCCGACGACGCAGTTCCCCGGCAGGAAGGACTAAGTGGACCGCATTGCATTCTAAGGAGAGCACGCAGAGTTACCAAGGAAGCTTAAAGGAACTGTCTACCACTTGGATATTTTTTCTTCGGTTGCGGTGAAAATGAGGCATATCGTGCTGTGCATTGATGGAAGCGGGCATGTTTGTACTCCATATAAAAGTAATAATGTGCACAACTTGGTCCTGAAAGTCTTGAAAAAGATGAGCGGTGGCGCCATCCTCGACGATCGGTGTCAATCTCCAAGCGTAACAAAAAACCGATAAGTACCCATTAAGGTTCAGCTATGCTGTTCCAAGGCAAAACAGTATTGCTTACAATTGTACTTGACGCACATCTGGTAGCGTCCTTTTCACGTCGGAGAGTAACGCTAATTTTAAATCAGTATTAAAAAAAACTGAGTAAGAAGCATTACCAGCTTCCCTGCGCGTAATGACCGGGGTGATCTCGAAGATAAAAAGAATACCGTGTTAGAATTTTTTTTCTCATTTCCCAGGTAAACCGCTGCAATGTTACGCGCTTAGAACGGTGCGCTTTCTATTGCGATAAAATAAAGGAAATCGACGGAAGACGGTAGACAGTCCATTTAAAGCACGAGAAGTGTGGTCAAAAGGGCTAGTGAGAGCTAAGAATGGTCCGCTGGGCTCACGAGGGATCGCCGAGGATGTACAACGTCGATATTGCTAGGCAAAGTTTACTTCAGTAGTCGCATGGTCAAAGTCGCAATGCACCGTGGTCCTACGCCGATTAATACGACAAGTTCCCGGCACAAGCGGCACACCACTTGTGCCGGGAACTCTTTGGACATTTACTCCGGGAGCTTAATCCGCATACCTACGTTACAATTTTCTAACGTTGCAATTTCTGTAATATAAATATAAGTTGCGTAGTCATAACCTCGACACTTGAAAGAAATGCATCTTCGGTGTAATGAGCAACAGGTAAATAACTAATTAACATCAATAGCAGGCTGTAATAAATAAGTCCTGCTAAAGAAATTAGCTCATTCAAACATCTCCAACGATCATTCCCAGGCGGTTACACTTCGTATATATCTGTAAGCACCTTTTCAAGGTTGTTATTGCATAATTAATTTTATTTGCTATTTCGAGCTTTAAGAAACAACTTAGCACGTAAATGTACAAATTTCTGATAGGCCACGAGAATTAGATACGCTGTGTTTACAGGATAGCGTTAGATGCCTTCGAGCGTCTTTTCTTTTTACGATGTTGACCTGGTATCAAACTATCAATACGCCAGCTTGAAAGGGTACATGAACGATTCTCATCAGAAAACGGTAAAGATCTAAATGTCTGTGCTTCCGTATACGCGTAAATGGCAGCTTCATCTCGCTAAGGACATCATTGACAGTTTTGAAACCGACCATATTTTGAAACAAAACGGACCAAAAGGAGCATCTTGTGATCAGTACATCACAAAAAAAAAAACTGCCTTTGTTGCTGAGCAGCACTACGATTGCTTGCTTGGGCGTCTATTACTGTTCCATTAAAAGAAATCAGCGTGGTCATAGTGGCGTGAGCACGATAGTACCGCCGTTTCAGCCGACGCCTAAAGGATGTGCAGTGAAATACCTACCCGGCCTGCCACCATAGTTGGTACCATCATTGTGCGTTTTCAAAGACAAACGAAAACAAGTTGGAGGCTTGAGGCGGCGCCACACAATTGCAAATTGACAACCAGCCATTTGGAAAAAAAAATGATTCGAAAGCTTCCACCCTCATCACCCCCTTGCTCTAAATGTCGGTAGCATGCTATGTTGAAAACGGATTGAAACGGAACCTCCTGACACCGTGGGCGGTCCCGGAAATGAACGTCGAGAGAGGGAGGAAGAGGGGAAAAAACGGGAAGTTGTCCGCTATGCGTGATAGGCCACTTTTCCACCGTAAATGTACTAATACTTATAAACTAAAAAGCACGTTTGAGCCTTTCAGTTTTAGATATATCTACGCTCACTAAACGTTAACACCCACAAAAAAAAAGAGAAACATATGTGCGCTCTGATGGGGCGTCTGCCGTCAGAATAGCACACTTTGTTTATTTTGCAAATACTTGTTGTTCCTAAAGTGGTGCTTCCTCAACTTATATCTTTATACTGTGTTTTTTTTTATTCTGTTCCTTTCCTTTCCGAGATTTTCTTTCTTCATGTTACTGTCCTCCAATAAGTTAAAAAGAAGGTTGCTCGCAGATATGTTGCTGCTGGGAATTGTGTGTTCATTGAGGAACACGGAGTTGTACGCAGCTATGTTTCACTCCTTGCATACGTGTTGAGGATACGTCGTGCGTAGTCCCCAGCGAATGAAACGCGATACTCGGAGCGCACGCCTGCTGATGCTTTCTACGTCATCGCTCTACACTGGGGACGGGTAGCTGATTCACTGTGGTACTAATTCAAAGCGGCCCCGCCACGGTGGTCTAGTGATTATGGCACTCGGCTGCTGATCCGAAGGTCGCGGGATCGAATCCCGGCCGCGGCGGCTGCATTTCGATGGAGGCGAAATGTTGAGGCCCGTGTGCTCTGCGATGTCAGTGCACGTTAAAGAACCCCAGGTGGTCGAAATTTCCGGAGACCTCCACTACGGCGTCTCTCATAATCAGAGCTGGTTTTGGGACGTTAAACCCCACAGATCGATCAATCAATTCATAGCGCGACGCTTTATGAAACATTGTGATTCACTTCTCTACTTTTGCGATCCCTCAGCGCACTCCAGTAGCACGCAATTCGGCGGCCATCTCGTAGTCCTAATATCGGGTTTCAGTCGCTGAGCACGGTACGTATTACAACGTCTGCGTTGATGCAGAAGAGAGCATTGCATTTATTCTAGCGATATTTATCCAGACTCGAACAAGCACTGCATCATTTTACTGCGTCACTTCCGTTACAGAAATGACGTAGTGGGGTCCTGGTGGGCACCAGCATCAAACATTTTCGTCTTAAAATTACTCGTCTAGCTTTCACGTAGAGTGACAGCCTGAATAAAAGAGCGAAGGGAACCTTGGTGCACTCTGTACTATAGACCGCATTTGGTTCTTCTGGTGCAGCCTGTGTCGCTAGTACGGAGCCCTCCAATTGAAACACATGCAACTTTCTATCAAATTTAGTTTGCTTACATCCGACTTGTGCCGTCTCAGTCAATACCGTCGTGACAAGCACAAGAAAGGCAAAAAGGAATTTGTGAGAATAACTGTAGTTTAAGACTATCCAGAAAGTTCTATCTTAAGTACGAATAAAAAAGGGAGCGAAAGGGTGAAGGGGAGATGGCCAACGCATGTAAGACCACTCGTATACAGCAGTGCCGAAGCACTTGCCTTCATTCAGAATGGCCGCGATGTGTCGCATGTGTAGGCAGGCACGTACAAGGCATAATATTATTCAGGTACCGACAACGATACCCCGTGGTGCAGCGTTATTGCGTGTTTCCTAGGTAAACTGGAAACAACAGTTCGATACCCTTTCCGCACCCCCACCCCCTACCTGCCTGTTTCCACTCCCACACAAACACAGAAAATTTTCCAGACCGTTTACTTCGTTTCCAAGAACTCTTCCAAGGAACTTCCCTCAAAATGAAGTATGTTACTTCGTGCTGCAGTCATCCGAGCCGGCATGTGATGTCATTGCGGGACGGCATCACATGATGTTTAATAGTAAATTAGCGGGCGCGAAGTTCCTCGGCGATTTTTTTTTTTTGCTTCTCCTGGTATCTCTGCTGCGTAAGATGTATCACTGTAGTGGAGCACTTGGCCGGTAGCACTATCGGCATGGCACATTGCTGCTTTGCGTAGCCATTCCACGAGTCCGTTGGGTTTATTACTACGGGGACGTAACACACCCTCTTCACAGAGAAGGCGGAAAACGCGTAAATGTTCTTAGAGTAATCTGCTGATATCATGCTTCGAACACCCTGAAGAGACTGACATTACAGACATGACATGAGAGAACATGACGTGAAGTTGAATGTGTTTGAACACCGTGAACGTTGTCTTCACTGCATCAGTTATGTTACTGTGGTAGTGCACGCTTTACAGGCAAGGACAACACTACGATTTCACATTGTTTGACGTAGTAATACGTTCACTTCTACTGCCCACCGTGCACGCCACTGAGAGATCCATGTGCAATTATTTGACGAAGCAGTGATATACTTTCTACTCCACATAAACAGAATTCCCGCTTTACGGTTATGACTAGTCCTGCGATTAACTTATATTTCAGATATTGATAATTACTCCTCGTAACCGATGAAGTTTCACTGGATGCATCACTGCTTCTCTACTTGCTTTCCCTCGTAGATCCATTAAAATTATGTCCTTCCTGAGCACCCTCACTTGGTAACGTGTTTCTTTTGTTTTTATTGTGGTATGGTACTATTATTGCTTGTCCATTAGCTAGTCTCGAGCAGTTGTGTGCCTGAAATTACGAGCGTTAATTCAGCCAACTCAATTTTGATTCACAAAAGAACTCTCATTCTTCGACTGTAGGATAGGATAAATATTTTAGCTGTAGGATAGGATGCTGAAATAGTCAAATAAGATCTCTCTGTAGAAAAGCTAAATGTAATTTGGAAATCAGTGAATCTCCGAAACTCAGTTGAAACAATGTTTATGTTCATCGCTAGCTCTTGCACAGGATGTCGTTTTGAGTGCCTTTGAGAATTGAGAAAGAACAAATTCCCAAAGTTGGACATCACTAGCGCGTGAAAGAACAAGCGAGTTATTATAATCGACTGAAGTTCGGGCTGAGACATAATGGCGGAACACTGAAGGGAGTCATATTCGCTGATGCGTCTTTCCTTCTTTGCTATGCCGCTTAAAATAGGCTCCAACATCCCATGAGGCTTCCTAATTCGTTCGGTGATCTTCCTTTCTTTATTTATTTCTTTTCTTTTCTCTTCTTTCTTATGCTTCGCAGGCTTAAATTGGGTTTCAGTATCGTGTGCCTGTCTCGCGAGTTCGAAGCAAAACCGAAATATCAGAAAAAATGTAGAGGCTGATTCCCTGTCATTGACAGCGTTGACAACGAAAGCTATTGTCTCGTCTGGTTTCTTTTTGTTATTTTTTGGTCGCATGGCTGAGTACACACGAGGTTATTCGTGTATGCGATTATATTACTCGTTATGGCATTCTGCGAACTCTTTGTCTTTTTAGACACCGGACAGTCCGGGAGAAAAAAAGCGCTTCTTTTTTCGCCTCACGGACATTGCCCGGGCCATTTTCGATTTGAAAGGGCTGCTTACGTGTAATGAGCTCGTTCTTGAACTTGTATGCATTGTTCTTGCGTCTTTCTGCCTTGTCTGCTCAGAAGGCTATATTTCATTTATCTTTCATTTCCTTTCACGCGCCTATCCGCTCAGCAGTTTTGTCCCGCCTCGGTTGTCTAGGGTCTATGGCACTCGCCACTGATGCGAAGGTTGCAGAATGGAACCCCCGGCCGCGGCGGCTGCATTTCCATGGAGGCGAAATGCAGCCGCTTGACTATACTGGGGCCTTCAGTATTTGTTACTACCTGCTTCCGTCTGTAATGATGTATTACTAGAGTTAACATCTCACAGCTTAGGCGATACAGTGTGTTCCTCATGGAGATATATTTCGCTTTGATATCATATTAATGCGTCTTTTTTGACATACTTATCTGTGAAATGAGATATTATTACGGAACACAAATTTCTGTTTTGATATTCGACACCCGAATGATGATATTCTTATACGGTTGCAGTCGAAAAATCTGTTATTCGTTAAGTGCTACATTTAACCATCTGTGGTCCCTGTCTGGTGCGCGGAATTCTAAGTAAACCGATGTCTTTTTTTTTTAAATCTCACCCTTACATATTATGACCGACGGCGCCGGTGAGAGGGTTCGCGTAATTGAGCTTAATATCTGGGCACCTGATATCCTGAGCAACCACGCATGGCTTTCCAAGCTTGCCATTGTTGGCCCTATCTGCTGGCGAACGATGTGTGTCTCAATTATAGCTATTTTGATGGCGATAAGGCAGACTGTTTGGCACACTACGACAACTTCGACAAGTACATATGTGCGTCCATTATTTCTTTGCTTCGTATATTCGCAGTTCAACGTGCAGTCCCCATAACAAATTATACTAATTACTTATTGGCAAAGCAGAAGCCGGCTGGAATTTTTAATGCGACTATGTCTGCGTGTCGAGGTGTTTCGTATTTCAGATGTGGCATATAATGTGCAAGCACCAAGTAGGAAAGACGAAACGAAGCCAGGCAGGAGCGCGAACTTCCAACTTTCTGCGCAAATTCCTGTTTGTGCTTCTTCATTTCATCCTCTTGCTGGTGCAGTGAGCCCTTGTTAACATGGTTGAGGAAAAACTTCGAAGGGTTCGAAGGGAAAAACAATTAAAAAAAAAGAAACTAACGTCACTTCATCTGCTCATTTTGGCTTTCAGAGATACAGGTCCAAGCATATGAACGATTTCTTTTTAATTCTCGTTTTGTATGTGATGCGCAGTACAACTTAATATGTACGAAAATTCAATAAACATTGACAATTAATACTTCAGCGCAAAAGACAACTTTGTCTCATGCAAAAGCGATGCGCGAACACGGACACTCTGCGCAGATGTTGTGCAATGTTTGTACTTGTATCAATACTTCGTTACGTTGAAACGCCGGCATTCTTTCATAGTTGCTGTCAAGAGATAACACACACGACCACTTTGGGTAAAGTTCACAACCTTTAATCATACAAGTAAGCAGACTTATAGACTGGTTGCGACTGATGGAGTGATGGAAAATAACTTCAGTGTTCGTCGCAGTACTCTTGTGCCGCCACGATTCTTTGGGCTTTGTATGGAAAGGCCAACGGTAACGGTGTTTCGGCCTGCACCTTGGAGCAAGTGAACGTTCATGTGAGTTGGTTGTCACTGTCCCCGCACCCGCAAAATAAGGCAGTAGAGGTGGCGGCCTGCTTAGGCGAAGAAATTACCGTATAGTCCTTGGTCTGGTCTGACAACAACCGGTAACGTACAGCTCGAAGGCGTGGCGGATGGAGTTGACAAATCATGCAGTCTACAGTATCGAGGTAGCAGTACGAAGGAGAGAGCATTCTTGATTTAAAACAGCAGCACTTAAGTGTTTTCGTGTACCATGTATTTTTATAGGGAGATTTTAATGGCAGCCCTTTTTGAGTGAATGTTAAGTTTCCTGCATTTCTCTAGTATAATATTTTCATATCGCAACTTTCTCTTCAAACCACTCAACATATGTCGAACATTTAATAGCGACAAAGTGCACGAGAATAAAATGCAGAACGTCCGACGACACAGCATTCGAAAAATCGTAAACGCAAAGAGTAGAAGTTCTGCTGGAGTATACAATCACACATGGGTAGCGACACTCACATATAAATAAAAGGCCCTTCGAGCCTAATCTTGTACAGCTGCTGTTTAACTCTTTCCAGACAAGCTGGCTGTGACCTATATCACTGCGCTTTGCGAACAGCGGCATTAACTTTAGAAGAGCCAGAGCCTGACAAAACTTGCGAAAGAATAAATTCGGAACTTTAGTACATGTTTTCATCGCTTTTACAAAGCTTTAAAGGGACACTGAACAGGTTTTGAATTCGCGAATTATTGCGAATTCGGTATCCGCGACCTCTTACAACATGCCTACGGAGGTTTTTTTTCGCGATGCTCGATTAAACAACGGCGCTATAAGCGAGCAAACTTTGACCGAGGGAACGCCCCCCTCGGCGCGCGCGCACGCAGGGGCGGAGCTTGGGAGAGATAGACACGTGGGGAGGTGACGTCATCGTCAGGATCGAGCCGCCGGGCCGCCTGCGTCGCTCAGTCAGCTCAGCTTGTTTCTGCTGCGATCTGCTGCCTAGCGAAGCATCAGTTCTGCCAGTTCGTAGGGATTTCTTGCCATTGCACCGTTCTCTTCTGATTGAAGATTTTCGCCATCCGACATTCACTACTTGTGTTTGTGCAAGGTTGAAATGGACTCGCGATGCCGAGTTACTGCGCGGCATATGGCTGCCGCAGCACATACAGTCGCGATGAGGTCGCTTTTCACAAGTTTCCTCGGGATCAGAAGATGGCTGGAAAATGGACCGCCGCAGTTAAAAGACTTCAAACCTACGAGATCAAGCGTGCTGTACTCCAAGCCCTTTCGTGACAGCGACTACGTACGAAACCCGGCTCTCATGCAGCCGCTGGGATTGACGATCAAGAGTGTGCGACTGAACAGCGACGCGGTTCCTTCTGTGTTTCCGCACCTGAAGGGGCCCTCGCCGCCACCACGACTTGCCTTCTTGAATTTTAAATTTCTTAAATTTTTTGTTGTTGTGATGCACCTCGGATGTTTCTGGCGGTCGCGAATCTGCCGAATTTCGAGGCAGCAGCAGCAGCAGTCCTCTTCTTCCCCCTTTGCACGCAGTGCGCGCATGAGCACCTATGGCGAAAACACGTGTACACAGATATCAGCACGCAGCATCGAAATCAGCTACTCCACACGACAGTCGCATGCTTCCATCACTGTAGTACTGGGCAGAATTTAGAAAAAGCGACGGTATTATAAAAAACAGAACTGCAATATAAGAGCCAAACTATCCTTGCGCAATTTTTCAGCGCAGTTCAGAGCACATGTCACCACTGCGGCGAGAGCGGCACTCGTCTGGCTTTTTTTTTTTACTGACTCATCGCGTGCGCCTTGCCCGCTGCGAAGTACGATACTGACTGCATTAACAACGCTGCACTCTGAGCTGTGAAATCCACGAACAGCTGATGTTTCTGCACGATGCCCGCGCGTAGCGCGGACCGTGCCAATACGCGGCTAAAAGCGAGTGCCGATGCTGCTGTTTCTTATCAAATTTGATATCCACGGATATCCACTTTACAGTGGCGACCGGCTCGAACATGTACGGATGTACAGAGAACTCGTTCCGACTTTCACAGTTCGCCATACTAACAGCAACTACCCGATTTCAACAGATAAACACGGCATTGCCTGCCGGCGAGCGCAGTCTGCTGTCCTCACCTTCCTGACGATGATGTCATTGAGCTTCGACCAATCACAGCGGCGGCGAGACTCGCGATGGCGGCCGCGGCGCCTGCTGCTTGTTTTCGGCAAAATAAAGTTATTTGCGTTGGTTTATGCAAATTTCCGACTTGATTTTCGAGTTCGCCGCACGAAATTACGTATCATGACACCATAATCTCGTTTTTCTTAAAAAGTGGTTCAGTGTCCCTTTAAGGGAAAAGGAACACAGGAGCGCGTTCGCTGAAAGGCGAAAACCGCCTAACCTAACACAGCGCCTTTCTCTTATCGCATGCCTTACGGAATTTTGAAATATTCACAATGCATGCCTATTGCACTACCAACTTCCAACAACCTATGGAAACAACAGTATTCCACAACAAAGGCTTTTAAATACGTGATTTATAATTTTGGTCTGCATCGCATTCAATTAATTTGAAAGCGTAAGGTCTTATAGACAGGTGCTATGTATTTCGCTACAAGAACATGCAAGAGATAGTTTGTGATTTGCAGCTGCCGGATTCTTCGAAATAACTGTGCTACGAGCGGGCACCGTTTCCAGGGGCGCTTGCGGTTAGAGCACCAGCAATTTGAAAGATGTGAATGTATAGTGTCCTTTTAACAATGGACGATATAGTGCTTTCGTACATCTATTATTTCTGGTTCTTGCGGAGTGGGGTAATGCATCATTGCATTAACGAGTTTAAAACTTCACGTTTGACATCAGCGTTTTCGGAATGCTTTCGGCGAATTGTGTCATAAGCTCCTGCGTTGTTTCCACGATATAAATAGTTGCAGTTTGCACACTGCAGTGAAAAGGTGTGTCGCCGTTATAATTTCAAATGACCATACTCGCCTTCAACCTGCCCTCTAAAGAAACAATTCTTTTGTGAGAAATATATCTGCTTGAGTGCTCTCTTTCATTGCTATGTTTCTCACGGGTGATGTTTACGCAACATCTTCCAGCTGGCGTACCCGCTCATGCAATTCCAGGCCTTTTGAAAAATGCTTTTAAGAGTGTCTTTTTTTATGGTTGTTGATGCTGTCTAAACATATATAGAACTTTACATTGCCCGTACTTCTTTAGAAGCATTTCGTTGACATGCGCCAGGGGAGCCCGCAGAGCTTTTGCTAGAATGCGGTGGGTTCCCGTTGTGCAACATTCTTATGCGCCTCAATAAAAATAACGTATTCAGGTAACATATGTCTCTCCTGCATGTTTTTTTTTTTTTTCACTGTAGTTGGAGAGGGCAGTTATTCCGTTTCATTTCCTTGCAAAGGCACTTCCCCAGACATATGCTGAGAATATTGCTAAGTGAGGTACGGTGATAGGTGGCTGATAGGTGGCTGAATGAATTGCTGACGTTTACCCCGGCGCGGCCCAGATTTGCGTTTTAAAATAATAAAGGTGTTTTGTCTTTTGTGTGATATCGACCCCCCTAAACTGCGCGTTTCCGTTGCCAGAATATAAAAAGTGTGTCCTTATAATTGCGAAACTGCCCTACATACATTATATATATATATATATATATATATATATATATATATATATATATATATATATATATATATATATATATATATATACAGAGAGAGAGAGACCTGCCTCTTAGGCACCTTAATGTGCCATAATTCACTGATAAAATCGAAGTGATGCCGAGCGTCAATCGCAGTGCGCCATAGGTTCAGCTTTTTATCATTTCTTTTCAACATATTTAAAACATGCCTATTGTTCCTTGAAAGTGGCATCATTCTTTATAGTCCGTATCATGGTGCAAGGGAAGATCGACATCAACTACAAGCCTGTTTTCTCACGCGAACGTGAGAAAATGCCGCATTGCTTCAAAAAGTATTCAGGTAAAAATAAAAGCAACGTATAGTTCCCAAGCATCACTACAGAATCGTGGGATTGATAATATCTATTGAACGCGCAGTACAGGGCGGGTATAAATGACGCTGTGTGCTATTCGATACGAAAGAACTCCCAGGCCTGCGCAGAGGACACAAGACTATTGCTGCGTAAGCTATATTTTGCTGCGCGCTCTGTCAGTCCTTCTTTCACTTTTCCTTTACTTGGATTTTGCTCCGACTGAGAGTGAAGAAACGATTTTGCTCTTGCCTTAATCCGAATGTACTCCAACTGAGTGAAGAAACGATTTCGCTCTTGCTTTACTCCAACTGTAATGAATTAAGCACAAGTGTGACAGGGTGGACTGATATACTACTCTCCCAGGCGGTTTTCTCCATTGAAGGTCCCGTCGTCAAATATATTGAAGATCCGAATGAAAGCGCCGCACTCTCATTTGCATACATCTAACCTTTGTTGAGAAATGAAGAAAGGCGCCATTGGGAATCTTGGAAAGAATACAACGGCTCCGTATGGAGGGAGAATACCGGCTGCAAATCAGAGTTCTAGCTCCCTAACCTAGGGCACTATACGAACAGCTGCTCCACTGTTATTATGTCGCAAGAAAAGTAACTGCGACATTGTTTGCGCAGTTCCTTTTACGAGGGCTTTAGTAGGCTAGACCTTACAAAACTGGGAGGGCATGTGAAAGCGGCGCAGCCGGTTCATAGTAGCTTTTCTTTGCGCCATCGTCATTTGATTAAGCCGTCATTACGAAAGTTGCCGATGCGACAGAGTCGGTGTGAGCGCAGTGATTTCAGCCATTTATACGTCTCGGAGACGCTACGCAATCACTGCTTTCCTTCTTCACTATTGAGCTTCTATTTATGGAGACCGCAAAGAAGGCGGTGTAACAATGCGACCTTCGAGTGATCTTTTCCTTTTTTCTTTTTGATTTTTTTGTGGTTAGGCCTGAAAGCGTGTGCATGGACAGTTCTTTTTCTTCTTTTATGCTGTTGGTGAACCTGATCCGTCCATTAGATGTGTCATAGAACCGTGGGCACTCCGACATTGGCGTGACTCCGGGTCTTTCGTGCAGTCCACAATGCGGGTATGATTCGTTCGCCATTGCTTTCTTCCTTTCCTTGTTTTTTAGAAGTTGAGATGTTCAGGAATGAGGTTATTCCGCAGGCAGAGATGCTCGCAGTTAATATAGGAGCGGTCGCGCGGAGGGAAAATGCTGACCCCCTGTTGCCCTTGGTCCAGTACCTACACTGCTACATGGTCGTGATTATGAACAATAATATTTTTTTCGTTAAATAATGCTAATTGCATGTGGATACTAGTCGAGCTGTCCGAAAGGTTCCAAAAGATGCCCAGACCACGCCGCATAGTCGCAGCAGCTACACTTTGTTTCGTGTTCTCTCGTTCTTATAGCTTGAGGGTTTTAATGGTCTTCTCAGCGTCCCTTATTCTTCCTCCTGATTGTCTTCTGTCTTCATACTTCAAACTTTTCAACTACGTGCGAATAAGGAGCACTACTTCCGAAACGTATCGCTGTACCCAACCATGCATAATCTTGAATATTTATTTCTAAATAAGCCCTCTATGACGCCTCCTAATACGAAATGGGAGATTTATCAGGTATTGCTTACTAAGTGTATTCACAAGTAATCGGCAGTACCTTAATATTTTTTATGAAATACCCGTTAGGCGTATCCTTCTGCTCTCAGAAAAAGTCTCCAAGAGACGCAGTGACTGACATCTCGTACTTTTCAACTTGGCTGATCTGAACAGGGTGTGCAATATAGAAGAAAACGAAAAGCTTCTTGAGAAACAGCTTTGCCCTTTTCTTGTTTAATGCTTAACCACGACTTTATAGATTAATTGAAAAGCCTATTAAAGAGAGGGAACCTCCAACGGAGAAATTATGCATAAGCCGTTGAACTGTTCATTACGACCCTCAAGTTCTACTGGAGCAGTATTTTATTCGGGAGTTAAAATACGACCTCTCATCATCCGTTCCTGTCGCGTGAAAATTAAGTAATTTGTCTTCACTTTCTCAGAACTCTGTTTTGCGGGGGCCCAAGGAGACCACCAGCACATCTATAATTCTGCGTAATCCACTGGAAAAAGTTGAGGTCGTCATTCGGAAGACCGCTTTATTTATCCATAGGTGTCAAAACAAGCGGAAAAGAAATAAAACGTCGTTTAGCTTTTTTCTTCTAAAACGTAGGTTTATTAGTATTCTTGCAAAAACTAATGATGTCACTTGAGAGTACTTACTGTTGGAAAGCGGGTAGAGCAGCTGCCACACTGCGTCACACCTATATATCGTTATTGTAGCTTGTGTTCATTTCTTGCCCTCAATATACTATAGTTGACATGCAGGGTGGCTCATATTGCTATGATGTGAATGCCGGGAAAAATGTGTTTCTTCGTTTGGTTCTTCTAGTCAGCTTGGAGGCACGACCGATTTCTAAGCTGGTTATCAAATTTTGCTTGAGAAAAGCTTCATTTCACCGCTGAACAAAAAGGTGGGGACGTTGCTACGCTCCAATATTGACAGACTGCTATCCCACCAAGAATGTTCGAAAGCCTTTTCAATATTATTTACTTTTCTGAGCAAACCAAATAACTATGGTCTTCTACACCGAGCAATGATAACATAAGCTATTAGCAAGCTTTCCTTTAGCGATCACATATACTTCTTTTAAATAGCACAATTCCATGTAATTTTTCCGCAGCACTACCATAGGCCGTGTGGCTCTTCTTCATCAAGAAGCTTCTTCAACATAGCATGCTAGATACGCTAACCGTAAGCCAAACACGAACTATTCATGCGTCATTTTTGTGCGCGCGCATTTTCAGGTGCTTGTGTAAATACTGTGCAATAAATTAAGCATTCAGTACGCTGGTACATACTGCAACGCTAAAGCATGTACACGCCAACGTATCTACATCCATGATACCCATATTAGTTCTGTTTGAGAAAAAAGCCATAATCGTAGCAGCTCTGTGATGCACGCTGGAACCCCACAAGCTAACAGGAACTTGGCATACTACCACTTTGTGCCTTCCGTCTCTTTTGCACAGATTAGCAAAAGAAAAGGCAATTGCGGAAGCGTTTGCACTCAAGCGTACACCGTCACTTCCATCCCGGCACTCTTTAATTACAGCAGATGCGCTACAGCCGGTTAGACGACATACCACATTGCAGGCTTAGCAGCTCGGAAAAGCCGCGCCCTTCCGTCGACAGTGGCTCCGGACGGGAGGGGGGCTTCGCGTGGTGTTCATGAATGGGGGCCCAGAGTTCTGCAGATTAGACTTGGCCGGAAAGGATAACACGCTTTTCCTTCCTGTGCAGGCGTTGGTGGCAATGGTAGGAATGAAAATTCTGCCTAATGTGCGGAAAAGGAAGCGTTGTTCGCTAGGATGAAGCATCTCTGGTGTGAAGTAGGTGAGAGAGTGTCGTCACGGCAAATGTAAAGCCACAGTGATTGCGAGGGGATAATTGTTTTGCCGTCCTAGACGCTGGGTGGCATTAACTTGAGGGACGAACTTATCTACCCTGAATATTTGTATGCACTGGAGAGAGAGAGAGAGAGAGAGCTAAGGAAATGCAGGGATGTTAACCAACCGCGCGCTTGGTTTGCTACCTCGCGCTGGGGAAAGGGATAAAAGGGTGGAATAAAATGAGAAATAGAGGAAGAGAGAAAGAAGAGCCCAATCACGCGCACACTCGCACAAGTACATTCTTTAGAGCCGGTCGCAGAGACCTGTCGACTTCAGGTACGTCAGCAACGCCTTCGTCGTCTCCTGAGCCATCGAAGCATATGGCCAGGGCCCAAGAAACTTAACTGGTGAAAACGGCCTCGAGTCCATCCTGTCGAGGACCATTTGAAGTTGCTAGCGTTGAGCGTCATAATTGCTGCAAATACACAGCCCGTGTTCAATAGTTTCGTCAAGTCCGCAGAAATCGCGGGTAGGTGAGTCAGCCATCCCGATCCGACACGAATATGCCTTTGTGAATGCCACCCCCAACCAGAGGCGGCATAACAAGATTGCATCGGAACGGGAAATCGTTGATGGTAGGTGTAACATTAAGTTAGGGTCTAGTTTATGTAGGTGGCACCTGTGATGGTTAGGGCGCGGCGTGATATTTGGGAAATACGAAACATGCACGTCCTTTTCGCGTTGCGCTGCAGAAGTGCTGTACTTGTGTCGAAGTATGTTTCACATAAAGTGCATTAGGCATCCTCGCGAAAATTCTTGCGTGCAGCTCACTTTTCGGATTCGTAGCAAAATCCGGGTAATAGTTCCTGCTACAGAAAATGGAGGCCAAAAGCACTGTTATGTCATAATGCGGGTCATTCTCGTCTTGCGACTGCTAAGAATACGATTTCGATATAGTGTACTGGAACGTGACAGGACATTCCAAAAAAAAAAAAAATACCACCCAAAACTCCGTGATTTTTTATATCTGTATTTTTTCTTTCTTTTTGTGGAGGAGGATAACACTATGACGGCCAAGCAAAGCTCGCCACATCAGCACTCCTCATCGGACGGAGAGGAACTAGTATAAGATTTTTTGGTATAGGTAGGTTTTGTTTAATAGCAACAGGAGGAAAAGAATACTGTTTACAAGTTCGCAGTAGGAACTCCGTACCCATCGCTTCAGTGTACTTTGCTAACACAGCGAAAGAGCCCCGTGGAGCGGGGGGTTCTTCAATTTACCTCTTTCTCATTCTCTTTTAATCCTGCGCGCAAATTAAAGCCAATAACCGCAACTTTACACCAGACAATGAGGCTTCCGGAACAGGCAGCCGGATGAACAACACATCGTGTCTAAGAATTGAAATTCGCCGGTATATTTCCTGTGAAGGGGGAGCCAGTGAGACGTATGCATTGTATATCTTAAAGCGCGCAGGGCATAGTCTATTGCAGAAAAGGCGGAAACCTCAACGGAGAAGGAGCCATCAGAAACGCATTAATCATTCAGGGTGTCAGGCGCAGCCTTACAAGGACTTTGAGAGAGATGTGTTGCAAAGGAAAACGTTCGAGATAATGCGCTATCGCGGCTTCCTCAACGCTATCGCGGCTTCCAAGTTACGCGATTTTGAATGGCCACCCTGTTGCACATGGAAACTTTTCCCGCTTTGTCGCTTTGCAGTTTTGTTGCTGTAAGGAAATGACCGAAAAGGTAAGCTCGAAAATTATTTTCTCTTTATTTGTATGATTCCTGTGCTTCACAAACTATGCAAGATGTATCGAAGACGGAGCCTCTACACGCGTGTTTGTTCATTTTCTTTGTACCCTGCGATCTCACTAGTTTCACTTTGAGACGCTGACTTTTGCAGCGCTTTCCCTTCACGGATGCATGACACCGGGCGTCCTTTATGTTCTGAGACCTAAGAGCAGGGCAGCAAAGAAATTACATCGCCTGTAGCTGCCGTTTCTCTGAACAGTCATTTCGCGACATAGCTTTGCGCCAGCTTTCCTCAGCTGCTTCACCAGCATTGTGGACACTTTCTCTATTGTCTTGTTCATGATGGCCGCAGTCATGGCCGAGTGTAGTGACAAAGTTCGCTCACATATAGCTATGTAGCGCTAGCGGCAAAAGTGCGAAGGCAAGGTGGATAAAGAAGACGAGGTCAGGTTAGAACACCCAGCCTGAGGAAAAGGCGCTGTGTCTGTCTCTGCCTGAGTTCGCTTGTCGCTTTGGGCGCTATTTGTGCAAACATGATTCAACAAGACGGTGCGCTGCACGAATTCGTGGAGTGGCCGTCGTATGTAAATCGGCAAAGCATCGTCATTTTAAGATGAAGGAGGCGGAAGTATACTTCTGTTTTTCATAAAGAGAAAGTACAAGTTAGTATGGGTGGGTGGATGTGAGACATGTTAAACTAAAATTTCCGCATATATATATTTTTTGGCTAATTAGCCACAACTTTTGCTTCTTCTTTCAGCCAACGTCAACCGCCGTGTTGTTCTTAGGTCACCCGTACAGAGTAGTCTTGCACAAAACTTCGTCATATATGGTAATGTCTACATCATGATGGGGAAAAGAAATGAGGAGCCATCATTCTGTGCGCTTATTGTCGTTCGAGGGGCTACTCGAATAGTCGTGTACGAGGCAGTGACACTCTCCCAGCTCCTGCTGCAGACATACATGGCGAAATCTTTCTACAGAGAGATGTGCGTTATGTGGACAGGGACAAAGCGTCAAAGTAATGAAATACTCATGTTCGCTTTAGTGGCGCGAGGCCATTTTAGCAGTCACATAAAGACACAAGGTCCAATACAGCTGGCGTCGAGGGCCTACCTGGTTAAGCCAATGTGAGATGTGATGCGTACGGCGCCCACTTGTTACAATGTGAATGTTCGAATGCGGTGGCATGCTTCACTGCTTATCCTTCCAGAAGATAGTACTGCTACCGATGGACCTATTTCGTACCATGTAATACGGAATGGTAAGTACTCTGTGTTGGTCCTCCCTTGTTGCTCAATTCTACCTGTCAAGGCAAGGTTGACCTATCAGAAATTCGGGGTTGGTCAGAGATTGGTCAGTCTTAGCTGCAAATCGACTAACAGGAAGGACAAGCACCCAATAGTAATTCTCATTTCGTGGTATAGGCCCCCAACACGTTACGTTCTTGGTTTAGAAAGAGACTAGATATACACCGATCAGATTGACTATTAAGCTCATTAGTTTTTTTTTCTTCTTTTACGGTAAACCGAGAATCTAGCATGATGTGACCATACAAGGCGAGGCCTATCGAGATTCGATGAGATTTATAGAGACATAACGTGACCTTGTGAAGCGGTGCACGAAGAGTGATAAATGATCATAAATATTCATATGCAAGCATAATAGTAGCGCAGCGATGTGTTGCTAACCGCCAGGAGTATCTTTTTGTGCTATCGTTAGCTAGTTCCACGCACGGGCAGTAGATGGTCAGTCGGAGTGCCCAGCTGCTAGATAGCCCAACAAGACGGCAAAATAGGAATTCGTCAAAATACGAAGCGATATCTCTCTATGTCTCGAGCACTTCAGGAGTAGCGGCCTGTCAAGTCATGGTTGTCGTACATATGGCAGCAGGGTATGTTTGTAGAGCAAAAATAAGTCGTACAAGGCATGAGAATCACGGACGAATGCCCGTGCTTGTCCATTTTGGTGTTTTTAGGGGCGATGCTCCTTAGGGCATAGGCTAGTCCGGCGTCGTCGTCGTCGTCGTAGCCACCTCTAGGTCTCAGAATGATCACGAGATGGCGCTGCGGTGCTGCTTAGCTAGTACGTGAACTGCTCAATAGGTGGCGCGGAGGCGCTCGCTGCATGCTCTAGCTGAAAGCTACATGGCGCTAGATGGCGGCGTTTTTGTGTTCGAATCGGATTGGGTGGAGGTGCATTGCTCTCGTTTAATAGGATATCGCTAGAGGCGCATCTCAGCTCTGTTCTCATTGGATGGAACAATCGTTCGAGATCGTTCGATGCGCGACCGATGAACCTCCGGAGCTTCGCCCACTCATCATTCACTCCGTGGATATGCGTGGATATTTTTTTTATTTTTGTTTGGAACACACAATAATAAGGCTTTATTTCTTCTGCAACATTACAGAAAGGTGGCAAGAGCAGAAGGCACCGAGGCCTGACAGAGGCTCCTGCTCCGTACGCGACTTTGGCTGCAGCGAACAGATGTGTTGTAGGTGTTGTAGTTGTTGTGCTGATGATTAAGATGGAATTACTGGTATCAAAACTTACGCTGAAAGAAACGCCATTGTGGTCATACAACTTCAGTACCGAATGCCGGCCCTGGACGGCCCTGGACGGCAGACGACTCGAGCAGCTATGGGCAAGTGGCCTCCATTGGCAGACACTCTGGGGAAATACGCCCGTATCCCAAGTCGAAATATCTCCGACCGTTAGGCAATCCGGCAGCCGAGAAAGAATGCATTCGTCTTGAGCATGCATGTTGAAAGTGAGGCTTAGCCTCCTGAAAAGCCACAGAAACCCTTCTCGAACCCTTTCACACCACTTCGCCCTAAAAAATTTGAGATTCAGATTGAACTGTTCTGCGCACGCACGTTTCGACGATTGAACGCTTTTGTATATTTCGCTGTCGGTATAGAAACAGAGCTAAGCCGAAAGCTTTCAAGAAGCGAGACACATTCGGGCGTGGTCGAACAAGTGGAAAGACCCCACCACGCGCACGCAAGTATGCGTGCGCTTTGCTTCTCTCCTCTAGTTTGGCCATGGTTCAGGATTGCTCCCTTGTGGCATTCCAGCCGCGCTTCCTATTGCCACTGAGTGACGTAGTACACGAGAAACCGCGTCTGAAACTCGAGCGACTCCCTCCATTGTTGCCGCTACTCTTCGTTCACTGTGTTACTCTCGTCGTACGTGAAAAAATAACGGCAGAAATGCCTGGCTTCAGCGAAAGCTTTGGAAATCTGCGCCTCTCTCTTGTATTTTTATGTCCTCGAGAATCAGTCGTGTGTACTTGAGCCGTTTTTCTGGTCGAGGTCGTTCTGCTCAATGCTCTAAAGACATCTTTTGTGAACATCCCTCGGCAGTTTGTGTTCGACGTTATTTTGTTAATCGTTCATTGCCGTAAAACAGGCCTCGAGTGTAGTGTTGCACCACGTATGAGGGCACCTTGCATGTGAAGCGTACATCTCTTAAAGCCAGCCTTTTTGTTCAGTCTTACAGGAAAAATGGATGGACGTTTAAAGGCAGGGAACTAAGAAGCCCATTTCCTTGTGCTCGCTTATCTCTTTCTCACAAGAGAGAAAAGTCAATTATAATGGACTCCGTCAACGTTTTGGAGGCACTAGAGAAGCAATTTTACTACCTTCTTTAAATGATATCAGCGCCTCCTTTACAAATGCAAGAAAAAAAAAGATTACTGCACATTTAATTTTAAGCATTGTATCATGAAAAACATCTCTTATTGTTGTTTTAATAAAGAGGCACCATCCAAACACACTATTCTAGTTATGGATGCACATCCCGCTGGAGGAAGTTCTTCGGAACTGTCTTCAAGCAAACCTATTTTATACATGAAAATGAGCTAGTTCATAAAGATAACAAACATACTAGGCGATCTGTGAAAATACAAACCTATACGTCTAAATATATAAACAACATGTATAAATATATTTGGATCCACTTTGTAAGTCGACCTAAATTACATTGATTAGGAGAATAAAAGCTGGTTTAGAAGGTCGCGGGATCGAATCCCGGCCGCGGCGGCTGCATTTCGATGGAGGCGAAAAGTTGAGGCCCGTGTGCTGAGCGATGTCAGTGCACGTTAAAGAACCCCAGGTGGTCAAGATTTCCGGAGCCCTCTACTACGGCGTCTCTCATAATCAGAGCTGGTTTTGGGACGTTAAACCCCACAAATCAATCAATCAATCAATCAATCAATCAATCAATCAATCAATCAATCAATCAATCAATCAATCAATCAATCAAAAGCTGGTTTAGATAAAGCGCTTACTAAGAAGGTTATCAGCGCTGTCTAGACAGACGATGAACGTACCGCGTGTAGCGAATTAGATTGTCAGGAACGAAAAGCCATGCCTTCCGAATCATACACAATCCTTAAAAATGAGGACCACACTATTTGCTCATTAGGTGTGCCTGATGTTTATTGATATATATTAGTTCGTTTTTTTTTACCGTTATGCTAAGGAGGAGAGCGGGAGGAAAGCGATATAGTAAGTGATCGAGCCTGAGACCTATGCCAATTTTATCCCCATTTGAATCTTATTCGCCTCCTTTTACACTTTAGACCGCTTGAGATGGTGGAAAGAAACTTTATAACAGGCTCTAGTTTGCGATGAAGAACACCACAGGCATAAGCAAATCCTCCATAACTTACCGGCAATGATCCATAAAGATTCGTTGCAAGCCAGCCGGCAAAGTTCAAAGACACGATGTGCGTCAGCCTTTCACCCGCGTAGTCTGAAAGCAGCTTCGTTAACCTTTAAACAACCTCATTCACGGTACTTCAATGCAGACCCGTATTTGTAATGCTCGCTTTCTCAATGTTACTTTTCGAACACATTCGCGCGGTGCGCAGTTTGCATGTGCGCAGACATCTGCGTAATTCTACTCTATTCCTGCACTCCCCTACTTTCTCTAAGGCTGCCATTCTACGTGAGGAGGTTTAGGGACGCCAGTTCAGCCTTCTCTTCTTCGCGGCCTTGTTGTTCTCTGGACGTATTGCTAATAAGCCATTGGGAATCGAGGACCAGGGTGCACATATCACCATACGCGGATACGTTAATGAATGCCCGGCTGATATAGCTAATTACCGTGAATGACATTTCATGTAGAGAACCATCGGCTGAGCAGAGACGAGGAAAGTTCACTAGTCGAAAGCAGACTGCACTACTATGATGAATATGAGGTTCGGAATTAATGCAAAGCTGACTACATAGCAAATGCAAAGGCTTTTACTCTGAAAAAGCAATTTGAACAACATGTGCACCTAATAGGCTGCCATGCTTATTCAGAGGACGTCTGAATAGCATCTAAAGTTAGAGAGGTGTAGTACCTAAAGCCTAACATGGAAAATACCTACAAATTTGTGTTTTCTAACTTTAACCAACTAAGTGCACATCTATTAACATGGACACGATGTTTACTTCTTGCAGTTCGACGAGGTCACGTACGACAGATGAAGCTAGCTTTACTAGATGAGGCAGAATATGCAGTTGCGAAAGCCATATTAAATACGCGTTACGAGAACTAAATTATAACATTGTGTCCAAGATAATATTAGTCTTTTCATAGAGTCGTTCTTCTAAGTACCACGACATGGCTCCAGCGTTACAATACACCAATGAGGACACCTTAATTGCGGTTGAACTTCATTGATTCTGGCTTTCGAAGTTCTATTTCTGAACATTTAATATGGTTCCAAAATATATCACGCATGTAAACTTACAATGAACATAAAGAAGACTGTTCAACCTCTAAAGAAAAAAAAAAACAACTTACGTAGCTCTGCCACGAATAAATTCCACACAGAGGAGAAGGAAGCAAAAGAAGAAAACAGAAAGGCACGGAGGCTAACCAGAAGGACATCCCGTTGGCTACACTGCACTGAGGGAATAGGAAAGGGGAATAGACAGAGGACAGAGAAAGAAGCAAGGGGGAGAATGATAGCTACATGCAGGGTGGCGCCATCAGTCATTGGTGTTCGTTCAAAGCCGTCGTCTTCAAGAAGCACAAAAGTGCTTTCAGTGCATTGTGGGCCGACGAGCGATGAGGACGGCGTTCTTGAACAAACAGAAGAGAGCAAGCATATTTGTGCTCTGAGTTTCCGAATGCACTAATTGTATGTTCTGTTTGAAAGCAATATGAATGCTCACATCAGTCAAGCGGTACTATCGCTTTAGTACGTGTGCGTGTACTCCTTCGTCATACGACACCCCGCTGGAGCTCCCACTATGCCGAGTGTTATTCGTACTCCATTGGTGCGCCTATTTTACGACTGCTAATGCTGTCCCGATGGCTTACATGTGGGCCTATTGCTAATCTTGCATATTTTGAGGTGTTACAGCAAGCTTTTATATGCACGGACGCAGAAAGGAAAGAAAATGCGGTGGTAAGCCTTCGTGTCCAGGGCAGTTCCCCGCGACACTAGTGTACGACGTGTGCGTGAAATAGACACATGCGCAATGAGACCATTGAAGTTATTGTTTTATGTAACAGATGACGCCTTGAAAGTAGCCGTAGTTGTGCGGGCCTCTTTACTAAAGCTAATCGTTCGCTCTTCGGCCATCGAAAGCGCAGTTTCTTGACATGAGTCCTTCACCCATTTCCTCCTTATTATCAAACCATTTGCATTACCCTAGTTTGTTGCTGCAGAAGGAAGCGGTGGTAGCCATTAGTCTTAGACCTTGTGCCGTTTCCAGCACGCTTCCACCAGGTCTCATTCATTTTTAATTCACGTGCTCTCATCTGTATTATTTGTCCTTTTCTTCCGTGCGCGGTTCTTCGCTGCCTGTGTTACCACTAGCCAATGCATCACTTCCGCCACATTCTAACTCCTTTCTGTCTCGCCAGTTTGCCTATCGTAACGTACTGACTCTAACATAGTGCATTTTGCGTGACTAAGATACCACAGGGAGCAGCCAGGGCACAATGGCTTTGCTCACGAACTAGGCTAAAAGGACGAATAAACGCTTATTTTCTTGCAGGTCTCCAAGGCTTGAACGAAATAGTGGAGTGTGCTTACAAAATTAGCAAGACACGAATACACACTGAAGCTTGAGGATTTGATGTGCTGTGACACTGTGCTAATCTAAAGCGCATTTGACTGTCACTGCGTTCAGTTGATATCGTGTTAACAAGCATTGCCGTAGCTTCGTCCCAAAAAGCAGGATGCCTAACAATAGTGTGGGCATCAATGCATCGTCTGCCGTACAAATAACTATGCAGCGCAAAAGTACTCTTCTTGCAGAAAGAATCATTCATTCAATGTTGATGTAACAGGTTTCGATGTTTTGGCCTTTCAGTAGTTCCAGCGCTGTGTATTTCATGCACGAGCTTAGTCTTTTATTTGCTCCATTTTGCGCCATCCACGTCTGACGCGTGCCTGTGGTTCTCTGCAGTCGCTGTGACACGTCCGCCGCAGTGACGGCGATGTCTTTTTCCCAACTGCGCGAGCCGGACGCGAGATGTCAGAATTATTGACCAACCTGTGGCCATCCTTTCGTAGTCACTATTGGTTTGCCACGTCGCACGCAATGTACACATACTCAAACAGCGACCAGACGCATTTGCTGATTGACATTCCTTTCTTTTCTCGTGGTCGCACTAATTCACAACGCTTCCCCGTTCCAATGGTACACTGTCGATGCATGTTAAATAACCCCTGCTGGTCGAAATTTTCAGAGCCCTCCGCGATGGCGTACCTCTTCACTCCGCTCCTTAAACCCACTTAGGCCTTAACCAAGGTCGTTGAGCCGTGTTCCCGATCAAAGCTGCGGAAAATGGCGTCCTTCCCTTAACCGAACCACAATTATGTTGTACTTAAGTGCCGCCTGCTTCTATTTTATTGAACCATTCACTACGTTTCTTTGGTGAGCCTGACAAACAAAAGACGTTGATTGTGGTTTGGTTAAGGAAAGGACGCTAATTTCTGCAGCCCATGTCGGGAGCCCGGCTAAGCGTCCGTGGGAGTGGGAGAAAGGGATTGAAAGAGATAGGAGAGGAACGGCCACCTGCGGTTATTTAACGTGCGCTGACAACGCACAGTACGTGGCCTCTGGAATTTCCGCCTCCATCGAAAATGGGACCACCGCAGCCGAAATCGAACCTGCGTTTTTTGGGTGGCAGACGAGCACCATAACCACTACACCTCCGCGGCGGACGAAAAACAAAAAGTGTTCATTGTGCAACAAAATCCTTTGTCTCGCGCTTTGGGGGAGAGACCACACTGCCAACGCAACCCAGAGCTTTGCGCTGTTTGTTCACTTTCCCAATGCCCTTAAGCATCATCGCTCAACCCTCGGATGAACTAATCAACATTGTAACGGACTCACAGCAAGCATGCCGAAACTTTGCGCAAGGGCGTATCTCCCAGGTAGCTCATAAAATACTGCACGAAAGGCACGACATCCCACTAGCCTACCTTCATCTTCGATATGGCGCAAAAAGACACTGGTACAAGAAAGAGGACGAGCAGCGGTTTCTTGGGGCGGTGTCTTCTTACGCCCGATCGAAGATGAATGTGTACCTACTAGCCCAATGTTCTTTATTACTTAGTCTACCTTGTTTGGGCACCTGGGCATGCGTGTCTCCCTAGAAATGAGCTTCTTTATGCGACAGCGCGAGGCCTCACCTTGAGAGTGCTAGCGGAAGACCAGCCCAACCCCGACAAGGTAGAAAAATTTCCACTTGCATACGTACACATATTACAACCACACTGACCATTCCATAGTACCCTCCCTCTACCTAGCGCGAAACTAAACCATGCATGTGGACCGTTTGGCACCAGTTCCAAACTAATACGTTCTCCAAACTTGCACTCCGCTACTCTTTTTACCCAAGCCACTACCCTGACTAGTGTCCTTTCTGGAGAGAGCACCCTTTCCTGTACCACTCCACAACACCAAAATAGAGACTAAAGATTTCTAGTACTAGAACTGCCATTTTAGGCCTTGTTTTAAAATCTAAATTGATTATTTAGTACTTGTGATACTTGTCAAGAAATTCCCACTGGCGACTAACTACGAAGATGTACCTCGCTTATCCCGTAAAAAAATGAGACACTCGCGAAACGCAATGGGGCCTAACGCTTCTTCACTCGTCGAGACGTGGGAGTGGCAAAGTTCAGCGCACTCTACCATAGAAGGGAAAAGTTCTGCCATCATTTATAGAACATGTGTGGCAGTTCACTGCCATACGTTCCCGTTCGCGTTGCGAAAGAAATCCAAGTCGCGATAGTGCTTTCCACTGCGAACTACCGCACATAATTCTCCACTAGGAGGATTCTGGATGAAATTGGGTGAGTGTGTCAACTTCGTTTCGACTGGTCTGTACTGTTTATATCTACGATTTTTTTATTGCTCAGCGAATGCGAACCCGTTCAGTCTTTGTGGTCTGCGCTAAATCAACGACTACGCAACGCAGCGCTCGGTGAGAACGATCGTACATTTTGTGGTTCTTGAGAAACGGCTCACTTGAGAGCACCGCTTCCTCGCATGGAACTGTCTTGAGCAATCGCCATCACTTATTGCCTCCTCTCGGACCTCGGCCGCTGACCAAAAAAGAGAAAGTATCCAAAGGAATGCATTTAAGAAGTAAATGGCTGAAAGTATTCAGACAGTATAGGGTAATGCAATTTGAGACGAATGCTACAATGATGAGAATAACACTTAAACAGCACGCTCTTTCAGAGTAGCACTGTAATCTTATACAAGCGCGAACTATTTCTTGAAACGTAAGCCTATTGTCTCGCTGCTAATAGCATTCCTCTTTTACGTAGCTCTCTATTCCTCCAGTAGGCGTACTTCTAGTACATTTATATCTACTCTAATGACGTTTACCAGCATTACGACTTTTCAAAAGTTTCAAAATTTTGTCGTTCTCGTTGAAGAAAGTCACCATTTTAGAAGACGCGGTCCTCACAGCTGTGCACGACGCGTCGCTCTGATGCATTGAACTTAATAAACCTTGAACATTAATCATGAGATCGCGTCTAGTCACTGTGAGAATAGAAATTGTTACGTTGCAGTTTCTGTTGCGTAATATAAGAACTTCAAACGCAAGGTTATAAAGGGAAGCACACAGAAGGGAAATACAGGGAGCTTTATATTGTAAGGAAGAATGAGACAATGTGTTGCAAGGAGGTGCTGATGCTTTCTGGGAGCTTGAAGCGAGGCTTACGTAAAGTGTTCTACAAATGCAAGAGTGTGTCACCTACCCGTCGATGGAAGATATCCTGTTGCTCACAGCAAAAGCAAAGTGTAACGTCTCGACCGTGACGTAACGTAATATCTTAGATTGGCATTGACCAAAAGAAGCAATAAACTTTTTTTTACTTAAGATTATTTTTTAGTTGTGTAATATTAACTGCTAACTGTCTCAAAAAGCCGCCATGTAACAATTCGTGATAACAAGATATATTCCTTCAAAAACAGTGAATAATGATAGTGCCATTAATAAAATAATGATAGTGTCATCTGTTCGAAATTGGAAGATACACGCTTATCTAAAAACTCTTACATGAGAGATGGTAATACAGGCGAGGTTGCATTATATGATATCTGCGGAGGTCCATTTTTCTGGTTGTACAAAACCCGCAGCACAGTGAGTTTTGTGCGACTGGCTTCAGATCAAGTGCATGTCGTAAGCTCTTCGAGGGAGTCTACCAAAAATACTGGGCACAGCTTGTAATGGTTTAATGGGCGCAATTTTATAGAAATACTACCTTGTGTGTGTTGTGAACCAACACTGTAAACAAAAATTAGCCGAGATGGGAGTAAATGGACCTGTCCTCTAGCGCGTTCCCTGATAAGAGTTTAATATACTCCGGTCATGCGGAGTAAAAGATTTACTCCGCTTGACCGGAGCTATATTTACGTCCATCGAGGAGCTTTTGCGGGTAGCTATGGGAGTATGTGTTTACATCCATCGCGGAGCTCTTGCGGGTACCTATACGGGAGTTTATGTTTACATCCATGTAGGAGCTTTTGCTGAAGCCAGCTAAGCCTAGGCGTGGTCCGGGACAATTTCTTGCATAATTTTATCAATATTCGATCTACCTGGGTAAATTTGGTATCCTTTTGGTCCTTTCTCCTTCCGGCCGGTTTGCTTTCCGATAATCCTGGTTTGTCCGCATACAATCTTGATAATTTCGGAAGCCTAAAACCACGTCAACACTCGCTGGGTGGTGGTGCCCCAGCCACTTCATCATCATCATCATCATCATCATCATCAGCCAATTTTATGTCCACTGCAGGACGAAGGCCTCTCCCAATCCTCGCCATCCTTGCCTGTCCTGCGCGAGCTGATTCCATTTGATGCCTGCGAATTTCTTGATTTCGTCCCCCCATCTTACTCTCTGCCGCCCGCGGCTGCGCTTACCCTCTCTTGGTATCCATTCCGTCGTTCTAACTGTCCATCGGTTATCTAGCCTTCTCATCACGTGGCCTGCCCATGTCCATTTTTTCTTCTTAATATCGTTCATTATGTCGGCGACCCCCGTTTGTTCTCTGACCCACTCGGCTGTCTTCCTATCCCTTAGTGTAACGCCTATCATTTTCCGTTCCATCGCCCGCTGCGCGGTTCTTAACTTCCTCTCTAGCTTCTTTGTAATTCTCCATGTTTCTGATCCGTAAGTCAGTACTGGCAGGATGCAGTAGTTATATAGTTTCCGTTTGAGTGATAGTGGTAGGTTTCCGTTCATGAGTTGTGAATGTCTGCCATATGCGCGCCATCCCATGTTTATTCTACGGTGGATTTCTTTTATATGGGTGGGTTCTCCAGTAAGTAGCTGTCCTAGGTATAGATATTCTTCTACGACTTCTAATGTATGGGTTTCGACCTTGAATAGACGTTTTTTCGCCGTGCCACTTACCATTATCTTTGTTTTCTGCATGTTCATCCTTAATCCTACCTTAGCGCTTTCTCGGCTTAAGTCTTCAATCATCTTTTGCAATTCGTCGCCATCATTGCTAAAGAGCACTATGTCATCTGCAAATCGCAGGTTACTCAGATATTCGCCGTTAATCCTGAGCCCTGTCTCTTCCCAGTCTAACCTTTTGAAGATTTCTTCCAAACATGCAGTAAATAGCATGGGAGAAATTGTATCTCCCTGTCTGACACCTTTCTGTATTGGGATTTTTCTGCTTTTCTTATGGAGGAGCAGGGTGGCTGTAGAATCTTTATAGATGTTGGCTATTGTGTTTATATAGCTATCACATATTCCTTGACGACGTAGTGCCTCCAGAACTGCTGGTATCTCTACCGAGTCGAAAGCCTTTTCGTAATCTATGAAAGCCATATAGAGGGGTTTGTTGTATTCAGCGGATTTCTCGATTACTTGATTGACCGCATGCAGGTGGTCCATCGTAGAGTATCCTTTTCTGAACCCTGCTTGCTCTCTCGGTTGATTAAATTCAAGTGTGGCCCTTATTCTGTTTGAGATAACCTTTGTGAATATTTTGTAAAGTGCTGAGAGTAGACTAATCGGCCTGTAGTTCCTCAAGTCTTTAACATCTCCCTTCTTATGTAATAATAGAATATTTGCGTTTTTCCAGCTTTCGGGTACATTTGAAGTTTTGAGGCATTGAGTGTATAGTGTCGCGAGCTTTCCAATAAGGAAGTCTCCGCCATCTTTGATCAAGTCGGTGGTTATGCCGTCATCTCCAGCCGCTTTTCCGCGGGACATGCCCTGTATTGCTTTCCTAACTTCGTCCGCAGTGACGCATGGGATTTCGTAGTCCTGCTCGGCATTTAATACACTCATGGTGGGGAGACACCTATTTGAGCTGTATAGTTCGGAATAGAAATCCTCGGCCACTTTGGCTATGCCACTAAAGCTAGTAACGATGTTTCCCTGCTTATCTTTCACTGCATGCATTATGTTCTTTCCCGCACAAAGCTTCCTTTTGGTTGTTTTGATGCTGACTCCTTTTCTGACGGCTGCTTCTATTTCTTTCACGTTATGGTTACGTACGTCCCTGACTCTACTTTTACTGATGAGCTTAGATAGCTCGGCGTATTCTATCTTGTCTCTTGAGTTAGTTATTCTCATCTGTTGGCGTTGCTTGATTAGATTTTTAGTAGACTCCGAGAGTTTACTCACAACATGTCTTGGTGCTTTGCCCCCTACTTCGATTGCTGTTTCGGTGATCAGATTAGTAATGTCTTCGTTCATCTTCTCTATATCCTCATTATCTTCCTGTCCTAGAGCCTCATACTTGTTCTTAAGTGCAATGCTAAATTCTTCTCTTTTCGCCCTGACGCTATCGAGGTTGGCCTGTTTCCGTGTGATTAACTTTGTCCTTGTTCGCTTTAGATTGAGGGATATCTTCGCCCTTATTAGTCTGTGGTCACTAATTCTAATCTTATTAACCACTTCTGTGTCTTGTACTATACCTAGATCAGTGCACATTATGAAATCTATTTCGTTTTTCGTTTCTCCGTTGGGGCTTTTCCACGTCCATTTCCTGTTCCTACGTTTCTTGAAGAAAGTATTCGTTACACGGAGGTGGTTTCTTTCGGCGAATTCTACTAGCATGTCCCCTCTGCTATTCCTATCTCCTTCTCCGTAATTACCGACGGCATGTTCTCCTTTTAGTTTCTTTCCTATTTTCGCGTTGAAGTCCCCCATAACAATCGTATATTGGGTCTGTACCTTGTTCATTGCCGTTTCTACATCCTCGTAGAACTGTTCTACAGCCTCGTCATTGTGGTTGGTCGTTGGTGCGTAACTTTGTACTAGCTTTAGTTTGTATCTCCTATTTAATTTTATCACGAGCCCTGCTACCCTTTCGTTGATGCTATAGAATTCTTCGATGTTGCCTGCTATGTCTTTGTGTATAAGGAACCCCACGCCGTATTCGCGCTTCTCTGGTAGTCCTCTGTAGCAAAGAACGTGTCCCTCATTAAGCGATAAGTACCCTTCTCCTGGTTTCCTAACCTCGCTAAGGCCAATGATATCCCAATTAATACCCCTTAATTCTTCTAGTAGTTCAGCTAATCTGGCTTCGCTTGAAAGGGTTCGCGTGTTAAGAGTCGCTACGTTTAATTTCCAATGACGGCCTGTCCGAGTCCAGAGGCTCTTTGAGTCTTTTGTTCCAATACCCGTGTGGTCGCATCCGTGGCTGGAAGCTCTGTTGATGTCGTCGTCGTAGGTCCAGGGTTTGGTTGGTCCGGTAACTTGGGAGGTGTTGGCCATGGTGTTGCACCAGGGGGGCCAGTTCCTGTTCTGGTGCTCGAGTGAGTTACGTAGATGAAGAACGGTGATGGTGGGCGCCCATATGCATCTTTTGTCCAAAGGCTCCCCGGGCGGAGGAGACATTCAGAGGTGTTGCAGTGAGTGGGTTAATCAGGACAGGGTATGATTATTAAAGAGAAGTAGTCGGTACAAATAAGATACCTCAGGAGCGTAGAGAGACCATAAAGGATCAAAGGGTAAAAGGCAGAAGTGCTAAAAAAAAAAAAAACCCTTCTTATACGCTTAAGGATTCGAACTCGGGACCCCTTGGTCTACTACAAAAGCGTGGCCGAGTCGTCTGGGTTGTCGGGTCGCCGAGGTGTTTGAGAACAGATTACTGCTGTGCCCTCTCGTCAATTGTGACGCGATTAATTTCAACATGTCCGCAATGCAGCATTTTTGCTGATTTCGAATACAAGAAAGGCATGCCTGATTGTCTCGCCTGCGCCGCGGGAGTTTACGGCGTGTTTGTCGCGTCATCACGTGCAGCTTGACTATCCTTCTGTTCTCTGCCGCGGCAAAGTGGCTGTCTGAGGGAGATAGAGATAGCGAGGGCGAAAGGAGGGCGATAGCTGGGGGGAATGGGGGGGGGGGGGGGTGAAGTAAGAAACGGGAAAAGTGTGCATAGCGACCTAGCTCGCACAAACGGAATCACAGTGATAATAAATTCTGTGTTCGTCTGTCGGCGTTCATCCTACATCGTAATATGTTGAATGTGGTTTCCTATATACCACGGAAGTGCTGCGGCCTTGTAATTTAGAGAGAAGCAGAACTCATCGTGTGTTATGCTCGTAGCGCGTAGCTCATTCCTTGTCCGTTTACCCCGATAGGCGATTTTTGCGAATAGCTTAGCATCCTAGCGGAAGATTGATATCAAACAAGTTCTGGCATCGTTAACTCCTGGTAACTTGCTATTTAGAGCACCAGATTTAGCAGTCAGGGCGGGAGTCTTAATAAGTCGTTCTGACGTATCCTTGAAAGGTCGTTTTCACAAAACATTGGTACCTCCTTAAGTCTATTTTTTTTTTTTTCCTTTTCGCCTGGCAGCCGCAACTGTTTGTGTTTTCGACGATGTGCGCGCTCGTATATGCCATTTCCCTTCAATAATGCGTTTACGGTCAGCGCCTGTCACTTCTTTCGTGTGCCTACTTCGTCTATTCGCGCTGAAATAATATGGTTTTAGTGCAGCTTAAGTTTTGAGTTGCGTCCCGCTAAACGTTAACATTTATCGGGGTCAGACTGCGCATGCGTACGCACGCTAGTCCAGCTTTGCGTTTAGCGATCGCTCGCTATTTTCCGAATTTACCGGAGACGCAAAGCGCTCGCTAAGTTTGTTTAGCGCGAAGAACATGGCGGGTCCCTACAAGTGACGGCTGCCCGTTTCGCATCTATCATGTCGTCTTGCATCATTGTGGGACTAGCTGATTTAAAATAAATCGTGTTTCTGGTTTTCACTTCGAGTATTCTTACTTCGCTAATAGACAACCGATGGTAAGACAACGATCTTTTCGTTGTGTATTCTATTTTGACCACATTTACACATGGACAGCGAAAGCGAAACTCTGACATGTGAGACTACGGCAACATTTATGTAATTCTTATTGCACAACGTCTTTCTTTATTAATTCTTTTGCGCTTGCGTTGTTTTTAGTTACTAACAACGGCCGAAACGCCTCCGAGTTAGAGCGGCTTTGACACTTTCACTATTCGCATTTAGATGGCGCAGCGAAGGTTTGTGTTTTGCGGCGCGTCGTCATCTCGCGTTATACTATAGAGCTATGGAATGCTATCGAACAGCACACCGCAAAAAATTAGCGTGCGTGACTCGCGAACGCTAACGCGAAGATTTTCCGCCATACTAAGTCTCTCTAATACACTCTCCGTTGGTAAGGTCACGTGGCGTGTCAATAGCGGCAATCGTTGGCATATTTGGTACCATAAAATGATCTTTATATATATATATATATATATGTGTGTGTGTGTGTGTGTGTGTGTGTGTGTGTGTGTGTGTGTGTGTGTGTGTGTGTGTGTGCGCGGTTGCGGGACACGACATGTGACTTGGAATTCAAACAATAAAGAGAACAATATTACGACTATGTCTAAAACAATACAGACGCTAAAAAAAAAAAAGAAAATGTAACAGGACTAGAATAATGTATTGAGGAGTGTTTAGACTTGGCCGCTAATTAATGCGGGTATTTAAGGGCTTCCTAGCCGGCGAATCAATTGCGTCATGCATTTCTGTGACTCATCCAAAGTAAGCGCAGTATAACAAAATATTTCCGATTCGCGCATCACTGTGGTGGTCTGGTCGATTTGAGGCATTCGGCTGCTGGCTGGAGAGGCACAGCGGTCACCAGTGCACGGGCCTTGACACGTTTACACAGAACACTGATCGGCCCTTGCAAACTCACTGGGCACTCAAGACTCGTTTAAAAAAACTAAGTGGTGCTTCACTTGGACGCACTAAGCACACGTGCGAGCATGCACAGATACAACTCCCACCAACGATTCGTCGAACCAACCAAAGCACTGGAACATCACACGGAAGCACTAAACAGACGCGCGAGCGCGAGCGCGCATACACACACACATCACACCGCCGCAAGAGCGTCGCAACCGAAGACGGCTGTTAAAAACTCCCATGTGGAGGTTGGGACCACGTGAACTGAAACTCCGTGTGCGTAGTATAATAAGGTCATGTCGTTTTTATACTCCGTCACTTAGCAATGGTGGTAAAATGATGTCATGTGCCGAATTCACTCCGCTCTGACGGAGTAAATGGTTGGGGCATGAGAGTTTTTTCGGTTGACACGCTGGTAAAAGCTCCCATCTCGGCTAATTTTTGCTTACAGCGAAGGACACGCTGTGTAGGATATTCATTTTAACTTCACCGATTATAATCTGTATAAGCACAGATTATACATAAGCTCGTGCCAAGATCTTGCCAAACAAAGCTCCTCTGTGTGGAAGACACTTTTCGCGACGTCCACACAAGACATGCTTGTCCAAACAAACATTTAGTGGTCCTAAGCAACAAGTTCGAGGCCTTAGACGAAAACGATGTAGAGGAAATGAACAAAACCATAACGAAAACAATCCTTGAAACAGCGATAGAAGTCGGGGGTACAACAGCTAAGCAAACAACAAGTAAGTTGTCCCAATCTACCAAGGACTTAATAAAAAAACGCCAACAAATGAAAGTAACTTCGCCAAAAGATAAGATTGAATTCGCAGAACTATCAAAATTGATCAATAAAGCCAGGCAAAGAGATGTAAGAAACTTTAACATGAGAGAAATAGAGAAAGCAGTGGAGAAAGGCACCAGCATTAAATCGGTCAAAAAGAAACTGCACTTAGGACAACACAAAATGCATGCACTAAAAGATAAACAAGGTAACGTTATCAACAGTTTCACCGAAATAGTAAAGGTAGCAGAAGATTTCTACTCGGAACTGTACAGCTCTCAGACAGACCGTACAACCTTAATAGCAATAGAACCAGAGGAGAACACCGAAATTCCATGTATAACCGCTGACGAAGTCAAAAAAGCTGCCAAAGGCATGTCCCGCGGTAAAGCAGCTGGTGACGATGGTATAACAGCCGACTTGATCAAAGAAGGAGGAGATATTGTACTTGAAAAACTTGCATCGCTCTTCACGAAATGTATCAAGACATGTAGCGTACCGCGCAGCTGGAAAAATGGTAATATAATCCTTATCCACAAGAAAGGTGACATAAAGGACTTAAAGAATTACAGACCAATCAGCCTACTCCCAGTAATATACAAGCTATTTACAAAGGTAATTTCTACGAGGATAAGAGAAACACTCGACTTTAACCAACCGAGAGAACAAGCTGGTTTTAGGAAAGGTTACTCGACAATGGACCACAGCCACGCTATCAACCTAGTAATTGAGAAGTACGCGGAATATAACAAACCTCTTTACATGGCGTTTATCGACTACGAGAAAGCATTTGACTCCATAGAAATGCAAGCAGTTCTAGAAGCTCTACATCGTCAAGGGGTACCTGGCGTATACGTGAGAACCATAAACAACATATACAAAGATTGCACAGCCACACTACTCCTACATGAGAGAAGCAGAGAAATCCCGATCAGGAGAGGCGTGAGACAGGGCGATACAATATCACCGATGCTATTCACTGCATGTTTAGAGGAAGTCTTTAAACGTCTAGACTGGGAAGAAAAGGGCATTCGAATAGACGGAGAATATCTAAACAATTTAAGATTTGCAGACGACATTGTGCTCTTTAGCAATGATGGTGACGAACTACAAAACATGATTGATGACCTAAACAGGGAAAGCATTAAAATTGGATTAAAAATGAATAGGCAAAAGACCAAAGTTATGCTCAATAGCTTAGCTAAGGAACAGGAATTTAAAATCAACAATGAACCCTTACAATCTGTAAACGAATATGTATATCTGGGACAGTTAATATCAGGAACTCCTACCCAGGAAAATGAAATTCTCCGTAGAATAAGGCTGGGCTGGAGCGCATTCGGAAGGCATTACGAAATCATGACCGGACACTTGCCGCTCTCATTAAAGCGAAAAGTATTCAATCACTGCATTCTCCCAGTACTAACGTACGGTGCAGAAACATGGAGAATAACGAAAAAACTAGAGATGAAACTGAGGAGCACGCAACGTGCAATGGAAAGAAAAATGATAGGGGTAACGCTAAGAGATAAAAAACGAGCGGAGTGGATCAGAGAACAGACAGGAGTAGCCGATATTATCTTATCAATTAAAAGAAAGAAGTGGACCTGGGCAGGACATGTCATGAGGAGGAAGGATAATAGGTGGACAGTAAGAGCGACGGAATGGATACCACGAGAGGGAAAACGCAACAGAGGTAGGCAAAAGGTTAGATGGAGCGATGAAATCAAAAAGTTTGCGGGCATAAAGTGGAACCAACTCGCTCAGGATAGGGTGGATTGGAAATCGTTGGGAGAGGCCTTCGTCCTGCAGTGGACCTAAACAGGCTGATGATGATGATGATGATGATGATGCCTTATCAAAAAATGGGGGCAAGCGTAGGCTGAGGTGTACGTCCCTCTTTCTTTTCTGTCAGTGCTTATTTTCTGCTTGCTCTCTTTTTTGCTGTCTTTCCTCCATCGTTAAGTCTTCCTTTCTCTTTCTTTTGTTCGTTTCTTTCGTTTTCTGTGTTCCTTATTTCTTTGTTTTCAACTCTGTTTTTATTTATGTGTCGAGAGATTTTTTTCTTTCCTTCCTTTTCTGTAGAAAATCCAGTGCATTGATATGGCTCAGAGTCGGTCTTCGTTTCCGAGCATGCACTTGAGAGCGCACACGTGCCCCGCGCGCATTGCGCTTGATGCTCAAAGCGCTATTGAAAAAAGAAATGTGCGGGCGATGCTTTCACGGTGGTGACTCTTTTCTCGTACGCAATCTGGACGCCTACGCTTGTGACGTTTAACAAGTTTAACCCGAAAAGCGTTTAGCTTCCAACCAAACAACAGAAGACCGCTGCTCATGATGTTTCTGCTGATGACGAAAAATTGCGGCATGTGGCATTTGTAGCGAGTATATGCTTATATGACTCAGTTCACCTGACATGTCACCTGATGCATGGCTACAAAACACCAATCAGTGAAGCTGTATAGGAGGATGCAGGATTTCTAAACAGATAAATGGTCCGCGATAAATACGGAGTGTCTTAGAAAGAACCCGTTCTTCTTATTACGGGTCAACTTTCATTGATGCAGCGCATCACGATAAGATGCCACGTACTCACTCTAAAGCATTTAGCCATTTAGCACAGTATCATGAGCACATTCCTAGCTTGAATATTTTAACCTGCGAGCCACTTTTTGTCGGTCTTGGCAACCAATAATAGCAAATTTATTGCCAAGCCCCCTACTTCCTTATCTGGGGCCGAATTCACAAAACTTCTCTTTCGTAAGGGCTTTTTGCCATTGGTCAGCGGGCTTCTGTAATGACATGTCCAGCATCAGGATTGGCTGAAATTTTCTCTTACCAGCATTTTTGTCGTAAGTTGTTTTTGTGAATACGGGCCCTGTACTTCTCCTGCTCGTTAATACATTCATAACGACGCGATAGAGCTAGTCATCTTGCCGCACGTTGTAGCTTCGAAAGGAAAGTCAGCTCTTCCACTGAAGTGATGTGAGTGAACTACATGTCAGTAGCTCCCCCCCCCCCTCCCTTCCGGACACTAATAACAGCGATAGACGCGAGATGTATAGTCCGAAGATGGCAAGAAATCCTTGGGCACGATCTGTATTTTCTCCATTCTCCTCTGTTCCATATTCCCAGCTCACATAGGTGTTTCAATTTCGGAAGGAGAATTCCTTCCTCCTTTATCGTATTCGCACTAGTTCATTTCGAATTAAATTTTTCCTGCTAGTTTATTTTCTTGTGTGTTCAGCGTGTTCGGGTTTTTTGACAACTTATGGTCCGTTACCCAAGAATGCGACGACAAAAGACGGTATTGAATGCGTTCTCTCAAAAAATGGAAGGGTTGTCTCATTTCCATGTGTAAAGGAGAATTTTTACATGGCGGATGCAAACGGACGAATTACGGTGCTCTTATTTATAGAAGGAATCATGCAGCTCCCGACTAAGCCAGTAGAAGGCGAAGCCGGAGCTTCCGCAAAAGCAGCAGTGGCCAGGACAAGAGCAACGAAACGGGCTAAAGAAGAACTTTCGAGAATCTCAGAACGTCTGTAAATAAGCGTTGCCACCGCCTTTCAGGGACCACGTGAATTTCAGATGAGACTCGTTTCCGTTTTGTTTGAACTTTAATTTCTATTTGTACTCTATTCATATCTAGCTATTCTATTTTGCCCGAGGTAAAATACTCGAGAAGAGAGGATGGGTCGTCAGACCAAAACATCCTTGGATACGAATATTTAATACTGCTCCGTGTCTGACAACAAAAGCAATTTACTCAGAAGTTAAATTATCGTGCATCGTTCCCCATTAATAAATATCTGAAAACTGGTATTCATTTCCGCAAGTGCACACTGCACAACCTACATCAACTACATATGTTAAGTTTTTAAATTACTTTTGAGAGTTACATTATCGTTATTTGTGTCATTTTTATCGTTTTTGTTAGCGTGTGATTAAAGTGCCCAATGGTTTGTTGATGTTCCAAGTTATTTCGGGAATCGCCACTGCTGTCTGTGCTGCACAATGTAGGTGCGGTATTTTCTCAAGCTGCCTCTAATAAGAGCAGATTTTACCCGCAGATTATCTTTAATTATTGTATTGATGAAGAGGAGCTTATTATTATTATTATTATTATTATTATTATTATTATTATTATTATTATTATTATTATTATTATTATTATTATTATTATACATTGATGTTCATCCGGGTACTGTCCGTAATGGTAAAGTGAGCGCCAGACTCAAGTGAACGGCCTTGGGAAGAAGGAAATCGCGCGTCCAGCTGTGATGGTCTTCCAGTGGTCTCTCCCGAGGAGTGCGATCCACCGCTGTGGTCTAGCGGCTACGGTGCCCGGTCGCTAACCCGAAAAACGCGCGTTCGATTCCGGTCGCGGGGGTCGCGTTTTCGAGGGAGGCGCCCCAAATGCCAGAGGCCCTTGTACTGTGCGTTGTCACCTAACGTTAAAGAACAACAGGTGGTGAAAATTTACGGAGTCCCACACCGTCGCGTTCCTATTCTTCCTATCTCTTTCAGTCGCTTTCCTCTAATTCGTAAGACGTTATTCACAAATTGAGATATGTAACACCTTAATGTGCACTCCCAGTTTCCTAACTAATGCTCAACTATAGCAGGAATACTGCTGTCTCAAACAAACAGCGTTTATTTTGAACACGTTACTATGCATGCACCTGAAGCCGCTTATTAAACTAACTAATTTTAAGGCGCATGTTCTATATTCTACTTAAAATTTTCTGTTTTCTGTTATACAGACTGTCTTCGTTCATCACCAGCCTGCCTACGCCCACTGTCTTCGTTATGGAGACTCTATGAAAGTAAAGTGCAGGGAACCGAGAGAGAAGTAGGATTGACGGGAAGGCAGCGAGGCTAATAATCTCCAGATTCCTCGTCTTAGATGGCAGTGCGCCCAGCTCATCAGGTCGGTATGTCGCTATGCATCACAGATCCGCCTCTGGTCCCAAAATTCCACAGGACATTTCTAAGACATGGAAACAGGGGCCATTCTTATTGCCTTTGAAGAACCAGACACGTATAAAACTCTGTACGAAGGTTTGAAATCCGGTTCAGCAAGGTTCACAAATGCTGTTATGCGGAGCATGCTATGAGCACCGTGGAGAACTGAACCGGGTTGGTCATGCGAAACACCGTCGGTGCTTAGGATAGTAATCAGGGTGGTAACACAACCTGCATTTTATATGAAATGTGTGTAGTTATGATGCTCGTAATGTGGAGACCATAAGGGGCCACGCGGCCGCGGCGGCAGCATCTTCATGGAGGCGAAACGTCAGAGGACCATTCACTATGGGTTGTTCGCGCACGTTAAAGAAACTCAAGTGGTCGAAATTTCTGGAGACCTCAATCATGGCGCCTCGGATAACGATATCGCAGTTTTCGGACATAAAAGACCAAACATCGGCGCATACCTTTCGGAATGGCGCTGCCTGTGGACGATTTGTTTTGGGAAAACCACACCGTAAACTGGGAAAAGCTACAACTGTGTGAGAGCAATACAGTTCGTGAATTTCGTTAGTTTATTGCTGTTTGTAGACCATAATTGAAAGCATTTTGGCAAGCGGGCAGTGTCCGTTAGACCCCTTCATCCCTTATAAGCGCCCTTCTAGCAGCCCACAACAGGCGACCGTATACGGGGCACCTGCATGGCTTAAGATGCGTTTTCGTTTTCTCAGGTGTCTGGAAAACTGATTCGCTGGAATGCGCAATCAAAGAGCAGACTTTACCTGAAGAATCCCATTTTTTTTCTGAGTAAATTAATACGTTCATTGATTGATGAGGCTTTAGCTTTTCCAGGCCGATATGACCCATGAGTGTAGTGCAGTGAAAACAGACGACCAGGTACCCAAGAAGCGGTAACCATCACGAGCTTTTCGGGAGCTCGCCACGATATTGCTTTCGATCGATCCATTCGATCCATGCGGGTGTCCGTGCGCGCACACAGCTTCCTTGCACATCGTAGATGATGTCGCTGCGATAGGAATTCGGTGAGTGCCTGCGCTGATGCACTGCGCTGCCTGGTCTGTCAAGCATTGCGCTGTCCAGATCGAAGTAGTGTCCGTGAGCGGTATACCACTGCAGCCACTGACGGTACATTTCGGCTGACAATTTTCTAGCATTGTTCTTTTGGGAGACGACGGTTTGCCTCACTTTACGTGACCTATGTATTTGTACGATAGAAAATTAATTTGGAAACATTTTTCTAGGGGTAATATCTTTTTTCATACGCACTAAAGTTTAGGCACTTTTCGCTGTATACTTACTGACGAGTAGCACCTCTTTGCGCTGCTTTATTTATCCATGTTTATCCATTTATCCATATTTACTGTTTATGTTTGTTAGCGCACACTTCGTGTTCTTGCCCAGTACGTGTGCATCTGGGACGGTTTTTGTAGCGGCAAGCAATCATTCTTGGTGCATACGATAGCCTGCACCACCCTTTATAGATTTAGAGCACGTTTTGTTGTGCTCTTCCGGCACCTCTTTTTCCTACACAGTTTGAGACTCAAGTAGGCGTAGGGTGCGTATACCTCCTGTTTTTAGGCGCAATCCTCCACGTCATGAGCATAAGCTCAATTGAGAGGATTGGCCTCTTCCTTTCCGGCAATGCCGGCTTTTCCAGAACGTATAAAGAGGCAACAATTGATGCGAGAACTACTTTGGTTGTGGATTGTGTAGTGGCACGCCTAGCTTGACAGTTGGTATCTGATTCGATGTTCTGTTAATTTCGTTCCCATTTATCGACGTTCGAATGTTGATCCGGTCATATTTCCCAGAGCAGCACGCAGTAGTACATGTTACAAATTTATGTATCGGTTTTTCTCCGCATTGCTCCTCGTAGTCGGCCTCGTCGTGTTATAGCATTATTCGTAATGTTCCCCCCACAGAAGCGGACGCTTACAATGGCGAGAACGTTTGAATAGTTGTAGTGCGTCTTGTGGCTTTCTCGAAATAAATGAATGCATCTTCGCCTGTCCAAGTCTCCACTTCTCGTCTGTTTGTTTCTTTGTTCGCGCTGAAAATTTCTTGAGCGCATCACATCAGAAAATTTCACTCTCTTAACATAGTGCGCTTCGATGCTAAAAGAATAAGATGCTTGGAATAAGGCGCAGGATAATACATGACTTCCTTGGTATGAATGGGCGTGGCTCTCCGTACGGCAGGGTATTATGTGTCCTGCTATTGAAATTACCAGATGAAGTGGTCTTGCAACTCCTAGAGATATTTTTGTTTATTTTTGTGCACCTAGATTTTATTCAGTTTTCTGTTTTCTTTATCTAAATTATTTTCGTCCCCTTTTCCCCATCTAGCCTGAAGAGTAGGTTCGTTTTTCGTCATTCGCAAACATTCATTTGTGGTAACGGTAAAAGAGGGTGTTCGAGTTACAGGGGTGTATAGTGTTAGTGCGCCTGTATGGTGGTAGCCGTCTCTCACTCATGTCATGAGTAGTGTTAAGTACATCACGTAAATGCTTCCAGCATCCCAGCAGTGTTGGGCAGCCAACATTGCTCAACAGAGAATGTACACATGGGTGTGTGTAGTCATTTTCCTGACATCGGTAGCCGGGTTCCTGGCAGACCGTCTTGCCGTATCACAGTAGAAAAGAAGACATATGTGTTTCACGGCAAACTAAACGGCAAATGTAGAATGTTAGGCTTGTATTCATAAACGAACCTTATCTTTCGCTTATTTGCCTTATCTCCCGTGAGACATTAAGGCGAGTTAAGGGGACTAAAATGGTAATCAGTGCCAAAGACTATCATAAAGCTTGTTTGAAGATACCGTTGTATTTGGTTCATGATGCACGATAATGGCAAAGGGAAGACAAGGAAAACAAGAGATACGGATAGGGTAGTTTCTTGAATACGGGCCTTAGTGTGCCGAGTGGACCTCAGAACACGTGGTCGTTTCAGGCTGACTAGATTTCCATCCGAGGTGCGCAAAGTTAAGGTATGCCCACTGCGCCATATATGGAGAAAGAAATCCCACACGGCTGCGGGGTGTAAATGTATTTTGTCTACGTAAATCAGTTAGGGCGTGTGCTTTCCCCTGTCTCTTGTCGCAGTACCTCGCTCTAAACGCAGTTTCCCTTTTGAAGATTGCGTAGGCGCAAGGACAAGAGGAAAGAAGCCAAGTCGTGTGATGCGCGTGGCCACGGGTGGCAACGAGAAAGCAAAGCACACAGTCGTTCGTGCCTACGGCCACTGTAGAATGGAGCACAGTTGGAAGGACGGCACACGACCAGTAGTGCGCTGTAGGCCAGGCTGTTCTTCCTGAAGGGACGAAAGGAAATCTTCGCCCATCAACGCTCAGAACAATGCTCAACTCGAGCGGCTACGCAATAACTTGTCCGAAAACATCAAACGTCGGGGACATCCAACGACAAATTCAAGGGGAAAACTGTCATGTATCCCTAACGTTCACCTGAAATGATTCCAAGGCGGGAAACAGGCTTGCTCGTGACGGCTTTCATAATAATAATAATAATAATAATAATAATAATAATAATAATAATAATAATAATAATAATAATAATAATAATAAGTTGAGGGGTGTTGCGCGCCAAAACCATCACATGATTACAGAACACTCTGTAGGCGCGGTGGGGGGTAGGGCTCCAAACATTTCGGACACCCGGGGTTTTCAATGCGCATTATACTACCGCACAGTGAACGACCGCTAGCACGTAGCCCCCATCGAAATGCGACCACCACGGCCAGGATCAAAGCGCCCCCTTTTTGGTCAACAGTCGAGCACCGTTGGCGCTGTAGCACCACTGTGGCGATGGCTTCGAAGCCGCACTCCGCGTAATGGTGGTCACTTGGAGGACAGAGAAAGAGTATCCTTCCTGGGCTCACGTGCGTGATCTGTGTCCGTACGGGTGGCTCGTCCCTTCGGCAAACAGCTCCTCACGTCGGGACTCGGGCATATTTGCTGTGAGGCTTGTTTTCGTATTGTGTATTCACGGTACACGCCCGTAATGATGACCCATCGTCCGTGACATCGTTGCCGCAGGAGCCGTCAAATCGACGATCGATGCTGTGTATCGCCGACATACTGCCATAGTTGCAAATCGTGTGTTGTCAGAGTGCTTCGGTGGTCAGTCGTGCGTGTCGCGCCGTACACTTCGGACGCCGTCTTTTTCACTTTGGTCAAGAGCCACGCGGGAAAGAAAGATGGAAGAACTACCTATGGCCGCACGGCGTGCTCGAGGGGCGTTCAGTAGACTCGAACACGCAACCCGGTAAACACTGCGAGCCATTCACGCGCGAGAATTTGTTTTTGTTTTTGACTGTCGTATTTCTTTATTTTTATATGTGAGCTTGATCCTTACTTCTTGTCTGCTTTGTTTTAGGGGCGAAGCTCCTTAAAGCGGCACCCGTTCGTCCCTCGTCGTAGTCGTAGTGCGTAACCAGTCTTACGCTTTGACCTCCAAGGTGGTGCCGGTGGGAGATTTCTCCTGTGCGTTGTTGAACAATGAAAAATTCGCAGCGTGCGCGTTAACTAAAAGCAGAATTCTTCTGTCTCTCATTCCCCATTAGCAGCCATTGACAAGTTCCAGTAGGAAACGTTAGTAGAAGTAGAAGTGTAAGTGTTAGCTAAAAGCCGACTTCTTCTGTCTCTCATTCCCATTAGCAGCCATTGTTTACCTCCAAGGTAGTGCCTGGTGAGATTTCTCCTGTGCGTGATTAAACAATAAAAATTTTGTTCAAAACGCCGTTGATTGATGAAATAAACCAACGAAAGACGCCAGATGTTTTCTAAAAGCAAAACGAAAAGACGCCAGATGTTTCTAAAGCAAAACGAAAAGACGCCAGCTGCCTAACGAAAGACGCCAGGTGTTTTCTAAAGCAATGGTTTTATATTCAAAACCACATCGCGATACAGGTTTGTCAATCGTTTCACGTCAATTTTATCGGGCGAATTAACGGAAGAAATTTCACGGTTTAACCGATGATTACTTCCAGGAGCTTCGCCCAATCTCATCATCATTCACCTCGTGGATCTGCCGTCAATTTTTTTTCTATTGTGTGCTCATACATAAGATCAAATTTGTTAGATGCCTTCGCTAGCTAGGGCACCCCAAGATCGATTATCTGTGAAGATAGAGTACTATGTTCCACCGCTACTTGAAAGAAAGCGGTGAAATGCACAGCAGTACTGCGAAACAAAATACGGAGTCATCGAGACTGTGGTGTTATGGCTTTCGTGAGCATTCGACCGTACTAACGTTTTTTCGAGTGCCCATATTTAGCTTCATTCAAAACCTGTCCCATCTCGTATTGAATTGCAGCAGCTAGATTTCGTTATCCTGTAGTCTTTCTTTTTCATTACTCTGGCTTCCTCATCGTCCTCCATCACCCGTCATATTTCAAGTAAGTTAGAGCAAATTGGAAGCCTTATGTGTTGGCCATTTCATTTCCGCTCGTCTGAACTCAATCTCACTCGACGTTTGGGCCACCGCGGCTGCAGGTTCGAATTGTTTTTACGGTTACTGTGGACGCTGTAGAGTAGGAAGGGAAGTTTTGAGTCGGCTGTGATGTACAACTGCGAAGCGTATGGTAGGGCCCTTTCTTTGCAGTAACGGTAATACCATCGCGTCATCTACATTTGGCTTAAGACACTTTGGCGCTGACTGCAACTAAAGGCACTCCATCTGTGTGATGATAGACAGTTCTGCTCGCGCGAAATTTTGGCTGCTCTCGCTTCGCAAGAAAGGCTCCTAAGCGAAACGCAAGGAGTATTTCCTTTTGGATTTATTCTTGGCTTTCATTCTCTTTGTCCGCGTAGTCCTGCGCACTTACGTCATAGAATTCGTGCAAGGTCATGCCTGTGTCGTTTTGGGGAACAGGCTCGCCTCTCGACAGGAGGGAACTGACGCCGGAGTTCGAGATTCAATAAGCCGCAAAACAGAAAGTCACTCACTCACCAGCGCGTCCTGCAGGTCTGAACGCACGGATGGACAGCAAATTTCCTCTTGATCCCCCTTCCCATTCTGGTCTGAGCACCGGCTTTTATTGCGAGGTCTGTCTGCCCAGATACGAGTCGATCCCTCCCGGTTACGGAAGAGACGACAGAGAGCTAGACGATATTTCGCAGGCGTGTTGCACAAGTATTGCTTACGGGAATTTTTTTTTCGTGAATTACAACGTAAGCGAGTGTATGAAACATGCTTCGGTTTATGCCTTTTTTTTAATTGTAGGATGTATTAAAAGGCCCTATATAGCCAAAAGTTGAAGCGATTTAGAATGACAACTCGTATTTCGGGAACTCGTTTCTCGTTAACTTTGTCCTATTATGTTCTATATTAACAGTCAAAATAAATGTGAGAGCTTTAGATTTGAAATTCTCGCTCGAAATTCGGCCTCGTGCACGTCAGAAGGCTCATTTGATTTTCTTTTCGCATTCTCGCAAATTCGCTCCATCAAATGTTCTGAATCACCCTGTGTTAAGTCTCTGTCTTCCTTTGTACACAATGCATGTCTTTCTTACCGATAAATAGTTACGTAGACTTTAGCAGACGCCGTCAAAGATCTCTGACGTCAGGCGTTTTAGTGCTGGAATTTCAAAGTGGCGTTGCCACGCGTATTTTCTTTTTGCACGTTATTGAGGGTCTTTTCCTGGCAAGATTGTTGTTTTTCGTATTTGTGGAAAGCTAACTACTAATTCGAGCAATATTAGTTTTTTTTTTTACTTCAGTGTACCCTTAAACGTTTAGTGCTCAAGTGGCTATGACACTCAGGCTGCTCATTTGAAGGTTACTGGATCGTATCTCGGTTGCTGCGGCTGCATTTCGATGGAGGCGAAATATTCAAGCCTGTGTACTGTGCGATGTCAACGCGCGTTCAAGAACCCCAGGTGGTCGAAATTTCCGGAGCCCTGCACTACGGTGTCTCTCATAATCAGAACATGGTTTTGGGACGTTAAATCCCACATAACAACAAACGCAGCAACACAACATAATATAACACAGCACAACATAACAACAAACGCAGCAGAAATCAAAAGAAAACGTGTCGCTTTCTCGATACTCTGTCTGCAGTGTCACACTGTAGCCTTTAAGAGCACCTTTTTGAGTTACCGCGGCACATCTGTCTAGTGGTCACCTTGCCACCGTGATGAGATGAATTAATGGCCTCTCATAACGTTGCAGTGAACCCATCTCAAACGTAGACAATCAAAGCCGTAAGACGTCTTGAGAAGGCTAGCGAAGCCCACCCCTGCGTAATTATAAGCACAGAAGGTAGTCCGGAGATCGGGAAGCCCCATACCGCAATCAGAAAGGGTAATTGGAGTCGACTCTCAGCCAAGACCAATTTCTGTCGCTTGCGTTGCATTCCGTCAGAAGCTGCCATCTCGCCACTCCTACGGCCTTCTCGCCTTCAAGAATGACCGCGTGTGCTGGAGGGTAGGGCGAATGTCTCGCAGCCGTCGAACCGTGAGATTCACCGCGACGCATTTTGTCACAATTATTCTCCTTCCAAGCGGAACGGCGCCATCCGCTGTAATCCCTCGTTCGTCTTTCTCGGACGTGAAAAGCAGTTGCGCCACTGGACTTACGGGTGTACGAAGAAAAGCGAAGTCGCAGAAAATTACGTGCACGTACAATACTGAGGGGGAAGGAATACCGTCGCAGAAAGTAAAAGGGCTGTCCACATTAGGCGACTGCGGTCTGCTATCATGAGCCTTACCAATGGCGCCGTCCCTGTGCTGGTAGCTGATCTGAATGGAGACAGCCTCGAGCGGTTGGCATTCCTTTGTGGCACGCTGGCATCTCAAGGTGCCACGCTTGCATGGTCTCCACAATGCCCTTTTTTGTCTATTATGACCCAGTTTCTTCATTTACACTAACTTCTCTATGTAATTTCCTCTCCACAGTGAGCATTCTTCTACTCTCCGCAAGGTGTCTTTCGGCGCCAAAATGCTTGAGGTCTCACCGACATTTTGCGTGACTGCTAGGGATGCCGAGAATTCGCACCTTGACTTGTGTGCTGTTTCATACAAACTGATAACGAGAGTGCAGACTGTGCTTCACTACTCTGGTAACATTTACTATGGTAGCAACACGAATGCCCTATGTCACTGGTATAAACGCGTGTTTCTTCTGTGGCTTGTTCAGAAATGCATTGCGTAGGAAAAAGGGACAAAGATAATGCGTTATTTGTGCACGAGAACAACAGGTGGGTAGATAGCTCTTCCCGTGGGCCTGAGAGGACAGCCTGCGGGAAGCAGAAAGATGGATAGTTTGAAATTTACGATCAGCGGTGTTTTCAACTCTCGAGGATGCAGCTCTACCTGTCCTCGCCTGCCGGTCTTACGTACCATGACTGAATGAAGCCCGTGATACGTCGAGTTAGGGGCAATTTTTGGTCCCTATACTCATCTCCTATCAGGAGCGAGTCTCTGCAAGGGCTGATTTGTGCAAGTATATTCGCTCTTTCGGCTTTTTTTGTTCTGCTTTAGTTTGCAGCGCTCTTCAACTATGGGTTCCATTTCTGCACGTTACCCGTAGCGGCACCCTTACTACGAACATCACGTTGGCACGCTGTTACTGAACGACGACGCTGCGTCTTGATTCTAGGCGTGAGCAAAGCCCCAGTAATACCAAATATAAGATTGAGCAATGTAAACCTTGATGTTCTGCTTGCCATTTCGCTTAAAATTATCATGTAGGAGAATGCTAGCTCATAAAAAAGCACCACAATGTTCATTGTAAGAAAATAGAATGCGCCCGTCTTGCGTGATTTTGCACCGCTAACGTTCACTCTTTTGGCATATGAGCTGCTTTCATGGAAGCGGCACAAATTCGATGGTGCAGGAGTTCGCAGCGATATGCTGACTCAAAGCAGACAAGTGTCGGTGGGTAACATAATTCTTCTAGGGCAGATATCCTGCCTTCATAAGGGAAAGTCTTAATGTATGTGCATTTTCACTGCTGCTGGTCAGAAGGCCTGTTCATCTATATACTCTACGAACATCCGTCGCAATAAGAGAGGTTTATGTGGCAGTTACAGATTTAACAAGGCATGCAAAACCATAATTAACCCACGGACGTCTGCCGCTCCTGTTACGCTGGTTATCAGTGGTTCCATTGTTATCGCAAGGAACTGCTGCTCGAGGAGACATCCCTGTGTTTAATTTTCGTACTCTGAGGCCAAGGTAGTCATAGGGGTGATCTCCATGCCGCAGAAAAGGTCACTTTAGAACAAAGCAAAGTGTCCTTATAAATTTCTGCTGCTCTAGTACCGCAAATAAACACTGTTATTGTGCCCTCTCGAAGGCATTGGCTTGGTCTTGGGAGGACGGTAACGCAATTGTTATGCGTCGCGCCCATAGGATGACACGTCAACGGTGGCAACACAAGCGCGATCAGTGGTTATGCGCAGAAAACTCAATTTCCTCCTTGCCCAAACATTACATTAACGGGCCGCCGCCCGAACTGTCACGACATATAAGCTTCCTCTCTTCAAATACTTCTTTCTCCGTGCAGAAAGCGTATCGGCTACGTCGCCATTCTCTTCGTGCTGCAGAATTATCTGCAAACATTGTTCGAGACATTCCACCTTCTCTAGGCTCATTCTTGTCGTTTTTGCAACCGTTTCTTTGAGTTCCTTTCTATTTTTCAGAGTCGCAACGCTAACTCCGTCTTGTAGAAGTCTAGGGACGAGCCTTCAATTTCTGTTACCCAGTCGGCACCCTGAGCCACTTCCAACTCTCACTGCGACTAGTAGGTGGTCAGTTTTCCTTTGTAAATGGGCCGCTAGTTTTACCACCGCACACACGTCAAGAAAGTGAACAAGAAACAATGAGGCGACGCTTGAGCTTCGCCTTGAAGTGTGGAATGCAATAGCGTTCTTGCCCCCGTCTTGAGTGGCCTCCCTAGGGGTCGCGTACAAATTGACATAGAACCTCGTGAGTACTCGCCGATGAGGAAGGCTCCCCAGTGCGCCGGGCACAATAACACGGCACCGAATCCCTGACTCGAGATGATGATTGTTTGTGGGGTTTAACGTCCCAAAATCAGTTTTGATTATGAGAGAAAACGTAGTGGAGGGCTCCGGAAATGTCGACCACCTTGGGTTCTTTAACGTGCACTGACATCGCACAGCACACGGGCCTCAACATTTCGCCTCCATCAAAATGCAGCCGCCGCAGCTGGGATTCGATCCCGCGACCCTCGGATCAGCAGCCGAGTACCATTGCCACCAGACCACCGTGGCGGGGCCTATGACTCGGGAGGAAAGAGCGAACGCACCCTGCGGCGCATTTTGTCCTAGCGCTAACGTCATATTTCCTTCTACCGGCATCAGCAAGCAGTGGCAGCTTTGCCCGCCTGTACAGATGTCATCCACAAAGGCACTGCGTTGGCGCCTTCTGTATAAAGTGCTGGAATCATCTGAGTTTCGTCGTAATAAAATTAAGTTTTCTCATAACAGACGTTTCCTCGTAACATAATCACAGTCCAAGCAATCATACGTGTAGGTGTCGGCGTAATCGTAGTCGATAATTTTCTTGGCGGATTCCACTTTGAGAAGTTGAACTTTGCTCACTGATGTACCTGCGCCATGGTGTAGGATTTTGGTGGTGTACACCGGGTTGCTTCGGCCGTGGCATCTGCTCGGGATGGTTATATCCGCCGCACGCATAGGGGCTATGAAAATAGGGTTATGAAAATAGGGCTATGAAAATGAATGAAATCAAGAGGCGCCAATGGTACCTGAAGAACAGCGTACGTTCCAATCTTTACCGCATCTCGTCAGTGACGACGAGGTGGCGGCAGGTACAACTACAAGAAATGAGCAAACGCATAAAGAAAGAAGGAGTGAACACAAACTCGAGGAGATAACAGCACATCAAGAAGCTGGCCAGAGAACAAAGAGAAAAAAAAAGCCATATCACAATGTGGAGGCGGCAAAAAGTAGTTAGCGGAGAAGATTGAAATTATCCTAAGAAGACGATCAAAAACAAAGGCATACAGAGTGTCTATGGGTTGAAAATAACTACATCACAAACAAAAACACCTTGAACAGTAAAAAAAAACGAATTAAACGCGTACGAGCGAGGGTGGCAGGGAGGTGCCGAGAGTACGGTGATGACATTGCCGACGGCAAAGATGGAAGCGCGGTGCCAGGTGACGCCTTGCGCTTGACAATGTGGACACCGTCAGAAAACAAGCCCCGGGGCCGCCTTCTTTCTTTTCATGCATCGTGAGAAGACAAGTTTGCACCGATGAATGTCATGCTCAGCGGGCCGTAAGGGAGAGCCTTTGTAGTCTTTGTCCTTCTTAGCAGCCCTTTGCCTTCCGTGTTGAAAGGCTAGGCGGCAGAAGCCCCCAACGTAACTGCGTTATCAAAGCGGCAACGCAAAGGACAGTGCCTCGCTATTTCAGGACTGGTTAGTGTGGCTGTCTGACCACAATGGCATTCCTCAGCAAATACTTGCAGCAAGATGTGGCATGTGTGCGCTGAAGCGAAAGTTCGCAAGTATTCGGGGGCATCTTGACACATCTAGCAGATGTGCAGCCTGCCATACCCTCGGACAGCCCACGTTCAGAAGCGGTGGCATGGCATGGCAAAACTTTAGTTTGGCCCAGACAGACTAGGTCCCAAGGCCAAATGCCCTCAGGCTAAGCGTAGGTGGGTCCGCCAAGTAGGCACCGGTAGGCGGAGGCTTCCCTGATGTCGTGAGATCCCGGGATGGCAGGGAATTTATCTTGGAGGACTTTTGCATTTTTTGTATTGTTACTCGTTGGTATAGCATGTATCGTTTTGTAGTATTTTGTATTGTTACTGTACGAATAATAAATTTCAAACTTCAAAGTACCTAATAATTGGTAAACGACGCAATACAGCTGACAGAACGAAGACATTGGTGCGTTTGCCACCGTTTTGAGTAGCATAGTACTTTTCATAGGTAGTAGAACACTCAGCCGTTTCCATTTATGGGTGCTGACGATGAGCCCGCTCATATAAGTCTGTTTTCAGAAGCAAAGCTGGAGATAGCGCGTCGGCTGATTCATCAAAGCATTATGCATTAAACAAAGTCTTCTTCCTCGCACCGTGGATAGTTTATGGTTATGCCCCTCGTTTCCTGCTATTTCTTTATTTAACACAACTCAATAATTACTATTCTTGCCAGCACCCTCCTCGAGTATTTTATTTCCATTTTTTTTTGTTGAAAACCTATCAGAAGCACTTCATCAACTTGTTTTTATAAAGGTTAATACGTTACGTAGGACATTAAGATAAAGGGCAGATGTTCTGGTGCTATCGTAATGCCAGATAACATTCAGCAAGTTGATTTCTCCGAAACTAGTGTTTCTTTTCTTATGGACAGCTTTTATAAAGCTCCGAATATTAAAATGTGAGTTTTTCAGTAAACCATATAGCAATAATTTAATATAATATTATATTGCGTTTATCACTGATATGGGGTAAATCTATGGAAGGCCTTTCCCAAATTGTTTTGTAGGCTCCTAATGAAACTTCACAATGATTCTCGAGCCTCTGTAGAGTGCACAGCATGGCGTTGTCTGCGTGCACACGCGAAGATTTTTATGTTATGCTTTCGCTTTACCGGTTCCCGTACAGTGAACGTCTCCAGTTATACGATGCAGCTGCGTCTATCATCGCTTGGGTCTTCCCTTCTGCGTTTCTGCCGCAACCATCGAAGGTGGATTTCTCTCAGCGTGGTGCCCGTCTGACTTAGCTTTGCATCGGAAATATTTTGGGGCGATATACGATGGGGCCTCTCACGGGCGAACCTCAAAGCTCTTGTTACCAGGGCGCTTACCTTACTTCGGATTCGCCGTAAGCACGCTGTTTCTATTTTTTCTTCAGATTTCGCAATATGCTAGTTGAGCCAACGGCCGAAGATTCTCGCTACGCCCTGAAAGTAAAGCAATGGGAACGGATTTCGAACGTTGCCCAATGTACGTATCCCTGTGACTCTGGATCTCTCACGACTCGACAAAGCGTGAACACCGAGGGACCAATGAGCATCGTTGTTTCGGCTCTTGCTGAAACAACGAAGACAGCAAGGCCGGTGGTTGCTCAACGCCATCTTGTGAGGTGTTGTCACGTGAGAACATTCGCTTGCTACCATCATGCCCCGGTATACGAGGAGTGCTCTCGCTGGTAAGAGTGCTGAAAACGGATATCATAATCCATTTTTTCACTTGGTTACAGCGCAACATAGACGAGGACAATAGAAGGAAATGTTGTCTATGTTGCGCTGTAACCAAGTGAAAAAATGAATCCCAACCAACTGGCCCAACTTGCCGTTTTACTGCCATTATCATAATCCCTCGTAGAGTCTAACATTCAAACGGCTCTCTCGAGAGTGATGCATAGGCACGGACTTCTCAATTTCTATAGACGGGACCTTCTTTTTCTTGTGTTATTTAGAGGATAGGGCAAGTTGAAGGAACGTTCACAATGTAGCCCCATTAAGACAGTTCTCACGAGGATTGCCTCGCCTTGAAATAGCTGTAACTACAGGTGATACGGAGTAGGCATATTGCGAAATAGTTTAAAGGGGCTTCCCATTCCACAAAGAAGACGCCACTGAATGGAAGAAAAGGGAGAAGGTCCTTCAAATTCAACGGGTACTTGGAATAGCACGATCATTCGATGTAGCGAAGTGAGTTTAACAGAGCCTTCCATCATGCATGTGCTCCGAGAAGAAATTTTGTAATAGCTGTGTTTGCACTCAAAGTGTCATCGTCGTCTTTGTTGCAGAAGACACCAGTTGTCTTTAAGGTTATGAAAGAGCACGCAGACGACAGTGTTCGGAGAGCACACTTATTGTCAGTGTGCTGATAGAACGATGGTCTAAACTTAATTTCTATTTTAATAAACTTCCTCGCGGTCTTGAAAGGGCAGGATACTCTTTCAGTGACAACACATCGCTCCATATATGTATTTGTTGAGGACCCTGCGGTTTGCCAAATCATGTCTAATTTCTTCTTATATGTCGTCGATTTATATACCTCGGTATGTTTATGTGTCACGCCTCCATAACGCTTCACTTGGCGAACAAAGGCGAGATTTCGTGCTATAGCGTTGGCCAGCGTGCTCTGCTCTTAAAAGCAGTTCTTCAAAGCCACATTCTTCGACTTCAATCTAGCATCGTGCTACAGTGCGCCGTAGGAAGATGTTTGTAGCTCACCAATAGAGACGCATACCATGGAGTTGTCATGCGGGCTAGGTTCAGCGAAAAGATGACGGAAGGCTTATGGTGAATAGTGAATTTCGATGGCAATCAATGCTACCTCTGCATAAGTCCCATTTTTATAGTAAACATGTTCGTGAGGATGGCTGTAGAGAGAAAGGCATTATGAAGTTAGGTTATTTATGAATTTATGTATTTATTGATTTATATATTGAAAATTAACAACGGAGCATATTAGGGGTCTGCCATGTCCATCATCGCCAATGTCCGCTGTCACGGAGAAAAACGCACCCGCTGTTCCCCTCGATCCACCACCCACACTGCTTCCTGATAGTGATTGTGCGAAAGACAATGTGATAGTGATGATGGTTTTCACGGCCTGCAGCTGGCTCAAATTTCAATTGATAGTTTAGTATGGACATCTTAGAAAGAAACTGTCATACTATCTTTCATGTCAGCTCGTGTGCGTGGGCGCGCCGTGCGCGCTTGTACGTGTTTCCGTGTACGTATGCAATTTTTTTTTCATCTGAGCCACTTTTTTCGTAGAGCGGAAACCTGTTTTTTGTGGAGACCACTCTGAGAGAGAGAGAAATAAAGGGAAAGGAAAGACAGGGAGGTTAACCAGAGGAGATCTCCTGTTGGCTACCCTGTACTGGATAAGGGGAAAGGGGAATGAAAGAGGGAAAGGAGAGAAGAGAGTTGAGCGACATTTCACCATCACTGTCACTTGTCAGGGCACTGTCACAATCGGTCAACATGTCTTGTTTTTCGAAGAAATCGCATCAATGTCCTGATAACTCAGAGCGCTTAATGAATACTGAGCATGCTTCCTTGGTGCAAGTTGAAGTTGTTCGTCGTTCCGTGACAATATTCTACTTTATTAAGAGGAACACACTCAATAAATAGGTGGGTGGGAGTTGTTGCTTTAACTGGCATGGGGCCCATTATACAAGAAGTGTCAGTGCCTCCACATTGTCCGTAGCATATTTTACCCCATATGGCTGCGGACAGGGATGAAAGAAACACAGAGACACCCGAAAATGTTATCCTTGGTGAGATTTCACATCCCACCACTGCGATTTCTTGGTCATCTATGGTAAAAGGATAGGCCCCGCGACGTTTGCTTGCAGACTGTGGGCGTCAGTGTTCGGAATTGAAAAGACATTATTTCATCCGTTAGCGTCCATGTGCTTTTCTGGAATTAGGATGAACGCCAATCCCTCTCCTCACATGTCGTCGCCTTCTCCATTTTCCCTAAGGAAACCTCGGCGTCGATTTAGTTGTGTCACTGCAAACTCTTCGTCACCAGTTCGCGCTTTCCAACCGTGCTCCTCTAAATATGTATCCGGCTCTTTAGAACATCATCCGGTCATTTTATTCTCGCGTATTCTCTATGATTTCGCTAGAGATATTTTATCCACTGTCACTACTTATCGTGGGTTACGGAGTGTGTCAGTGACTTTAATAATGTTGTACGCCTCTGGGCTACTTTCTCGATGAGGGAGATGGTAATCTATATTATAGGGTTCGGGATTTCTGACAGATATTCCATAAGCGGAGAGTGCCTTCTTAACATTGGGGATCTGTCCTTGTTACCACCTGATTTAAGGGGGGGGAGGGGGGGGTTACAGTTGTTGTTGGGGGTTCTATTACCGTAGATAATATTGAGAATCTTTCTCGCCCATGCATGGCTGAAATCACTGTCGACACTACTTTCTCTGCATTTTGGAGGAGTGATGGGAAAATGTACCGAAAAGCGACCACGGCCAATTTTATGTCCACTCGGCCCGTTATAAAGTATCTTTGAAGGAATGTCGTAGCGCTGATATTGTTACATAAGTGATGTTTCAAACATTGACCCTCCCTGTAAGGACCCGCAAGAGAGGGTTAACAGTATGGCTAAATAAATAAATAAATAAATAAATAAATAAATAAATAAATAAATAAATAAAAGGTGTACATAAATTGTAATTATGCCTCCAGCTCAATCCAGATATGATTTCTTAATTTAAATACCTAAATACAGCCCATGCCTGTTGCGCAGCTTGCGCTACGTACGGTTCCTTCAATCAAACACTCCTCACATACGTAGGCGACATTCTATATGCACTCTACTTTTTTTGTAGCCGCAAGTGCAGTGAGTTACATCAACGCAGAACTACGCAATGTCAAAATAAATAGTCAGCTGTCGTGGTAGTGTTACTCTAAACCAAAACATTTCGACGACCAACGTCATGCTCAAGGGTAACGTAGACACGATTTTCTGTGAACAGAAATGTGAAACAACTTGCATCGTGGGCCAGCATGAAATATACTCAGAAGTATACCGAGTTATTGCTACGCCGTAGAGTTAAGGTTCACGTATCTTGCCCAAGTCGTAAGCCATCTCCCACATGCGCCGTAGTTTCTTGAGTATACTGAACTAGTGAGCTGTTTACGATAATGCTCACTCATCGCACGTTTTTGAGTATGAATCATATACTGTAACATATGTGATTGCTTGCCTTTTGTGTCCCTTCAAAGCAATGTTTTTTTTTTTTTTATACTTACGTTGCAAGTAAAAGTGAACTTGTGGTGATGCAAAACATGGAAAAGGGCTAGTGCTCCGCTTAGTTGTGGCGACGGCCAGCTGGCGCCCTCTAAGGAGTCTTCTACGCTAGAACTTTTCCTATCGCTCGTTGTGCTTTGTCGCACTGTGCGGTCAGTTCCTTTCGCAAAAGACCAAACGCTACGTAAGTATTTTATTTATTTATTTATTTATAAATACTGCGGAGTCACTTGACTCCAAGCAGGAGTGGACACACAATGGAGGTACATCTCAAAAGCACAGCAAAAAGAGGTTATACAATAATAAGCAATAAGCATGGATCAACGCATAAAACATTAACATTATTCAAATACACTGCAATTCGAACACATTAAACAAGAAAACAACGCACGAGACACTGCAATCTAAATACGTGACGGGGGGTAACCTTTACCCACGCATTTTTCTTAGTTGTGTAAGAAACACTTCCACACTGGGGCTATCGACGACTTCTCTTGGTAGTTTGTTCCAAGCACTTATGGTTCTCGGAAAAAAGGAATATTTAAATGTATCGTTTAAGCAGTTGTATTCTTGTATCATTTTCCCGTTATCAAAACGTGCACTTTTTCGCTGTGTGTGGCGTTTAATGTAATTATGATTGTTCATTTTTGTTAGATTGTTATATATTAAGTATAAATATTTTAATCTAGTTTGGGTACGTCTCGCTTGAAGAGTATCTAGGCCGATAAAATTCATCATTTCTGTCACACTATCAGTGCGTTTGTATTTGCTGCAGATGAATCTCACCGCGGATCTTTGTACTCTCTCGAGCTGAACAATATTTTTTTGTCTGTAAGGGTCCCATAGGCATGAGGCATACTCCAGGCATGGCCGTACGAGCGCTTTGTATGCTGCTAGTTTGACGCTCATTGGGGCTTACGTCGAATAAACCAGAGAGATTTAAAAGCTTTGGCGCAAATTGTACTGATGTGAAGATCCCAACTCATATTATGTGTGATAGTAACGCCAAGATATTTAACAGCCGCTGTTTCCTTTAGTATAATGCCATCTACAGAATAGGCATGCTGTAAAATGGTTTTGTTCCGACCTATGTTGAGGACTAAGCATTTGTCAGCATTTAAGAACATATTCCATTTCTTGCACCAACCTGAAACTTCCGTGAGAGCTTTCTGGAGTGAAATCTGATCAGCTGTACATTTAACCGTGCTGTAAAGGACGCAGTCGTCTGCAAAAAGCTTTATCTTAACATCGCTGGGTATCACATTTACAATGTCGTTTATATAGATAAGGAATAAAATCGGGCCCAAAACTGACCCTTGTGGTACCCCTGAAGTTACCTGAAGGGTCCCTGAACAGTACTTATCAATCTGAACATATTGATACCTGTTTTCCAGATAAGCACTTATGGTTCTCGGAAAAAGGAATATTTAAATGTATCGTTTAAGCAGTTGTATTCTTGTATCATTTTCCCGTTATCAAAACGTGCACTTTTTCGCTGTGTGTGGCGTTTAATGTAATTATGATTGTTCATTTTTGTTAGATTGTTATATATTAAGTATAAATATTTTAATCTAGTTTGGGTACGTCTCGCTTGAAGAGTATCTAGGCCGATAAAATTCATCATTTCTGTCACACTATCAGTGCGTTTGTATTTGCTGCAGATGAATCTCACCGCGGATCTTTGTACTCTCTCGAGCTGAACAATATTTTTTTGTCTGTAAGGGTCCCATAGGCATGAGGCATACTCCAGGCATGGCCGTACGAGCGCTTTGTATGCTGCTAGTTTGACGCTCATTGGGGCTTTTGGAAGCTTACGTCGAATAAACCAGAGAGATTTAAAAGCTTTGGCGCAAATTGTACTGATGTGAAGATCCCAACTCATATTATGTGTGATAGTAACGCCAAGATATTTAACAGCCGCTGTTTCCTTTAGTATAATGCCATCTACAGAATAGGCATGCTGTAAAATGGTTTTGTTCCGACCTATGTTGAGGACTAAGCATTTGTCAGCATTTAAGAACATATTCCATTTCTTGCACCAACCTGAAACTTCCGTGAGAGCTTTCTGGAGTGAAATCTGATCAGCTGTACATTTAACCGTGCTGTAAAGGACGCAGTCGTCTGCAAAAAGCTTTATCTTAACATCGCTGGGTATCACATTTACAATGTAGTTTATATAGATAAGGAATAAAATCGGGCCCAAAACTGACCCTTGTGGTACCCCTGAAGTTACCTGAAGGGTCCCTGAACAGTACTTATCAATCTGAACATATTGATACCTGTTTTCCAGATAAGCCCGTATGAAATCAATCAGCTTGCTATTTATTCCCATGGCGTAGAGTTTACATAATAAGTTGTTATGAGGCACTTTGTCAAAAGCCTTTGCGTAGTCCAAAAATACAGCATCTATCTGGTGTTTGTTGTTAATCGCGAGTGAAAAATCATGGCATACACTAAGAAGTTGCGTGACTGTTGATAATCCACGCCGGAACCCATGTTGGGCGTCGGATAGCAAAGAATTTTGTTCCAGAAATATGGTCAAGTGCCGGCAAATTATATGTTCGAGCATTTTACAACTTATTGAGGTCAAGGATATAGGGCGGTAATGAGATACGGTCAAACGATCAGCTGACTTGTGTATGGGAAGGATACGAGCACCCTTCCAGTCTGACGGAAGCGAACACTGCGCTAGGGACGCGTTATAAATTATGAAGAAGTAATGCGAAATCCACTCTGCGTAACGTCGCAAGAAGGCTGTAGGGATGTTATCAGGACCACCAGCTTTTTTGTAATCGAGATTCAGAAGCAAGTTAAGAATACCTTCCTGGTGCACAACAAGGTCCTGCATAGAAGAAGTAAACCCTTCCGGCTCAGTAACAACTTTAGTATCTTTCGGGGAATATATTATATACAGAGTGGAAGTATCGATTGAACTCATCAGCTACTGCTTTAGCCTGTGAGACTGGTGTACCGTCAATCATTAAAGAAATACTACTGGTTTTGCTGTCGCCTAGATACCTCCAAAACTTCCCTGGTGCTTCCTTGAGGAAATTAACTAAAGTAGTATTAAAAAAAGTGTCCTTAGCTTTCTTAAGTTCACTTTTCAGCGCTGCGCTTAGTGTAGTGATGGTAGAGTCCCATGGCCGGCCAGAGCGTCTCATTCTTCTTAGCTTTCTTTTCATATGTATTATCTGTCTCGTAACCCAGGGGTTCAGCTTCTTATTCTTAATCTTGTCAGGAACAAACATGTCGATAGCATGCTGACAAATTTGTTTGAATTTGCACCACAACACATCTACATTGTCCTCAACACTAAAGGCATCCAAACTCATCTCTAAATAGTCTAGGATACTCTCATCATTTGCTCTGTTAAAGTCTTTCACAACAATCACTGCCTTACTTTTGTTGCAACGCTTTTGAAAGGAGAAGGTAGCAAATACCAACTCATGATCAGAGAGTCCGTCCGTGACAACGACTGAGTCGCATCTTATAGTAGAACTTATAAACAACAAATCAAGAATGTGTTTAGCGGTAGCAGTGATTCTGGTAGGGGCAGAAACAATCTGAGTGAGACCACACGAAAAAGCCAGGTTAATGAGAGTCTCGGCGTGCTTAACATTCATGCCTGCCGGGCTCATCGTTGACCAATCAATGTCAGGTAAATTAAAATCTCCAGCTAATATAAATTTTACGTTTTCGCCCCGGAAGCGCTGCACATAATCGTAGAGTTGTTCGAGTAATGCAAGATCAGCTGACGGTGGGCGGTATACAACACCGACAACAACTGAATTACCGTAAAAATCCATTTTACAAAAAATACTTTCATGCTCAGGAATAGCCGGTAAAATAGTGACACTTATACTTTCCTTAATGACAATTGCAACTCCACCCCCTCGGGTTTTCCTGTCACATCGGAGTATTTTGTACGTTGGGGGAACGATTTCGTTATCAAGCACTCCAGCATGCAACCAGGTCTCTGTCAGCAACGTAACGTGTGGGTCGAGATCATAATGCAGCGCCTCAAGTTCAGCTGTCTTATTCATGACACTTTGCACGTTTAAACAGAGTAGCCGTAAGTGACACGTGTCATTACCCTGTCATTTGGATGCCCCATTTGCTGTCTTTTCTTGGTCCGTTAGCCTAGCTTGTCCCGTGTACAGTTTCTTTGCATTCATACGCTTCCCCTTTGTCACCGTCCGGGTGATCATTCGATCATTCTGAGGTGCATCCTGCTTTTCATTATCTTGTGTAATGCCACCATCTGTATCTATATCGGGGTCAGCAAGCTTGCGTCTCCCATTCATTTCCTCGTCCCACACGTATGTTACTTGATTGATTACTAGCTTATCATACTTCAGGTACACTTTATCCTCAGACGTACGGCTGTCTTTAACAGTCGACCACAGCTGCTTTCTTATTTTCTGAATTCTGGGGGAATAGTCCTCCGACAACGAGTACCCGGTGTTTTTTAGTTTCCTTGCATTTTTTAGTAGCTGTGTTTTTTCATTGAAATCAAAAAAGCGCATTATCACTGGGCGAGGTTTGTTTGCCTTCTTTCTGCCCAGACGGTGAATGCGTTCAAGGCTGCCTACCTGTATCCCTAGTCTTTTTTCAAATATGCCTCTCAAGACAGCTTCCTTCAGTGAATCGAAAGTTTCAGTTTCACACTCACTGATTCCATAAATAATCAAATTATTGCGTCGACTTCTATTTTCAAGGTCATCCATCTTTTTTAGGAGAAATTCAGTCTTGTCATGCAACCTTGAGACAAGAAGCTCACACTCTTCAACCCTTCGTACAGTCTCCGAGCACGACAGCAGCTTCTGTTCAATCGAGTCCAACCTTTTATTCGTTTCAGTAACGTGATATTCTAAGATTTCCCGCATAGATTTCAGCTCATTTGTGGTCTCCTTTTGATTATCTAGAATAGCTGCCAGTTGCTCAGAAACTGTAGGGCCGGGGTTCGTTTCGATATCCTCACATAACAAAAGAATTATACGGAACAATGAGTCAAAACAACCCCCGACACATTCACATAACACCCTTGGGCAGGGGACCACAACCAGACACAAGGAATCACTCTTAAAGTCATGACTGGTAGTTTTTCTACTAACCTGCGCAAAAAAGACGAGCCATGTTAGCCGCGTCTGCATCCTTGGGTTGATCCCCTGCCCACTGACAAAAAACGCTTGGGGGGCGGTGCCGGGCGGCTCGGGTGATGACGATGTTGCTCCGGGGTTCCGTTGCAACACAGGCAATTGTCCGAAATTTGTGGCAGCACTTCGAATCCACAAAATATCGATGTCGTCAGGCGTCGTAACGTTCACTCGGGAGTGAAGCTTGTAGAAGGACGCTGTGGTATCGGCGATGGTTTCTTGGTAGCGCACTGGTTGACTGCATGCAGCGAAAATCTGCGCAAAAAAGACGAGCCATGTTAGCCGCGTCTGCATCCTTGGGTTGATCCCCTGCCCACCCATTTGAAAAAAGGGAAAAAAATTACAAGGAAGAACACCTTAGTTTTCCGTATACAACCTGCCGCAAACCAACAAAAAGTTCTTCCGAATAAGACTTTGAAGAGGAGCAAAAATTATTGAGCACGGGGGGCAAGATTGAGAGTACTCCTCTTTCGCCCATGTGCAGCGGACGGAAACGCAGGTCACACTTCAGTGAACAGCGACGTTTCCACCAATCATTCGTTTCAGTTTCATTACCTCGCTTCTCATTTCGTTTCTGCACTAGTTTTCGCTGTACTTTTTCCTCATTGCTCATTCTCTCCTCAAGGGTCTCGCAGAATGCCCGCTACTAAGCTCACACAACCAGCCACAGTGGACCCTTGTGGGTGGTAAAAAATTTCCAAGTTCACTCTTGGCCATCGTATGTCATTTACATCCCACCTTTCGGCGCATCCTCGCTGTCTCAATCTTTCTCCCCATAGTTTTCTTTCTTTCTTTCTTTCTTTCTTTCTTTCTTTCTTTCTTTCTTTCTTTCTTTCTTTCTTTCTTTCTTTCTTTCTTTCTTTCTTTCTTTCTTTCTTTCTTTCTTACACTGAATCACTTGGTTCTCGATTGCTTTCCCTTCTGCTTTACCAGTGCTTTCCGTACTTTAAATACGTTTTCATTCTGTGTCTACGTTAAAATAGCTCCTTTTAGGCTATGTAAGAACAAACAGACTAAATTGGAGCTTTATTAGGAAGAGTGATGAGCAAATGGTAAGGGTAATCCGCGAAAGCAAAACCTCTTTATTATGGTCTCAATTCGACAGCAAAAGCTTGAGCTTTGAACTTATTTAGATATAAGAAATTTGCTCATTTCGTTCTTGGCAGTGATATATCGTTTCTATTTATTCTTCTGTGTTCGATAGCTCACGCATACTTTCACACTTTAGTGTCGCAATATATAGCCACGTAGGAGAAATTTGTGTGCTGGTGAATAATGTGCTATTAACTCCAAGTCTCAGCGCGAACTTTCGGGATCCTCGGAATGACAATTTGATGTCTGTAGTCTCTGATTTATCCACACTCAAAACATGTTCTTCCTGAAATATACTGTAAATAGTTAACGCAACGCACATGTAGATAACCTCCTTTTGTCATTTGGCTACTTCCAGGAAGGTGAGTTAGCACAGTGGAAAGAGTTTGACAGATCATCGGATCACGATATCGGAGCGGTTGCTCTCTAAAATGTTATACGTACAGTGCAAGGAAATTTCCCTAAAGAATAAGTTTTCATGCTGAAATTACTTTTCTAAGTTAGAATACTATATTCATAGTGGCAACACAGTAAAAAATACGAGCATGTCGGGTACTGTGACTCAACTCTGAACTTAGGCTGCCACTACAGAGAAGCCCAAAGACTCTTTGAATAAGCTTTCACAAGCTATTTGCCGTGTCCTTGTAGAATCAATTGCTAGCTCTGCTGAGAGAAAGAAAACAGGTGTTAGTGTCTATGAGCGTCTGTCATGTTGCGTGAGTGCTTTTTTGAAGTTACATTGTAAATGAGATAACTTGGTACCTTCATTGCGGCAACAGCTACTGTTGGAAGTTACACCGAAAACAGGATGAAAATATAAGTGCCACAGCAGCTGCTGCTTAGTATGAGACAAGGTGCACAGTATAAACAGACAGTACAAGAAAAAGCAAGCCTTTTAAGCCGATGTAACCGCAGTGCCCCAATCACAGATAAAAGATTGAACGAGTTACAAATGTTCTCGAAGTTGCATAGTGCGCAAATCACAGAGCTAATTAAGCCGAACACAAAGCACACTATCGTAACGTACGATATAACTACGTAAGAACAACCAGATTTTCTTGTGCTGTTGGGGAGAGGGAAATTCACGAGGTTGCTAAGGTACTCCATTCAATGGAGATTAGCTCATTGGGTTCATATCTTTACTTCAAAAGATCGAGAAAAATGCAGGTGTGTTTTCAGGTCTACCACCTTCTTCCAATTCGCATGTTACGAAACTATTCGGTATGAGAATTCGCTGAAGAGGAAACTGTCGCTAACAAGGATATCACAGTACGGTAGCACTGGTTGGCCACATATGTTTGGTGAGGTTGTTCAAGCGTACTTATTATTGAAGGTATAGAAAATTCAGTTTGTGTTGCACTTCTGTAACACTTGAAGGCAAAAGTACATCCTTGCTTGGCGACGAAGCGTGGGTGCCAACGTGCTACTGACCTGCATGTTCTTAAGCGCTTGAACCCCTCACTCCTTCTTCAAGCGCACCACGTGTTCTTGTTCTTGCTCTTGTTCACCTGACAATGTTTGGCTTACACCGACTGTGGGGGATTGGCCAAGAATTGGGTGCTAATATGTTCTTGCCCCGCCTCTCCGTTCGCACGCCGTAACCAATAACATGTGCATTCTTTAGAAGAAAGCACAATGGGTAATCAGAAAGCTTCGCTTTCGCCGCTTCCATGTTTCAGCTCTTCATTTAAAGATTAAGACGGCCTTCGCGTTATAATCACCTGTGGCCCATACCCGCATAACCAGGACTGGGCATGCAGCAGGCGCGATACGAGGTTTTGTACACGGAATTGCATGCAATTTTTGAAAAGTTGACACGTGTCACCGCCGGAATTTCTGTGAACGTCGCCGCTCCGTGATGCACCTTGTGTTTTCGCCTTGGTAGATCATAGTGTTCTTGTGCACGACTCCACATGATGTCTCAATTGACTCCGGTCTTCCTTGTTCGGAATACTTCAAGCGGTCAACCTGGCTAATCGGAATATTAATGCTTGGTGCTTTCCGAATGAATAATAGAAACATTAAAAAAGGTAAGTTCAAGGCACGCGTCTTTACCACCTTCCAGTCTTTCTTGCGTCTCTATTTTCTTTTTCTTGTTCCGTTAGGCAATGGAATTCCTCCAAACACCATTCAAATACCCAATAATACGATTCACACTAAAACAACGAAAAATGCTTATGATGAGGCATTCATACTTTAATCATCAATATTTCTTATGAAAATTTTGTTTTAGAACTTGAGATACTGTAATCTGTCTCAATGCTTGTAACCTTTTTCAGCTATTTTATTTCTTCTAAAGACGCCGCAACTCCGTATTTATATTTTCGCGCAAAGCAGCACTTGAACACACACCAACCTAAAGAAAGGAAGACAGTCCGTTAAACATATGTTGAGCTGCCTTTACTTACACAACTCAAATATTCTCTATTTAAAATAGATTACTTGACGCAGTAATGGTGACGCTACGAAAACCAATTTCTCGTAGTCTGTACGCCTGCTTGCTAGTGTGGCTAGACACCCGCCACTGCCACGTGTATCCGCGTATCTCCAAAAGTGGCCTTATACTTCTGACTTGACGTGGAATAAAAAAAAAAAGGTGACACATCGATGAGAAGCACTGTTACTGAATTTGAAGGGCATTTTGTTTGAGAAGTGGCATATGAACATGCAATAAGAAACAACTGACAAACCTTTACTACGCCGTCGCTAAATGCGTCGCTGTAGTACTCAGTCTCAGAAGGGTGGCCTTTACAAATTTCAAACAGTTTTGTCATCCTCTGCAGGATCTCTGCTACAAATATGAGAGACAGGGTGTTCGCAGCCACATTGCTCTACCCAAAAGAGCATGCGACTAATTCAAAGAGCGCCAGTAGAGCTGGCACAAAGGAGAGCGCTCGAATGCTCCGCGACGCTTCGCTGGTGGTTGCCAGCCCTCCACCGGGCATTGTATTCTTCGCAGCGCCCGCCAGCTTCTCTCAATGATTGCTAAGATACTCCTATTCAAGCGACGTGCGATCTCTTTATCATGCCACCCTCCAGCTCTTGGCTGCCTCCGCATTGTGCTTACGTATAGATAAAATAATACTAGCGGCGGTTGCAGCCGCCTGGCAGAGGCACTTATTTATGCCCGACTAGCTTTCGGCAATAGGTAGGCAGCTTTACCGACGTCCTTGAGAGAATCTGGTGGTGTGTCACGCAATTTCAGTACCAGCCAAGGCTGGTACTGAAATGCAGAATGTATAGACAAACACTACGCCACACATCCACTCTGGCTGACCTGCCGAGAGTCGGGCTGTTTTACCCAAAACTTTAAACAAAAGCTAGAATTGATGAATATAAACGAAGAAAGTAATAAGTGTAAGGGTTTTCGGAAGCTGTTGAGCTCATTAAAAAACAAGGCACGCAAAATAAATGAACGAAGAAAGAAAGTTAAAGTCAAGCAGCACAGAGGAAAGGTGGTATAGAAATCAAAACTAAACAGTGAAGGCATATATATATATATATATATATATATATATATATATATATATATATATATATATATATATTCATCCCTTCATAATTTCCTATAAAGGAGGATAGCCTGTAATTGGCTTTCTTCGCTTACTCTTGTGCTTGCTAGGATATGATCGTCAAACTTGGATAATTAGCCGTGCCGAAAATTGTCGGGAGTAAAAGCAGAGGAGGTGCGTGGCTCGTCTCCATTCAGAATACTCCTTCAGAATACGTCTTCATTCAGAAAGCATTCAATATGGGACTTCCTTGAGTTTTAACAAAGCAGATAATGGAGAGGCTTCACCTCTGTCTATTTGTGTGGAAACGTTTTTCGTTGGGTCATTCGAAGGTTTATGATGTAATGAAAGAAGCATGAGAATTCTCTGCTGGGGACATCGTCATAAACGTAACCACGTCAAATGCACTGATTCTCAAAAGTTGGCTGCGATTGATTCTGGTAGCTACCCCAAGATGCCATACAGCAAACTAAAACGGCAATGAACACAAAATTAAAATAAAGACTAACCAAGAGTCAGTGTTTCGAACGCGGACAAATAGATACAAGGCTTTCAGTAGTTCAACTCCGCATAGCGCACATGCTCATTCGCATTCGGCAAACAGTGGTCGTAGAAATATACATTGATGCTTATGCGACCCTATGCATACTCTTGCCGTGGCATTTAAAGAAATCTAATAATGCCATCAAATGTACAATGCATCAAACCTGCACAAGCATCACAATTTCGTGCACCGTCATTGCGATCACGTCATGCCGTCTGATATGAGAAGTAAGAGGAGCGGCTCTATTTTTTATTGCCTTTGTGCTTCCGTTCATTCTTCCTTCTATGACGATCGCTTTAAAAAAAAAACTGCTTCGCAATTCTCCAACGTCACGCATGGAATGGAGCCCTGGCGGCAGTGCTCCATTGGAATTTACTTCCAAAATTTGTTTCCTTGCAGCGCGTCGCGGCAGCGCACGAACCGCTGCTTGTATCATACGTCAATTTATTTGTATCAGTTTCTTCTTCACAATTTCTCTCTGCTTCAGGCATGTTTCCAACGGAGTTTGGAAGAGCGTTCGGAATTTCAATCACTTGCAAACCACGCGCGAAAACGATGCGCACTTCAAGCGTCCCCAACAACTCGATTCAGCATTCTCCCGCATCTGACGTTTGGTGTGGGGCTTCTCATTCGTATAATGGAGCAACATGCTCTTATTTTTTTCTTTGTATCTTAACCTTTCTAATTTTATTTTTAGAGTTTCCCTATAAAATATTGTTCGCTATTGCGAGCAAGAAGGGGTACCACCTGCGATAGTGACCTCATTTGAGATGAACAGTATATACGCAGGCCAGGAATATTTTTGAACAACCGCTTCTGACTCGCTTCGACGCTATTGTTGCCTTGATTACCATGCTGTGTCCTTATATTTAAAATTTATTTCTTATATGCTCTAACGTTCCATCTATAAAGATCTATATACATTCATTGTAAAGGTGCTAGGACACCAAAACAAACGTACGCATGCGAAAAACTTACGTTTGGGAGAAACCTTACTGGGATATATTCCTCGGAATGCTTGAAGCACGAATGAAAAGTAGACGGAAGAACCTCTAATCGGCCTAGATGGTCTTCCTAATACTACATGTTTACCACGTGTTTACGACAGTGACGGAAGAAAGGCACAGAAGACGACAGCCCGTCCCTGTATTTCTTTAGCAGTAAGCATGTCGTTCAGCAGTACACGTCAAAGTAGGCGACCGGGAAAGACACCACACAACGGAGCGGGGAACACAGTCACATATATAAAACAGTTAACACGAAAAAAGGCCTAGAAGTGCCTTTTTTTTTGGCTGCTGCTTCAGCTGATCAACTACCAAGCTATGTAGGAGCGACTGCTATCAACAAGCTTCTCCTGAGCACGAGGAAGGACTCGAGTTTCAGCACAAAAGGAGACGGGCTGATGTATATAATTTGAGATTAACTAGTAATAAATATTATGTCTCAGACTAATGTGCTGCAATGATCACTCATAAATCGATTAAAATGTTACCCGGTCTCTTAAAACATTTCGTCATGCATACGTCTACCCTTCACGCGTCGCACTGTGAAATTCCGCAGAAGCAGGGGCAGAAATTCTTCAGGTGTCAGACTGTCAGGGGAATCTCTTGGGGAAACTTGCCCTACGACAGCAAGTACACTTATAGTGCGCCTTATTTTTTGGTTTTGAACAGCTCATACTATGCATTGATCGTCGAAATGTAATGTGTGCGTCTGTACGTGGCTCTCCGCGTTATCACTTCTTCCCTTTCAGTTCTCCCTGCTACTCTTCTGCCATGCTGCTGAGGGCAAGCCCCGTTGTCGTGAGAACACTCAGGCCTTTTTGGAACCGGCGAGCCTTGTTTCACCCCGCTGAGTTAAAGAATGCCTCGTTCTGTCCAGCTCTTTATACGACGCAGATCCAGCTGAGACGCCTGGAAATCTATTAGGGCTCCCTCTGCTGACGTCTCGAGTGATTGATGACTGTTGGCTGCTGTTGAAGTGCTGGACTGTGGCAGTCTTATAGGAAGACTCCTTAATTGGATTTAGCTTGCCGCTTTGTTCAGCTCTTTATTTCACTCTAGCTCTTGGGCCCAGCAGATAACAGATGGCAGAGGTAAACTTTGTGCCACCCATGAGATATCAGAGATGCAGTCGTGCTGACGCCAGGCATCAGTCTCGTGTTAAATACGCCATATATATATATATATATATATATATATATATATATATATATATATATATATATATATATATATATATATATATATATATATATATATATATATATATATATATATATATATGCTCAAAAGGGAAGAAAATATAGAAGAGTGGGTCAGGACGAGGCTTTGCAATATCTACATATCTACTTCTAGCAAAACGGCATGTGGATGTAAACATTCCGGGGGAGTCACAAACTGAATAACTTACACTGAATTTTACTGAGAGCACCGGTACTTCTAAGCTGAGTTCACACCAAAATAAATTTTAGAAAAGTACTTCCTCTTCCGTGTGCCCTCGGCGAGCTGATAGGAATGCAGCACTGACGCAGAAACGCAGAATGGCGAGCGAAACGCTAGGTTTCCACCAAGATTGGAAAATGCAGACAGGCTCAGATATTCGGCGACGCAGAAGCGTCTCTTTCGAAACAGCATAAACGCTGCTACAACGTGCGTTATAGCTGAGCACACAGAAAGTGCCTGCGTCCCAATAGAGTATCCGTGGTAAAGCAAACAAAGCAGTTCCGCTGAAACATGCACAGCACACAGTTAGGGAATAATTGAACAAATAATACAAGAAATTTGCCTAGTGACAGAAAAAATGAATTTGTCAGTGGCAGATATAAGCAGAAAGCTTGAAAACAGCAAAACTGGTTTTGCGTTTTTTTTTTAGCTCGCCCTACGGCTTCATCCTACAGCGAGCAAAGATGCTTGTTCAATAAGTGGCAGCTGCTTACACGCTGAGGCAATCAGACAGAAAGGACAGAAAAGTGCGTTGGTGATGAAAGAGATCTTTTTGCTACAACATTCCCTGGAAAGCTCAAGTGCCGATGTGTAGCAAGCAGTACCTCAGCAGCAGCAAATTTGTAAATTTGATTTACTAATACAGGCGAAACAACAACATATTTTAAAGAGATTAACGCGGCACAAGAATCGCTTCCGTAGACGGGAGTGAACTTGAATTTACAGGTGGATTTTCTTGCCTGCTTATTTCAGAGAAAGAAGAGTGAAGGGAGTTGCCGAAAGCAAATCTGAGCACGGAACAGCTTTCTTTTTTTTTGTTCTGCAGTCTTTTTTCTTAGTTTTTCTGAATAATAGCACAGCCTCCAGTACTAACCCTTAGAAAGTGGTTATGCGCATCTGTCAGATAGAATTGTTATATCTTATCGCGTTTATTTCAGTTTAGCATCCACGTAGCAGTTGGTGCCGCATATGTGTAGGTGTTGTGTGTGTTTAAAGCTCTTGGTTTTCGCAAAAGCACCAACGAAAATATTGGCGACTTCGAGGAATTTTGGTCATTTATCACTGTCAAGGTATTCCCGTTGACTGTTAGAGTGGTATACGAGATTGAGAAAGTGCGGTCTTCTGGTAACTTTTTATGTGTAACCTCACGCCAATGAATATTGGCGTGAGGTTACCAATATTTTGTGGTACGTATATTATATAGTACGTATATTGGTCGTACCAATATTTTGTGGTACGTAAATGTGGTTTGAGTGCTTTATTAAAAAATGTGCGCGAGGCACTTAGGACAGAAAGAAAGAAATAGATGTTAGCCATCTTACCCCTGAAATAAATTGTTGTTTGTACCAACAGAAATTGAAATTAAGGAAAACAAGCTTTTGTATTGTCCGTTTTCTTCAATGGACAGTGTGCGTCTGCACGCACCAGGGTCTGGCGCATCGAATTTTTACCAGTTATTTAAGCCTTAGAACGGTGTAAAGTTATGCGTACCTACAGGTACTGCTCTGGAGCTAATATATTTCGTTGAATTTCATTGCGTGTCGTACTCGAGAATTAAGTAAGCTGTGTTGAATTTAAAAGAAAAAATGTATGAGTGGGCATACCTGAGTGGGCTTACTGGGTGCTACCTGTTACGACTAATTTGTTCTTCATTTTCTGCAGCCGCATAATTCAATGTTGTAACAGTTTTACATTGAGCAATTTCTCTCGTCCTTACTGCCACAAGTGCAATACCAGACAGCGCAAAAATTCTGCCTAGGAGAAACTGCTCAGTGAGGTGTTAAGACAGGTGCGCTGAGGGAATGCAAACAAGTGTTGTGAATGCCATCCCTCAGGTAAAACGGGAACCTTTTGCGTTCTGAAGTCAAACAAATAGGTAGATAGGGTACGAAGAAGCGGAGCGCCCCTTTTTTGTTAATTCATGCTATCCCAGAACCGCTGAGTCAACAAGAATACTTGATAAGAAAAAAGTCTGCATGGCGATCACAAAGTCTCGATCTCCATAGGCTGTACAAACCAAGGTACTACAAACATATCGTAGGGTGGACCGGCAGTCGTTTAAACGGTAGAAATCTAATTGTGAACGGATTGATGTCATGTCCTTTTTAAGAGTCCGCTGGAGAATGTCCCAAAAAAATATTGCGTCTGTACAATCAACAAAACAGTGATCAATTGTTTCCGCACGTGGACAGAGTCGGCAGTTCGTGGACCATGGCACGAAGCAGCCCTTCGAATTCAACCAGGTTTTGACAGGGAGAGTTTCCGAATGAAGTTTAAAGAAAAATGTTTTAACACCGGGAGGCACACACATTTTTGAAACCCTTCTAAGTACATCCTGATAAGGCCGACTTAAATAAGGTGTCCGATACAAAGGATCTGGGAAAATCGAGTCGACCAGTGCAACAGAAATCGCTTTTCGGCTCGCGGTGAAAATATACTCTAGGCTAAATCTAACTTTCAGGAAAAGGAATGAATCTACAACTTCCTTGAGGAAGCCCCAAGGAGCCTGTGAAATACCTATGACATCGGATGAAACGACTATATTAGGAAGATGCTGAACTAATCGGACCTGTAGCATTTCACGCAAAAACGGATGGTCGCTTTCTCGAAAGAAAAACAGTCTGGAAACAATTTGCCTGACAAAGAGATGGACCAATCCGAGGCCACCCGATCAAGTGGGACGAACAGATTGTCACGCCTCATGGATTCATAACTGGAGCTCCAAATAAATGTTGCAAATACACGATGCAATGCCTGAATTAGGAGTCGTGCGCAGTGCAGTACTTGCAGCACGTATATGAGACGGGTAACTAAAAACACGTTGCATACTTTAGCGCGGCTGAACATCGACAAATTGCGCCCTTGCCAAGAGCTCACTTTACTTTGTAGCTTTTTAACTTCCCCCGACCAATGACTGTTGCTATTCCTGTATTGTGAGAGAGGGACACCTAAGTAGCATAGATCTTTTTTCCACTACGCCTGTGGTTGAAAAGTTATCGCTAAAAGACCTAAACAGGTATAATGTCTCCCGCGGAATCGCATTAACAAACGTAATGTTACGTTGAAAAATAGTAATACACCGCTACACGACGCGAAAATGGATTGTATAACGACGTCGAGGCATCATTTGAAAGAACACAGAGCTGCGTGCTTTGTAGCTTTGAACCCATTACGGAGGCACTGGTAATTATGGCGTAGTGGGTACTTCCCTACTTGGCAAAATGATAAGTTATGGCGCAGGAGATACCTACCACTTCTACTTGCACTAGTTTCCTCAAGCGTTTAAAGTGGCCTCTAAGAAAGTAGCTCCTCCTGCTTACGCTGTCACTGTCCTGCAGTTCCGCGCAGGCCTGGCTCTAGCACAGCATATCCCCCTTAAACGCGAGATCCCAGCGTACGAATACAGTGTTTCTCACGCCTTTACATGATGATCGACTGGGAGATTTACGCGAAAGATTCACGGTTTACCGATGATTCCCTCCGGAGCTTCGCCCACTCATCATCATTAACCCCGTGGATATGCTGTGATTTTTTTTTTTAAATCTCCAGTCTTTTTTTCTTAGTTTTTCTGAATAATAGCACAGCCTCCAGTACTAACCCTTAGAAAGTGGTTATGCGCATCTGTCAGATAGAATTGTTATATCTTATCGCGTTTATTTGAGTTTAGCATCCACGTAGCAGTTGGTGCCGCATATGTGTAGGTGTTGTGTGTGTTTAAAGCTCTTGGTTTTCGCACAAAGCACCAACGAAAATATTGGCGACTTCGAGGAATTTTGGTCATTTATCACTGTCAAGGTGTTCCCGTTGGCTGTTAGAGTGGTATACGAGATTGAGAAAGTGCGGTCTTCTGGTAACTTTTTATGTGTAACCTCACGCCAATGAATATAGGCGTGAGGTTACCAATATTTTGTGGTACGTATATTTTTTGGTACGTATATTATATAGTACGTATATTGGTCGTACCAATATTTTGTGGTACGTAAATGTGGTTTGAGTGCTTTATTAAAAAATGTGCGCGAGGCACTCAAGACAGAAAGAAATAGATGTCAGCCATCTTGCCCCTGAAATAAATTGTTGTTTGTACCAAGAGAAATTGAAATTAAGAAAAACAAGCTTTTGTATTGTCCGTTTTCTTCAATGGACTGTGTGCGTCTATACGCACCACGGTCTGGCGCATCGAATTTTACAAGTTATTTATGCCTTAGAACGGTGTAAAGTTATGCGCACCTACAGGTAGTGCTCTGGAGCTAATATATTTCGTTGAATTTCATTGCGTGTCGTACTCGAGAATTAAGTAAGCTGTGTTAGTGCTCTGGAGCTAATATATTTCGTTGAATTTCATTGCGTGTCGTACTCGAGAATTAAGTAAGCTGTGTTTAATTTAAAAAAAATGTATGAGTGGGCATACCTGAGTGGGCTTACTGGGTGCTACCTGCTACGACTAATTTGGTCTTCGTTTTCTGCAGCCGCATATTTCAATGTTGTAACAGTTTTACATTGAGCAATTTTTCTCGTCCTTACTGCCACAAGTACAATACCAGACAGCGCAAAAATTCTGCCTAGGAGAAACTGCTCAGTGAGGTGTTAAGACAGGTGCGCTGAGGGAATGCAAACAAGTGTTGTGAATGCCATCCCTCAAGTAAAACGGGAACCTTTTGCATTCTGAAGTCAAACAAATAGGTAGATAGGGTACGAAGAAGCGGAGCGCTCCTTTTTTGTTAATTCAGGCTATCCCAGAACCGCTGAGTCAACAAGAATACTTGATAAGAAAAAAAAAGCAGCAGGTGGAGATGGGAGAAAAAAACGAGAGGTGGCTTGAGACTAGTGAAGGAAGGGGGGATTCCTGAGTTCTTTGGAAGACATTCTCGTCAGCGATTTCCAATGAGGCCATCGTTCTCGTATATCTCTGGCTGCAGTATTCGGGACCTGAGCCACGTGTGGCTGATACTATCACGAAGGCAAATAGAAGCCAATCCCTAATAACGGTAAACAACAAGGTTCAGTAGCTAGCTATTTTGGGGCTTTCATAAGTACGTCCCAATAATGGAAGCCTTCCCGTGTTTGTCGCCGACGTCCGACGTTCAATGCGCGTTTTCTTCGTGAAAAAGGAGCATTGTTTTGCAGCGCGCTCCTCGATGCTAGCTCTTATGAGTTTGCTCAGAACAGTCATGTAGCGTTTTCTTACTTTACTATCTATTCTTTGGTTGGAAGATCTTGTGTCTAAGTAAGCATAAATGTAAACACGGGAATGAATGTAAAGAAGTATTTCGCAAGACCTCGTTCCCAGTTGTAGTGGTCAGGCCGTTTAGACTCTTCAGTGCACTCAGATGCTTATATGGGATCAGTTCAGGTGTTCTATATGAAGGTGCAGTATGCACGGTCCAATTTGTTACACAAGCATTGCTTCTGTAAGACACTCCATTGCACAATTTAAGGTTTTTTTTCGTATGGCTTGAAGTTTCTAGCAGAAAGTGAGCCAAGGGCATTGAAGACTCAACGTCTACCGGTTGTTTTCCTTGCTTCGGACTTCAGAGCGTTATAATACCGACAACAGGCTCCTGAGATGTAACAAAACTAGAAGTTTTAATGCGCGAACGGTTCTTGATGCGACAGAACTCACGATTACTTGTGCCTCTACTCATCTTTATGCATTTATCCACTCGAGCAATCATGAGAGACACAATTGACTTTAGTGTTTGAGGCATTGGCATTCGATATATTTTGCGAGTACTGGACGTCCATTAGGTGAGAAAAGATTGAATGTTCTGAAGACCGGATGCAGCATCGTATGTTATTACCGCCTGTTGATTTCCCTTATTTAGCAGCTATGCGGCTTTTTCTGCAGCCGCATATTTCAATGTTGTAACAGTTTTACATTGAGCAATTTTTCTCGTCCTTACTGCCACAAGTACAATACCAGACAGCGCAAAAATTCTGCCTAGGAGAAACTGCTCAGTGAGGTGTTAAGACAGGTGCGCTGAGGGAATGCAAACAAGTGTTGTGAATGCCATCCCTCAAGTAAAACGGGAACCTTTTGCATTCTGAAGTCAAACAAATAGGTAGATGGGGTACGAAGAAGCGGAGCGCTCCTTTTTTGTTAATTCAGGCTATCCCAGAACCGCTGAGTCAACAAGAATACTTGATAAGAAAAAAGCAGCAGGTGGAGATGGGAGAAAAAAACGAGAAGTGGCTTGAGGCTAGTGAAGGAAGGGGGGACTTCTGAGTTCTTTGGAAGACATTCTCGTCAGCGATTTCCAATGAGGCCATCGTTCTCGTATATTTCTGGCTGCAGTATTCGGGACCTGAGCCACGTGTGGCTGATACTATCACGAAGGCAAATAGAAGCGAATCCCTAATAACGGTAAACAACAAGGTTCAGTAGCTAGATATTTTGGGGCTTTCATAAGTACGTCCCAATAATGGAAGCCTTCCCGTGTTTGTCGCCGACGTCCGACGTTCAATGCGCGTTTTCTTCGTGAAAAAGGAGCATTGTTTTGCAGCGCGCTCCTCGATGCTACTCTTATGAGTTTGCTCAGAACAGTCATGTAGCGTTTTCTTACTTTACTATCTATTCTTTGGTTGGAAGATCTTGTGTCTAAGTAAGCATAAATGTAAACACGGGAATGAATGTAAAGAAGTATTTCGCAAGACCTCGTTCCCAGTTGTAGTGGTCAGGCCGTTTAGACTCTTCATGCACTCAGATGCTTTATGGGATCATTCAGGTGTTCTATATGAAGGTTCAGTATGTACGGTCCAATTTGTTACACAAGCATTGCTTCTGTAAGACACTCCAATTGCACAATTTAAGGTTTTTTTCGTATTGGCTTGAAGTTTCTAGCAGAAAGTGAGCCAAGGCATTGAAGACTCAACGTCTACCGGTTGTTTTCCTTGCTTCGGACTTCAGAGCGTTATAATACCGACAACAGGCTCCTGAGATGTAACAAAACTAGAAGTTTTACTGCGCGAACGGTTCTTGATGCGACAGAACTCACGATTACTTGTGCCTCTACTCATATTTATGCATTTATCCACTCGAGCAATCATGAGAGACACAACTGACTTTAGTGTTTGAGGCATTGGCATTCGATATATTTTGCGAGTACTGGACGTCCATTAGGTCAGAAAAGATTGAATGTTCTGAAGACCGGATGCAGAATCGTATCTTATTACCGCCTGTTTGATTTCCCTTATTTAGCAGCTGTGCGGCTTTTTCTGTTGCCTTTTTTATTGTACTTTCAACCTCAACGGAAATAGTGTTTCTTTGCGGATTCTTCTGCCGAGTATCTTTCATATATGTAGATCAGTTTAGTACATTGTACAATAGACATCCTTTACTCTGAAAGCCCGCAGGCTTGAATCGCTGTGCTGCTTCTTCTTGGATAGCAACTTCAATGGCTGAATTTTGGCCCCGTTGTTTCCTTTCGAACAGGAGACATCGCATAATAATTCAGGCGATAAACCTAGCAGTCAGCCTGTTAAAGTTTTTTGTAACAGGAGGCTTTCTACATGCAGCCAAAGTTGATGTCGCTAATTCTCCCATCATTCTCATCCTCTCGACTTTGTATAGTATACGTAGTTTTCTGTGCGTGCCCTATAAGAAGTTAAGGTGTCTTCGAACGAAAATGCATGTATATCTTTGGCTATCGCTATCAGCCAAGAATTTGGGATCAGCACGTTGATTAAACTATGCATTTAGACTTTTTGCCGAGGAAGGCTCCGTCGTGTGTTGTTAATGTTGGCGTCGTGCACCATGTGACCTCATTCATCCGTTTACCACAGGGCATTTGAACTGCGTCATAAATATAACGTCGATTCTAAACTTCTTGTTCAGTGTAAATTAACTTTAGGACAGAGCATGAGATGCGCATATGCTCGCGGCTCTTGAAGTTCAGGAGCATGACTTAATATTTTATGGAAGGTTCTAAGGTCGGTCGGCAAGCACAGTCATTTGTAAGGTCCTGTTTTATATCTCTTGTGCGATGCTCCCTGTCTATAAGCTTTGACGAGCTCTACTTTGTGTATCTCCCGTACACATCGGCTTTGATGCGAGCGCTGCACCCGCAAGAAAGCCTTCTCCTCCCCAAAATTACCCTACTGTGCTCCGACACACACCCATTTATGACCGACAGCAAATGTCTCCTCCTGCCTGCTCATAGAAAGATATTCCCCATTGTCTACAATTTTCGCGAGGTACATTTCCAAGCGGTGCCCTCAATACAAACCTTGTCTGCTCCACACACAATTCGGAGCTTTCATTTGTAGGTCCCTGTTGGCAGCGCTATTGTTAGCGTCGAAGAGCCGGATCTAGGACACACACAAAGGAACTGAGTGAAATTCTTTCCCCGTGAGAGGAATGTATTCGTGAGAAGACTCAATGGCATTTGGTTGGGCCGTAAGGCTTGCTCAGAATGAATCCGCACATGGAACGATCGGGTGTATGAACTGCTCTTAAACGCTGCGCCCCCCATACTATTTTACTTTATTTTGCTCCGGCTATCTCGCGCTCGACAGGGCTTCCCATTCGGTGCCACAACCTTCTTCTTTCTCAGTGCCAAAAAGAAAAAAAAAAGAAATGCTGAGGTCTGGAACGTCAGAGCAATAGGGCGAGCAATAGCAAAGGTGAGTAGGTGCCAAAACGTGCGCTAAACACATGCAATAATATGTGTGAAGGCAAGGACAGGAATATTCTTTTAGCTTGGTACGGGTCACGGAGGAACGCCTTGTGGTTGACCAAGATATGACGCCTCGAAAATAAATACCTCGAAGGTGAAGTGGCTAAGAAGAAAAATTGATCTTTTCCAACTATTGACTCTTGCAGTGAGACACGGTCGTTTTTTAGCTGCTTTCTGCCGTAAGAAAATTAACTTCAGCTTGATTATGCTAATGTGCGGAAGCTACGGGGCGAATTCATGATGAAGCTTACCTTATTATTTCAAGAAGTTGGGGTGTATACCTTTTGCAGGCGTGAAGAGAGAGTATGCGCTTTAGATATATGTTGCAACAAGGAAATGCTGCAACCGTATAGAGCGTTGGTGTCGTTTCAAGTGATAGCATGAAAAGTAAGAACGCTTGGGTACTCTTTTAACGCTCTCTACATTTGATGTTAGAACTTGGAGAAAAGAAGCGACGATCGATTTGTCAGTAGCACTGAGGATGTCAGACGGTACCGCTTCTTCTTTATTACTCGACATAAAAAGGTGGTTAGAAAATACACATTTCCGGAGCTGACGGTTAACAGACGCGGATTTTCGTTTTCCGGGAAGTTAGTACATCGTACCTGATAGGAGGATCTACCATACTCCGACGTAGGTATAGGATGTGCTTATTTCTGCTGAGCTCCAAAAGGCTTCGTGGTATATTTCCCCTAGTATGCGCGCTAGCGAAGTTGCCTCCAAGCGTGCGAAGCTGCTTTTACAAGGAATACTATTCGCTAAGGAAGAGGCCGAAAAAGCCTAAGCAAGGAAAGACCTTCATGCGGCTTTGAAAAGAGAGCACTCGTGCGTGCTAGAGACCTGGAGGAAAGAAACGGAGCACTGGCGATTAAGGTTTTGGTGAGTGTTTTGCCCTTAAGCAGAACATTTATCGCGCGCCGTTCTATTCCAGGTTAATACTTTGTTTCACTGGTTTAGCACACATGGTACCGTAGCTGCCACTCATCTCTTTTTCAGCTCCTTGAGCGAACGCCACAAATCCAGAACTTTTTTTCTCTTGAAGCAGCGCCTAGGCCGTCGTTATACCTTAGCTCACAGCCTCTTAACTAAATCTCTCAGCTCGGTTTTCAAGTGACGGGCGTATGCAGACTTCAACCGCAGTGGACATTTAAAACGTGTTCCGTCGGTGAACTGTTCGCTGTATAACTTAAGCTAGGCATCGTTAAGATTTAAACACTGAATTTAGTCACGCGCGTCCATGTTCAAACCTGTTGTTGGAGTCTTGTTATGGTCAGGTCACGTCAGGCAACGTTCACTAAAGCGGAGCAGTAAACCGTCAGAATTCGAAGGCGTGGTTCAAGACACTGCTTTTGGTTTTACAATGATTGCAGAGGGTAATAACAAGTTCTAGTTTATGTGCGCCTTGCAAGTGACCGACTCGAGAATATGCTACGCGATGATGTAATTTCCTCATCAATCTTTAATTACGGACCTTGTCAAATTTGTGCATACTTAGTTCGTTGTTTTATGGAGGACTCCTATATTCCCGATATGATAGCAGCTGTTAAGCAACTGCAACACTAACAATCCCTTTTTTTTTCTTTTTTTAAGAATGTACCGTGTCTCATTGAGAAAAGTTGCTTGACACTTGGTTTACTGGCCTTTAGCATTATGCCGCGAAAAAGCAGCAAGGTCGAAACGAGGGATCTCCCACGCTACATCTCCGAACATCAGGCAGTGCCAACTATCCCGGCGCGCTGCTCAAATTGTCGTACCGTAGTACACGATTGTATACACCACTTAGACTCCAGCTTATCATGCATGCACTGATATCTGTACATGAAAACGCACTATATACACGAAACGGGTTGTCTTGACGTCAGAAACGCATGCAAGTGATGACCCGCTAGTTGATCGACTTCAAAGCTCGACAGCAGCACTTGCTTAGACGACATTTGGTGAACAATATATTTGCACATAGCCCACACACTTTTTAACTTGGCCGTGCGTGGTATGCTTGTTTCAAAGCCCGCTATTCAGGGGCTGAATAAAGGGAACCTACAATGATAGCGAACGTTATTGCGATAACCTTCGAATTTTGCCCAACCTGACGAGTTTCTGCGCAACAACGTGAAGACGGGGACGCGACGAAACATCAGAGTTGGTGATTGACCCCTGCTTCTTACGAAACAGCCGCGCCAGCGCGTCTACTTGCGAAACAGTTTTGAAAACAGTGCGTGCGCATGTTGCTTTTTTTTTTAAATTTACACCAGCATGGCTATTCTATCCGAGCTAGCGAACGTATTCGCGGGTGGTTGTAAGGCTATTTTAAGGGCACCTCAGAGCATGATTCACAAAGCGCCGATCCTGTGTGCTCTTGTCTGGAACTTTTCTGATGTTAGTTGGTTTGTCTGCTTTTTTTTTTTTTTCGTAACAAAAAGAACCATATGTTTTACTCCTTGGCGCTAACGCCTCCACCAGGACGTTGCAATGAAAGTTCAAGTCGGAATCTCCTGAGATTTCCATTGTCGAATCGAGTTCTTTTTGCTAGAGAAATAAAATGCGTTTTTTGTTGATGTTTGCAGAGGTCCGTCGCCACCTAGTGAGTACACCCGTGATAATGGAAAATGCACGAAAAATTCTAAAAACATAGGTTGAGGTAAATTAAGCAGTGGACAAGTTGAAAGTTCATTGTATACACTCGTAATTTCGATGACAAATAAAAAGCGTGTCTCGAACGCCTTGCAAATAGCGCATTATCTTCGTAAATTTCTGACAGTATCTAACCTCATTGAGTACCTAGGAACGCGCAGACTAATAAAACATGCTTTGTAAGTGCACGTTCGCCTTGAGAGGGTAACGTTACATTGCTCATATTTTCTTAACTCTATGAAATAATTCGTTGCAGAGAGCCAGTCACTACAGCTGAAAGTAATTGAAGCTGCGTTATCCTCTGCACCCACTTTCCCAAGCGCCACGCTTGAGCGGTCAATGTACTAAGGTAGCCGCTTCAGCAGCGCACTTCTTTGCGCAAAGCGCCTTACGCGTTGTCGCTTAGGGATCTTTACAATGCTGTAATGAGGGACATTTTTGGGGCCGCTATATGAATGTTACCGTTGAAATATCGTAACTATATATACTTTCACGCCCAAAAGGCATTCTTGTTGGGCATTTCTCCACTGCGACTCCTGTTTCCGATACTTGTCGTGCATATAGAGGGCACGTCTTCTTGCGCTGTTTATTCTGAACACTGCTGGAAGATCATACTGTCACCTTAGGTAGGAGTAGTTAGCTCACACTATCAAAGCCGGGACAACAGCAACGTTAGAGCCTACGGTAGGAAGCTTGTGCCAATAAAGGCTACACTGTTCGCTGCGAAATGGTTAGATACATAGAGATCTTTAGATATGTGGCACAAAACGTACGTATAACCAAGAGTACCGTAATGCGCGTCTTCCGGCAACCGTGATCGATGGCTAGCATTAAAAGACGCAGCTGCGAAGTATGCAGGCAGCAGTCTAGAGCGAGAAAGAGCTCCAAGTCTTGGGAAGGTGTGCTTAAGGCTCGCTCTTCCAAGATACACGAAACAATCTTTGGCACTACGATGCTGTTTAATGTGCAAAGTGGCTGAAGTATTTCATAATTATAGTTACCACTTTAAACGTTTAAGAAGACATGACATTTTTTCTTCTGCATTAATACACCATCCAACAAAAAACTTCTTTAGCGGAATGAAACTTTTGGGGGGAGTGAAGTTGCAATATCCAGATAACTAGTAATTTTTAAGGCGGAGGCGCTTTTGTACAAGGAAAAATGTTGTAAGACGTACATATTTATTGCGACCACATTTATTACGTTATATCCGCAAATGATTATCTGTAGTTTCTATTACAGTGTTAAAAAACTGGCAACAAATGTTACGCCGTTATGACATTCTGGTGGGTAGTGGCAACCTGAGGCTAACCCTAATGACATGCTTATAAATCAGCATGCCCAACCGTTTGCCTACCACTTGCCGGCATTAGGCACAGAAATAAGCGTAGCAGGCACTGCCCAGATATCGTCTGCTATTTTGCACGATTGCCAAGTTACTCATGTAATCATAACTAGCCGTAGTGACATAATTACAACTTTTTATATGCAACGAGGGGTGACATTACGAAGACTTCAGAAAAACATCGACGTAGGGGAGCATTGTGTACGAGCCAACCACATAAGAAAATAAGGGGTTACCTATTTTAGCGGAGAAACTTGCGATACTTTATACCTAATGTGTCACTTATACTAGTGTACTAAAATTTTGAATAATATAACAGTTACATTTTATCTCCGAAGACAGTAATAAATAGTTTAGGAAAAGCGTAAAGCGGCATACGAGTGACTTCGAGTAGCCAGATGTAGTATAGTTTCCGCTGCCCCCCTTCAGTCACTATTTAAATGCATTATGCAGCTTTGTCTCTATATTGGACAAAACATCAACTGATATCGTTTCTTATATAATCCGGAAAACACAAGTCTTGAATAAAGCCGGCGCATCCGCTGTATTCTGAAAGCAATGTTCAGCTCTGCTGCGCGTCCAGGTAAACTTAGTGGTAATTATATAAAAAGGCGAATGCGTTTTCATTCAGTGAAAGCAACATATGACGTTTTTTTTATACTTGACATTCGTGATGAAGTAAAATGTGTTCTGTTCTCGTAAGACAAAGGAATGGTCCTGTGTAATAAAGGGCTGGAGGAAGCCTGGGTTACCGCTTTAATAAATATTCATGCAAATTTGTTGTCCATAGGTCAACAATTTCTACAGTAATGTCGAGCAATAAAAAGGTTAAAATAAGGGCAAGGAGAAGGAACACAAATGTGCGCAATGATAGTGGCGGAACGAAGCTCTTTCTATGCTCTGAAAACCGCAAATATTGAATTTCTGTGTTGATAAACTGAGGTAGCACTATTTATATTTGCAAGTTTATAAACTAACAGAGACCCCTTAACGTGATATAAAACGAAAAATCAAGGCCACAAGGGTAACAATACGGGTGAATACAACAAGATCAAAACAAAGAAGTGTTTTAGTCGGTGTAGTCACTTTCCTAATCGATTTAGGGCGAGTAAGCAATCGACATTTGAAGGTCAGGCACTCAGCAGAAAAAAATAATCTTTCGAAATCAGAACAGCAGTGTTATGGTGCGTGTGTAACCCTCAGTAGCCTTCCCCAACACCACTTTTCTGTATTATGCCGTGATTCTCAGGGGGTTGAGCGAGCGTAGTATTATGATGACATTTTCTATGCCTCCAAGTACTCCAAGAGTTCCCGACGACAAGAGTTCCCGACATGATCTTCGCTTAACCTGACCCGCCGGGCAGAGCTTCGGTGAGAATTAGCAGCCACCGCAGTTTCGGGTCCGCCGCTTTCACCCACCTGTCACGCGAATCGCGCGCGTTCTCGAAAGGCGGTTCTCATCCACTTTGAGGTGATTCACCGGGTGCCCCTTTTTGTTCAACAGACGAGAGAGCATACGCGGTATCGCGGTGAGGTGGTGTTGTCCGTGCCACAGGCGGTCCTTGTTTATGCAAATCACGGACAACGAGCGGAGAACGCATGTGGGCACTAGAGGAGTAGATGTGGAAGGGGTTCTAATTATGTTGGCAGGTAATTAAAACTGGAGTGTTTGTTCTTTTCTGCTTCTGTTTACAACTTCGGAGCAGCGTATTGGAAAGCAGGACCTCCATATAATGTAATATCCTTTATCTCCGTCCGTTATGTTCCCGCAGCCCGTAGGTCTCGGTTCCACGGCGAAACGAATCTGCGATGAAACGCCCAGATAGGGAGGACACCGGGCTACAATTAACTTAATATTGAAGACGATTCAATTACATGCTCGGGAGAATACACGCCATGTGGTGAACTGTATAGATTCGGCCCATATAGTGGTGGCGCGTACATTTGTGATCTCAATCATACGCCTGAATGCGATGAGACGCGATAATTACCCATTTCCTAGTTTGACACAAGTAGTGCCCAGTTTCATAAAAGTGTTGGTTGTGATCTACAACTAAGAAACTTTATAGCCTCTGTCATGTGGTCAACAAAAGAAAAGGCATGAAAGCAAAGTAGTCCAGATGATGGACCAGCTAATTGCTAGAACAGCGCAGTCCTTTCCCAATTACATAGTGAAATTCAAGGCTCTTTTAATTATGGTCATATTTGCGGTTGTTGTAGTCATGATTTCTCCAAATTTCAATGTAAGTAGAAGCTCCATCATATCGACAACAACCACTTTTGCAAAGTGTTAGTGAAACTTATATGAGCCGAGAATTTCAAGCATATCTTCAGAAGAACCTATGCCGCATGCGAACGGTTCGCCTTGACTCGGAGGGGAGCTAACAGCTAAGAATTGGCGAGGCACTATTGTTCCAGACATTAAGAGCGTTCAGAAGTGACTCGCCTCTGTATGGCCGGCTCTCCATCTCGTAAATGTTTTCGATTATTCCTCTCGAAGAGATAAGAAAAACATGATGACCCGTGTTTCTAATGCACACAGCTTTGAGAAGCGTCACAGGGCAATCATGATGGATGGCATGACGAACAGGCGACGTGTACGTGGCGCAGAAATAGCGGAGCGAAATACACAAGTCATCACAAAAGAAGTTTCCGAGGTCGGTTCCGAAGGAACTCACCATGCACCCATCCCTCTCATGCGCGCCGGTGAGGTATTCCGAAGAGAGATTTCTTTGGGGGAAAGCGGTATCCCGCCATTTGTCAAAGTTGTAACTTTAAAGTACCAGCCGAATTCGGGGTGTTCCCGAGGGTATGAAGTGTCGGGCTTTGAACTCCACTATTGTACTCGTCATTTTCAGACATTGTGTTTGGTGGGTGCTTCTTTTACTTCTATTCTGACATCCTTTGGTTTTAGCTTTGTCCCAAGACACCACCAAAAAGGCCGCGCCTGACACTGTCACTTCTTTTCCAGCGTCTGCTCCGATCTGGGAATTCTAAAGCTTTTGCACTTTTTTTTCCTTGGCGTCTTTCAAAACGAGCCAAGAAAGTTCCAACTCTTCGATCTCTGTTGGCTCGTATACGTTTTCGCATCTATTTCGTGCTCTCGCTTAGGCGATCGGGAAGTTGGCAGTAGTTGTGTCGCTTTCGACGTCTTTGACCTATCGGCGTCTCAAGTGAGGATCGAGTAAGACGGATGCTTCGCTGCTTCCCTTATCGACCGACTACACTGGCTTTAGGAGTTGGTAGTTGCGTGCAGCGTTCCGCGCGAGCGCACCCAACCTCCCGAGTGTGCTACACGTAGGGATACAGCGTCGCATTTGAACTTCGCCGTGGACGACAACCGTTATTGTTGTCCTTACCATGCCAATTCAGCTAGTGTCGTAGATGTTGTTTGCCAAAATTTTTTCCGCCATTAGCACTAGATTCAAGTGTCTAAGTGGAAATATTTTTCTGTCTACAGTGTACAGTCTAGGAAGAGTCCCATTTGTGTTATACACCTTGTTCTCGGTGCGCCACTTGCGTATGTACTACGATATGTACAAAAGGTGTACACGCGTAGTGCCACACCATACTACAAAAGTGCACGTCATTCATACCAAGAACCATTCTGAGAATCGATATTTCCAATTTGTTGTCTCAGCCTGTAGGGATCACAATACATCTATGTCTACCAACGCAATATTTCACAAAATGGAGTCACTGGTGTCTTTGGTGTCCACAAAAAGATATCATTTCACAGCAGCTCTAAAGAAGTGCACCTATTATTCGTCGCTGTCATTTGAAATGAAAACAAAAATACAAATCACGGAGACAGAAGGAAAGGAGCGAGCAGGCTAAGCTTCACGAAGGGAGGCGCAATGTCTGCGTATGTTACAGGGGAGGCAATGAATATGAAAGTTGATAGCATAAAGGTCATATATGAGAAACAAAAACGTAGATCTCGAAGTACAAAGACTAGTGGTCACCGATATTGCGAGAATAACTTGCTGCAGGCTGGAAGTTCGTTCCTTGCAGCAATGTAGGTAGGAATGCTGAGAAGAACAACTTTTCGTGTGCAGGCAGTTGTCGAGAGCCGTAGTTGTACACCGGGCTTACTCTGTTACTAGCACCACGCCATGAGCAAACTATGATCAAAATCTACAAGGAAAAAGCCCTCGGAGACTTTCTCCCCAGCGTGGTCATCTTTTATTCAGATTTTATTTAAAAAATCAACAAAGACAGCTTAGCGGGTAGTAGGTGTGTCAAGGATGATTTAGTGAAGACTTTAATAAGCCAGCAGCCTATGAAAAAAAAAATCAGATTTGCTATGGAGGAAAAAAATAGCACTTCTTAACGCGTATGCAGGCATATACATATTAGTTGCACCTAGCTTCTTATAGAAGCTGACATTCTATACTTCAGGACAGTCGTCGAAGAAATATATTCATACCGCGGTAACCACGTCCTATATGACCGTGGTTATGTATGTCGTGCATGAAGAAAAAATTACTGCGTACTAATTTCCGTGTTTTCATTCAGAGACTCACTACCATTTCCTGTTTTTCTTTTGCCGTTAGATTCCTGGAGTACTTGGAAATGTTCACAAAGATATTAATGTTCAAAAAATGTTATGTATTCTATTTAGCTAAGCTGTTTACTATTTCTCGTGATAAATTTAGAATGGTATGCCTCAATAAGGATAACAGCAACTCAGCGTTCTTTATTAAAGCGTTAATAATTAATAAAAACAGTAATTTGCTCGTTCACCTAGCACCTCTCAGAAAATATAGCATGTCGATAAAAAGTGCAGCGCTCAATTAAATAAATATTCTCATTTCTGTGACGTGAAATATGATGCACGTTCCTACATCAGGGCTCGGCGCACCTTCTAGCACCTTCCGCCTACCTCCATCCTTCCCATTAGGAAACCTCTATCAGCTTCCCTAATGAAAGAATGTGTTTAACGAACCTAGCATTCAGTAACGTTGGAGCGAAGCTTGAATGCGGTGAATTTTACACGGTTAAGATGAAAATTTTATGGGCTGTTGCTGTTGATGCTGTTGGGCGCAGGGGTTTTAAGTGGTTTGGAATATTATTCCGCTTCGGTTAAACCGGGAAATTGTCAGAGATATATGTGCCAAATCCAGTGAAGAAGTCTGCATGAGCCCGTGCCTTAAAATAAACAAATGAGTGTGTTAGGCCGCGACGAAAAAGAAGTAAAAGGACACATGAACGATGCTGGCGGACAATTACTACACCACCACTGGGAACAGGATAGCATGCTGGTAAACAAAAGCTTCTTTTTGTCAGCTGACGAATGTGCTGGATTATTAATGACACAGAACAAATGTTTTGCCGACCACTTAGTCATTACGTATTCTCTTTAATTGCATTTTGCAGAGGCATTTATGTCCTCTTTCCAGCAACCTAGAATGCAAGTTAACGTGGTTATGGCAGTGGAAACGCAATTAAGAAAAAAGTAAGGCAGTAACTTATCTCGAGTTCAAAGATGCCGTTAAATGCCAACTATAATTTTGCTGTTCAGAATGCTAATCACATAAATAGAACTGGATTTGGAACTCAAAGTACGAGATCGCATTCTTTGGGCAACAATTACTTTGCATCTGTGGCCAGTCTTCTCAGTACCGCTTGCAGTGTCTGATCTAGGTATGATTTTTTTCGGTACCTATTAAAATATATGGGATTTGAAGTCTAGACAAAACACGTTGCTGGGCTAGTCGGTCACACATGTTGCTTGAAATATTCAGCGCTACTTTTTAGACGCAGACACTACAGTAAACACACAGGATGGGCGCCTACTTTCTTAACGTTCTAATCAACGGAAATATGGGATTCAAATTATTAAAAAAACTGCGCGTTACGTAGGTGCGTTGGCTTTGCCCTTATAGTTAAAGAATCCATTTTTTTTCTACATGCTCACGACTTTCGGATCAGCTCCCCTACGTTTCACGCAGAGCTGTTTCGCAAAGCTCAAAGACATGTTTGTTGGTCTCTGTTTTTCTCTCTGTTGTGGTGTGGTTTATAAGAGGTACTGATGTTTTTACTAGTATCTTTTGCGCCTGTTCCCATGATGCACAAATGGAAAAGCGGCGAACGAAGTCTGGGGATACGAAAAAATGCAGGTGAAAGCCCAGACCTTTAGCTATTCTGGATGCCTGTAAATAAAAGCATCCAAGGGATCCATAGGGTTACGAGAGCTAGACGAATTTCGCAACAGGCTCTAAAAACCACCTCATCAGTCCAATGATTGGACACACAGGAACACCGCATATCAGAGTCACGCATGACTCACTTCTCGTGGACAGTTATTGTCCACATATTTTTCTGCTTAATGCCTTATAGGATGGCGTATGCACTACGAACGAATGATGTTTATTTTCTAGTGGTGAGGCTTAATTAACAGCGACATCAGCGTCTTCATGAACTGTGGGCTTGTCTCCTCAATCTTTTGTAACATTTTCTAATAAGGGAATAATTGAATATTACATTAAATGTTCTTCTATGCTGCATAACGTCAAACTTGGAAAAGCAAAGTATTTATATGGTGGGCACTATCACTGCCCTTGTCTTTCTCTGCCTGCCGATTATCACCCAGTCATGTCGCTCATCGAAGCGACCGAAGCCGTGAACTTGTTTATGAAATGCGGCGTCCTCTACTGCCTCAACCAAATAATTGCTCCGATTGACCAAAGAATTATGGAAGGCACAAAACTAGTTCCGAAAGCAGAAAAGAAACTGAGAAATCTCAAGCTTACCCCATCTCTTATCAACATAGTAGATAAGCATACTAAGCACAAGGTGATACTGTGCTTTTAGAAGGTCTTATTATAATTTAGTAAGTCGATGTTCCTGTGAAAACATTTAAAAAATAATTTCTGCCAACGTGGGGTGAAACCATCGCTAATTTAAAATTTTACGCCATTCGCCCGGCCTGCTTTTCACTGTCACCCACATTGACTTTATGGCGTTCAGTTGTCTCGTTTCGTACTTTGACGAATGAACCATGAAGGCGCTCGTAGTTTATAACTTTCTTTCCCTCTTTGCAATGCACCATAACTATGTAGTGTAAATGCGTCACATAGTAAACTGTTCGGGCTTGCACAAAGCAGTGAGCATAGTTTAAGCACACAGCTCTTGGTCTCACCGGTTCTGGCGTCTATAACCTGATCGCTCACTTTCCTTCTTGAACTGAAGCCCGTTCGAGGAAATTTAAATTCAGGACCTTAATTTTCAAGCTGAAAATATTTTGTTTTCTTTTTTGGTGTGTTCGATGCCCCTGCAGATATTTCATTGTCCTTTTTAATGCCCCCCCCTCCCCCCCATTTCTCATATAGAGCTTTGCATAGAAGGGATGAACAAAAGCACGTTGTGACGTCATTGTTATAGAAAAAGGAAAATGTAATAGGTAAGCAAGACAAAGTGATAAACAATAATGCTTGCAAGAAATGAAAGGCATATTGCAAGGAGAAAACAATAAATAGGGGAAATACTATGCAAAATTTATTGACATGCAAGTAAGGCTCTAAATATAGTGACAATATCGTTCTGCGCTAGTTATCACACACTAATCAAGATACAAGGAGAATATAGGTCAATAAAAATTGCTACTTAGTTAAAGAAAGGCAAAAAAAAAACTGAGTTGTTGAAGGTGCCCAAAGGAAGTTGCCGAGGCAGATATAGTGCACATAGCACGGGCAAGACCCTTAGTGTTATTCAACCAACCATCAACCCGGAAATTATCTTTCGTAGAACAAAAAAAGAAGATTTAGGCGACAGAAACCCGCATGAAGAAAGTTGATGCGCTGCGCAAAACTCTTCTCTTATTTTTTCCCTTCTTCCACGGCAGCATGAGAAAGAGAGCTGCTGCGAGCTTCTATAGACGAAGACAAACGATTCTCTTGAACCGGTCGTATATATACTGCACGCCAGGCGTACGGAAGGGGCGCTCCTTATGTTGCGTTTCTCCACCGTGCACCAGCCTCATCAGCTAGCACTCTCACCTTCCTTCAGACAAGGAGGGGCGGCTGCCCGTCCCGGGAACTTCGGTCGCGTCCAGAACCAATCTTTCGCGGTCACCCTCTGACCTTAAAGGAACGGAGTCAAAAGCAAACAGACAAACAAACAAACAAACAAACAAAGAAAAAAACATGGTGAAGCAGGCACGTACTGACGCAGTGGTGGGGAGAGTACGTCAAGGCGATTTCGGGATCGTGTTCGTACTTCGCACTCTCGTCAACATTTCGCCATCGTTTATCTTACCGCCATCTCGCGTTCACAATCCGCGCCGAGCGAAAGAAAAGAAGGGGGGGGGGGGGGGGGTGGCGAGCAGGCGCGCACTTAAAATAAAATTGGTATTTGGGTGCATGTGTGAAGGAGTCTCAAGCGCACAGGCCGAATGAAACCGATAACGAAACGTCAGAAACAGAGAAGGAAAACGAGAGAAAGAGAGAGAAAATGTCACATGGTGGAAGTGAAGAAAATTTGGCCTGTGCCCCCGAGGAATCCTGTGCCATAGGAAGAGACGAAATCGCCACCACTTGTTCTTTTACTTTCTACACCCTTTTCTGCATTCGCTTTATTGTCACTTTTCCCATGTGATTTCTTTCCTTTGGTCCTTTTGATTCTTTATGTATTATGATTCCCTTTTGCGGCAAGCGTGCCTCCTCGTGAACCTCTGTCACGGTGCAGAAAAAAAAATATATTTCTACCGGAAACTTTCCCAGCTACCTGTCACAAACAAATTTAAGGTTGTCGCCGTTAGACGTCCCCATCATTTCTCATGTTTCTTCCTTGCCTTTCGCGGCCTCTTCTTCTCACATTGACTACACTTGATTCCATGGCCGCATGCTATACCCAGAGCAACGCTTCCTGTCTTCTTCCCGCCGTCCTGCCCCCAGCGTGGGTCTACATTATTCTAGCAAAAAGCTTCTTTTCTAGGTGCGATATCTTTAGAATGATCTACGGAGAGTCATCTATTTCAGGAAGCCATCGCGTCTTCTCCACAGTTCGGGCCGTTCTGCGATTTTTTCGTTCATTTTACTCATTCCGTATTGCAAAGCTCTGATCACATATCTTTACAGCTAGATATAACACCGAGTTAAAACATGTTTGTTATCACATTTAAGCATTGCGATTCATTATTGTTTTTAATCCTCTCCTTACTTGATTGAAATAGAAAATCTGGAATGAGATCGGAGAAAAAAAAACACACAAATTCCATTAAACACGCTAGACCCCCTTCAATAATAAATGCAGCTCTCATTAGTACCCAATGTGTAAACATGCGAAAACGTCACCACCGTCGCTTCTGTCTACACAATACAGTCAAGGTGCCATGTGACTGCGCACCACAATCGCTCTATGCGCAGTGAACTGGGAAATATTATGACGGAACTAACACGTCAATACCCACATTGCAGTAAAGTGACTGACTGCAACAGTGTAACATCAATAGCATGTCACTACGTCGAAGGCAGGGGCCTCAATACAGGAGTTCAGTGAATCTCCTCGGTTTCCAGCAGCGCTATATCTTCTTCTTGTTTTTTTTTTAAGTTCTAGAAAAGCTGAAACTGTCTGAAGCGGCATAACACCTATCACAAAACAGCAACAGAGGGAGAAGCCATAAACGGTGAAACGCCGGAGGATACCATGAGCCTCGAGTTCAACTTATTTGTAGTAGCATTAGGTACAATGTATCCCAGAGCCGGGCGCATGCGAGCTCCAAAGCGCCACTAATACGCAATAGTAAGCGAAGGCCTCAGGGACCCTCGCCTCTACCTGAGCAAAGTCGATAACTGGAACCACGTCAGCCTCTGAAAACATCAGTGCCGGGTATGAGATGCTTCAGCTATCGCTTCTCGTTCGGCTTTGTTCTGCAAATCGGGCTGCAAGCTTGGTAAACAGGTGCAATGCACGTGCGCTCCCCAAAGCCGACTCTGCAGGGCGGTATGCTGGGGGAGCCTTCGTACTCTGACAGATAGTTTGTGTGTGTGTGCTTGGAGGCAGCCTTCGTGGTCAAGCGGAGTTCATGTTTTTGCGTGCCTACGTGCGTATGTTCGTGAGGTAGTGGTAGTGTGTGTGTTTGCGTGCGTGCGTGCTTGGTCATCCAGGCTAGTACGTGTTGGAGCAGATAGAGACGCTAGAATGCGTGGTTGTAGCGTAGAAAAATGCTGCTGCGGCGAGATTCGGCGCACGCATGACGCTTTGCTGTTGGCAAAGGGAAAGTCATCACACGTGCGCGGTTTTTCCTTATGGAAGTTTTTGGCTTTCGTATTATTATTATTATTATCATTATTATTATTATTATTATTATTATTATTATTATTATTATTATTATTATTATTATTATTATTATTATTATTATTATTATTGTTGTTGTTGTTGTTGTTGTTGCTATTGTTGTTATTGTTATTGTTATTGCTGTCGTCGTCGTCGTTGTGGTTGTTGTTGTTGTTGTTGTTGTTGTTGTTGTTGTTCAACGTTTTCTTACACTTGCACTTTATCAAAAAGGAAGGCTCGGGTAATCCTAATGCTCGAGATCATCTCTGAAGACGGCAAAGGCTGTCAGTAAACACGATCGTAAAATTTGTTTATTGCGCAATCATAGGTTAGAACGGTTGTAAGAGAAAATTAAGTCCAGAGACCCTAATGGACGTGCCATTGGCGTACGGTGACTTGCCAATGACAACGAGCACTTACGAGCGACAAACACCTGAGATGTCTCCATCGCTTTCTTACCGCTGCTGTTCGAAGTGCTATTAATGCAGCTGAACCGAAGCAACCCTTTCCGAAAACTTGGTTTCTGGAAAAGGATCTACATGATAGAGTTAGGCATAGACAGGGCGTTTTTTAATTGCCTTTAGAAGGCTAACAGTTATTCACGTATAGGACAGACTGTTGGGCTAGTTGATGTTGCATCACGAAAGCTGCAACTTATCGCGAATAAGAACAGACACAAAGAGATGAGGCGCCGAAGACGCGCCTAACCTTGTCTGCCACGTCTCTTTGTGTCTGTTCTTGTTCCCGACAAGCTCAAATTTTCCCCTGACCTATGGCCGAGGAATTCGGTCGTGCAACACACGTGATTGCATTTTGATTAGTCATATTGCGAACCTTGTCTCCATATTTATATGACCTGCCAGTCATGTCATCATATATCCCTACTCTATTACACCAAACGTGGCAATACCAAGCGTGCGAGATGACACTGCTTGAAATCATTCGATTACTGCCACCATCCGTGTTGACGTAAATGTCGGCCCCTTTCCACCCTTAATGAGGCACGTAATAATTCCGCTGTTGCACCTATTTTATTAGTTAAGTTTCTCCGTAAGTTGGTTTTTCTCCAAATCACGCATACTCGGGCAAAGCCAACTGCAGCTACAACGCACACAGGTCACCACACCTGCGTGGGCTATTGGAACAGCCATGGCATCGCACGCGAATTGGTCGGCCGGCTCTCCCTCGAGCGGGTCGATGGGCTCGTCCCACCTAGCGGACATTTCGGGAACCGTAGTGCTGTGACGGGCCGCCACAGCGTTCCTCGGTGCTTCATTTTGGTAGGCGGCGTGGTCGTGACTGCTTTTTGCGGCTCCACGATCACGCGCGCAACCTCGCCGAATATGAGGGGTCACCGAGATTTCTGGCACCTTGATGGGCAAGTACGGCCTCGCTCCCCTTCCCTGACCTCGCTGTCAACGCAGGCATAAGGCGTCATTACTGCCAAAAAAGCGTTGACACAGCAAGCTCGTTCGTCCCCTCTCGTCGCGCAGGTCAATGTTCATGATTAGATTCATTCTTCTTGGATATTATGGCCTCGTGCAGTCTGCTTCCTGCGTTGTGGCTTTTTGGATGCTCTTGTGCATTGTCGGTGAGTTTCGATATGAAGAACGGCTTTCGAGGCTGATTTCCGAGCGTGGTTTCTGCGTCTGTTATTTAAAAATTATACCTAGTTCTAGTGTGTCACCTAAAGATTTACATTTTGCTCGCAGTTTTAAAAGGGTCTGGAAAATCCTACTAACGGCAGTTGACACTTTGTTTTTGGAACTTACCACTCCGGCAGCTCTATGGATGTCGGTGTCTGCGCGGTGAGGTTCCTTGTTTCATATATGAGGTTCTTTGTTCAATATGCTGTAGCATCGACTGCGTTTCCATAATAGGTGAACGAGAAATGTTAGGTCAGAGAGGCGTGGTCACCTCAGGCACGATATTTTAGGCACGCGAGATGAAGGGACCGGCAGTGGTATTTTATGTTATGAGCCAGAGCATTCAATGTACCAGCTCATGCGCGAGAAACGGGATGAGTGGAAAATACTCCACGTTCACACGTCACACTCACCCATTGCATGTCATAGCAGCCGTTGAAGATTGCGACATTCGCTGAAGCAGTTGCAGTAGCCATGCCTTCACTGTAAAAGGCAAAAAAGAATGGTACGCTGCAATTTCCACTCTCGCACGGCGGAATGGTATGATTCACTGTGCTATTTGGCTAGACGCTGCGAGAACACACAAATATTTTAAGACTCGCCAACAGGCAGCACCACAATGGAGAAACATCTCGCAGTTAACTGTTACTAATGCGTCTAAATAAAAAAAAGCGCTCGAACACTTTTTGCGGAATGGAGCGCGAGAAGCGACGTTCTCAATACAGCGTCCGAAAGCGGACAGCGTGCTTGTTCATAAGAGTGCATGAAGAAGAAAACAAGACGCTCCTGTGGTGCTCAAGTAAACACAAAAATGAGCGCATGGTAGAACCAGTAGCGTAGCTGTGTATTTAGTGGACTAACAGCATCGACACGCAGTGAGTATCTTCACTCATTCTGAATTCGTCCTGACAGGCGTTCAGAGTGGGTACCTCGAGCAGCCTTGCAAGATCTTGTCAAAGTTGGTTCGGCAACGGACACGGAAGTTGTGCACAACTCCTTCAGCATTTTCCTGAAGATGCTCAGGGAAAACTATGCCTGAAAAAAGAAAACCCTCCAGCGTACGTACCACAAGAGCCTTTATACCCCCGTGTGGGCGAGACCTCCGTGGTGGTCTGTCCGAGCCGAGAGGGTGTTACGCTAATGGGGCCTTGAAAAAAACTTTAGCAATGCCGGGTTGTTCCTATGAAGCAAGATTTTCACTGCTTCAATATGCGTTAAATATTCATTCGACAAGCCGATTCCGAAATACCTCGGTGAAATATTGAATGGACATTTAGTAACGTTTGTTTGAAACCCCAACGTTCTTGGACTCCCGAAACGACTATGCTGCACTGTGGGCCGGCCGGGTACTATTCGGTGACGTTTCGGTAAGATATCTTTTAGTGTAAAGATATAGCGAACTCATGTTTGCTCTAAAAGGATCGATTTACTTAAAAGCTAGAAAGCAAGAAAATAGTTGGACACCATGCGATGGCGCCATTCCGAAGTAAGGCAGCAGCACGGTTTGTGTTCCCGTGGCCTCCGAGAGCATGCCAAACTCGGAAGCCTGATGGCGACTAAGGTGACGTCAACTGGAGAAGGGAACGCGCGCAGGTGAAACCGAAACCGCTCTAAATCAACCCACACGATGCAACGGAACAAAACATACTGTTGATTGGAGGGTCAGCATCCCGAATACGCACTTAGTACAAAATCTTCAGAAAACGTCTCACGACCCCAAGGAGGATTAGGGTCAAAGTTGCGCTCACCGCGTCTATGACGACTCTCTGGGCTCCACAGCACCACGGTCCTTATGGTGCGTCTTGCCCATTTTGTGATGCCGCACCATGCAGCGCGACATGGAGGCCATTGCTGTGGACCTGCTGGGGCAGACATTTACGCCGTCTTCGCCGCTTCCGCGCAAAAGGCCCAAGGCAGGGCTGACCATCCGACTTAGTCGCTGTATCTATGGGCCGTTCATCACTCGCTCTTCGATTTCATTCATAAATCCAAATTCTTTGTGTGCTTTGTGCACGCGAACTCATTACGACTAAGGACGAGCTTTCGACAGAAAATAAAATCTGCAGTGGAACCCTTTGTTATTGGATGATGCTGAAATCCATCTTTTCTCAAAAAACGCAGCATGCGCAGTTTTACTTATTAATAAATACGGCATGTTTTACTTGTGTAATTTTGTGTGAACACGAAATAAATATGGAAAGACAAAAGAAAGCTCAGCGCGCTACAAAAGCAACATTCTCATAAATCCTAGATTATACAGGTAAAGAGCTTGCAACTTGTTACTCTATTCAAGAGCATGAGCATGTAAGAAGTGTTTTTAATGGTGAAGAGTTAGATCGACAGGCCGTAACAAGGGAAAGTACTGGGGAACCATGGGAGTTTTGGATGCGCCGCAGTCCAGCACCTTGGGACTTTCGCTGGAAGCTAGCACTCTTAATCAGCACTATCTAATTCGCTAATTGTCATTGCGTCCACATACATAGGTATTACAGTTTCCACGACCGCGTGCCATTGAGCTTCGTGATATGTTTTCTACCCTGGCTGTCGCGGCTCGATTTGCTCGAACGAAATAGAACAATGGCCTGTCAGATAAATAGGCAATACAAATAATTATAATAAATGGACAAATAAATATACTTTCTCGATTAAATGTCTGCACCAAGTCGAAATTATTCCGCCCTGATACAATGTAGTGCTTCATAACGACGTCTCGATTCTGGAGCGATAAATTCCAGGAGGTATTTCTTCTTCTCATTTATAATTTGTACATCACCAATAGCATAAAAATAGTGCTTGAATGGAGTGAATTAATCTCTGCTCCTCCATTTTATTACGCAATACCTGCAACGAAGGCTACTTTCTCTAATGAGATCAATTCTTCAACTATACACTCAGCTGGAATTCTGGCATTTAGCGGTACTGCTTTAGTTTTGCACTCAGCCATTTCTGACAGCCGTCCACAGTCGAAACACTTTCGAAGCAAGTGCTCCCTCTTTTTAGACTAAGCATAATTTTTTCTACGCTATTTTTTCTTTACTCGGCATCTAACTTATGCTCAAAGCAAGGCGATGCCCACCGCAGACATAAAGAAATGAAGGGGAAAATGTGCAGCCGTAGTTTTTTTTTGCATGGCATGACGGTAGCAAAACATTAATTGCCGTGCTTTATCAAAAATTCGCGAGTCTGGGTGGAGTTCCCCGGACAGGCTATTAAATGATTAAAACTGTGCGTGAGAGAAAAGTAAATATTTGTTTTATATTTTATTTTGGCGTGACTGCAAATACATGTACTTAAAGGGCCTTAATACCTTCGTAAACAAATTATCTTGCGTAATGCATGTTTTTGCTTAGTGTCCCATAAGTAGCCGGTGAAAGCTGGCGGAAATAATTGAACTGGGGACCGCTTAGTAACAACCCCTACCCCTGATGCAGACACGCTTCATTTTTCTTGGGCCTATGTTGCTCGAAGCTTAATAACCCACAAGTTCTTTAATACTAGCGCTGAATATGAGACGAATACACTTTATCCATTTTTTAATGTAATTTCTAGGCAAGAGGATGTTTACGTTGTCTTTTCTACTGTAAAGGTAATATTTTTAAAAGCCAAATTTAATGATTGCCTAACCGCCGCCGTGTATGCTTATGGCTGTCTCTCCAGGTCTAATGTCTACCGTGATGTTATCTTTCGGTGATGCTGCTTGACCCCGTATCTTAATTTGGGTCTTCATATGGCCCTGGCTCCGCGTATGGCCCGGCATTCTAGCGGTTCCCGCGCGTCAAAATAAGTAAACATGCGTTACGTAACGTATACGAATAAACACTACTGTTTACGGCAGATTCTCAAGAACGGCCCCGTTTATTTAGATCAGTCGGAATGCTACCGTCCACTAGGACGTATCACCCTGTTCTGGAGGAATCATATCTTGTCTACGCAAGTTACATTTCCGAGTTGCGAAAATGATTCCCAAAAAAAGAAAAGTAAAGCCCAGGAAGACTTAGGGCGCGTCAAAGCTCATACTGCTAGCGCTTTCGCTCAAGCTGTTCTTTTTGCAAGCTCCGTACCGTTGAAGCCGAGACGCCTGAGAACACTCAAAGTCGTTGAATTTAATTAAAAAGAATCTGTCATCACGTCCATTATGCACGATAATAAAAACAGGTTTAAACTGAATGTCACTGCGTTTATGTAAGGGATATAGAGATGACTGACTAGGACGTCTAGGATTATCCGGGATTCTCCTACTCTTATTCTTTCATTTCTAATGTTTCTAATTTTTCGTATGTTTAGTCAAAATAACGACGTTACATAATCAGCTAATTTTTATGCAATAAATGCTTCATTAACAGCGTTTAACTGGATGTAAATAACTTCTTTTTTTCTTCTTCACTGAGTCAAGAAAGTTGAGATAAAATTGTACTTACTTAATTATAAAAGTAACGTTGTAAGAGTCTTCGAAGGAGGTCGACGATTTCAAAGCGTTATTGTACAACATGCACAACAAAATCGCATGACATAAGACCAGATATTTAAAAAAAATAACGCTACACAAGTCGCATTGCCTGCTTCTCTTTGAGGTTGCCGCTCACAGCGCATGAAACCCGGAACATAAAAAAGAGGCTCGTTAAGGGTCTTCACTTTCTGGGATCGCATTAGCCGGAGCGGTGACCCGAAATTGAATTCTGAGGAGGTCGTTTGTTTCTCGGCGAACGGCTAGCAGCGCGGTTCCTTCTTTTGAGGAAACTACACGCGTACACGCACGCAATGCTTTTAAGCAGCCAGCTTTACAAAAATATCTAGTAAGCTAACTAACAAATTTCATTCCTTAACATGCCTGTGAAACATTTTTGCCTTGCTGGTATACCAGTTTTCTTTTCGGAAGAACTTGCCATATATTGTTATTGTGCTCCATATTTTGTATATACCTTATATCAGAAAGACTGATAACTAAGACTGGCATTTTGCGAGTGGCGGTTGGGTAAGTGGTGTTCTTATATTTATTACTGTTCAATTCCTGTCACCCGATACCGAAATGAGATCGAGAATGAAACGACTGCATCCTCTGGCTTACGGGGTAGTTTATCGAAAGTTCTTATGGTTAGGCTGAACAAGCTATCTTCCACATTTATGCAGTGTGGTTAAACCTGTTTAAGCATGACGTGTTTGATCTGCGATATGTGCAAGCCAAGCGCTTCGGTCGACGCTGACTACGCTAGCTGTCTTGACTGCTAGTTGCAATAGCAAGACTCTCCGGTTGCTCTGGTGTATCAACAAATCTTCTACGCACATTTAATGAGCTTGGTGAGCCATGGTAGAAACATATAAAAAGGAAATTTTGGACTTCAATACTTGCTTTTCTTTATTTCATATGGCAATAAAAATTTAACACATATACGGAAAACAATGCTATCGATGTGGTTGCAATATAGTGATAAATAGAGCAATATGGTAGCACGACGTGGCGGTTAAGAAAGTTTTGATGCGGTGCAATTTTTTCAATCGAGAAACAACGAGAGCAGTATCAAAGCAAGGATCTTCACTCAAAGCCTAATGCGAGCTTTTCAATGCGTTTAGCGCCATCTAAGTGCACTTTTTACAGTCGCAAGCCTGGACCCGTATTCACAAAAACATCTTGCGATATAAAAAAGTTCCTAAGAGAATATTTCAGCCAATCCTGAAGCTGAAATGTCATTAGCGAAGGTATTCAACCAATCGCAAGAAACATTTACGAAGTAGAAGTCTTGTGAATTCGGCCCCTGAACATTACACGATAGCATACCGGGGCCGTACTGAGGAAGGGCGAGCACATATTCGCTTAGGCATTAGGCATACGGGGTCTACGTCGCGGCAGGCGCCACCGTTACCTTTGGCGATCGTCTCAGAATGCGGCCTATGCCTTGTACTCCTGCCTTCCACGCTGATGTGATGTATGCATAGCTGTTGTTCACAATAATGCTAAACCTCAGTAACGACTTATAGAAGGCGGAAGTGGTGAGCTGATTGAGCAATTTATAGAAAGGATGGTTGCCACTTTCTATCTAAACAATTTCCCGATGTGTACACCGTTCACGCTGGCGTCGTGACCATTCTGCAGGACACCGCTATCTCGTACAGCCCGTGTCTTGGTTAATGCACTGAAAAGGCAGAATTTCGAGCTTGTAAAAGCCTCCGTGAAAAGGGAACGAAACTCGGCACACGGTGTAGAAGGCAGTTCAAGCGATTTAAATTTTTTCGACAAAGTGCATATTACACGAAAGTGCCCAAAGAAGACATTTCAGCAAATTATCTCAAACGAAGTTTCTTTTTTTTTTTTTGTCCTCTGCTTATAATTACTTCGGCGACGAAACAGAAAGCGAACCGCCTCAGTGAAAAGAGCAACAAAGAAAGGCCAAAGGTAAAAGACCATAGCAAATCCACCAATTAAACAGGCCACTTTGTTAAAAGCTCAAATGGTGCGGAGCAACAAAAGAAAACCTCATCGGCCTCAGAAGCGCCAGTAGCTGAAGCAATCACGATAGTTCCTTCGCAGCGGTGCCGCGAATACGGCTCTTACTAACGGCTCCTTCGAACTATTAAGACCCCGCTGATCCTTTGTGACTGGGCGGTCTTCCCAACGCAGTTCCACGGAGGGCTGCGGCGGCGACGCCCGTCAGCATTTCGCCACACACCGTCGTTTTCGCCTCATCGCTCGGACCTAGGGGAAACCGATGGGAGAGAAGAGTCGCAAAGGGAGATCGGGGAGCTGGTTTCTAGGGAATGAAATGCCCCGGCGAAGTAGATGAGAACGTCCGTCGAGCCGTATAAACGCCGCAGTTTCCGGGCTCGCGGTAACTGTCTTATCGGATTGATTAACAAGATTTAGCCGACAATTTCGAAGCTAATTATCACCGCGGGAAGTTATTGGTCGTGAATAAATTCGGTCTCATGTGTTCGCTAATGAGGAATTTCGCAAATGCTCTTCACCAAGTCCATTTTTTTTTTTTCCTTATGTGCGCTAAATCTTGTCTTCAAGCTACTCACATTGCCGCCATCCTCCTCAACTCTCGCTTTCGCAACTACAGCTCGTGCTCTGCTTTCCTCCCATGGGTTGCGCTATGCTCGCCCTTTCTCACTGCTCGAACTGCATGTGGCACCGTCACTGCTCACTATTAGCTTACAGCTTTAGCTTTCGATTTTTCTTGTTACCTTCCTTATGGCTCCCGCACGGCGTGGCTGAAAATTCAATGGGTGCTCATCGAGGGAGAAGGTTTGCCCTTACTCCGGCCATCTCGAAGATGGATTCAATTGCTGTGTGCGTTCCCTGTCGATTTTCGATATGGTAAGTGGCGGAAGTCGTTGTCGCAGCCGCTGTCTGGCTTCCCTCTGTTAGACTAAACTTTTGCTTTCTTTCACTATGACGGCTTTCACTGGACTCCAGATATGTAAATTTTGAAAAATATATTCGCGGTATTTGCGATCGATATATCAGGGTTCCAACCGCCACCGAGCACCGTTGGCTAATGCGGAGTAGACCTGACGTCCGTGTTCCACGTCGATATCCACAAGTGCAGGTGGAGGCTGGGAGGTGGCTAAACATTATAAGTTTCCTGCATCTTCCTTCAGTCAATTATTTCGCTTTATTTATAGGAACACTGCAAGCGCCTTGACAATACGACTTTTATTTACCCTTATTACCGGGAAAGTGTTTTGTTAATAAGGGATCATTCCGCACCAAACGGCCCAGCCATTTGGCGACCATGTCAAATGTATTCGAAAAAGAGGTGTGCTTATTTACTACATCGGATGCTGAAATATTTCAGATGAAAAAAAAAATACTTTGGCCACGGGAGAGGCTTTCGAATTTTGCAGAATGTTGCCTAAGTAGTCATCCAAAAACAGTCTATTTTGAAAGCACTATTCATTAGGACAAGAGCATATTTGTGATTACGTTAAGGAATGTTGTTAGTTTACGTTCTTTGAGGCTCAATAAAATTATTCCTATTTTTTCTGTCACATTCGTCATCAGAAGCTACTAAACGTCACTATGATTGCAAATTTTTCCAGTATGATGGTGCTATGTCTTGAACATGTTTTGTTGCTCGTGTACTTTGGGGAAGCTATATTTTATACTAAATGTATTTTAGGGCTGTTTTAGTCGGTAGAAATTATGAAAAAATCACGAAGTTGAGAAAATGCGCATTTTAGTCGACATTGAATGGTAATTTACAGCATGTAGTGCTCCTATTCAAAATCCAACTTAAGTTTCAGTATGGCCACCCAACTTGCCCAGCCTACAAAATATAAAGCTAGATTTCACCACCGTGAAGAATCCTGCAGCCTGACTAGTTATGTAATATTATTCTACCATTCCCTTTGAAGTGTTGAATAATGTGTCGTATAACAACGTATAACAATGTGTCGTATAACAACACAGAAAAACAGAAGTACAGAAGTTCTTCTGGTGCGCTGAGTTCATTTTATACTGAGGACATTGCGACATAACCATTCTACCATATATGGTTAAGCAGCAGCCTAGTAATTAACCTGTGAATAATGTATGTTCTAACTTGAGCGTTTCAGGCCAATGTGAATTAGCTGAGAAAACGAGGCAATGACATTGTGTGGAACTACGCTTCTAGCTGTTCCTTGAGCGACGTATCCGCTGAAGTAGAACATACTTGTATCGCAGCATCACGTTCCAGTTTTCAAGCATAAAAATACAGTAATACTGGTCAAACTGAACACTCATCATCACTTTAAATTTGGGCGAGCTTCTGAGATGAAATTATATTTAACGAACAACTAACAATTATTGAGATGCAAGTTAATGTTTCCAACGTGTTCAATAGCAAACTGCTGCTCTTGCACAACATCCACAGCCCTATTGCCGACAAAAACTGCAGTATGCACATCTCTTCTTCACCCTGCCTCGGGAGAAGGAAATTTGTTTACTGTGAGCAGCGGCTGGTGGTCTATATCTTAAGTCGGATGGGGTGCTTTATCAAATTTCAGATACTCGCATTCACCTCGCATTAAAACTGCTTTCAAAGCCATTTGCTTGCCCGACGTTCCACTGGAAGTGAGCCACAGATAAAGAACTGTCGTTTTCTTTTCATCTTTCCCCGTCGATTGTTTTATGTCTCGCAAAAGCCTCGACATCACTAAGCCTAGGTGGCTTTTAAAATGAGTACCGCTGAACCCGTGTTCAGTAGGACATGAATCGTAAGCCTTATATATCTCTTCAGAGTAAGGCACCCAACGTATCGACATCTAGAATAATAGAGTATGGAGGTACATGCCTCTTTGTTGACTCAAATAGCAGGCAAAGATCTACAACCAAAGCGTTCTGCTGAGGCAGGAAAAGAAGGCAAAGCAAAACAGGGTGCCCTTTCGTCAGCCTAGAAGTTCACTAATGGAAGGGGAGACGAAGGAGAAAAAAAAAAGAGAAACAAACGCGCGTAGTGCGACATAAAGACTGCCTTTGTAAGAGTACCGCAACGTAATAACTGCGCAGAAGAGGGTGTTCTGTTTTGGAGAAGAGAAGCAACCAGCGGGCGGTCTATGTGGTGAAAAGAAAGACCCGGATATTCGATCATGGATCCCTTGGACATTGTACATGTAGACTCCATAGAAGGGCACAGATTTAATACTCGCTCTCTTGACTTTTCTCCTACTGTGCGGTTGCCCTGAGCAAATAAATCGAAGAATTCTGTGCCAGCTCGATGGAAATAGTTGCGCAGTTTGTGCGATTAGCTTTTTCCCTCCTTCAACAACCCTATCAATGGCAATTGATTTGCCGCACAACCATCTAATCTGGAGATTGTTGTTTTCCTTGTGACTCTCTACTAATGCAGCAAAAAAGCGGGATGCAGAAAATGTCTTTCTGGTTATGTCCTTTGATTAAACTCAGCACGGTTTGAAGAAAAATTGTTCCAACAAACGGGCTAGCCAGGGCTACAGCACTGATGTTTTTCTAACTAGAAATAGTCAACCAGCAGCATGTCACCAAGAGAGTAGAGATAAAAATATACAACAGCTTATTTTCAAGAAGAGGTATCCAACATTGCTGCAGAAGGCCAACTTTTCGAATCTGTCGGCGGCGGGGATGCTTTCGAGCATTGCGGCAACTAAAGGAAACGGAATTAACCAAAAAACGTGCAGCACAGAGCATATCGCGACCTGTTGGGGCTGTCGCTCTAAAAAGAACCACTGCTACACTGACCCAACTTTCCCTAGCTTCTTGGGTGGTGTTTGGTGGGATGGGGAACAGTCATCAACTGCGCTTGCGCAAAGTGTAACACATCCTAGTACTTTTCTATCGCATTGGCGATAGCTCTGGTGGAAAGTCGGACCGCGTCAATGTGTTAAGGACCAGAGCAACTAAATCGTCAATCGACGTGGAAGAGCGCATTTGCACTGTGGTATACAACGGGACACTAAAAGCGCTGTGAGTAATTAAATTTTCTGTGGAAGATAAACGCTTAGAAGTTTGAATATCTGTACCGTAAGGCACTTTAATGTAATGCGAATAAAACAAATTAAGAACAGAAGGAACGTGAACTGCAGTGCGGTAAATGTTTACGCGAGCGGCCGCCCCCAATAATTGATCGTCAAGAATTCGTGTCGTCCATTTGGGGCTGGCTGTTATAGAGCGCCGCAGAACAATGACTCCCAAAGATTTATTAATCTTGCGCTGGTTCATTTATTTCCGCTCATGGAGCACAGAAGTTTTCTTTCCTCTTTATTTAAGCATTTCCGCTGTTCCATTTCTCGCACATTTGGCAGTGGTTGAGTCCACAGAGCGTCCAACTCGCGACAATTTTTGCCCACGCTCGACTTCTCCGCCAATAAGAAATCGAACTAATCGATCATCACGTAGTGCGAGGACGTTTTGGGAAAAGAATGTCAATAAGTGCCTTCATTTTCGTAGCTGCTAGCCTGCATTGTTCTTTTTTTCGGCCGCTAGAAAAGAAAATGGGCGTCCTGATTTTAGAATAATTGGCAACGAGCTTTTCATCAACATTACTCTTTTCTTATTTATCTTTTTTGCGGTTCATGAACTGTTCGCACGTTATTCTTATGGCACTCTAAGCAATTTTTCTATCTACAATGAATAAATATAACAACAAAAGAGCACAGTGTATTCTGTAATTACTGAAGCTGTTCTTTTTCCTGCGTTTCAAACCAGCTCCCACAACTCAGTCGATGCCTACTTGACGTGATTAGTTTCGCTGCAGAAACAATGAGCAGTCTTCATCAAGCAGAAGGTATGTCTGTATCGAGTGTGCCTAATTGATATGCCAGCGAAAGAGGGCTCTTCCTATTTTCCTAATGGTATCTAACACTTTCAATAATGTTTCCGCGTGGATGACTCATCAGTATTTGGGTCACGTATGTTTCCGCACATCGACGGACCCTCAATTTTTTTCGTCTACTTTTTTTTCTTAAGAAAAAAAAAGCCGAATACGCCTGCTCATTTTTGTTTTGCATTTACCCGCTTGTTGTTTGCTTAATGAGAAGTTTGTAATATTTGGCAAAAAAAAAACTGTAACCGGGTGTCGTTTTATCTGGCGAAGATTGTTCTGCAATTTCAAGGCTGGTTGTATGAAAAAAAAACGCAATGAGGCGTGCTAGGTCACTGGATAATAATACTTTGCAGAATAACAACACAGGAGCAAGAGAAGTGTTAAGCAGTCAGACAAAAACGAGACTGTTCACAGAATCTCTTGTTGCAGATTATGAATTCTTTACTGGGGGACGATGTTGAATCTGCCAAGTGTCGCAACATTTTTATATAGCACACGTAACATTACTTGGAAGACTTCGCGTTGACGGCGCCACTGCGACACAGTATATATGGATAAGCAATTACAAATAAGTAATGCATTGTGCTCGCCGGAGGTGCCGATTTAAGTAAACAGAAAACGGATCTTTTGATATGGAGGAAGCGTGGTATTAACCTAACTTCTGTAAATGGAGAGGTTTATCGCAATTCTGGTCGGCCACATGATCCCTCATTGATCCTCGGCTGTGGGCGGAATCCTCAGACCAGGACTACGAGCTGTGGCTTCCTTCCCTGACTTCGCTACCTCTATGAGCTGCTTCCGAGGGGGTAAGAAATTGGGGGGTTGGCGCTCGGGCAGATTACAATGCCCAGCTATGCTGTACAACACCACTTGGGCGCGTCAACCTCTGTAGACGAGCAAGCTGCATAACTGTTCATCTCTTAAACAGCGCGAAACTCTTTCAGAATATTTAAAAATTTAAGAGAATGTTGACGCTGATGAATTTCACCGATCAAATGCGAGGTTGTTATATTGGATGAGGAAGGCTGTCAAAGCCTTGTTTAACGAATGGGCCCTGTGTGAACGCTTGTGAAGTGAAGGTGGCAACAAAAAGAGAGAGGAATAGAAGAAACTTTTGAAGAGGACTGGGTAAGTCTTATTCATGCTTTTTGCAGCAGCCCATTACGGGAAAGAAAGCATGCGCTTTATAATCTTAAGATGCATGTGCAGCCACACCAGTTTTGTTAGCCTCCTGCACCACGCCTCATCAGCCTAAACAGTACTTGAAAGAGGTCCGTAGGCGTGTTGAAATGTACAGCAAGTCCTATACGCAATGCGAGCAAGCTCAAGGACACGTTCTGTGAAAATATCATGTGCCAACATTTCGATTGTTCCGTGTCTATAGTATTATTTATAAATTAGCAGCATCAACCCCGGGTGACATTTGACTTGTGTGTATCCTTACTAAGATACACAGCATAACTCTTTGAATCAAGACATCTTATAACACTAGCCAAAAAATCACATATTTACAATTCACGCGGTGTATGAGTGAGAATCTCCATGAGGAGAATTTTTAAGCGCCCACGTTTGGTCTTATTATTTCGTGAAACAAGAGAAAGTACATGTCACTGGACTACTTTTCCAGCTATGGCAACCTGTAATAGTGGAACTCAGTTGTTCCTGTGAAACGCCACCTTGGTTCAAGCATAGAGACTCCAGCAGCAATTATAGAAAGCGTTGCATGCTCCAACCGAACCACGCTGTAGTACCCAGAGTATTTTCCCTTGTCCTCTTCCAGGCAGCCGCTTTCATCAGTGTGCCTCAGCGGGGAAAGAACCATTGTTATTCTCATACAGGCAGCCTGCACGCTTCATTAACACCACCTTCAGTCCTGAAAACGTCTGAGGAGGCTCCGCCCATCGCTTATACAAGCGCTAGGGTAAAACAACACCTTCACCACACCAGCGTACACGGAGAGATGTACAGCGTGTTCCATTATTGTCTTTCCCGAGGTGTTTTTACTTGGTTGCGGGACATACGAGTGCTCGAAAAGAGTGGAGGTTGTGCCGTGGGGCATTGTTAGGGGGTTTGAGCTGAGTTCGTTTGGTGCGCTAAGCAGGAGGGCCTCTTACCGGCACAACTCTCTTCAACCTTCCCCATTAATCACAACCCTCACAACGTCCTCCGCCTCATGCGCTAAGTTTTTACCGTCCATTGACCTATTCAAGTGAACACAAGTTCAAGATGGCGGCCTTCGCGACATTGCGACCGATGTGCGTGGCGCCTACGTTTTCTTGTACACACAATAACAGCACACACAAGGAGAACGCCCTGAGACGTAAACTTATGCGCAGCCTCGTCCACCATGTGGGCTCTCTAGGCTGAGACCGTGGGCTCCTTTCTTCTCAGCCGTACTAACGCCTTTCATAAGGAACGTGGGAGTGGCGGCAGCAAACACAATTAACACGAAGATTCATGCGTAACGTCGCCTACCGTGCAGTCTAGGTCGGCGAATTCCTCGCGGAACACAAGGGAAGCGTGGCACTCTGAAAAGGAAGCAGCGCAGCCAAGAATTTGTAAAACGTGGTGCTTGCTTCATAGAAAGAGGGGAAACTTTGGAAAATACCTAAAGGTAAGACATCGAACTATAAATAAGCACGAAGGGGTTAAAATGAAGTAGAAGCGTCCCGCTCCTTCCTTAATTTCGGGGGCGTGTTCAGCGCCTTTCCTTCGTGGGTAGTACGGAAAGGACCATTACTGACGCACCCGGGGAACGGATTTAGCAGAGAGTGGGAGGGATGTAGAGTGAAATGAAGGGGACGGTACATTTGGTTGCAGCGTTCCTGTCCCAAGGAATAAAAGAAGCAGCCGGGCTGGTCAATGTGACTTGTGATTTACGTTTTTGTGGCGTAGACGTGCTATTCCCAGTGCTACTAATTGCCGAGAGATTCGGCAATTGGGCCCTCGGAGAGCTATGGGCGGCAATGGGTCTGATCCCGCAAGTGACATTCTTTCCCTCTTTTTCCTCCATCTCCCTCGCCCTTTGCTCATTGCACTGAAGCTGCAATCCTTCTGCCAGCCAGGAGAAGAAACAATAATTAAGCAGGAACGCAAGAACCAAAATGAACCAGTTAAAAGACACATGATAAAGAATGCTCTTGTACGCACCGCTGTTGTGGGCCTTAATCATCGTTGTTGCGGCCGCTCGTCCTGTGGCATGCCTCGCTAATGGAGTGCGGTGCGTCATTTCACTTAAATGAAAACAAAAAAAAAGCTCGCAGTTAATAAGCGTAAAATTGTACGTTGTATCGACTGTTCGGATCTGTTGTACTAACGGTGATTTTTATGTCAGATACGTCATTAAAATGGCGTTCATATATATAAAGGTGACTTGCACAAAGATCAGGGCCCGTATTCACAAAAACAACTTACGTCAAAAATGTCCGTAAGAGAAAATTTCAGCCAATCCTGATGCCGGACATATCATTAGAGAAGCCAGCCAGCCAATCGCAAGAAGCACTTACGAAAGAGAAGTTTTGTGAATTCGGCCCCAGATGAGTTGCACATCTGTCGAGTAAAAGGAAAACGATACGTCCAGCACCACATTCATATGTACCTATGTGAACATATTTACTAGGTAATACTCTAGTGTTCGTTGCTGTTTATGTCTACAGAAACAATTCGTATGTTTCATAGTACACGAATTTTATTTCTGATTGTAAAGATAAAAACGTCTTTGTTATGTACAAGATGTTTCTGAAGGAATTATGTAACCGTTAGATTACCCGAGAGCAGAACATTTTCTTACGTTTAATATAATAGTCCTATACATCTTGCCTTTGAAGGGACTCGGGAATAAGAGTTCGAAAGGAACATAGGATTACTATATTATCGGAAGAAGGATAGTGCTGTGGAAATAAACAGCAACGTTAAGTATTGCCGTGAGTGCGTTAGGGTTGGCTACTCAACGCTTCCATATAAACAAGCGCACCTTAATGAGGTGGATCATTGTGAATTCATTATTACGCTTACTCAGCAGCTGGATAAGTATGAATGCACCTCGACCACGACGATGCAGGCTACTCTAAAGAGGCTTCGCTACAAAAACGAGGCGATGGTAGACATACGGGAATAAAAAGTAGACAGGAAAACAGAACCCCACCTGTAAAATCACAACTACAGTACAAGCATTAGAGACGGTAGTCCATGATTGTGTGGTAGGATGTACTGCAATGATAACTGCAGTACATACTCGTGAGCATCGTAAGGTATACCCGGTTAGTGAACGATCGAAAAGCTGTAAAGGCGACAGCGTTCAGTGTGTCATGCGTAGGTGATGTTGAAAGAGTTGGCAATGACTCTATCTTGAAACCGACTTCGCGGCGGACGGCTAAAATGATGTCACATCCTACAAGAAGCCAATAGTGTGGATGTATTGAATGGTTTCTCGCTGAATTTAATTTTGAGTGGTATGTCCTTCATAAACGTTTCCCGATAGAGCTTTAGATTACAACAATCTTTCTCAGCGAAAAGCGTACCTGCGCGGCGAACTTCATCGACTGCTGATCTAGTTTGCCAGCAATAGACTTTTTTTTAATAAATGTAATTTAAGGAGGGGTTGAGTAACAGTCCTCAAGTGGGCAGTGTCTCTGTGGGCAGTACATCTGGCTATAACATTCAATATTACTATGTTGAATGTTATTGTCTTATTATACGTTCCGTTTGTATTTTATGAATTTATACTTGTTATGCTTCGTGTAATCTTACTCATTCATTCTGTGAAATGGTTAACCTAAAATTGTGCTGCCCTCACAGAGCTGTCGTCTGCCTTCGGACATGAGAGGATGAGACTCGGTCAGTTATTGTTAAACAAGAACTTGTTCATTTGGCCAAGTTGGTTGATAATGTGAGAAGCTCAAGCAGTGCGAAAAAAGAAAACCCATACTGGTGGTGTTGCTTTTCTGTGTCAGTCCTCAACTTCTTTAGCACTGCATCAAGTTCTTACTCATTCTAGCTTCTAATGCACACTTATCGCAGCGTTATCTATCACTCCTTTCCTGGAAGATGACCGAGAATTAAGAAATAGAAGATTAAGGATATCGGAAAGGAAGAAACTAAAGAAGGGAAGCTTGGTGTCCGTGACAAGCCACTTTTCTTTTTTTTTTTGCAAAGGGATTCCCTTCAAACTGCGATAAAAATCCATGGGGGCCCCTTATTCTGTTGCATAAGTAGACCTAAGAGGGAAGATCTTAGTCGTAGCCTCTTAAAGTCGCTTTTGCAAGTTTACTATCGCTGTTGAGCTGTTCTGAGGGCCTGCATGGAGCCTGACAATCGTTAACTACCTTCTCGATATGTGCGCAAGCAGTGCTATGGCCCACACATAAAAACCACCTTTTGTCCTTTTAACAGATAGCGTCAGCCCAAGACCGTGAGCTTAAGACCGTCAACCCAAGACCGTCTGCCACGATAACCGTCAGCTCCTGCTTACGGTATTTCCATCACGATGTGCTAAGGAAGAAATGCTTGTCCTGTTGACAATGCCCGATTCCGTTATAATCAAAGTACTTTCGCAAAATTAATATGGGGCATCAGTTTTATTAGTAGCTGTAGTTTCGCACCAGAAACACATGCTAGTGAGATAGACATTGGGCGGAAAATTCATTGAATCTGAAAGAATACAATAATTTTTGTTAATGGCACAGCAAACCCCTCTTGCCGGCCAGTGGCTCGTCAAAAGCATTAGCCCTCGCTAGGCCAGCTTATTACAAAAGATACGAAACGCTGGTACATTATGCACCTAAGTAAAGCTCTACAGATAAGATAAATATTCGCGGCGCTAGTTTCTTGATCCCCAGTGCCATTAAGACCTCCTACACCGCACCACGAAAGGGCGTTAATAACGCACGGGCGATGAACTGCCAAGTCCCTTTTTTTGCTTGTTTCATCTACAGATACCCCGCTTCCTTCCTATATTGTGTAACGACCTGGAGTAAGTCATTTTTGGCCATGCGACGTTGTTTCTACCCTCATGGTCGATAAAGCCTATCACGTATAGATGCACATAGGCTGCGAACTATCAGCTTTCATAATAAGACTATGCCTCGTCGTATGCCTTCCTACTTCCATAGCACGTGAAACGGCCCTTCCTTTTTAAGCGGTGCCGCCTGGAAGGAAAATGAGCTGGTCGCCCTGGCTAGCGTCCTATTCCCATAGCTGGCCTTAAGCGGCTGTCTTTGTCTTGGCTGCGTCTATTAGGTTACTGTTTAAACTATGCGTTTCGACGCTGTGGTAATGGAAGTTAAAAATGTACGCCAACAATTTAAAGTGCAATTGGCGGCGCCACAAAAAGCTATTAGCTTTCTTAACGAAGTGAGTCACTTGGTGCTATATATTTGTTGCAATCCGGAGGTTCAGGTAGCATCCATGAAGTCAAAGTCAAAGAATTTCTCGAGGCATATTCCACACGCTCGTGAGATGTCAATTAATGCGCTCATAGAGTGTTGAAGCCACTTAGTTTTACGTCTCCCATAAAATATGTTCAGGGGAAGAAGCTGGAAGGCATTCGGTGGTGGCCATATGAGAATAGCACTATTATAAAGCAAAACAAAAATCCACGTGCGTTGTACGTTTGTGAGATTTCTTTAAAAAACAAGGACGGAAGAAGACTTCACATTGCTAACTAAGACAGTTTGGTATCGTCTTGTCCGTAATACACCATGTTTGTCGAAAATACGGCAAGATATCTAACGCTCAAGGACGGTGTCAACCGCTGTGTTCCCCGAGGCTGAGAAGGACTTTGTACGAGGCTTAAAGGATATATATGTGATATAATACGGAGTGAAAGAAGGCCAACAGCAAGGAACACAAGGCAAAGCAAATGCTATACTCCTCTGGAGGGCAGAAAACGAGAACAAACCTGGATGGAATGAAATATCGGAGCGATATGGACGAAGTGATTTGCATATAACGTTGCCTCAATCTGCCTATCCAAGAAAACTCCTGCAGCTCCCACGCATTGTGGCCGTACAAGAGTGACTACGAGCAACGCGCTTCTGCTTATCCGTGGCCGTACGTTCGTCATCTACGCGTGTGACCTACGTCTCTTTTGGGCACAGGGGACCGTATATAAAAGAAGCCCCTGTCGTAGGCGTTGGCGATGAAGTTCGGCTTAATTAATTGCGACCACTGGCTTCTCATTAAATATTCATGTACGCTGTCACTGCCTCTCTCCGCCGTTTTGGTCATCGTTAGATAGGATGGCGGCCAGATTGCACGTCCCCTGATGTGGTATGCCGTCCACCTTCTGGTCTTTGCGTCGTCCACGTCACTAGCAGGCGACCTGTTTTCCCTATGCAGAATAGAGCTCTTCCTCAGTTTCTATCCAGTTTATTCACATCCGTTGAGACCCATAATCTCTCCCCGCATCCGCGCTCAATCCAAATTAGCGCGTTGAGGGAAGGATGTCCCAGCACCCAGCCTATACCACGCCCACTTTCATCCCCACCATGGCTTTCGTTGGCCTAATTCAAAGCGTGGGCTAGTTAAAACATCCATGGAAGCTATCCCAGAATTTTCCTCGGTACAACAGGCGGCTATCATACACCGTGAGCTTGATGCGCGGTTTTCATGAGCCGCGCATCACAGCTCTTCGCAGAATTATCATAATGAAGGCTCAAGATGGTCGATGCCTTGACGCACGACAGCGCTAATCCGTGAGCCTCAATAGCACTCTCCTTTCCACAAGAGATTCGACACGCGCACTGCACATATTTTGGGATGTAAGTAAAATAGCCCACTAACACAACCTCTTATCCTGTCGCCCATTATTTTCACAACCAAAACCTGAGCAACAGCTTGAAGCAACTTGTCTCAGGATCCTTTTGTACAAAGCTCGCTCTAAAATTTCGTTGGCTCTGACTGAGCAAAGAACAAAGTATGCAGCATTGATTATGTTCATGTATTTAGCTGCTAATAAGTACTGATTCGCTAGTGGCCCTTGTGTGGAGTGGGCGTTCAGAATTTTTTTCTTTTTTATTATGGCGTACAGATCGATAATTGAGCTAAGGAATGCCACCACATATCTTTCTCGTAGTGTTTCTTAATTTATTGGTTTGATACTCTTCACACTACTCTGTGACAGTTCTCAACTCAATACGTTTTGTCAACCCTCCCACCCTGTTTTTTAAGTATCTAAAGTTGTTTGTAGTGGCGTACCGATTTATTCGACATTTTAGTTTCACTCTTCTGGTTAGTTGTTACACATATTTGAATTTTACATAGCTGGCCGTATATCTGTGGCCAAATTTCTCGTGTTTTATCGCGTTTAACAAAATCAGATAAAGAGATTTTCCGGTTCTTTGGAAGCCTCAGTTCTGCACTGCTAGTAGTTACTCGTGCCAGATGGTGTCGGGATCTCTCATTGTTCAGATGGCATTTCTATCCGTATGCCGCTTTTACAGCATTGTGTTGAGAGCTTGTCAGGAATCGATGAAGCTCGGTCTATGCTTCTGTTTTATAGCGGTGTATAAAAGAGGGAACTGAACGCGTAGGCACAGGAGGTAAGTATGGAGGTGGCAACTAAACTCCATGACACGCCTTCCGGAATATCAGAATGCACATCTGTACAAGGACACATCTCGAGGGAGACATTTCCGCTTACAACATGGATCCTTTGCTATTACCTTCGCTTCGACTTCGCACTACTTGTAACATTACCTTCGAAGAAGCGCACCGGTCGACCCTCACCGTACACTGCTTGGCTTTGCAGATCCTTTCAAGCTACAGTCCGTGCGATTGCTTAACCATTTTACGAGGCTGCGCTCCGCGGCAAGCTGGTAGGAAGGCAAAGGCACCGGAGCGCACACAGTCATCCACCCCTACGAAGCTCATCTCTTTATTCTAACCTAGCATCACGACGCCAACGGGCTGCTCCACTGCTTCATGTTTCGTCTTTCTTTCTCAAAAGGGGCGCTTGCACAACGTCGTTGTTTTGCGAGCCTGTGTAAAGAGGTCTTATGACGCAATCTTATTACTGCACGAACTTGCCACCTCGCGCAAGGCAAAAGCTCCTCGTTGCGTATCTATTCATTTTTTGCAATCAAGATATCCAGATATCCCCTACTCTTACCACCAGGCAGAATCATTCAGCGTATATTTAGAATTCGCGCGGGAATATTATCTTGTACTACCTGGTCGGTTGCTAAGGGGATGCGTTATTGAATACGTAAGAAGAACACTCGCCTTAGTGAAAAGGCGCATAGAGGTGTGACTCTTCATTTCCTATTCATTCTACTCTCACCTCCACTCTAACCTGGTCACAGTTGTTCGATAGCCTTGTAATGGCCTAGTCGCAAGCGTCATGCCAGCTCAGCAACTTTGCGGTTCTTGCTTGTTGGTCAACAAAGTTTCTTCGTTGATCGCACAACTCGGCTTTGACCTACAGTGTCGTCGCTACCACCACTGGCGACAGTTGAGCAGACTAGAAATAAGCTGGTTAGGCCTTCTTTTACATTCCAGAGCATGGGCTTTCCGTTAGGAAAAAGTGAAGCAATCCCGTTAGTATTAATCGTGCAGTTTTCTCTAGAGTCTGACGCTGCCCCTCATCGATCTACATCTGGAGTCTCGGTACCCTGCATAGCTATATGTACCATTTTGCATCGCGCAAAATCACCAAACCCAACGTGTGCTTCCGTCACGTAAAATTGTCGCTAAGAAGCTCTCACACGCTTTTTGGCCTGCTCATCTCAGGGAGCACCTTGCCCGCTTCACAACCTCCCTGTATTTCCTATTCCGTTTTCTTCCTCCTCCTCCAATTCGAAAGTATCGTGCCGGCCAGGAAATCAAAGCGCCCGCGCCAAGTTAATATCGAGTTCACGGGTTCTTTTTTACCACGTAGAACACGCCTTCATCAGCCGTCAACGGGCGAATCGATGCGACGTCTCTGAAGGTTCCTTTTTTTTTTTCCTCATCCTTTAGTGCTGATCAAAGAATAATGCGCCAGCGTTTGTTCCTTTCTGCGTTAAGAAGGAACTATGCCCAGTCTACCGAGAACTTTCGGGAGCAGGACGCCCGCCCTCTATCTTGATCGACATAAGATGAGTGTGGCATTCTTCGCACCGTGTAACGACATGTCAACAAGGTACACTGTTGTCAACATGCTTGTTCTTACAGGTATTAGAAAAAAAAACTAATGAACGAATGTTCTGACCAGACAAATGATATACTGAGATTCTATCCTTGAGTAAGTATGCACTTTATTTGACAATGATAGAGACGTTAAGCAAGTATATTCGTTAGCGAGCACTGGGGTGTTTTTCTGTAAACAAATGAACCAGAGACCGAAGGCTAGAAACATTCATTAATCCTGGGAACCATGTTACACTTTCACTGAGTGCACACATGGAAGACCGATATTTTGCTAGATGTTTGGTTGAAAGAAACCATTAACAAAAAAATTGGCAGATCCCACGTGCAGTGGGAATCAAGGAAATGCGAAACACGCATAAGGAACGTAAAATGGATTTGCATTGTTGTCTCGCTATACCGAGTTGCTACATATGAAGTTAACGAAACGGCCACAAGAGCACCAAGACTGTGGCATGTAAACCACGCCGCTCATACACGCATGTCATGATTCTAACGTTATGACTTGTCATTTACGTTCGTCATGCAGTCGTGTTGTGCCATAGCAATTTGGGTATACATCCCTTTAAGGAAACGAGTGGCATGTAAATCATGCCGCTCATGACCATACATATCATGATTTTCATGTTATGACCTGTCATTTATGGTCGTCATGTAGTCATGATGTGGCATACCAATTTTCGTAAACATCCGATTAGCGAAACGGCCAGGAGAGCACAAAATCGTAGTGGCTAGATAGATAGATAGATAGATAGATAGATAGATAGATAGATAGATAGATAGATAGATAGATAGATAGATAGATAGATAGATAGATACGCTCAATCTCGCCGAAGTTCGCTAAGAAATGCTTCGCATTTAATAATGCTGAAGTTATTTTTCCACTCCAGCGCAATATCTGACGCTTATTTCAGGTACATTTCGTTATACTGTAGTGCCGAATGTTTTTCTGCGCAGTACATAACGCTTTCCTTGCTTCGTGTGGTTGAATGTGTTTATTGTGGTAGTTTATAGTTCTGTACTGGTATTTTTTTTTTGTTTGTTGGAGGCATAAGTACTTTAATGTTAACAGGTTTCTGGGCTATATGAAGTTACACATTTGTACGGCTTTGTCTTGCGCAATAAACGAACTCTCTTGCCCTGAAGAACTTTCCCAACAATCCACAACATGTAGCTGCAAACTATGCAGCTGCAAATTTCCCGCGACGAAAATTACATAACTTTAATTCACCAAGGTTATCTCGTAACAGACACAGTACAGTTCCTGTTTGTAACTAGGAAACCTGCCTTATTTCAGGAGTGAATCTATGATTCGCTTAGCAATAAGGCGTTCGACGCGTTGCCGTTACCAGATCGCCCTTTTAATGGACAGACGACTCCATACTGCTCCAACATCAGAGAAAAGAATATCATCAGCCCACACGATCCTCCACTTGCCTGAAAACATTGACATTATCAATTGTTTGTTAAAATAATCGGAATTTCTATGCAGATACATGTGTGTGAAACAACTTACAAACACACAAACGGGCTAACTAAATCGACGCACAGTAAAATTTTACAAATACGCGCTCGTACTCTCAGGCATTACCATGTTCATGCATAACCTCGCGTGTTTCTTTCTTTTTGAGGGCGCCATTAGAATGAAGTTATTGTATTCACGTTCGTATTTGCGAATCCTAAAGTTCGGATTTTAGATTGCGTAAAATATTTACGGGTTGTAAAGAAACAGCTCTCTGAGTCGCTTTAGGTAAAATCCCAAAAGCTTCAAATGCTTTTGGGATTCCCCAGTGCAGAGAAAATATGTCTTTTGTTGTGTGTGCCATTGGCATAGGTAGCATTCGTGAACCGAAGCTTGCCGATTCACAGGCCGATTCGCAGGCGCGAGAATCGCGGCGCAGGTTTCTCCTTCGAAGCAGAACGTGGTAGCCACAATGACGCAGGGCCGCGAGATCGCGCCACTTCCTCAGCAGAGGTGAGCGAACCGTTGGCTCCTTTTATGGATGCTCTAATATGTGACGATGTTGGGCAAACTTGACTCAGAGAACACCTCCTATCGGCGTAGCCCATCAGTCCGAACCGTGTGGGGCTGTGCGCAGATAACTTCACCGCCGTTGTTTCTGTCTCCGGCTCCGCATTGCAAGGCCACTGTCTTTCGGTGGGCTCTACTGAAATGACGGCATCTGGATTACGACTGCACGCCGCTCGGCGCCAGGGCTATCCATCAGCGTAATTACGCACTTTTTTACGGCTGTGCCGTAATGTGGAGCAACGAAGCCTGAACGAGTTGGTTTTAGGAAAAGGGGATAGGAGAGCTGTCCCTCCCAACATAAATACTACCGCACTCGGGCGGCTGCATGAACGTGGCAGCGAGCACACTGTGTGCCGCTTTCTGGCTATGTTAGTGCTGGGAGTAACACGGTGGAAAACTGGGGACTTGACAGGCAGAAGCTGCGAGGGAAGTTTATAGAAATACAGACGCTCGCGTTGCTTTGGAAACGGAGGTACTGCATTTTGCGAGAGAGGCCATTCGCTATAGTTGATTCTGTTTGTGCCGCTTCTTTACCTTTTTCCTGAGGAATGAAAACGATCAACAAGAATTCGCTCATTTGACGTACCTTCTTTACTGCTGCGAATAACTAATCGCTGAAAGTAATAAAAAAGAGAAGACAACTGTGTAAATGTGACAAACAGAATATCGCAGTGTATGAGCCTTATAAACGGGAATTTGATCCCGGAATGCGTTTCAATACTGGATGCAGAAATTTAAAAACTTATGAATTGTTTGTTTCACTGCAACTGTTTAATCATGTCACGCTTAATCACAGCAACCGCTTAATTCGTATTGAGCCGGGTTGTGTCAGTACTGCCATGCTGGCCATAGTGTGGATGTGCTTGCGAGGTTAAAATGTGACTGCATTCGTTTAGCAGATGGCGAATTTTGATATACATTCAGGGCCCGTATGGCATTAGCATTTTGCCTTCAGGCAGCGGGCCTCTCTCAACAATGTCCTGAAGCCTTGACTGCGGTCGTTCCATATGTTGCACACTTGCGCCTCAGCTCATTTCGACTCTTTCCCGCCTCAAGATGCGTGTCCACAAATGATTCCTAAAAAACACGCTTGTGGTCTCCAGTCTTTCATATTACAGCAGAATTTCGGGAGCCTTTTTCACCAGAGCAAACGATGTAAAAAGCGGGACGAAAGGGAAAGAGTAATGAAGTACAGCGAGGCGAGAACAAGTCGAAAGAATGTTGCCCTGCTACTGCAGCCACTGGAAAGGCCACGACTGTCGAATTTTCCTAGAGATTTCACGCTGAAGTTGCCACTCAACCGAAGTGCTCGCACGAGAGCCGCAGCAGTCGCGCGATATACACCGGATACATTATTGAAAGGCATGCTGAGGTATACAAGGGTAAATCAGTTTTCCTAGGGCGCGCTCATTTTTGGCATTACTCCCTGTGGTTCAACTCTATTCCGTATGGAGTCGAGAAACCCCGACAGTGAAGCCCTCGACGGTGGGTCTTCGTTAGAAACACCGTAATATTCTGCGTAGCATGTCTGTCAGGGGTGAACGAGGGAGGAAACGAGGGTATGTTCCGGTTCAATATGCGCAGCAGGGCTTTCGACCGCTAATCCAAAACAGACACACTGACTAAGACCAGTGAACCCGAGTCGCGCTTCGCTCGGCTCTCAAATCTAAAGCAAAACCGCATTGCCAGCAGAGTTCAGCAAAATGTGCGGCATCTATATGTTTTTATTTTTTTTCTGCTGCCTGTTTATGCTCCTGTAATCCTTGTTTAATGCTTCAGTTTTTATAGGAAGTGCTCAATAAGAGGAAGATGGTGGTCTGAAAACATGGCATACTTTCTTTCTGGTATTATGGGTGAAGCTTCTAATAGTAAGGTTCTCTGAAGGTAAAATTAGTCTGCGTGGGGTGCTAGTAACAATTTTAAAACAAGTCTTATTTGGGCGCTGCTCAGCTCTGATGCTGGTGTTCTACACTGGGTGACGCAGCGGACACAGGTCCCTAACATGTTCTAAGAGCTTCTGGGAGCGTGATTACAAGCGGGCATCCGCAAATTTGGTTTTAGTGTCCTTAAAGATTACAATAAACTTTCGCTCCTCTTGATCCTTGCTATGCCACATCTCCTGGAAAGTACGTACAATACATACGACGGTGTTGTATACAACATGCCATACGACTTAGGCAGCAAATAGCACTGCTATTTCACGGTAGTCTGTCGCCACATCCTAGAAAACGACAAGGTGGACAAAGGCCACGAAGCCTGGCTCGATTCAAAACAATTGTGGACATCACGAATAGTTCTTGTTTGTTGGTTAGTGCCGTGCACACCACTTGAAGTTTGTAAGTTCGCGTGAACAAGCAATGTGTGGGCACAAACGAGAGTGTGCCCACACAGAAGAATAGAGCATGAAGGTGTGTCAGACATCACGTGCGTCTCCCAGCTGAGTAGTGTTCCTAATTAAAACGAGGGCCCCGCAAAGCCATCTCCTATAGGAGACACACATTGAGAGCCTCGTGCTGATTAAACAGTAGTTAACGCCTTTTAATGCCCGGTTTATCCTACTGCCAGCGTTCTCATGTTCATTTGTTCTTTCGCCTTGATTTCCTGATGCTACCTCTGCCTTCTCTTCCGCAGTTACAAAAGCTTACTCAGTACTTCATCTCTGGCTCAAAGGCGAAAGGACCCGACAGCAAAAAGAAAAACATATAAAAAAAACAAGGACAAACAGAGTAGCGCACACGGGCCGCATCTGCTGCTTCCTTTCTTTGCGGCCGCTTTCATCGTTTCCGCTTCTACTAAGCTCGCCTTGGCCTACGTGATTTGCCGCGTCTGTGAAATGCTTTTTTATTTCTTCCTAATTCATTCTCGCCGTCTCTGCTTGAGCGGACAGAGCGGGATTTCGTTTATCCAAGTACACTTATAGCGGTTTCCGGTGATGCTTCATAATGTTTATGCTTGCTGCATGAAGTGTCTCCTGGGAAGTGGCAACGTTGCTGCTGTTGTTTGCGCAAGTTCCCGCCACGTTTCATGATGCATTTCCACTCTTTGGATCTGAGCCAAACAGGAAGAAGCGCGATCACGCATCGTTTCCTTGGCAACAAAGTTGGTTGCCTCCGTTTCCCGCTGCTTTCTTAGAAAAACGGTTGTTTTATGTTGTGCAACCGTCCGTAAGGTTCTTGATCCTTTGTTACTGTCACATGAGTGCTTACAGTCACTTGGCAAGGTCGCTTGCAAAAGCAGGTCGTCCAGAGCAAATCTAACTCATCGAGGAGCCCCAATTCTCAGAGGGCCTCGCTTTCACCCAGGCGTATTTATTTATTTATTTATTTATTTATTTATTTATTTATTTATTTATTTATTTATTCGCATTTGTTAAAGCACTAGCTCTGCACACGAGACTCAAATAATGAAAAAAAGAGCGATATTTTCATTACAGATATTCAACCAAGAAATAGGCAATTGAACCGAAATGTACAATTTATTCTGCCTCTCACGGCAGAATACTGTAATATTCCACTCCAGTAGACTACTATCTTGTGTTTCCCCGTTCTAGTACAAGAGTTCAGTTATTTAGTATACTTACGTTAGGCTTCCGTGGGCTGGCAGTGACGACGTACCTTCGAGGCTAAAAACGTCGGCGTAGCGACCATAGATGGCCAAACGCGTCTTCGTCAGGCTAGTACTACAGACGAATGGAAGGGATGCACGGAACGCACACAACGTAGGACCAGCTTCGAGAATTCAGCTACCATCGCAATATAATCTAATAATTGAATAGTAACAATCCTCAATTGGTTGCATTCTTGTTGGGCGCACATGCACTTTTTAATGTTTCGCAGGAAGGATCTGTATGTCCCTGTGAGTTACGAATGATGGAAAGAAAAGAACACTTGCCTAATGCTGGTTAGAAGAGTGAACAGAATATTACAGCAGGGGAGGGAAGCCAAACGAAGGTACAGTCAACAGCGAAACTTTGCGGGATCAGAAAATTTGTAAAATCCTATATTACCGCTTATCCTCGCAACATAGCCTCGAATTGAATGTTACAGCCTGTAGATCGCAAAAACATCTACCCCCTGAAACATTTAATTCTAGGTTATGTTGCAAGGCTAAGCGGTAATATATGATTTTACGAAGTTTTAGACCCCGCAAGCTTTTGCTGTTGAGTGTGCGGTCAACTTTTTCGAGCAGTAACAAAAGCGCTGCTGAAGCGGCACAATTTATTCCCATTTACGATGGATTCGTTTCAATGCCGGTTTTTTGGACATGTCTGTTCAGCGTTCTCTTTTGCATTTGCAGTGTCTTCCCGATGAGACGTTTCACAGAATTTTCTCTACAAATTCTGCGTAACTCGGCATAGAATCACGTACCGAAGACACAAGATTATATTGTTCAGTGTAAGAATAGTTCTCGTTTGTCATCATTCTTTGTCGCTATCTATTCCGTGCTCAATTTAGGTTTTATTTTTTTTCCTTACTCTACGATGCCTTCGCACGAGTTGGTTGACAAGCCACACTGCTGTTTGCTGAGTTACTGTGCTCAATCATTTGTGCTCTGTAAGTATAGTGTCCGTTGTAAGATAAAGATGAGCTCTGGAGACTGAAAAGAAACTTATAAAGAGGACGACGGCAGGCAGAGATGTCCAGGGTCTTTTTTCTTGTGATTTGAAGCAACAAGTACTTCACCGTCAACCATATTTTTCCCTCATCCATCACTGTTAAGGAATGCCTAAGTTTTTTTTTTCTTTTTGCTCTATAGTGGTTTTCGCAGACAGGCCTAAACTCTTTTGCCCTAAATGGAGGTTCGAAGACTTCGTACTTTAATAGAGGAATGCTAAAATTGGACACAGGCATTGTTGTATTGTGTTTATAAATGACTGAAATATTTTTGAACGATTCAGCTACATGCTCATGATGCCAGAAGACATTTATTTTTAGGAAACCGCATTATTTATTGTTCTCTTGTGCTTAACGTATCAATTTTTCTTTATCTAGCGCAATTTTATCCTTCGTTTCCATGTTAAAGTTAAAGAATTTGGCACGTTGTTCAGCTTTACATGACCGCAAAACCAGAATTTAGTGCTAATAAATGAACTTTACAGGGGTGTGAAATAGTCAAACACTGCTTTCTTGGTTCTTTTTATTAAAAAAAACTATTAACAAAAAGCACTTAGCGGCACAATATTGTTCTCAGTTCCCAAAAGTGCTCGAGTTTGTAGATACATAACTGTTGTTAATGGAAATGAAACGAAGTGGTCATACAAAGGCATATTATGTTTTCGTGATAGTGTGAAGCTGTCAAGAACGGCACATCACTCGTGGGAATCTTTTTTTAACCTGGAATGGCCGTACATATACAACAATTTCTCAACCTTTTACTTTTTTTAAGTTGCTCAGTTCTTTCTTTTTTCAACTTCTCTGCTCACTTGCTTATTCTCCTTGGTTGATTTTTCGTACACAAACGAGTAGCGGCAGAAGCAGCAGCAGTGGCCGGCAGCGTGAGCGCTTTGTCGAAGCCGTTCTTTTGTAGTGCCTGATGAAACATTCGTGGGTCATCGTTCCTGTCCCCTTCCAAAGTGCTCGTATGCATGTATTTAGTTTTCACTCAGTGAGCCTATAATCTTCTGTCAATGACATCGTATTTTATCGCACAAAGCACCTTAGCATGACCTGTTGAACACTTCTGTAATGATGAAAAGTAATGGAAGGAATGAACTTCAGGCACGAGAACGTGGCGATACGTTATTGAGCAAGAACACTGCAGGAAGGTAAAGGAGTGTTGGATTTGTGTACATGGCTAGGAGATCCTGAGGTCAGAGAGAATGCGCGCTGTAATTTTCACCCTGCGTCTTTCTGCAATCCCTAGCGACCTACTGAACGCGGCTGAAAGGTACATCGTTTGCACTACGTTGTGTAGTGGACAGAAAGGCTCGATGGTCATCATGGGCAAGGGTATCTCTGCGGTAGCTCTTTGCGCGCATCTAAGAGCGCGACTGATAATTCAGCAGTACGTCATGTTTAAATGGGGTATTTCGCCGCCACTGGTCATGCAGAACACACATTGCTACCCCGTTCGCGTGCCTACTGGAGCTACGCCAGTGGCAGTCCGCACCTGAGACTGACGTAAGCCAAGCCGCAGTCTCAGCCCCAACACTATACACGCCCCTATCAGACGTGAACACTGACCGTTACTCCTTAGTAAAGGCTCCCTCTTCTACGTTTATGGTTCTGGCTCTGTTCGGCGCCTAATTAATCGTGGCTGGACTTTCCCTCCAAAATGCTCATATGTTTTCTCCTTCCACCGTTTATGTGTTGGCGCTTACTTCGTACACGAGTCTGGTAAAGCATGACTCGATGCGAATGTCTGCCCGTGTGTGTAGTCGATATTAGTGCCTACTTGATGCGCTCATTCCTCTATGCCTCACTTCAAAAGGACCGCTTCCCTTTAGTGACCCCCTCCTCCCTCCCATCTGTGCTGTATTTGGACATTAACACATCGGACAAAGCACGCCTGTACAGAGGGAATGCTTGTAGCTATATGACGCTTCTGCTTTCCTCATCCAAGCCGACCATAGGCAAGATCCGGAAGTTCGTAGGCAGCTTGTCGAACACAGTGACGAGCCAGTTGTTTACCATATGATGAAGAGTCCTCTAGCTCCGCGCTACAGAACCGCATTCAAAATAGCATAAGGCAGACGCTGATAAAGAAACGAACACAAAATTCACACTTCGTCAAGTTTAATTCAGCACGTCAGGACGTAGAACGCACAAGTAAGTGCCTTTCGAAATTTCTGGTCTCATTATAATCTATTTCCCATCTCCCTTTGTAGTCTTATAACCTATCGGTCTAGTAATTCCGCCGCATTGGTGACCTTCGACTTACTGCAATCAGCCCAGCGCTCATATTCCGAAAGTGTTGTCGGTGAAGTTCCACGAACCCCGAAGGTATCGCAAATGCTTCTTCCGATAATTTCTCTTATTCATTTACGTGGACTCATTTGAAAAGCGCGTCTTCATAGAAACATTTAGACGTCTGCAGCGTGCTCAAAATGGCAAATAATTTTGTGTGGCAGGACAAGCGATGCGCACATTACTAGAAACTTGATACTACTGGTTTGAAATTGCTCTAATTATAACACTGCCTGAAAAAGGCAGGTCATCATTCATAGTTTCAACAGCGGAGCTGCTCATGAGCGACGCTGTGCCATGCGTCGAATTATCCCTTAGTGCTGGTAACGTAGAATGGAAAAGTGGATCCGCTTTCGCCCTCGACACAGTGCCCACTGAAGCACTCGACCCATTCGTTCCTCTAGCTGACTTCTACGTGGTAGTGATTTTACTAAAACCAATGAGGATGACAAATTGTAAAGAAAAAAAAAAAGGTTTAGCTCGAAGTATAGGGTTCGACTAGGGAAGCCGCTGCTACATTTTCACAGCGTGAAATACATAGGAAGAAGGAAAGAAAGAACCCGGTCTTGTCTTCGCCCCACCACCCACTGCCAAGCCCGATCCACTGTTGCATTCCGCTTACTGCCACATGGTAAGGCCAGCGTACGATGATCCGTAAAGAAGGGGTAGCTCAGAATTGCGGGTTGGACCATCGCGGCCACGGGGACACCACCTGGCACCCTTGCCAGTTGCGTCGTGGTTTAATGTTTGGTTTGGTTTGGTTTGCTTTATTCAAGGCAAAAATTGAACAAGTTTGCCTTGGGGGACACGACTAAAGGCTAAGTAAATGCCTGACTTGGTCGTGCCACCCTGGCAGCAATGCAGAAACATATCGTTGGTACACTACGCAGAAAATTACAACATCACGTGTTATCTTACACGGGTGCCGTTGTCGAACAGAACTACCAGAAGTATGAATAAAACATAGAAATATTAACAGAATCCTTATTCGAGTGGTGGTAAATACAAACAAATGCATGTTTTCTATCAAATAAATTAACAAGAGACATCTTGATTAGGGCATCGAGTTGCTCTATAAGACAAAAATAGAGTATAAGAAGCACCAGGTAAAGGAATAATAATAAACAAGGTGTAATGAATCCAAAACATCAATATCTACAAATTTTAAAAATCAAGAAAAAGCATCGCTTTCTTCAACTAAAAACTCTTTCGTTATTTTTTTAAATGATCTAGCTGAAATTCCATCTTCCAGTAAATGTAGTATAGTTGGGTGTTTGTTTAAAATGTCAGGAATTTGTGAAGCTAATCGTTGGTCACCGTAGTTCGTGCGTGATCTATATTTGTATATTAAGTTCTTTCTCAGCTCGTATGGTGTTTGTTTCACATAATATGTGTCCAAGAATAGTGATGTATTTAGTCTATACTGGTGTAGTATCTCTAGGCATAGCTTATGTCTGTATAACTGTTTTATAGGCAATACTTTGTACATTTTAAAATATGGTCGAGCGCTTTCGTAAAGGGGAGTGTTAGATATTGCACGTATAGTACGGTTTTGTAATATCAACAGAGAATTAAGGTTTGTGGCGGTCGTTGTTAGCCACACCAAGGAGCAGTATGTTAGCCGTGAATGTACTAGAGCGTAGTATATTTGTAGCTTGGCATTTGTTGGGACGTAGTATCTCAGTCTATTTAAAATGCCGATTCTCCTGGAAAGATCTTTTTTTATCGCGTCAATGTGAGGAGACCAAGAAAGTTGTTCTTGGAATAGAACTCCTAGAAATTTTATTGTTGTTGTGCGCTGAATCTCGGTGCTCTGGAAGTAAAGGACAGGTTCGCTGCTCCGGAGGTTTTTACGGCGTGGAACTAGTTTTAATTGTTTTTCTACATTAGACCAGGATCGCTTTTAGCTCAGTGAAAGCTATTTTGTCATAGTATCTAGTCTGGCTTGCGCATCTGAGCCAGCAACATTTTGGTTGCGCCGCGTCCATTACGTATGAATAACACACATTTCCGACTGAAAGTTCAGGTGTGTTGTTGAAATTACGGAATTTTGTTATCAAGAGAATGGACGTGACTCCTCTGAAATTCTACTGCAACGATGTACGTGTAGCAACACTCGAAAGGCTTCAAATGAGTAACGTTCTTCGCATATATCCGAACGATTTCACCCTTAAGCGGTAATGCATTTTTGTTTTATTGTATTCTCATAGGCAAAGCTAAATAAAACAGGTTATAAAAGTTCCCCTTGTAACAGTGACTACCCTAGCTCAATAAAATGTTGCACAACGTGTGATATGCGACCGTTACCAGCCTGCAATCTATAATATTTCACAACCTGTCTGAGTGGAATAGGTTTGAATAATGCAACAGAGGTTATGAAGCCTTCTTATATCCCACGTAGGTAGACGGCGCTGATATCGACCGAATTGAACAGCTCGTAACCTGTTCTTCCAGAAAGCATTTCTGTGTTTGGGGATTCTACGGTTCTCTAAAACTGATTTCTGTGTCGCAAGTTTGAACAAATTCACTTACCGAAACCCGTTCTAACAGCACAGACATCTAACAGGTTGAGTACTTCGTCAAACTGCTACTCCTTTTCACGATAGTATCATTGTTTGAAACTCACTTAACAATTCGAACGAGCTCATTCATATACCGATGCTTAACGTAAGAGCACAGATATCGATTGGTTTAAACATCTTCTCATCTGTTTTCAAAGAAAATGATGCTGTGTTGTACGGTTATGTCGCCATTTTGAAACACACTTACCATGCTTCCCCAAATGTCGCACAAACTCGCATGATAAAGCCTCAGCGTGGGAGGGAGCACGGACATGCTTCACTTACGAAAACTTTCCAGTTGCCTTATCGAGCGTGGCTGCACTCGATACGATGTAAGTTCTTTTGGCATATCGTCGTATGAAACACTGCAGTCTCGGTTGTCACCATGGACACGCTGCATTTTGTTGCGAGAGGGACCTTGGTAAGATGCTATGACAAGGAATATTCGGCGGCCCTAAAATTGCGTCAGCAATAGAGTGAATGCATTTCGAATGAGAACAGAAGTCTTCATGCGGACTGCAACAGAAAGCCAGACAAGCTGAAAAACACAGCGTGAAGAAATTTTACAGCAAGCCACACCACATGCAAATCCGTTATCTTGTTCTTGAGGTTCACTCGACTATTATTTGTTGAAAGAAAGAAAGAAAGAGAGAACGAAAGGAAAGAAAAGAAAGAAAGAAAGAAAGAAAGAAAGAAAGAAAGAAAGAAAGAAAGAAAGAAAGAAAGAAAGAAAGAAAGAAAGAAAGAAAGAAAGAAAGAATATCACTTGGGCCCCATTCCCACTTTGGATACGTCGGTATGAGGTAGTCCACCACCTCAAGCCAACCGAAAATCAGCAGCATTTAGTCAAAAGTGCACTTCGTTCAATCAATAGAGCACCAAACGCCGTTCAATTTGCCATAAATGTGCCATGTGCCATGCGCCATAAAGGGTGCTTTGGCAGTTACTTTTGAATCAATTATTTCGTGACCGGTAAACGACGCTGTAAAATGACAGTTAAATTGCTTACCTTGTGTCCAAGGACAATTGTTGTCTTGAGGTTCTTGAAATGACAACTGCGTGTTAAGTTTGCTTCTACCCCTACGTGTCTTATCTACAATTTTCTGACACCACTCTAGTCATCCACTCATTGTTCTTAAGGATAGGTTTAATGTTGTCGTAAGAAGTGCTACCACAGCGCAATGCATCCGAGCGCTGACTGGGGGATGCAAGGAAGTGCGTTATGTGCACTTGAATTCTCATAAGAAACTATGATTTGAGTGAAGCTTTGCAGCAGCATATACAAACATATACAATCGGTATTCTTATATATTATAACATAGCATATTTACATGCACGCCATATAAACGCCTCAAGGTAATGAAGAAGATATATTTAGGGTATACTAACTTCCCCACATACTCTCAGTGCGTTGAAACTCAGTAGCAATATCAAGAAGCACGAGTGAGCGGAAGCGGGTGAAGAAATCTACGCGCTCACCTCAGCGGTGATAACATGAGAAAGAGAAGGCAAGCTTGATCCTAACGACCTCAGTGTAACACGGAAGCAGGAATTCGCCCCCTGTTCACGTGCGGCTAAGGAAGCAACTGGAAGCACGTCCGCTGGAAACGCGGTGGCCGTATTTACGCCTTCGTGCCTTGAGCGAAACTTGTCGGCACACGAATTACCCCACGTACTTTCTAGTCCGACCTAACACATATGCTAAGCTAGGACAGGAAAACGAGATTGTTTTTTGCTCTTGTAGAGGACTCTATTTCGGTTCTATGCAACGTTGGATCTTAGTTCGTGTTCTTTATGTATCTGTAAGACTGGTGCTCTGAGGTGGAACAGCTATTGGAAAATAAACTTTCCAGCTCCGTTGCTCTTGGTCTGCGCGCGCGGCTGGCTAAGTATTTCGAAAGCATTCACTGAAGTATGAGATCTTCAGTGAAGCACAAGTGTAGTGCTTCACTGAAGCTCTCATTTACGGTCTTGTACCAAGGGAGGTTGTTATGAAATAAAAAGTGCGGAGGTACGCTGAAACTGCGTTTACTTCCGGGTTTAACTGCCTTTTCACTCTAACTGTATAAACATTACAGCGGATTTTCAGTTTTTTGTTATCCGGAAAAACTTCCACAAGTCTACTAAAGTTGTCCGACTGCGAACGCTTTATGTATAGGAAAGGTGAGTATATTATAGTGCAAAAACTGCTGAATGCTACTGTGTCGAATATTTACTCCAAGTGTAAATTACCCATCTCAGGTATAACAGAAAAATCACAAAGAAGCTATCACTCGCCAAGTGATAATGCATAAGTTCGTCGGAATTATGAAAAAATGCAAAAACAATTTCAATCAAAGCAATCTTACGATTGTGCTTGTGCTTAACCTTACTGGCACCGGCAAAGCGTAGCCATTCATCGCCGTGCGACGCGAGCAATACTTCATGTGTTCGTGCTGTGTGCCACATTTATGAATTTTCCTGAGAGGAAGATAGTAAATACAAACGTATAGTGCGGGGCCAAGTGCAATCTGTCCTTGAGAAATTGACTTATTGATTTTTTTGCCTTTTTTGCAAATGTTCTCCGAATTTTAATATCTGCGCCTGCTTAGGCACTTTTACTCATACCAGCATAATCACCAGTATCTGCATAATACCTGTGCGGTCCATATGTGTTAGTTAACCGCTTCAGTCAAGAATTACAGACAATTGTTGTAAAAAAGTTCAACTCCTGTTTTTTGAACCTAGTATGCTAGAAAATAAAACTACGAGGACGTGTTCGAGCATTATGATATTGTTGGGTGATTCCAATTGGAATCACTGGGACGTAGTGGGTCTAAAAAATGTCCCCAAACACAGACTGTTCCCGGAGCATGAAACCACCGCTTAATCCACCATTTCTCTACATGCCCACAGCACTGCTCTAAAGGCGGCGCTTCTCATGGCCTAATTAAAAGTGCTCTGTCTGTCTGTCTGTCTGTCTGTCTGTCTGTCTGTCTGTCTGTCTGTCTGTCTGTCTGTCTGTTACGTGCCTGTTCCATTATGCGTTAACACAAACGAGAACACACAAGAACAGGTGCGCACACGCACTTCCTACGCCTCACTCCCTCCCAAGGCTAATTTAAACCGCTGGTGCACAACCCTTGGATATAATCATTTGCTCCAAAGAGCGGTAATAGGCCACAAAAACAAGCTCTCCAGTTGGACCTCTCCAGCTTTCTTCCTTATCGTTTTTTTCTTAACTGCCAAGAGATATCACTAAAAGGATATATATTTCTTCTACCTGCCCACTACAGAAGCTAAATTACGGGTTTCCTTCGCCATTATTTTGCAGGTTGCCTGTCATAGACATTACACTCGACTTCTCGTCTTTGTCCGTATTGCTCATTGTGCCTCCAATTTCTCGGTCGTTTTCAGTAATATTTAAAGTTTATAGTCAAAACGTGTACACAGAAGGAACTCGTTCTTCGATGAGGAGTTGCAGTAATCTACGCTTAGAGAGCATTCTCTGTCCAAACAAACGTACAGGACGAGATGTCTGCTACGTTCGCACATGAAAACACCCGTAGTATGTCTACGTAGATTCCTGAGATTGCATTTTCTCTCACTGTACGCCTGCGCACTTAGCCAAAGTATAAATATTAACGTCCGTAGCCTTTGTGTAAATCCGAATGAACTCAAGACATCACGCATTCACACATAACAACATTGTCCGTTCTAAAATACCAAGTTCACGTTTTACGCACGATACAGCCTACGAATGGTTATGATCACATGCAGTATCATGCTTTGCTTGGAGGAACATCAAAGGAGTGATAGTAGAAAACAGCTCTGAAAAAAAAATGCAGCGAGAAAAAAAAAGAAATTTGACACATAAGCACCCGTTATAGAGGAACGAATCATTGGGCTTTTCAGATTGATTGAGCCCGGCCCCAGGCAGAAATGGAAATGGAATGTCTGCCAAAATACAGTACGATCCAAACAAACAAACAAAAATTGATGAGGCGTTTGGGCATCCTCTCTAACTCGACTGCCATTTTTTTTTTATTCCATTGCCCGCTCTATCAGGCAGGCTATCTATTTAGGGGAACTGCTCACGCTACTTAACTGGCTTACTGCAGCCCATCGCAACGGAAAACTCTTGAGAAATAAAGTACTAGCAGCTGTAGTACGCTTCCACGAGCCATTGTGCAAGAAGGCAAAGGAGAAATGGGAAACGGCAAAGCGAAAAAAATAAGTGGCGTTGGAGGTACCGTTCTGTAGTCAGGTAGCGATATATATTGTCGACCGCCTTCTCGAGCCACTGTGACAGTGCGTGATGTCACCACGCTATATGACAACCCATCCTTCCTCAACCACAACATCTTTCTTCTTGCTCAAAAGGGCGGAGATCAGATGGTAGCCATTAAGCTACATCGATGCCCCAGACATCACCGTTGATGCCCCTTTTCAGCTCCAGTACGGGCAAGTACTCTTGCAATGCTTTGCTGCCCTCTAGATTCTTTTGTGCCGCTCCGACGATTCGAAATGAGCGGTACGTGTAACCGCATTCTCGTTCTGTACTGGCATAGAACCAATTCCCAGACATAGAGCACGGGTTGCATTGTGGTAACTTGAATTATTGGGGAAACAAACGGGTTGTGCGTTAGACGTTTATTTGATCCTTTAGTTTTTGTTTAATTGCAAGGCGTTGTTTGTGCGCTGCACTCCACATTTGGTACGTTTTGAAAGGTAAATAGTGCAGAATGTCATGGATAATATCGGCTGCCGGTTTGAGCTAGTACAGATTTGCATAATGTCACGAGAACGTAACGGACGTTCCGGGGTTCTGATGCCAAATTGTCTACCAAACCATAACGTCGACGTGTGATAATGCAAACCATAACGTCGAAGATAATAATGCTTTAGCCCGCGATTAGTCACTGTCGCGCGCACTTTGTTAAAGCTATCATTCTTCTTTCACCGCAATTTTTTTAAACTTTATTTTACGTTTATATTTATGTAGCGCTTATGTTTGCACCCAATGTGTTCCGCCTTTTGCTGATCTTTTGGTCAGAATGGTTCAGCGCTTTGACACACATGGCCCTAAGGCAGCGCAAAGGTGTTTAATAGGCGCGGAGGCTGGGAAGTGAGAGCACTGGTTACTGGATGGCAAATCACAAGAACCACTCCTTCGTCGCCTCTGCCTACTATGTACCTCACAGAGTGGCTTCGCAATAGCGCGCGAGGAATTAGCCCCGGCGGCTACGTATTGGGTTTGTGGGAACAAAGCGGCACTGGGGGAGCCTTTGTCTAGCAAAGCTAATGAGAAGCCGAATACGCAATGTTATTCGGAAGAAAATAAGCATTGATCGACCGTCTTGCATGCTGCTTGCAGAAATGTTCGCCATGATTTCTCCCCTGATGTTTACGAAGTGATCCGCATTGCAGGTAGAAGTATTATACACGAATGTACAAGTATATCATCTCTACAATAGAGATGAAAGTGACCCTCTACGCACCCAGCGGTCATATTCATGACAACATGAACTTGTCTTATTATTTTATGTTTGATCTCTCAAGCTGTTCACGTCATTTTACTGGAAGGTCATATGGTCGTTGATGATTTGCAGGAACATTATCAGCGCGCAAAAAAATTCAGATGACGGAAGGGACGGCGTCGGCACAGCAATAGACTTGAACATGATTATTTTTTGAACTGTTGCTTCTACCTATAAGAGCCAGATGAGAATACACGGATGCTAATTGGTGTTTCCGAGAACAGTACAAAAGAGCCGTTTATTAAAGAACTATCGGACGGAAAATGACAACTCTGCGGAAAATGCTGGATTTTCGCGTGAGTTCACGTATATATTACTGGGCACTTCAAACCTAACTGCATACCTGTACTCACGTATAGCTATTTTATCATACCGGGGTAGGAAATTTGTGATGTTCTGCTTGTAATACCTGCCGCCTTCTCAGTGAATGTAGGTTTTGAATATGGAGAAGTTGGAAATTGGCGAAAGCGAATAACGATACTCCGCTACAGTTTGTACCTTTCGCTGTTCCCATGTGTGAATACACGAATAATTGAGAGGACTCCACCAGAAATTGTAGCCTCTCTTTCATCTACTCAGAATTGGTTGCAACAGTAATCAATGTGCGAGTAAGTGTGTTTGCAACAAAACGTATACAAAAAAAATAAAAGAAAACTAACTCCTGTGCTGACGTGGGGTGCGGTGGAAATTGTTTGTGAGGCCTCATTGGAAGTGGTACAGTGCACAGCATTAACTCTTGACCCTCCGCTTTTCTCGTCTCAGGGCTCTGATGAGGCGGCCAAGTAAGTGATTAGAAGCGACTGCCAGGAAGAATCGATGGAGCATAAAGCTGGCGCCAGTTTCGAGCATTATTAGTCAACCCGGGTAGCGGCAACCCATTAACAGCACGGCCCGCATTGGCGTTTGTTTTGGCTGGACAAGCAGCACGGCGGCCTGGGGCCCACCTTCTGCACCCAATAATTCCCAAAAGCTTGGAGACAATTCGTGCATGTTTGACAAAGCCAAATAGGGGCGCGACCCTTGCAGGCAAACACGCCCAGAAGCGCTCACGGATGCCCGTAGCCTTGCTCCTTCGAGCGGACAAAATGCGTGCCCGCATTGAAATTACACGGAAACCAACAATGTCTCCTCACACTGGGCCCCTTGGGTGTACTTTAATCAAGAGTACGGGACCCAGCTGCGAAAGTCAGCAATGCTGTTGCGGCGTTCCCTGGTTTGGCCGAGTAAAGGCAGTTGGCAAATTAATTTCGTCTCTTATGTGTTTGCGCTGGTGCGTTGTCTCTCTACTCTTCCTGCAGCACCGTTGGTCATTGCTGCTTGATTACTACCCTTCAAGCGCAGCAGTGGCAGCCATGAGTCTTTGTTACAGCAAAGCCGTCTAGAGAGAGTCAGGCTGGATGAGTGGGCCACACTTTTGTAAATGCAGTAGCTAACTTATAATGTGGGCCGAACCTTTCGGAGACTAGAAGTAGCAATAACAAAGAACCGGTGGTGACGCAGTCTTTAGTTTCCGAATTATCTTTCCGTAAAAGGACGTTCCAAGGCTTTATTGGCTGAAAAACAAGAATTACGCAGCAACTGCTAAAACTCCGTTCGGTGTAAACTGGCAACAGACATGTGTAGGTCACAAGTCGAAGTGTCATTATTAGTAGTCAACAGGCTATAGGGAAAGTAGTGTTCCATGTAGCCTGCTGTGCCTCAACGCAGTGTATGCGGTGAAAGCACTGTTTTCCTTTTAGAAGTTCCATTAAAAGTAGGAAGGGGGGGGGGGGGGGGGAGGGAGGGGGGGGAATTCTTGTTTTACTTTGCTATTCATATTGCTGCCCCATGTGCAGCACTGTGGACGCAGCTGGTGTATACGTTCCCGGTAGCAGCACGGCTACAAACGCGAATGCTGACGTTGATCGAACAGTGAGAGCCCACTCTGTCGACGTGACTCCGATCGCCGGTTGACTTGCTGAAATAAGCGGTGTCGTAGATTGACATGTCACCAAACGAGAGCTGTGCAGTCTACAACGGTTCTTATAGTATTACTTTACTCACCACCCCCCCCCCCCCCTAAAAAAAAAAAAAAAAAATCTCTCACCCGCATTTTCGGCACCCTGCTTCGGCATCTATATTTCTGTATTTTGAGTTTCGGGCGTGTGAAAGGTGCCTACGATAGCAACGACAACGCAGAAGAAAACACTACTATAGGCCAGAAGCACTTAACGTAGCTATTTGTGTTGCTGCTCTCTACTCAGCTGTCTAATGATGGCAGCATTACGAGACTTTTGCTTCACTGCATGCGGCATGGCTCATGCAGAGTATTATGTAATTGTGAATTCACTGCAAAATTGCTACCACGGAGCAGTCACTAAGAAAACCATTTCTGCAATCCTTTCAATGTTTACAACATACGCGCATAACAGCGAAGTGTCGTACATCGGCTTCTGCTCCAATTCTAAATTGCAAAAAAAAAAAAAAAAAACTCCCGTGATTGAAGGGCTGAATAAAAAATATTGTTTCTCGTGGTGTATTCTCAGCTTTTGAGTTCTGTCTCTTTTTTGCCACTTGTGAGCATAAAAATGCGTGCTCGGGTGAATAAAAATTTAGCTGTGAGCCCGGCACTTTCGTACGCTTGTTTCTTCCGTGCTCCGTTGTATTTCCATTGCGTCGTTTCATAATCATAAATATGACATCATTTCCCGTTATATGCAACTTTTAAAGAAATGTGGTTGACCATTTCGTAGATATTTTGCTTTAAAAGGTATGCGGGCATCCCAGTGTCTCTGTACACGAAGCAGCAACTCCACGTGGAGAAACTCGTGTCTTCTAAACCAAAGGAGTGTCTGCTATGCGTAAGGACATTTTTTTGATAAAGTGATAAACTGGCCAAGTCTAGCGCAATCTTATTACTCATCAGCGCCCTGTATGTGCGTATTGGTATGACATAAACCACAGCCTAAAATAGCATGCCGGATATGTTCTGGCACGACAGCTGCAACCTCTTGCTAACGCCGCTTGGTGTTGCAGTTTTTCTCCAAATGTGCCATAAGGGATCTCATTAAGTCAACTCGGGGCAAGCCTTTTGTCTTTCCGTCGTTCGATATTGAATGCAGACACTGCAATAGAGAGGCCTTCTCACTGCAACCAGAGCTTGGCGCATAACGTCGCCCCTCACCGCACATGCCGGAGTTTCTCGCTTACAATCCCACCAAAAGGCTTCTACGCCGTCAGCTGTTCGGCTTTCGACAAAAAGGCTGGTTGCCCGCCTCACGGCTTCGCCGAAGTGTGGGCCCTTGCCATTGCCTCCAGTCGACTCTTTTGTATACGGCGCCTTGTTGATGCTTCGTTAAACAAGAGGCATGCAGCTTTCGTTTGGTAGTTAAGAATGCCAGGGTAACTCTCAGAAAAGCGCGTGCTTAACGAACCCACGCTTCTCTGTTTGATGTTCGACAAGAAGACTGTAGCAGGCCTTTAAATATGCCAGCGCTTGTGAATGCTTCCTTTCAATAAAAAGTCGCTGCTTAAATTAGCTTCGGTTTTTCTTATTCACATCGAGATTGAATCCCGGCCACAGCGGCCACATTTCGATGGACAGATAGATCCAATATCCACCCGTGTGCTTATATTTGGGTGCACGTGAAAGAATCTTAGGTGGCCAAAATTACTCCGGAGCCCTCCACTACTGGCCCGCGCCTTATTATCATATCTTGCACGTAAAGTCTAAATTATTATTATTATTATTATTATATTATTATTATTATTATTATTATTATTATTATTATTATTATTATTAGACGGTGATCACCATAAATATATGGTGATTGCTGTCCCGTAATCTCCACATTGTTTGCATGGGAGAGCTTGTAGAAAAAGACCTCAAACAGGAAAATCAGAGGGGCCTCTTCAGAACTGTGCACATCTGCGTAAACGCCTACCGCGACAAAACCAAACCAAACTAAACGAGGAAAAATATTCAAGCCAGTTCCTCGCCGTAAAAATGGTTGGAACAACAAAGCTGATCTTTGCCGCAAGTCATAACTGACCAAATTATTGAGGTCGTCACGTATTACTTATGCTAGCCAGGCCACCCTTCATCATTATGTACTGACCATGCATCTACTGACCGAGAGCATCACGTGGTCAACATTTCCGAAGCTCTCATTAGGGCGTTCTTTCTATATCTCTTTCACTAGCTTCACAATGATGCTATAATCTTGCACTGTTAAATGCAACGCCTGAGCATTTCTCTCCTTTTAAGGTGCAAGGAGGTGATATATTTAGTGAACGCCTAACGCTGCCTATTTCGGTGCGTAGTGATTCATTGACTGTGGTACGGGTAAGGAAAGAACGCTAATTTCTGCCGCCCATGTCGGGAGCATAGCTAAGCGTCCGTGGGCGTAGGGGAAAGGGACTGAAAGAGATAGAAACGAGGCAAGGGCCCTGGTGGTGGGCTCCGAAAATTTTGACCACCAGGGGTTCTTTAACTTGCGCTGACAACCCACAGTACACTGGCTTGACACAAACACGGTAGAGCAAAAACGGAAAAAAAAAACACGGCCGCAGAAAAGAAGGAACACAGGACAGGCGCCTGTCCAGCGTTCCTTCTTTTCTTCGCCCGTGCTTTTTTTTTTTTTTGCGCTTCCGTGTTTCCGTCAAGCCTGCACCAACTAGCCCAAACAAGAGTGTTACGGTACACAAGCCTCTGGCATTTTCGCCAAGACTTCTTCTCAGACGCAAGGTCAGAAGCATTCGAACTCTCGGAGGTTTTCGAAACAAGGGAGATTAATATCAAATCTTTTTGGATTAAAGAAGTTGCCATGGACGCCTGTACTTACACGACAATTGGCTTATCCTGGTAACTCATGGGCAACGGGTTTCCCTGGCACGTATATTTTCGAAAGTGGAAGCGCTACTGTTTATGAAGGCTTCTAGGTGTCTAGTCAGTGTTGAAACACATCTAACAGGATCTGCACTATCAGCAGCACCTGGCGGTGTCAAGTTGCGCGAGCTTGTTGTGCAGATACCTTTTGGCTTCGGGCACGGAGCAGCGTGAACATGTGACGCCGTCGTCCCGTTCTCTCGGCGAAAGCACGTACCGTAGGGATACTACGAATCCCCTAGGCGCCGTGGCCGTCCATCAGGCTAATTGGGCAGCTTTTATGGCTATTTCGGAACTAATTTGTTTGCGGATGCACGTACCGTCTATGTGAGCGGTGGGGGAAAGATGTGAGCGGAGTCACGCCACATTTCACGTCACATGCCATAAATACAGCCGTATTCAGTCAAGCGCATTACAAGACACGATAGAAATCAATTACCTCATGTAATGAAAATTTTATTTCACTTTTTGTTTAGCCCGGCAATGTTCGCCATATTATTCAGGAAAAATAATGGTTATATAATTTTGTTTTGAAATGTGAACCTACGTGCTATTTGGGTTTCCCAGGGACTGTCGTGTATTTATTTTTGGGCTTTTATTTCGCTTCATAACGACCTTCATTTACCAGGTATACGGTCATTTTCCTCGGTTCTCGGCGTGGCCGCTTGCGTGGAATACGCTCAGCGTAACAGCCGAATTATAACATTGAGCGTCAATAATGATTTCCTAAAAGCCCTATTTTATGTAAAATTCTGCGTCGAACACATAAAAATAGTAGCCTACGCTGTGTTTGTATACCATGAACCCCTAACCGCTGCATTTCGATTAAAGATACTATGACCAGCAAGGAATTCCTCTCGTTAGGAAACGTTAGGCGACTTCTTTTTTCCTCTATATATTCATATTATATGTGTTTATGCTGTTCCCTTGAACTAGTTTTGACTGCTGTATGGTAACTGATTATAGTCAACTACCAGTCGAATTAGACGCAAATAAGCAATGCGCTTCTATCGCTGTGCCTTTTCCTGTTTTTCTTTAATCTTTTGTAGTCAAAGTGTTTGTTTGCGAACTATATTATTATAATAAAGACTCAGCTCACACAGCCCCTGCCGTATGCACTAAATTACGCAAATGGTGCGAACTTAAGACAGCATGCTAAGAATTCAATTCCACAAGCAAATTTTTTTGTGTGTCACATCCCTCTATGCATTTCTATAAAAAAGCGAGCATCTCTTTTAAAGGCAACGTTGAATGCGTGTTATGCAGCACTCTTTAAGGTGTGCGTGACACCCTTATTCCCCACAACAACGCGACCCTTTGGAACAAGCATGGTCCTTGAAGAAGCAGCGCAAGAGTAGCAGCCGTCTCCGAAGAGACGCTTCGCACGCCACTGGCATTCGTGGCTTCTGGCCGTAAAAATCAGAACAATAACGCACAGCCTTCCCTTTTAGCAGTGCTCTTTATCCAAGGAACCGGTCGTGAATAATATTCGTTTTCTAGGGCGAGCGAAATCGTGAATAGCCGCTCATAACACAAACACAAAAAGGAAAGACATATGGTAGTGAGGCCACAAAGAACAACTCGGCACCATAGCCACATGTTACAATCGGCCACACTTATTTGTGCTTTTCCGCTCCTTCTACATGGTCGAGTAACTACGTCGCGCTTTTTTCTGCTTAGTGGAAGAAGGCTGAAAGTTTGGTACAAGAGATCAGCTTTTATTCAACTTTTTTATAATGTCACTGGGAAAAGTGCAGGAGGTATACTTCAAGTTATCATAACTGAAGTTTCAGTGCTATCCTGTGAAACTGCGGCTTTGCTTAGTCATTTCACACCACACCCACCTCAACCCTACGCTGCTAGACGTCGCTACGCAGTACATTTCATATGCATGTAAATATCTCATCCTTAGGGCTTTATGTGGTAGCATTGCACAACTTATATAGCGCGATGATCATACCATAACCGAAGGATAATGTTTACCAGTGAGGTATCGCGTACAAGACGATCACCGTTAAAAGGCAACGTAGAGTCATTGTTCTCCATCTGCAATCGGTTGAGGGATTTCTGTTTCGTATTGATAATATAGCGTGCATCAGGCTTGAATTCACACAACTTCTCGCCCCTAAAGGCTCTCTGCCGCCGAAGAGTCGACTTGGCTGATCAGATGTCTAGCATCAGGATTTGTGGAAGCATATCTGTTCGAACTGTTTGCGCGTAAGGGTAATTTCGTTAATGCGAGCCCATTTAGTACACTTGCTGCACCATCTTTTTAAGACGAGCGTCTAAGTGCACTGCGCTACGCTTTGCAAACCAGAGTTTAAGCAGGCCAAAATAAGACGAATATAATTTTATACAAAGGACCTTTACTGTCTGTGCCAGGATGCTGAAGTCTGCAATCAGATTACAGACTAATTACATACTGAATGCTGCGCACGATCAAATTAAAGGTAACACGAGAACTCCGGAGGTCCTCAGATAGCGATATCAAGCTTTCTAGCCATCTTTTCTCCCCAACGTACTGAATTAAAATGAACAGAGCATACACCTTCGCAATGCCAACGCAGACATATTTTTTTTTTTTGCTTTTCGAAACATAAACCAGAAATTAAGCCAGACAATGCGGTGCTTTTGATGTTATTTTGCTCTAAATATCTTTGCAGTTGTGAAGAGTTCTCTCGGCCTCCGAACTGAGTCTGCCTTTCAGGCCAACGTGTCAAAACAGCTTGCTGTTCTCAAGCCGAGTCGTCTTTCTCCCGAGCTTTTGAAAAGAAGATGTAATACTTTTACAAAAACGATTAGTGCCACTCTCACAATTTATCGCAACCAAAATGAAAGTCATTTACTAGAAAGCTGCTTTCATGCTCAAATACTTAAGTAACAGATTCATAAATTTTATTGCTTTGACCCAGTTCCGTAAGTTGGGGGCTTTGAAAAGCCTTGCTCCTAAAGGAAGAGCAGCGGCTGTTCACACTCTGTGCTCCAAAACTAAAGCGCTGTCGATAGACGTACAATGGGCAAAAGGGGAAGGGGAAGGAGAAAATTACATTACTCGCGTTTTGAATGTCCGAGCATCTGCGCAGTTGGGCTTTTAAGATCACTGTTCTGGAAGAATTGGTGGTAATATCCACGTTGAAGCGGTGTTTCTCCCAGAGAGAAGGATATTGTAAGAGGTTTCAGAAGTTTGGGACGCTTAAAAATCGCCTGCGCATTTTGTAACTGGTGTCCTATGTAGCCTGGTTCAGCCAGTCGTTCCATTCTTGTTGCACTTGTAACAGGCTGCCATATATTATACGTCCGAACTGGCGACATTACGATTAAGCACAGCAAGACCGAGTAACAAAGGGTTTACCTAATTATTTACTATTGTTTTAGACTCTACGCCGCTTCTCCGGGGCCCCACCAGGGTCTAGTGGCTATGGTACTCGACTGCTGATCAAAAGGTCGCGGGATCGAATCCAGGCTACAAGGGCTGCATTCGATGGAGGCGAAATGTTGAGACTCGTCTACTGCGCGATGTCAGTGCACGGCAAAACCTCCAGGTGGTGGAAGGTCCCGGATAATCAGATCGTGGTTTTCGAAAGTTAAACTCAAGAAATCAATCAATCGCTTCCCACGGGACCGAGAAACTTAAGGATGTTCTGGTGTGAACTTATTTAATAAAGGAACTTTGGAGAAAAACTGTGTATGTTACTTAGCTTCTAGTTATGGTACCGCTCTGAATAGGTTCGCAAACACGATACAATGGGCACACTATATACGGCATATGGCTGCGCCTTACTGGCCTCTCTTGTCCAAAAAAGGAAAGTGACTCACCGAAATAAGGAGGTTTGAAATAAATAGCGACATTGCAAATAAAATATCACTGAAGCTATCGTCCTGGTAAGAAGGCTTGCAGTCGCCAAGAAAGGAACTGCTACCCTCAGCAGCCGCAGAAAGCAGGTGGTGCCCAGAGAAAACATGATCTTTGTTGAAACTTTAGCTTCAGGGGCACTTTTTTTTTCTGCGAAACGGATTGCTAATTACGAGTGTAGCGCGACGCATGAACACAGTATGCAGCAATTTGACAGCCACGTGGGACACCACCTTCTTGATCGCTTGCTTGTGAACTGACTGTTCACATTCTCTTTGTATAGCCACAAAAGGCATCGGGGGGGGGGGGGGGGTGGCGAGGGGGGGAGGAGTTGGCACTTGGAGTGACAGGTTGGCACGCCAAGTAAAACGGGTGTAAGTTAGTTTGCCGGGACCGTTCTTACTCCAGGTGTGCGGCATTCCCCTCACTGGTCGATATGTCACATCTGACAGGCACGGTAGAACAGTGCGCCCCAATAACTTCTCATATTCCACCTCAAGCTGCTGTGTAGGGGAGGGGAGGGAGCTAGGCACAAGTTTCGATTCAATGCTATCCTACTTTCTTTAGGCGATTTCTCGGTTGGTCGATTGGTCAATCGGTTTATCTGTCTGCCCCTCCACGTTTGTTTTCTTCTGTCATTCAAGAAGATTCTGTTTACACGGCCACTGCTGTGTGCAGGACAGACTCACTAAAAGCAACGAGGCTGTATGGCCATGGCGCAGGGAGGCCGGTCGTGCGTTCAGGGGACAGCACAGGCTACACCCGGCTGTGAGCGTCAGCGTCTTCGGTCTTTCTTGACCCCTCAAGGGCATTGTGCTATTTGGTTTGCAAATTTATATCTCTGCATATTCTAAGAAATGTTGGATTGTCTTTTTAGCTGGCGACGTTCTCTCTGCGTTTGTATTTACAATTTCTGTCGCCATGTTTTCTATTGCATATTACATGAATAAACGTACGCGTGAGGTTTGTTGTTCATGGTTTTATTGTAGGCAGTTTCCTCAACGTTACAAATATTTCGCTAAGTTTTCCCTTTTCCGAGTATAAATGATACGCCTCGTTCTTACCAGATCGTTTGCGCCTGTTTATAAAAGCTCAGATGTTATACGCTCACCCAGATTAAAAAAGAGCCAGGCCTCCGCGGAACCGCAGGACAGTGGCAGCGTAAGCTGGAGGACCTACGTTCTTAGATGCCATTTTAAACGCTTGGGGAAACTACTAAAACTAGAGATGGTAGGTATCCCCTGCGCCACAACTCTCATCATTTCGCTAAGTAGGGAAGTACCCACTACGCCATTATTACTGCGACACTGTAACGTGCAAATCTGTATAACTGTATATCTTGGAGAGTCTCTTGGCATCGTTTTCCCGAGAACGAACCGAACTCTCGGCCCAGCGTCGACGGCGATCTGCGGTTTGGGCTTCTCTCTGCGCAGCTGTCTGTTGTGCCCTTGCTGCAGCCGCGCGCGTGGCTCTGCGATTCGCTTCTTCGGCAGCGGTCCGCACCTTAGGAGGAGGCGCCATCAGGTATATCGAAGAGCCAAGTCAAGTTGCTGTCGGGGCGGCGCACGTCGCCTGCCGCATGTCGCATGGCACGATACGACACGATAAAGGGCAGCGGTTCGTAATAATGATGACGGTAAAGTTGAAGAAGATTGTTTCATAATGGTGGTGTTTATGAGGCCTCTGTAATGGGTGCAAAGCTACATACCATGCAGCCCTGTGTTCTTTGAAATGATTCCTCGAACTCGTTATGCAATCCACTTTCCGCGACGTATAGTGGCGTTTTATTATTCTGCCACGTAACATTACATTTTTAATGCGATTCCCCGGCAGACGTTATACCTGTTTAGGTCTTTTAGCGAAGATTTTTCAACAACAGGCGTAGCTCAGTGGTAGAACTCTCGACTAACACGCAGAGAGTGTGGGTTCGAATCCACGCAGAGGACAAGTTGGAATACTCCTCAGTCCTGGTTATATTTTCTAAAAGCGATAGTGGTTGCGGACACCGGCGGCGGCGGACAACTACGGCGCAAAAACGACCCTTGTTGTGATCTCATAACAGCTTAAAACTGTAAAACGATGGCCATCTATATTTCTCTATATTTCAGGCGAAGTCACGTTATAGTTATCTTACATAAACAGAGGACAGATATGCTGGACGCATATAAAATGCCGAATGATCTAATAGCCTAAATTTACCTATTAAATATGCCTTACACATCCTTGACGTGTTTTGTTTTCGAAATCACGGAATTTTAAATTTTTACCTCACGCAAACATGGGTCTTGCAACTGGACATTGCATTATTAAACGACATCCACGTGGTAACACGGGACGCATGAATATCTCAAATGCGATGAATGCAGTTGCTGACATCGACAGGGTGAAGCTCAGTTAGCGTCTAGTCTACAAACAACTGCCTAAGATAAAAGCAGTTGCAGGTGTGAGTTTCTTTGCGTTCTTTAAAAAAAAAAAAAGCCTCGAAGGCTGGACGGGTAAACGCACCGCGAACAACAGCGGAAAACTAAAAATGATCATCACAAACTCGTATGCCTAATTTCAGGACAATTATTGAACGGTAAACGAGAGCGTACTATACTTCGCTTTCTCATATCTTGGACGTACAAGCCTCACAATACTATCGTAAGGGAGGAAATTATTCACAAAACAATCGCAGCGCATGATCTTATTTTATGATCCGTATATAGCGGATACCTTATTTTATTCTTCTCCCTGCTCGTGAATCGGAGTAGGCAGGCAAAATCGTATGCACTCATCTAAGGGTATCTCAGGACTTGATTCGTTGCTTTATAACTATAAGAGACGTCGTCCTATATTATAAAAAGATATGTACTTTGTACTAGCTGCCTAGATTTATACTGTTTCTACAGCACCTCTATGCGGACTTTACATCGATATAGACAGGGATCAGAACATGAAGAAGCAGCAAGCCTATCTGGAGTTTTGTGGCAACCTCCAGGTAGAACCGTCAGCACTAACGGAAGACAGCTACAACTTATAGAAGTAAAATATGCTTCTGTTCAATGCTAAAAAAATATAACCGCTACATTTGATAAGCAAACACTAACAAACAATAAAGTCCTATACTCATGGATACTGCCTACAGCCATATTTCACTCGCGAAAAGCACAGCGCTAGGCGATAAATTACAGGCCGTAAATCAGATTCCCTTCCCAAGTCACAAAAAGTACCAGATGTCCCCACCGCTTCCTCGCGTGGACGAAGAGGAAACGGCAGACGCGAAATGCAAGAGAGAAAAATTCCTCGGAGAGACCCCACCGCTCCCCACCGAGTACAAACGGCGAGAATGGCAATTCGCTCCTCGCTTACAGCGACCGTTAAGCATGTGAGACACGTACATTCTTCGCCTTCCACAAATATGAGAAGGAGATCCCATTCCTTTTGCCGGCCACCGTCGCTATCTGCTACCGCAGCGGGTTCCCTCAGCGCCGCAGATGTGCAGGCGTGCCAGGATGTGCATTGGAAAGGCTTGGCACTTCAGTGTGCCCCGGTGCAAAGGTCTCCAGGACGGACAGAATAGGTAAGTGAACAAGAAAGCCGCACCGTGCAACGGGGAACAGAGGAAAATAAAAGTGAGGCCAGGGATCATCAGTCAAAACAACTATAGCAAGATGGCCTGAACGTTTCCACTGTGCACATTTCTGTTCGCGATAGCTCACCGACACGTAGTTCGTAATGACGTCCTTGCTGCGGTGCTATAAAGAGCATCCACTGTGAACGACATAGATGGAATAATGTATAAAGTTCTGCCTGCCTTCACTGTGCAACGCCTGCCCGAATGGTCCTAACGAAACACTCAACTTTCTCTTTTGAGAGTATCTCACATTTTCACGTCTAATTTCGGGCTGCCTTCTTGAGTATACGTCATTGGCACTCCCCCTAACAGCATTCTAGTGGCTACGGCAGTCGGCTCCTGATTCGAAAGTTGCGGGATGGGATCCTGTCCACGGCTGCTGCATTTCGATGGAGGCGAAATGTTGAGGCCCGTGTGCTGTGCGATGTCAGAGCACGTTAAAGAAACCCAAGTGGTCGAAATATCCGGAGTCATCCACTATGACGTCTCCCATAATCATATCGTGGTTTTGGGATTTAAAACCCCAGAAGCACGGTACAAGTATAGTAAAACCGAAGAAATAGCCTTCTATGAAACCCCAGCATACACTAGTATGGCATAGTATAACAAAGGGGTGTGAAACTTAAGGGAAGATGAAACGTAGCTTAGGCTGTAGGCATTTAGAGCATCGTATAGCAAGGCGTGGGCAACGTAGGCGATGGTGAGGAGGAATGACGGGACGGTGACGGGGAAATGAGGAGGAGGAGGCCTTCGCCAAGCCAATTTGAACCAAGACACTTGATCCGAATCTCGTAACCTGACGTGACGACTAGTTACGTGAGCATATTTACGCCCGAACTATAAGACAGCTAGTCATGTTACAAATACCGCGACTTGTCTGCAAGTCCTTGCGGTGTCACGCATAATTGTTCGCCTGTGAAGGCCCCCATAAAAATCAACGAATACGCTAGAGCTGAAGAAGCACCAATGGCGCGGATTTTATGTCTCCCTGTATTCGAGTGGTCACGTTCTTGTAAGTTCTTTTACCTTAGTTTTTCAAGCTGCCAAGAGGAGCCATGCTTCACACCCCTGTTCATTTCTGCTGCAGATCAATAGCATTACTCACACCTACTCCGCGGGTCAGGCTTAATCATCTTCTCATCGTTTCGTAGCTTTCTCCGCCATATGACCGTTTTCTTCTTTTTCAAATTGGTAGCCCTATTTCTTCATCTTGGTAGATATAGCCTCTGGAAAGTGACATTTAATGTTCGAGAGATTTGGCTTATCGCATCAATGGAGTTTGCGGGAAAGTCTCATTCGATTGCCACCACTGGCTACGTGCAAGGGCTACTTTTTCTAGAAGGACAATGAATGGTCACCACCTAAAGGAATTTCCGTCACAAAATGTTAGAGCGAACGACTTCAAAACCATTTGTGAGGACGACGTTCCATTTGAAACTTATTTACACTGCTTGGCTGTTGCTATAAGCGTTTACGTGACTGCGAAGACCTCTAGTGAATGCAAAACAAACTCACTGTTACAAGTGTGGTGAAAAACTGCAATATTTGTTTAAGTATATCGCTATAGTCATGCGAATACAGAAAAAGAACAACCTGAGCAGGACGAGTAGTCTCGGAGCATTGATCAAGTCATGCGTTGCATTGGTCAGAGCAGCATTGGATTTCGTAAACATTTCTTGTTCCCACCATTCAGCGCTGTTAGTGCACCATTATGCAAAGTGCTCGACATTTTGGTAAGAATAAGTAGTCGCAACAATTGCAATTCCACAACTTCTTCATTCGTAGGTTTTGGCCATGACGCTTCTACGATGTCCATATTGCCTATCCATTTAGTACCAATCTCTACATAAAAACGACTGCAGTAACAAAGTATTTCTAGATGCACACATCGCCTTTATGATGCAATGTTTCTTTCTGCTTTTACCACGGCAGCTAGTCCTTTGGAATTCTCGTTAATGACTTGCCTTAGGAACGGCCCCGCTGCCTGTGTAAGGTATTGGTAAGCATAGTGTGCTCTAGTATCGCTCGGCGAATTCAATCTCTCAGTTATCAGAATGACCGCTACAAAACTACTCTCTTATGCCATAACTTTCTCGTTTGTCTAGTAAGGGATGCTTTGCTGGGCTGAAGCATGGCGATGCTAAGCATACCACACTTAGTTTTAGGGCGGTATAAAAGGTATTTCACCACAGGTGAGGATTTCACCCTAGAGGCATTGCGCCATTTTATGGCCTCTCGAACACCGGCTCTCCGCAATAAAGCTCCTGTGGTCTGTTGCCCTCGCTGAACCTCGAGGCTATGACGTAATGTGGCAATCTGTAGATAGCTCCAAATACAAGGTAACAATGAAATAAAAGCAGAAACAAAGAAATTACACATTTGGTACTGTAGCCAAAGAAGAAAAAAAGAGAACGTATGTTAAGAGAAGCTTAGAGCCTAATGCGGTGGAATTTCTTGAGGTCAGCGATAAGGCGATTATCGACTCCTATTTACCTGAAGCATGCCGGCAGGAAAGGGCACTGTTCAATGCAAAAGAATCTGCTCGGTTGCTACTTTTTCGTGTCCAGGGTCGTATGGCCCTCTCCAGTTCAAGTACTTATAAGCGTTGCCATACGTGGGAAAAAATGTGTGCTGCCTGGACACCAGGGATAGCCTGTTATGTAACAGTGCTCATCTTCAGGCCCTTGGCCAGATCAGGGATTTCAGGAAACTTTAATGAAACTGTTACAAGGTAGTGTTGCAACGATCATTACGTCAATCCAGCGTTTTCAGTGGTCCTCATAAACTGAGCAAATAATTTCATTTCGGCAGCCACTTCATATCACGTATTTCCTTTCCGAATAGTTTCCTTTTATTTTTCTGTTACAACATGAGTTTCACGAAGCCTCACAGGACTTTATTTTGCATAGTTTGTTTATTACGTTTTTACTGAAAATGGGGGCAAATTTCACCACGTAGCTTTCTTCCTCGTACGGAAAGAATGTTATTCGCCAATAATAGGCTGTATTCATTCTTGTAATTTAACGAAGAACTGTACTTCTGGGAAACTGGAAAGGTACGACCATAGAAATATTGGCGACTCAAGAGTTCATGTGTTTGTAATGCGCTTTCTAGAGAAGCACAAGTTGCCATTTCGTACATAAAAGAATGCAAAAGTACGGTTATTAAAAGTGAAAAGCCAAAATTCCAGTAGATCTACAAGTATGAAGGAAAAAAGCACACAAAGTAGACAATAGATTCGTCAACTATATATCATTCATGTGTTCCCATTGGTTGTTATAGTTACGGTAATTAAATGAATGGTGAATACGATCATGACAGTTCTATAAGGAGACAGAAAAATGCCTGACTTACAAAGCAGTCAATTAATAAAGAAAAGCGAGAGCAAAAGACAGAAATTAGGAGGGGAAGGGGCAGTGCGCGTGCGTTCTATGTTGGCGTTTAGTTGCTTTTCGGGCGATTTGCGCTTAAGGCCTTTAGTGTCACCTACAAACAATCCCAGCATGCGGACTTAAGTAAAGATCAGGGATATTGCAAACTGGCCGAGCTGGTGTGCGTTAATAATAACCAAACGACGAAAGAACAAATACAGTTCAAGAATAAAAAGAATCTCTTTAGGATCAGACACAAATAGAAAATAAATCACTGCCGAATTTTAGCACAGAATCTGTTAGTCAAATCTTAACGACGGCGACCGTATGAAAAGACTATCATCATCTTCAGTTCTGTTCCGCATGAGTCCGCCTGCCCGTCTTGCAATGCCCTATGTGCGGCGTTCACACGCACGCTTCTTTCTTCTCTTTGCGTCAAGCCGTGGCTACGCGTGTCGCGTTAGACACCGTCACTGGTTTGACGCGAACGTCCGTGCGCTGAGCGAAACATTAAGAAGCCTCCTCTGGGCCTTGCAGTGCTTCGCGAGGCGTTTCTCGAAACCTCGACTCACGACCAAATGTGCGTGTGCCGCAGGCATACCCGGACCAGCCAAGTGCCTATAAGCTTCGCTAATTCCCTAGCCTCTCGCCGCTAGATCGAGCTTCAGTAATCTTTTTTGTTAAATCTGGTCGTTTCACGCCGTCAATTTTCCGCAAGAGTGGGTGTCCTCGCAAGCGGTCATATTTTTAGTTGTGCCGAGCCCTGGCCTGGAGCGCGCGTTTGCACCTACCCTACCTGTACCCACTCGGCGGCAGCACTTCCCTTCCCCCCGCAATGCCGTCACACGCTGAACTTTTTCACCAAGATATAAGTAGCCTTTTCGCTTCGCTCCTTTCAGAGAAGTGCCCGGAGCGTGTACGATGACAAATATCTTGGTCGCTCTTGAGAACATTTCGTTCCCGCCCCATATGTGCTCCACGATCAGTGGCGTCACCAACTAAAAGGAATTGGCGCACGCACGGGCACAAGGACTTGCCTTCTGCCCAGGCCTTCATGGCCCCGGGTCCTTCGACCGCTCCACCCGGCCCGGGACCAGGCCTCTGGATGGGAATGCGGCTGATTTATGGCTGCAGTACATTCTTGCTGCATTAAATGAAGTCAATTATCATTATCGTTTCTGTCCTAGAGCATTTACTTCTCCCTGTCCGCGAGAGGACAAGGGATTACCCTCAGACAGCTACAAACAGGGGTTCACCACCGTCCAGCTAGCGTTTCCATACATATGCATATATCTACTGGCTGCCTGGACTGCGGCTGTGTGTGTACATTCGGGCTCATGATGTGGGACTGCCCCCACATACCCAGGGAACTGAGGTTGATATCATGATAGCTCGAGATCGCAATCATATTGTAACTAACTTCGGGCAATCCAAGGTCACATGATGCGGCGGGCAGGCACTTTCTGCCTGTCCCAACTTTGGAGCTACCCGCAGGGGGTTCGGAGTAAAACCTGAGTCTCGTTTAGTCATCTATCCTTTCGTGTGCGATGCTTTTTGAAGACACATCATTCCTAAGTTTTTCCCGTGCTTGGCTTTCACACAAGCGCTCATCACCTTAGCTACGGATTTGGACGTGTTGGTGTAGTCGATATGTGCACGGATTAGTTTAAAGTTACGTATTTTAGAATTGCGGAGGGCCATAACGCATAGTACAATCAAAGCGACATACAATCTTTACATAGCGCTTATGATATACCATAATTTCACTACAAATAAAAATAATTTTTTCCGTTTTTATAAGCTGCACCAAGCCAGAGTGACCACCCATGCCGTTATGAAGACCAAATCATATAGCTTCAGGCTACAGAACGAAAAAGAGTAAGAAAGCATGTTTGTTATTTGAGCCTATGCCTATTTACTATGCTGCAAGGGAGAAGCACTTCCTCGTGACACAAAGGCGCGCAGATAAGGTTCGAATGTAAATCGCGCCGAGAGAATTAGTGTTTAGGAAAAGAAGCTCTCGTTTTTATTTTTAACGGACGCTTTGAGGGCATACATAATTGCTTCCAGACGACGATGCTCGGCCTTGCATTGATAGAGCTTCTTTCCTCTTTGCTGAATTGCTCAGTTGCTCTGCCGCAGACCATAGGAGAATCAAGGTGTGCTTCTGCTTTATTTATGAACCGGTCATCACCCGCTGAGCTCCAGTTACGAACCTGCCTACTAGTTCGTTCAGTTCGCCTGCGCCCTTCCGCGAAGAGAACAAGTTTTATTTTGTTTTTTCAAACAACACTCACGACGCCAATGTTCTTCCATCAGTACTGCTTCCGCTTAGCCGTTATCGGCTACTTCATGTCAGAAGTTCGCAGGAAGTTCTCCTTTTAAGAACTAAGCACACCCAAATGCACGCTTTTGTTTAAAAAAAAAACAAAGTTCATCTTAAGCTGTACACCAGGAGTTTATCATTGCTACTTTTGTTTTTCATATGTTTGCCGGCACTTGATGGCTAGGTGACGTCCATTAAGTATTGCGGCCCAAAGGAGGGACAACGTAATGGTTCTTACAAAGTGCCTCACGCGTCTCGAAGTAGCGCAGAGTGATGAGCGCAAGGAGGGTCATTCCGCTAATGGATGAATCAGGCTATGCTTTAGAAATTACCCGCCACTGCTGCTTTCTGCGATCAGCGCGGGTGATCGGGGCGGCACTTGCCATTTCCTTGCACGCGTATTACGGTAATACTGGGAGTGCTGTGTTGTAAGCACTATAGCGAGATTTTTCGTCCCGTTTTCTACTTTACATCAGAGGAGCTTGGATTTATTTACAGGCGTTGCAACCCAGCACTGTTCCAAAGCACTGCATATAAAAATACTTTAATCTTATACAAACGAGGAAGTATGAGGAAAACGCAAATAGTAGTTTATATTTCTCTTAAAACTTGTCTGTATTACGAAGTAATATATTCTAACACGAAAGTGCTTTATACAGGTGTCCATCAAGAAAGCACCTACGTACTTACGCCACGGAAGTGGATATCTGAAGAATGAACGCACAGTTGACAATGAAAAAGTATTACACGCGGAAATTCGAATCCACAATCGCCCGGTACATCACGGTAGAAGCCGTAAGCTCTACCGATCGCAACACCGACACATAGTACAAATGGTGGACAAACGGGCCTTATATCTTTACTACAGCGCTTTACAAATTGCACCTAATCGATGTCCGGTTAAAGCAAACGTCTTTAGCAACCAAATTACTGTTAAATTAACATCGCCTTCCTCTCACTGCGCTCTCGGTTCTGCCCGGTGGTACCGCCCTCTAGACATAATGGATCAAAGTCATAAATTGTCGATCTAATGCGCCTTAAGTCTTAAGAAAGCACCTCAAGTCATGCATGGAAACAAAAATTTATCACTTCTCTGCCTGTGCAAAGATGAGGCCGTCTGGAAAGAGTCTGCGCGCTCTACGATTCTATTTCCGCTCGCGTTCACGAATCTTTTGCACACGGGCGTCACGCCTTGATTTAGACGTCGGGCCACACGAAGCAACATTCGTTGAAACATGAAAAGGATTCTACCTCTTCCGTTCTGAATACATGTAGCTTTTGTGTCGTGGCTTCCTTACTCTTGTTTATGTGTCTACTTTATCTGTTTCTCTTTCTCGCCATCTTTGCAACCGGAGCCAGAATACTGTGCTTCATTCAGAGCCCTCGGGGTAAAGCGAGAAACATACAATAATGGTGCGTGTTTAGCAGTCAGACGCACGAGAAGAATGCGAATGAGCTGGTGGTCGAATACGCAACTTCGATAGCTGCCGTGTTCGACGCAGCGGAAATGATTACCAATAGACACGGTGCATATAGTGTTGAGTGGCTCCTGCTGTGTGAAATCTACGCGGTCACTGGTTGCGGTTGTATGTTTCTCCTCTTTATAGCCGTTATTTTATACTGTGTATAGCTATTTGACGATTTTGCAGGCTAATGTTTCCGTATTTCCTTAAGAAGCAGATTTCTTGAATAAGAGGTAACGAAACCTCAAAGGAAAATTGTGGCTTTTTTATACATCCCCGGTCATGCACTACTATACTTATCCTACGAAAAGCTTCGCGAAACTGCTAGCATCTTCTATGCCGTTACTTGAAGTAACGTTTGCTGCCCAACGTACGCGCAAAAAAGTCTGACACCAAGGTACACTGATTCATAAAAACCAATATTTCCGTTCTAAGTTTCACATACTTTCTTGTGGGATGCCACGTAAATATGATTGAAAACGTTACGCTTTCTTTTTATTTATGTTTTACCTATTCGTCCAACCACAAGCTTACGTTGACAGCTGATTCTGGAAAGAGTGAGCAACAGAGAGATGCGAGACTGAGCACTTTTATAGCTGAATGTTAGCTAAAGAGTGGCCGGTTGATTGGCCACAAGGTGCTGTAACCACGTGTAGGTGAAAGTCTTTGTAGCTTCGCCTTCTTTGTTCAACTGTTCTGTGTTTCTAGTAAACCCCCCAAAAAATGGAGTTTCATCGCTATTGCTATATATTCAAAATTAGGCATAATTAAATTTACTACAGAGTCAAGGAAGATTTGACGGAAACTAAAATAACGGTTAACCCCATCGTACAATTAAAGATCAGCTTAAGTCGTAAGCTTTGTGTGGTCATGCTTAGAACTTCCTTCCTGGACGCTCGCGTGACACTTGCACTAGAACGTGCGAGACTCCATAAAATGCCTCGAGACCTCGTGAACTATCAAAGACCTGTAGGAATAAGGCCCTTCGCCGAAGGTTCGATAAAAATGGCTCTGGAGAAACGTAGAGCACTAGTGTCTTATTCGTTAATTAAGCCCTAATCCTTTCCTCACATCTCAGCCATTGAGTCACACCTGTGGCGTCCAATTTCCTTTTACCTTAATGCGACCTCGTGTTACAGCATCAGATGCCGAATATATATCGCGTTTAAAAAAAAAAGTCTTTCGCATTATCCTCAAGAAAACAAACGGCAAGTAACTGAATAAAGAATTAGAAAACTTAAGCTAATGTACGGTTGCTTATTATGCAACATTTAACTTATTGAAATGAGTCCCCACGGTTGCCAAAAATCATTACTGCATGTCTGAGCCTAGCTGGAAGCACACAATTTAAAGTTGGTCTTATACCAAAGCAAAAAAAAAAAAAGACACTATTTTTCTTCGTTGGGAAGGTGACAAAATTTTGCACCTCATTTCCTGCGGTATCATCTGATAGAAATATCGTATTGCGAAACAGGAGTTTGTCAATGAAAAAAAAAGCGCACTTCTAACATTGGCAGCAGTATTTTCTTCGTTACAGCGCTATGCAATAAAGGAAGACCAATCGAAAAAATAAAATCTTTCGGAACGCTTCCTTTCTAAAACCAGCTACGTCTTGCCCAATCTGCTGTGGCTCGATGTTATCACTATTGGGAAATACATAGGACACCTGTCGCAATGCGTCCTATGTAAGACATGATGTTGAACCAGACTCCTTCGCACATTTTATAAGGTATATACCATACGGGCGATAAATATGGTCCTTCTTGCCCCGTTAGGCCTCACTAATATTTAGCAATTCGTGCTTCGCTAGGAGGTTAACTAGATCGCCACTTGAATCTATGAATAATTTAATTGGTCATAGTTATTACTGCTTTCACTGTAGGTGTTTTCCTCTGTCTTGGTGACCCCCATGCCATGGGCTGCGGTAATGGTCTGCCTCAGAAATAAAAGTACACATTTCTCGCACCACAGATACGGGTATATTGAATGTGAAGCATTTCTTGACAAACTTGAGCAACTTTGACCGTATCTAGCTATCTGTCTATCGATCTAGCCGACTGCGTGTCGGTGCTCTGCTTGTCCTCTCGTTCGCCCTATCTACATCAAAATTTAGATGGTAGGGTTCGAATGCACGAGAAACATGACTGGTTGATCTTTGTATCACCTGCATGTAGTGGGTCGTGGGCAATATACTCGTCGTGCACCTCACGGTTAACAATGCTGTAATCACTTGTGGCTCAAACCCGGACGTGTGGCGTAATGTTCGGCACGTGGTATTCGCGTATGCGCCACAGGTGTTTGAATTCTATAGACCCCTTGCCAATCTCTGGCCAACTAAAATGGATGCTTAAGATGTCATTACAACTCAGTTATGAACGACTAAGGCAGAGCAAATGTCACAGCACCGAATTGAAATGTAGGCATACAAGCAGACATACACGAACGCGCTGTAGTATTTGGAAGAATAAAGCAGGCGGGTATCGAACCCGGACCCCCCAGGTTCCAAGCAAGCACACCACCACTAGGCTGCGGTAGTTCTTTCAACGTGGTAAATATAGCTAATGAACCTGAACCACCAGCAGTTGTGGTGTTTGCGGTTGTATAACGTAAAGTGTTCTTCGAAGGTGCGTCGGAGTCAAAATGCCTGGAGTCAGAATGCCTGTAGCTGTCTTAGCAACGTTATCAATTATACATATATCCTGCTATCATATACCTATGTCCTGCAACTTTCCACCGCAGCCTGCATTTCTCTTCGACGAAATGGATGCGTGTGCTGTGCGCTAACTTAGTTGAGTGCGAACGTTACTTCCCACCATGGGTTGCCATTTAGTAGCCACGGTGCCATCGAGTTTCTAAGTCAGCACATGTTGAGCACGCACCTACTCAAGAACTTTGCGCAAGCACGTTCACTCTGTTCGTAACACTTCGCTGAATGCCTAACGATTCGTCGTAGGAAATTTTCCCGCTGACTGCTTCGCATGACAGGGATTCCAAAAATCTGTAGGATATGCAGGATTTTTAATTTGAAAAATACGTTAATGTATTCAACAATGAGACCTTTTGTTTGGTTATTGTAATGTTATCGATGGCTAGTGGAACATAAAGATAATACCAGTGATAGCGTTTTACGCGCCAGCACCACAATATCATTGAGGCCCGCCGCAGTGAAGGGTTCCGAAAATTTTGACAACCTTGGCTCATTAACGCGCACTTATAACGCGCAGTTCACTTGTTCACGTGATGCAGCATTGTTCGGAGAAACGACGTGCAGATACAATGAGTGGTGTACCAGCGCGCAAAGACATGTTACTTAAGAGGAAGAAGAAAAAAAAGCGAAATGAAGGTTTCAGAATATAACGAAGCCTTCTGCGATGATCATATCAAGTCCCCCCCCCCCCCCCCCTTGCATTCTGAAGCAAATATAGCAATCATGTCTGAGCTCACCAAATAGCTGCGTTCAAGGAAATGGTAAGTTCTGTACTACAGGGAGAACGACCGCATCAGCTTTATTATATTTGACGCAAGGCTATTTCGTGTGACCTTATCAGAGTAACGTAAACGGAAAAGACGAAAAAAGAAAACGGTAAGGTAACCTAACGCTTCTTGCAATCGTCTGACTTGCCTCGGCGTCATCGTTGTTACGTTTATTTCCCAAGGAGCACATGGTAACCGTAATACACTTGTCTAAGAGCAGCAATGGACGCTTCTAAACCAAGCCTAACTATCGATGAGGAAGCAGATGGCACAGTACTGCCTCCTACTCACGCTGGAGAAAATGTGCACAGTTGTACTAAATCTGGCGTGCGACAAAGCATACAAGCAAAGAAGTTAACCTAACCTCCTCCCGTCGTCCTGGCGGAGGTGTGCCAGATGAAATTGTAGTGCTGCCTTATGTTGCCGCGAGTGGGTAACGAACGGAGAAATATTGCGTCATTGTAAGCGCCGTGGGGCTTAAGGTCGAGTGGACGTTACCATGCAGTGCCAGCTGGTTGTGGTAAGGCTCAGGGTTCCCCATTCCCTTGAGTGCCACTCGACATCGTCAGCAGTGAAGCGAACGGAGCCTCCTCTTTATCGGTCCACTTTTCTTTCTCTTACTATGACGTGTGTTTCAGCATTGCCAGACAACCCTTCCCGTCATCTCGATAGCAATATTGCGGTTCACGCGCGATCACAAAAGTAAAAAGTACGGTTGTCAGATTATTTTTACACAACATAATTTCAATCTTCTAAACAAATGCTGCGTACTCTTTAGCGTCTCTTGGCAGCACAGCGCTGATGACATAAGTGCAATCCTATTAACGGTTGGTATTATTGAAGTATTTGTACGAAGGCTTAAATTATTTGCACGAAAGCGGTTCTCACTGTACCAATGTCTTCCCCGGTTGTTCTCCAGCGCGCTGAACGACCTGGCGCCGCCGTGGTAACTCGCACTCATTTTGCGAGCACTGGTGAAAAGGCGGCGCGCTCCTGCGCATGATGATAATGCATTGTCGCTCTCTGCTACTCACGTCCAAGCACTGAGGTGTTAAACTGCCGCCTTTAACATACTCGAATGACGCAGATAAGGAGGATGACCTCGCAAATATTACTAGACAGTGGTTCCCAGGCGCCCTTATTCTAAGCACATGGTTCCGTCTACGTAGTATAGTAAATACAGCATAACAGTGAAACTCGTGTTTCTGCTACCGCATCAACTGCACAGTAGCATACCCGTGTTTCGGGTCTACGACACTTCGAAGCATAGAAAGAGAGTCTTGCCCGCCACGGTAGTCTTGTGCATATGGTACACGGCTGCTGATGCGAATGTCGCGGGATCAAATCCCGGCCGCGGCGGCTGCATCTTGATGGAGCCGAGATGTTGAGGCACATGTACTGCGCGATGTCGCTGCGTGCTAAAGAACTCCACGAGCAGGAAATTTCCGGAGGGACACAATATCCCGTACATCGCATAAACGATCTAAGAAGTCTTTTACAGAGCAATCCTAACGTCAGTAGCTCAGGCATGGTGCCATCTTCTGACCACTATCATCTCAGCAGGCTGCAAGTTTGGTGCATGAAGAAGAAAATCACTCTCTATAGCATAGAACGAAATATACGATATGAGACGCGACAGCATTGTATTGTAGAATGTTTGAGCTTTTTCAAATATGTATTATTCAGGTAAAAAAAACTGCGTTTTGTTTTGCTCCTGTGTCGAGGACGCACCAGTATTAGGAAGAAAACTTAATCAGTCGAAATATTGATTCCTATGGATGTAAATCTGCCTAGAGGCAGTTCATTTTAGATTGCATTGAAACGAACACTCTTTTTTTCGTTAGCAGCCACCGCGTGATGTATTCTTATGTATGTCGGACTCAACATACTCAGTGAATGCGTAGTTACTGGATAGGCATTCATTCCAGTCGCTAAATGTTCCTAAAAGTTGGTGTAAATTTCATTAGCTGCAAAACAGTGAAACTGCGAAGCATAAATTCATAATTGTAACATACAAACTGGGTATCTGAACAGTCATGAATATTCTATGAATGGCGCCTAGTCATACGCATACTGCACAAAGAATTTACGTGTTCTGTACTTCCCGGAATTATTGCAGCAATATCAAAGCACGCCTTCTGAATAGGCCTTATAAATATTGCTAGAAATTAAGGTTGGCAGAAATTTCCATATCAAAAGGCTCTATGCGCTATGGCAAACACAGTTCACGAAAGTTTAGTGTCCGTGTTTGTTGCGCAGATAATGACTTGAAAATATCCAGCTTCTGATATTTCATGCCATGATCTCCAGGAAGTTACATGAAATGTTCCCAGGCCGCGTTAAAATATTTTGCTTCACTTTAATAAGTAAGCCACTTTATTTCCTTTTTTTTAAGCATGGATCAAGATAACCAAAATCGATGACTCCTACTACTCATCCTCCTCCTCAACATTATCCGGTAATGCATTATAACCACATCGGACGTTCAGTATCGTAGGAATTGCCCGCGGCTATTACTTGTAACTATCACTGCTACTATTTGCTGAATTTAATTGCAGTAACTTGGGCCCATTATATTGGACACCTTTGTCAAACGAGGTTGAATACAGCATGATTGATTTTTGCCAACATATATGCTGGAACCTTAAGCTTCATTTTCCTTGTGCCCCCAGCAACGTAGTGATGGCTATAGGTCCGAAGAGTTTACATTGTATGCAGAAAGTGTACGCGAGGCGTCTTTCCTCCATACCAGAAGGAACCCTGAGTGACGTTTAAGTTCTTGCGAATATTGTAAAATGGAAAGTGTAATGTAAGCACCTGTCTTGGTCATTAGCACACAGTGCGTGCTCACTTTGCGGGACAATCTCAGCTTTGTTCTATAGCTCTTCTGCGCTGCAAGCGGGAAAGCTTCGCTTGAAAAAAAAATCGAATACCTTAGCTTGCCTTCATGCTTATGTTTAGTTTCCAGCGCCAAGGCTTTGAGGTACTCGTTTCTCCTAAACGACGCGGCTTTCGAAGCCGCCAACGTCTTAGCGGTATTCGAAAGTCCTTATTTGCGTAAATAAAGCGTTAGGCTCAGCTGCATCTCACGGGCAAGTAAACCCAGCTTATTGTTCTTCACAACAGAGAAAACTCAATTTGGACCTACGGATGCAAGCTAATCGTGGCGTAGGGGACGTCCGGCTCTGCTTCCCGCTACCATCTGCATTTTAATAGCGAAGCTGTTTAGGCCGGCCGTAAGACGTTTGATATTTCTAAAAAAACCATCTCTCATGTTATCGCGCTGTCTATAGCAAACGCTAGCGCTGCCACAGCTACGCCGCACTTACAGGCGCAGCTCTTGTAAAGGAAGTGAAGGTGAGGAGGAGGGAAGCGAGGAGGGTACATGGTAGAGCACAGCATAATGATTGATTTTCGGGCTTTTACGTCCCAAAACCACGTTATGACTATAAAAGGCGGCGTAGGGGAGGCCTCTGGAAATTTCGATCACCTGGGCTTCTTTAACGTGCACTCACATCGCACAGTATACAGTGGTCTCATCATTTCGCCTCCATCGAAATGCAGCCGTCACGGGCGAGGTTAGATCCCGCGACCTTCGGATGAGCAGCCGAGTGTCATAGCCATTTGACCACCGTGGCGTGGCAGAGCACAGAATAGTCTCGTACTATGCTAGTGTATCTAGGTTACATGAGAAATGGAGCGAGGGGGAGGAGAAGCAAAAAAGCAGGGGAAAGGTAGAGCATAGTGTAGTCTTGTATACTCACTGTTAAGAAGTGTTGCTAACATGGATTAAGCACTTCTTAACAGTGAAGTTTAAAAAATCAAAAGTAAGTGCTAACATTTCTTAATGTTAAGAAATGTTAGCACTTACTTTTGGTCAAACTTTTGGGCTTTGCGGCGCAGCTGTGGTAGCGTTAGCGATTGATAAGCAACGCGAGAAGCTCCGAGGTAGTTTTTAGTAGACAGCATACATTTTACGGACGGCCTAAACATCTTCGCCGTGTGTAGGCGTCACAGAATTAAGCATAATAATTAAGGAGGAACTATACGGAACGGAATGTGGGTGCCTAAGAATGCTACTCAGCAGCCTCTTGGGACCTTTCTTATTATTAACGCGATAACGCTAAAGAGCTCGTTTCGCAGAAATGCCGGTGTCGGCGTCGTTGGTTGTAAGCGAAAAAATCAACGTCCGTTGGCGAAAATTCGAGGTAAACGCAAAATAACGAAATAATGAAAAAAACCTTCGTCGACCGAGGAATCAAAACCTGGGACACCTTGCTCCTGAGCGCGACGCGCTAAGCGCTCGGCCACCTCGCACTCCTTTTTCTTTATTGCGTTTAAATATTTCCAGTAAATATTCATACTACACATTTTCACACGTGCTAATTACACTCTAATAATATCCTCCAGCCTTCTTCACCTTGAGGTGGGTGCAGCCCTACACGTAACACGGACAAAGAAGAAAACGCGCAGGCGCATCATGTTCTTTGTCCGTGTTTCGTTTAGCACTGCACCCACCTCCAGATGAACCATTGCCAACTAGCTCAAGTTTAAGTTATACTGGTGACAGCTTTACCGTCTAGGTTTGATTGCGCATCCATGTCAAATGGCGCAAGACGAAGAGGGAGGTGACGCTGTAACGCAACTAACTCGCACTTTCTGCCGAGTGTTGTCGTGGTAATTACGTGGCTACGCGATTGAAGAGCATGGCAAGCGGAAGAGAGCGCGATGAGAATGGGACGAAGCATCTATATCGCGTTCAACTCTTAAGGCCAAGCTTAGGGGTCCCGCAATTTTTATTGAAATTTTATTCTCTGGCACAGCGTAAATGTGTCGAGCATTTTCGAAATTAGAGCGCGACACAGTGCGCGCAAAGTGGGGTCGGGTGGGGGTTCAAAATGAAAGCTGTTATCAAGGCATGTCGTATTTTGTTTAATTTCGGGGTAGCTTTTTGCCATTAGCGTTGACGTCGAACTGTTCCTCGCATCGTTAAGTCCTCTTCAGTAGAGCGATTTGGCAGCGCCCCTTTGTAAATATCATTAGGTGCACGGGACCAGCTTTCATCCCGATGAGCACTCCCTTCCGTATAAATCCAACGGCAAGAAATTTAAGCTAAGGAGAAGCACTTGCGCGCCTGACCGTTTCCATGCATTTTATTCTTTAACATTTTTTTCAACAAAGAAGTAGTCGTGGCAGGTTCTTTTTTTACTGCATGTTTGAGCGATCGAATCAGCACTAAAAAGAGGAGGTTGCGATGGCCTTTGCAGATCTTTAAAAAAAGCACACTGGGGATAACTTCACTCTGCATAGCGCCTACACTTAGCACTACTGCCCGTGATCATTTATGCTTTTTTTTTTTTTTGGCTCCCTACTTACTGTCTCACCAGCAGAATGACTGCACATTGCTTTCTGTGCATCTTTCGCATTCCTTTTAGTCAATTCTCTACGGCACTCCTCGTGAACGTCTTAAATTGATTCAACAGCACTTACATCTCCAAATTCAAAACAGCGGAACTTGATAAAAACTGCTATGAAGCAGCATCGGTTTACAAAGGGTAAGGCAGGCAAGAATAAAAAAAAATAAAATAGACGACGTTATATAACGACAACGAATCGGTGATATAGCGAGAGGACACATCTTGTGTGTTAGGTAAACCGGGAACTGAAAGCGCTGCTTCAGCTTTCATGGCGCCCCAGCTCCTGGAAATCAACGAATTGGTCTATCCAAGGAAGGATATCGTCCTCCTCCTCTTCAATAAACTGAGCCAATACTGTAACTCTGAAATATCAGGCTAAGTGCTGTGTGAAGTAAGGCTGTGGTTAGCCTGCTTGAAATGTCGGCTTGAGTTCACAGTGAACGTGATTTATTGAACAGGGAAATAAGCTTTCGGAGGTATTAGATAAGCGTTGCGAAGCACTTTCGTTGCAATTTTTTCTCCGAAAGCGAGATTTTAGTTCTTATGAGGGCCGCCACTCTGGTGAAGTTGATCTTTGGGCTCCGTGCGCTATGCGTAAATAAATATCGCTGTCCTCACAGTGATTGCTATCTCTCATCACTGCTTCTTAGTAGATGTGTGAATATCTGATCAGTGACTCCCCCTTACTGCGCCTTCAAGGAAGGAAATATCGGGGTAGTTTATATGTATGTTTTTATTGCGCACCGATCGCTGAGGCAATGCGCATGAATTCGCGCTGCCGCTTGGTGCACTGACCAATGTAGTACTCTGTTAGGCATACAGCTGCAGCGACGTAATGAAAGTGTCCCTTACGAGTCTCACCCTTCTCATTATAGGAGAAAAACAAGCTTGAAGGGTCTCAGGTTCATCGGTAAATCCAGACGGCCCAGCATATTTAACGAAAGACATTCGAAAAATCAAGGCTATTGCAAGAGCAGGAGCTAAGATGAAGAGTTCATGTGGAAGGCATGCCCAGGTGTCGGAAATAGCCTACGAAAACTTCACTTGGCGCAAAGCATGAAAGCTACAGTCTATATAGACTTTAGTCTATAGAGTCTGTAGTCTATAGACTTCAGTCTATATATAGCTACAGTCTATATAGAACAGTTGTGTAGACTGTTATTCAGCTGTAATATATTGATGCGTGTCGTCTAGCCGGTGCCTCCGCCCGCCGGTAGGCTAAAGGCTTTCCCAATGTCGTGAGCTCCCAGGATGGCCAAGCGTTGATCTTGGAGGACTTCGCTGCATATACGCCGACTCTGGGAGGCTTTTGCCCTCGGGGCCTAGTTTCTCTTGACCGAAATGAAGTTCTTGTCATACCATGACGTGCAGTCAGCTCCCTCTTGCTATGTCACACTGATTCCTCGACCCACAGTTCTTTATTTAATAATGTTCTTCTTATGATCCGGAGAAACAGCTCTGGGTAACAAGGCACACGAAGACAAAGTGTTACCCATTCGATATGTCGCCCTATATTGTATGAAACGTCCATTTCCTTACGAACTTATTACGTCCTCCCGGATCATCACGGCTCGTTCCTTCCTGCGCTAGAGATGTGAATGGTGATAGCCTCACAGCCGCTGCAAAAGAAAAAAAAAAGGGGGGGGGGGGGCACATATTTGGAAGCACCGCACGCACCCCTTGCCTCTAGCAGCACCGTCATTTATTTTTCGAGTAATATTTTCTTTTTGCCTCATTACATCAACATTGCTGCGCAGCGTTTTACTAACCTAGCGTTCTTTTTTTTTTCTTATGATTGTCCGCTCTCTTCCATCATGCGTTCCCCATCTTCGGCTGATGTCTTAAATGGATCTTTGACGAGGTAGTTCCAGGCCGCAGCAACGCAAGCAAAATGGCACGAGGAAAGCGCATAGAATGTGTTTAATCAATTCGAGTACGAAAAGGAACGTTGGGTTATATGGTGGGAAGAATAAAAATGAAGAATTTTAGACATTCCTTTATTAAAGGTTACAAGCGACGCAAGGTGTCTAGGAGGGAGAAATCTGCATACACTAGAAGGCAAACACTAGGATGCAGAAATCTGCATACAGCTAGCCAATGAAGTCCTTCGCCCATACGCCCACAAAGAAATTGGCCTGTACCGATAGCCTTGCACACCACACCATGTGAGGCGCAGAAAACTGCAGGCTCTATGCATGTGTGTGTGTGTGTGTGTGTGTGTGTGTGTGTGTGTGTGTGTGTGTGTGTGTGTGTGTGTGTGTGTGTGTGTGTGTGTGTGTGTGTGTGTGTGTGTGTGTGTTTACCGTTGCTGACAAAACATGACAGTCTACCTAAAAATAGGTGTGTCTTATCATCTCTTCATATAGGCGTTTCCATAACGACGTTGTCGGTTTCAGATCCATGCTGTAAATAAAGTTAAAGAAGCTTCGCTGGTCTGCCATCTTCACACAGTGTAATGGCTCTGAAATTTTGTCAATTTCATTTCTGGTATTACACGAGTATATTCTGAGAAGGCCCGGCGAGCCCCTGTATAGTGGCGATCCCGTTCTTAACCCTAATGGTCTTTTGCAGAGTATGGGCGGAGTAAACCGCAATGGGCACCCTCAGGCAGCTCATTTTGGGTAGTATTAACTACTCTTAACCTCCCGAACACTTGGACTGCTTTTTCTTCGAGGCGATTTCTCTTCCTTACTTTCTACGGTGTCTCGAAGTGTTGTGTCTCACGCTCTCTAAGCAGTGGGTTCTCTGGACCGTGGTCAGGGACTATTAATTCACCTCATGGTGGCGGGCCGTTTGTTACGACGTGTCCGTGGACACATTGGGATGGCGTTCTCAGGACCACCTTTCTTTCCGTTTTCTTGCAAGCGAAAGGCTAGGTCCTTGCTTTAGCATTTTCTTCTATTGCGGCTCATTCTTCATTTTCTTGCTTTGGCAGCCTTCCTGAGACTATGAACTTCGGGCCAGTGGCTCGTGTGAGCGCAGAAAGAGTGTGCAGCCATCCGTGGCCCCGCGGCGCCTGGGCTCCTATCTATACATGACCATGTTCCCGTGGTCGCTGGGTCACCTTACAATGTTCCTCTCGGAATCCATGTCTTTCTGTTTTTAGCTTTTCTCGTCGTCGTAGGAATAGGAAGATATGCTCGAGACCTCAGCTCCCTTATTCCCTGCCGCGCTTTACTTGGTTCATTGAGACATTGTTAAAATGATATAGAACAATATTAACTGCAGCTGAATAAAAAAAAAGTGCTCGAATAAGGAAAACGGACAAGCACAGACAATGAACAACGCGCACTACACAGCTAAAGACAAAAGGTTGCAAACATGAAATAAAAAGGCCACGTTTGGGGCTTCCTTACTGTATAAAAAAAACTAAATCGCCATTATTATTTATCCCGGATAGCCCCTTCCGTTCATTTTCGCCTCATTTTACACATTCCTGTTTCATCCTGCCACTCTGTAGACGTCCCCTGTTATTTATTGCAAGCGACGCTATCCCATTTCTTTAACGCAGTCGGTACCGAACTCGGGGGCAGCACAAACTCGAATAAAAAAATGAGAGATTGGAGTTCTCGCTATACAATGTGGTACTGATTCATTGTACTTTTTGTAGCATTACTGAGGCCTCTCTAAGTCATCCTAGCAGCAATATTTTTTTTCTCTCTGTCAGTTTCACACACTCAGGTTTGTTCTTTCTCAACGACCCTTTGTGATGATAGTTGTGATCCTTTCCCATTTTTCTTACACCGTTACTTGCGTTACTTTATCATCGTCCTTCCCAACCTAAAGGGACATTTTTCTAGGCGCTCGAAAGTGATTCCTACGTTCTTGTATGTGATCCCAGGAAAGTAATCCATCTTGGAAGGCTATTTCCCTGCCACGGTTTACTAGCAGTACAATCTACTAACCTTAACCACTTCCGGTTAAGGCGAATTTCTAGGGCCTTCTCTTGGACGCTGCCTTTAGCAAGTCTGAACATTTAGCTTTTAATGGCGCTTTTCCCCACTATCATAATGCAGAAGTCTCTGTAGCTATATCAGGCAAACCTTAAATCACATCCAAAACTGAAGCCATGCTACATTGCTAAAAGATGGTTTGGTGGGAGTTTTGGCTCTGAAGCTATTTCAGGCTTACAAGAATGGTATCGCAAAGTATAGTACCCGCCTCTTACTCCACAAAGCGATAGCTACAGCGCTGTATTCGTCGTCCATGACTGCCCTGAAATTTCGACTTCGTACTAATCTTTAGTTGTATTAAGGCAAGGTTAGTAGCCTAGTGCTACTACTCACTACCTGCAGAAAACAACCTACGCGGAAAATTTCTCATTCTTATGCAGAAGCTCTTTTTTATTCTTCAGTAGCTTTGCATTTGAGCGGAGAAAAGCGGCTAAATCAGCTCCCACTGAATAAAAGCACACTGTACTCATTATTTAGCAGTGAAAATGTATTACACAGCGGCATGCTTCCGCACTAATTACACAGACTTCCTAGCACAAGAAGCAAGAAATGTTGCTCGCAGTCACAGAATTAGTGTATATGAATGAGATAGGCGAAAGACAAATAAAGATATCGTTGCAAAAATTCACTATATCTCAAACGCATGTGCTGAACTGTTTGGCAAGGGAACCTTCTCTTTCTCTGCTTTGTTCAGAACGACGGCCTACTCTAGGTTGCCGTCTTCCGAGACTCTTCTAGCGTTATACGTGTTGGCCGTTACGTAATGCGCTGCATATTACTACTCTTTTCCCGAAATCAATCGGAGTAAGGCGCATGACCTCCTTCGAAAGCGGCATTAAAGATTCTGCAAATGTCGAACTTCGTTATTAAAAGTTCTGATTACTCCAGGCTTCCTCACTGCTCATTATTGGCATCATCTTAGACAAACAACAGAATTTTTCAGTTATAATCATTGGAATGCAGATGCCGTATTTTGGAAGAAAGAAAGAAAGAGAGAAAGAAAGAAAGAAAGAAAGAAAGAAAGAAAGAAAGAAAGAAAGAAAGAAAGAAAGAAGAAAGAAAGAAAGAAGAAAGAAAGAAAGAAAGAAAGGAATGAAAGGTGTCTGGTTTTTTTCTCTCTGTTTAAATAGACATATTGTGGTTTAGAATATATACAGTGGTAAAAATTGAAAGTTTCGCACCTCCAGCATGCTTGCAGCAGCAGCAGCGGTCTACTCGCAATACTGCACCGAACAAGCTCCTTTTCCGAAGTCTCGACGGAAGAAGAGGAAAACCACTTGACTATAATCCTAGCATGTCGCACCTTGAGATCCAGAATTATCCTTATTGCAGTCGACTGAATATGTCCGCGAAGAGGACGGCGTAGCGAAGATTCACCAAAGGCGGTACGCGGAAAGGAAAGAAAAGCGCCTCAAGAGTATCCCTGAACAGCCTCTTCGCACGATAGGTTAACAGCTTGGAAAAAGTTTCACTTCGTCATCTTTACCGTAACTATGATGAGGTGTGCAATGTACCGAAGGAACTAAAATCGTCCCCGCGCTTGCGAACGTTAAAACGAACCCTTTCGCATGCATGTGGGACAGGTCAAAGCGTGGTGTATGAGCATGGGCGCTACCGAAAATGAACGACTCTGCCTAAAGAAGAATGACCCGGGCTGCACTCTGTTATAAAGAGGATGAGTAGAAAGGCCGTGTACTTTAAGGCGCAGCGGCATCGAAGATACCGCGCGCACTCAGGGGCGCGCACGTTGCCTGGCTTGCTTTCGTGGAGCTTCACTAGCTGCAGGAAACTGCGCCCGCCCGCCTGCAATGTAAGATATATGTGCAGATTCATGAAGCCCAAGGGGTAGTCGCCCTCCTTGCAAAGCTTAACTCCGCAGCAAATATCTGGTGGTTTCTTAGGGTTTATAAATTGTGGAGACTGTTGTAAATGTGCGCTTTCGTTCGTTTCATATTTCATGACGAGGAAGCATAGACAACAGTGCGAATTACTTAGAACAGAAATTAGGGCTATCTTGTGCGAATTTAATTTCTTAACAGTTTCCCAGCTTTCCTTAACAATGCTTTGTGGTCTGTACGGGAGGGGGCGTATTCTCGCGTGGTGGTGTATTTTGATGTTTTGCGACGAATTAATAAATAGGTGTTGTTTCTTACAATAAACTTTAGTTTGAAGTCAGCCCTCGCAGCAAGCACAGTTAGGTGAAGGAACGAAACAACAAAAAATCACCGCTTCATAACAACGCTTGGCTATCATCGCTCGTCAGTGCAATGGGAAATATTGTGCCGCACAGGGCCATGCCGAAGGTCGCGGTAACTGCGCGCTTTGACCACTCAGTTTCAGTTTCTATATTAGCCGTACTTCATCTATCGGTAGAAATTAGCAAGTTCGTCCTTTCGCTAATGTTACAACGGATATGAATTATTGTATGAATACCTTCCATTCTTCTTTCAGGTTTAAGTTTCCATCTGTTCTGACTTAAGTGTTGATTGGCCTCATTGTGTTAATTATTGTTTAAGATATTCATTCTGCCCATCTTGCGGTACATGCCGCCGTGAGCTAAACAATTTAGCAAAAGGAGTGTGTAAGTATCTGCGTTTCTGTATTTGTAAAATTTTTTAACACATTTCTGAAACACCCGGTGTACCAGAATGGCGCATGAACGCAGAGCTTCAGTTAGGTTATCGTCTCCTATAGTTTCGTTTAGCTTTGTGAGCTACCGCATGACCAGAAACACCGCCTTCCTGTTGTCTCAGCCGTGGCTACTTCCTGTGACTGAAGGCAGTGAAACTAATTTTAGTGACGTCTCCGCCGACAGATGTACCTAACAACAGAAAAAAAAAGAGCTGTCTGATATATTAGAACGACCCGAAACCCAACTGCGGCGTGTAATTTCCGCACTGAGAACCATTTATTCTCCATAATGATGCGCGGAAACTTCCTATGGGTCAACATCACGCCATGTGAGGAACGAGAACAACAGTGTACAGGCTCATGTTAAGGGGACACCACCAGCGAACTGGCAGCCGCGTGACTGTCAGGACGTTGGGCATAACCGGCAGCAGTCGGCATGAACTTTGTTGGTCTGCATTATCAACTAGGATTTCCGTTTCCTCCATACTCACACAGAGCATACCTGCTCGGTTCTCACTCAGAAAAAAACAGCAGCGGGAGTTGAGGAAGCAAAGTCGAAGTTGTAAAAATATATCGGTTGAATTATGCGCTTGCGTTAGCATCTATCTTGTACGAAATTAATGCTCTGTGAGAGGTTTGGTGGAGCCAGCTTCAACGCTTTGAAGGCAGCTTTGAAGGGAGAGTCGAATCCCGGCCGCGAGTGCCGCATTTAGATGGAGCCGAACTGTCGAGGCCCGTGTACAGTGCGACGTCAGCGCAGGTTCAAGGCACCCGAGGTTGGCGAAATTCCCGGAGCCGTCCATTACGGCGTCTCTCATAATCATAGTGTAGTTTTGGCTAATGGTATCCTTTTGGCCTTGTTGGTGCAACATTTCATTGTTGAGAGCTCATCATTCATCATTCCTTGAGGCCTCTAAGATTGCGCATACCTGAGCGTCCACACTGCATTGTATAAATTGTTCGTCCGGATTCAAATAAAGCATTGTTGATAGCGCTCAGTGTGTGTGTTACCTTCCTGTCGCGTTCGAGGTCTAAAAAGCTCCGCGCTTCTCGCTGAAACGTAGTTTTGGGACGAAAATCTCCAGAAATCATCAAAGTAGGAAAACTGTATTTTGAGAAAAATGAACAAACAAGGAGTCCAAATAACTCAACTTATTTGGACTCCTTCCTTCTACGTGTATTCCACTACGCAATACTTAATAAATTAAGAGTGTTTGCCCGCACGTCGGGCTAGTAATCTGGGATAGCAAGAGCAAACTATCGTGCATGTAGTACAGTCATCGAATGCACTCGTGCTCCAAGCATAGTTAATCACACTTTAGCGTCTACCTTAAGACTGGTCTGAGTAATGAAACGACGAAGCCGTACGCGTTTCTGCGAAGAAATAAAATGCGACACATTCCTGCTGCCTAATATCGACTACATATCTCGGTTTTCAATTTAAGGCAGTTATTGAACACCGATGCTACCGCCGTTCTATTTCAAGACGAGGCACTGCTACACTGTTTGCCGAGGTCTTCCTAGATGTGCTCTCAAAGGCGGGTTCGTAATCACGGTTTTCCAAGCTGGGAGGCTGTCTTGGAACTGTAGGCAGCAGGTTCGTCTTTCTTTGCGTTGCGTCATCGCCATTTGATTAAGCAGCCATTACGAAAGTATCTTACGTGGCACAGCCAATGTCACAGTAATGCTTTCAGTCGCTTCGTTTCGAGCACATTGCACAATGACTGTCTCGTCTCCAGACTGTTACGATTCTACTTTCGGAGACCATCTCCAAGGCCGTGTGAGTACGGGACCTTCAGATATTCTGTCTTGCGGTTAGGCTTACGCGCGCACGTTTACAAGTACGTATTGAACTCCATGTGGTCTCCCCTGTAGTTTTGTCGTGTCATTAATATTGTCACGTGGACGTGGCAGTATGAATGAACCGTATTGCTGGTAGCCTGTACTACTTCATTTAGTATAATGTCTCCCCTGTGATACTAAGGTGCTTTCGTTACGAGTTAGGTTACGGGGGGATGACAATGTGATTTTACGCGTCGCTAGTTGTCTGTAGTACTTCAAGTAGTATATTCTTGCCACCAATATCTTGTTAACGTGGGATATATGGAAACCACGTGAATAGTCGCACTCGTGGCGACTGGTTGAAGGACTTATCTATTTCTTTTATATTTTTCATCATAAATCGATGGTTGTTACTGGGCCATTTCCTACAATGCTTAGGTGCTCCCCGTAATTGCGTGATGCTTAACGCACCTCGCACATTCAATAAGTGTGCGATGCTATCGATGTTATTCTATCGCGCGTTTCCGAGACATAGCCTCAAGGAATCTTAAGAAGAGAGCGATATTCGCATGCAGCCTTTTACTCAAACATAACAAACAAACACTGACATCAATGTGAAACAAGGGCACAAGAATACGTAATGCGCACAGTATTGAGGCAGCAATAGAGAAATTGTATTTTTTGATAATTATTCAACTGAAAGTCTTAATGAAGTTGTTTTAAGCTACACGATTAAAAAAAGGGTCACGTGATTAGCGACGTACGTTCCACCACAGTCAGTTACGGCTTCAGACTGACTGAAGTACCACAGATTGTTGAATAGCTGGTACCGGTTGGCGTCGGATTGTGAACGCACCAGCTTCGTTGCCGTCGCTGTGCAAGACTCTCTGGAATGCGTTTTGCAGGACCAGCAAGGACTTTGTCCGTTTGGCCACTGGCTGGTAGCTCCATCCTCAGTGACTCGAGTCCGTAATATAACGGCCGTTTTTAGGCATGTTTTTAGATGCGAAGCAGCTTATGAACGAGGCCTGTCCCTCGCTCACGCGTCGGCGTAGCCTGCCCCCGTTAGTACTCGGAGCACCCGCTAGATGGCTCTGAAGTAGAGCGCTCGCTTCACTCCGGCGCGTGCTCTACTTTTAGCGAAGACCGCTAGTGGCGCTGTAGTTCAAGAGATAAAAAGCTCAGAGTAAAATTAGGTACGAATAGAGATTAAGGAATAGGAAAGAAAGTAGATGGGCAGCGAAAGTATTCAGGTATCTGTATAGGAAGAACGTTGATTCACAATGGAGGAAGAGAACTAGGAAGCTTACCAGTAAGTATACATCCAGTAACGAAACGGATGGGATGAAAAAGAGCGTTAAGAGCATGGTCAGAGCGGCGGAGAACTCAGATTGGATAGCAAGAATGGAGAAGAAACCGGCATTGAACAATTACCGAAAAGGGAAAGACGAAATCAAGAGAGAACAATTTTACGATAATTCAAAGGGAAGCGCTTTACTGTTTGAGGCAAGGTCCGGTTGCCTGAGAACCCGAAGTTACAGAGCGAAATTCAATAAAGAAGGGGATACATGTACGTGCTGTGGAAAAGCTAGGGAAACGACAGACCATATTTTGATTGAATGTACAGATGTCCACCCAGGTGTAGCTGTGGACACTACCCTACAGGAGGCCATGGGTTTCAGGAGTAATAGGGGAAAGCTGAACATGCCGGCGATAGATATAAGCAAAAGGCGCTTAGAGCATTGGTGGCGCAAAAGTATGGAGCAAACAAAAGCGCAAGGTAGTTCGGGTAAGATTGTTACATCACAGCAGAACGATAATAGATAAATAAATAGACGAGGAAAAAAATTAGTTGTGAAAATATGTGTGATTCGGGAAAAGAAATGGTTGTAAACGAAAAAGAAATAAAGCTAGAGCTTGGTGGCCCGGCCACCGCCCCGTTATAAAGGGGACGCTCCTAATATCCATCCATCCATCCATAATAAATAAAAGCGCTCGCTCTCCCCCGGCGCGCTCTTTTCTACATGGAGTGCGCTTTGTCATGGAGTGCGCTTCGACGAACGAAGACCGCGTCGCGGCGGCGCGGGCTCGCAAAGCGCTGCCAAGCGCTTCCAAGCGGTGCCAAGCGGCTGCCAAGCGCCGGAAGCGATCGCTACCTGAGGTTGGTGACGCCGAGGCGCGCTTTACGAGAGACTTTCTCGGGCACAGCTGTGAGGTATGCGACCGCTTGTGGTTCGATCACAATCTGACCAAGATCTCGACCATCAAGAACGAGCAGTCCCATGCCAACGCCATCGCCGTTCTGCAGCAGGAGTTTGCCGCCGGCGACGATCACAGTGAGTACGCCGTCTGCTCTACGTGCAAAGATTCGTTGGTGGCAGGCAAACTCCCCGCGATGAGCGTGACGAACGGCTACCGCTACCCACCGAAGCCCGAGCACCTGCCTGAACTCAACCCGGTGGAGGAACATCAGGGGAACCTCGAATGGAAGGACCGTGAACAGTGATGAAGAAAATAAAAGATTTACACAACTTTGAGTTGACTTATGGCTTCTTCGCATACTACTCAGGGTTCCCTTTATGGGGAGATTTTCGCTTCTCCAACCTCTACCCCTCTTTTCTCCTTGATTCTACCTTTCACTTCTTCCCAGTTATGCACTTCACTACTTTGGTCATTACAGCGTGGCTCGGTCAAGCTAGAGCGGAGCGGTCCATTCCTCTGCAGTGGTGGTCTTCATTCATTAGCTCGATAGATACTTCGCGCTCGGATCAATGCACTTGGCGTCTCATTTATCGCTAGCTCAAATACATACACACGGTTCATACTTTTCGTCCCCTAATGTATTACCAACCAAATCCCTCCGATTTCTGATTCTTGCCGCAGCGTTTAAAGTTCGCGCGTTGCTCACGACAAGCGGCTAGGTTCTATTGAATTTCAGAAAGTTCACGTTCTCCTGACACTTTGTGGCCTCCATGGGAAATCTCGTAGAGGCCTATTCAAAATAAAGAAGCTTTCATGCGACATCCTTTCATCTATTAATGCAATTTGCAATGTCACTGATAGGTGCTTGCTGTGACCGAGGAAGTCGATGAACGCTATTCCCAATAGCCGCCTGCTCTCCTTCCCGATAGTCGGCCTTTTGTTCTCTCTTTTAATTGACTTTGCCGTTAATGTTGCGTAGGTGTGCACAACGAATCCGTGGCAATAGGGATAGACCGCTTCTCCCTCATTTCGTGCGAGAAGTCAATTAACATTAGCGGTTTCAAGCCCACGGTACATCTGATGGTAGGTTAGCTTATCGGCAACAGTGGGATGCATTTAGAAATGACAACTGTTAAAGGGAGGATTCCTTTAATAAATTTCTATATAGGAGCAGTGATACGTGTACGATTTGCACACTTGTTACTCGGTAGGGCCCAACGTTTTTGCGGTCGTAGACATGCGTGAGTGGAAAAAGGTCAGTGCACCGGACCATGGAATTGAAACACGCTTCCGTCATTTATAAGACGCCTGTAGCATTTCGCAACCATACTTTTCGGATCTCGTTGCGAAAGACGGCGTTGTTGCAATGCTGTCTTTCGGCCCGACCAAACGTGGAGGGTTTTCCGGTTCCCTGATTCTCGATCGAACGCAGCATAGTGCAACTTTATTTTGTTGGCTAGTTCTCATTTCTGCCACTGAATTAAGCAAAGTAGTTCCAGTTTCCACTGCTAGCGCTAAACCAACGACTGCGCAATAGAGGTCAATGCTAACGTTCAAACATTTTTCCGGTTGTTGAGAAACATTCCACCTCAAGCTCCCCATTCCTCGCATTTCAATGTCTTGAGCAATGGCGATCACTTATCGCCTTCTACGGTGTGTTGCTGCGTTCGGAAATATACGAGAAATACAAAGAAACTTCGCTTGGAAGCCCATGTCCGACCATACTCTCTCGACATTCGGCAACGCGATTTGAGAAATACGAAACAGGAGCCATGCATGAAAGAGAAATGTTTTCGAAGAGAAAGGAAACAGTTATTTCGTGAAACATGAGCCTCTTGTCAAGCCGCTGCTTGGAATATCCTCAAAGGTCGCCCAATATTTCTTGGGGAAGCGCAATTTGTAAGATATATATACAACTACAAAGACGCTTGCCATGTGCTATAGGATTGAAAGAAGAATGCTTAGGAAATGTGCTGCCATCGTAGAAGAAGGTTGGTTCTGTGGAGAAAAGCATCGTATTGTGCAACGCCGCTTTTCAGGAGAACAGTGTCCATAACAGCTACGCAGCGCCCGACTAATATAACCATGGTCATCAATCATATGAAAGCGCTAAGTGGCTAAACAAGGAAAAATTTCATGTTATATTGCGACGTGCAAGCTTTAAGGAGAAGTCGTAAAATGAAGGAACAAGGCAGTGAAATGAAGATGATATTGAGTTCACAGAGAAAGAACGCTTGGACACAACGTCGCCAAAGCATGCTCGCACTTTTTAAGGATATTAGCGTCAGCATATCTGAATTGATCTACAACCAGCGCGGGCATGCGGCACCTGCGTGAACAGGGCACATTGAACAAGGTACATTATAGTGCTTCTTCTCCCTCAATAATCAAGACGCTACATATGCCCCTTTCAAATTGTCATTATTTTTAATGTAAACAAGTCATCAACGTACGGGTAAACAAGTCTTCGAATGTATTGAACCTTAATTGCGTCGACAAGTTGTAGCTGAAGTATACGTAAAAACCATAAGTAACATCTACAAACATTGCGCAGCCACACTACCCACGCATGGAAAGAGCAGAAACACTCCGATAAAGACAGCAGCCAAACAAGGAGGTACGATCTGCCCGGTGCTATTCACGGCATTACTAGAAGAAGTGTTCAAGTATCTAGACTGGGAAGAAAAGGGAATTAAAATAGAAGGAGAATACCTCAGCAATTGGAGGCTTGCAGACGATATTGAGCTCTTTAGCAATGACAGTGACGAGCAACAAAGCATGATGGAGGAGCTAAACTGGCAAAGTCTTAAAATAGTACTAAAATGAATAAGGCAACAATGAATAGCAACAGCAACAAATGAATACGCTCATCAGTCTTGCTAAGGAGCAACAAGTTAAAATTAACAAGTGAACATTTAGAATGTATGTACGATCGAGTACGTATGTCTGAGGCAGTTATTAACAGGGATGCCTGTTCATGAAAAGGAAATCCTCCGTAGAATAAGAATGGGATGGGGCTCATTCGAGAGACATTCTTAAATCATGACTGGAAACTTGGCACTGTCACTTAAGCGAAAAGTATATGGATCACTGCAGTTCTCTGTCACGTACCTGATATTACTCCATCGATAAGTATACATAGAGCAGCTTTAGCCTATGTCACTTGTACTTGCTGTTTTCCAAACTCTCAGGCGAGCTCGTCTTTTAGGCACTAACAGCATGAATTAAATTGCAGTATTACTCTTTTAACAGAGTACTTATATTGTCCTTATATGTGTTGTCACACAAAATTGGTACACTATATTATGTTGCTCGACGATGTTGCATACCAAGAGTTATAGACTCATCTCACTTAATTTTGTTTTCTTGCTTGCGTCTATCTCCTACCACACTGCATAGAAATCGCAGGTGCAACCTGCAAAATACTCACGATTTCTCTAAGGAGAGGTTACGTCGATGCCCAGAGCCCGCGTTTAATTTATTGCCTTAAAGACATTGTGAGATGAGGAATGGTTACACGATAAGGATAACAAATACCAAACTGTTTCTATGTAGTCAAAAATATTGAGTCAAAAAGTTCTAGTGCTGTACGGAAAGCTTTATTATACATTGCGAGATTTATTAGATTTAATTTCATCTGTGCAACGTAGCACAAAGCATAGATGAGCAGGAGGTGGCAACTATTTCCTGGGAAAGACCATTGTACTCTGTAGCCGTTCAAGAAAGAAAAAAGGATGTAGGTTCACCTTCGGGCAGAGCCTACCAGGAATGGTCTTTCATAGAAAAAGCAAATATTGTCATTGAGAAGATACACATGGCGTTCCTCATGCCCTTGATGTCATATCTCGTTCTCTTGACTGATGCGATGAAAATCTGACGTGCTGTATTTAAAGCCTGTTACGCTTTTGTCGTGTGTGCGCTTTTGTCATGTTTGAGGTCATGCACTCCAGCTGGTAATTAAAGAAAGTCCTTCCCAATAAACGTGAGTTGCTGTTCAGGGCTCGTTCCTGTCTTCCATGTATTTTTCGTCCCTGTTGTACGGTCCCCCGTTGTGCGCAGCAATTTGTCACAATATCTTGCACCAATAGCGTTTTCTTAAAATTTCTTTCAGTGGTAAGGAAAATAATGTGGATTGATAGCATTCCGACTGTCATAAACGTTTGATGATATTTATTTTTGCCCAGTCTCACGCAGGCTACCCAAATAAAAGAAGTTGAGGTAAATTATTTGCAACATTTATAATGAACCAGAAGGGAGCACCAAAAAATCGCGTGAGGTTGTCTGTGCAAAATATATCATGTTACCTCTGTCGCCCGTCGTGTTGCGTGAACGGTTTCAGGGCACGGACACTTGTTCGTGATGATTGCCTCTTCAAAATTTATGCCATAAATTTTCATCTTAGAGGGTGAGTATTCAGACTGCGCAAGAAAACGAAGAATACTTGAGGAACAAATGTGAGTCATATTTGTGGAGCAATGTTTTGCCACTCATTATTTCAGCTGTCGGCTACAATAGACCCTAGAACCAAGTTTTCTCGCTTCTCTTTTTTTCATATTTTTCTTTCGGCGTACTTTTCCCGGAACAACCGCTAAGAACAACAGAGCAAAAACCGGAAACGTCATTACCAGACACATCCTAACGCAAACATTCGCCAGTATTAGTACCCCTCACTTCAGCGAATGATTGCTGTGACGTTTCTTTTTCTCTTGTGGTGCGTGTATTTCCCTTGGGGAACACTGGTCAGAAGCGAACGAACTTCATGGGCTTCCGCTGTAGCGAACCGCTCACGCCCCGTCGTGTGTTGGGAGTGGGGCCTCAATCCCCGCCGATACGCACCGGCAGGCTCCCATTCGTTAACACCCAAAAGCCAACGCTGACTCAGTCGTCCAAACGAAATAAGCCACAGGCGTCACTTAGCTCACAAAATCTGAACAGGACATCCGTACTTTGTTACTAATTCAGGAAGTCCGCAGCCACGGTACTTTGACTGTATTTCTTTTAATTGGCCATTTTGCTTCCCTTCTTTTCATTAATTCCTTAATATACCACAGGTTTCGCAGAAACGCAGTGGACATCCGGTTACCATGGCGTTATTATTATTATTTTTTTTTTTGCATTTGCCAACCAGCTGGCGAGGGGGCTTTGTGTAGTCTGCAGATTAAAAAAAAAAAAATAGACGTGCGGCTTAGGTCCCAAAGCATGTACTGGTGCTTCAATTCGTTTTCTTTATGTTTAACTAACTTTTTTTTTCTCAGTTTCTCCAATGGATGATAAGGGAGTCAGAGGGGTGTTCTCAGGGCGCAGGTTTAATTAAATCTATCGGAAAGCTCACTGCTCTAAAGGCTGTGGAACCAGCTGTAACAGCTTAAGTAACAGACGTCAGGAAACCGTATTTAAAGCTGTACGGAATCTTCCAGAAGTCAGCAACCTGTATTCAGCGATGTAGGGAATTACCTACACGGCTCTATGAAGCTGTGTGATGTGAAAAAGTGTAAAAATATTTCTAAGTTTGAAAGAAAGAAAGCCACATAAGCGTCAGCTCGCAGAGGCAAGAGCCGATAGGAGGATATGCGGCCACTTATTGGACATTTTCTTTTTTTTGTCCTGTCCGACAGGCAAGTCAACATTACGCTCTAGGCTATTGAATCTCCTGAAGTACGTAAGCTAGAATTGTCTTGACGGACGAATATTTTTCATGCAATGCGTGCTCATGGAACCACAGCACCAGTACTCTTGAAAAGCCCAACTGCATCGTTGCCGTTGAAGGTTCTCATTCTTTCGCCTAGTGTCGGCTCTCCAAATTAGCTTTCTGCGGTTGTTTGGATGTGGTCGACAGTCGCATCTGTTCACTCATATCGCTAGCGGTGAGCACTCGTGAAGCTTACAGGGACATGACAATTGATTCAATGCATTTCACCTGGAGCCAAGCTGGAGACAAGCGAATCCACATATGCGGAGAACGACATAGAAAATGGACTTTTAAGCCACGGCCACTTTTTTTCCGGCAGGAAACCGTGACTTGAAGTACACAGTAATCGTAATTGCGAAGCCAGCGCTACTTGCGTTACTACCAGTTTAACGGCCCGCTTTCTCATCTGCTCAATAAGCTGCTGAGCCCTCTTTATAGTGAGGTTTAACGAGCGTCTAGGCTTTATTATTGAGCGAGGGGAGAGACAAAATAGCGTAAGACAAAAGGACTGGGCGAAGGTACAAAAGTTCCTTCTCATGCATTACGCATTTATCATATTGCACAGAAAACATATAAACGATAAACAGCCGCTATTATGGAATGCTCTCTGGGAAAACAAAAGAATAAAGTGGCGGGGAGAGGAGCTGCTGCAATGGCATTATTTGTCCCCGATCCGTGACCAATCACCCCGCCGCAGAAAAGCGATTCGAAAACTCGCATGTATAAGAGAAAAGAAAACAAAAACAAAGACGAAGAAAGAACGATAACCAGTGTAAAAGTGCGGAAAGCGTAATACACAATGAGTGATCGTTCCTGGCTATTGCTGGGATACCATACAAGGTACGCTGGAAGGGCAAACATCGACTGCATTGCGACGAGGACCCGCCTCTTTGCCAATAGCACGAACATGGCGCATGAATATGGCGCAAACAGAATGTTAGTGGGTTGCTTACGTGAGCCTTGGGTGACTTACAAGAAGGGAATAATAGTTCTGAAGCTGCAGTCCGGATAGCGGTGGTCAGTTAAAGAACGGAGCAGTAGGATTGTCCCGGGATTTCTGGCAGGTGGTTCCTTGGCATAGGCCTCGCCTGAGCATCATTCTTCGGCAAAGAGCTCGCTGAAATGGTACTCTGAAAGGGAAAATCAGCCTCCACCCGTTTGTAGCACAAGGATAGAAGGAAAGCCATACGGATTTTTCAGAATTGAAAGCTTCCGAGTTGCCGAAAATTTCGTCCTGGTCCGAGGTTCGAACCAGGAGCCAACGCCTGTCCGCATGTCAACTGAGCTAACTAAGAGGCTAGCGAGGGCACATCCATCGACAACTCGAACCACATGGGGCAAGAATATGGCAAATTGTGCATGTGCAGTAAACAGGGGCGGGGCCGGGGTGGGGGGGGCGGAGGTCCATATTGTGTATTCCCGCTACGCTCGCGTCGTCACAGATCCTTCTGTGTCGCGTCATCCTCGCGCTGCTCTAAGCAGATTCGGCACCACCTGCACGACAGCCATCGAAGTCCTTTATCGCATGACCGCAGCTGGCGTTACCAATCATGTGCTGCGGGGTTTCTTCAGCGGTCAATCGTGCGTGGTGCATAGTATTCCGCTTTCTCTGTCCCTTTCACTCAGCCCAAATGTGCCGGAGTGACAGTACCGCTGGACGACGACCACGTGGGGAAGAAAGACAAACGGGGATAGAGGGGCGCCTCTGCTCCACAGCACGCCTCCGTAAGATAAGATTTGTACCGGAGTTTTTGCTTGGCTAAAGTACCGTGGCGTCAACCATTACCGTTTAGGAAAGGTTTCTCCTTATAAAAATCCAGGGGCGCGATCGGAGATTTTTATTCGGAACACATCGCGTTCGCTTGATGCAACGTCATGAAGTGGGGGCGCGGCTCTCGTTATGCGCGCTGCGGATTTGCGCGATTAAGTGCAGAGCAGGCTTCCAGGATTGGTCACCCTCCTTTGTTCGAGCCAGTACAGTTTTGTGATAGGATGAGCCATAAAATATGCGAGAGGGGAAGGGTGAGAGCAACCAATGGACAAGCGGCGTACGTCCCAAAATGTGACGAGCAGATTTTGGTGTCTTCTTTCAGGTGATATAATACAAAACTGAATGCTTTCGATTTCAAATGAGCAGGATTGTGTGAGCGTAAATGCGTGACGCGCATAATAACATGGTCATGTAAAAACGTGGCCGCGCCCCGCTGCTTACGAGGCAAGCATGACCACGGCCAATGACATACAGTGGAAAGCGAACAGAACCGCCCGCGTTCGCAAAAAACGACCTCCGATCTCGCCCCAGGTTTAATGTGAATGTTAGTCCGTTTCGCTCAGCCACTTCGTGTTTCGGCGCCATTATATGTTCGGAAAACTTCATCTTTCGCGGGCATTATATTTTTATAGCCGCCATCGGGCATTACTTGTTTCTAATTTACTGAATTTAATTTCGCCCACCCACATCCGTCTTATTGACAGCGTCATCACGAGTAACCTTGTTTGTTGACGCCCAAATTTAACCAACAGTGTAGCCTTACCGCAACAAGAATGGTGAAAGGGGTGTCTCGTCAGCTGGACGTTATTGCTCTTATGAGCATCGAACCGCAACGCCGCTTGCTTTGCTCCCCCCCCCCCCCCCCCATTTTTTTTTCTTTTTGTTTCGCCCTTCTTGTTGCTTCATTTTACGATTTTACGATCCCACCAATACACTCGTACTTTGTCTATGTTTTCTTCCCCCCCCCCCTCCTTTTCTTTTGTTATGCTGGCGCCTTCATTTTTTTTCTGTCGCTTGTCAGGTTTAAAGCTAGTTGATTGATTTGTGGGGAGCTAGTTATAGCAAATTGAAAGCCAAGAACATTTATCTTTTCATTTCTGCAGATTTCAACGCATTTTCGCTAGACAAGAAAGCCGCCGATGCTGAAGTGTCGAGTAATTTGCGCAGCTGCTACGCACTAGAATTCCAAATAGAATGAGGTGGTTTAGCAGAATCTTGGCTTGAGCTGGTTGGTATTGGTTCATTACTGAAAACTTCCGGACACGAAATGAGCGAGGAGGAAGAACACATTTAAAAAAAGAACTCGCGCCCACTTCTATTTTTATTTCACACATTGGTGGTTTGGAATCGGCGACCACACCGATTGATGCTTATGCGGTGGAGCACCATCTTCGCGGAGGACGTAATATCGCAGTTCCTTTCCCCAAACAGAGCTTTAAGTTGCTTTCATGCTGACTGAACCTTGCAACTGACTACCTCGACGATGACATGTAAGGCTGGTTCAGAATGCATGGGGACCAACCACGCTGTGAGAGCCAGGGATGTCTGGTACCGCTACGATTCCGCTGGGTTCAAAGATGCACATACCTGCTATATATAGAAATTAGCATGGAAGGCGCGAATGTGGAACTAACACGACTGATAGGTCATGGCGTCAATAACATGAAACCCTCGTAAATTGGTCACCGATAATAAAATCTCGCGCGGCTCATGCGCCAACTGGATATGCGGTGATGAGTCGCATGCAACTGAATCTTAACTATGTTCATTTCTCGCCTCTTCCGGTGTCCCTAAAATGTCTTACAAATGTTCGTCATGCCACTGAACGATCTGTGCATCCCATTCATAATTCGCTGCCTAAAGTAAGTCCTCATTTGTACCTCTTCCTTCTTTTTATGTTGGCTTTCCTGCGTAATCCGACTGCAGCAATACAAAACGTTTTTTTGTTCTGTTGACAGCAGGAAGCGAACTTCCTCTCTTCCTGGCATGACAAGCACGGCCGCTTCAGCCGAGTTCGTAAGCATACTTGAATGTATATCTTGCTTTCGGTTCTATTTTAAAGTAAAAATGACTAGCAGCTACTTACATTGAATGAATGAATGAATGAATGAATGAATGAATGAATGAATGAATGAATGAATGAATGAATGAACTTTATTGCACACATCTTGTACAAAGTACGCACAAGCTGAATGGTCCTATAGCCAAAGGCTATGGGACCATTCGTTTCTCGTTTAACAAAAAAATAAGTGAGTTTCCATGATGCGATCACCAGTCTTAGTTGTAAGCACTCGAAGCGACCAATCGGGCAATATACAGCATACCGTTCGCTGAAATGAGGTGCCGGCCACTGTCGCGTCTGCACAGGGATGGAGCTAACGATGTGCAGGGGTTCTCCGGCTTACTCGTCGACGTCATTTGTGGAGATGTGTATGAATGATCCAGGTACATATGATGTGCTGCACACAACAGGGTAGCAATTTTCGCGCTATGCGCCGGTATGAGGCTGTTTATGCGTGCAACTCTTTTACTTTCTTTCTCGCAGTTTCGAGACGCCGCATTACCTATAGATCGATTTCTGGGGTGCGCTAAAGAAAGACGTCTCATATCGCTCAAATAACCCGTGGATGCCATCGAGTTCAGTGCGCGATACGCTTTTAAAAAGGAAAGATATAAGTCTGTCTCGTCCTTCTTGGATGAATTCGGTTTGAAAGAGTGAAATCATCGTAATAAAGTATTTACGGGCTCCTGGATCGAAGGATGAGAATGATATCAGATGCTCTGCTAACCATAAACTATAATTTATAAAGGAATAAATTTTTAGAGTTTCGTATCTCTTAATAGGCGCTGACTAGCGTGACTGCTCTCATGGGAACCGCTCCTTATGGTAGGATTTACCGCTTCATGTACTGCTGCTTCGATTTAGATGAGCCTCCTATAGTAGTAACCTCGCGTACAGACAGACAACATGCTTGCTTAATGCAGAGGTCAACAGCCCTCTTATAAGAAATATATGTTGTTGCTCCCCCAAGCTACCTGTTAACCCGTCTATTTAGTGAGAACGTCACGCGATGGAGCTGCTCTTTCACGCAGCAACGTTCTTTGCCTCAGCAGGCAAGGAATGAGATGAGCCGAGCGAAAACAAGAATGTTTTTGATATTGCGAGACCCCTCGACTGGTTAATGGCATTTCTTGAAAGGTGAATGCCCTATCTGGCTGATGTTATGGCACTGCAGCGGCATCGTTGTAGAGTGTCCACCACCACTAAAATGAACTCGTAACTGGTCCTACGTAATATATGGTCCTGGTATGACAATTCTAGAATTTATTTATTTATTTATTTATTTATTTATTTATTTATTTATTTATTTATTTCAAAGTACCTTACATGACCACATGGGCATTGATTGAGGGGCGCTTCACAGAAATTGATTGATTGATTGATTTGTGGGGTTTAACGTCCCAAAACCAGTTCTGATTATGAGAGACGCCGTAGTGGAGGTCTCCGGAAATTTCGACCACCTGGGGTTCTTTAACGTGCACTGACATCGCACAGCACACGGGCCTCAACATTTCGCCTCCATCGAAATGCAGCCGCCGCGGCCGGGATTCGATCCCGCGACCTTCGGATCTGCAGCCGAGTGCCATAACCACTAGACCACCGTGGCGGGGCTTCACAGAAATTGTATAACCCAAAGGTATAGACAAACCTAATAACGTAAGCAAAAAATTTCTGTAGAAAGCACCTCATGTTAAACAAACAAGTAATACAAAAAATGCTATAAAGGTGAATTATACAAGGACGGCGCACGGAAGCTAACATCAAAAAGTGAAATACAAGTTACATGGTATAATATTGTGCATAATAAATTACACGCAAAATACAAGTGATACAACGGATATCATGGAACAATGAAAGGAAGAATGAGAGAAGAAGAGGGGGGAGTGAAGGGAGGACTACAATTGCAAGGCCGTCGCACATGCAACTATGCAAGCAGCTGGATGACCCCTGAAAACACTAATCATAACAAGTGATAAGTTAGTCAGACCATAGTCTCCTGGTGATATGCGTGTTGAGCGACTGCTGAAATTTATTAAAAGAATCAAAATGGTTCCCTCTCTTTTTATTATATAAACTGGCGGCTTAATCTCTCATGCTTGTTGGAAGTACAGTTTTGAAATAGGCAACAGTGAGATCAACAGGTTACATTTCATCAATCAAGTGAATGTTCTTTCTTTGCAAAGCGCTTTTATATTCGCTACACTCACGCATCCTTAAGATTGCTTTGCGTTTAATTGTTCAATTTAAGTTCTCACCTTTCTACCTTAAATCCTCCTTTTTCCATCCTTCTCTCTCTAGTTTTTCTTTTCCTATATGTTTTTGTTTAATCATGGTTATTCACTTACGTTACTTCGTGCTAGAAGGACCACAGTTCTTAAGAATATGCTTTATAGAATATGCTTTATAGAGAAATATAGAAAATGAAGTGAGCCTTCTAGCAAAAGGAAGTTAACCTAGCAGTATCTCTACCAGGACGCACCTAAGGAAAAGTAAACTGCTTCTTGCACAAGGCTTACGAAAGGCATAGAGTAACGCCTTCACAATATGAGCGGGTGGAAGCTTACACAGTGATTCGCTATACGTTCCCTGTAAGGCTCAGGAAAGGTTTTAAGAAGTGACGGTAGCTAGCAGGATAAGGCCTTTGCGCGAAGATGCGCTCGACACATCGCTGCAAGCGCTAGAGCGAAACAGCAACTCTACAGAATCATTCCCGCAATCTCTTAGGTAATCCTTTGCGCTCATGTTGAAGAGCTGAAATGATCACGTTTAAATGCGCTTCAGGGAAACCACTTAAATTCAGTAAAACAAAATCACTCAATGTCATGACAAGTGCGAATGCCCGTTGTCAATCCAGGTTCGGTTCTGAGCACAGCAAGGATTTGGCACGCATGAAAGCATTGGGCACTTGAAACAAGCAGCCGTGTCAGCTTTCAGCGACCAGCCACAGCCTGCTGTTTAGGTTGTCTTCAAAGAAGCTATGACCAGCTGTACTTCCATCGCCTTGTAAAGTGCAGAGATAGAGAGAGATAGTCTTCTAGCCTCTAAATGATGCACTGCAACGTCTTTTGTTAGAACTATTACTTTTCGAAGCAGAACGGCACCAGCAGCCTCTGATCTGTCATTCGTCCTTCTTGAACTCGGGAAGTAGACTAAACCTTGGGGTGAGGAAAGGCAGCGAACTCAGCGAAGGTGGCCGCACGCACGAGGCTCAGAGGATAGGAAACTGTGGCACAGAAGGATAAAATGGCCTCCAATAGTGGGCGCCTTTATCCTCTTGTCCCTCTCTGACGTTAGCAGAGACAGTTTCGAGCGAAGACCATTCTTTAGCTTAACGCTTGCACCTTAGGCTGCTACAGCTCTGCCATTTGTCTGCAAACGGCTTTGCTATTTTGCTACAGTTTCTTGCCATGTTTATTTTTTTCCTTGTCGCGCGTAGTTCACCCACCCTGAATCAATCCGCTGCTTGATTTAAGATGCTGTTTCGTGTCGATATGCTTGCGCAAGGCCTACTTCATGCCTGGCAAGCATGTGAGGCTTGCTTGTGTGTTTCTTTACTGTCTGACTTTCATCCTTCTAAATGTGAGCAAGAAGTCTATATTGGCACGGTGTACTAAACGTTTATTGAATGCACGGCAGACTTAAAATGACCATGCGACAGCTTTTGAATATAGCACTATTACTGCATTACATGCCGCAGTTCAATTCGGTTTCAATTCGGACTTTTCAATTCGGTTTTATAACGCACCTGGAAAGGGCCCGTTCTTCATTCTACCCAACACGTCATAATTGGCAAAGACCACAAGATAACACAACGTAATAACATAGTAACACTATAAAATAATTCGAACTACTACTGCCTAATTCCAGCGCGAATTGCCGCGGATGGCTTCGGGTGGTGCCAGTTCACCGCAGCGACTTCGGCTAATAAGCTTGTTGTCTCTTCGAAAGCGCGATTAAAAAAAAAGATAGAGAGAAAGAGAGAAAAGAGAGAGAAAAAATGTTCAACGTCGTGAAACTCACTGGAGTGTCTTCTCACCCCTTTTCCATCCCCCCTCTCTGCGGCTTCCAGCGCGCTTGTTGCGACGAAAGGAGAGTGAACGCGTTCGTACGGTAGGATTCTTCTCAAAGTTGACGCTGTAACTCCTCTAGTACCTAACGCATCGGAACAAAATTGTGGCAAATGATCCGTTAGGCAGTAAGCTCTTTAAGTGGTGTCACTAGTGGATTGTGTTACAGGGCCCCTTTAAATTACGGTGTTTGAGTAAAAAGCCCGTGCGCTTTGTTTTATCGAGATAAAGTTTTACGCCTCAAAAAACGCGAGCCTTGCGCGTACGTGTTGCTCGTTTATGAGTCATCAGTTTAAAGAAGTGCGTCCACAACCACCACAAACCACTCCTTATTATCACAAGACGAGACATAGATCGTACAATTTTGTAATACCTTCACCTCATTTCGCTAAACGAACAACTCCCTAAGCACCCATTTGCACTCTCCCTTTGATATTTTCCCTTTGATTGCCCAACGTCGGAGGCACACTCCTTCTGTCTCAGCAAAAGAAAAAAAGAAAGAAACGTCGCCTAGTTCTTTCGTTGCACTGAGCGCAAGGTTTCTTGCTTCGAACTTCATCGCTGCACACCTGAGCTCATTCCTTCGGAGTGTCGTTCATTTTCGCTGCGAATCGGCTGCGCCCTGCAGGAGGTTTGTCTCTCACATTCCGATTATGGTTTTTTTTTTCTAACTTCTATCTCGCGAGACGAGCGTCCAAAAAAAGAGCTAGAGTGGAATACTTTGTCGCTTCCCTCAAGTACTGTCGTAGACAAGCTGCCCATGGGTATTTCCTCGGCCCCCTATCTAACGCTTTATCCACCGGCAATTGGTTCTGACGTCCAGTTCGCTGATGCACTGAAACCTCTAGGGGGTCGTCGTGGCCGCCCGATCGTTTATTTGATGTCTTTAGTTTTTAATCTTTTTTCAGCAGTTGTCTTCGGAAGGAACGCAGACGAATGCACCCACGTAAGAAATAGAAACCGCAACCAACCAGGAAACCTCGTATGAGTAAGTGTGTGGAAGGCATAAGCGCTCCCAGCATACCCGCCATGTTGTTGAACACTACGGACTATCTATACGTCCGCTCCATGCCTCTCTGTTGATACGCTTTCCCTTTCCACCTGTCCTTCCATAGAAAATTTAGTTTCGTGCATGCTGAACGTGGGAACACTTTTTTCACTGTGGGGCTCCTAATTTTTTCAAAGAGTCCAATTGTTATTCCCAATGTGTAAAACATTATAGTTTGTTGTTTTAACCGTTGTTCGACTGTTAAACCGTTGTTTTAACAACCAGCAATAAGGGAAATGACAACGTAGGTTCGAGATTGCAGGCGCACACCACAAAAAACGGTGCCCCTTTGAAGACAGACAGACAGACAGAAATAAGGAAAGAAAGAAGGAAGGAAACGGGCTAGAAATCTCAGAAAGACGCAGTAAGTTAGGACCATCGTGTTATGTCACGCCACGGCTTTTTTATATACCCTTACGCTACGTACGTTTGAGCTCTAGGGTCCATACACACGTTCCCGTAGACGCCTCTAAAAGAAAGTCGCTAGAAAAAAAAAGTATGGGAGCTCCTTTGCTCGTTGCTTCCTGTTTCCCGTGACATAGTTTCGCCATGACTTCAGACAAGGAGTCTTTCTCAAATATAGTTAAGGTTTTGTTTCCATGAACCTATTTCTCGCTCTTTATTTTATTGCTTTGTCAGTTCGAACAAAATACATGGAGCTTTTCTGTGGGTGACCCAAGGGCACTCCTCGTAAAGCAGGCTCGCCTTGAAGCTCCGGATTGTCGCGGTACTGATGTGAATGCAAACGTAATTTTGATGCCTCCAAGTGATCCTGTTTTTCCAACCTCAAGTTTGCCTTGGGCGCCACACAAAGAAGGCCTCGTTGAATAATTCATGGGGAAGTTTGTCTTACGGTAGACTTACTACGCTACTCGAGATGCAGAAGTCGATGCAAAACAAAACGCAGGTCGCCAGTTGGGTAAATGGACACTAGAAATTCATATCGTTAGCCTAGGAAGACTTTCATATTTCAATAGTGGGCTAGAATATTTCATCGACGAATAAAGGGGCTCAAAACAACCATACGTGTGTGATATGATACGTGTGGACATGGAGTTGTGTGGTTGTTGTGAGCACCTTTATTTGTCGATTAAATATTCTAGCGTATTATTTATTCAAACATTAAAGTGCTCCCAGGCTAACAATATACATTGGCCCAACGCATAAATTTCACGTATTACATGTGGGACATACCATGGTGTTGCTACACTGTAGATTTGGGAAGGTACCATGCTGCGTTTCGTGTGTAAGCACGGATACGATTTTCATATGTTAGATATCATCTGACTTCGTAATTGACATTTTATATTAGCAGCGAAGCTACGTAAAAGGGCCGAAATTGGTCAGGCATTATGCAATACCACTTGACATTGCGTTGCATGATTTTGGTGGAAACCTGTCACGGTGACATTGCGTTGCATGCTGCATGACTGCAACGGGAATCTTTTAGATTTGTTGTAAAGAAGAAACATCAAGAACAGATAACGTACAGCTTATACGGTACAGTTCTCTTCTATTATTTGGCTTTTCCGTTCTATCCCCGGCGGTTCTATCGCAACGGCGACTAACGTATCGCGGGTACATCCTCATGTTGCCTTGGTATAGATTGTTTTATGGTGTGAATAAAATTTGGTAACATGCATAGCGCCCTAATACAATGACAAAAGACCATAAAGAGACCATTAGCCTCTGTATGCTTCTAATATAGAGCTCCTTAAAACCTGCAGCACGTTCTCTGGAGGTGCGGACGCTACGCGTCTGAGAGACAATATCTCTGAAGCGAGCACTGTGCCTTCCACGGGACTGTAGCCTAGAACTGCGGCACATTCTTGGCCCCTGGCAAAGCGTCACCTCCGCGTCACGCGCTGCGTAGGCTCTGATGACATTCTTGCGGCCCACGAGGATCGACGAAACATTGTGAATAATGCATGGTGTCTTCGTACCTGTACGTGACGTTCCCTGCTATGCGTTTATCAGTGCATATACCATAATCATTAGGCAGAACCTGAAATGGCATGTCAGGCCCATTTCCAGGCAAACATCCCCAGCACTTCATCGAATGTTTCTTTTCTCTGTCTCTGTAGTTTCAGTATTACTAAGTGGACGAACGAAAAAGAAAAGCCGCTAGATACGTTAAGGTAATAGTAGTTTGCTGGTGTTTTATTTGTTTTATCTAATTTCTTTAACGAAACGCGTTCGTTAAAATACTCTTCCGAAACGTTACTTCCAGGAAAAAACTACGCTAATCACATGTGCTGAACGTGAGCGGTGGCATGTTCGCTAAATGATCCCTTTAGAGGATTCCAAATTATCCCTTGTCACCTATACGGAACAATAAAGCAATTTGTGCTGTTAAATTGCCCGTTTATTTTTCTTTTCTTCCTCTAGAAAAGATAATGTTAAGTTCATGGGTGCCTTAAATATATTCTACTCGCTCTTTACGGGCCAGACAGCCTTGCATGTCTGGCTGTTCTTCACAAAATCTCAGCTCCTACATTTAAACTCTTTGTTACCACGCGCGCTCCAACCTTATTACCGACGTCCCTGACCCTTTGCTTTCAATGACACCACGCCTTCGAAAAGAGAAGTAACGGTAGAGAAACGTAATGGCGCGCTTCCTTTCAATTGTGGGACATTGAAAGCTGGAAAAATGGGCTACGCGTATGAATGAAGCGCGACGGGATGTCGCCCTGACGATGTTCCATAGAGAGCTAGTACATAATGAATTGCATTTTTACTTCAGCAAGAGGACTGCCACGCAAGGAAAAAATAAAAAACGTACGCTTATTCTCCGTACTTGTGAGCATTCGTTTGCCTGTTACGCGCAAGGCATTCAAATGTAGAAGAAACACTAAGCAACAGAACAAGCCTTCTCTGTTAAAAAAAAATAACTTTGCAGGGTTTTTCAGAGATGAGGGGCCATGTGGCACATGAAGTGGCGAAGAAAAAGATGCAGCAAAACGGAAGTAAGGCAGAACGTGTAGAGACATATTAGGGTTCATGACAACGGCCGGCCTGCGCTGAGCGATTTCTATTGCGCGATGGGTCTTGACTGCACTTTGAACGGGACACGCTTTAAGTCTAGGCGGTGAATTTTGCGAGCTGGTAGCGTGCGCGTATGGGAAAAGTGTGTTCCCGCACAGTGTTATGGGTGTGGTCATATGACTGCTTTCTTCGTACGCTAGTAGACTTACCCTATCTCTCGAGGAGCGGCAGGAGGGAGCACCAACAGAATCACTGTTTATCTGTTTATCAAAGCAAAAGAAAAAGAAAGAAAGAAAGGGAACTCATATTTGGCTTTAGGATGTACAATGCTCGCAATCACTCCTTTCACTGACGACGTTACCAACGCGCAAAATGCGCTCGCCGTCCGCAAGAAACACTGAGGCGAGGATATGACTAAACTAATGACTAAACTGAGTTACGGCACATTGAGAAAAATCAGCAGCTGCCATCTAGCGAACAATTCTCGTGTCACGCAATTACCGTGATCGACAATGATATTAGACTGAGCGTTATTTTAAATGCGAAACAGTAATTCCGGCACGAACGTAAGAAACAGCAAGACAGTGATGTTTCAGCAACGTTTACGTGTAGATCACTCACGCTCCATAGGAAACTGTGCGTACACACATAAGCAACTCCATACATTACACTGGGTGTTAAAAGGTGAATAGCGAATCACGGCAGTCCCATGGATTGTAATTTGACTGAATCGTCGAGTGCCTGCGTGCAGCGTCGTTTTCGTGTTTTTTGGGTAATGCTCTCAAAGATATTCCTTAAGCTCAGATCCCACAACCCACCAGTTGAGAGCTTCCAAGCTTGCCGATTTGTTTCTTTTTGTGGCTCCGTCAGAAGCGCTGCTGAATGCGCACATACTTTTAAGGCGTTACCAATACGAAAATGACGATAGTGTCGGTGTCTTTCTCCCTATGTGCATTTCTCCCTAAGTGTGCATTTGAATTATTTTATTCTGAGGACAACGGAAGTTTTACTGGATCTGTGAGTGTGCGCGTGTGTGGGTGTCGTTAATTTGCAAGGGAGGTGCTGCCCTATAGGCACGCCTCCACATTTTACATTCAGGTCATTCGCCACTCCCCAACAATATGAAGCGTACATTTCTTGTACAAGGGGATAACCTGAGATTGAAATAGCCGGTATTTCCGTGACAAAGTTCAGCTCCACAGATATCGATTCACCTTGTAATTAGGTGGGCGGAGCTGACCACTCTAACTTTCCTCCCCCGCATTAGGCACTGACCTATATATCCATGTCATATAGGTGCACCAGGCAGCGTGACATCTGAATGATGGATGGCGCTCTTGCGTGTGCCAACTGCGACTGCCGTCGTGGTGCGCAGCAGATACTGTGTAGCATATACTACATTCCCTTTGTGCTAATTTGAGCAGAGAAGAAAAAGCCAATGGCCTTTGTGTGGCGAGCTACTATGCTCCCGCAATTTCACTGCCTGAGGCAACGTATCTAATGTCTGATCTGAACCTGTCTCTAAAAACCTAACCAGCTTAATTGTCTGAAGTGTTCGTTTGGTTCCGCTAAAGATGAAAGACCAAATTTGATTGAAACCTACAGTACATAACAAACCATTATTAGGCGAGTTCACTGCTATAATTAGGAAGGAAGTGCCGCCGTCACAAGTTGCGTTAATGTGTATATACAATCGCTGAACTTTGATTACATTAAGCTTACGTCGTTGTTATAAATTTGTGGCTTTCCATAATTTTCTATTTTGATGACTTGTTTCCAAGCTTGCAATGTGCTGTAAGCTAGGCGATTGTCCTTTTAATGTATGAAAGACATATGTAGTGCGAAGACAAGATAACGTTGGTCATTGAGGGTAACAGAGCGGATACCTAGGGAAGGCAAGCGTCGCAGCGGGCGACAGAAGGTTAGGTGGGCAAACGAGATGAAGTTTCTAGGGAGAAATTGGTCACAGTTAGCACAGGACCGAGATAATGGGACGTCGATGGGATGGGACTTTGCCTTACAGTGGGCGTAGACATGATGAAGAAGATGGTGATGATGGTGGTGGTGGTGGTGATGATGATGATGCCTGCTATGTAAAGACATTTGTTGGTCATTCACAACAAAAAGATCAGTTCCATGGGACATGGTTATAGATTACGGAGGTCAAGTTTCTCCTTTCGAAGGGAGTTATTTCGGACTCCAGAATCCATCTGTACACCTGTTGCAATACCATGGACGCAGTGCTTAGACCGTTTTTCCAAGACGTCCCTTTTACCGCGTTCTCTGGAACAACTACGACATTGTTTTTGCCTGGTCACCGCTGAGCCTACGTTACCGCTACTTCTTTCTAATCTTTCGCCTCCTAAACTCCGCTCTGCAATGTATATTATAACCTTGCTTCTTGTGTGACCATTGGCACTACTACTCCTCTGGGAGCTCTTGTTTATACAGCGACAGTGATCGTGGCTTGCAGGCCATGTCGCTGACTTCGTTAATGTCGGTTGCCCTGGGGCTACTTCCCTGATTGCGAAATATTGGTACGTTTGCGGCACTGGGAGCTTTAGTAAATTTGCCTGAAGCGAAGCGAGTTTTTCAAATAATTCTAAGCAATCTTTGTTGTCCTCTGATTTTACGCGTTGTAACGCTTCTTGTGGCTTCCAGTGTCACAAAGCATTTCCTTGAGCCTTGTTTTCTCAACGTCTCGGGAAAATCAGAGCCATCTATCACGTACCATCGGCACTCACTGATAACCGCAAAGATACTATTCATTGCCTTGGCGCTCTTTGGCCACACTGGTCCTTTGCACCACAAATAGCCAATATAACCATAATCATCTTCTCTCTCACCATCGTTTGAAGTGTAGTGGGTTAGCCGCTAGCCGCCATGCTAGCCGAAGTGTGACTGTGTGTGTGTGTGGGCTCTTGTATGTATGTTTGTGTGTTTGCTTCTACGTTTGTGTAAGTGCCTGCCTGTGTAATTGCTCTGTTTTTGTCGGTAGCTGCAATAAGCACTATGCAGTTCGGTCTCTCTGCATCAGCGTAGCAAATCCTCAGGTAGTAGAAACGAGATAGATAGGAAATACGGAAAACACTGGAGCGATTACACACGTTCGTTCGACTGTACATACTGCGAATGAACTACACTTGCGTGTGGTCATACCGAAGTGTTGGAAGTGTTCCAAGCTTCTCTGAAATACGATACTGTAGCATTTGAATACGCGCGAAGAATAACAACATGCCGTCAGCTTTCAGATGACCTTATATACCACGCTGTTTATTACTTTGTACCTAATAGCATCAGTAGCATATTATACGCAGACAAGAAGAAAAGGTTTTTTGTAATTTACTTCGTCACGATGACCAGATATAATCCACAGCTGACGGCCATAATCTATGCAAATACAGATAGGGCTCCGTCGCTTCTCGGACCTTTCTATTGCTTCCTTTCGTTAAACTTAGTACGTAGTTCACATTTCTCAGTGAATATAAAGAAATGGAAATAAAGGCGCAAAATAGCAAGAGAGAAAATTTTCGGACTTAAAATCAACAAAGAACCGAAAAATCTAGTAAAAAAATTGTAGGTTGAAAACAGTAGTATTAAAAACAAAGTAAGGTTAAGATTGTTCCTTTGTCCATTGTACAGTCATTGCCTCAGGATTGCTTATGCACATGACGGCACTAGCTGGACACACCATCAGCGTTGCGGAAAGCTCGCAAAGCGTTTGAATGTGCATGTTTGCATGTGGGACATCACAATGTTACTATTTTTTTCTTTGAGATAGTCGTTACTGCATCGGGTCTCTATTCTAGACACCCATAGTTTAAACCTTACCGTTTTGGCATCTCCACATATGTTTGCTTGTTCACGTCACAAAACGCGCTCTGTCTCTGTTACGGATGTTAGCATAGAGCCTTTAATCGGTGCTACGTGCGCGCCACAGGCTTCATCTTGGCTCAATGGATAGTTTTTGGGAGCTAATTATGCTATTAACGCAATAAAACTGAAAGAAGGGAGGGACGAAACGTCCGCCCCAATCAGCAGTTCAACACTCCCATGAAAGCGTAGACTATAATCCTGTAAATTCTTCTTTTCTGTAAAGCAGCGCTGCTAGTGACGAAGCCGTAGCAACATGTCGAAAGGTTAACCCGGAGATTAATCGCCGAAGGGTCATTTGTACACAACGCTTACGCAAGTATACAACGCCTACGTGATGAGGCTGTGTCAACTATAGAAAATTGTCATGCGCAGCTTCATTGATGGTTCATTTCTGTGAATTGAACATCTTAAAGCTACGCTATGATTGTGAGAGACACCGTAGAGGTCGGGATTCAATCCCGCGACCTTCGGATCAGCAGCTGAGTGCGCTAGCCACAAGACCAGCGTGGCGGAGCTCATTTGTACCTTCAGAACACAGTTATCATGGAATTTGCTAATGGGGTTATTGTAGTTCTAGGCTTACTTGGCGTAAGCGAAGATCCGCGCTTTTATTCTAAATAGATGTGGCGCGCCATTACGAGCTGCTGCATAATAACCAGAAATTTGTCAAGCAAAATAATCACTCAGCAACCGCTTTAGAGAAGTTTGTAAGACATTTAGGGCAATGTGCCCCTGCGTCTGTTACAGGAAATTTATGTACGTGGAAAATAAAAGGAAAAAAATAGCCCTCAAATCAGTAATATTCTAGAGTAAAGAGCCCCTCTGAGAGGGCCATGATTGATGGCGAGCCTGGAAAGGCGTGGCAGAAAGTTTGCCAAGGGGCAATCTGGGTCGACTGAGCGCTCAAGGGTCGGCGTAGGATGCACTCAAAGCGCACCCTTCTTGCATACGTGAAACAAACTTTGGGCCTAGGGCAAAGTTTACAGTGTGAGAACAGCTGAGCAATTTTGTGATTCACACTTCGTTTTAACTTTTTTGAGCCACTTCTTAACCTCCTCTCCTCCTTGTATCACCAAATAATTTATTGTTTCTTGGTAGCAATTTCTTTCGCGCGGTGAAGTCTTTTTTTTTTTTTAGGAGACCGAAGTACATGCTTTATTCAGAACAGTTTTACTGCAGCAAAACCCATTTCAGAGCGGAGGGAGAAAAATATAATAGGAGAGTTTTCGTGCTAATCACCACGAACCCACTCATAGTGTTTACTCTTCTCACTTACAATGCCCCTGTTACTAGGTGTGCTGTAGGACACCTAATAACACAATAACATAGACACTTTTACGGATGATTATTTTCACCCCGCATACGTGTATTTCCGAGCACAAAATTTAGTAGCGGCCGCAATACCTCAATGCCTGGCGTTAAAGCGTAAGTCGCGGTGACGCATTGCAGGTAGTAGCCTCGGTATAATAGCAATATTTAGGTGCTTGTAAAATAATAACTCCTAGGCGTATTATGTCTCGACCATTTTTGATGCGACAGCATTAAGGAGGTCGTGTAGCAGTAAAGCTACAGGGGCGGCAGTCGACGGAAGGAACAATAACTGGCAGGGTATTGCTGAGAAAACGCTACCTCATTTTTTTTCTATCAAGGCTTGTGTTAACCTCTGTCGACGTTGTGCTCGTCACGCCAAAACTCATGTAAAGCTGGAACCCCTGGCACCCTCTATGGAGTGGCAGAAGAAGCTAATCTATTCAAGGCTAACGAGCTAAACTGATACGTTGTGGGGACGTATTGGAGGGGAATAATTTGTCACTAGTGCTGGAGCTAAGAAATTACGCAGTCTTGCGGACACATACGAAAGTCCGATTTGAACGTCTGCGTAAAAATTGTTCCTAAGGCGAAATTGGGCGTTCTTCCTACTCTGTTGCCGCCTAAAACTGCTGATAATGACGAAATTCTCGTCCAGTTATGAACATAAGCAATGACAGACATATAGTGTTTGTTTCGAACGACAAAGCTCGCCAGCGCAAGTTCTCTTGCGTCTGTGCGTCTTTTCGTTAACCGCTGGGAACTTAGCCTGTCCTTGCAGGTGGCAGCTGGCCCACCTTAGGCACTCCACGTCGTAACGAATGTCCTAGTTAATGCGCGCAAAAATTAACCAGGCTCCAGAAGAAGCCTAAATGCGATGCCATCTTACGATTTCTCAGTTTATCAGTGCTTTAACCTGATCGTTCCAATACACGTATAACGTTCCGTGTATTTTTTTTTTTTTGCCTACATAACATGTTACGGACTGCGGCGCATCGCTGATAGTAAGTAGACAACGCAGTCCGCTGTCCGTCATCCTCTCTCTCTCACACACACATACACACACGCACGCACGCACGCACGCACATCTCGCGTGTATCGCGCGTCACTGGATAGTGGCGCTGCATCCATTCGAGGCAATTTATGGAGAGCCCTTTTGTACAAATGAGAGCAGGTGTGCTGTCGTAGGGAGGCGTTGTTGTCCAGGCCGCAGGAAGTCGTTGTTGATTCAAATCAGAGACAGCGAAGACAAACACGCAGGATTGTTGTGTAAAGCATGCGGAGCGAGTCTTGCACATTATGTGGGTGGCTAATTAGGACGCTCGCTTCTCTCGTTGTGTGCTTGTGTTGATCATTTGAGCGGCGGAGCAGATAACAGGACCTTAGGCTATTACCATAGCATTTATCCCCTTTCACTCGGTTCTCGTAGAGCACAGGCTTTGTTCCGCTGTACGGTTGTTCCAGCTTGCTATGCATACGCGGCTGGACAAGCCTCTAGAGAGTTCGCAGTCCAGTAGGGATGTAAATGACTCTACACTAATTACGTTTGATTAACGTGTCCAGGTGATCACGTTCCACGCAAAGAGTCACGTGGTTGTTTCCCGGTAGCAACCCGAACGCTTGTCTAGTCTCCTTTCTTTTTCTTTGTCTTCTCTCGCTACACAGAGCGCTGTAGAACTGTCCATTTTCTTGCAGTTATATCTTTCGATCTACACAATTAAGTTCGATTCCGAGTACTTCCAATGAGTCCCAAGAATTATTCAAATGACAGGCGTTGCTGCATTGTTCCCGAAATTAAAGAAGCATATGGAAGTTACCAGCGAGGAGAATCCACTGCTTGCAGCCGAGATCGCCGATTCCTACAGGGATCATTAAAGCGTCGTGGTCCTTTTCGTCATCTCGCACGGATTCAAGGAATGCTGTAAGGCAGCCATAAGTAATGTTGCGACAAACCGGAGACGTGTGCATTGCAGATTGTGAGACGGATGGCTGAATTTTTGTCTCAGTAGAAAAAAACTTACAAGGACACTCGGCGGGAAAGAAAGAGTTCGTGAATGGGATAAGAGGAAAATAACTACAAAACGGACAGTACTTTCACGTTTGCCCACGAAGTACTCCGAAAAGAGATTTCTGTATGTCAAAGGAGTACCCCGCCATTTGTCAAAGTTGGATCCCCACCGACTTCGCGGTGCTTCCGAAGTCTTCACGCATCTTCTCGTGGGCCCCATTTCTTCCGTGTTATTTATTCTTTAGGCTTTCGATTTTCTTCGCTCAGTTTTTCCCGCTCCATTTTTTTTCTCTGTTCTTTTTTCTAAGACACTTCCACTGTCCGCCATTTCGGACGCTCTCGCGCCTTTTGTTTGGTCTGTAATGGTGTGCGAGTAATAAAGCCTTGAGTTCCTTTACGGCGGCTTTGAAAACAACCCCACAGAAGCGCCTTCTGCTGGACCTTTTGTGTATCTTATACGTGTTCACGTTTCTTTTGTGACCTTTTAGACGGGTACTGGACGAGCTTGCTGCTCGCTTTGTTGCATTTGACTCCTGCGACCTATCGGCGTCTCAAGTGAGGATCTAGCTAGATGAATGCCTCACTGCTTCCCATGTCGACCGAGTACGCTAGCGTTGAATGTTGGCAGTTCTATGCAGCTTGACATGTGGGCACATGCTCGACGGTACAGCTATAGCGTACAGCATGTTGAAGATGCTTACAGCAGCAGCTATAGCGTACAGCACGTTGTCGTTGTCGCTTTCACGACATTGTAAGCACTATTTAAGATGCGACGTACCTTATCAGCCCGAGCTGTCGGCGGCTAATGTCGTAGTCGTGGTCACGTTCACAAACAAGCGCTCAAAAAAGTGTCGAAAACAAGTGCATGAATTGATCAACACCGGTTAAGATTAAACCAACATACCTAAGAATAACTTAAGAGACAAGAATAATGATGATCTAATCGTATTAATTAACACAAATTTGTTAAAATTGCTTCTGACACGCTAAACCTGCAGGTACGCTTACTGCACTGCCTCCAAAATCGGTCCACACTTTTTGTCGACAGGGTAAAACAAGTGCATAATTGATCAAAGCCGGTTCAGTGCAGCGATTGATGTACTCCTGCGGGAAACACCAGCGCATCACCGCTTCGCACTTCCCCAGGTTTCCCGTTAGCGGAGCTTTTATCTGAACACCGGCGTTGTGCAGAGTGTTCATTTTTCGTTTATACTACTCCACGCTCATTTCCCTTGGCAACCTACGTTCTGAATTTTCATTATTCATAATATTTGCGTAGTTATTGCGTATTTTTATTGTCGCTCTTCTCAACTTGCCACAAAAATGGTACACTTTCCAGTTTTTATATCTCTAGTAATATGACTTTTGTTGTGTAGCCTATATTTTTCTTAGAATTAGCATCGTATTGCCTACAACTTCGTACGATGCATTCCGCCCTAGAGCCTTTTTCTTTGAACGACTATTGCCGCAGTAACCACAGCAAGAGTTTCTCGTCGGTTCCCTATGATTCATGTTATAACTACCATGACTCACAGGGAAACTCCAGCAGCTTTTCCCGCCATATTCTGATATCGCTACTGTCTAACAGCATTGAAAATAACGAAGCATGCGTGGTGATTCGGTTTCCTGAGAAAATTGCCAATAGTCTATATAAATAAATGAACGGCGTGTTCTAACCGATGCCGAGACGGCTAGCCGCTTAGCACAGCGTATGCGATGACGACCGGCTCCCCGCCTCTCACTTACAATGCTGGTACCAGAAAAATTAAACCAGCAATGTCATCCGATGAAGCTCCGAGGACTCCGAAGCTCTTCTGAACTTGACAGCGAATATTTTAGCTTTGACGAGTCTTCGTTTTTCTTCTTTTTGACCGCGTCTCTACTTGGGTAGGCAGCGATATTGGCAATGGCATTTAAAACACAGGGTAGCCGCATTCCTAGTAATGAGAACCCGCTAGAAATTTTCGAATTATTTTACAACTAAATTTGCTGTTCTTCATTGTTTCTCGCAGTATATCTTTCTGCCCTTAATGTGCATTTTTTTATTTGCTTTCCGCTTTTGAAATGTCTTACCGTGGCCTTTTTAAGGACCCCATAACATAATCATGAGGATAATTACCATGACTCTGATGCGGGCTGCATACATACTAGTCGCCTTAATTGTGCGCTTTTTTGGATGTTGAGCGTACACGCCTAATTTGTCTAATGTGCTGTGCGTGCATAGCAATCAGCACTTAAAAACGCTAACTCGTGCCTGTGCGTGCATAGCAACCAGCAGTTTAATAAACGCTAACTGGTGGCTCAGCGCCACTCTTATAAAAGTTTGTGTTTTGTTATTGCTGTTTCGCGGTTCTCATTCATTGCGGTGCAGTGTGAAATAAGTTTGAACTGATATAACCTCTAAGCAAGCTGTGTAGGGTCCTCTCTTCTGTCTTAACGCAGAACAACATACCATCTCTTTGCCGCATAGGAGCTCTAAAATGTGGTTCTGCGCTCCGCATTTATTCTGCTTAACAAAGGCACAGTTCGCCTTGCGAAAGAAAGAAAAAACCTTATCTTCTCGCCTGCCTCGGGCTGATTACGTCTAAGCCTACATATATAGAGCGCGACGCTTGAGTGACTTTGTAAAAGGCTAAAGTATGAAGGCGCCAGAAAAGCTGAACAGTTTTTTTAAATGGCACTGCGGAGGAGGCGGCGAGCGAAGGCTTAGTAAGCGGCATGATGTGGAGGATGTTCACTCCAGAGTTTACGAAGTTCTTTCCACTTATTTCTGAACATGCAAGCTTTATGAAGGTTGAGCGCACTCAGACCGCTTGGATAACGTCGCAAATTTCACACAAGGTATTTAAATAAGTGACGTAAGCACACGCACGCGCGTTGTTCAGTGGACCGTTACAATCTCCAGCAGCACCTCTGGTGCTCCACAACAGACTTCGGGCCGCGGTAACGAGATTACCAGCGGTCGTTGTCGCAAGCCTGTACAGTCCCGCGCTTAGAAGCGCTTCGGTGCCGTTGCTCTCTTTTGGCGCCGCCGTATGCGCTCGTTGTTGTTTCCTTGTTGGAATGAATGTGCTTAGCGCACGGGAACTATTCGACCATCATACTGCGGCTACAACGGCACGTCGAGTAATCTGCTGCTGCTGGCGTCATGCAAGACGGCGTCATGCAAGAGCTTTCACGACTCATACGCCGAAACGCGTCACAAAATAAATTTTCTGTGTAGAGGTGGCAAATAGCAGAGGCTTCAAATCTTATCTTCCACTGAATTAAAAAAAATATTCCATTGAAATGCTGAGGTGAAGTAGGCGAACAGGATGTATTATCTACATTTTGAGAGCCAGTAGGAATAACAACATCGTGACTTCCAAATCAAATAGTAGTAGGAGCGTGAGGCCGCCAAAAAAGCCCTCGATATTAATAGTTTTTTTCGGAAGTCTCTACATCACTGTGCTAAACTAACACACAGTTCGACAAGTTATTGCACACGGTATGCCTCGCCGTGCTGAAAGGCAAATATTTGCGAGTTATTATTATTATTATTATTATTATTATTATTATTATTATTATTATTATTATTATTATTATTATTATTATTATTATTATTATTTACGATAACGTAAAACACAAGTACACAAATTGAAGAGGGAAGGAGCAAGCTGGCTACTGCCACCGGGTGGGGCACAACGCCTGTTTACTCTTCAGGAGGAGGGAATAGATAGAAGAAGTGAAGGATGAGAGCAGAGAGGAAATAAGATAGAAAAAGAAGGAAAAGGGGAAGAGAAGACGAATAATGGCACACAAGGTAAACACAGAAACATGAATACAAGCGGGAGGCCAAACCAGTAGCGTTCAAGAAAGTTAGCAGGGCTCGATGGCACCTGATCACGTCGACCAGCACTTGCACTGGGAAAAAGGCAATCGGTAATTGAGGCACACCGCAGTCCGACCAGTCGGTATGCCTTGACTAACAATGCACGCTGCGTGGCAAGCACGGCACTGTAATATTATGTGTTCGAGTGTCTCACCGGAGCCACAAGACGCACTCGACGGGCTTTCCGCAAGTCCTTGACGGTACAACCGTTCGCGCACAAACAGCATCTCCTCTCGCTCTTTTAACAGCCATTGATTACATTGCGTCTGAAAAATATTGCTGGCTCTGATCTGTCAAAGCCCAGTTTAAAACAAACAAAACAATGGAGAAGAACATATTTCGTGAGACATTCCCAAACCAATCATGGCTGGAAAGGTAGAGCCTGGCATACAGCAAAAAGCTGTGCAAGGTACATTAGCATTGAAAACGGTACAGCAAAATTGTACGACTTGATAGCTTCGTAGGAAAACTTAGCTATCCCTTAAGAGGCGTAAAGGCGAACGCCGGGACTTCCGGTAGTCGAACATGGAACCTATGGCTTCGAACGCGGGATATTTGGTACTCGAGCGTCACGTGAATGTAATTTATCATCTGATGCAAAGATTTCTCCGAATCGCACGTGGCCTACAGCTACATACCTAAGGTAGGTATGAGACACACGAAGTTTCCGACCAGGTTTCACACTCTGTCATGGTTATTATTATACTCAATTTAATGGTTCTCATGGCCATCTTTCAGTACTTTTGTTTCTCTGTTTCTGGCGAATTTATCTGTCGAGCGACATATAAATAGGATCATTAATTACGTTATGCCTATGACGTTATGGTTATGGCTATGACGCCGGCCTTCGGAACGTATAGCTACCCGGGTACGAATCCGGCTTCGCCAACGATGTTTCTTTAGTTCTTTATGCTCGAAACTGTGAAAGGCGACGTCAGCGGCTGTTACTACGAATAAACCCAGCAGCTCAACAGCTCATCCGTTAAAATAAACAAAGAAGCCGTCCCCGGAGGAAGCGAGAGGACCGACCTTGCCCCAGCATTTGGTTGTCACCTCCTCGAAAGAGCGGGGGAAATAACAGTGGTTCTGAATGAATTATAAACGGTGGTTGGCTCCGTATCACTGGTGCGTGCGCAGCGGGTCTGCGACGGAGACAGGCTGGCTCCCCTTTCTTCCTGCACTAGTGCGGCGCTGTTAGCGTTGAAAAGAAGGGAGACTGGTAAGTCCTCCAACAAGCGCATCGGGAAAGCTATCGTAGCTTTCAGAAGCCTCCCTTTTTTGTCCTCTCCACGTGAGGTCTCTCAGGTACGCCTCGTTCTTACTCTGTGCCTTCCTTCATTCCTGTGTGCTCAAAACGGAGATAAAATAGATCCCATCAAACGGGGTGCCAGAAGCATCGCCCATGCCCTTGTTTCCATGAAACCGCTACTGCCAGCTTGTCGCTAACAAGTTGGGAAGTTGGGAAAGCCTGACAGGGGTAGGGTAGGTAGATTAACTCTTAAATGCCGTGCTGCTTCGGGAGGAAGCGAAAGTACAAAGGGAAATTGACGACCTCACTGTAAGCAATCCCTCCACCAACCCTTCCTTCCCTCGCTTCTTTCTCCACCAAACAAGAGCAGAATATCCGGCGGTTGGTTTTTGTATGTGTTTCCTTTTTCTACTTTTGCGTGGCCTGAGGGTGGCTTGGTTGGCTTCGGCGGGAGGGACGTGGACGTTATAGGAAGGGCGAGAGTGTGGGGTAGGAATGTCAGCAGCGTTGTCTTGATTTCTTTTTTGGTTCAGGAATTATTTTAACAGTAAACATTGCGCCACATGTCTGACAACGTCGAAGGTGGTCTCGTGCAAACGATGTTTTCAATAACATAGATATTGTATTTTCTTCGTGCAAATGATAACAGTTCTTTCTTTCGCTATGCCACAAGTGGATACACGCAAATACCGCATATACTTAAAAAGACATAACCTAAACACAGTAAAATATCGAACAAAGTAGGGCTTAGAGCGATCAAAATACAAATGTCCTTCAACACCTGGATAGTTCGTAATCGCTGTGATAACATTACCATCGTTAGATTTGGTTCTTTTCAGAGGTTGAGATAGTTTCGCTTTAATGAATGAGGACTGTCTGGAGCTTGCATGGCAATAAGCAAGCTAAAATGTGCTTACTTAAGGTACAATGGACCTACCAATACAACAAAACAACCCACAGAGTTACTATCTTCAGGACTGTGGGTCGTGTACTTTATGTTCTTGAATTTTCCTTTTCACAATCATTTATTTAATTTTATTGCTGTACACGAATGACAAGAACCTGTTCTGGCTCCCCGTTCGACACGCGCGTCCAATTGATGATGAGGGTTAACTTAGCTGCGTGCCGTGGTAAAATAGGCTGTGCACCGCGCTTCTCGGAAAGCTGCTCAAGGGTTGCCCGTGTGTTTAGTGAAGTGCACTGTCTTGTTCACATTTAGCATTGCCAAACCACGGTGTGCAAATCACACAAAAACCACGGCATTGTAAAGGCTGGATGGTAATAAATTTTACCTGATCATGCGATGTCGTGCGACAATGGCAACGTAACATAGGAATCAACAGTGATGACATTGATATAGCCGTCATACATTGAGGCGTCATGCGTTTTGGGAACATCACGGGCTCCAGTCAAACAGATTACAAAGTTAGATGCAGGAACTTTTGATCTACTTCAGTCAAGAACGGCAACATTTCATCTCTCTTTAATACATTGCACGTACGAGCACCTTTGTAACGTTTTGGGCTCCAGCATATAATTTAGTTTTCGTTATTGTATTGAGTGACTGAACTTCTTTTAAGATCGACTTCATTGCTTCAGTCATATAAGACCGTCGATTAGGGCTCCAAAGTCTATTCTTTCCTATGTTTCTATATAATTCCGGACTTCTTTTCTTTTTCATTTTTCCGTCACGGTTATGAATAGCCGACCTGTGTAACTTTTATGGCCAGCGCCATAAAAACAAGCAAAAAATAATGGCGTTTCTGTAGCAACTTGACGATGATGATTGTGGTTCGGTTAAGCAAAGAACGCTAATCTCTGCAGCCCATGTCGGGAGCACGAGTAAGCGTCCGTGGAGGTAGGGGAGAGGGACTGAAAAAGATAGAAAGGAGAGAAAAGCCGTAGTGGAGGGCTCCGGAAATTCTGACCACCTGGGAGTTGTTTAACGTGCATTGACAACGCACAGTACACGAGCTCCTGGCATTTTCGCCTGCATCGAAAATGCGACCGCTGCGGCCAGGATCGAATCCAAGTTTTTTGGGTGGCAGCCGAGCACCTTAACCACTAAACCGCGGCAACTTCCCTGGTCCCTAGTCCTTTATAAAACCTTCTTTCTTTCCCTCTCTTTTCACGCATCTAGCGCGTGTGTTCTTTTTCGAATTATCTTGTGTTGCTTGTGCCGTTCTCCTTGCCGTTATTCAGTTTACTCAGATTTGCCCAGGAAGATGTTCTTCTGACGCGGGGTTTTCCGAAGGGAGCTCTCAAACTCTACGCCACCCAAAACAATCCTATTTTACGAAAACACGGCTTTACTCACTGCGAGAGTTCAGCGACCGAAATGGATGGCAAGCGCGAAGCAGAAAGCAGCAGCCAAACAAATAAACATGAATGTATGCAAAGCCGCAAACACCCGCGGACACAATGGACAAAGTCGCGGCACAAGCACGCCGTTACACGAGCGTTCCTGCCCATGTCACTCTTCTTCATTGTTGCGTGTGTTTTTTTTTTCGTTGTTGTTGCTTGTTTTGGTGGTTGTCTTGTAAGCCTTAGGTGGTAAATTGAATGGAAAGGGTGTAAAAGAAATGGTAAAAGCATATTCTATATAGAGGCAACGCGGTGTTTTGCGTTAGCGTGCTAGCTTATGGTGTACAGAAAGAAAGCTGCGCGAGGGAATCCTTTTACGGAAGGCGTGAATGCGCTCAGACGGCTTATAGATTGTGCTGCTTCGAATGCCGCGAGTCGAAGACATTTTAAGTACGCGAACTTAGCCCATAAGGCACTGCCGGTCTGCGCCCGAGTGCACGCTCTCCCGCATACACAGCCTCCCCTGGGGTTCGTCAAATCGTTTCATGTTCCCCGCCACAAGAAGGTCGTCAGGACAGGCCACACGGTGCGTCTTGACGCTTTCGGCGACAGCGAACAAAGCCGCACGCCGTTCAGTGTAAATGAAGTTGGGACATTTCTTACATGCTTGGTTACGATTATGAACTGTAGGTTAACGATAGGTGCTACTACTACAGAAAAAAAAAGTGGCTGCGGCTTAGCTCAGCTAGGGCCGGTTGTGCAAGCGAAAGCTTGTTGAGCTGTGTTGCTAAGCCGGGTTGGGCTCATATATACAACCACATGTTTTGCATTGTTTGCATACGAGGACTCACTACCGTCGCTTCGTCAGTTTCCGAAGCCGTCACCGAAGTCGAACGCGACTACGTGCTGTGTGTCTGACTACGTGCAGTAGCTGTTGCAAATTGGATTCTGGGAATGGGACATTGTTCCCTTACATAATATTTTCAGACGCAAGTTACTTAAACTGAAAAGGCTATTAGCAAAATGTTAATTATAAGGCAACGTAGCGCTTGTTCTCCAACGTGGCGTAAAAATATAACTAGCATCATCAAGCTCAGAGAGCAGGAATGAGTCTAAGCTCGCACATGTGGTGGACCCTTGGAACATATATCCGCTCCATGTGATGGGATTCCAGCTCTAGCTGCGTTAAAGTGCATTAAATGAGATTGACGTGGTTGCTACATGATCCCATAATTTCGTTAAGTTTTACAGTTTTGTCACCGCCACGTATACATGTAATATATCAAAATAACTACGTTTCTGTATCTACATACGTATAAAAACATAGAATTTGGAGAAGCGTATCATTACTTGACAAATGATATATTCTCACTCTTGCCAGCATGGTTGGTTAGTGATGGATCATTGAGTTTTTGTTAAATGAGCTTATGTTCCTCTGGAGAAGAGGTGCATTTCTGAAGGGCCCTATATTTATTAGATGAACCCACGCGAAGTTTCTAAGTCTCTTGAGACCTTCAAGGCGAAAAACCGCGCTGACACTCCGTGTGTGTAATTTTCTACCTCTTCGACGTCGGACGTGCAACCAATCTCATTGCCTATGTTGGTCCTTCACTTCGAGATCACGCCGCTGCTATCACGTCGCGTCGTGGCGAGGCACAGGCTTCATAGTCGCCCCCTTGAATAATTTCTTCTTTCAAGCAGTGGGTCGTTTCCGCACTCTCGCTACGCAGCCGGTACGTGCACGCTGCCATTGCCGTGCCTTCCCAGCGGTATGAAACCCTAATAATACCCTTGGGCCTGAAACCGAAACTCGCGTGAAGAAGATATTGCTTGGCGCTCATTCTTTTTATGTACATTAGCTGAAGACGTGAGGCTAGGTGCCACATAGACACTTTAATATTAGGCGCATGATAAACTGCTTAGTAGCACTAGTCACCCATTTTGCCTAGACGTACCTCATCTATCGACGTACATAATTTCTTGTATAGCCCCTCTTTCTTTGAATACTATCGATTGAGCAGGATACGAGGATTCCTAGTGATCGTATGACTGCACTGCGTTGAAGTCTGCATTTGTGTAGAAGTCTCCTAGCTTTGTGGCTATGAAAATTGCCTTCAACTTCTTTTACGCAGGTAGAACAACACCCCCCGCTCCCCCCCCCCCCCCCAAAAAAAAAAAAAAAAGAAAGAAGATACGCAGAGCACAAGCGACCCACGGAGCTTTGTTTTCCCATACCACATGTTTACACATCCGTACAAGGTCACTACACTCGCCCAATACATTACTTTCTCGGAAAAGAAAGTGCCTTAAATGAAACTGTAACGGATGGGTAGAAAACACAGCAAGAACCAAACCTCGAAATATTCATAGTTTCATTCATCCCTCTTGAGAGCTTCCATGAAAAATGCGATAGTACATGCGCTGAACCAAAGTAGAAATCCGCAGGATTCATAATGAGTTGCGAGCCATCTATCGCGCCCCATCTCTTACCCTTTTCCTGCGCTCTTTAAAGCTATCATTACAGCCCTTTCTTTTTTTTTTCCGGGAGAAATAAGGATGCTTAAAAACAAGACGTCTAACAGGATTTCAATTGTTGAAAGCTACCGTTTGTACACCGTAGTAGTTTGTACCGTTTGTACTGTAGTAGTTTAGACAGCAGTAGTGATAAAACATACCAGTATATATTCTTCACATGCAGTCATTGCACATATTGTTGCACGAATTGAATGTACCTACATCCTCCACAATGATCATCAATAGGCCTCTCTTACGAGAGACTGTTTACCTGTCTTAATGGAAACTTGATGTGTAAACATCTCTATAGACATTGCCTTAATGCATCACTTCTATTTTCCGAGTGTGTAGAACATCGTGTGTGCGGAGGGGGGGTGAAACGACAACTACATTGAGAATTAACTGCACTTTCTTGTGAGGTACTGAATTGCTCGCCTAATTTCTGTGTCGTGTGTTTGTACTTGTTCGTTATAATTTTTTCTAACCCTTTCGACAAGAGTGTGTCCGGAATGGCAGCATCAATAAATAAATGAGCCTTAGCTTGTCGAGCACAATTAGGGCGCATATTGAAAGGACAGTTTTCATTGACAAAGAGTTTGCGTAGGATTTACGAACATATGTTCCAACCCCATTTTCTTGTTTTTCATCTATGTAATTTCCTAGCTTCACAGGAATGACAGCGTATAATTTAACGAACCAGACGACAAAAGAATCACATTGCAGAAAACTCCTGAGTCAAATATCAAAACATCTGTGCTCCGCGAACTGAGCTCGGCCAATCTTTGAACAAACATTGAAGTCTCTGTGCAGACAGTGCAAGTAAATGGGGGTGCGCGTAAGACAAAGGCAGGGAGCATAATATCATTTAAAAGAAAGAAAGAAAATGGCTCCTCCCAACTAGGCGTCAACAGCGGCATAAAGGAAGCAGCCAGTTAAGGATGAGGCCTGGCAAACTTTTCTTTCCTCTAGCGGTTGCGCACTAGTTTCATTAATGGGAGCAGTTCAGCTTAACCAAGTTTAGCTTCTACACAAAGCCGCCCTTGCGCTTTCGCTAAATACAGAACAAAAGATATAGACTGCATACCAGAAGGCCTACAGCTTTTGGGAAAGTTAAGCCAACCGAGAAACAGGATACACACTTGTGACGCAGGTTTCCGCTCTTGTCCTAAATTTATTACAAAGGCCTGCACTGGTTGGGAGAGAAATCGATAGTTTGGCGTGCTTAGAAACAGTAGTGTTGTCAAGCGCGGCTGCTTACGCAAAAAGCATGCGACTTCGCATGGAGCACGAGAAAGGGAAAAAAAAGGAGGAGAGGCTCTGCCGCACTCACAAGCACGCAGGGTGCCAAAGTTCCTGTAGCGGAAAAATGTGTTATTTATAAAAAATTATAAGCTTGTTAAGTCCTGTGCAGTAAAGTGTTTCCGCTTTCTTCTTGTCTAGTTTTCCACTAGAGTGACACAAATGCCCCATTAAAAATAATAAAAAAAAACGTGTACTAATAAATTTATGTTAAACTGCATTAACTTGGTAGTGTTTTCTTGTTTACTTTTGATGTTTTCTGTACACTGTACCATCTCAGCGTCTGTCGCTAACGCGCGTTATGACGTCACCCGCAGTCGTCGCGCTTCTTTTAGCCAGTTTTTGCGAACCATTACTTCTAAACTAACAATAAATGAAGAGATCCTGCTGTCGGGCTTTAAGCGTACTTTCTTTCGTTATATCTTGACGATTTATTGAGAAATAATTTCGTTTTCATGCTTTCGTCCACAGGATTCAACGCATTTTTGCTTCAATTTGTAAGCGTTCCTTGCTATTTCTCGACCGACTTTAGTAAACTTATTAAGACCGTAGCAGTTTCATTTCGCGGCAATTCTAACGTGCGATATTTTGTGCGTGGCTCTTTTGGGGATAACCAAGAAGAAAGTGTGCACCAAGTATTTTTGCTGATGTGGCGATATTATGGCGGGAATCTGCCGTATGTACACTCTGTTAATGAACGCAATACTGACGTGGGTCTATGAACACGAATTTCCAACACGGCGTTCGTGTTGTTCACTTCTCCCCTTGTGTCCGTGTCTTGCACGCCTCTTCTTTTGACTATGGACCCTTACCAACTCGCTGAACTTTCTGTCCTTTTGAGTTTCCTTTTATTGTTTGTAGTCGCTAGGAGCGCTTGCCCTTCATTAAATGCGTAGCATTTTTTGTCGAACTTCAGTCACTTTGACCGTATCTATCTATCTATCTATCTATCTATCTATCTATCTATCTATCTATCTATCTATCTATCTATCTATCTATCTATCTATCTATCTATCTATCTATCTATCTATCTATCTATCTATCTATCTATCTATAATCTTACGTACCTTTTGTTTCGTAGTTGCTGGTTAGCATTGGCTAGCCAGCTTCAGTAATACTATCAGGACTCCACAGCATTAGATGTCTACTTTTGTCCGTTTTTCAAAGGGCCGTAACGTCGTTCAGAAGTCAATGGCTAGCCCCGCGCCTATCCCCTTGTTTATTCATAAAAATGAAGAAAGAACGAAAAAAAAAACCAATCGCTCAATTCATTCATATCACTTTTCCTGTGTGAGCTTGTTTCCGAAGTCATTCATCAACGCGCGATTAGGAGAAGGCGATATCTCCCCTGGTAGCCGATACCGCCTCTTTTATCGCTCCTTACTGTGTCTTTATTTCACAGTCTGTTCTTCGTTTTTCCTTTTTTTAGCTGTATTGCTTAGTCTATACACCCTTCATCGTCACCAGTATTGATTTCATAAACTGTATGCTCGGTATGTTTTTTACGGTATGTTCTTTCTATCAATATCACACATTGCTTTCTCATCAGACCTTCGTCGCTACAGCCTACTGCTTCAAGAAGCCATTCGGAGCACCAATGCAAGTGATCCATGCCGGTGATAAAAGAAATCCACCGTTTAGATAACAGGATGCGCGCTATGGAAAGACATTCACAACTCAGAACGGAAACCTACCACATCAACTCAAACGGAAACTATATAACTACTGCATCCTGCCAGTACTGACTACGGATCAGAAACTGGGATTACAAAAGAAGGTAGAGCGGAGTAAGAACGCGCAGCGGTGCGATGTAACGGAAAATGATAGGCGTTACACTAAGGGATAGAGACCGCCCGCCGAGGGGTCAGGAACAAACGGGGTGTCGCGCATAATGAACGATATTAGAAGAAAAAAATGGACATGGGCAGGCCACGTGATGAGAAGGCTAGATAACCGATGGACAGTTAGAACGACGGAATGGATACCAAGAGAGGGTAAGCGCAGCCGTGGGCGGCAGAGAGTAAGATGGGGGGACGAAATCAAGAAATTCGCAGGCATCAAATGGAATCAGCTCGCACAGGACAGGCAAGGATGGCGAGGATTGGGAGAGGCCTTCGTCCTGCAGTGGACATAAAATTGGCTGATGATGATGATGATGATGATGATGATGATGATGATGATGTGCACTATACCATCTCAGTGTCTGTCGCTAACGCGAGTTATGACATCACCCACAGTCGTCGCACTTCCTTTAGCCAGTTGTTGCGAACCATTAGTTCTAAACTAACAATAAATGAAGAGATCTTGCTTTCGGGCTTAGGGCTAGTTTCTTTCGTTTTATCTTGACGATTTATTGAGAAATAGTTTCGTTTTCATGCTTTCGTCCAGAGGATTCAACGCATTTTTGCTTCAATTTGTAAGCGTTGCTTGTTATTTCTCTACGGACTTCAGTAAATTTTTTGAGACCGCAGTAGTTTAATTTCGCGTCAATTCTAACGTGCGATTTCTTTGTTCGTGGCTCTTTTGCGGATAACCAAGAAGAAAGTGTGCACCAATTATTTTTGCAGATGTGACGATATTATGACGGGAATCTGCCGCATGTAAACTCTGTTAATGAATGTAATACTGACGTGGATCTCTGAACACGAATGTTCTTTTATCGTTTGCAGTCGCTAGGAGCACTTGCCCTTCATTAAATTCGAAGCATTTCCTGGCGAACTTGAGTCACTTTGACCGTATCTATCTATCTATCTATCTATCTATCTATCTATCTATCTATCTATCTATCTATCTATCTATCTATCTATCTATCTATCTATCTATCTATCTATCTATCTACGTACCTTTTGTTTCGTAGTTGCTGGATTGCACTGGCTAGCCGGCTTCAGTAATACTATCAGGACTCCACAGAGTTAGATGTCTACTTTTGCCCATTTTTCAAAGGGCCGTGACGTCATTCAGAAAACGGCTAACCCCGCGATTATCCCCTTGTTTATTCATAGAAATGAAGGAAGAACGAAGAAAAACCGGTCGATCAATTCATTCATATCACTGTTCCTGTGTGAGCTCGTTTCCGGAGTCATTCATCAACGCGCGATTAGGAGAAGGCGATATCTCCCCTAGTAGCCAATACCGCCTCTTCTATCGCCCCTTACTGTGTCTTTATTTCACTGTCTGTTCTTTGTTTTTCCTTTTTTAGCTGTATTACTTCGTCTATACACCCTTCATCGTCGCCAGTATTGATTTCATAAACTGTATGCTCGGTATGTTTTTTACGGTATGTTCTTCTTTCTATCAATATCACACATTGCTTTCTCATCAGACCTTCGTCGCTACAGCCTACTGCTTCAAGAAGCTATTCGGAGTACCAATGTAAGTGATCCATACCGGTGAGTCAAAAAACACTTGCTCGTATTTGTTCGATCAGTAGGTGTATACGGCCTCCAGTGGTGTTGTTTTTCATGGGGGAAGGGGGGGGGGGGGGTGTAGAAGGGGTTATCGGAAAATTAAAAAGAGTATGCCAGTCAGGACGAGAAGGTAGATTAACAAGAAGCGTGTCTACTTTCCACCCACTCACAGGAGGAACTAGTTAAAGGGGATAAAACGAAGAGGAAAAGTTCAGAAGCTGCTCGATTTGTTCAAGTTCGACTCCCTTTTACGCCTGCAACCAGCTGCTAAAACAGGCAAATTTTACTAACTGTAGAGACCTCATTGTTGATTTGTTCGCCTACATCACATGAGATGATGTTTCTGGAATTTATCTAAGGTTTCTAAAATTGGTGTGTATTCTAGCCGTGTTAACGATGTCGAAAATACGACCAGAGGCCTACTGTAGCATGTAGTTCGTGACGCAAGACTTGTCATGTCCTTTATACGAAGCAGCGTGATTTTTACGCGCGGTGCTCTTTCTATCAGGAGAACGACGCTGAGCGGACTAAGTTCAGAGCATTTGTATGATAAATTATTCATTGAATGTAACTCATTTCTGCATAGAATGACATCGCTGATGTTTCGAAGCTCCTTCTTTTTGAAGCGGAAAATTCATGCCAGAATAATTTATTTTGAAAGTTTGTTTGAGGTACACAACATTTGTAATATAACAAATTTCATGCCGCAACGCAGAAAGGTTAACAATAATACAGCCAGGGTGCTATTTTTCTGTCTGCCTGGAACATGAAAACGCCATGCAAGTTCCCTCCGTATTCTTGTCATCGAGGTTTTCAGTTCCGGATAAGCGTTTTCACTACTTACTGTTATCCATAATGTCAGATTGGAAGAATTCACCAAAGAACACTGATGTGTACGCACGTATGCACATAATATTTTCTTTCCTTATACGGAACTTTCTCTGCGCGCGCTTTATTTTCCGCAAGCGCAGTCACGTGTTTGTTTACGCGCGGGTTTCGCGTGGGCGCCGCGTTGAGCTGCTTCAATGTTCGAATACAATATACAGACAGAACAAAAGAGAAGGGCTACTTCTTACCTCTCCTAAAGGGAAAAGAAAACTGTTCGGGGAATGAAATTTGCCGTCCACAATACGATCACTGCGGAAGCAGAGAATTCCGTTTCCTGGCCGATCGATATATCAAGCTTGACAGGTGCGCCTGAAGGGAATGTTCCTATGACAACTCATCTTCTAGGAGGTGCGGTTTACGTGTATGGGCGTTCGAAGATGGAGTGAATGAATTGTATTTGTAAGAGTGAAGAATGTTGGCGGATAGAGAGCTGGTGAAAAGCTTCGGCACGGTTGGGTTCTTTTTTTTAAGGATCCATTCCGTGTTTGCGATCTCTGCTTGAACTTCCTCTCTGCTGTGTTACTCCATGGATGGATATATGGATGGATGTCAGGAGCGTCCCCTAGAATCAGGGTGGCGGGCAGTGCCACAGTTGTCTTTGCGGTTTGTCATACAGGGCACCGTACAATCCAGCTCAAAAGGAAAAACTCTCGAGCGATACATGAAAGACACGAGGAAAAATGGGAGAAGTTATTCTTATGGCAGTGTCCAGGTCGTGCTGGTAGGGTTGACTATCACCAGGCCACATGTGTTCCCTGCCCGAGGGCCCTTATCCGAAGTGCGGTCGATCGAAAAAATATACATTTGTTGACTGAGCAACGGACTCACAAACACAGCAACAGAAATCTTGTCCTTGTTCTCCTATTTCTGTTTTAATTGATGGCGTGTCCAGTCATATTTTTCTCGGTTGCCAGCAATTCTCAAAATGTAAGATTTATACCTCGCACAGAATCTGTTTAGCACCTTCGCTTCCCTGCCCCCCGTTTTTGGTGTTTACTATGATCATTTCTTCGGTTATTGTTTACGAAATACCACACGTGTTAAAGAGTAAATATTGAACAGAATGTTAAGTGAAAAGACATTTGTTTATAACTTGCTATAAATAATAAGTAAGGCAATCTTGCGTAGAATACAGCTCTTGCCATTCTTGGAAATTTTGTGCCTTGATATGCGAAAATATTCCGCGCGATTGGTGCAGCGATTGAAGAAAGAAAGGTTTCTTTGTGCGCATGTATTTAGACAAGAGCACGAACACTAAACACGTTCTCAAGTGCAATAGGAAAATGCTTCTTTAATACGGTTTCGACATTTCATGCTTTAGAAGCAGTTCCTAGTGCAATATTACATGTGCTTTCTTTTCTTTTTTATTTCACACCAGCCTTTCACAATATTTCATTTCCGGTTCCCCATACTAGAACCAGAAGCAGCGTCAAACTTCATCTTTTTTTTTTTTTTTTTTTGAAGACTCCTTGCTATGGTCCACCGTGTAACGCTCTATCAGAGTCTCTACCCGGCTCACGGCCTTCTTTTTTTCCTAGAGCATTTTCAATTCTCTATTTTTCCATTACGATAAGAATGGCTATAGCACCGTATTAGGAAGCGACGCTATAATGAAAACGTCCTCAGAGCTTTTCCCCAACGTGCAGTGATGTTGCAACCGCACAAACCACGAGTCCATCAGGCTTCTAGATGAGGCGACCTTGGCGGCCGCCGCTCATCGTTTGCGGTGATCGAAGCGAGTTGGTGATACACGTGAGGTTCATTTCGTGCCCACTGGGCTGCAAGGAAACTGATCGACCGTAGCAGATATCGAGGCGGGAGATCATCGGATCCGGTATTGCCGAAAGACGGCACCGATGATTGCAACGCCCCAACCGGAAACATCCTTGCTACAAGGACAGCAACTTCTGCAAGAAAGCAAAGAAAGTGAGACACGCAAGATGACCGATAGAGAAAGAGCAGTTTCGTGAGACGCCATCAGTTTCAGCGCCTCGTGTAAAGAAAAAGAAAACTGTTGGGGAATGAAATTTGCCGTCCACAATACGATCACTGCGGAAGCAGAGAATTCCGTTTCCTGGCCGATCGATATATCAAGCTTGACAGGTGCGCCTGAAGGGAATGTTCCTATGACAACTCATCTTCTAGGAGGTGCGGTTTACGTGTATGGGCGTTCGAAGATGGAGTGAATGAATTGTATTTGTAAGAGTGAAGAATGTTGGCGGATAGAGAGCTGGTGAAAAGCTTCGGCACGGTTGGGTTCTTTTTTTTTAAGGATCCATTCCGTGTTTGCGATCTCTGCTTGAACTTCCTCTCTGCTGTGTTACTCCATGGATGGATATATGGATGGATGTCAGAAGCGTCCCCTAGAATCAGGGTGGCGGGCAGTGCCACAGTTGTCTTTGCGGTTTGTCATACAGGGCACCGTACAATCCAGCTCAAAAGGAGAAACTCTCGAGCGATACATGAAAGACACGAGGAAAAATGGGAGAAGTTATTCTTATGGCAGTGTCCAGGTCGTGCTGGTAGGGTTGACTATCACCAGGCCACATGTGTTTCGTGCCCGAGGGCCCTTATCCGAAGTGCGGTCGATCGAAAAAATATACATTTGTTGACTGAGCAACGGACTCACAAACACAGCAACAGAAATCTTGTCCTTGTTCTCCTATTTCTGTTTTAATTGATGGCGTGTCCAGTCATATTTTTCTCGGTTGCCAGCAATTCTCAAAATGTAAGATTTATACCTCGCACAGAATCTGTTTAGCACCTTCGCTTCCCTGCCCCCGTTTTTGGTGTTTACTATGATCATTTCTTCGGTTATTGTTTACGAAATACCACACGTGTTAAAGAGTAAATATTGAACAGAATGTTAAGTGAAAAGACATTTGTTTATGACTTGCTATAAATAATAAGTAAGGCAATCTTGCGTAGAATACAGCTCTTGCCATTCTTGGAAATTTTGTGCCTTGATATGCGAAAATATTCCGCGCGATTGGTGCAGCGATTGAAGAAAGAAAGGTTTCTTTGTGCGCATGTATTTAGACAAGAGTACAAACGCTAAACGCGTTCTCAAGTGCAATGTGAAAATGCTTCTCTAATACGGTTTCGACATTTCATGCTTGAGAAGCAGTTCCCACTGCAATATTACATGTGCTTTCTATTTCTTTTTTATTTCACACCAGCCTTTCACAATATTTCATTTCCGGTTCCCCATACTAGAACCAGAAGTAGCGTCAAACTCCTTTTCTTTCTTTTTTTTTTTTTGAAGACTCCTTGCTATGGTCCACCGCGTAACGCTCTATCAGTCTCTACCCGGCTCACGGCCTTTTTTTTTTTCCTAGAGCGTTTTCAATTCTCTATTTTTCTATTACGATAAGAATGGCTATAGCACCGTATTAGGAAGTGACGCTATAATGAAAACGTCCTCAGAGCTTTTCCCCAATGTGCAGTGATGTTGCAACCGCACAGACCACGAGTCCATCAGGCTTCTAGATGAGGCGACCTTGCCGGCCGCCGCTCATCGTTTGCGGTGATCGAAGCGAGTTGGTGATACACGTGAGGTTCATTTCGTGCCCACTGGGCTGCAAGGAAACTTATCGACCGTAGCAGATATCGAGGCGGGAGATCATCGGATCCGGTATTGCCGAAAGACGGCACCGATGATTGCAACGCCCCAACCGGAAACATCCTTGCTACAAGGACAGCAACTTCTGCAAGAAAGCAAAGAAAGTGAGACACGCAAGATGACCGATAGAGAAAGAGCAGTTTCGTGAGACGCCATCAGTTTCAGCGCCTCGTGTAAAGAAAAAGAAAGAGTAGACACGCTTGTGGAGAATCGTAACGATTATCTTAAAATACAGTGGACGTGATATTTCATTTATCTTTTTCATCACTCCCGTCCGTCTGATTTCATGTAAGCAGAAGGACACGCGACATCGCTGACAGCGGCTCGTTAATCATGACGTGAACTTTGAGACGTGCTATTTTGTGCGGAGAACCAGTGGCTTAGCACTGGATCCGAGGGAAGAGGAACTTATACGAAGATAGTTAAAAGCGATAGATAAACAAGGTGCGAGCATAGGCATTAGGAGACCATGAAATGCTCTATTGTTTGCTTTGAGTTAGGACATGAAACGAGGTCCTTGAGGGAGGGGGGGGGAGCGGGGGAAAGCAGCCTATAAAAAATTCCAGTGGAGTCCCTAACACTGCGGGAATTAGTGTCACTCGAAGCAGCTAAGAGGAAATTGCCTTTGACGAATGGTTTCGCGTTCAGCCAAGTCTTAAATGTAGGATCAAGCTCTGTGCAAAGTGTATGGCTGGGTGTACGCCTAACGTGGCCTAGCCAGGAACGCCGGCAGCACTGTGGTGACTGAATGGTAGTTTATGGTAGAACGTAACGTTGCCGCTCACATGAGTGCACAGGACATACATTTGTGTTATGGAGAAAAAGTGCATGCTAGGATGCGTTGCTGTGGACGTGAAAAGTGTCGTTCGATGAGGTGTTCCTACACGGGATGGCGCAAAGTTGGATACACAATTCTTGCAACATCTTTGTTCGATTCAGATGAGGCTATTCAGTCTATAGCAACCTAACCTTTGTCCAACACCTGAAAGAATAATTTTTGAAACAAAGTACATCGAAGAATTTTGTAGCAGGGATGATTATTTGTATGCTGCTTTAGCACATTCTTATTTAGGAATCACGACTGAGCCTCCATGTTATTAGTGACGATTTCTACACCCAAAGTCACCCATTAGCGAAGGAAATTGAAAGCTACGCTGCACTGAAGTTTGTTCTATGTTTTCTGGTGACAATTTTGTCCACGGTCCAGCTGTGTACCATTTGCATAGAGCGGAAGAAAAGACGTGGCGTTTTTAGCAAAATGTGGAAAAGTGACAATAAATGTTGGTGTGAAATGGCATATCAAGTTAATACGGGCGACACATTATCTTTGAACACATTCCAAAAGTCATGGCTAACCAAATGGGCCAATCCACCGCTCATTTCAGGTATGTGCAGGAAAATATGGTCTTTCGGCTCGGTTTTGCAGCAGTTGCATATTCATAACGTAAGGAAAAGGCTTGCAAAACACGGACACAAGGGCAACAGGAACGCCAACATGGCGTTAGTGTTGTTCACTCTTCTTCCCTTTTGCCCGTGTTTCGCATACCTTTTCTTTACATTACAAAATACGCCTCCCACATCCCCCCTCCCCCTCTTTCCACATTTTTAGCAGAATAGATGCTACTGTTACCATTTTGAGCGCATTGGGTATTATTTCCGTGCACTGCCTAATGCACGAGTTTGTTCTCGGCACGAAGATAACAGTCAACGAAAGCTTCCGCACGACATGGAATTATTCATTATCATCGCCTTCCAACCATTCCTAAACGCGTTCACTGTGGATTTAGACTGAGCGTTCTACAGATATGTTAAAGAAAGGACTCATGCCATGCCGCGGTCCTGTATTGCACAGCGGGGAGGCCTGCTTTGCCTCTGCTATTATCTCTGAGGGTGGGTGAGTCCTGTATTTCACTATTAAAAGCATTACCTCATGCTCACTTTGCGTGGCAAGCCTACTTTAACTCCATCGTAGCTTGATCCGGTATAGCTCTGCCTCCAGTATCGGTCCAGAGCTTCTCTTTGCCAAAGAATGTTAGGAGAGATGTATGGTGGAATTTTCGGGCTGACTCATCTAATAGTAAGTACTACATCATACGACTATGGAGATGGAGTTAAAGAAGATTGTCTCCCCTAGAAAGCAACGCAAGATGTGCAAGGAACCCGTTTTTAACGTTGGCGAAACTGGGATGTCCCCTGCCTCAACGTTGTAGGTCTAGCTAGCACGCGTATAATAAGTCAATAAGTTGTAAATGTCCGACTTTACACCTCATGGAAGCCTGCTCTTCAGATGTAGGCAGCGTGAACGGTTTCGGTGGTCTAGCACTGAGCTTGAGTGTTGAGCTCAAAAAATTCCAGCAAATACAATACTTGAGTTATGGCTTTTGTTGGGAAGTATACCGTAAGGAATAGCTCGAACATAGGAATTGGTGCACAAGAAGTATCTCCTTAACGTGGACATGTTGCTTGAGCCAACGAGTATGAGGTCTCATTTCACGGACTACAGCAAAAGAAAGCAATATTAGCAAATGCTTTGGCCCCTGTTTTGTTTTCGTTGGAGCCTCGGTGGACGATACAATGGGTAAATAATATAAGACAAATAAAGCGCTACCGTTTCCGGAATCAAATTTGCTACGGTCGTTTTTGCTCAGTCGAACCGTGAACACCACTTGAGGGAACATTTCGATTTCGCCAACGGCGATAAAATTTCTTGAGATAAAGGCACCTACACCCTTCGCCGAGAATGGCCTGCTACTTCGTACGATAATAAACTTGTCTCCGTCTTCTTCCTGCTTTTCTTACGAGCTCGCTCTTGCCATCCGCCACCTGGAGTTTAGTGACAAGTTACCAGAGCGCGCATAAAAACGCAGATAAGGTACGCAGTTTACGCCATGAGCAATAGAAGCATTATTTGTCGAAACTTTGCCGGAGCGATACTCGCTGTCCAACAAATTATTACGTTACGCATGTGAAACGTTATATTTCACATCTACGTTTGGTAGATAGTTTGTATTTCTATGATGCCATTCCATCTGTACCAGGGGAGGTTTCACCCAATTCACGATTTCAAAACTTGTTCCCGTCGCTAATCGACGAACCTTTGGTGATGCCGAGTCTACGCGCTTGTCCACTTTCACCTCTCGTCACTCGAAGCCTCACCATATTAACACCAAACGTCGCCTTGACATCTACAGGTCATGCACCCCCAGCTACGCAAGTCTCTCCGTTGTTCTCAACAATGCTGCATGGCGCCCGCCTCCGCCGGGTTCATTTTCCCATCCGCCAGGTTCCTTTTCTGCCGTAGTAGAGACCACGAAAAAGCAATAGTCAAGTGGACTGAAAGTAGCACGCGGGTGTTTTGTTATGCATCTCAATTTAAATAAAACCAAGGACGCCTTCGGCTAATCTAAATATCAGCCCGCTATATTCTTCAGTAAGCCGGCATTGCGCCAGCGTCGTGTGAAAGCAGGACGTTCCCAGAGGCAGTAGGAAATGCTAGTCAGAGAGCAGCAGGACTATCAAGTTAGCAAAAAGAGAAGTGGTTAATCCCTCTGTTATAGGAATCGGTATAACACGAAAATGAAACCTTTCTTCGCACATAAGCGGCAATCTGGCTAATCGAGAGGAGCGATTGGATACACCGGATATGTGAACCCCTTGCATGTACACATCAGCGGCACCTCGACACTGTACAGGTATCCTCGACAGTCACGCAAGCGAAAGTTCTCCAATGACTCATATTTTTTTTGAAGACGCTGCATTGAACGCGCGAGCGCCCTGCGCAAACCTGCTATAAAGCAGGAGCGGCCGAAACGGTGAAACCTTGCCAGCGAAACCGAACTCCGCGTTTAACTTTACTGCTATAGCATTTGCTACTTTGCAAAGGGCGGTATGCGAATTGCTGAAGGTAGAAACGCACACTACGCGAGTTTTAGTGTGTAGATATGGTAACGAGCGCTGCTGCCTACGTCGCTTTAGTATTCGTCTTACATTAATCCTACGCAAGCGATGTTGTGAGTGCAAGGTAATTTGGTACGTGGTATTAACGGTGAAGGTACCAGCCTTGAAGAATTAATGACGCTGTCATCATCTGCGACCGATTTGTACAAAATCGCAAATTTAACTTACCGCCCAATGAATGGCTGAATGCTTGTTTGGGCGGCTGCAAACTGACTAGATCTGGTCGTGATTTTAGCCGTGTGTGCATTAAATTCCTGTAGCAGCCTAGCGGCTATAGTGTTCAAACAAAACTTCACAAATCAATATCGGCACTTCCTTTAAAGATTGTTGAGAAAGGTAAAAGAAAAAAAAACAACAAAATACCGCGGAATATAGGAAAAGCTGACGACGCAATCAAACTAGGGAACGGGGGACGCTTCAACCTCTGAGAGGTGCTCATAAGTGCAAGAAAATTCAACCTATATTTTAGGGACGCCAGATGTCTCTATCGCCCTGAAAAAAAAATAGCAACTGCTAATTTCTTATTACCGTCCTACAATGTCTAGATTTCTAGCTCTGTGCATGCTTTCGATCCTAGAGTAAAAACAAGGTCTGCTGACGAATACAGTGACCTTGTATAACAAACACAGGTACCCTGTGTTTAGTATTGTTAGCTTCCGGTATTACTTCCAGTACCATCATACTGCTATCACCCCTCACGTTACCTGCAAGGTTACGCGTTGATTTTTGCGAGTGGTGTGGGTTGCAAGTGCGTTTGCGATCAGGGAAAAACTTCACGGCAACCGCCCTGCCCAAATGACAGTTGCAACACGATCTTCCGCTATGTAGTATCAAAAACGAAACGCCTACTACGACACTGTGGTAATGCGCAAGTGAGCGCACTGTTTAAGACTGGGTTTTCCTCCTTAATGAGGAATCTGACACCTCGGTTCTTGATAGGCGCTCGACAAAGCTGCCAGAAATACCAACGATGCAGCCTTTCAGAGCTTCTTCCGTTGACGCTCCCTATTCGACGCATCCTATTCGAATGAGGTCAAGACGCGTGCTTAGCTGCTAGAAGCGCCGCGAAGCAAGCGCGTGCAAGTTTTCGCTGGGGCCTCCATCAGTTTTTATGGAGAGCGGTCACAGCTGGTCTTCCCAGCACTGTGTGCGGGTGCGTTCCCGATTATCCGGCTTAAACTAGAGCGCACTTTCGTGCCACTCGGTCATTTAGGCACGGCTCTTCATTAAGGCGGACAAACGATTAGCCTAACTGCGTCATTCGGAATGTCCGAGCAGCATCTGGTTAACCGTGCAATCTGCGTTGTATATGAGCGCAAGCAAGGTTACGGCAGCAGCGCGCTGTAATGCTGCACCATGCTGCTTCGATCTACAACGTCCTTCATAACACACTTGAGGTCGCCAACTTTGTTTCCTGCAAAATTATTCTGTTTCTGAAATACCATTTATTAATATTCTGCACATTCGTTTGACGTATATACAGGGTGTCAAAGTTACCTCGGACGAATATTAAAAAAAACAAAAAGAAACAAGAGTGCTACATAAATCGTGCTCACTCCATATTAGCAGTAGTTGTGTGTACCAACGAACAGCATTTTTATCGATAATGACGAAATACTTTTTATTCCTCAACCTTTTAATTACTGCTCATATCGCTGAAACGCCAATTGCGGAGTTGTCGAGCTTCCCAAACAGCACTGGAATCAAGCGCTTGTATAGTGCTTAAATGTGCACTACCTGGTAGTATTTTTTCTGAAACAAAAAAGCAAAAGCACGCGCAACACGCGGTATATGAAATAGACGTTCGCTGGCGCGCCGCAACTCCGCCGCTCCCAAGCGAGCTTTGTCGGACACACTGCTGCGCTCGTTGGTCGCCTAATCCAATAAGCTTTCAGGCTTTCTGACCGGTGACGCATAGAAAACCGCGATAATTCATCTATAAGCACAGCAGTGTGTCCTGCAACGGAAAAGGAAATAAAGAAAAAAAAGAAGGGGGGGGGGGGGGGGTGCAACAATTCTGCATGAGCAGCATCCGGCGCTTACCGCACAGCCAGTGAGGTCACGAGACTGAACCATCCTACTCTGCGAAGCCCTGTGCGATGTGGCGTTAAGCGAACGCAGAAGTATGTTCATCAAAGCTCCGCTTCGAAGCGCTCGGCATGCGAGGCGCGAGCGCGCCTCTATTTCATATTTCGATCGCCTGTTACCGCGTTTTTGTTTTTGCTCGGTAGAACTCTTGGTTTGACCAAAAATCTTGGTCGAGTTAACGGGACACCCCGTATAACTATTCTGTATGTTAACCCGTATAGAGTAGCGCACCCCAGGATTTCTGTCGGGGGGCGGGGGGGTTTCAAATTTTCACGAAGGGCATGCGACACTATATTGTTGTGTATGTCTGGAAGGGGGGGGGGGGGGGGGGAGCACCTTGCGCAATAGCTCATTTCCTTGCTTCAGCTGGAGAAATCGTAAAGCAAATAAAATGCTAAATAATAGCAACATGAATTATGACGATTATTTTAATTATTATTATCGGCGTTTTGCAGAGACATTAGCGCCAGATTCTTCTAGGACATAGGAGCAGTTACGGGAGGGGGAGAGGGTTAGGTCGGCCTCGGGGGGGGGGGGGGGTTACAACACCCGAAACCACCCCCTCCCCGTCGGTGCGCCACTGCCCGTATATCCCGTATATGAACTACGGCTGTGTATCTGCGTTAACTACTCGAACTCTACAGTCGAAGCCTGTGTAAACCATAGAACACCAAACAAGATGCCGCATCTCACAGCTATGCTACAGCGTGGTAGTTATATCAGGTATACAGTGCAGAATGAACAAGGCAATCCATTCTAACTTAGACCTTTGAACTGTTCTCGCAGTACATAGGTGCTTGAAGCCGTCATAGCCCTTGTGTCCCTATCTTAGACAATGTGGTCTGCCTGCCATCCCTTCCTCTGCATTCGATTCCTTCGCGTTTTACTTTTCTACCTTGAAAACTCCGGAAACGGCTGACATTCCGAGTCCGTATAGGGACATGTATTGCCTCCACCCAGTTATCTTCAGCGCTTTCCTGAGTGCCCAGGCACTTTCCGTTCGCTATCGATGTCCAATTTCCAGGAGATCTCTGGCGCACTTACGTACACTCTCGTCCACCTACTTCACATTGATTTCTGCGATGCTTCACTCTTCAATACATTGATACGTGTTGTGACCGATCGAAGGCTCGTAGCGCAGTTCATGCCGTCACTTGGGACAAGCTCGAAATGGCCGCTTCGTACCACTTTGATGGTGATGCACTGCACCCGGCAGCAAAGTGAGCAGAGACTTGCGACAGGCACAGCCAAAACAGATAGCGTAGCATCGCCGTGCTATCCAGAGTTAAGCGCGTCAGTTTCGAGACATCGCAGTTCGCATTCGCGCCCTTTCACGCTCCAAGCGTGAGCTGCGCGCTCCAAACTACACGTAATTGCGTAACTACACGCCCGTTACAAGCGTTGTAAGTGTAACTAAACGACCGTTGCAAGCGGGCGAAAAGGCCGCTTGCAGTGATCTAGCTGATTACGTGTAAAATTTGGCGGTAGGGTCGCTCGCCCCCTCCCTATTTTCCCGTCGAACTTGGCACTTCACACAATGAATGAAAAAAGCGACCCGTGCGTCAAACGCTTCATATAATTGGTTCTTGCAACAGAGTAAAGAGACATGGCTGCACTTCTGAAATGACCCGCATGCGCACAGCAATGTTCCGGCCCCACGCGCGTCACGTTAAGTGGTTAAGTGGCTGGGTACTTAACCGAAGGACCGGGCTCAATACCGCTCACCATGGCCTAACGTTTCGCCTCCATAGAAATGTGACCGCTGCGCACGGTATCGAGACCGCTTCCTTCGGCTCAGCAGCCGAACTCCCTAACCACTCTACCACAGTTCAGTGCTGCACAAGCCAGTAAATATGTTCATGACACAGAAAGAACGCCAAAAATGCGTGAGAAAGAGCGCTTAAGGCAAAGAAAGCTTCATACTAAACCTGTATGCCCTTTCAATAAAAACGTTGCGTTGCAGAATACAGGAAGACGCGAGGTACGAAACACGCTTCAGCGTGATGGTCTACCAGGGGCTAACCTCGATGCGCGCTCATAGCACGAATCATAACTGCGATTGCGCCCTGGAAATATGACGCCCAGATGAGTATATCGCAGCCACCTGTCTGTACACAGTTCTTGTAGGTTCGGGCACCAGCCCTCTTCCGCTACATCCCGGCGCATCACGCACAGACAGCGAGCAAAGTTGAGGTAGTATCAGTGCCAATGCTTTCGAGGAGCCATAGTCCCCGCCAAGTTTCTTTCTTTCTTTCTTTCTTTCTTTCTTTCTTTCTTTCTTTCTTTCTTTCTTTCTTTCTTTCTTTCTTGTTAACATTTGCTTTAATAGGCGCTGACAGTCAGACGAGATATTTTCAAAATGAAAAAAAAAAAAATCCTGGAAGGGTGATCGTAAATCAAGTAGTCTAATGACATCACTTTGACGTAGACAAACAGTGACATTCTATGTTCAGAAACAATCATTGAAATATGAAAGCTTAACGCATGCTTCCCCGGTTCAACAGGTGAAGTGCGATCAAACATATGAGGAATCCTGACTGATGCCGGGAACCGGCACGCACAGCACAGCTGAGAGCTGTAAAGGCGACAGCTAGCAGTTAAGAATTCGCAACATTATCCTAGAAACAGGCACTCTCGTTAATTAATTGATCCTACCACATAAAACTCTCCATACCGTCGTAGGCATTTTGGTCTTAGAGTTAATCAACACAGAGGATAAGTAAGACCTGCAAAAAAAAAAGAAAAAAAAAGAACGCATTGAGAAAGAAGACCACACACGCAAAATACAGTTTCACTCAGAAGCTTGAAGCACCAACATTTCTGAAGCTCTAACTGGCGGTTCCGCTACCACCATTATGGTTTCGCAAAACTTTTTTGCTCACTTCAGCAGTCGTAATTAGCGCATTCTGTGGAGCATCCCATTCCACGACGAATTTATGTGAGCTATTCGCTGAATGCGAGCTTCCTTGCAGACCAGGTCATCACTAGTGTTTCGTCACTGCAAGGTTTCACCATCACAGATAGAATTTTTACCTGCAGCATATTTTTGCCTTTCTTTAACTATTTTTCTGTTTCAGCGCGCTTTGCATGCAGACATGCAATGCTAGATAAGTAAGCTAGCGTGCACAGCTACACACGCATACCTCTCCAGAAACTTTATGTACGTGAGTACACTCGCACGTGTGACATAATTAGGACAGCTGCTGGTCACAATGGTAAGAAAAGGAACTCTTGAGAGGAAGAACTTTGAAACTCTCCTCAAACTGTACTTCTATGTAGAGCGTAAGCACTGACGCGTGTTTTACTGCCCCGGCCAGGAACTTCAATTACCGGTGTACGTACCTAGTTTCGCAAACGTACCTATGACACTTTGGGTAAAAGAACACAAATTATACGCTAAATGCTTTCTGCATGCTAGGCGGTCAGGTTGACGAACAACTAGCACGTTGTCCGCTATCAAAAAGATTAGGACGCAACACCGCTGTATTTAGTACTTCTCGTTTTGCACTTCAGTATTCCTGGCAGCATTACAGTCGTTCGCTCGAGGAGAAGAGCTTGAATACCGCGAACTGATTGATGCGTGCACGGCAACAAAAAACGTTTCTTTTTATCTCAAGTTCTAGACAGGCAGTGGTTCCAATTTTATTCGCTTTATCTCGCAAGATTTTTTTTTATGCTTGGAGAAGTACTGGCGCATTTTGTGCTTTTCGCCTCCCCTGCTCACGCTGGAACATTGCAGAACTTCCCCGTAAGCAAGGCCACGGGTTTAACTTTAATCTGATAGACAGAAACTTCATTTTTCGCAGTATTGCGAAATGGAACAGAGAGCGCTGCCTCAGCTTGGGCACAGGTTCCGTCCTGCCTTCCGCAGCATCATCTGTATGCAGGAAAAATGCAGAATATAATTTATCAGTATTTCTTTATTTATGTTCGTTGAATGTGTTTTCATCTGATTTTTTTTTTTTTTTTTGCAGTCGTGTCAGTACCTGCCGACTCGATCTCTTTCCGAATTTCCGCAAAGAAAAGAACACAAATAAATGACGAATTGAAAGGATATAATTACAGAAGCTGCTCACAACAAGAACATCGCCACGATCGCAATACGAAAGTCGCATGATCAGCTTGAGATGCAGCACTTTAGATCCATTTCCGCAGTAGAGTTGATATCGGCCATCGCACCGTTTAAATAGCGTGCACTGAATCCTGTTGATGCTACGCCAATGTCACATGACTTGCACTTTACCTCACTTATCACTTGGCGTAGGTTGCTTGCTATTGGCAGTTGTGTGCGTACTATGCCACCGTATCAGGCGCGAGCGTCTAATACGACGCCATTCGCTAATAAAAACCAGTAGGCTATTTCGGTGCACATTGAGTGATGGGCGCGCGCCTAATGAACATTGCATTCAATCGCTAACACACAGGCATCTATCATTCGACTGTGTTGCAGGCCCTTTAGATTGCTCCACGCTACAGGAGCGGCCGATGAGACTTTTGTTTACCTGTTTAGTCCGTATTCGTCTGCTTAAGAAGCTTGAATGCTACCTTCACTTTCACCCTCACTCACATTTCCGTAGCGCATTCTACGAAATTCAAAGACTACCATTGCACTTCATTGCTATGAATTAAGAAATCTCAGTTCCCTACTTTTCCTTCTTTCTTTTCTCTTCTTTTTGTTAATGCTGCGCCTCTCTCATCCTGTCTTTCTTTCCCCGATTCCCCTCCCTTCCCTCCACGGAGTAACATCGATGTCAATGCATGTTTAAGAACGCCGCGTGAAATTCATTTTCGCAGTCCTCCACTACGGTGACTCTCGTAATCAAATCATGGTTTTCGGACGTAAAACACCAGAAATCATCATCGTGGCTTAGTAGCAAGTCATCCATGTTTCTATGTCGGCTGAATTTCCTGCATTTCAATAAAGAGCTCCCTATTTCGAGGTGTTGCCCCCATGAGGAGAACGCAAAGCTAGTCCTGCAGGGATAGCATCGGGGTATATGCGGTTCGTAAAGCTTCGCGATGCGTCATACAGCTTATTAGCGAGAAGTTTGAGATTCAGGTGTGAATTGAGGTTGGTGGCCTCCGACAGAGAGCTATAAAAACTTCCTTCTTCTATTTTAGTTCATTTATAGAACGTTAATCGTGACTCGCTCATTTTCATTAATCAGCTTTCAGGAAGCGGCAGAACGGGATGGTGTCATCTATCATCACGTTTTGCATGGCTCCATCTTGCACAGCATTCACCTTTCGTAATGCAACGTGGATGGTATCAACACGGGCGGATTTAACAAAATGTTAGGCTCTGAATTATGGCTTTTCAACTTTGGAAATGCATTTCAAACATATAATTTATGTTGTTAAATTATGAAACGAAATAATGTAGTCTCTAAAGTTATCGGAGCTTTGCAGTGGCCGTTCTCATTGTACACATTAAGTCTAGGCGAAATACGAGTCGTCTGTTTCGTTTTTTTTTTTTTTTCATGAGCAATAATCTTATTGTGCATCGGCTGGTAGGACAGTGCATATTCATGAAAGTGAACTTTAGGGCAACGCGAACTGCACATTCATGAAAGTACCTAGGAAAATATGATGTCAAAGTCACAATATTTTTCTTTCGTAAGTGCACTTTGTCATCGGCCGGCTGGCAGCTCCAGTGATATGTGCAGCATGAGGATTGAGTAATGCATTCCCTAACGAGCATTTTCAGCATAAGACGTTTTTGTAAACTTGGGCATTGGTGCCCAAAATGCGATGGGTCTCGTCACGCTACATTTACTTCAAGTCTACTTGAAGCATTCAAGGTGACAGTATGCCCCGCCACGGTAGTCTAGTGGCTATGGTACTCGGCTGCTGATTCGAGGGTCGCGGGATCGAATCCCGGCTGCGGCGGCTGTATTTCGATGGAGGCGAAATGTTGATGCCCGTGTACTGTGCGATGTCTGTGCACGTTAAAGAACCCCAGGTGGTCAAAATTTCCGGAGCCCTCCACTACGGCGTCCCTTATAATCAGAGTTGGTTTTGGGACGTTAAACCCTACAAAAACAAGGTGACAGTATGTTGAAAATGTCCATTGTTGTCGCCTTCAAGGACAACCGAGAGTGTCAGATCGTAGCGCTGTCCAGCATCAGCGTTCTCTCGTCATATGCGGAGCTTGTGCTTGTAATTAATTACGAGGTAAATACTGCATAGCATTCTTACCAGCGCTAAGCTACCAGCATAGTGATTACGAGTAGTGAGCAAATAGAACACAGGATATATAAAGAGCGGGCGGCACAATCCTAGGGCGTCATATTTCCAAGGAACTTGGGACACTGTGGCTTTGATACTTGGACCAAGGCTGAGCTCTGTTCTGGCCGAGCAAACAACGTAACCACTAATGCCCGTTCTTGCTCTGCAGGTGAAATTACCAGAAACCAATGGGTGCCAAAGCAGGCAGACAAATCATGCATGTTTGTAACAGACAAACCTTGAAGTCACTATTACTGGTAAACACCTTTACAAGCCATGCGCTATCGCGAACGGCCTGGAAACGATAAGGAGGCAGCGCGAGCATACTCACTCGACCTCTCGATAATTACCTCAACCACCTTCTCTACCTCTGTCTGTCTCTGTTCGCGCACCCTCCCTCAGTGCATTCGTTTAATTAAAATCTCGCAGTTAGGCTGAAGGAGCCAGTCGCCCCGAAGCGACCTTCTTTGCTCGAACGGAGGCAAATATGCCACCAAATTAGTTCGGTCCTCGTGCATGCCCTTGAGCCGCTATGCTTTCATCGCCAAAGCAATTCTCTGACGCGGCGCGTTCATGAGCTGCAGCATTTGGCGCCTATGAACGTAACCGGCCTCTGACGCAGAAAGTATGCACACCTGCTGTGAGGGCTCGAAGCTGGATGTTCGTATGAGGCGCTGTAGCAATACTTATATTACAGTACTTGCATATTTACAAGCGTCGAAAGACAACTGGAGCGCTTCATGGTACAAACTAGGCGCTAAGATCCCCAAGTGGTCTTGTGTTCAAATGCATAATGTAATTTCTGCAAATTATTTTTTGACACACTGTGGATGATGGAGAAATATAAATTTCTTATGAAACAGATCAGCGCAGACATAATCTGAGAATATCTCGTACCACGGGCTCAAACGAATTTTGAAGAATTAGTCTTGGACCCTCGTGTCACTAAGTTGAATATTTAGGCAACATTCATCTCTAAACATAAAAAGCAGTTCTCAATTTATTAAGCGACCACTCACTAATACCTGTAATATGAGGGCCCACATGCAGAACAGGGGATAACACAGATTTTCGAAGATAGCACTAGGCTAAAAAAAATCGAAGCTATCTCGTCAAATGATTGCGTTCACACCCCTCTAGCCACTAGCTGCGAGCTGTGTCATTGTGATCATCCATGTTATGACACTCATACATCGTTTTCAGATATAAATAATGTGACTCATGATATTTCTGAACGCTTGGTTACAATCGTTGACAAGGAATACGCATTCTAGAGTTTTGCGTGAAGTTCTGCCATCTGTCCTTTCTTTTTTAAATATGCTTGCTCGTTTGGACACGCTCGTGGCGTGTCCTGTATTTACAAAAAAAAAAAAAAAATCGTTTGAAACCAAGCGCTCGTATTTGTCTCTTCGTCTTCGCATACAGGGAGCGCTGGAAACTTGCCATAATTTGAAGAATAATACGTGGCTTCGAATACTGAAACATAAGCAAGAAATCGAGCGACATCTTACATTCGCACTACACTTGTTTCTAAGTTAAATACTGCCGATTCTATAAAAGGTTGGGTAAATGATGTTTTCGATTAATGTTTTTTGAGAGAAGGCCGATATAACGTTAACGAAAGGTAAAACAAAAGACACCTCTATACAGCTGTATTCCTACTCGCGACAATGTGGAAATGACCCAGTATGTTGCTTCCATGTGGCCATCTTAATTTTCGTGACATAACCAGGTAGCGTTCTCTAGGCAAAAAAAAAAAAAAAACAAACATATTGTTGTAGGAAAGCTGATACACTAAATTAGTGTACTGTGAAACGCCCGCCAGTAATTTCCGTGTCGTGTTTATATGGGAGATTGATTAATAAAGGTAGAATAGAATAATGTCAGGTGAATACTACTCAATTAAGCCCGCAATTAATAAACAATCTATGCTTCACTTATTCAACACTGTTTATGGATTGCACAACATGTTAGGCTCCTTCCTATTAAAGAAAGATTTGGTGGTGTAATTTTACCTGGTACTCCGCCTTACAACGGCGCAGGCTTAAGTAATTTTGGAAAGGAGGGCAGCGGGGGAGGGGGGTTACGGTTCGTAAAAAAGAAGCAGCAAGTGGTGCACAAACAACACCTCAGTCGTCTTTGATATCTAATAAAATGTGCCTTAGTTCTTTCGTTACTCGAATATCTGCAAAATATACGATTTCACAAAGGACCTGTGGTTGATTTGAAAATATAGCCAAATGCTTCTATAGCGAACTGCTTAGGACCTTAAAACTCTTCATTGTATAGATCACACTGTAAGGGTCGCCTACCGCGACGCTTGCAGCCAAGCTACGACGTAAAGGTTTCTACCTTCATACCGGCCATGTCGCGGAGGGGGCTGTCGTTGCACTTTATCTGTAGCATTTATTTATTAGAAAAATAATAAAAAGATAGAACACCCATACGAAAAAGGACACGGATATACGAGAGCATTCCCTAATAATTACCGAATGTCAAACGAAGGGCCGCTGTTTCAAATTCAGCGCAGAACTGTTGGGCGAGAGAAAACGGCGCTACAATAACATAACCATGGTAACACACCAAACTTCTGTGATTTCTGCAAGGTGAACATTACGCAAATTAGTTCGTTCACCTCCGCACCCCAATGCGAGAGAAAGTAAGAAACAAATCTCCCTCCTCGCGTTCCGTACACACGTTCAGCCGAAGCCGCCCGCTGAGAACAGGAATATGCGACAGGATAGTTTCTGCACTAACGACCGTCATCCTTCTTTCGTCTTTGCATTCCGATACATCATGTGGTGCGCCTAAAGAAGAGTGTAAAATAGCAGAGAGAAAGAGAGGGGAGGAGGGATGCAGCTCTTATAGAATACCAGGTGTCTTCTCACGCCGAAACACTTCCACTCAAATCTGCCCCCCCCCCCCCCCCCCCATTTCTTGGCTACGCCCCTGCCACCTTGCGCTAGTTTTTTTCTTTTCCTTCGTAGGCCATCGAGCGAACTCTGTTATGCATTGCGCCATATTCTCGCAATTTCTGTGTTTTTATTCGGCATCATTCATTATATAATGGCGGAGGAGCTTATGGAAACATTTACATTAGTTCCGCACGAACCCGTAGCTTTAACTGACTGTCCTGAAGTCCCTTTTACTTCAACAAGTGTCACGTTTTAGAGAACACATTCAAGAATTTCACGCTTGAGTGCGTTTTATAAAAAAATGAAACATTTTATATACCATGTAACGCTCTCTTGTCTGCATAGTCAACAATCTGCTTTTCATTGCAGCAGGTTTTGGCGAAAAAGCAAAGACTCTAAAAACGACTCCAGTGCACGCAGTCGGCGTGGGTTTCTAGGCCGATTAATATTGCGCATTTGCTTATCATTTATGGTGAGATGAAGGCAGTTTTACATGATTCCAAAGAACCACATTTATAGCTCAAGCTTGTGGATTGCATAATGGGCGTTCCGCGAGAGCGCACGCAATAAACTGATCAAAAGCGCGCTCTAAGCGTCGGCTGGCACTCGAAGTTCATTTACATCTCGCATATTGTGACGACACGGGCGAAGGAATTAATTTGTGGACGCCGCGTTGATGTTGGTCTGGCGTGCTCCCCGTTGCATGCGGAACAGTGCTTCCATTATATAGGTGCTGGACGTGCCAATCGATTCGAACTTCAGCGGGAACTTGTCTCGCTGAAGCAAAAAGAACAGAAGAACACACTTATCGTTTCTTAATCATCAAAATGTCGCTGCATTTAATACATGATAATTTTGGGTATCTGACACCATTGTTTACTCTCGCGTCCTCCAATAACGCCGATGTTTTCCAAGCTCTCTGTGGTAGACATGAAGTGGGTGCACTGCACATTTCACGTGTACACAAATGCGGAGAACAAATCGCGCTAGAGAAATGAACACTCCCTGCTGCGGTGGTCTAGTAGCTATGGCTTGGCTATAGCACTCGGCTGCTGATATGAAGGTCTTGCATTCGAATCCCGGCCGCGGGGGCTATGTTTCGAGCGATATGAAATGTTGAGGCCCGCATAATGTGCGATGTAAGTGGACGTCAAAAACCCTCAGGCGGACGAAATTTCCGGAGTCCACCGCTACGGCGTCTCTCATAATCATATTCTAGTTTGGTAACGTAGAACCTCAGAAATCATTGGATCAAATCAGACGGAACACAACCTAGAAACATTTATTTAATTTTGTAGATACGCTAGGCGACTAACACGTTTAGAGTCCGCATATAAGGCATCTTGCCCTGTGCATTTCCCTTTCCATGTCTTTATACGCCATTCCTTGTGCATTGCCTGTAACCCTGTTGATCGGAATGGCTCTAGGCGCCAAAAGAACTTGATGAAGGGTTTGAACAGTGAAAGCAAGGAGTTCTGACACATTAATTTAACACTATTTTATTCACGATGGTTTCTGAGCATATCAACTTGCCTAGAATAAATGCAAAACGTCTGTTTGATTGTGGCTCAGCTTTGAAAAATAAGACGCATAATTTATTTATGGCCGAGTGCACCCGCGTACGTGCGCTTAGGGAACTCGGGATTAGTACCGGAAAAGAGAAACTCTATGCCCGGTTTTACTAGAGCTCATCATCTGCGGCCGTTGTAACGACCCCTGCTCAAATTAACCTCTCCGGGGCACTACGAATACTTTCATGAAAGCCTAGCTCGATTCGATTCCACGAGCTTGCCTTCGAAGTACGTGCCTTGATCGGAATGCGAGAGGATCTGGGCGATTTGCGTTTTTTTTTTCTTCTTGCGGGTCGCTCACGGCGAACGAGTGGTCGTTTCGGCAATGCACTCTTTTCCAAGTATGACGGCAAAGTTTTAAACTTGCAGGCTAATTGGATTGGATTGGAGGCAATCTGTACCGAACGCGCTCAGTTCGAATCTTCGGAATACCCATACCTCTCCTCGGTGGCGGAAATTGGAGTTCCGCTTCAGGTGTGCGCGTAATGAAACAAAGGAAACTGGTGTACGCTCTCCTTTCTTGCGCCGCTTCCGCTTCCAAGCACAAAAACTACAAGGAAGCAGTCAAGCAAGAATCTCTGCTCGATAATTCCCCCCACGTATCTCGTTTTCTTCCTAAGGTATAATCCTTTGTTTGAACTGTGCCGCCGACTTCCCAAGCGAACGCGGGGCTCTAATACGCCGAGAAAGAAAGTTGCCTAAGCACCTCTGCCCTCTCAGTGAGAGTATCTTCCTCGAGAAACAAGCTTGAAGATCAAAACAAGATTCTACGTGCTCTGAAGCCCAAAGTAAGAAGCCGCGAGTGAATGCTCGAACTTGGGTAGCATAGCTTTTCAGTGTGATTGAAATCCAATCGAGACGGTTTCTTTTCAATTCGCCGCTGTCTGTTGGATTGGTAGGCTCCGTACCGTTAGCTTCTCTGTGACCTGTTTGATGCTGGACGATTTTCTGTGTTTATAGCAGGCCTTACAGATGGTGTAATTTTTAGCTCTGTCCGCACTGCACATTAAGATATCACTAAAACTGACGCACGGGTTCAACGTCTTTCCTACTTTAATATTTAAGGCGCCAGTGACAGCCTTTCAGTACATGTTTCAGAAACATGTCCTTTTCAGTACATGTTTCTGTTTCTAATATTTATATAGTGCCCTTTGATCAGTCAATGCGACGCCTTCCAGCTGAGTATATTATGATGTGGCACATGGATCGACAGCAGCGGTCTTTTGTTTTATCGTGCCTAAATTAGGAAAAAAAAAAAAACACCCACGCCTGGACGTTGAAACACTACTCATTAGGTTTAGCGCATATTTTCACGATTGATAGCCTTGAGTGCTGGCTTTCCATAAATGACCAGAAAATGAAACTGCCTCTCATTAAAATGACCTCTTCTAAATTAAATATCGCAACCTTTTTGTAAATTTAATGAGTAACTGTCCATCTGTAAGGGCTCATAGCATTGCCATAGTTATCACATTTTCTGTTCATTGTAAAGGGGGAAATAGTTCGATGGATGTTCGATCGATGTCAGAGCGCAGTCGCTAAAGTTATCAAAAAATTTTAGAGCTGCTGGAAAATATCCTCCCTTTTCTACAAAACCTGCGCGAGTTTGCTGTAAATTCCTGCACTTGCGCCCGAGTTCCAGTGCCTAGATGCGGGGGCATTACCACGGCAACGTGTAATTACGTGGGACAGCTCTTACTTGTGGACACCGGTTATTTCCTTACACAAAGCCCTTGTGTTCCGACCATCAAAACTTCCACAGGGCGAAAAGCTCGACGCGGACTAAACCAGAATGGTAGTCAGCAGGAAACACTGCTCGCTGGAGCTCAACAGATTGCTCGTAAAAGCTGCGGAAAGAAGAGTGCGGCTGCACTTGCAGTATAAGTGACAACTAGCTAGTCGAGAGCTTTATGCGGAAATTTTTACATTATTCAGGCGGCTCTACGACGCCATCTGCCGCTTTCCTTACTTCCAGCTTCTGCAAGATAAAAGAAGAAAAAAAACTTTCTTTCTCGTCTAAGGTGACGCGTTGATGATGCAATGACGCTCTGAAAAGTTCTGGAACAAAATAAAGACATGGAAGAAGAGCAGGAAATGTTCAATAAAACGAGTGGACGAGGCTGCAACACCAAGACTGAGTGAAGATGCGATGCTCCTCACGCGACTGTGCTGCTCATCTGTAGGACACTGGGGTGAAATCACCGCACTCTTCTTGCGGTTTAAGTGACAGTTCCACGCTCAAGGCTGGGGACAGTGTTCTGTCGCTTCCAGCTTGCTTCATCGAACCCCTAAAGTGTACAACGAAAACACGGTTTTCCAAATAAATGCTGCAAAATTGGTTCAGGTATAAGTAAATATAATCGCCTTCACTGCCCCACTGTCTCCCACTCTCTGTGCCCGTACGCAGTTTCTCCACTGCGTAGAAATAAGTAACTACACTATGATAATGCTAAGCCAAACGTGTGCGTAACCTTGCCCATCTGGGTTATACGGTGGTTATGGTGCTCAGCTATCGGCGGGGTGGCGTATTTTAGTTGGAGGCGAAAATTCTAGAGGACTGCGTACTGTGCGTCGTCGGTGCAGAGTAAAAAACACCCGTTGGTGAAAAACTCCGGAGCCCTCCACTGCGGCGTCTTTCATAATCATATAGCGGATTCGACTGGCGATATTCCAGCTGTTATTTAATCTGTATAACCCCATTAGAAAACAAGAAGACAAAAAATAATAGAGAAACACATTTCGTGAACTGTCCGCGTTAGCCTAGCGATAAATGGCGAAGTTGCACGTTTCAGCTTCGCAGGTTGAACATTTGTGCGGAGTGCATGGGCAGTAGTATAGTTTCTTATCTTTTATTTATTATACGTTCAAACGTGTTCCCGGGCATGGTAATCTCGATTTTGCAAGATGCGGTTTCTGGCTTTATGGTGCCTTACACCGGTTGTTTAAGCCTCACCCCAAGAGAACAGTTTGTTCATCCAAGGTTCATCAGCATCTGGCTGAAGAGCTCAACATTTTTCGCTTACACACAGCCATTGTTCCAATCTTGTTATAGGCCTACCGGGATTGGGGGATAACTTCGTAGGTTTTTTCTTTGCTTTTTTTTTCAAAATAAATATCTGAACTTCGTAATATTGCTGCCCGAGCCAATACCACCACCATCGCATTAAGTTTTGCTGACAGCGCCGCATGCACAACGGATCATCCATTCCCATCAGAACCTTCTTCCCAATGGGTGTAGAAGCACGAATACTCCCAAGAAATTCAGGAACGACGTTCGAGTATACGCAATAGCAGGTAACTGCAAAGTGTACGCGTTCTTTTCGTCGGCAGGTTTAATAATCCACATGCATGGTTGCAGTTTTAGGAATTTTCATTAAGGTCTTCAAAGCAACTTCTATGGCTGCATCTCTTGCTTCTTTCTCGCGAATGTGTTTGCCACTGCTGTGTCGTTGTTCGACTTGGCAAAACTATAGACAACTGTTGTACTTTATTATCTTGCTGAATAAATGCAGGGAGTCATTGTGGCTTCAAAAGAAACGGTGAACATCTCGCAGTTTGGAAGCCAGCCACAGGTCATGTACCCTCTAAGTTCTCTATCTCTCTCTCTTTCTTTCTTTCTTTTTTAGACTGAGCTGCTCTGCTACACGAGTAAGCGTGAACTTATGTGCAGCTCTTTTCTTGCACAGTAATTCAGGCGAATTAGGCCTATGGCACCTAGCTCAACTGCTGGAGTCTTTGCCTGCTTGCGTAAGGTTCATGCGAGAGTTTTTGATATCTTGGGGCAAGGAAATACAAACACCACTACTAAGATGCCACTTCTGTGAGCTTGTTTCATGCTCACGCCCAAACGTGCCTATCTTCACAGTGCTGTTGTCATGGATTTGCTCATGAAAACCTTGTAAGTGATTTGTGCAGTCGAATGGATAAAAATGACAAATGTGGCGAATCATCGTTTCAGTCTTCAAAGCAGGGGTGTTAGCCAGGGCAGAGTCCACAAGGACCTCATACTGGAGACTCACCGGAAGACTTTCTCAGTCGAAAAAAAAATGTCTTCGTATGGGCATTAAGCATGAGACTAACGCCTTCAAATATATGCGCCCTTACATTTCAACTACTCATAGGGCGAGAAGATTATAGTGATAGTGACGTTGTGGCTACAGGCGGTGTTAGCCTGGCAGACCTCGCCGGCGATTGCTCCCCCTGATCGTCTCTGTCCATGTCGCATGAATCATCACGTGTCACTCAATCCTGTCTCTTGCAGAAATGTTATAAGCAGGGCCGCCACCTTATTGCGAACCAGTCCATGTACCTTCCGGATATATAATTTGCGCAGTGCTCGCGTGTGGGAGCCCTCTGTTTTTTCATGTTGTCCGTGAGTGCGTTTCTTTCAGTGCAAAAGCGCTTGCAGGGCCAGATGCGGTGGTCAATGTCTCCCACTTCATTGCACTCCGTGCACAATGGCGAAGCAGCACCCCCAACTTTAAAAGACCACGCGGGAATGCATGCTGACCCCGTCCTGACTCTGTACAGCAGAGTTGACTCGCTGCGGCTAAGTCCTTTTGTAACACAAGGCTGATGTGGTGGTTTCCACAAAGAACGGATATGATCATGAATTGACTGTTTTGCTAATATCTGATTAATAGGAGCTCTAAGCGTCGGTTGTCTTGGAAGTGCTGCGTTGGCCAAGGGACCTGCTCTTTCGTTGCGTTGATACCAATATGCGAAGATAATAAAGCCAAGTCAATATAATTCGCAACACAAAGCAAAGGGTCATAGTACATGATATTGTACATGGCAGGTAAATACACCAGTAAAGCCTCTTCGTTGAGGCACAACACGAATGTAATTGAGGGTGAAAAGGCAACTTATGGATTTAGCATTAACTCGTAGTTATTTCCACCTTTTCTGAATGAAACCATTCCGCTCATATTATGCATGTGGGTGTACATTGTTTGGCTGACTGTGATAATTTCGGTTCACATTACATTTTATGACTCAAAATCAAGTTTAAAAGATATTCCTCTTCGCGCATCACACAAAATGGAACGAAATGTACGTTACTTTGTTCGAGGAATGTTTATAAGCCTGCGTATTTTATGAGTTAGCAAATAACCGCTACCGTTATCATGTAGTGCGCGTCGCGTTTTCGTTGCCTAAGGCCACACACTTGAGGCAAGTCCGGCTTGCGGCCATGACCCGAGTGACAGTCCTGATAACAGTCCCACATAAAAGTCACAGATAACAGAACTAAAAGCTCAAGCAAAAGCGCCTACCCGAAATGCCGGTTTTACCAAACGACATTTCAGAAACAAGCATAAGCTCATTATTGCTATTCGGCATAAGTTACTGCCTGAGTCGCATCTGCTAAACATGGTGAAGCCACTTTCTCAACATGTCATTAAGCTGACTTTGAGGTTTCTTAATGAGAGCTAGCTCTGTAAGGTCAGCTTTTGGTGCACCGTGATAATTACTGCGCGTGCTTTCATTGTTCTTTTAAAGGCGTACGCGGTCAGTCCCGCGCTCTCAGATATCGAATAAATAGGAACATAACCACAGTTGCAGATATAATGAAAATTCATTCGCCTTAATTTACGTTCTTAAAGTAGCGCGCGGAGGATCTTCAAACAAAGGAATATGCAGACCACCATCAGTAAGTAAACTGTACAAATGATAAAGCACTACACCTTTCATGCTGTGTTGAGTTTGGCCGAGAGACATGTCTTCTGCAAGCGCGATGCTAAGCGAGCGTCCAGTGTAGCAACGATGAGCTTACTCAATTAATCAGGTGAAGAGGGTTGCACTTGGAACGCCGCTGCGCAACCTAGCGTTTAAGTGCACACTGACATGCAGGGATCGATGGACGTAACGGACAAAGCCGCAGTGTCTCGCGCTCGGAGCCACAAAAGCGACAAGACAGGAAGTCAGCTGCATGGAGATTAGCGCCATTAGCGCGAGATTTGCAGAAACGGCGCAAGTTGATGAAGTAATTCCGTGCAAGGCTAGGTCCTGTCTTCTTTTTTTTTTCTTTTTCATTTGCAACTTTCGCATCACAGCATTCATTCTTAATACCGCTTTGTCTGCGCAGTCACCGTTTCCCAACAATTTTTCTCGCATGGTACAGCATTAAGGGTAAAAAACTGAAGATAAAGCATCTGCCCTACCCCAGAACTTTCTGTCTAGGCAGCACAAATGCATTGTTAAGAAATTCCAAAACGAAGACAAGAATCTCTGCTGGTCATTTTACAGGCCGTAGTGCGTAAAAAACGCAAATAAACGGATAAATGATCAGGAAAAGTGCGCACTTAAGCGAGATATCACCACTTCATTAGTTTTATGTAAATCAAAATGTTACTACTTTCTTGCTTTGCTCAATGATGGAGCATTTTCATTCAGTGATGTTTCTTCTTGTGCTCCGAAACATCCTTATAACTTCTGGCTTCAGTAACTTCAGCCATAACAAAAGGAAAAGGAGCAAAGCACACAGGCGTAGGCACAATTTCGAAGCAACAATGGCTCCTTCCTTTCGCTCTAGTAACAAATGGAAGTGCATATTTTATTTATTTTTATTTACGAATACTGCAGTATGAGTGGTTACACAGAATCTTAGCCCAAAATGTACCGGTATAAGCAATGGAGTATTGGCAAACGTTACATACGTGCCTACGGGCCACAGTGTTCGCGAACAAGAACTAAACTCAGGATATGTTAAACGCACACATTAAATAATAGGCAAAGTGGACATCAACAAAACGCGAAATACTTTTGCAGTATCCGAGATTCCTTCTTTGAAGGCACTGTCCATTCTGAGCCTCACGGATCATGTCTCGAATGACCCGATACGTCACTATGAAACGAAGCACCGTGAGAGCGTGTGGTTGTACCTACCGGTCTTGACAGTGTGTATTTCGATCCTTTTAGTCGGGAAAGAATTCTCCCCAAACCAGCAGTCTCCACGTAGAGCACATTTCAACGAAGAAATCCTCATTTATCTCGGAGAAACAATGATGAAACTGCGCGCAAGCTGGCAAGGACAAGGCAAATGAGAGATGAAGCGAGCTGCAGCAATAACTGTCGGGAAAATGTCATGGGTATCGTTGTGATCCTGTACGAATTGCATCAGCGCGTCGGTGAAAGGAATATCCTTTTTGTTCGCTCAGCGGAAGCTAACGAGAAAAAGCCATAGGGACGACAAAGTCAGTGTAACGGTCCATTAAGTGGCGTTTGGGAAAACTCAGCTTCTTTGATATTTGTTGTGACTTTGAATGAATCATACGGAGAAAATATATGCGTTCACATTCGTCCTGCGTGCCGCAAGTCTTGTGTTGCTATAACTGTTACACAATTACGTGGCTTATTAGGAGCCCCAATAAAAACGTCATCTTGTGGAATGTTTGAGAGATTTTATAGACGTGCCTAGGAGCATGTAAACGCAGTCATTTTGGAAGTTACCAATCACCGAACGATTAGCGCCAGCGTTGCACCCGCCCATAGAGTTAGCAGAGCAGTAGAGGAGATGTTCTCAAATTTTAGTGAGGCTTAAAACGAAGGCGGCCACAGGCTGCCGCATCGTAGTATAACAACGGCTGGTGGATTATGTGGAATGGCCAGTTTATCAATACATGCGAACGCTCTTGCAGCGAAGGCGAGAGATTACATCGTGTGGACTGTTATATCAAACTGTGACTAATGTGGCTGCCGAGCGTTGTCTGCATGAGAGTGTGGGCTGCAGCAAGTCGCCGCGCCAACTAACCATTTCTACGAATCTGCCGCCTCCGTGCTTGACAGATGTTATCCTTATCATAATAAGGAGCATTTATTAAATGTCAACCACGGCTTCTCAATCGAACCTTGAAGCAGAATACAAGCATAAATTGTCATCGTCATTTTCACCGCATTGCAAGGGTTCTCGTGTGAGCGCAGGCACTTAAAACTTCCACTTGAAATAAGGTAACCTGTGCTACCCAAATAAATAAAGCCCTAGTAAGGTCGTTGCAGAAAGGAATAAATAAAGATAAAAATGACATCAACAGAGCACTGTTTTTCCTTGTTTCTTTGTTTTTCTTTGATTCAGAATATTTTAGAGAAATGATAGTTGGGACACGGGAGGTATTTGCGTTTCGTAATAAACATATATAGCTGTTAGGTATATTCTCGATCAGAATTATTTAACAATGAAGAACATAAAACGACGCCAACCACCTACATGTATCTGGTAGGAACTAAGAAAGGCAGTGTCCAAGAGGAAACGAACAACACGTTCCTGAGTATACCGTAGGAACATAGCCTAAAGTAATAGTGGCAAAGCTAAGGGCAGCTAAAGAGCCAGCTTAGTTACCCAGGAACACATAACCAGTGCAGAGCTTAACCAACAGCTCTTATTCTGATGAGGGGTCCTTTGGAGTCAATCCCTTTTCCTACTTGTCAGGGCAATCAGAAATGATCTACATTTATTAGAAACAGCGACAGACACTGAGCAGAGTAAAATGCAAACGTAGCTTCTATGGGAGTGGTGTGATGTTTTTTCTGTCATATGCCCTGTTTGTATCAACTCGATATCACATAATATATTACAGACATTAATAAAGAACGACGGGCACGTCATGCCTCTCTTTGTACGAAACTATCTTGTCGCTACGTTCAGTTATGCGCTGCTCAAGAGCGTTCCCGCAACAGACATTGCTGTTCGCTTGTTACTGAATAACCAACCTCTCCTTCAATTGCATTTATTAAAAAAAAAACGTGGAAAGAATTTCCAGTGGCATGGTTAAATTCCCTGCCAAGCTGCAATAATTATACCAGTATACCAAAGCCATCGACATTAATCTGCAATAGTGAGCTTATGATGCATCCACTAAGCGTTCTGAGGCATGTGTAACTGAATTGCGGGCGGCCCTTCAAGTTCGTCATGAGAAACCAACTGGCGCTTATAGTTGCACAGATGTCGTATTTCACGTGTAAGAATTAAGAAGCCTAGAGATGCAAGCGCAGCACTTCACCATTACAGCGTGACTCTTCTCACACTAAGTTACAAGATCCTAATTGGGTTTCACCAAAGTTCCAGCACGGCTTTATTTAGTTTGTACTGCGAGCACATATCATTTGTTTGGACAGCATGCCAGCATGCTACTGCTCTGCGAAAAGGCGAGGTGATGGAAACTAATGTCGCGTCCTTAATCACCTGCCGCTCGCGCAATGGAATTAGTTTCAACGGTGTGCTTTGCAAGCTCATTTCCAAGAAGTGTGATAACGGCTACGAGGTATTATCTAATTACTGCAGTAATGAGCGGCTGGCTCTGTCAACAGCTGAGAGTCGCACATCGCCGCTTAGCACACTTCCTGACGGCTTGGCTGACGGCTCTAATTAGTCGCCGACGTGTTCTTCACACACGTGGTTGGGGAAAATAGAGCACTGAATCCGAGCGTGAAGAAAGGTGCGGCGTGCTTGAAAAACGTTAACTTTTTCCCACAATGCGGTACTTTGCACGGCATAGAGAGATGCAAGAGATTGTTTACTGTCCTAATATAATATACTAACGACTGCTAGATGCGTTAAAGGCGTAACCCAATGTATGCAGAAAAGCACACTTACTCGACTGTCACTGATTTGGGCGTTATCTTTATAAGGAAACGTAAGCTATGCAACATATACGCGGAAAGGCACTTGTGTGCCAGAGTGAGTCTACATTCCTGATATATCAAAATGATACGCTATTATTAATAGGAAACTGCACGAATCAACCCAGTGGTTATGATACATAACTATAGCTTGTCAACTATTTCATGATAAAAAAAACGTTTTATGAAGAACGTTGATAATTTTTCTCGTGCTAAAAACAATGTGCATACTGTGCACCAGTAGCTTATTTTGTTGTACATTGTTTTTTGTTTACATGTAGCAAATAAAAAGCGAAAAATTCTGGAACAATATCTGTCTCGATCAAAATTTTGACTTGAGGAGCTCCACACTGCAATTCACTGAATTGCCCATGATGCTTCCCTGTAAAGGATAATTTTACATGAAACCTTCTAGTAATTATCTAACGCTGCTGTGGTTTGTTAGCTCGCGAGTAACTGCACGAATATTCAAATTCGTATCACCGCCCCGACGTGGGTTTGAAATACCGTAGCGTCGGTAGAAGACAAAGTTTTGCTATCACCACAGTTTGGGGATAGTAAGAAATGGCGTAATGTGGCCGTTTGACGATGTCAATAACCGCTATCAACATTACCTAATCGGCACACGCGAAAGGTGAACTATATTCCTATACCTTCACGTTGTCGTTGTAAAATGTCACTGCTTCGAACATGCACCACATTTAACGAAACGAATTCTGGTGTTTGACGTACCAAATCGACGGTATGCAAAACCACTCTAAGAAAAGAAGGCCTAGTCTCCTAAATTTAGCGTCGCCTCCTAAGCGACTTTCGGCAGTTGAGATTCTTTAACGAACAGCTATGTCTTAGAGCACTGGTGTTGTCGTATTGCCTGACCGCTATTTCCAGGAAAGGAACCTGTATCCTTGTTCTGATTAACGCAGCATTTTGGGCGCTAACTTGCAACGAGCGACGGCTTTAAAGCAAGACGCAATGAAGCCATTATAAAACCATGAATCAAGTGAACTAAAATCGCAGGTAGAATAATGTAGCAAATCGAAACACTTCACCTTACTTGCGCTGATACACAGTAGGTTGTGAATGTGGGACTACAGAATGCCAAAATCCTGCTAAAATGTTAATTCTAGAATGGCCCCTATATTGCGAATATGCTTGAACCTTAAGATAACAGCAGATGAAAGCACGGCAGAGAAGGAAGATCTGCGAAGGAAATAAGCAACGCAAAAGAACGCATGTAACCCACCTGGTTCTTTTTAGTTAAATGCTATATGACCTCTATTCATATATGACCTCTATGCATATATGAACTCTATATGACCTCTATGCATATATGACCTTTATTCCAGAACACAGGAGATTTTTGTTGAAAATTTTGACGCAATTTAACTACATTATACTGGTTACGATCTCATAAACGCCGCAGCGTTAACCGTGCTGGCATATGTTTTTCGCTTACTGTCAGTGAAGAGCAGCGACAAGCTCACAAGATTTTTGAACTAAGGCGGCAGTTCTAAGAGTAAGAGTAGAGAAGGGAGCTGGCCCTTGCATGTGATCATGTTTACGGTACTCCCTTGCTTCTGAGGAAGTTCTTCCTGGTATACTTAAACTTTTTTACGTGCACTAATCTCGTTATCGTTACTTACAGAAAAGTATCTCGCTGTTGGGCAACCTAGCTACATTAGCATTTCTGAGCAGGTAGAATTAGTGAGGGAGGGAAAAGCAATGAAACGGCAGGTAGATTAATCGGAGGGAACAGGCAGCTGATAACAGTAATAGAAAAAAAAAAAAGCTACCGATAAAGGAGATGGAGCACACCAAAGGCGACCTTGACTGTTTGATATCTCCTTTTGTCTGTTGGCGTTCCACCATAACTACGTTAAACATTTTATAAAGCTTAAAATTTATTATAATAATATGTTATTTTACAATATCCCGAGCACATACCCTGTCGTAGTGACATATACCCAGTCGTAAGGATTAGCCAGAAACTTCACAAGACAAGTGTAAGATTGGGCGCATTAGCCGTCAAAGCCACTTTTTATAAACAAAAATGAAAAAGTACTGTAAAGAGATAGAAAGAAAGCTAAGATTCTTATGTAATTCAGCTCAAAACTGGAATGCCGAAGTTTTGCAGTGAATTTTCATAAAACGTGAAAGAAAAATATTCTACTTTTCCAAGTAAACTTCCCCGTGACTCAGCTCTAAACTCGATAATTCAAAGTAACAAAAGATGAGACTGACGGGTAATTGGCGTCCAACGCAGCGAAGCAGTTACTCGTGAGTGCTTGCTTTTTCGCGGAGATTAATTGAATTGCGACGCAGAAGGTAATATCTTTCTTGTGAAATGTTTCTATTAGTGCAGTTTTTCAGTACAACATCAGTACGTGAAATCTCTCTTAGTAAACGAAGCATGACGCATTTGTGCGGTGTGACTCAACGACGCAATGCGCGAACTCAAAACGAAATGAGTTTTCGCAAGGCCCTATTTCTGTAGCCTACAACGTATATTCTTTTTTCTAATAGCCAGTTTAGTTGTGTGGATATTGTAATTGGACGACATCAAAATGATTTACGTGTGTCTCTTGGAATGACTCGCTAACCTCGCAAGAGTTCCTTCTCAAATCAGTTTCTTTCTTCAAGGGAGCTTTTATGTGTAGCATTGTCAAGCAGTAAGGCGTCCCCCTTTTTTTCGCATGCATATTCGTGAAGTATCAAAAATTACATAGAGTCTTGGGTTCACATCGCCCCCCCCCCCCCCTTTTTTTTTCTTTTTACTTCATTACTTGCTACACGTCGCATTATAAAAAGTGGAGTCTCTATGACACACGTGAAGCATTTCTAGAAAACGAAAAAAGAAAAAAATTCACGCATATCCACGGAGTGAATGATGATGAGTGGGCGAAGCTGCGGATGTTCATCGGTAAAAACCGGGAATCTTTCGTGAATCTTGCCCAGTACATCATCAAAGACGTGACAAACACTGTTTCGCCATCTAGCGCTCTCCTATCACACTAGAGCACGCAGCGAGCACCTCCGCGCCATCTATTGATCAATTCACATACTAGCTAAGCAGCACCGCAGCGCTCGGACGGACAGACAGACAGACAAGCAGACGGACGGACGGACGGACGGACGGACATACATACATACATACATACATACATACATACATACAGACAGACAGACAGACAGACAGACAGACAGACTCCCATACTACGCGTTCCGATCAATCAATCAATCAATCAATCAATTTTATTTCAACATTCATACAATGTTGAGGACCATGAACAAAAAGCCAGCAAGGCTTGACGTGGTCCATGGCCCCAATTTTTCGAGGCAGAGACAAAACAACAAATGGAAAAAGCAGTTTAACGCAAAAATATAGAAATAATAGAATGGCCAAAACGCATAACTCTAAAAATACATAACCGTGAAAAAAAAAACAGAAGAAAGAAACACAGAAGATGAACAGAAACACGGAAAATGTCATACTACATACACAATTTTTGGGGGATACATCTGAATGAAGCGAGCACCGCAGCGCCATAACGCCATCTAGTGAGCACTTCACGAACTACAGGTGGCTAAACATTCCGCTAGAGTTGTGCATGCTGCCTCGAAGTTCCTTTCGCCTCCATAATTTATGCGCCGCGATGACTGCGTGGTTCATGTTTCATGCGAAAAGCATTTTGATAAGCACTACCACGTAGGTAATGCCTCAATCTACATTTTTTTTGTCATATGAAATACAAGTTTCCAAAAGCCCCGAACATGCCAGTGCAACATATAAAAGTGGTTCCGTTGTTACAGTGCATGTTAGACACCACGTGTTCTGCACGAGGGCTTGCACGCGCAATGTATTCAATGTTGCAGCCTGTCAGTAATCTTTTATTTCCCCAACACAGGATATAGGTGTTTACTTAGCAGTTTCATTTCATTTATGCATAGATAAACGAATCTCGTAAATAAATAGATAAATAGAAAGCAGAGCATAGCCATTAGTGCGTAAATACAGCTCTCACATTGCCAAAATAACACAACAGATTCTCTACCCAGAAATACAAAGTAGAAACAAACAGCATCGTCTGGCATAGCATCTCCTCCCCCTATGCAGCGCATGCTTCTGCTTTTTTTTTTTCGGCGCAGCATGATTCCTGTGCTCAGCTTAGGCGCTTCATTCCTGGCTAGCAGAACGATTCTGGACGAAGAAGTTAGAAGTGTTAACAGCAACCGTGATTTTCAAAGGCAGGTCCACTACATTGTGACCCGATTGCTGAACCTCGCGACATTCCAGCAACGCTCAATGTAGCATGTTTCCGAGAAGAGGACGAAAATCGGTAATCGCATTCTTCGGTCTGGCTTCAACTTCCAGCCTGCGGCATAGTTGTACTGTTCGCGAACGTTCTTTGTGTATGTTTCACTTACTTCACCGTATGCTTTTCTAGTGGACTTTTGAGCATCCACGTACCCATGAAAGAAGTTATGCAGGCGCCTAAAATTTGCGGAATACTCAAGTTCCTTCGGAACTATTCCTTGAACTTCGTTGAGCACTACGTCTTTTTGCGTGTCTTTCACATTTTATATTCGCATTGTTTTCACAGACGTGTCTTGCAAACAGTACAGGGATTTCCTCAAGGCCCTTTCCTAAGTGGAATTCCCTTTTCTTTGTGACGGTTCGGCATACGCCAAGAGCAACGCCAAAAGCACGCTAATATTTTTGCAGCGTGCAAAAATATTAGCGTTAATCGTGTTTCTCGCCGCCACTCCCACTGGCACTCACAAGATGGCGGAAAGAAAGGGAGTGCACACCTCTAGTGCAGCCCTTATAAATGTTGAATGAAGCAGCGCACAAGTTTACGTGGCCGAGTGTTTGTTCGCGTGTTTGTGTGCACGCAAACGAAGGGCACATAGCGTCAGCTCGGCCCTCGCGTGGGGGTGACTCCACGTGGCACTTGTGTTTTTGTTAGAGAGACGGCCAGCGATAAATGTCGATCAATATTGTGTGGCGAAACGTGCATTTTTCAGTGCTTTTATGGAACCTTTACGGATACTGGAATGTGATAAGGCCGAAATGATTTTACATGCAAACCAAAATATACCAGTGCCCAGCTCCATTCATGTGCTTGATCATAACCGAGCATTTCTAGTGATCTTTAGTAGCCGAATCAAGTATTTTGTTCATTGCTGGGAGGGCGAGCGAAATGTAAAAAGAAGCGGAACACAGTGGTGAATGGCAAAGAACAAAATGCAGCAATACATTCCGGTGGTCTCTGCACGCGATCCAATCGACCAAGCGATGTTAGTACAAATGTACTATTTTTTTTCCCTAACTGCCACTACTACTTTAAATAGAGAAACACGCTAGACTCTGCAGAAATGCAAACAAGAATAAAAAGTACGCTGACTAAAGTGACAAAATATATGTTCGAACGCTTGACATGAGGCTACGAGCTAGCAAAAAGAAAGACAAAAAGAAAACAGCATAGTCATAAAAATTCTCGCTTACTTCATCGAGTCAAACGGACTGGAACAATGTAGAAGCTGCGCATATGCGTTACTTCAGCTCCTTTTTATTCTCTGTAACCGCTTTTGTGCGTCATTGTTCTGGTCTGAAGAAGTTTAATCGCTGTTGTTGCCATTAAAACGCTTGCTCGGCTGCGGTTAACGGCCCTATTGAGTGCGGAGGCCGTCGAAGATTCAGTACTGGAAATGGAACAAGGCTTTTCTTTCTTTGTTTTTTTTTTTTTGTCATATTTGGCATACAGGGTATGGGGCTGCTCAAGCCTTCGCAAAACAAAACAAGAAAGTCAGTTGATCCGCTGAGCTTTCTTAATCTTATTCGCAAAATTTGACAGGAAACAGGAGCAGGGAACAACAATGTTCACATTATATCGGCGCCTCCTGTATACGACTCCCTACGTTTGAAGTATTGCTAAGCTTTGTGTTCTTTCAAATGCTGCCCGAAAAATGATATTGCTCCATTGTATTTCAAGATTAAAAAACAATGGGTCCAGCCGATACCAGGCCAAGCGGCATCCATGAGACGTACAATGGAACATTTGCAAGTTATTGACTTACTGCGCTTTCCCCATTTGCGCTTATACTGCTGAGGCACAGTCTCCGCGCCGCGGTGTTGTCACGCTCAACAAGATATGGTTCGAAATGGCTTGTAAGAACCCTTCATAATGTTTGCCCTTACGCGTTGACTATTTTTGACGAGTTTTATTTGTTGAGTGAGTCGTAAGGTTACCTCTATCCGTCAGTTCAGCCACCCGTGTCAAAAAAAAAAAAAAAAAGGCGGGTCCACACGCGAGCTCCATGGGCGCTGTGGCCATCGACGCTGAAGAATTTGCGGCTACATGGGCTTGTTGGTACGGCATCATCTGCTCTGTAGTGGCCCAACAAATGAAAACGGCACTCACAAGGAAAAGAAAATGCGACGACATGGAGCGTTAATGGGCACCATAATTGGGCTATTTCCGTTTCTTCCAGTGTTCCATACGGCGATCAACATCAAGTGGTGCGTGTTTGTGTAGCTCAAAGACATCTAAAAAATTAAACACTGTTTATACTAATCCAGTCATGCAAGTTATGAATTCACTTAGTGCAACGACATTGTATACTGCATTCTTCATCAAAAATGAAAGAATTAGTAACGCATAGGCAGTTTATGTGGTTATGCTGAGTGGTTCTGGGCAAGCAACCACAGCATCCACAGGGGTTAATTTTAGTATTTATTTGCATCCAAATCGTCCAAGACGAAGCTAAAGTAATTGCAACCTCACAATTTTCTTTTCCCTTTTTTTTTTGTTCATGCTACGCCTTTTTGTGTTCACGTGACCTGTCATTGAATTCTTGCCCGCCTTGGCCTACGTAGGCTTCAGCACAGGTGAAGAGTAAAATCTATCTTGCGGTCTAAGCTAAATAGCTTTGGCTCAATTTAAAAGCTGTGTATTAGTAAAATCATTTGGTAAAAGATACACAGCTTTTAACAAATGCTGTGCATCATCCACTAAAGCGTAGTTCTCATCCATGCCTTAACATTCATACATATTGCAGTGATAACGCAGTTATCGCGCCGACTTTACAACCTATGACTTCAGTTTTGTGGCTCGTCTTTCTCGCTTGTTTCATGAATACCTTCGTCGTCAGCTTGAATTCATTGCACAGGCGCATCACACGATGAACATTCTCTTGTATAACTATCCAAGAAAATAACTTCCAGTTTCATACATTTAATATTATTACTTCACATTACCTGATATTTGAGCGAACTGGGACACGCATATAAAGTGAAACAGTTTTCGTTATTGCTGAAACGATAATGAATTTTTTCTAAAGGGGAAACTCCGCCTTAGGGGTGCGGAGACATTGTGTTCAGCGAAAAGTGTTCGCTGAAACTTGGAGCACAAACGCTAATTGCAGAACCACTGAAACCGAAGCGAGGATCATTGTCCAACCACTATTCATTGCGGAAGCTATCCGACGCCGATGTTTTCTTTTTTCTTTTTTTTCTCTAATTGCGTTGCGCATTATATAGGGAACATCTCGTATGCGTAAAAGCAGGAAGTGAACATGGCACAAAGAGGTAACTGTGACACGCTTTTATGCTTCTCTTAAATTTCTTCAACAAAATTTTATATGAGAAGACAAGTTCTCCCCTTCGGTAGCATTGACCTACCGGCTTTTCTCTTCATTCCATAAAACTAAGCCCGCCCTTCTGTCCGTTCCTGATACATGCATCTTCATTACGCTGAAATAAAACGTGCATGGTGGTGTTTCCATTGCAAGCCACGCTCCACGTCATATCACTAAGCAACTTAAGTAAATTAATTTGCTCCATTTTCTTACCGCTACAAGGCTAATTGTGCCCCTCCCCCTCTTCCCCATTCCCCCCCCCCTTTTTTTTTCTCTAATAAACGAGCAGTGTACCCCGGAAGAAATGCTGGACCCCAAGGGACGCAGCCACATACAGCGATGATTTTATTTCCGTACTGTTCTTCTGATTCACTAATTGGCAGCCTTAGCGATAGCATGCTACGGGAAGCGCAATTCAGAGGCTGATAGAAGTAGAGTGTACATAGGCGAGCGTCAGGCTGGATCCATAGTCCCGACGGAGTTCGCCATGAAATTCTGCTGGTAGTCCTCTAAGCTTTCCGGAACAATGATTCCCGATATAACTTTCCTGATTTACAAAAGGACGCGCTTTTGCGCTCCGCGCTTTTTGTGACTTCTGGGGACAAAGAGGGACTTGCCCGGTGAAGGCGGAGAGCTTGCACGCTGGCTGAATGGCAGTGCCTTTAGCGCAAACTGGGGAAGCCGACACGATGCTGCGGCGAGGGAAAGAGCCGCCGGCAGATCTGCATGCGCCATCGAGGCGCCCGCTAGACACGAACATACGAGCCTTTTCTGCTTTCGCGTCCATTAACGTTGCGCCGCTCTATTTAGCAATATAAACCTCCTTAGCTGCACTGTGTAGGCCTTCAACGTAGGCTCTTCCTTTTTTTTCCCCGTACTCGTCGTTCGGCAGACAACGCAGCAGCGAATTACAAAAGCGGCTGTTTGGATGCTCTCCACTTTTTTTCTGGAGATGGAAGATCTCCGATCAAGTGTTAAATGAGCACGCGCAAGGAATAGTTCGGTTTCATTTGACTCATTGCTCTTCACGTAGGCGTTTCGGTTTTTGATTGACCGGCTTTCAGTTACCATGTCCTTTTGTTCACTAGATTATAACATGCGGAAAGAATATATTTTCTGTATAATGCTTGCTTCTTGTAAGAGGTGGTGGGAATATGCCTGCAGTATTGTACACCTAGCTGAAAACTAGATGTTTCGCGCCCTGCGCTGCAGCTCAACAAACTAGCGCAATATTGAGCTTAGCTGAGGCTGTAGCTAAGGCGGAACTGTGCTATTTTCAATACGTACTCCCGCAATTTTATTAAGAGTTTCTAAGTTTGTAGAGATTCAAAGTTATTGCAGCTGATAGAGTTCCGAACAACCTAAGATGGCATGGGTTGGAGGCAACGTGGAAGCTAGTTGAGATAGTGAATATCCATGTTTGAACTCCCGAATGCTGAACAAGACCACCATGCGTTTCTGAACTTGACTGCGTGCTTCTTTTTTTTTCCCCTGAGGCTGCTAAATGAAGATTCAAGAAGAGTGTTTACTCGTATACTCCGTCAATAGCGACCTCACACTGGATAATTTACGTAGATTTTCAGTAAGCGACACATCAATTGCAGCATACATGACAGAAAAATTTTGGTGTCTTTCCCCTATCGCCGAACTGGCGGCAAGCGATCGAAGCTGGGCCTGTATATCCCCCATTTTTTTTCCTTCTTTCTTTCTTTTGACCTTAACTAAGTCACTATAATGCAGGAGTGCCCGCAGGCCAAGTGTGTGGGTAGTGCGTCCAGGAAACGAGTGGGTCATTTCCACCTTTCTGTTCTATTGTAACTTCTATTTTCTTTCTTTCTTTCTTTCTTTCTTTCTTCCTTTCTTTCTTTCTTTCTTTCTTTCTTTTATATAGAACTTTACCGTGGACATCTGCACTTTTATTATTATTGGTCATTGTGCAATAACTTCGTCAATTTACTTGAAATGGTGATAGTAGCGTACAGTTGCAATGTAAAGGAAGGCAAGTTGTAGCGAGAAAACCTTGCGACGCTTGCTAGAGAAAAGGAGGCAAGAGGTATTCGTTGGGATCGTATTTGCTCCGCGAATTTCGTTTTCTTCCCGGTTCAGTAACCCCTAAAGTTCAATAAACCACCGTCTTGATCCGGTTGGCCGAGAATGCGATGAGAGGCTGAATGGCTCGCGCACTAGAAACACAAAAGGGCAAACTTAGGAGAGTGCTCAAAGAAGCGCCATTTCCAACAAGCGCACAAGGGAAATGTTTGTGGACGGAATCGCACTCCTGCATAATGGGGGTTCCCTGTCAGCCTATACCGTTACGACCCCCTGGGCGACGGTCACTTTCCCGCAGCCAACAATTGTTGCCAGACGTCTCCGGCCGTTCTCTTAAGTGCCTGTTCTGAATCTACCATTTTGTTTGTGTTTCAGTCTACCGTGTCTTTTTTATTGCGTCATTATAGCAGACATAAGTTAGTCAAAACGGATATAAAACAAATTAAGAAGGGCGCTTCACTTTGTTCTAAAGGGTCTTTTTTTTTTCGGTCTCCACTGGCCTACATCATTTCCCGCAGTACGAGAGTAGCCGGTCTCTTCATTCCAGAGAATTCCCCGGTTGGCGCAGTGCAATGTTATTTGTCTTACGTGGTCACTGCAGCCTCCGTAACTGGCCATTACTGTCTTTTTTCTGTTTTCGAACTATGTTCAAAAAGGTATTTCTGAGCCCTTTAAAAACACGAACTAGCTCTACCTTGATGTTGACAGAACAAACTTTAACGGTAATGTCTCATGACGCGTTCTCGTTGGAGTAAAACTATACCAGCAGGTTGCTCGGAAATCACATTAGAATGACGCACATGCCTAAGTATCACAAAATATTCGCAGCATCAGCGATACAATACATACATGGGCACAACAGACGCCCCTTGATCTTTATAGAACTAAAGAAAAGCATGAAATATTGACGTACATCTGCATTTCTACAGGTGTAGTTCAATACTTAGCCCGTTAGTTTTCTGTCATCAGTATTATTCAGTTGAGGAGTCTTTCACTTAATGGCAGTGCCACCCCAAAAAAGAACCACATATATTAGCAACGGATATACATGCGTCATATAGCAGAAAATCAATGTATAAGTTCGAACACGATGAAGGGTATGCCAGAGCATCGTGTAGCTGTAGTTCAGAAGTAGGGGTTGTTTGGGGGCTCTGCCAACAGGCGCGATACAGGCGAACGAGGCATAGTCACTAAGCAGTAGAATGGAGCAAATTGTGGTGCTGTTTTCTTTAGGGGAACCCGGAATGTTTTGTGTTCGCCGCCGTTCGTGTGCATTCTTTTGTGCGGTGACGGAAAGGGCGCTCACCTTACTCGCAACATATGTCGGCAAAAGGAGCGCCCTCATTGCAAATCGCTGACAGTGGCATCATCCCGTGAGTAAGTTTTCTTTTTTTTCGATCGCGGCACGTTTTAATTTTTCTTTATGACGCCGTTTCTGTCGTTGTAAGAGGGGTTTTCGCAGCAGAGACATGAGATGCCTTTCTGGAAAGTCTTCTTCGGAGAAAAGGCTCACGCGGGCCCACCCTTCTCAACCCTATGGCCTTACTGTCCCCAATGGCAGGCCTCATGAGAGCAGCATGAACGCTATTTATATTTGCGGGAGTCTGATCTGCATTTTATTTGCAGCTTTCTTGTTCTTTCGTTAAATTCTTTAAACTTTTCTGAAATAAGCATTGGCCTGACTTCTATCACGTTACGCTGATGTAATGCGGTAAATTTAATGGTACTGCGTTGCACGTAGAGTATGGCAGGCAGTTTGCTGTCTAGGGGAACACACGCACGCACGCACAGAATACGCGAAGGACGCCTTACAAAAATTTGCATTCTACGCCAACAGAAGAAACAGGAACATAATGAACTTATGAGAAAAATTTAGGTTACCGCTTGTGAAAGGCTTCCATTCGACTGGCGTGCACCAGCTGCTGCGATCCCAGCAAAATCCAAGTGCAATTCGATTTCTGGGTTACGCAAGCTGCTTGCGTGATTAGTCTTTAGTTCTATTATTACGGTACCAAGTGCGATATGTGCTAAATGTACCGCTGTGTTTGTTCCTCTAAAAAAAATAAAAAGTTTCTTTCTTCCTTTGTGCGCATGAACACATACAAATACTTACGATGTAGACAGACATCATCCCTCCCCCTCCCTCCGCCCTAAAGAAAACGGAGAGAAATAGAGAGAGAGAGAGAGAGAGAGAGAGAGAGAGAGACCCCACAGTTTAAGTGACTGCGTCCAAGCATATGATACCATGTGTAGAGTTGTTATCACGACGAGAAACGGTAGGGGCTGTTAGGTATGAATGATTTGTAAACCATAAACATGATTAACCTTTTTTTAGTTTAGTAATATTTCAAATACGCCACGGCCGTTCATCAATTTGTCTTAAGGAAACTAGGTGCTTGCGCCTGAGCGTTATGGCGACGTCAATGATAGCACATGACATGTTGTGCGACGCTGGCAAGATAAGGCCACAGATGCTTGGTGAAATTCGCATAGTGTGCTCCTTGTCTCTCCTTACTGATTGTATTATGCTCTGGGAGACGCTTTAAACAACACCATTGTCTTTTAGGGATGTCTTTGTATTTGTAGAAATGTCCAAACGCTTCTCAAGTACATTTCACTAAATATATTCATTATCAGCGTTCATCAGGTATTTCCTGCTTGCACATAACGGATCTCTTTATTGCGCATCGACTCCAACTCACTAACCACGACATCCCTCACCAGATTCATGACAGCTGCTTCGTATTGTTGATATACGAACTTTGATTCTGTTTCACGTCATGCTATTATACATGAATTGCCCGGAAAAAGGGAAGCAGGAAATAGTAAAAGACTTCGCCTAACACTTCTCCCGAGTTTCGTTTCAGATATACCTGCACAATTTCCTTTTTCTGAGCCCATATAACATCACCAAGCCTTGTAGAAAACAGCGTGCTTCAAGACACACGCAGCCTCTAGTAAAGCGACAACAGGAAATGTTTGCATAAACTCGAAAGACCATAGAAGTAAAAAAGAAATTAGTGAAGCTTGCACTAGTGGCGCGAGGCTAGCGAAGCAGATGAGCACTTGTCTGATCCGGGTTTGTCTACGGCACACCCGCATTTCGTTTTGCTCCGAGCCTCCGGCAAACGCCTCGCTAAGCACTGCGAGGCCCCGGGAACGCTTCTCAACGTTTCGCATCAAGCTCGCATCAAAAGAGGCCTTGACCATTGCCCTCTTTTAACCTCCAGGCAGTCGGGCTCACAAGAGCACCAAAAGCGTCGCGACGGCCACATCCTGTGCAAACGACCTGCAGAAGTATTTTTTTTTTATCAAGACAAGGAAAAAGAGATGCTGCACTTGAGCCGTAACGTAAACAGATGTGCCGTCGTACAGAAGAAACAAGCCATCAAGCGTAGGCGAAATATCCTTGATGTCCCTAGAGCCGCAGGAAGAGAGTGTGACACCAATAGGAGTGGGTGCAGGCCACACAAGATCTAAACGGAAGCCTTGGCCCAGGGCACATGATCGGCCCTGAATGATGTTGGTCCCTTACGTATTTTTATCCTCCTGCTGTTTCTGGCTGCGGGCTCTCGCTCTCATTCTCTCCAGGGCTTTTGTTTTAGTACATGCCCCAGACTTACTATACAATAAACATCAGGCTTTCTTTTTTCTTTTCCTTTTCTGCTTTCGAAAAGATCCTTATGGTACTATTCCCTGTACCTGCTTTTCCATCTGTAGCCGGACATGGAGGACAAGCCAGGCCGCCTATGCTATGCGCCGTTGTTGATTATGCTAAGGAAAAACAACTGTATTGAACTTAAAAAAAGACAATAGTGGCTACCATTTTACAATGCTCATACACTGAGCAAGACGGTTGTGTTCAATGAGAAAGGCAAAATGGTGACGTAGAGAGTTCGTAAACAGCACATGGTTCTCGTGAGTAGCACAAGAACGGAGAAGATGGTGCGGACTTATGAAAAAAAAAAAAGAAGGCAGAAATGACTATCGCACTCGTCGGATCCTAAATGAAAAAGTAAAAATAAAGAATAGATAAATGCACACCTTTAAGCACAGGAAGAGTAACTCTGCCACCATCAAAACTAAAGCGTTATTTCACGACATGTGAAGTGTGTATTTTACTTTTTCGTAATGTAAGCACCGGGAATGCTCGCCACTCGCTTAGCGCTGGCTTGAAATACTCTTCAATGCTATTGCTACCCCCCGTGGTTGTTTAGCAGATAGGTGTTGGCTTCCGAAGATGCAGGTCGCGATATCGAATCCCAGCTACGCCGGTCGCATTTCCAGGAGGACTAAATGCAAGATTTAGGCACACGTTAAAGAACCCCAGGAGGTTGAAACTATTAGGCAGTCCTCCAGTATGGGGCGTGCCTCGTGATCATAGCTGGTAATTGCAATTAACGATGCTGTCGGTAGCGCGCTAATCAAAATGCTGTTACTCATTGTTGTAAATGCACCGCTGGGCAGTTTTTAAACCACAAAAGAAGTGTATGGCCGATTCATTAAAAAAAACCGGATGATCTTACTCTGGATGAGCAGGAAATCATACAACGCTGTCCTCACTGCTCAATGAGAAGGAAACACTTGTGCGCTTTCTGACAACTGTCGCAAACAAGCGCCTTCGACCCTGTAGGAATTTCAACGTATGTTTTATACGAGAGTCTCTCTGCTTATATCCATTCTTGTCGTCTCTTTACCCCTTCCCCCAGTGAAAGGTGGACAACCGGTCTCCGGACTGGTTAACAAGCCTGCCTTCCTGTCTTACCGCTCTCTCTCCCTCTCTCGCATTGTTATGAAAAACCCAACAAAAGCAGTATAACTATTTGTTGAAGTCCACTTGTCGAAACGTTGGCTCCAATGACATTCCCTGTTCTCCATCGTTTTTAACATGTTCATTGATTCAAGCCGTCGTGTTGCCTGGAGCTTCTCTTTCAGATTTATTTTTGGAAGCGTTGCATTGCTCTGGGATATGCGAGCCGCATCACTCTGTTTCGTAATTTAATCACTGTGTCCCGTAGTTATTGCCACTGTCATCGCTGGTTGCTTCGAAAGGGCAGTTTGGGAGGTGATAATAACACTAACAGAGGAGAGTTCGCATAATTATTTTTCTTTGATAAGCATGTTACGATGATCCGGTAATATTGAAGCGTTTGTAAGCGTCCCCATCGAGAGCACAACTTTCGAAGTCAACACTTTTCTGTACCGTAGAAGTTTTCAGCGAGCACAAAGTGCGGTTCTGTGCATTGTGGCGGCGTACGTAAGTACGTATTCCAAACCAGGCCTTGAAGCAAGAGGAAGGATTTAAGATACGCTGTAGACGCGAGGCGCCTTCTTTTGGAGGGTTTACCGCTACAGCAAAATATATATATATATATATATATATATATATATATATATATATATATATATATATATATATATATATATATATATATATATATATATATATATATATACATATATATATATATATATATATATATATATATATATATATATGTGAGAATGCAACGAAGGAATAGCCGAACATTGTCGTGTACAATAAGCCGAAGGCTTCTTGCAAAAGTCATGAATGCCTTTTAGCGGAAAGGAGCGATACCAACGTGCAAATAGCGCACGCAAGTACAATGGTCCCGTGAGAACACGCGATGTATTCTAAGGAGAGAGTGAGAGAGGTTGAGAAATTTCAGAGTTCTGCAAGAGCTGTACAATGCCGTGGCTTTCTCGTCGCGTAGACAAAACGAATGGAAAAATCGCGGATAAAACGCATGCAAACCCCTAGAAAGTGGTGAAAGGGCTTTGCTGGCACGTGGTTTTTGGCGTTTCACGTCTTTGAACGACGAAACGCTCAAACATGGCTTAGGTGCTGCGGCGGAGCAATCGTGGATGTTCCCTTTTCATATCCAGGCATTGTGCTCGACTCTACCTACCGTATCGGCTGCGAAAACATGTGGCCGTTTTCGCTTCTCAAAAATGGCGTACGTAGAAATGTTCAATATGCATGTGGAAATCGCATAAGAGCTGCTTCTTACTTGTAGACGAGCTTCAAGGAGGGATTGTGGTGGCTTTTGAAAGAAACGCGATGTCTAGCATTTTCGCCGTGCACACTTGAGACCGGCTTATTCGCCTCTCACTTCTGTAATCATATTTTTTTTCTGTTTGTGAGAGACTGCACTTACAATTTTTGCTACCGCTGTTTTTAGTGAAGGTCATTCTCGTTACCATGACAATGGACAATGAAGGGTGGGGGGCTTGTGTCACTGCGGTGTTTCTCGCGGACGATACTGTGTTGGTAGTTCCCGCTGCATTCTCAGATGAGTATAATAAAAAATCACTGAGTATAATAAAAATCTTAACAGCGCATCACTTTACATTTACAATGATGAAGGCGCCTAATATAAATGTTTTTTTAAGCGAACCCTCTTTCCGAAGGTAGTAACAATGCAGGTCGTAACCAATGCAGTTTTGTCGCTTAGGATACTCACTTGAAAATTGAACATCAAATGCATCGAAAGTTTAATGCATTGAATAAATATCTAGGTCGGATCTAAGCATGCCTGCCTTGCCGTTAAATTACCAACGACGCATGAGCTGCCCTATCGGGGCGGTTTAGAACATCTCGGGAAATCAACGGAATGTTGGGCTCAAAAAACCGAGTAAGCTAAAAGCTGTGTTCATATTAAAAAGATAGCATAATACGAAGAATTCTTATACCGCACAACGGAAGGCGATGAGCGCGGAATTTGTGGATGTAGCCGCGGTATAGTTTTGCCGCCTGCAGGACAAGAAGAGCGCCGGTGCCGCTGTTTTGTACATTGTGACCGTTCAGCTGTTCCAACACTAATTGGCTCCCTTCCTTAAATTGGAAGCAGACGGGTGCACCAGCGTCTCTCATTTGAATAACATAGCCCCCTACCCCCCTCCTCCTCCGCCCTTTTTCTATCTCGTACGATGAGTGTCATGTATTCGGTCGACGTGCCTCTGTATATGCAAACACGGTACGACAAATTGACCCGAAAGCGACGAACGTCAATTTCATGCGGGAGTGCGAGTGAAAGTAGGTTAAAATTAGCACCAGAGAAAGGGCGGAACAGTGAACAACCAATTGGTTGATTTTCTTAGGTTTAACATACCAAAACTACGACGTTATTATGAGAGGCGTCGTAGTGGAGAGTTCCTGAAATATTCGACCACCCCGGGTTTTTAAACCTGCACTGACATCGCACAGTACACGGACCTAAACATTTCGCCTCCATCGAAATGCAGCAGCCGCGGCCAGGATTTGATCCTGCGACCTCCGGATCAGCAGCAGAGTGCCATATTCACTAGACCATCGTGGCGGAGCCAGTGCACAATGAAGATATAGGAGAAGCCATAGAGGAACGGTGTAGAGTGGTTCAGTAAAGGCCACGCATGTTCTTACATGCAAACACCCGAGGTTAACACTCCCGCTTGCTGGCTCTGCACCGACTCGGTATGTTCTCTTTGTATTGAGTTGTAGGTCTTCATTAACAAACACATCGGGTTCTCTACCTGTACGAGATGGAGATGGAGGAAGAGGAGAAAGAAATAGGAAAGGCAGGGAGGTTAACCTGGGCTGAGCCCGGTAGGCTACCCTGCACTGCGGAAGAGGGAAGGGGTGGGAAGTTGTTTGGCATTATGAGGTGCCAGATGCGCACTATGGATGCGTGGAGATAAAGAAAAAAAATGTGCGCAGCTTCCGCTAGCTCGCGTAAGGCCAGATCACAGCGAAGCGGGCCGATAGCTTGCTGAAATAGGTCACTTGGTAGTTATGTGATATCTTAGCGGGAACACCTCCCGATTTTGGCGTTAATACGTCAGACGACATTTCGTTAAGTAAATGTGGCGCAAGCATGTCACGTGACATTTTGTTAAGGAATTTTCGCGGGAACGTGTCGTGTCATCACCTAAAATCAGTTAACGCAATGCCACGTGGCATTGCATGATGCCTTACGAGTATACCTTAGATAGCTTCACTGTTAAAACTGACACGACGAAGTTTTTATGGTTAGCTTAAGCAGTTTCACTGCTGAAACGTTGTAGTGGGGAGTTTTACTTAGATCAAACTGGTGACCATCGTAAATTCCCGAGATGACCACGCTGCATAATCTTCAATAGTTCAAGAGGCTTTATTTGACGTAAATTTCCATGGTTATTTTGTCAAAATATGGCAGTGCTTTCCAAATTTGCAAGCTTGAGATCAAGGTGACTTCACTTGATCCCTTAAGTTTCTGTTTTGTTTTTTCTGAACAAGCTCTGTACTACAGTTGTAGCCTTCCACACATGACAAATTACCTTTATGCCCCCTCTTCCTATGAGGCCTTTGGGGTACTCGTCTGTGAGAGATATTATGCAGGTGTGCCTTAATTCGAATGGTCCACGTAATCACAAAAAAAAGTTTCTTCTGCAATCCTCGGAAATTAGGCGATTGCCTATGAGCACCCGTATTTGACGAAGTCTAGCATTCCTTATTCTACTAGCAGTGGCAGAGATACGAATAACCCTCATAATGTCACATAGACGAGTTTCTTTTGCGGCGCTTTATCTTCACCACGCGGCAGGGTCTGGCTGTTCTAGTCAACATGTGTGCAAGCGTCGTACTGCACAGAACTAACAATATATAAAGCCAGTGTACTCGATCGATAAAGGAAGCAGTGAGGCATCCATCCTACTTGTGATGGCGATAGGTCAAAGACGTCGAAAGCGACAATGAGGGTAGATACTTGCCAAGTGCCCAAAGCAGCACAAGAGAGATGCGAAAGTATAGATGAGCCTAGAGAGATCGAGGAGCTGGAATTTCTCCGGAATCGTTCCTTTTTCTTTGAAAAAAAAAAGGAAACCTCTGTAAAAGAACACAAGCCTTTCAGATTCGCAGATCAGCGCAAAATAAGAGACAAGCGAGAGCGTCAGTAATGGTGACTCTGCAGGTTTCGTCTAGGACAAAAGAAAAAAAAAAAGCTAAGAAAGGTGTCCGAAAAGAAAACATACGAGCGCGAAAATGAAAAGTCCGAAACTAGACGCGAAAAATGAAATGCCGCGGAAAGATGCGTCAAGACTTCGGAAACACCACAATATCCGCGGAGATCCAACTTTGACAAATGGCGGGATACCGCTTTGCCTTCAAGAAGCCTCCCTTCGGAATGCTTGGTGGGCCCGCTCGAAAGGGTTTGCGTATTTTGCGATTCCCTTTCATTGAGTTGTTTAGGAATACTTTTTTTTCCACGCCGACTGTCCGTCTATACTTTTATGCACTTCAAAATGTTCAGATGACGATCTTTTCATTTGTAATGCGCGCAGCGACTGTTTGTCACGCCAGCGTGGCTGTGTCCTCCAGCATTTCTTAAATCCGTGCGCCATGGAGATTAGCAGTCACTGAATTTTCGCGTTCTTTTTTACGGATTGTTGAGGATGCCTGTACTCAGGGTCCACTCGTGGCAAGTCAGTTCCGTATTCTTCTTGAACTTCGAGCATAGAAGGTCAGCATTTGCTATATGGTATTCATATGGCTCACTGAAGAACATCGGAATCATCCACGCAGCAGTTCTATCTGTGGAATGTACACGACTGCACAAAAACAGCCGAGTTTAAGAACTCTTCGGGCAAACAGATGGTAGAACTGAAATGCATGGGTGTCCTTCTAGGTACTACAAATTTGTGCTAGTCCAAAAGATAATGAAACCCTGGAAACCACAACTTTCTTGTCAATTTACCCGAAGGTCACGGAATCGAATACCAGCCCCGGCGGCCGCATTTCGATGGAGGCGATATGTTAGAGGCCCGTGTACTGCGCGATGTCAGTGCAGAAACCCCAGGTGGTCGAAAATTCCGGAGCCCTCCACTACGGTGTCTCTCGTAATCTTACTGTTGTTTTAGAACGTAAAACACCAGAGATAATCATTGTTTCCGTATGGTCGGTAAAGCGCGACGCTCGTGGAAAAGCACAGCATTTGTAAAATTACATTAGTTCCACGACGAATGTTACAATGGAATTGGCGACAGTAATCCTTGCGGGCCTGTGGCTCGTTATTCGTAGAGGAGAGCTCTACTTTATAGGGTGCAACAACTTCGAAAATTATATATTTTCTTCATTCGAGGATTATCTTGTAATTATCAGAGCAACAAGTAAATTGAGATCGATGCAGTTGCAGGAGTAATTTAACGCTAATTAAAAAAGGAGGGAAAGATGAGGAAATTGGGAACAAGTGAGCGGGACGTGTCTAGAGTTTCGTAGGCCCTCGACTAATATGTCGAAATCTTGAGCAAACAATACGGGTGATATATACATGGCACTATGGACAACGTGTGCTTTCCTAAGCATGTAGATCAAAGGTTAACAGTGTGAAGCCACTCATACACCAGCTAACTTTACAGACGCCTTGGCTTGGCTTATCCGGCACACATTTGAGCCAGAGATACCAGATCGAGGAACAAAGCATGCTGACCAAATAGAAAAAAAAGTGAATGCTGTGGCAGAGGTGCGAGACAATGTTTTCAGTATCGCTGCGGTGAAACAGTGAAGAAAAGCAAACTACGAGACAACCGCGCGTCCTAATTAGCAAACCGTGTAATTCACAATCCCTTCCCCACCTTGTCTACCAACCCGGACGAATGTGTCGTTGGTCGTCCCAGGTTTGAGCGAACAACGAGCTACTGTGGTCTGGGCAGCAAGCCTCAACGGGATAGCGCACCTGCTTCTCCTCTCTGCGGTAAATAAGGCTGTCCTGCAAACTGCCTCGAATGGGACGAGGACCGCTTTTCAGGAACGCGCGAAATGCGCTAGTCGCACGTGTAAGACTGGCGGATGAGAAAATGCGCGGCCGGCTAATTGTCAGCGTAGTTCAGCACTGTGGGACGGGTTAAGCGAGTAGATGGGGGCCGAGTCACGGCGCTTTGTACTGGCACGCGAAAGCCTCTGAGACGGGTTCGACTAATTAGGGACTTGTAAAATGTGACTGCGTAGGCATTCTCTCGTAAGGCTGGCGTTTTTCCAACTCCGGCCAAGAAACTGGTGGCAGCGCAGCGCCTTCGACGTGGGCAAACGGGCCACTGTGAACATGGGTGTATCTTTCAAGAAAAATAATGAGAACACGCAGAGAAGCAGAAGAGATTGCGCTATGGAGCGATGCTATCAAGGACCGTGTTTTAGCAGTTAAACCTCAGGACCGGCTTGCAATCTCAGCATGTGTAGTTCGCTAATATGTCGAGAGATGCTGGCTCCCGGAATCAGCCTGAAGAAATGTGAAGAAAGAAGCTGACGAAAAAAAAGACCAAAATAAAACCAATTAAATGACCATCACACAAGGCTACTACGGTCCTGCACTACAAAAGCAGCCAACAGTGATCAGTCACTCGGAATGTCAGTGGAGCGGGGCCTAATACATTTGCAGGCGCCTAGGCTTCGTATGCCCCGAGTAAGAGGAGCATGGTAGCTTGAGGCTTTCTCCAACACGACGGGATGAAACAGCGTCCGCCTATTCCCAAATGGCTTGAGTGGGGTCGCGCCAACAAGATCTGCCTTGCGCAAGAATTGTTCGAATGTACAGAAACAGGAGAAGTAAAGCTAACGCTTCAAACGAGAAAGTAATGGACACATTAGAACTCTGCGAAAAAAGAAAGAAAATAGGAAACAGTGCGTAATAAATAATACCGACTAGAAAAAAGTACACGCTAGAGTGAGCGATATTTCCCGAGAGGTTCTGAGAGTCGTCCCTCAATGAACACAACGTGTGCTTCTATGTTTATTGCATTCTCACACTTTGAAGCACGAACCCTCAACGTTCAAAATAAGCGCGACACCAGCAACAACGACAACGACAACAGTAATAGACTACTTTAAACTTGTACTGTAAAATAACAGTGTAAGGGGGATAGAGAACAGTATGATTACTTTTCTAGGGCTCATTGATGCGCATTGTATCGCGACCATTGTAGCTCTTCAAAGAATGAACATGAATACATCTTCCATGCCACCGCAATTTGTCTGCTTTCTCGTGTTCTGTAGGTTCTACTCGATACCTACTACTTCTAGTTTTCCTGGTGCTTTGAAGCTTAACCAGAACACTAAGGTTGTGCTCAGGGTATAGGTTTACTTTTTATGAGCCACGCTGCAAATACAAGCTGTACAGCGTGGACACATGTCCGTGCGCGTGTTTTTTTCTCGACTTCATGAAAAATAGCGAATGCAATATATTGAAAGCATTTTTCTGAATTGGTGTTACCATGGATGTGTACATTCGCAAATGGTTTGCGGTGACGACATCTAAGGCTTGACGGCAGTCCGCCTGGAAGAAAAATGCAATCTGAGTATGCGGTAAAGGATACACCGACAAAAAATAACATCAATTTACTGACGTTTCGGCTCCTAATACGAGAGCCCTATTCACAACGCCTATTGAACAAGGTCAGTGAATTCATGTTCTCTTTACTCGGTGTATCCTTTCGCGTCTATTCCGCATGGTTGGAGGTCGTAATGAACACGCGCTAGCACACACTATGGTTATACATCTTTTACTCAAAATATAGTTAAGATTGATACTAACGAAGGAATTGATTTGTGCGAATTCATGAATTCGTGCGGGAAGCTTACCACCAAAACAAGTTTCAAACATGTTTGCCGAATTCTGAACAGAATAATGAACTAGGCCTAATTTGTTGTGGGTTTCCTTGTTCATGATGTCAAAAATTGCAACTGGAAGCGTTAGTGATGTTTTTGTCCTGTTACTTAAAGGCAACACTCATTGAAAATAGCTAGAAAGCTGAGTGATCATAGAGGCTCCCGGTGAACATGTCAGCCAAATATTATTGCACTGCGTACGGTACCGAATTTCAATTTCGTTTTAAAACACATCTGAAAAGTGCCCACTATTCTTTCATCAAGACACGTCCTAATTTGCATGGACTACGACATAATAAGGGAAACCTCTATTGGCTAATTCCCAGCGGCAGTCACCCTGGGTGCCACGGGAGGGGATGCCTCGATGTCAACACCGCTTCTCCCGAGGAGCAGGGTGGTGACACCCATAGACTTCCGTGCCGCCATATTGGGTCGAAGGACTTCCGGTTTTGTAGTGAGGTGAAATAAATGACAGACGCACGCGTAAAACGACGAAAGTAGCAAGATTTATCAGATTCAGCAGACCCCGAGGTTAAATTTGATGTGTCTGCCATACATCGTGCCTCTGCATGCTCCGACACAATATGGCGGTGTTGCCGAACGTGTCACCAATCTGTACACAGTAGCGTGCATCGAGACACCCTAGCATTGACTTTTGCGGCAAGCTTGTTGCCCCTGCGGAAAAGCGAATGCGTTTGATGAACAAGAGAAGTGAAAGTGTTCGAGGTCGTCACGTGCAGCTGGGGTTACTTCTTGCCCCTTTTTCACCTCCTGCTGTGTAGCTTGAAGCACCCTCGTAGGGATCAACGAAGAATGAACGCGCTAGCGCGATAGATCTCCCCTCAAACTTGATGCTGTAACTCCGCTAATACTTAAAAGATTTGAGAAACTACTGGTGCAGGAGATTCGTGAGGCAATAAGCTCCTTAAGTGATGTCACTCCTGGATTACTTGTAAAAGTTGTTCATGGCCTCTTTAATATAATTTATCTTCTATCAGTGTCAAGAATAGAAACCAGAAAAAAGTTAAAAAGAGAGTCATCTATCCCAATAACTGACGCTGACACATTCTCTCGTCCCACATCGCCCCAAGGTGCGATGAGGAACAAGAGGATGTATTTGCTTTTGAAAGTGTGTTTGCCATGCAGACGCCAGCACAGCACGTTCACCTTACCTTTCATGAGCCGAGCAAAATACTTTATCGTCCCTTGAACGGCATTTGCTTGAGTAAGCATGACAACGCCTGTACTTTTTTCTTGCTCAGCAAACGTGAGAAATTTCGCCGACAGCCGACGTTCCTAACCATCACACAGAAATTTCTCTTGCCCCACTGAAGTGCCGTCAGGAAGAATAACTAAAGTAAAGAGATGCGGAGGAACGAAAGGGAAGCACGAAATGCTGGCATATGCGATATATGGTGACCGTTCCGGTGGTGCTGCCTGTCACGAATTTCAGAAGCTTGGCCTCCTTCGAGCCTCGCCTTATTGTAACACCTTTGTCGTACGTCAGATAGTCTCTTTCTCTGTGTTATCTCTTTTGCCTTCTCTTTGTCAAGCATAGTCGCGTTATTTCTATTTCCATGTTCAACGAACACGCTTATTTGCACGGTCAATTTAGCAGTGAGACATCACCGTGTAACGGCATTCTACCGTCACGAGGGAAAGTACATATAACGCGTGGTAGTCTCCGAGCGTTTGCGAGGCATATATAAGGCAATTTTATCCAAAGCTTTCTTTCGCAGCCCGACTAACAGGCTGTGTGCCGGCACAGCTGAGCTTCTAAAACTACAACACTTCATTGCCAAAAAAAGGCAAGCCATATACATGCTTGTTCCATTTTTTTTTTGCGACGGCTTGTCCCATAGTTCGTCTGGTATTGCTGACAATACTTTAGGGCCTTTCTAATCAATAGGGCTTTCTGAATATGCACTGGAAAGCCAATGGATGGATGAGCGTGCAAAAAGGCCTCAGTTTGGCGTGCTATACTCGACGGCGGCCCGACTTTCGCGTTTCGCCACGAAACTTCCTAAAAGCGTAGTAGGACAAAGACGTCGGTGGAGAAGGGCTCTGTACTAAATGCCACGGCTGCTTCTATTATATATGGAAAGATAATACTAGGGCGGTTTGTGAGCTGGACGAGTGAATGATGAGGAGCTGGCACGCCCATTGTATAGCAGCTTCTTGAGCTCGGCAAGTGCTGTGGAGAATAAGAAGGCCGGCGGTGCCTTCATACTTGCCACTAAGGCGTCTTCCCAGACAGAATGCACTGCCTCCTTGCTCACACCCTTCTTCATTTGTCGCTTGAATAAGCAATACGCTCCTTGTCTAAACTAGTGCTTCTCTCTACCTCCCCTTTCCTTTCATTACCGAGGTCATTGTTATGCAGACGACGCACGGGTAAATTACAAAAGCGCCCATTTCAAAACCGAGTTATAGCAGCGATATCTTTCTAGGATGGATGACCTCATTCTAGTGTCCAAAGTAGAAAGCTTCGCACGCGTTGTACGTAGTTGCAGCTAGTACTTTTTATTCTGACATTTCTTTATCCTTCTACTTGGAGAGTTAAATGTTTATCGATCGCGTTTATAATTACCACATGTCCTTTTCTTTCTTTCAAGCGAACTCGGAGAAATTTAGATGTTTTCGTGGACAGAGCGTACACGTGTACAGCTGTAAGAGTAGGAATTCGCTCAGATATTGACGCAGTGGCCATGGGTAATCCTGTTTGTCAATGCTGCTTTTATAGTGTCGCGAAAGATGCATGCTACAGTTTACTTCTAGGCGACGTATATATCTGGGTAACTCAGTATAGTCTCTCTTTCTTCTTTCTCCTTTCTCTTTTTTTCTTTTTCTTTCTTGTGCGGCACTATAGCTGAAGACATGAACGGCGAACTGTAGTCTCTTCAGCAGCCAAATAAGGGAAGAGAGCAAAATAATGTCTCAGTGAAGACGGAACCAAGCAAGTCATAATCAGTCACGCCTTATCTCTAATATGTATAAAAATATTTATATTTAGAATGTGACCTCTTCACCATATCTCTTCAACTTTTGTGGAATTGGAGTTGTAACCCACCGCGGTAGCTTAACGGCACGAAGTTGGCTTGCGACGCTCAAGGGTGCCGAATAGAATCCTTGCCACGGCAACCGCATTTCAATGGAGGCGAAACGCAGAAAACACGCGTGTGTACTTAGATTTAGGTTTTCGTTAAAGAACTCCAGGTGATGAAAATTACTCCGGAGCCTTGCACGACGTGATGTGTCTCATAACCATGTCTTGGTTTTGTCAAGTAAAATCTCATCAACGATTATTAAATGCGAAGCATTATTTTGCTTAGCGGTCTTCAGCGACTTTGAGCGCATCTGTCTATCTATCTAGACGCCTACAACTTTGTGCTCTCCTGGCCGTTTCGGTAATGGGATGTACACGAAAATTGGTATGCAACAACATGACTGCATGACGAACATAAATGACAGGTCATAACATAAAATCATGTCATGCATGTAATGAGCGACATGATTTCCATGCCACGGTCATGGCGCTCTTGCGGCCGTTTCGTTAGCTTCATATGTACCAAAATCGGTATAGCTAGACAACAATGCAGATTTTTTATTGATTGCAGTCGTAAGATGCCGAGAACGCTAGAACTAGTACGTAAGTCGAGTATACTCGTTGCGTAGTTTCTTAGAAGCTTTTAAATGTAATACTACCCCATACCTTAATCATTGTGTTACCGTATGCATCGTTGGCACGATTATTATATCTCAATTTGTATCGTAATGAAATATTAAGCACTTGAAAATTCTTCTAGTGGAATTGTATACGGTGGCACCGTATCTAGTACCACCTCGAAGTGACGGGTGTTCAACGTCGGTCTCAGCCATTGCAGATAGTTGTTCTACACACCGTTTCGTAACGTTCCAACTGTTAGATCGATCTTCTACGCGGAAAAACATAACACCACTTCATTGATGGTCTGGAGTAAGTTAGAGAAGCAGAAGTATTTCGAAGCAGAAATCAGTCTTTAATACGAAAAAGACACTCGAACATGAAAAGGAATGCCGTATTTCAATAAATTTTGTTTCTGCCAGCGCAGATCTCACTGGACATTTTGGTTATGCTGTTTTGGTGCTCTTTGCGAAAAGCTCTTCAAGGAATTTGTACAAGTACATGAAAATCACCTAGATTCAAAGATTTCAAGGCGTTTTGATGTAGCACCGTATGTAGAAGAGCGTGTTTAGGTGTCGAACGCTTTTCTTTCTTCTTTAATAGCATCCTCCATTCCGCCTCCCCTCCGTAGGAACAAAGTTCAGCTAATGGAAAATACCTTTCCTCTTCGAACTTAAGTGTGGCATTCCCAACATACCTTACCGGAACGCTGTGTTTTATTCCTGCTACTTCAATGGGAGGAAGTGAAAGCACTTTAGCCGCTATCAAATACCCAGTTACGAATACAACAACGTGCGATAACTTCCAGGAATAATAAAAAAAGACGTAGCCTAAAAACTTCAAGCACATTGAGGAAATTTCAAGAGGAGACGAATACATAGAATGTGACTCAGATAGAGTTGAAAAGAAAAATGTTCTCTTTAAGCGAAAGCAGTAAAGATAACCGTAACACTTAAGGAATAGAGAGAAGCGACAGCGTGGCAAACAGTACATCGTTTTCGAAATGAACTGAAAAAGAAAGGAGTACTCTTTGAGTTCCATGGATATTTTGCGAAATATGAACTAGGGACCAAACTTCCGGAATGTGAGTCCCCCCCTCCCCCCGAGGGAAAGATAAACAAATTTTGAAGATACCGATAGACCAGGGCTTTCTTTAGCTGAAGAATGAGAATAAAAAATGTCGCACAGTATTTTTTTTCTATCTTCTGGCGATGGCAGAAGAAAGAGAGAGAAATAAGGAAGGGAAGGCAGGGATGTTAACCAGTCATGAGTCCGGTTTGCTACCCTACACTGGGGGATGGGAAAAGGAGAATAAAAGTAAAGAGAAGGAGAGAGGGGGAATGCCTACAGGGCAGTCCTATATAATATCATAGGCGCTCGGCTAGGACAGATGTTTTAAAAAAGCCCAAAAGCGCTTTCATTGCTTTCTGAGCCGTTGGTCGGTGAGGATGGCAGAAATTGGTCAAGAAAGTATATGAATCTCAGATTACACAGGCCACGCACATGTGACCGACACGATATATCAACTTTCTTTAATGTTGCGAGCCTTATGCTACAGTTACGATACTGTGTCCTTCAAGGTGACTTGCGAGTGTGCGTTTGCTTACACGGCACTTAGCAGAAAGAAAAAATTGTTGGAGCACGTAGGCAGAGGAATGTGCAGAAATTCAGTGGCCTTCCACTCAGTGAAGAAAGATAAGCAGTGAACCTGTGTTGATGGGATCGGCCCACCGCCGTGCAATTCTCTGCGGGCTCCGCTCGATAGATAGATAGATACGTGTTTGCTCAAAGTCTAGCCATACACATCGTAATTAAATGCATTACACTTTCTTCTCTTAGGGCACCTTTGAAGCACTTTTATTAACATTCCATTCGTTTAATTCCCATTTCATCGAAAACACGTCGCATTTAGTTCACCTAATACTTATTTAATTCACTTTAATTTTCACTCAACTGGTTCATTTAATTCACATTTTCTTTGGCGTATGAGCCACAGCGCCACAACCTGCTCTGCCTCCGGGGGCGGCTTACCTCTGTGCAACGGTTGTTCAGTGCGTCATTTTATTCGACAGGTCGATTTTTGATGGGACTATCTTTGTGGTAGCATTGTTTGTTTGCCGAGTCCTTCTCTTCGTGCTAGATGTACGACAGAAACTGTTTAAGTTTAAATCACCTGCAGGAGGTACGGGGCATTCTGTTGACCACTTACAGTGAGATACGGGTTTTAATGGGTAAACTCATGTACCTTTTTGGCGTAGCCAGAGGTCACATGTGTGAAAGCACGTTCATGTGATCATTGCTATTTGCTACGACTTGAAATGGAAATTCTTGCGCTTATATTTGGTAATCCCATGTTAAGATAATGGTCCACTGGCAGGAGGCACAAATTAGTCATTTCTGCGCTGAAATACTAATATTAGGAACTAATGTACCGCAGACGAATATAAATTACGTCACTGGATAAATACTTATCACCAGTTAGCCAAGAAGCGAGCTGGTGAAGTTTTCAACAGATACTCGCTCAGAAGCACCAGGACCGGCAATTTGTGTGCGGTTTCTTTCGTATACTTCATAACGTTTCTGCGGAATCGTCGCTCATCTTTGTTCATGTCGGTAAGTGATCGCACTGGTTCGACTGTTTGTGCATGATGCTCTATGTGTAGCAAACCGTGTTTTCTAGCATCGCTTTTGGACAGGTATCAATAGCAAAATGACAAAGAAAAGCCATTAAAGCATTAAGGCATTATCTGAATTCAGAACAAATTCTTCACAATATTATAGATAACGACAAAAGCTGGCATATAAATGCAACTCGAAATCATTTAGCCATTAGATCTCTTGAGAGGGCTCGGAACCACCTGATCACTCGTCATTAACGAAGCAGCAAGCGGTGGCCTGGTACCTCTCATAAACAAGCGTACACCAGAATTTCGATAAGACTTGCGCAATAATAATTTCTGGGGTATTACGTCCCAAATCCATGATCTAATTATCAGAGACGCCGTAGTGGAGGTCTCCGTAAATTTCGACCCCCTGGCGTTCTTTAACGTGCGCTGACATCGCACAGCACACGGGCCTCAACATTTTGCTTCCATCAGAATCCCGCGGTCTTCGGATCAGCAGCCGAATTCCATAGCCACTAGACCACCGTGACCTGTGCAAGGAAAAATACTGAACATAAAATTAGTGACAGGGAAGAGCGCTAGCTTCTGTCTCGCGTTTATTACAAAGCCAGCCAACAGTGTAATTTTTCTCGTGTGAAAACAAACACATCGGTTGTTTAGTCGGAGAAACTGGGCTCTCCTCTACTGGATCCAATCATGCTGCCTCAGCGTTTCACACATCGCTAAATTTCAACCTAAAGTGCAGTCTGGGAGATGGGAAATGACGGAAATGCAGAAGCGACATGCGAACACTGACGGACGCTTTTGTAGTAACATCAGTGGCCGATATTTTTATACACACTGGTGCAAATTCAAAGATCTGTCATTGTGATTGGCTTCGTGAACGATATGTACAGTACCGAGGTTGGCTGTTTTTCACATATAGTGCCCATAAGACTGAGGCGTTCTGTAAAAAGGAGCTCAATGGAGAAATCTCACAGGAGACACAAAGGGAGGTCTGAGAAGCCCTAACAGAAAGTAAGTGAGAGCCAAGAACATATGGACGCAAAATAAAGAAAATGTATTTATACCAAGTTCTTTGGACTCCCCCACTGGTGCCTTCTTCACAGTCTCAGTCGAGCAGTCCTTATATGTATGCATTTTTACTTAGGTCGACAGAGAGGCTCACAACTAACTTTTATTACGGCATTGTGGAGCCAGCCATGGTATCCCCAGAGAGGAACCCTGGCTTTAGTCGATTGTGCGTGCGTGCGTGCGTGCGTGTGTGTGTGGGGGGGGGGGGGGTGCGTGTGTGTGTGTTTTGATGTTATACCACGACCAGAAAGGGTCGCGTTTAACTCGTTCCTCGAATGAGAACGAAGTGACTAAGAAAATTAAGACAAGAAAAAGAGCAAGTGCAAAACGAAAATGTGGACAAACAGGTAGGGCGAGACAGTGCGCAAGGAAATAGCACATAAGTCACTAGGTTCTACGAGTGACATTAAAATTGTTGCCCAACCGCTCTTTTGAGCGATTGCACGTCACGTGAGGTCGGTTGTGCGGGTTGTGCGAGATGCATGCGCAAAAAAAAAAAAAAAAGCTGGCGTAAAAGCCTGCATGCATAAAAGCTGGATAAATAAATAATATATCAGATTAGAAAAGTGAATGTAACGGCACGTCTCTTTGGTCACGACGCCGTAATAGGGACACGCTCCTCATAGTGGACCAAGCGATGTTCTCAATCTTAGTTCTCCTTTTGTAATGCTGTTTTCAATGTTCATATTCTCCCTGATCGCTTTTTTCTTACTTAATGACTTTTACATCTGTTAATTCTCTCTTCCTAATCTTCCCATTTAATTACTTTACATTTAAGCCAAGTGCGAAAGATGCACTGAGACTAATGACACAGAGTAATAAACACTGCTAAGTAGGCACGGAGCCTCTATAGCAGAATGTTCAGAATCACATTCTATATTGTGGCCCCGATAGTGTCTTCTACAGAATTTAGACAGGACGATTTTGTCTGAGCACAATGAAGTTGCACTTGATGAAAACCAACTTAATATCGTTTTTTAATGCTTGATATCCTTGTAAACAGATCTATATGTACAAAGACAAATGTGGAGCCTCCAAGGCGTCTCCTTGGATATATATATATATATATATATATATATATATATATATATATATATATATATATATATATATATATATATATATATATATATATATACGTTCTTGCCGCTTATTTTGTGAGAATTTCAGACAGTGGTCGAAAATGTGGGATTTAATTCGGAATTGCCCCAACTCGCTATATCTGAGCATAGCGAGTTGATGCACGAAGTATGATACGAAGCCTGATACGTCGGGGATGTGTTTATTTGCGTACAGTCGCTCAAATTCTCCTGCATACCTTATATACGGGCTGTTTCTTATTCGTCCGAAGGCCAGATTAATAGGGCAGTAACACTGAACCACACAATACTCACGAACATGCCAACTCTAAAAAAAAAGAGAAACACACACACGCACGCACACACACAGGCGCGCAAGACTGTGTGTGTCTATATATGCATGCGCGCGCACATACAAACACGCAGATTCGCGAACGCACCCAACTTGGAGTTGCTGGTTAAAGTGAGTTATGTACATGCCTCTTCGAATGCATCAACAAAGAAAGAGGCTCGAGTTTAAATGAGGCTTCGAAAAATATTCGCGAAAGTGTCTTGCCATATTTCGAACCCCAACAAGCGTTACAAGTCATCAAACTCGAAAGGGCAGCAATATGGTTTCACATTGCTTGCAGAACACTGTTCACTTCGGGCACATTCGGCGGAGCTCCTAATGCCGCAAGCGCATTACCATTTCCTTCATCGGTCAAACAGCCCCAGGGAATGCAGCCGCAGCAAAGTGAACGACGCGGTTCGGTAACAGCGACATCTCTCCGTGTATTAACAAGCGCTCCGCGGAGAGTTCAAGTAGCTATAGCGCAACGCAAATAAAAAGAAAAGAAAAGAAGCACGAAAGTATGCTACAACCGCGTGCGATTTGACAAACGCAAGATTTGAAAGTAGGAAGCGGTAACGAAGGGTTAGGGGTGGCCCAAGAAACGGAATACTCTGCTCCCTTAAGAGAAGCCGGTGAAGGCGACGTCTTTGGAGAGGGAGAGTCCAGCGTTTATCATAACGGAAGTGGAGCAGATGGATGGTAACGACCAAAAGAACATGTTTGAAACGAGAACTTTGTCGTCCGCAGTCGTCAAGCGGATCCCGCGTGGCCCAGCTCTTTGTGATGGATGAACGAAGAATGTCGTTACTTGTGCATTAAACGTCGCTAAAAGCCAGTGCATAGGGTATTTTTGTTTCTTCCATCCTGGTCTCCAGCACTACGTTGTATCAATCAAACAACGACAGGCTGGAGACTCTGACACTCCTTCGGTGTATTTCCCAGCTGGCACTCAATGGGGCGTCAACTGGCGCTTTGAGTAAGCAGGAAAAACACTTAGCAGAGGCGGCTGGGGACTGTGTGTGTGTGCGTGTGTGCGTGCATGCGTGCGTGCGTGCGTGCGTGTGTGTGCGTGTGTGTGTGTGTGCGTGTGTGTGTGTGTGTGTGTGTGTGTGTGGCATGGATCACTGCTTTATATGAGTGTCTTTTATCCGCAGTCTTTGATGTACCGTCTTCACAACATATTAGCAGAGAGAGGCCTTTCTTACGATGAACATTCAGCAATGGTGAATTCCGCCATAGCGTACTTCACACGATGATCAGAAAAAGGGTGCTCGCTAGTATAATACTCAAACAGGTTAAGACTACACTTTTGGGGTAACACAGCAGTTTTTCCGCTTCTTAGTGTATCTTTCGTTGCTTTTGTTGTTCATCGCACTCTGATTACTAATTTAATCTACAGAAAATGGACAACGTCCCACCGTCTCAGTAGTGTGCAGGCACACTTTCCTAATTGTACAAGATCAAATTACAATTTTTTACATTGGCGTTGTAGTACATGTGGTAGGATGTCATTATTGTTTTATTTTTGCATCTTTTGAGAGCGCATCACATTGCTTATTTCTGGACCTCATATTAATATTGTGTATGCCACTTTATGGCAAAAGAAACTGTACAAAATTACACTGCAGCGTAGAGAAGCCATCACTTACTTCCATGATGCCCTTTCGAGAATAATACTCGCTGATAAGGTCCTCAAAGTTAAGTTGGGACCGCGTTTTCGATGTAATATATCAGTAGACTATACCTTACTAATGCAGGGATTTCTTACAAAACGACCAGTGGTTCACTGATTTCTTTATTTGCGGTTGTACTAGCACAGAGGACGACAAAGGCCCACATATTGATTTTCAGTGCTTGCTTTTTATCACAGTAAAAATGCGGATATGGACTCCTGAATGGAAACGGCGAATGAAACCGCAACCGCAAGAAAATAGAAGCCGAAAAGCCAGCTAAAAGCGATCAAACGCCGCACTCAGTGCACAGCGATCGTAACAGCAGTTCCGTCACGCTAGAGCGTCATCCATCATTCAGACGGCACGCTGCCTAGGGGAGGTAATTCCGAGGGTATATGGGTCAGTGCCTAGTGCGCAGCATATCAGTTAGAGCGACTACAACCGCCCACGTAATTATGGAGCGACTTCCTTTCTGTGCGGCGAACTTTCAAACTTTGTCACGAAAGCACCAGTTTGTTCATCCGAGTTTCCGTGCCAGCTACTAGAACACACGCTTTCCATGTTGTTGTAGATTACTTAGTGAACTCACCGCTTGCAAAATCCTGTGCGTTCATAGGTTAAAAAACCAACTCTAAAAAAGAAAACATGTTCACTTACACACATGTATTTAGATTACGATAGATTTTCGGATAGAACAAATTACGGACAATTGAAAATTTCCATTAAATTAGTTTCTTACGTTACAAATAAATACACGAACCTGAGTACCTTTCGCCACATATGCACTACTGCATTCGGCACAGCTTGCTCTTTTGACTCGATACTTCCATCGCAAAGTAGAGGTGAGCCCCAGCCTAGGCTGTCACGTGATAATGGCCTTGTGCGCCAAGAAATTCCTCCTTCTGGCGATTCTTTTCTTTTTCCGAAAAACTTGATTCCAGTTCTTCAAGCCCACGTGGGACGATATATTTAAACCTCAACAGTCGTTCCAACTTTTCTTGTCGAGGTTGCTATTTTATTGCAGATTGAAGTTCTGCTATAACCTTCCAAGAAATACAAAATACAGACACAGTTAAACATGCAGAAAATCATAATAAAATTAGTATTTGAATTCCGTGACAGAAAATTGAGAGATATCTTTCCAGCATTAGAGGCTCAGTGGCCGTGTAGAGGCCCACCTAGAAGGAATGTGGCGTTCTGAGACTATCACAAGCCCGTTACTTCATAAAACGTGCATGAACAAGTGAAAATTATGTGTGCATCGTTTGTCTTATTTGCAATCCGCTTAGGCAATGTAACTCCTATGATGTATGGGTTACTCTATCGTTTTCCTCAGGAAACCTTGTTTGCAAACCTGCCTGCGTATTGTTTTATTTAATTTATGTGCGAGAAAGTTTAGGCCCAATCCGTTACGTCGATTTCTTGTTTTACTTTTCAGGGCGCGTCACTTGAATCGGTACACTACAAGAAGCGCAATGAAGTTTTCCGCCAGCGCAAAGCCAGAGTAACCATTCTTCTTATCTTACTCATCAGCATCGACACTTTTTAAAGCAATGTCTTGTTGATCTTTATAGCTGCTTAGAAATTTACAAGTGTCAGCTAGAACTGCGTATTTCCATGCTACGTGTGTATTTCTAATATTGTCAGTGTTCCCCTATATTTTCCGATTGATTGTTACTTTACATGCGTGCAATGTTGAATGTTCTTTTTGATAATTCCGTAGCAATTACGAATGCATGATGCTTTTGCTCGAGCTGCCATTTGTGTTTCTAAAAATATCTCTTACTTCTAGGCTATCTCTTATTCTAAGAGGTTGCTTCCCATCCTGCAAGATTTGTGTAGGACATCAGTTATTTCTGACGTAATTAAAGCAAATAAACGTAAAATTGCGCAGTAGACCCAGAAAGCAGCCAAACCACCCGCTTATGCTTGTTGTTCACACCTAGCAATCGAGGAAACGTGTAAAAATACGTCAGGTCATGCTCGGCAATTAGGCTACTTAGGTTAGTTTATTTTAAATATATCGCAGTTGTTTGTGAGGAGGTATGATTCGATGCGTGCATGAGGATGAAAAGCTCTTTTTCTAACAAAATTTTGCCACGATATAGGACATCTCAGCTAGCTCTAGCCAAGGAGCGATTTGTTTAAGCGTTTATTGAATTTCCTTTCGAGTTACATAGCAATTACGAATGCACGATGCTTTTGAACGAGCTTCCCCTTCAGGTGGCGCACGTTTCTCCTCTATTCTGGTGGGGTTCTTGGGCCCTGTAATATAAGAGGTACGGTACACTATTTGGGGACATCGGTGCTAAACTGCTAGTGCAAAGCAAATGACTTCGGTGATCACAACGTTACAGGTCATCAAGGCTTTGCAAGTGGTCAGGGTCGCTGCCAAGCCACTCTCTTGGCTTGTAGCCCCGAATGGGTTTCCAGTCAACTGGCAAAAAAAAAAAAAAAAACAAGATTGAATGTAATTCCCCGTTTGAATGTGCAAATCGTGTTCCTCTTAACTGCGTCATTTATATCGAAACTCCCTTAAAACTGTTATCGTGTTTTCCGAAGCACAGCGGTTTCGACTTCACTCCATGCCTGCAAATATTAACTATTGATTGGCTTTTACGTGACATCACATCGTGCCAAAACCACGATGTGATTATAAGGTGCACCCTGTAGCGGGTGACTCCGGAGTAATTTTTACCGCCCGCTGTTGTTGAACAAGCATCCATATCCAGTACGCGGGTGTTCTTTGGATTTAGGCCCCATGTAGATGCTGCTGCCAAGGTCAGGGCTATATCCCGCGACCCCAAGCTTCACAGGCCAGCATTTTAGCCGCTAGGCTACAAAGGGAAATTTATGCGAACCTCACAAATGTAGGGTGTATAGTCTAAGAGCGCCATCCAAAACTAGATACACGCCAGAAAAGGCCAGATCAGAGAACCTGAGAGCACGCGAGGCGGTCCTGTGAAGGAAGCAGTTATTACATGATGTACAGAATGCAGCCCATTTCATTCAAACTGAACCAGATGCTAAGAGGAGCGCTTCGTGCTATTAAACAACCTCTGTAAGGTGCTTGTCATAATATTTTTTTTTTTTCATTTTCGGGGAGTCTGTTTTACTAAGCAATGTAGGGTTAGTGCCTAGGCAATACTTCTTTGAAGTAATCAAGTGCTTCGTTGCTGCGAAAGTTATGGCCGTAGTTTACGCCAATCATATAAATGTTCCTCGTTAATAGTTTTAGTCGTCCACTTCTTTTCCTGCGAGCGTTCCTGTCATCACTATAATTCAGCTCATGTGAAGCACTTCACAGAACCTGAATTACCCTAATGAAGGCCACCATGATGTAAACTGCGCCCTTAGTACTATAATTGAATGTTTGAGAAATATTTAATACTGCCGGTTTACCGACGACAGCTGTAGGTGGAAATTTTTGACGTATAAATCAGAGTGATGTGTACGGCGCAAACTTAAGGTAGTTCACTCAAACTATATGTTCTTCGCTTCATTGGCGTTCGAGTCTGCACGTAAATTGCAACTTTGAAAAATGAGGCTAATTTGTACTTTCAAGAAGCTTCTCTTACAAATCGCCCTGTTCCTTGTTATAATTCCGTTTCGGCATATTAAGGTTATTTGTGGGATATTGGCAACTTGCAAGATTTGCTTTCGAAGCACATTTATTTCGTATATAATGAGAAAAAACACTAATTCGGAGCTTTCTTGCCAAGATTGCTTGTAATAACGGAGGTTTAAGATGAGGCTTATTGGAATAGCATTTCTCTAGGGGTGCAAGCAAAGAAAAGGGCCCTCATGTACTTAGATTATGGTTCACGTTAGATTTTATTATGGTGTAACTAATGCTTGAGTACCCATCCCCCGGCTCTTCTTCCAGTCCTTAAAAAAATATCGTCGTTCTGCAACTAAGGGTATAGAATTCAATTCCTTGGCTCCATTTTATATGTCAGATTGCAGAGTTGATTTTATTCCTTCTCTATTACTTGTGGCCTCGCCGCGCTGGTATAGTGGTTTCTTGCGAATAAACAAACACTCGCCAAAGTTGCAACGAAAAAAAAAATTATGACGTTTCGAGACCACTACGGGTCTCTGTTCACATACCCTTGGTATGTGAACAAGAGACCCGTAGTGGTCTCGAAACGTCATAAATTCTTCTTTTTCGTTGCAACTTTGGCGAGTGTTTGTTTATTCGCAAGAAATGTATGCCCCTCGCTAGACGGTGTTCCGTCGTACCCTGGACTATGGTATAGTGTTTATGGCGCTCAGCTGCTGATCCGAAGGTCGCGGGATCGAATCCCGGGCGCAGCGGCTGCATTTCGATGGAGGAGTGCTTTAATGTGCTGTGCGATGTCAGTACACATTAAAGAACTCCAGGTGGTCGAAATTTTCGGAGCCCTCCTCTACGGCGTCTCTCATAATCACAGCTGGTTTTGGGACGTTAAACCCCACAAATAAATCAACCTGTTACTTGTGCGCAATGAAAGTCAGTCATGCAGTTGTTTTCTGCCACGCCACGGTGGTATAGTGGCTATGGTACTCGTCTGCTGATCCGAGGCTCGCGGGATCAAACCCGGCCACGACTGTTGCATTTCGATGGAGGCGAAATGTTAAGGCCCGTGTACTGTGCGATGTCAGTGCACGTTAAAGAACCCCAGGTTGTCAATATCTCCGGAGCCCCTCCACTACAGTGTCTCTCATAACGCGCCACGCCAGGCGGGGTCTTTCACAAACAAGTAAGATTAAATGATAAGCTCTCTTGAGCTATCGTCCGCTGAAGGGTCGTTGACAACGGCATAAACACAACTTGGGGATGAACTATTCACAGATTAAAAAGCTAAAAAATAATGTTGGACCAGGGGTTGATGAAATAAGCTATGCTGAGCTGAAATTGATATCGCCATTGATATGTGATGTATTGACTTTTATTATCAACCTCACCCTTACGAGCGGCATATTTCCGGAACAGCTATAACTGGCAAAACTTACTGCAGGACATAAAGGCGGTGATACCAATCCTTTAGCAAACTATCCACCGACATCCATGCTTCCAACCATATCAAAAATACTTGAAGGGGTAATCCACGATAGGACTTGCGTCTTTTCTTGACAAACATCAAATAATTACAGAGTGTCAATATGGGTTTCAAAAAAATAAGGCAAGAGAAGAAGCTTTACTGTACATTAAAGATAAGATAATCGACAACATTGAGAGAAAACAATACACTCTTGGAATGTTTCTTGACCTTCAAAAAAGCATTCGACTCCATACAGTTCCAGATTCATGAGCTGTCGAGGTATGGAGTGCGTGGAGTCACGTTATAGCTCTTCAAAAGTTACCTAAAGATCGTTATAAATTCGTACCAATTAATAGCACAATGTCTACGACAGATGACGTTAAACCAAGGAGCCCCCCAAGGTCCTTACTAGGTCCACTGTTGTTTCTTGCCTACATAAATGATATTCTTGAAATGCCCGATTCCCGTCAGCTTATTATGTATGCCGATGACACGAATGTGTCCTTTGCATCAGACAGTTTGATATCAATTGAGGCCAGCGCAAATAATTACTTAGGCCATCTTTCAAATTGGCTAAAGCGAAATAGGCTGCGTTTGAATGCGAAAAAAAAACAACCTATATAATATTTCGATCTGTAAATAAACCTATAGATGAAATAAGTTTGATATTCGAAAGCAACCCTATTGCACGCGTAAGAGAATAGAAGTTTCTTGGTGTGTTGTTTCAGGAAGAGTTAAGCTGGAGCACACATGTGGACCACCTGACTACGGCGTTAGCGCGTATAGTTGGTTGCGTTTACAAAACAATAAACTTGGTGCCAATGAGGATAAAAATAAGTATGTATTATGCACTATTTCATTATAAGGTAGAGTATGGCATCTCAGTCTGGGGAACGACACTGCCAAGGAATTACCATAAACTCATTACTATGCAAAAGAAAATATTGCTCTGTTTTGAAAAGTACAGGGGAAACTTACAAGATCTGCCAACTGCTCCACTGTTCATAAAACACTCCATGCTTAGGGTTGACCAGCTGTACTATTATAAATTGCTTCAGGTAATTCAATAAAATAGACTGTATGAACATATGCGCTATGAAAGACTACGAGAACATAAAAAAGGAACACCTAAATTGAGAACTAATTACGGAAAACAAAGTGTTGAATACCAGGTGCCTCATGTTTTGAATATCCTAGCAGAGAGAATAAATTTCGAAATTGGTAGGGCTGCCTTCAAAAAACAAGGGATGAACTTATTAAAAACCACATGTGTACATTTTGAAAATTAACCGGTCCTCTTTCATGCCTCAACCATTTCTTTAGTCGCACATAAATTTAATGCAACGTGAAATACATCGCCGTGCCTTTCACGTTTCTGATTTCTGAAACTTATTTTTGCATCGTTCTGTTATGTTTTCCTGTACATAACTTATGTTTCAGTAGATAGTGTGAACTTTCTATGTGCTATATATGAATTAGTTTTTATAGGAGTACGAGTTGCTAGGTCTGTTCTTCCTAGATTTCAAATTTCTGTTATATATTGTGTTGGAATACTTTGCACTACCACAAACTACGGAGAGGCAGGGGCTTTTGTCAGGCTTGATTGCATTTAGCCCCTGCCTCTGCAGTGAGCTGTGAAACATGCTTACTGTAAATAAAGATCCTCTTATACGTCAAAAAAAAAAAAGAAACTTTGTCGCCACTATTGCGACGCAAGAATAGAACTCGTGCACGCATTATTAATGATAACAGGACTGCGTACTCCCGTTGCGACAAATCAGAAAACATTGGAGTGGCAGCGTCATTTCGATCTTCGTTTTATAAGTAACGCGATGGTCGAAAGGGCCGTCAATAAACACGGAAGTGATAACCAAGAAATACAGCACTGAATACATCTCTAACTAGCTTGATGCATCTCCCTGAATATGATCGATATCTTCCACAATATGGGCCCTTCACTGCCTAGGATTCGCAGAGTAATTTAAGCAAACTCGCTCATAAATATTCAAGGCTTATTCCAGAAGAGCGCAGATAGTCATTAATAGTCATAAACCCAATGTAGCCTGGCGATGCAACTCAGGTCGAAAATTGAGTATGATGTGTTTATTTTTTTTCTTCCTGCAAGAAGCATGCTTGGGCTCGACTTCGTATTTAGAATTCTGCCTGGTTTTGTAGGCATGTCGCAAATTTATTTATGATATTAGTGCTGCTACTTGTATTATTCGGGGGTGCAAATTGAGTGGCATATGAATATAAGTTAAGATTAAATATTTATTCGGATGTGCGCCGCTCAGTCGGTCTCAGACACTTCGTTCGCTCCCGGCTATTATCGCAGTTTGTTAGGGTGGGGGACACTGCGATGGTACTGTATTATATAGTCTGCATACGTTAAGTCTGCGTTATATAGTCTGCGTACGTTAGGTACGCAGTTATGAGAAAGTAATAATGTGAAAACCATCCTCAGCGAGCCTTTCAGCTATACAGTCCTTTACTGCCACACGAGCATGCTGCCACTATTAGGGTAACTATTCCTTATTCCTCTGTGATGCCTCTCTCTTGATATATAAGCAATTTTCACGTATTTTATTCGTAATGTTGTTTTATAAACGGCCGGGAAAAGTAAGCACAGGGTTTCGTCTAAAGCGCGCACTTCGTTTTAGTCATCAGTGTCTCGTTCCCTTAAGTTTGTTTGGCTGTTAAATCTGTAGCATTTTGCTTCGGCGCTGTCACGAGACCTCGAGACCTTATGAAGCTCCTTAAGCTAACAAAATTAGGATCAACTTTGTAATCCTTCAGTGCTTCCAATCTGCACCTTTTTCATCTTGAGTTTCAGTTTCAGTTTAATAATAATTCGCATTAGAATGACTGGCACATACGCTTATGCAGACGGCGGTCCCAGGTTCGACTGCAAAGCGGAACCACGTATAAATATAAAAAGAAAGGCACAGGGCATAGACTTGAGCAGCAAAATAACAGAATGCAGTACACTTCCAAAAATACAGTTCAAAAAGAAAAAAAGAACAGAACATAGAAATTTACAATGCAAAAGCAATAAAGTATAATAAAAAACGTCAAAATGCACTTATACAGAAAAAAGCATAAAAATACATGTGATCATGATTATTATTATCACGCCATTTACAAAGAGGTAAATTCGGTAGTGCATGCCTAAATGCATTCAATAATTTTAACTGCTTCATAATAAGTGACCAAGAAGATCATTTCGAATGTTCAGCGATGACAGCGATGTCATTCTTCCAGTAGCTGGTGATAGATCGGGGAAAGAGAAATATAAAATTATGTGCCAACCTGGTGCAGTTAGTGCTAGGTAGTAACATGCAATCAAAAAGTTCGTGAGCATCGCATGTTTAAGTAATTTAATGGAATTAGCACTAGAGTGATGCTGTAACAAATCATATACCGACAAAATACAACTGTGCTGTAAAAGCGTGTCAACATTTGATTGGATATAAATGATAGTGATCGCGTACGAATAGAAATGTTCTGGATATGTTTAACAGACGAAAGGTGGATATTGTACGTGCTCTTTCATCTATGACTGCTCGTACTATACGGACGTATTTTGTGCCTTACAGAGAACAGTAGTCAGTGCTGTTGAACAAGTTATCCTCATACCGACGCAGAATGAAATCAAACAACGTAAAACAAGCAGTTATGAAGAAATCTAAGTATGACGTCTTTTTTTTTTTCTTAAGGGAAATTCTCTTAAGTGTGCTGACCGAAGTGTTGAACGAACCATGAGCCATAATATTTCAATATTTATTCATGGGCAGAAAGAAACGTAGCAAGACATTGTGTGAGCTTCTACGAGAAGCACGAAAAGCGAAGAGGGAGACGCTTATAACTGGAGGCCAGCATGAATAGTTCAATGAATGGAAAAGAGCTTACGTTAACTAAGGACGTCTTTGGTCCAGGCCGGCATCTTCGCCCGAGACGACTTAATCTCCTAATTTATCCTCCTTACCACAGCCGTTGGCGTTAATCCAGCGTAGAGTTCACAGTGCTTGGAGCCTTTCGCCGACATCGAATTTGCAAGGTCCCCAGTTTTTATAGTGTCTTCCTTTTCCTCAAGTTGCTGAACCTTGGATCGAAGATGACCTTTGAATGTTACCGTCCAAGTGAGAAGGCTTTGCTGGTTCGCTTAAAAGACATTTGGAAACTTGTCATACTGAATCAGTAAGGTTTTGGGTACATTTGCATGTAATCATCCTAATCATCGCATTATATGCATACTTGCACGACGAAGGTACCTTCTAGTGATATCCAGTTCGCCCCGCTTTGTGTGAGAACATTATGCAAGTTTAAATGCGCTCCTTAGAAATGATGCAAGACATTAAAAAGGGCTTAAAGACGTATCCACATTAAACTAGCCAGCAAAAATAATAACTCACGGTATTGTTCTCGTTTGCAAAAATAATCTGAACTTTCCCCCACTGTTTATGGTCGTCATGACACAGATTATCTGCCTCATAGTACAGCGGTAATATAAAATAAAGAGATTAACTTTGGCATGAGCAGCGCATTTGCCCGTTCTCCGATTTCTTCTAAATGAGAAACAATGTAGCCGGAATAATTAAAGCGCAATTCAGAAATCATGTGCTCTAGAGTGCAATGATCGTGGGATAGCATTTCCGCGTCTTCTCCAAGACTGGATAACGAAGAAGTGCCTCATTAAGCGCAAACGCTTAATCACACGGCCAATTCCCGACGGCGCAGCTGTGTCGGATGCAACCAGCATTATAACTGGCGCAGGCGGGTATAATGGCTCGTTTAAATGTTGCTCAGTGAAAATTTGGTTCGTTAACGCCACATGTCCTTATACTGTAACTCCATTAAAATGCCTCGTGCAATTAACGCGATGAGTTACTGAAATTTGTTTAAAAAAGCGGCCTTTGTAGCCGAGTGCCACGAAAGCTTTATCGTTTTGATGAAAGTGAAAAGAAATAAAATTATACGGATTATCATTGCAGAGAATAGTTGGCACGCAATAACGTGCGTTTATATATATATATATATATATATATATATATATATATATATATATATATATATATATATATATATATATATATATATATATATATATATATATATATAGAAAAGCTTGTAAGGAATGAAAAACGAATAATTCATAAGAAGATATTGCTGCTCAACGAAGCAATAGAATAGCACACAATACAAGTCCGACAACCTTACGCGAACTCGCGCAATGACAACGTTGTCTATATTCAAGCAGTTCGTTTCTAACAGTCAACTGTGAATAACAGTTGACCTTAGTCGAACTAGGTCATAAATACTTATTAACATGTACGGGTTGTTTAAGCTAACGTGTGACACCTTTTGAAAAAATCCACGTGCACGTTACGGGAATGAAACTATCACTCACTGTCGTATTAACTACCTCATATAATTTTTGTAACCCTCAGGTAAATAATTATTATTTATTGATTCACATTTAACGACTGCGTTATACGCAATATATTCGATGGTGATGCATAGCATGTCATTTAGTATCCAAATAATGTATTTCCAGGCCAATCAGTGCAATGGTCTGTATTATTTTAGACACCTAAAAATAGACGTAAGGTTTGAAAAGTGCCATGTGAATAGGCGCTTGCGCGCAGAGACATATCCACCCTCAAACGTGCTAGGAGCAAACAATCGACGCTGGATGCAGACAGACCGTGCTGAATAGGTCACAAGAGAAATTGATAAGGAGCGGCCACACCTTTCGCCCTTTCGGCCTGTCCACACCTGCGGTTTGCACGCACCATCGATGATTTGTTCTTAGCACGTTTGTGGGTGCCTCATGGCGCGGCGGCCGTCGTGGCTTTCCGAACAGTATTCATTAAGCTCCAGCTCCTAATTATTGCACAATCATCTGCCGAGGCATCTGGGAAGGTAAGATGTACCGATGCTGTGTCCGAGTTCGTAGTCTCGGCTCCTGACCACAACTGTCGCATTTACACTGGAGAGAAATGTAAGGACGCTGATCTACTTAGATTTGAGGGTGCGCTGAAGATTTTGATGTGCTAAAGACTAGTTTCTTGTCCCGCACTATGCGCCGTTCCTCATAGTCATCGTAGTTTCAGCATGTAAAGCTTCCAACCTCACTATTATTAGTAGCATATGCCGCAATAGTTACGCTTCAATATGTTGCACCACTGAATCGTTGGGTTTTTTACTCATAAAAGGCAGACGGGAGAGTCTCATATGCAGTACGTCTCACGGTTCAGAGATGTCACTCGCTTGCCTGTGCTTACACCAATACCATACGTTAACTGCGACGCACGCAAAGCAAACGACGGATTTCAATTTAAAAATGACCGCATTTAGATCCCGTACAGGAAAACAAACTTCCAGCAAGTCCCACATGCTATGGTGATAGATTTTCCGCAGAACACTCTGCGAGGACGCGAAAAATCAGATGTGCGACATTTTCCAGGCTGTAGCAAAAAGTACTCTGCAGGGAGCTGGCCAATGCCGCGGTGCTTGAGCATTACGAGGAAGACAAGCCAAGAATTACGAGGCAGACAGCGGCATTGTGTAAAGGGAGCATAGTTGGGTACGCGACGCCACATTATAGAGTACGCCGAATATACCGTCGCGCCTAGATGCTAGTTTATAGTGTGACGTTACTTCGGCATTCTTAGGCAAGCGCAGGCATCGATTGCATAACAGAGCGACGAACACCCCAACGGGCTGATGCTCCTGTCATAACTAGCTTTCGTTGACGTATATTTCTAGCCTTTGTTGTTCCGAGACATGCATCACAACCTGTCTTCTACCACGCGCTCGCCACTACTACACCATCAGAGCATTGGGAGATCTCTGTGTACCGTGCCTCTATGAGACGATCCCCCATAAACAAAGAGCCCGGTCGAAGCCGTTCAGTCCCGTCTTTTGTTTGAGGAAACACTGAAAAAACGCTTTAGGCACCCATGAAATAGGCGCCACGACGACATTGCATTTTGACTTTATGTCTAACTTCCCTGATTTTTTTTTCCCTTTACCTCGAGATGCTTGATGCCATTTTCCTTCGGATGATTTTCTTTTTTCTTCCGAGGTCTTTTTTTCTTCTGAGGTAACATGACAAGACCCTTTGGACTCTCCATCGAATATTATGCAAATGGAGGACGTCCCGTCCATTTGCCTTGTCACCGGAGCCCGTAATACGGAAACCATTAGCTGTCAAGGGCAGGGGTCGGTTTGTTTGGTCGGTGAATGTTTTGTCAGGCACGCTGCTGGCTTGTGAGGCGTTTTTGAAGAAGGCCTGCAGTTTAAATAAGGGAGGCGGAGCTGTCTTTGATATTCAGTTTGGGGCAGAAGATGCCATAAGAAGCAGTACGTGCGCATGCTTGAAACGTTATAAACAACTGAGATGGCTAACCTAAAGTAAATATACACGAAAAAAAGCGTCAACTTCTTGAAGAACGTTGGGCATCGGAGCAGAAGCCAAAAAAAAAAAAACAAAAAGAAAGTATACAAAGCCGAGAAAAAAAAGATAAAGAATTCAGTCAGGAACATAAAGGCCTGTGCTTTGGGAAATCGTAATGAGAGCTGGGCAGACGGGGCGAGTTTTTTTTTTTTTTCCTTTTAATGTCAAATCGCTTTTTATGTTCACTGTCGCTTAGTGTTTATTCACCGATTTAGGAAAAAGAAGATTCTGTTTTGGTAATGTGCCCCTGTCAATTCTAGCGCACTGTCCTCAGGGAAAGTTATTCCGAGACCTTCTCTTTTAAACATTTATTAATTACTAGCTTTTTCGTTGTTTGCTTTTATGAAAATTTATCCAGTGCAACATGCGTATCACACAATGTTATTCTTTCTTATGGTACGCACGATATAAAGACGTGTCGTGATGTGTAAAGAAATGGGAAACATTGTTTTATAACATAAACCCGTTTGTTCTCCTGTTTGCTGACATCGAATCTTCACAGTAACCAGTGCTTCTTGCGTCTCAATAATAATTATTCACTGACAAGCAGTGCCGCTAATTACATTTTCCGCCTGCTCTGTGTTCTGTTTCTTTTTATATTTGTTCCTGATAGCAAGCGTCAACGAAGAAATGGGTGCATTCCTGCGAAGTACGTCGCCTCTTTGGCGCATTAGATTTTTCTTAGCTGCTTTCGTTGTATGCTTTAACGCCTTTGATTAAACGAATACATACAAATGAATACTTCCATTAAAAGCCGCAACCCTGCGAGCGCCCCGCCACGGTGGTCTAGTGGTTATGGCACTCGGCTGCAGATCCGAAGGTCGCGGGATCGAATCCCGGCCGCGGCGGCTGCATTTCGATGGGGGCGAAATGATGAGGCCCGTGTGCTGTGCGATGTCAGTGCACGTTAAGGAACCCCAGGTGATCGAAATTTCCGGAGACCTCCAATACGGCGCCTCTCATAATCAAAGCTGGTCTTGGGACGTTAAACCCACATAACAACAACAAACCTGCGAGCGCTGTGAATTGGCTCCTTTAATGCTCGACGTCATCGGGAAGAAAAAGAACACAACTCGCCTTAATAGAGCGTCAAATGACGACTATGCCGCCTGCGAATAATAGGAAACGCTTACGCATCACTTAGAGATCTATAGGGGCAATTCTCTGTGAAAGTTTCTTTTTCCTTTGCACTTCTTTTATGGTTGTTCCTACAGACATGCTCGAAACGGAGATGTATGTCCGTACTATGTCTTTAATGCAGAAAAGCGACTGCTGTTGCTCAAGCTGTTACAATTCGTTTCGAAGCTGTTCACAGTTCCGAGCCCAAAGACAAATTTAATTAAACCTGAACCGCGAGAGGTTCGGTGCAACTCGGCGACTCGGCGATGGAGATAAAAAACAAAACTAACTTGTAATTTCGGCCCACATAAAGATACAAAACTACAAAATGAACCAAATACGCGCTTTGGGATGAAAGTGTCGCGTAATTAACCAAAATTCTCATATTTCATACTGCCGACGGCATATTTACTGCTGAGTGGCAAGATAAGAAAACAAATGTGTGACGCTGTTATCACGGCGTTTTTTTTTCGCACGACGGTGAAAGTTGTGCTTCCTTGCAGGATGATTCAAAGGGCCGGCGAAGGCAATGTAATGGATTGGAGCGGAAAGCACTCATAGTAGGGTGGCTGGCGACCTGTTGAATTAGTGACAGAATACTGAAGTACAACAGTTCAGATTTTGAGGGCCAAGCGACGGCTGCGGCTTATTTTGTTCCGGTGCATGAGTCAGCGTTGGCTGTTGGAGGATTAGCGACTGGGTGCCTGCCGGCGCGCATCGGCGGGGATTGAAGCCCGCCAACTTCGCGTGAGGGGGGAATGAGCGATCCACTACAGCCGAAGCCTATCCAAGTTAACCCCCGACCGTGGTCCCCCTCGGGAAATACACGGGCCACGAAAGAAAAAGCAAAGTCGCGGAAATCATTCGCTGAAGTGAGGGGCACTAATACTAGCGCGTGTTTGCGATAAAATGTGCCTGGTAATGACGTTTCCGTTTTCCTGCTGCTGCCTTTTCCTGGTTCTCCCGGTGCGAGTGCCCTTAAAGAAACCTGCTAAATTCCAGATCTGCGGGTTGCACTCGCGAGTGACAGCCTGGAATACTGTTCGCCAAACCTTTGTTTGCCGATCTTCGCTCAATTTCCTGCACTATGGCAACTTTTTTTCTTTTTGTATTTGCGATGAAGAATAAATGTTACCGCTGCTTGAAGAGAGAATCACCGCAATGAAATGTTTTAAACGCGCCAATATTGTCTAGACATCACGCTGGAACTTCAGTGGATATGTTTTGGAGAAATAAGTTGATAAAAGATTTGTATATTGATCTAATTCCTTACTAAAGTTGTAAATAAATTAGTCCACCTTTGATATTGGACTTGTCCTATTTAACAGTAATTATAACGAGAGCACGTTCGACCTGTGTCGAACGTATTCAGCTATGTCGCGGGTATGGAGAAGTTAAGATGTGCCTTTGCACAAAAATAATTTTTTTCTCTAAAAGAATCATGTGCAACCTCGCGCACTTACGCTGTCACGCTAGCAGGCTATGGAGGAAGTTATGGAGCTATGGAGCTTCTGTACTTGCATGTGAATTTTACTACAACGCACTGCTGGAGGGTTAACTGGAAGAAAGTGACGCAAATAAGTACAAATAAATAAAGAGAAATAAATGAACGGCGTACCATGATGGCTTTTATGAAGCCCGAATTTTTCCCTATCTCGTCGTGCCAAGACAGCTCTTCAAAAGGGCAGCACTCTTCAAGGTAAATTGAATAAAGAAAGAGAAAAAGGGCTGCTTGTTCTCGGTAACCATTAAAAACGATGACTGATACCCTTCCTTATGAAAGAAGTGTACATGTATATAAGCATAGGCAAGTGTTGCCGCTGTAAGACTGTTGCCTGGTTCATTTCTCAGACTACGGGCAGACAAAAATGCATTAATTCGAAGCATTGCAGTCCACTTGAAAGGGCGGTATGAGCAGCAGTATAATAATAGCCTGCAGACACAGCGTTGCTCTGGATAGTGCAACGCTTGACAGACCAGGCAGCCCATCGCATCGGTAAAGGGTCTCACCAGATTCGTAACGCGACCACGTCATATACGGCATGCAAGGAATTCTAGTCCGCGTACAGACACGAGAGTAGAGGGTAGTATGTCGTAGGAAAGCAATATCGTGGCGAATGTTGGAAATGCTGGCAAGCCGTTGTTTACTTTGCGGTACAATACGCTTTACTGCCTGCTCTCTTGAATGTGCTTCGATCAGCGGTGGTCATGCGGGGGTGAAAATAACACAAACTAGCATCTATTCGTCAACGTAGGAATGTACAGGGGATAGAAAGGAGATTCGCAGCACACTGTGAGGCCAATCTGCCTTGTGTCCACACGAGCTCTCTGGTCCCATGCCTAAGCAAAGCAGTTCTTGTTTTCTGGGCATATTTTGTTAGCATTTTTAACGAGTTATTGGCCTAGAGCGCCACCAGCACTTTCACCATCAATACAAAGTTCTATTGAGGGTGGGGCCTGGCTTACACTTCGATTCTGGCTTTCAAGTAGCATGTAAGTTGCAAAGTCATGACGTGTACTCCTCTTACGGCCATTTTCTTAGCCATATGTTAGAGTGTGGATTTACCTAAAGCCCCTAGGTACTTTTTTTCTATTTCGTTGTAAAAAAGCAAAACAAAAATGTCTAGGGACTTCAGCTTTGCCACGATAACCTCTTAAAGCACGCGCCTTTGTGAAAATCGCAAATGCTATTGTGAGACGCTTAATTCGCTATCGAAATCGAAAATTCCAGTTATAAGACGCTCACTCAGTAACGCTTCTCTTCCCATTAGTCTCACTCTACCGCATGCCCCATCACGGTATTCTAGTGGTTGTGGCACTCGGCTGCTGATTCGAAGATCTCGGGATCGAATCCCGGCCACGGCGGCTGCATTTCGATGGAGGCGAAATGTTGAGGCCCGTGTGCTGTGCGATGTCAGTGCACGCTGAAGAACCCCAGGTGGTCGACATTTCCGGAGATTTCCACTACAGCGTTTATCTTAATCAGAGCTGGCTTTGGGACGTTAAATACCACAAATCAATCAAATCACTCAATCATGCTACCGCATGCGTATGCTGAGGCAATCGACTGTAAGGAGGCGACGAAAGAGTACGAGTTCGCTCATCTTTTGAGCGCAGTTTGCAGCTTAGGTGACTGCCCTTCGGCAGTCTCTTGTCGTATTTAAGGCAAGAAGATTGCATTCGTATGGAGATTACCCAGGGGGGAGGATGTATTGAGGGCAGGCGAGCGGGCTGCAGTGGTTAGGCGGAGATGGTGTACTGCTCAGATTGAAACAAGGTCTCGCGGGAGCGGAGGTAAGGCAGAGCGGCGCTGTGGGAAGAAAGAAACTGAAACAGACAGCAGCGTGACGATTAAAAATGGATGACCCCAAACGAGAGCGTGTGGAACGAGGTTTGAGACTAGTGGCGGCTTTGGTTTTCCTGTGCTTACCTCAGCAAGCCAGGGTAAATCTTTGTCGGCTTGGTTGAGGTTGTCTGAGAAGGAGGTGGATGAGCTGCGTGAAGTACAAAACTGCACTTTCTATCTCGGGAACAACTTTTGGCACGAAGTATACGGGCGTACATTCGCTATAGTCACCGTCGTGACACCGTGTCTTTTATACACCGAGAAACTAAACGACTACACCACGCGTTAGTCTGTCACGCAGTTTACACGAGATGTTCTAGCACGTCCTCGTGTCAGGAAATGCAAGAAGGCAACTAGAGGGGTTCCCCCGTGGTAGAAAAGCATTGTTTGTTAAATCTGACCCGATTTTTGTGCCGTGAGGAAACTGCTTCGTTTTTGACGTATTCACATACGCATTGTGGCTATGGGCTGTTTTCCCGAAGCACAGTTTATCATCCTCTGCGGTTGCTATACCAGTTGCTGCGTAGTGAGTAGGTAACAGGAAAGGGTGTGTCGTGTTCTACCTGACACGTGGAATTGTACTGGTTTGTTAGCGAGGAACGCCTGTATTACTTCACTGTGACGCCGGGCGCAGGCCGCGCTTGTCCTGCTTGCTGCTTCGCAAATGGCGTCAACTGTTCTACATACATCGCATGCCCGACGCGCATATATGAGTACCTTTCATAACCCCAGTGATAATGCCAGAACTCACTGTGACGAAGCCGATGTATTTGACCAAAGGCAAGTTTTTTTTTTTTTTTTCTGGCAATTATCTTCAGGCGATGATGTTCGCGCCGCTGTTGCCTTGCTGTGTGATTTCGTTTTCTTTGCTGGTATAGCTTCGCCCATTAAACAATTAGACTATCAACGCTTTGAAGTATGCCGCGTCCTCATCGTCACGACCACGTGACAACCAAAATTCCTCTCCTTTCCAAGAAGGCCGCGCTACAGAAGCAGGTGGAGGCTCTGGACTGTTTGAACGTTCACTGTAACGCGGTAATACTATTCGACATTTATTTATTCTTCTTTGTTTGGCCTAAGGCGGGAAACTACGTTCTATTGTTTTCGACTTCATCTCGTCTACATGGCAAGCCTATCCGCTGGTTTATTTTCACTCGTTCTTTGTAGTTCGCCCTTTTAGACTAGGGCTGTTAGTTTCACGCAGTACCTTCGCATGCCCCCCTGCCTCATTCACTCCCGCGGAACCATGGAGCCAGTCATCCTGAACAGGTAGTTTATCGCGTCGGCTATAAACCACCGATGCGAGACCACGTCGTTTGCAGGAAATGGTGCGGTGATGGAAGCGCTAAAGGGAGCAATCAGAAATTCGCGTAGATGTTTTAAAGTAGTCATGTCTCCCTGTTCAGGGCTAGAAGACTAATTTCCACGATTCACCTGTTCCACTAAAGCGAGAAGGTCTTGATTGTTCTTTTATACATTTAGGTAGCATAGGGTTATGATTAATTGCGATCCTAAATTAGTTGCGGGAAACAGCTATACATCGCGTGTTCTTTCTGCGCTCGAAAAGAAACATTGCGTTAATACTGCCCCTGCGAATCTCTGCCTACAATAATTGCATTCCTGGCACGAACTACATAATTCCCATGAACTTGCTTTAACAAACTCATATCGCATGTGTATGGTCTCTCACTCATTTTTTTTTCTGCAGTGACTGAAGAAAGGCGGCGTTAATAACAGCGCTTGCGTGGAAAAAATACACTATCAGCAAACGAGCTGCTTTGTAAGGCGCTGGAACGCCCGTTTGCCAAGCTATTCTTGCGAACGTAGATGGCTGGCAACTAGGCGCTGAAAGGCTCGCTGAGTAATGTTCTCATCAAACTTTCCTGGCCTTTCAGGGCAGTTTGTGTGTGAAAACACAAAAGCCTAGTAGTAGTCTCCGGCTGATAACAACTTCAGGTTTGTAAGGGATACATAATGGAGCAAAAATGTTCATTATATAGGTTTTCCAATGTTTGCGTGGAAGCATTGTTCTGCCGCAATTATGCATACGAAGCGTACGCACGTAGGAGTTGAGAATGGATAGCCTCTTCATGAGCGACCTTTGGGAAATTTACCTCACCATCTGTTATCTTGCAAGTACAGGCGAATATTAACACCCACATTTTGAAATATAATATCGTTTACGATGCTTAAATGACGTTGTAGTGACAAAGTCACAAAATATCGTACTTGGTCTTCAAAACTAGGAACTCCGACAGAGCTTATAGTGCCGAGAACAGTGACATACATGCCACAAACAGTTTGTTATGAAAATCATTTGATGGTGCAACTTTGCTGCTGTTTGTGTGACGTGTTGGAATATCAAACAATGAAACCTGTTTTTAGCATGCTACTGAATGTGTGTTAGCCATTTCACCTTCAAGATTTGCTGGCTTTAGTTCTGAAGAAATAAAAAGAGGAAAATTTAGGGCCGACATATTATCCAGATGTACTCCAAATTCGCCATTTCGCCCGAGGATGAGCAAATGTTGTTATTGTCATTGCCTGCCGCAGTTTGCAATGATTATAAGGCACCTAATTTTTCTGCAAGTAATTTTTAAATGCTTCTTTGGTGCGTTATTTTACAGTGTACTGGAAAGATAACCCAAAATCCAAAACTAATCCACTTTTCCAATATACTTTTTACCTTTGTGTATCTACATGGAAGCTGTTCGTGGCACAGAAAGCACAGTCCCGTCTCATGTCGAAACAAGCATAAATAAACAGAGAATCAAACGAATTTTTTTGTAGCCGACTGCGAACAAATGTTTATTCTTTAAGCCTAGCGTGGGAGTAAACCCACCTGCTTTATGAGTGTTCGTTGCAGATTGCTGACAAAAATCTCACACTATGTTCATTTCGATGGTATATACAAATATTTGAAATACCGCCCAGCACATCGCTGAAAACTGTAACCCATATTTTGTTTTCGTTTTGTTCTTAACCTTTATTTTCTCCTCTTACATGTTTGTTGGAAGTTTACCGTATGGGTTCCAAAGGTTGTTTTGTTTGGTTGTTTTCGTATTGATTCCAGGATTGGTCCAAGTTTCAAGCTCGCGAAATTTGAGTTTGACTTGCTTTTATTGATATCGAGGCTTATAGGAGATGAAGGATCAGAAGTAAGAAGGAAGAAGTACACTTCAAACATGCATGAATTCGGTTTGCTGCCCCACTCTGCGGGAAAGAGATCGAGAGAGAAATGACAAAGTAGTGGTCGAGGTGTCATCATCGTGACACAATACCCCAATCTTCTCAATTTTCCGAGGTGAGAATGTCTCTTATACTTGCATCAGTAGAAACAACATATTCTGTGACTTTTATATCTTCACAAGAAATGCTTGCACGCTGCTCGCGAGATAGAAGTATACATCCCAGACAGAAGTACGCAAATGATGATACAGTTACCGCTCCAACAACAGTGGATACAAAAGGTAATGGAGCTCCCACAATAGCCTAGAAGCTACAAGAGCTAGGCTAGAACAGATATGTTAACGTGTCATTGTACAACTGGTATTCCGTTTGGAAATAGCGCTCATAAGTCAGTTTACTTCCATGAGAGACTACAACGAGTAACCGCTACATCGTGACAACTCGTGAAACTCACACGAAAATTGAACCTGGATAATGGCCCAGACCAGCCGTGGGGCTACCACAGTCTTTGGATGAGCGCAGTAGGATATTTAGGAGCGGTGACGGCACATACTTGTTGCAAAAAAGGAACAACATTTTCATTTTGCGTTTTCTTATTCTGCCAAAGAAGTCCCCTCTAAGGAAAAAAGAAGATGATAAACAACATGCCATCGTTATTTGTTTTCCCCTTTTACGTTTTCTATCTCGTGTCATTGCTACAACTTTCGAAATTCGTCGCGTAACAGAGCAAACACACGAGTTGTACAAGGTACCTGTGAGCACACGAAGCGAACACGGAGGCGTCTACGTTATGTATCTTTCCATTTTTATAAACCTGTCATTTGCTAGACAGTTGGCTTGTTAGACGTTCTGTAAATATTCAGTTGCAGTGTCGTGATCTTGCTGAGTCGTTGTGTATACACGCAGCGAGCGTTGAATGTATATTCGTAACATGGAGGGATGTTCTTTATGTTTTAATCTGTAGAATGTATAGCGTTGTTGGAGAGGACCTTCACCTGTTGCCTCTCTAACAGGGCCACAAATGAAAAGTTTATATTATACATACTTTGCTTAGAGTTCTCTAAGATATGCTGCTTTCAGGTACGAAAAAAATATGTTATGTACTGCACGAAACACGGCACGCACAAAAGTACCTCCTTCCTGTTGAGCCTAGACACATAGTCACTCTTTCTTACTCCTAGTTCATTAACGTTTTTGTGAAGCCATCGATGGTTCATTTAGAATGCATTCATTCTCGTTTACATTCTTCCTTCCTTTTTCCCCTCCAGAATAAAAAATTTGGCAACAAGGTTGTTGAGATCTTCTCAAATCTCCGCCCTTTTTCCTTGCTCTCTTCGCCTCTCTTTATCTCTTTGAATAGCAATATCACTAAGCACAACATGAACACATAAATATGAAACAGACTGTTCTCCTTGACGCTGCATCCGGTGGGCAGCGCTTAGTTGGAGGATAAAAGGACTAGAAAACTGAGATAGCTGGTAAGGATTCATTATGTAAATAACAAGCCTGCAAAACACGGACAGAAGGGAAGAGGAAGTGGACAACACGAACCCTGACTATCAACTTGTAGTCGGGTTGATAGTAGGCGTTCGTGTTGTCCATTCCCTTCTCTTCCGTTCGTGTTTTGCACGTCAGTTCTTCACAGAATTGGAGGATATGTACGAATGGAAAATGATTAGACTTGAGATGCAATATACCAATTAAACTTCGTACGCATAGGCATGCTTAGTACTAATTCAATGTGTATTTCGTTAAAGTTTGATATATTAAAAAATCTGCTTAATACTTCTAGTTTTATCTCCTCTGTGTCAAATATTGCCTCGGAAGGGCTAGAAGCTAACGTGAACTTGTCGTTCATTTGTTCTTCGTTGCTTTTGATTTAGTGTATACATAGCGCAGATCAAATATGAGTAACCACCGACATTCGCGGAGACCCACCTGTACTCACACTACACTTGTTACACAGTCTGATATGCGCCAAAAAAGGCTCGAGATATATCGCGGTGATTTATTCACCCGTGAATGAAAATTTATTTCCACCCTAGACCACAACATATCTCAGGTTTGTTTTAATCTCTGATGGAGTCTTTCGATTACTTATGTAGTTTGGCGTTAAAGATGACCGAATCTTTTGAACGGTTTTCTGCTTATCGGTATTCAGTAGACTACCTCGCATATATAAAACGGGCCTTGAGTGGAAACAGACAAACATACCTGCTTAAATCTTAAAGGAAGTCTTGCCTTGTGAAGTATCTGAATTATGTCTCGGATGTTGAAAAGAAAAAGGAGGGAGTGGAGGAGAATGGCTGGGAAAAGAAGCTGGTAATAATAAATAATCCATAATAAAATTTAAATAGACACTGGCATTATTAGAATTCTTTGTTTTCTTGCGGAGCGCATTTGAGCAAAGAATTTATTTGTATGGTAATGTTTCAACTTCATTGTAATAAATATAATTCATAATAAAGTTTAATACACACGGAATTATTATAATTCCTCGTTTTCTTGTTGAGTGCGTTTTGAGCTAAAACTTAAAGACGATGCAATATACGAATGAAAGAAAGAAAGCTTGCGTTTCCATCTTGCATCTAATCCTCAGGCGTTCTTCTTCAAAGCAAGGGGCTAGATTGAAAAGATGCCGCCCATTCGAAGCTCCTTTCTTCAGAAAGTAGCGCCGCACAGAAGGCATCTTGGCGTCACAGAGAACGAACAAGAAATAACTTCGAACAGGAAATGCCAAAGTCTCCTTGCAGGCCGTGAGCTCTGCAGGCCGACAGACACCATTGCGACGAAAACGGCACAGGCGACGCTGCTGGCCCACAGAACGTGCGGTGTAAAAATAGAAGCGTGGATTTCAGGGGTCTTCGAAGGACCGTAGCCGTATCGTCGCCATTTCGTCACGTACGCTGACAGTGACAGAACGAAAGGGAATATATGTTGAGTAGAGTAAGCTTTGATCTCAGGCGTCGTTCCTGTCGTTCCAGACATTCAACGGCACTGGCAAGCACGTACGGCCTGAATGCCTCCGAGAAGCATTCCACGATGCGTCCTTTGTGTTGAAAGCACGGAGCTCAGCGCTTTTGTGCCATATCTGCCGAAAACACACCACCGCTTTCTGTCGTCGGAATCCGCATGCATGGAACTGTTCGCTCTGCATGTGAAATTCGCGCGCCCGTCGTTTGAGGTGAGGAGCTATTCGAGGAATACTGCGACATATCCAGCGGCTCAGAGGCAACCACTCCTACCATGCATGCTCTCGACTAGCACATATTTCCCCGGATGGCCAGATTGCGCTATGGCTTCCCTTTTTTGCCACTGGGGCTATGCACAGGCCTGTTCAGGTCCGTGCACCAGTCACAGTGGGTTTCGCGTCGCTTCTAAAGTCGTTTCCGCTGCCATAATAAACGACGATTCACTTGGTAACTTAGGTAGAACTGCCAAATGTTTCCAATCGATAGAAAACTTATAGAATCCGTGAAATAATTCTTTAGGGAAACGGGGCAGTTTCGTCTCATCGACGTCCAGTTACCTAGGCTATTTTGAATTGATGTTAATGTATTAAAGCTGAGCTCAAAGAAGATTATCTTGAGCGTAACAACGTACAGTCGTGCGGCGAATTTCTTGTCTGTGCGTCTCTGCAATTTGACGGTTTCTCTTACGTTTCCGCTTATAGGGACACACGTTCACATTTGTGGTAACACCAAAGCACTATCTCAGACAAGACGGCGCTTAGTGCAATGAACACCTATTTGGGCTGTGACCAGTTCATCAGGTGGCTGCCGAAGTACATAAATATAAAATTGAGTGAACGTAGCATTGCATACGTGCCGTCCGTAAGTGAGAATGGTCGTTCCTTCGTTAGGCTTAAACGGATAAGAAAGAAAGAAAGAAAGAAAGAAAGAAAGAAGAAAGGAAGAAAGAAAGAAAGAAAGAAAGAAAGAAAGAAAGAAAGAAAGAAAGAAAGAAAGAAAGAAAGAAAGAAAGAAAGAAAGAAAGAAAGAAAGAAAGAAAGAAAACTAAGCTTCTTCCATTCCACTGAGAGCTCTACGAACTTCTGAGCAATAATTCGCTTTTGTTCCCCTAGTGTTTCTGTTGTGTTCATCGTCGGCTTTTTTTCGAATTGTTCTCGCCTAGTTTGATCTCATTATGTAATTATTTACCCTAAGATATATCTGTTATTGTACTATAAAATCTAGTTTATTTTAGGTTTCTAACCATTCCTAATTGGATTAGTTTAGTTTACTTGAACATTCTTTCATCGATTTTAAAGTAATTCGTCAACATATGCAAGCTTTGTGTTTTTCGGGCCGTGACATCAGCACGGCGTGACGCACTAGACGCCAACAGTCAGGGCACCTAGAGTGCTCCGCACTTAATCCAAGTGTAATAAACGTTTAATATATGTGCTTTCTTGAGCGGAAAGAAGAAAGGAGGTGAAGGGTTCTATTTGGCAAACATTAGACTCTGCCACTCTATGCGCACTTTCTTTTAAACTAAAAGAAATAAGGATAAACTATTCGGTAAGCGCTTTCGAAGTTCTCCCTGCGCCTAACATTTGTCCTCCCGGATACCGCTTCCGTACTCCATGCTTTATTTTCTAATTTAGCCGCTGTTAAAACGTAGTTTTAAGTCTTCATACAACCTGAAGAGGACCATTGGGCGAGTTGGTATTTGTTAACATTTCTAGTGGTAGAGCAAGATGTAGAAAGGTAACCGAAAGGAGGAGGCATATGAGACAAGGAAGTAGCAGCTTCATTGTTTTATTCCCCTCTTCCAATATCCTCCTTCCGCATTTTTCCTTGTACTACAAGAAATGCTCCTAGAAAAAGGAACCTGTTCTGCCTACCCTCCGGCTTATGCAATGCCACAAAGTCGCAAACAAATTGCTTCGCCTGGGGACACATGGCTAGCACAGCATTTTTTTTTTCACAGACAGCAGCTCAAGGCGACGCTTTTCCGAGGTATGCGAAGGACATTTTTATAGCACCGCTATCATGAGACAGGAATTGCGTTGAGCGTCGTCCCTCCGCCCTCGCCTTAGCCGAGTGAACGAGCACAGCTAAATACGTCCTGGCTGGAGTGCCTCGAGCCATACGACTCTCTTCGTCTTTTTTCTGAGATAGGCTGAAATGTCCTGGTTGTACGAGTAAGTTTTTTAGCACAGCCTTACACAAGTCGAATTAACCTTAACGAATCACGAGCTCATCAGTCCTTCCTGTTACGACAACGCTTCTGTTGTTGCGGTCCGTCAAATAGCACCCAGAGCTTCAAGCGGTGTTTTCAGCGAAGATTCGGCTCAAGCGAGATTCCTTTCATTTTGGAACGGGCACCGAAGGAACGACATGACACCATCTACAATCTGACGGAGAAAATGATGTCGTGCTGGTGGGCCGGTTTATGAAAACGTGGTCCTCGCCCTGAGATATGCAAAGAAGAATGCTGGCATCGAAGAGCTTGCTGGCGCCCGTTAAAAGTGGTGTCATCTTCTTTTCCCTCGCTGTAGACTCTTAGTTCTAGATGTGTTGTGTTCTGCTTGCTCTGGAGGACGCGCAGCGAGTGTCAGGACTGGCATAGAGGTGCATTGTATTTGTTCACAAGAATTTCTTTCATGTGCCTTTCTTGTTTGAGCGGTGCCTTATCTGTCACATCGTTCTACTTTGGATTGTCCAGAAAACAAACACAAGCAAGGAAAAAGCAACAGTATGCACTTGCACCTCACCTTTCATTTTTCTTGTGTGCCTATGCTCGAAAGGCGCAAAAGCAGGCGATGTTCCCAGATGCAATACACCGGCCACCACGGCATTCCAGATCGCGCAGCTCGGAAGCTGTGATATTGCAAAGCTCCCTCGCGTGCTGCCAAGCGTTCTCTCTCTCTCAACCTTAGTTCATGGCTGCGCCTGACAGTCAGGATGAATAATGGCATTCTGATGGCTCTTCCTCGGAGGCCTCTACCATGCCTGCTATAGATTTCAGCCGATAGGATTTTACAGAACGCACACGTCTCATTGCCTCCTGTTTCACATAGCGTATACGGACAAGCTCGAATTTCTCGACGATGTCTTGTTGTAAGCAGTGCTTGCCTCGGAAATGCGACGCCTTGTGACTGAGACGGATTACTATAGCTTTCGCTTGTTCGATAATTTTCCTATTCGTGCTGGGATCGTTTGGCTGAACACTGAAACAAAAAGAAATAGAAGTGCTGTTTTTGACGCGACCAAGTGTAGTGAACTAATGCGTGCAGTGTGCATTAGGGACGTAAGACACAAGACATAGCGTTTCTTTATTCCTGCCCATTTGCAATTACCACACTGCCTGCGTTCCAAAACGGTAGTTATTCACTGATTTATATGTCTTCTTTCGAAAGTCACAGTTTCGCGGAAAGTTAGGAACATTAGGGCGTGTTGTGAAATGAGGCGCCAGTTCTTGGTATGTCTCGCATATGCATATGGCGCATTTATTTATCTTAAGGTATACTCCACAGGAGCTCATTAGGGTAACTGTCGCAAATGTTTCACGTCCACTTAACAATTTTCATTTCTTTCTTTCTGTCAGCGAATACCTTTATAACCGTTCATTTACAATAATGTACCACTGTATTATATTGTTACAATAGTACGTGCAAGAAATGCCAAGGAACGCCACAACAAACGATTCAATCAGGAAAATACCCAGTTTCCTCGTTTAGCAAATTTTCGTTCACACTTGCAGAGAGCTGAAGACAATGACTTCCCGAAGTACCTCACACATTAATTCGCATTATAGGTTTGTTGTGCAATCGGTATAATAATTGCGCTGTGAAATGAAGCGCTGCTGATTTTTTTCTTTGCCTTTGCAATTTACATTGTCAAGAACAAAACTCCTTCGAAATGCGCTTGTTCACACTGTAGAAATTTGCTTGCAACAGTGCATTGTCTCAGAGCCTCAGCAAGGCAAGTGATTCGATAGTTCAGTTCTCAATGCCACCTGTAAGAATAATAAAAAACAAAAGTATGTCCACAAGGTTTTACATAATGTGAAAATTTTAGGAGGTCTTCCTCTGTCGGAAAAACGGTGGTTCGCGAAACTTGGCGTGTGTGTGCTCCTTCTCTCTTCCTTTCTCTCCCTCTCTTTTCTTTCTTTCTTCCTTTCTTTTCCCCCTCTTTCTGTCTTCACACAGCCTTCGCTTGCTATTTGCTCCTCTCTTCCTTCCAGTGTTTCTTTTTTTCATTTATCTTTCTTTGGTACAAATTCAAGACGATATATATGGCTGAAAGATGTTCACATCCTCCTCATTTGTCGAGGATTGCATTGAAAAGCGCGCATGTGTTTGTAACGCGAGCCTTGCGTTGCGTCTACTTAATCCCCGCATAATGAACCCAGAGTGGCTGGATAGGTTAACGTGCCTGTCTTGCAAACCGGCGATGGGTGGTTTGATTACGCAACCCATGTGATATAAAACTGTAAGCACAGAAGGCGTAAACATAAGAAGCATCACGCAAACACACCACAGCACAGCATTACCTCACGGTATACCTAGCACAGCACATCATAACCATAAAGTAACATAAGAAAAACACAAGGGAAACGCAGTTGATACAGTTCTTTCCACTTCGTACAGCTTTCACGTTGAGTAGAACTGCTGTACTGCTGAGTAGAACTGCTGAGTTTACCAAGGGCTATTTTATTATACCCACTCGTTCTTTTTTTTCTAAAACACATGCACGAGTTGGTTTTCCTTCGAATTCTGTCCGTGCGTTTTTTTTGTTTGTTTTTTCTCGTTAGACTGTTGCTAGTACCAGCGTGTGTTCATATAAATTTGCTTCTTGTGTAGGTGCCTCCGAAACTGGGGGTCATATTTTAGTTCATATCACAGAATAGTACAGAATAGAAAAGGTTCAGATTGTGCTGCAGTTAGCGAGGACATTAACTTATCCTGGTACAGCTCCAACAAACAACGCGAAGTCGCCTTGAAGTGATCAACTGACATCAATATGAATGCAAGGAGAGGAAGATGCTTTCACATCATCTGTGTGTCGCACCTACCGCTTGAAAAGAACACTCTTGAGATAGACATTAGAAAACAAACACAAATTAAGTTTAAAGGCTTTATTCCCTTACAGCATAACATGGTGAACGCATCCGCAGTTGTGTCTACTGTTATTTTACAACACGCGAGTTTTGCATATAGGACAAGGGCTCATGCATACCGTGATCGAAGTAAACAGGGTATCCACTGTACTCTGCGTGTGAGAGCAAATGTGCTGCCTCATGCGTGCTTTTAGGCTACTTATTAAAGAAATGTCACGGCAAGAACCAACACTCATCAGTGACAGTTTCCTCTTGTCGTTGAAGATGTTATCGGCCACTTGGACAATGCTCCCTATGCATTTTATATATGGTAACACTGTAAGCATGGCTAATGTGCTTCTCTTACTAAAATCCGACATTTCTTTAGAGTAATGGTGTGTCTGGCATATCAGCTCCACCTTCCACGCACACTACACATCTAATTTTTCATCATACCTACATGTGCTTTGGAGTAGCGTCGTAAGCATGGCGCCAAACAAGTGTCTGCAGCATTAAAGAGGCTGTCTTTCTCTCTCACTCCTACATCCGGCAACACCCTGTCCCTCTCAGGCAGTAAAGCAGCCAGAAATGTAGCGACAGAATTGGCATCAGAGGTAACCCTCCCAGGGGCAACAGGAACATTGTGTTTTCGAAGGGATGAGGGTATATGAGACAGTTAGGCCAACTAATCAACTTGTGAAGAAACTTTAGCGATGGTAGTGAAAACATCAAAACCGACATTTTACGGAGGGTAGACGATGGTTTACGACGTGGGAATGCACAGGAAAATGTTCGTTATGTAATAGCGAATGTTAATAACATGAACTATCAGAGCATGCTATAGTAGCGTACTCATTAAGTCATTAATGAGTGAATTAGCGCTCTTTCACGCATGGCAGTGTGCGGTGACTGCGTTTTATTAACGCCCTGTACACGTGTGCCCCGCACTTTCTGTTTCTTTCCGGCATTGGCCTGGCAGCTTCCACGACTACAGCTCTGGGCTCGAGCACTGCGCTAGTTTTTGTGCTCAACTTTATCTCTCTTTTATCCTAAGACTGGGGCTCAGCTAGCGCTTTCATGCAGACCATTCGAGCGGTGGCCGCGGACCATTCCACCGTGAAGACCCCAATCATATGCAGCGGGGAGCGATCCCCGCTCTCGACGACTGCATATCATTCCGCGGTCAGAAGGCGGGCTTATATAACGCCATGTTCCGTGCCAGCGCACGTAGCGTCGGGTGCGAGAAGTGCATGTGGATTGCGCAAAGGGAAGAGGAAGAGAAAGTAATAACATTCTATGATTGCAAAACTGGCTTCGTCTTTCACACAGAATGACTTCACACTACGAGTCCGTTTGGGTGAATCGGCTGGCGGCTGATGACGCAAGAAGTTTCTAACCGTATTCGCTTGCAAATATCCTTTCTTGGGCGAAGTACTTTGGGGGCATTATGTAGTCAAGTGAGAAGCAGGGCTGCCATCCTGACGGTTTTGACCGTTTCAACTGATGAGACATACTCAAATATGGCATAGTTCTGGAGGGGGTACCTCAAATTTTATTTGGCTCTTTAGAAGTATAAGGTCAGCCGGCAGTTTGTGAAGCCGGACCTCTGACTTTACGTTCCGACGTAAACATACCTCTTAAATCTGCCTTTTCGGGCACATTAAAAAAAAACCTTGCATGTGCACTGAAGGAGCAAAAAGAAGTAATCCGCCCCACAACATAAACCTTCTATTATGTTTTCTCCACAAAGTACTAGAGTTTATTGAAGACTTTCTGAACTCAAGCTAAGCCTTAGGTGTCGTGTTAATATTTATTTCTCCTTTTGAGCTGCAAGATAGCTGCAAGTGGTATATAAGAGAACCAGCTGATACAGATCGCACAATGTCAGGAATTCCAGATCACGTTCTCTCATTACATACGAAACAAATTCGAGGGATTTACGTAACAAAGCCACTAAATAGGATTGTCACGCGTGTCATACTGGAGCAGGTCTGCGTGTGTATTTAACGCCTATGTTTCTTTTGGTGCACCTAACCAAAAGTGACGCTCTATTTTCGCGATGTTCTCCATTAAAATATAGCTCCTTCGATTTGGAACCGAACCTTCGGCGTCGTGTTTTGCAGAGCAGTAATACACTCTAAGCACGGTAACCTTTAGTTCATTTTGTAGGTACACAAAAATGTGAAACTATGCTTCTTTTTTAATGGTTAAAGTGCTCTAACTTTTAGTAAAGGAGCATATTTTCACATTTTTGTGTACCTATAAAATGAACTAAAGGTTACCGTGCTAAGAGTGTATGGCCGCTAGCCACCATGGCGGGTACATTGCAATACCGCTGTTATAACCATGAAGATAACATATAAGGGTCGGCTTGTCGCAGGTTTAACTTAAGTAAGCCTTAAGCCCTAAGGCGCAGTGACACTATAATAACTTATAGGTTGAGGCACGGAGATGCTGGGTCAGACGAACAACTACGCAAAGCGCTTCGCTCCATGTGGGAATTTATTTCAGGAAGGGCCTTGCTCAAGCGCTATTCCTCGATACAATACCTGAGAAGAAAAGAGGCATTCTTTAATAGCGTGGCCAAACAAGTAAAACACGGGTGTGGTGTCTGGTGGCCAAGGACCGGGAACCCTTCCCTGTTTTACCGGGTACGACGACGGCTGTAACTGGCCTGTTCAAGACCGGTCACGTCGATCATTAGTATCGGTTTTCGTGACAGCGCAACCAAATAGAATTTCGCGGGACCAGCTTAGGTAAAGGTACCGCGGGTGTAAAAGCAGTGCTACATTTAACACGCACAGACACACGTTATATATATAATAGTCATACGGCACGGTAAGCTTTATTTTATTTTATAGGTACACAAGAATGTGAAAATATGCTCCTTTACTAAAGGTTAAAGTGCTTTAACCTTTAGTAAAGGAGCATATTTACACGTTTTTGTGTACCTATAAAATTAACTAAAGGTTACCGTGTTTAGAGTGTAGCATACGCGTTCCTATCTAACTTTGCTACGCATCAAGGTTTGTTTGTTTTGTTTTATTGGTCCAAGTTGGTTTTATCCGGTATCAATGCGTTAAGGCAGGTCAAGTGTCTGCGCTGGTTCGCACTGAGGAACACCAGCACTCTCTGTTTTCGCAGCATGTCACCGATATATGCCACCGATAGATGTCGACTAAAAGGTGACCCTGGAAGCATTCCAGCGGCAGCTTGCGAATAGAATACTTTTTTTTCTTCTTCAGGATTCCGTTGGTTTGAAACTGCTGAGACATTTATTTTTTCGGTGTACCTGTTTACCCAGAGCGCTTCGGTACATTGCTAGACCAACCGATACGTCGGCGTCTAATTCTGAACATAAGTCATGAGAATGTACAACCTATTACTAATGTAGGAAAGGTACGTACGTGCATGAAAAGTTGCTGAGCATGTTTAGCTTCAAAGCAACAGTAACACAACACACATACATAGCTCGACAAGTGTTGTGTTGACAAGTGCTACTTCGTTTTCGCCACTTCCGCGTCTCTGTGCTGCTTTTTCTGAGTAAACAACGAAAACAGCGATGTATCGATCGCTTGAACATGCAGGAAATGAAAACCCTTCTTGATCATCCAGGCCGACAAAGCGCATACAAAATGCTACCGGTAACGCTCGGCGTTCGATGTCAGACGGCTGTCGGTTCGCTTGTGGTTTTCTTGCAGCATCAACCAGTACACGGTGTTTTCCCGTCGCCGAAATGGCGTGACGTCGCCCCATGAGCGGTTTCTGCGCGTCGTTATGGTGAATTAATGATTACCAGTGCGGAAATTGCAAACTGCAGTTCCGTTTGGCGTTGTTCCAGCAAATCATAGAGCCTTTTCTCCTTCTGTTCTTCCCTAAGTCGGTAGACCGAGTCGTGGTAAAAGTTAGTTTCATCGTTTTCAGTAACAGGAAGTAACCAAGGCTGGCACAAAGGGTAGTTCTGTTTCTTGTAATCCTTGTGGATGAGGAACCTAACTAAGAATGCACGTCAAGGCAGCCTAACTAAAAGTATGTGCTGTTACGGCCTTCTGGTAGAACTTCGCAGACGCTATCTTGTTTGGTTGAGAGCAACGTCGCAGAAGAGCTTAAAAATTCTGGCCCGGCACAGTTCTGATACTCGTTTTAAGTAGCCGACGAACTGAGTTAACGATTCACAGATGCTGCGAATTTCACCAAAAAGCGTTTCTGTCGTACCCTGAACCGATTTCTGTAAACATCTTCCTGCTGCCTCGGTAACGCTCTTTCGACTTTCAGCATGCGATTAGGAACCGAACACCTTGCCGGACGTGTCTGTTCCAGCGTTGTGTTCAGGTGCGGTCGCACTTTTTTTCTTCACAAATTTCTTATTAAAATATCACAGCCGTAAGCATTCTTTGTTCGGCGCTTTTTAAGTGTAATCGTGCCTCGTTTAAATGCAAATGTGTAAAGCAAACATTACGCTGAGAATTCTCGAATGCCTATTGAAACCAAAACGGTTTAAAAGCATCTAATATAGCTTCCCCTGGTATATTGAGGCAAACGCTGCGAACCTCGAGAATGATTGGTTGCACAGTTATTAATGTCGACATGCACACTTGTCTTATTCTGCTGTGCGGAGTCCGCCTTTTTAATTATTTTATCTGACGCGCCCTGTCTTTCGGCGCAGGCCGCGCTTACCTTTCATGCTTCTCCTGGAATGATTCGGGCTATGGTCCACTAACTTTGAATAATTTATGCGTATATTTGAGCATCTTCTAGACCGTCCGCGAGCACCACTGACAAAGCTACAATGTACGATGACGCATGTAGAAGAGCCGGCGCGTTTCGCCCCGGATCAGTTCTATCGACGATCGGCGGCTGAACTCGCCGCTGCCGTTTGGTAGTGTGTTATCTAAGTTCTTTGCAAGTACAAGATCATCCAATAAAAGGTTTGATCTTCGGCAGCTAGGTTACGGAATACGTCACGATTGCGCATATGATGAACCACATATGATGATATTCTTACGATTGCGTGAAAATATCATCATATGCGGTTCTGCCCCAAGGACTGCATTGAAGTTCGTGGATCAACTACCTGGCTCTTACTTTCTAACGAAGCTGAGTAAATATAGCTGGAATGAAGTGCGAGTTTCTACTAACAGTTAAATTTGGAGCATTGCCAAATATGGCAGACATTCACAACTCATGAACGGAAACCTACCACTATCACTCAAACGGAAACTATATAACTACTGCATCCTGCCAGTACTGACTTACGGATCAGAAACCTGGAGAATTACAAAGAAGCTAGAGAGGAAGTTAAGAACCGCGCAGCGGGCGATGGAACGGAAAATGATAGGCGTTACACTAAGGGATAGGAAGACAGCCGAGTGGGTCAGAGAACAAACGGGGGTCGCCGACATAATGAACGATATTAAGAAGAAAAAATGGACATGGGCAGGCCACGTGATGAGAAGGCTAGATAACCGATGGACAGTTAGAACGACGGAATGGATACCAAGAGAGGGTAAGCGCAGCCGTGGGCGGCAGAGAGTAAGATGGGGGGACGAAATCAAGAAATTCGCAGGCATCAAATGGAATCAGCTCGCGCAGGACAGGCAAGGATGGCGAGGATTGGGAGAGGCCTTCGTCCTGCAGTGGACATAAAATTGGCTGATGATGATGATGATGATGAAATTTGGAGCAATAATAATAAAAGTCACAATGCAGTGGCAAATAAAAATTTTGACCTGAACCATCGCGCATTGTAGTCTCAAAGCGTAGAACGTCGACAGGATTCACCACAAACATGCGATAGCGTTACATGAGACAGCGTTACGTTTACATGCGGCAGCGTTACTTCTAAGGTTCAGATAAATGTCCACTCACGCACGCACGCACTCACACAAATGCTCAATCAGGACAAGAAAACTTGCCACTTCGAACGCACTTACGTAGGGCACTATGCCGAAAATGAAATGCTCAGGCAGGAATGTGAAAGAACCAACTTAAGAGGCCTGCTTTAAATTAGGGCATCTGGTGGAAATATGCGCTGTTCTGTAATAGTGGCTTTCAAATAGTGTATCAAAAGCTGTCTTGCTAAAAAAATAGAATATGCATAGTAAAGTAGGCTTCTGAGAGGTAACATAATGGTACTCGTTTGAGTACTCGAAGAAAGTGCAGTTCTTGCGCAAGAAATCCCTACATATCATTGGTCAATAATGTAAATTCTACCTATAGTAATCTGTTCTCTTTCCAAATCAGCATTATTTAGCATGACAGGCCGGTGACATTGAAAGACACATTAACCCAAACCGCTCCTGAGAGTAGCGTGGATTCGCGTGTCACCAAAGTCACAGTAAAAATGAACCGCTATTCTATTTTTAGTGTGAACGGTAATCTTTCCAGCAGCGAAGAAATAAAGAAAGCAAACATTAATGTAATTCATCGCACGCTTTTCAACAGAATATTACGGCGGTGATGCTATCTGAAATTTAGTTCCACATTTAAACAATTGGGACGCTTGCCAGCAGCAATTTGCAAATTTATTATGCACCGTAAGGTCCTTCGCTTATCCTCAGCAGTGGAACTCGTGGATACAGGACTGGTGGCTTTCCCAAGTATGAGCGCTTCTTGTAGCCGACTACAATGACTTCTAGTATGAGATTTGCCGGAAGCAATCATTTGAAAAAAAATCGGGCTTTAGAACTCCCATCCACGGAGTGCCTGCACTGAGGAAGCTTGAGCAATCGGGTAGCTTGCTTCTTTGTATTGATTGATTGATTGATTGATTGATTGATTGATTGATTGATTGATTGATTGATTGAGCTAGCAGAACAAATTTGAGTTTGACACCATGTCCATTAGGCAAAGAGGCCGCGGAACAGGAAACTAGCATGCTCGGTGTGGACATCATCTGTGCGTTACTGAGCGGGTGTCGGTGCTCAATGTGTATATTTCGTAAGGGCTCGGTAACCTTATAGAGGAAGGCAGGCTTGCTTCCTACAGCGTTTTATATGTACAGGTGAGTGAATACTGATAGCTTAACTAATAATTTTCATTGACAATTCCCGTCGTGTACTCATGGCCGCAGCAAGTAGTGTTTATGCTTTTCGGAGAACGTTGGGATGGTAGAATAAACAGCGTTTCATCACAGTGTAAGTGATTCTTGTAAAGTGTGCACCACTGCACGAAATCTCTTGATGCGGCGGAGCAAACGTAGCGTTGATAGTTCAAGCAGCGGTTTATCGTTATGATTGTATTGTGATCTCTTGATGCGGCGGAGCAAACGTAGTGTTGATAGTTCAAGCAGTGGTTTATCGTCATGATTGTGTTGTGAATAACGCTTGTGCCACTACATTGGCTTATTTATGCGCTGAATACGAGTTTGATTTGCTAGTTGAAGAAGCTCATCACTACAGTGCATGTGCATCCTGTAAAGCACGCGCTCGAAATCTAGTGCTGCTTCTGTTTATATGGTTAGGGAGGAGAGTGTAATGCTACTGTAAAAACAGTTTGGTTCCCGATATTCCTTCCAATCCAGTTAAAATGTGCTTTTTCTTTGTCAATCACGTCCGCCAGTCTAACGCACCACAACTTCATAATTTATGCAGTGCAGAGAGGGCATTGCCTTGCTAATTGAAAGACCCCTTAATTATATTGCTAATGCTGGGTATAAAGCACCCACCAGCGAAATAGCCGTGTTTGTAAGTTGAGAGAATGTCCTTTTGCCCTTTTCAGAGTACATTTTTATCGCTTACATACTTGTCATGTGACCCGCTGTTGCAGCCGTAGGTTTCTATGGCTTCCAGAGCGTATTCACCCCTAGTGGCGACCAGGAGAGGACTGCTGGGCTGCTTGACATTTTCTTTCTTGTTTGAGGCTGCGATTAGCGGGGCCAGCTTGTCGCTAATCACCTTACTTGTCGCGTATATGAAGTTACACTGCCACTACGAGCAGTAAAACTTCCATCACCCTCATCATCATCATCATCTGCTTCTTCACTGCAACCGCGAGCAGTGTCATTGTTACGCGTCGTGATTACTATATCAAACTAGAAGGCGCTCGCGCAAAGTAGTTCTGCTTCTAAAGTGTGCAGAAACAAAACAACCAGAGAAAAAATGCATGTCCTAGAGATACTCTCATTCTTATACTGCTGGTTGTAGCGACATTTCTGTGTGCACCAAGTATAAAAAACTCAAAACTAGCGATTTCCTCTGGGTTAAGCTTTTTTTCGTAACACAACAACTGCAAAAGAGTGATAGCGATCTCACAAGAAGCACATATGCTCAGGCAATAAAATTAATGGGAAAAGAAATGGAATTACAAAAGGCTCAAGAAGGTAGAAGGTATAGTATAACGTAGCCAATAAAACGTAGAAGAAAGACGCAAAGTTATGTACCGCGGTGGATCAACCCAAGTATGAGCACTGACATATGCCTCCCAAGTGGGAGACAATATCATAGCATGTGCACTCCTATCTTTCACCAGGAATGCGAAACGTTTCTCTTTCTACGTTTCCTCCAATTTCCAATGCGCCGTGAATATTCGTTTATGTTTTACATAGACGCTCTCGGTTAGCTTTGCTTTATTTTATTCCCTCTACCGACGTTCCAGTTTCCGAATATGGCAGTTGCGCCTATGGCTTATGTTCATTTGTTTTTTTTGTTTTTTTGCACTATGAACCATGTACGCTTCAAGCGAGAAGGAAATGGCTCTCGAATCATTTCAAAAAGCCGAGCTTTCCGCTCCCAACTGAATGTCCCTGCCTCTGGCGTCAAACATTCTTATCCGGTTGTCGTTCGATACAAGCACCAATGGCACCAACGGCGATCGCATGTCCTGTGGCTCTTTCGCGGAACAATCATTCCACAGTGGTTTGGACGGTGACAGTGTCCCGCACATGCCGCTATCGCTGCACCATCAGAAGCCGACCAGCCATCAAAACCACGTGTTGTAGCGATTGCCAGAATGAGTGCCAGCATTCGAAGATAACGCGATTAGAAACATTTGCTTTTGCGCATTTTTGTGCTTATTATATGTCAATAGCGTGCCTATGGTATCTAGGCCGCCACTCCCGTTGATGCTGGAGCGTGTGTATATGCAACGAAGTGGCATTATATACAATCTTTTGTTCACTTTACGACACTCGTGCACAACTTCTAGGCCTTTCTTTCTCTTTCACTGCGTATATGTTATTTTTCATGAACTGCCATCGCTGTACTCCTAGCATTAGTAAAGCGCAAGTGCGTCTTCATCGCTGCCTGCCTACCATTTTTCACTAACCTGCGTGAATTCCTTAGAAGATCGTTTCTTGACAGGTTTTGCGAAAGATTTGATAGCCGCTTTCCCGCAAACACGCTGTGCGTTACTCGATCCACGCTCATATCGACGCTCAACTGCATATGAATAGCATAAGAATGAAAGTGTAATGAATAAATTAAAACCATTATACAGCAGCTGCAAAATACAACCTAGGGGCAATTTTTATATAGCATAGAAAAAAATCTACAATAAAAGCAGCATGCCAGAAAAAATATCGTTCGAAAATTTTTAAACATTTTTTTTTTTTGCTATCCTGTGTTGCGAAGCTTTTACGGGAACAGGTCTAACATCCTGGTTTTGTTTAGTCGTAGCACATCAACACTTTGCTTGTTGAAATGTTTAAGTAGGGAAGGCATGCCTTATTGCGTGGACGTCTCCAGCTTTTAGCTATTTCACTAGTTAACTCACATTTCTTAAGGAATGACACATTAGTGGACCAGACCTGACATAGCAAGAGCATGTATGACCATCTCCTATTCATTTCGTCAAATCACAACACTAATGGCGCGCAGCGATTGAGTGGAGAACAAACATGCAAAACATTAGAGGATTTACTCTTAAGCAGCGGCAACGCTGATTAGGCTAACGAAAGGAACAGAGCCGACAAAGTGCTGGTGAACCAAGCCATGAAAGCAGCATTCGGGGGCCGAAAGTAATTTCATTGTTGCGTAACTGTTGCCACTTGCGAGTGGAATTATGTCTTTTTCACCGTACGTGTATTTTTCTGCCGGATTCTTCTCCCTAATTCGACTCCGCAGGCTGTTTTCATCCTGGGCTACGTACGGAGTGTAGCCACAAAAATACCCGCGTGGAATGCGTCGTAAGTGTTAGTTAACAAAATAGTGAGTGCTTCCTTTATGTGGAGCTCATTTGCCTAATCTCTTGTGGTGTGGCTGCCGGGCATTCGAAAGAAGAAACAAAGAAAACTTTCCGCGTAGGCTTAAGCAGCGAACTGAGTGCGTTTGCAAGTTTTAATAAGACCTATTTCGTAACCAGTCAATAACAAACTGTAATGACGTCCCTTAAGTCTATTCTGCCACTTAATAGAGCTAGCCGTAGTGTAATGCTGAACAAGAGCTCGTACAGAATCTCGTTTAGCTTTAGCTCCAAACGAGACATCGCCGATCCAATTAAACACAGGTAATATGGGCCATTCATTCAGTCGAGTTCACGGGGAACAGGCTTCTTGTGCATTTTGTACTGGCATGAAAAACACGAAGGTGAGGCATACCCAAATCATGCATGTCACTCAACAATTTGAAGTATTATTATTATTATTATTATTATTATTATTATTATTATTATTATTATTATTATTATTATTATTATTATTATTATTATTATTATTATTATTATTATTAGCAGCAGCAGCATCAGCACCAAGATAATCTCGTTTTGATTCAATTTTGCTGTGTCCTTTTCTATTGATTTAGAAGCAGCACGCGATTGCAATAGAAATGAGAATACGAATTTATTCTTTTCTAGGATGAAGATTAAGAGTAGAAAGTGTATCGTCTGTATCAACATGTTCTTTCATGTTACATCTGCCGTATGTCCCCGGGGATGCCTTCCTGGTGAGGCCGTATGGGGTTTGCCTTTTATCCCTTTCATACAGTTATGTCCAATTGCCAGATGGCTCCGGGTCTTACCGAATACAGTGATTGATTTTGTGGCTTATGCCGTGAGTACCAATCGCGGTAAGCGCGTACTGTTGACAACGTACTCGGAGCATTCCTCGTGATGATTACAAAGCGGAAATGAAAGGAAGAAGACTTGCTGGACATCAGGTGTTATATCGTCCAGGTTGGTTCGCTACTTTCCGATGAAGCACATAATGAACACCCATTAAGAGGTCCTATCCGAACGGCATTATGGGCTACATCCACTATTTACGCATACTGCTTCCTACTGGCATACAACTTTCACACTTGCATACAACTTCCTACTTGCGCATACTTTGGAAGTCTCCTGTTATTAAAGGCAGTCTCCTATATTGCAGCTGGGGACGGGACCACCTGCCATCTTGTTCTTGTGGAAAGGGGTGTCTTAACCAGTCGCCCGCAGTGGGTATGAGCAACATTTGTGACTCCTACCCACTGTGGGCGATGGGCCAAGACACCACTTTTCATTTCTTATCTCGAGGGTATATCTTGGTTGTTCACTTTCTTTTCATCATAGACCCGTGCTTTATATCAAAGCTGTGTGTGGCTAGCCGATTATCTCGTCTGTCACGTACACATACATGAGTGGACCGACCCCACAGACAGTGCGATACCATTTGATATGTGCAAAACTTCAGGCCCAATGGAGAGTGTGCTTGCATGCGTGTATTTGTGTGTGTGCGCGCTTCGTGCATAAGCAAAAACTGCGCACCGATATCTGAGGTTATCCCACCACGTTCGTCTGTGATTACGCATGTGTAAACGTGAGTAATAAGACGCAATTTTCTACCAACAAATAGCCGTGCCTCATTCACTCCTCACTATGCCGTTTCCTAGCAACGTCATCAGTCTCGGATTCGTTTTACGCATATAAACAGGCTTCGCTGGTCTGGTCTTGCATTTTCACATAGTGGCAGGGTTGTGAATTTGCTTCCTTGCTTTTAGTGCCATTTATACATTGCTTCTTTAACTTTTTCTTCTCATTCGCATCGGTGGAACACGTCCCACGTGCTTTCTTCAAGCATTATTGTTCCCTTTACTGCGGTAAGGAATTGCGTCGTCAAGGGTCCATTTAAGACATCAGCGGTATGTCGGGTACATGAGGCGGAGAAAAGGGGGGAGAATTACATGAGGCGCGTATATCTGGAAAAGCGCTCTCCCTGGGCGTTGATGCACTGAGGCCGAAAAATAATGTACCGCGAATTTTAAATGACAGCGCGGTGCTTCACGAGGCAAGCAGAGACTGCGGTGAAGCACCGAACGCGTCTCTCGCAAACGAAGAAAGAAAGAATCACATCTAGCAAGGACGTGGCGGCAGCATCATCCAAAGCTTTGACGAAAGAACAAACGAGCCGTGACGGTTGGGGGCGGCCTAATAGGATTGAAGGAAAATGGAAGTTTTGAACTCGCGGGGGCGCAATTTGGAGTGTGCGATACTTTGGCTTCGTGTACCTCTTTACCAGAAATTGGTCTGTGTGTCTTCATCAGGAAGGAGAACAGGGAGTCGTTCGATCTGTAGCTCAGTGAATTAAAACTATACCAAAGGAGTCGAGACACGGCAAATTATTGTGGATAACGAGAACTCGAAAAATTATAATCACATGAGACGGCAACTCTACTGATAGCTTTGATGCTTAGCGCGAAGCGAATTTTTTTTAAATAGATTCTTCCGGTATTTCAGGTAGTCGCGTACGACATCTTATGCTATTCGACGTCCTCTTCGCTCATTATTTTTGGATATATTGTTACGAGTAATATGTAGTAATTATAAACATGAGATGATTGAAGCTTCTCTGCTGTTAATGAGAACGCTGACGCTTATGATGAGCACGTTTATTACGTGAACATAGCTCTTGATTCGCCTAACGATGTACAGTTGTGAGCAATATGAAGTAAAACACTGAAACTTCTTTAACGATACCATGTTGGCAATATGCACCTGCCAAGCACAAATTCTTAATAAATTCTAAGGTTTTATGTCTCAAAACCACGATATGATTACGAGACACACGGTGGTGGAGTAGTTAGGAAATGTCGGCCGCCTACGGTTCTTTTACGTATATTGACATTGCAGAGGACACGGGCCTCCAGCATTTCGCCTCTATCAACACGCGGTAGCCGTGGCCGAGATCCGATCCCGAGAACTTCGGGCCAGCGCGCAATTGCCATAGCTACTACTACTACGCCGTGGCGGGTTGGCATAAAATTGTCCATAACGTTAGGTATTCAAGCAGAAAGATGCATCCTTCAAATTAATATATCTATTTCGCATGCGAAAGTGTAAGCTCGTTCAACATGGACGTGGTTGTATTCCTTTCATATTGCTCAGGATAGTACTAGCGTCTGAGCGGTAATACCCCACCGAAACCACTGTAAAACCATTTCTCAAGTTACCGGTGTGTTATAAAAAAATTGTATATACATTCTTCCAAAATTCCAGATCAATAGATGATAGTGCCTAGTGCAAGCTTGGTAGAAGTATATTAAACTTGGTCACTGTCGTAGTTCCATGTCCACGTTTCCGCACGGCCCTTAGGCAATATTATGAGTTACCACTCAGCAATATTTGATAATGCTTTTTAGTTTTTTCAGCAGCGTAAATGACAACTGATATTTTTACAAAACATATAATGCTTACTGTTGCGAACCCCAGATCAACCACGTGGATTTTTTTCTCACACTGCTTTTACTTTCACTTTTTCTTTCTCCGCTGCTGCTGTTATTGGTTGTTTGGGGGCGACTAACATGCTTCTACAGGGTGTATTTTTTTTAGTTGCAACACATTTTTTAAATTAGAAAAACATAAATCGCGGGAATGTCTTGTGTACCATTCGAGTATACGGATTGGCGGCCTCTACATACAGAACAATTCCCGCACTTGTGCGCATAATTAGAAAAATTACGCTAATTAACTGTTTAATTATCAGTAATTGGTGGCTACAGCAAATGAGTACTTTGGAGCCCGTCCTTGACACTACCTATCCCAATGATCAAATTTTGAATAGCGGAGCGCATGCCGGAGCTACGCGAATAATTAGTTCCCCTAGGCTGCAGGCTCCTTAAAACCGAAACTGGGAGCGAAAAAAGCGTCCATGTCGCCGCCTCCCCGGATTTCGTCACTCGCCCGCGGGGCCCAACGCCGCAGATAACTAGATGATAGCGCAAGCTGCTTGCGCGACCGGAGCGGCGGTGACCACAGGCGAGTGGCGAGTGACGAAAGCCGTGGGGGCGGCGACATTCCGGTACACAAGACATTCCCTCGATTTATGTTTTTCTAACTTAAAACATGTGTTGCAACTAAAAAAAAAACACCCTGTATATTCGCCTTCCTCATCACAGTTCTGATCTAATTCATTTCCGTCAACGTTTTCACGAAAGTGCAATACTTATACAAGTATACAAGATGCCGGATTTTTCTTTAAAATCTTGAACAGCATAAATTCTAGAAGAATTCGGCTGCGCAGTACCACGGCACCTATTATGCGTGCAAATATATTCTGTACACCCAGTGACTAAGGGGCGAATGGCAACGACGCAGACGTGGCATGTATTTCCTGGGAAATTAGGGTAACGCAAAGTACCTTTGAACTCAAATACAGTGTCGTAAAATTAAGACTAGGTTACAGATGTGTTTGAGACACAGGAACGTCGTCTGGTAAATGCTTTTTCTAGTAAATATGAAAGTGCTTTGCACCTAGGTTTAGTGTGTGAAATCTAATCTCAACATTTATACATGCAGTACACGCCCAAAAAAGAAAATACTGCGGACGTAGACGAAATCACGATGAAGGAGAAATTGTAACCACGTGTTTAAGAAGGAGAAAGTTAAGTAAGCAGTAAAGAAGAGTGACAGAAAGAGAGGTAAAAAGGGGCGGTTAGGAGGAACTCGCTTAGCATATTCTACATAGAAATGACATTTCTCTAAGGCAGGCAAACAATAAGGATAAACTACTCGCACGCAATCCGAATATGAATAATGCACCCATTCGTCTGCAGGCTTCCTGGAGAGAGCCCGCCTCTACCTGAACAAATGGAAGAAGTGCTCCAGCGAATTATTCATGGGGGTCTACGGGTGGCTCGCCGCAGCTACCTATGCAAGGAAACCTAACCCGACTAGGTAGTACCGACTGAGTAGTAGGATATTTCATCGTTCTACGTACCAGCTGCCTTCCGTTATATGTACGTATACTTTTTTTTATCTTGGACGGTAAGCTGCACTAAGGACGAGACGAATGCGCACGCAGACAAGCTACGTGTCTCTCTGGCTTCGTCTTCGTCTCATTCCAAGCACTGTTTACCGGCGAAGAGAAGAAGCAGCTAAGCGCCAAGCAGCCGAAATAAACAAGCTGGTGCAGTTTTGGTATAAGATAGCAGAAAAGTACGACACGTCTCTTGACAAGGTGTCTCAAAAGCAAATATTTATAGCAAATATTTCCTTTTCATTTTTCTTAAAGCTCAGAAAACAATCGTCGCGAGTCTCAAGAACTAAATCCGTCCGAAGCAGATCCGAAGCCGGTACTTCCCATAATTCCCATGGTGGCTGAAGCGCCGCTGAACGAGTTGCCATAGACCCTAGCGCCACATTGCCCTCTAGTGTGTAATAGTAAGAAACTCTATGGCCGTAGTGGAGGGCTCCGGAAATTTTGACCACCTGGGGTTCTTTAACGTTATGTTGCAGTCGGCTGACGGCGTGAGCGCAAGAGGAGAAAGATGCGCTCGCGCCAATGCAGCCCATTGGGATTGCGTAGTAGGGCGCGTGCACTTATTGCATCATGGTGATAGTTTTGTACGGACGGCCCCAGAGTTTTGCCAAGTTCGAGCAACTTCGCTGTCAAAACAAATATATTTCATGAAAGCGGGTGCATTACGTGGGTCGACTTACCGGCAATATATGTTACACCGGCCTTGTCTGATTGACGTTCACCACAGAATTTAAGGGGTCCACTCGCGTTCAGTGCGCAAATCGTCAGCGCAGGCTCCAGCAAGCTGATGCAAAATCGGCGTGCCTACGAACGATGCACTAACATGGCATTGTCATGTGGTTATTTGTGTATCGGAATTGATCGTGATTTATTAAGGTATCCTAAAGGTGCGGTGTGGCGAGCAATCATTAGTCCGTAATAAAGCGTACAGCCATGAGAGGCAGACGGCTACCTCTTGAATTGATGGATAGGAGAGGTTGGCGCATTTCGAGTGGTATCGGGCGCTTGTGTTCGCGAGGAGACACTTAATCCTGACTCGGCCACGTGACCACGGCTTGATATAAACGAAGCCTTCACAATAACTCAAATTAGGGATAAGCAGAGCCCCTTCTCCCAACCCTTGGTAATTTGACCATTTGCAATATGTTTTAGCAAATACATTGACACAAATGCCGGCATGGCACAAACGTTTTAAGAAAACTCAAGTAACATCACGCCAGAAGAATAGAAAATACTAAGAGGAACACAGAGGTGTGAACACCGGCGCTTGTTGGAATTCTTAATAGTTCCTGTGATACTTTTCTACATTGTGAGGCAAAGTTTATTTCATGTGGGGGCATATATCATAAAAAATATTTGTAAGTTGACGAACGCTACTTCTAAGTTGAGGAAGAATGTCAGTTCTTCCATTCAGCAAATGTATGGCATATTTTTTTTTAACTTGGCACTGTTTTGTTAACGCTTCATTGCTAGTATTTTGTCGACTAGGAGCAAACTGACACCACTGGAAAGGACGCAGCCTGTAAATTAAAGAACTGCTACGCTCAGTATTAAGGAGCTTCAAGAAGACAAATCTTAGCCCGCCATTATGAATAGTTAGTGCGGAAATTTCTCTCAGCAATGGACATGTAACACTACGTGCGGCGTTTCTATTTGTTACCTCGTACGGTGCAGGGGAGGAACTAGATCTCGGTGTCGCGGTCGCTGCTACCGCCTTAGACGTGTTGCGCTTCCGTCGCTGTACGTTCTATACAGGAACCCATCTTGCAAGTCTTCTTGGTTGCCCTGTGGGCTATAAAGGAAATATAATGCGCCGACTCCCAGTTACAAAGCGACGAGAAAGTGGGACATATGAGATCGACACAAAAATAAGACTAAACAAAGCTTTCCAGAAATGTCGCATATTCTGAGAACACCAGAGGAAAAAGCACTTTCATGTTTCGAAGAAAGCTTTTTGATGTTGCCTAGGGTTTAAGCCCGAGCAATCCGGCTGTGAGCACAGTAGCTTATTTTTCAGAGGGCAGTGAAATAGGATCACGGTGCCTGAGGATTTCCTGCAGCCTCTCTTTTTATTGTTGAGGAGCCTGATGCACAATAATATTTATTCATATATAGGTGGCTTTGGCTATTTCCTGCTATATAACCACCCTAATATAACTAACATTTGGCATCGCTTGTGTTTATGTTGTTGAGCTGCATCATACTGCAATTTTCAATGTCATTGGTCTATGCCATGTATGACCCCTTTATACTTGCTCTGTGTAAAGCAGCGGACCTTGTTCATAAAGAAACTGTAGCAAGTTGCCCATTGTCGGTCCTAAATAAGAAATAAAACTTGTCGTTACATGAACCTTCGGCTAGCAATCGAATTTGGCTGCCCGGTAAAATTCATTGCGATTATAAATTAGCTATATCTAACTTCAGCGAGCGCTTCCCTTTGCCTTTGCTAGAGAGGATGAAGACAAACGACTAAAACTTCAAAGATAAGCCAGAGTTACTCGTTTGTTTATTTTAGCGTCCGAGAACCTGCTGTGTGTTTTAAGAGTTCAGCACACGGAGGCGGTTTCTGGGTGCTTGCGCTTGAAGTATATTTTTCTTTTCGAGCTTGCGAAATGGGAAAACGTGTGTTGGCGCAAATGACTACACAAATTTTCTTTAGCTTTTGTACGCGAATTACATTTTTTGTTGTCTTTGTTTTTTTTTTTGTTATCAGGTCACCCGCGGCTCTTTTTATAACAGTTGCAACTCCATTAATACATGTCCACCTTTTACGGAACTTTCCGATTCATTTTAAGACATATCTGTAAGACGAGGTACCCACCACCATGTACGCACACTGCGCTTGGCGTAATATAAGTGAAGTATGGCTTAACAAAACGTTTTCTTGGGCTAGTTGGTTCATGACTTCATTAAAATATTGTAGCGCAAAGGAACGCATGGACAGACAGATAGCGCCCGTCCTGTGCTCTTTGTCTGTCCGTGTGTTCCTTTGCGCTACAATATTTTAAATAAATGAAGTATTACCCATACTAGTTCTGTTACAATTTGGCGTGCTACTTGCCAGATACTTCTTAGAGCGCCGGTTTAAAGTAAAGTGGTTTTCATACGTTTCGACTCATGTAGCGCAACAGAACGTTTTGACGCATTCTCCAGTGTCCCAAGCGAAGTTAGTTTCTCGTTCCACTAGATACATCTGCGAAGGATACAGCGCTAGTTTCAGTCTTTGTCATCGTGTCAACATCCTGTTGCCGAGTCTGTGGGGCTTATTTATCTCACGGAAAGGAGTACCCTCTTTCATATGATCTCAATGCAACATCTTCGCTTTTCTGTTCACCGAAATTATTCTTGGTTCAATGTAAGCGATTCTCAGCTTTCATGTCCTCTACCGCAAGGATGCTAAAGATTCGTCGCCTTTCCACTACTGTGAAGGTGAAGTTTTATAGTTAATTGTGAAGTAATGAACTGGAAAGGATGTAGAGTGGTGTTCCCATGGCTCCAGCGATCGGGCCTGGAAAGTTTGAGCTAAGCATTTTCAACAGTTTATCGCACATTGGCCTTCGCGTAATCGCTATCACGTTCCAGGAGGCACGGAGCAAGAGTGAGTTGAATGCGACACTGGGAAGTGGGCCAAGTTCAAAGGCGGGTCCGCTTTCGCATTCTGTGTGACAACCAGTAGGACGTCATCCGCTGTCCGGCACAGCCTCTATATCGAGCACCTTCACTCTTTAAAACACAAGAGCTTACCATAACGTTACGTTGTGTGCATGTACGCAAATGGCCCTGTTCATATATATCTGACATGTACAACTCAAATACTGTTAGTGAGCTAACGCCTTATACGATTATACCATTTGGGACCCCGCACCACATGGTGGGAGAGTAGTTAGGATATTCGGACCCTTTTCATGTTGTTGTACATGTGTGTCCTTTCTTCAAGTCATTATGCAAGCCCAAAATTGAATTCACCTGAATGTTTCACGCATTCCTACCCGTATTATTCAGCATTGTTATCTCGCACTAAACATTATCGTAAATAGTGGACACGTTAGTAGTGAGCTAAGTAACCTCCTTTGTGTGCGCGTCTAACGAGTACTTTAGAATGTTTTGAAGTGCAAACATCGAGCTTTCCATGCATACCATCCCAAAACTTCGCCTGTGTTCCACATCAAGCTTGAGTGCTTCAACACATTTCAGACAATGCTAACGCGTACACATCTGGGTATACGCATATCTCCCAACACATCTGTATGCAAACATCTATTGTTATCAATCCTTACCCGGCGCCTAAGCAGTGCCCATACATAATAAAGACGATCCAATACGTACTAAAGAAAACGTTCGTAAAATAAAATGTACTGTATTCTTGGTACTGCTCCTTCTTCTTTAAAATCCATTTGATATACTTATCGGCCTGAGAGGGTGTTCATACTTCTTCGCCCGTGTTCTTGCTTGGGGATCTTATGCGTGAACAATTTTCTCACTGGAATACTCTGCAACGGCAATGTTCAAGGCTTTACTGCTGGAAAACAACTGGAACAACCCTTTCTCAAGCGATATTTCACGTCGGAAATGATAACGTGTCAGCATTTTCTTTTTTCTGTGGAAGATCCGTGAAACCTCAGACTTACCGTTACGCCCGCGAGAAATGCGATGTCGGTGAACAAAACGTGGCTCAAAAAAGAACGTGGCTGAACAAGGCGTAGCTACGACAAAATTGTCGGGCGCAGGTGATGCTCACGGAGAGGGAGACAGAGAGAGAGGTAGGAAGAGTTCGCGTCATACAACTAACATGGGCCACGCGGTTGCATAAAAATTTGCGCAACCAAGTTCCGTTGCATTATTCTCGGGAGAGCTGTGGTTATGCAGTGAAGAATGCGGCGATGCGGCGTCTGTCGCCACATTATGTGAACAAATGATTATTCGACAAGAATGGCGTCGCTCGACGATCCCGCTGCGTCATCATATGTCAATTTTCGTCCTTCTTCAAACAGAAAAAAGAGAAAGAAAGCAGAACAATGAAACGTGAGAAACAGGTCTATCCGTGAGCAATAGTTGGCGGTAATGTTAGCATTTGCCCATCTCTTCGAATCGCTTGACAAAAAAATATATGAAGCTGAACCGAAGGTCTTTCTGGCGTTTGCCAAGTAAGGGGTAGCACGACATCTGCACAATGAGCATGTGCGACGGCTGATATTAGCGCCACCATGCACTGAGGACGGTCTCGGCTTATGTGGAACACCGAATTGCAAATATTTTTACTTTTTGTTGTCAGCAGTGTCCGATGAGTTTATCTTTCCTAATGGAATGTGTAACCGCTTGAGTTTTCTCTAAGTATTCCTAAGCGGTGGAGCATAACTGACAAGAAAGCTGGCTAGAAAGCAGGGGATTACAAATAATTCCGTGTTGTTTGATTGTTTTGCTGTTGGTAACGGAAATAATGCCTATCTGTGTAAACACACACACCGACAGACAGACATACATACACACATACACGCACACACGCACACAAATGTGCCCGTATACACACTCAAGAAAATAAGTTGTGTTTTTCATTTCTCTGGACTACAATACTCTTTTCAGTGTAGTACATGTGATGCGCGCCAATCCAGTTAGCCCAAATTTCTCATAATTGTAGCTTCGCAGTAACTCAACGGTGAAAACAAAGCAGTTGCTTTGAGGACTGCAGCCACATTATTAAAAAGGCCAACGTTTATTTTTATTTTTCCGGAAGTTTTGACTAACTCAAAGAAAAGAAAGCACATTTAAACTTAAGGAAACACTTCCATGCCAGTGGAATATGAGTAAGCACAGGAGATGGGGCAACGGTGTCGAGTTCACTGTCGCTGTGTACTGAGGGCAAGTGTGTGAGTAGTGGGTCAAGGGCAGAAGTGGGTTAACTTTTTTCTCCGGCGTGACAACGGACAATCGGAACTGCGACATGGCTGGCCCGAAAACAGCAGAGCTGTTAAAAGCCCAAAACAGTGTCGTAGTCGCTATATGGCTAACACGTTCTGTAGGATAACGAAGGGAAAAAAATAATAGAATTAATAAGAGGGAGAGAGAGGTAAGGAAAGGCAGGAAGGTCAACCAAACGCGCCTTCGGTTTGCTACCCTGCCCTCTGGAAGAGGATAAAGGGGTGAAATAGAATGAAGAATAGAGGAAGAGAGAGAGAAGAGTCCAATCACACGTGCACTCGCATGTACATTGTCTAGAGGCGCTCGCAGAGACCGGTCGACTTCCGGTACGTCAGCAACGTTTTCGTTGCCATCTGAGCCATCGAAGCATATGGCCAGGGTTCAAGAACCTTGGCTGCTGAAGAAGGTCTCGAGTCCAGCCTGTCGAGTACAGTTTGAAGTTGGCAGCGTGGGCCGTCGTAATTACTGCAAATACACGGCACCTATTCAACAGTTTCGTCAAGTCCGCAGAAATCGTACGTAGGCATGTCAGCCATCCCGATCGGACACGAATAATAGACGAAAGATAATGCAGGGGGATCGAAACGATGAATGCGAATAAAGTGTAAACGGGGAAATAACCACGAAATGGGAAGTGTAACAACGGAAATCACTCAGGTGAACCTGAGGCGGCAACTCAGGCGAAATGGGAAGGTGTTGCTTGGACCAACCACGAATGTGATGAAGACCACATAGGCGGCAACATATGATCAAATCCTCAAGGCAACATATGATCAAATCCTCAAGGCGTACCGGTTACAGTGGAGCTGATGGTAGCGGTGCAGCCTAGACTTCGTTACGAAGGACATGTTGCGGGAGCAGTCTCGAACACTAACACGGATAGAGAAAGGGTACCCGAATGTTAGCGTTAGTGCTTCCATTGTGGATTCTCGTGCTTGATTTTTTTTTGTCTCTTGTCAGTTGAGCGATATCTATTTCTTATTCATCTAGCTTCGATATTGCCCATTCTTGCTACCGACGCAGCAGAACATATCGAAATGCCTAATATCCTCCTCAGTGCACAGACCAGCATCACTGTAGATCTGTAGCCATAACTGTACCCGTTGCTCTAGGAGATAGTGGCGATGCAAGTAGTAAAAAAAGTCACTCTTTTCTCGTTTATTTGAGGGACAGAAAATCCTACGTCTGTCCCATGTTTAACGGTCGCTGACAGCGAGAAGAGAATTGTCATTCCTTCCATTTGTGCTCGAATGGCGAACGGTTTCAGAGCAAGATGTGTTGATGCTGCATTTCGTGTCGGTAACGGCAAGACATCTCGTCGCTTTTTGGTGATTGCAATAGGGCAGCTTACTATCTGAAATACACCCTGTTGTTTCTTCTTTTGCTCTTTTTCTTTCTTAAGGCGTAACTATCGCATTAGGCCATTCCCTGCGTCTAGTACTTTATTCGTTCAGAAACTTTGCTCTTCGTGTCATTTTGGACTCATTCCATGGTTCAAGGACATATTTTGCTTTTAAGTGTACTATTTGTCATCCTCTAGTGGTGATAATTCAGCTTTAATGTTTCTACAGACTATCGTTTAAACTGATGCCGCTTCATTTCTTGTTATTTATGCCTATATGAACATAATTTTGAATGGCCACAGTGCTCCAATGATCATTAACGCTACCAATAGCACGCCAAGTTCGCCTGATTTTCCTTAAACCTTCAGTAGCATATAAAGCACTCGAACAGAAATGAGTACTCAGTATCGAATGGTAAATAGCGCATCATCCACAGTGGCGCGTTCAGAACATGGATATTTGACTCGAACAAACGCTTTTGGAGGCCAAGCCGAAGCCAATAAAAAATTATTTACACTGTCACTGTGAATATTGCAGGTTACACGTATAGTCGCGTTGCGGCATGTGTGATCTTGTGTTGCTACGCTGGTGTATGCGTTAATTTTGTGCATTGGTACTGTTGCAAATAAGCATGTTTTGAAGCTTAAACATTTCGCGTAGTTATCCGAAGAATTGCTGCCCCTGCCAACGCATCTTTTTTTCCGCGACGCTCATGTGGCGACGCGCAGAATATCACAAGCGGAATGTAGACGAGCACTATGTAACGACGAAGGCAAGTCTGCTACCATTCGATCTCAGTGCCACATCCGCCTCCCTTATTCGCAAGAAAACGCGATTCTATCTACAAACACATGTGTGCGATTCGGCCAGCGCGAACACTCGCTTTCCGTGAGAGCGTGCTTACTTTTGCTTTCCATCTCGCCTGTATTGCGTGATCCCGACCGGGTACAGCGTCATCGTTGTTTGGTTTGGGTCAACACGACCCTTATTGCTGCATTGCAGACATTGTGCTATGGAGGCCAGTCTTTGGGGGATGGTGGCCTCTCTCTCGGATTTGTAGAAGAGAAATCAATAGACAGTGGCCTGCCTCGATTTGTAGAATACAAGAGAAATCAATGTGCAGGAGGGCGGTTCAGCGCCATGCCCCGAGGCTGCCTTTAATATTTGTACTGAAATAGAATGTTATTCTAGATTAAATAGATAATGCGTGTGATAATAAAAGAAAAAGTGTAGCTGCTGCAAAGGAAGCGGCCGGTGTCCCTGACTTTCCTGGTATGTTGTCGTTGTTCTTGTTTTCGGCTTTAATCTTTCTATTTTCTTTGTCCTTCCGTCTTGCCCCTCCCGTTAGATGGACGCTCTTCCTGTCCGCTCTACCTGCCTATCATTCCTTGTTTTAGCTTATAAGTATGCGCTCAAAATACAGAATGAAGAAGATTATTTTTAGACGAGCCGCTGTGTCCCTAGTTGATAACTGGTATATCTTTGAGCGTTGCACAAATATCACCTCTCAAATTACAGCTTGTGTACCCAGTTCAGTACAGCTACATTCCCCGAATGGTAGGTGGCCAACATTTCTTTTCATTTGTTCTTTATTTTCGCATACTTCGCGCTAGAAATCTGGGAAACGGCAAGCTATTTTATTTTATTTGGAGCCATTTTTTTTTAAATTCCGAAATGTCCAAGTAGCAGAGGGATATTTCGCTCTCGTTAATGAAAAGCTGCTTTTCGACAGCGCAATACCTACATTATGTTTTTAAACCTAGCTACGAAACTTAAACAAATTGGCTGTCAAAGAACGACGCCTCGTTTCGGTGTTTCAATAATGAGAACAGTTTGAAAGCCGCCGCAATCTAAGGACGCCTGAACGAGCGAGGCTTATTTATAATACTCTTAATTTGACAGCTGTCACCGTTTGCAGAGAACCTAAAGCGTGAAATAAAACAAAACATTAAACCCTGCGTCGTGTATTGCCACAACAAACTATCACAGTTCGCTCGCTTTTCAATTCTGTACTTTACTGCCGCCAACACTGCATATCTCCAACGATAATATTATAGAGAATAAAAGAATCGTATTTGGCGTCGGTAGCGCTGAAAGTAAACATACGATTTTCTATTGGTTTTGTATCCTTCACTCTCTTTTCTCCATTCGTTTATGTTATTCTCTATTAGGAGTAAACTTTATAAAGGGGATATACGACTCCAATATAAACACACATTTCACTCAGGCAGTTGTTTATATAGACTAGGCGTTGAACGGACTGTCAACGGCCGTTTGTCGATTTCCTGTTCTTTTTTATTTTCTTATCGCAATAAAAAGCGCACCATTCCAAATGTGCAAACTTACAGCGGTTTCGTTGGGAAGCCATCAGAAATGTTTTAAAAACCAAGGTTTTAGATCTTCGTCTCTCACCCATTCTGTATTTGTGTAGGTACGCGGCAAATACAAGTGACTGGGTTTTCCCAATAATAATTTAAAGACGAAGATTACTCTCAGGCGTGAAGGAACGCTACCAGATGTGTGGCAAATACAGTTGTAAGATTTTTTTTTCTTTTAAGCAGGCTAATTGAATCTGCGTGGGTATTTCTCCGTTTTCGTTTCCAAGGCACTCATCACCGAGGATCGCTCCACCGGCCATTTTAGCACAACGTTCATGGCCAGATTAAAAATATTATTCTTTTTTATAGAGTGCAGGCATGCTCACTTCCGAGCGGGTAGACAGTCCCTTTAAAGTGTGTTGGATATCCCCCACATGTATTTATTACACTTCACATGGCCAAACTGACCCGGGTTATTATGCGGCTGTTGTCATCTACGTAGAGAAGGGCCAAGTCGTGAGAGCACTGATTAGTACGTGTTATTTTAAATTTTAGAACTCTGCGATAAAGCATGTTAAAGCATGTGACATTCAATGCGTATATGTGCGTCGTCGTTAAATTAGCCCACTTAGGCTCACTTGAACAACCTGTGTTATATATATGCCTCCAACGCTTCTTCAGCATATGTGAAATTACTACGAAACTTCGGCTTAAGTATAGGTGACCACCGTTTTTCACCTTTATGAACGCATGGCAACCCCCAATTCAGGAACATATAATAAACTTACAATAGGCAGCAGAAGCAATGAAACCCTCGCGAAATATCATAAAAAAATGCGCGAAAACTGTAGTGGTAGACTAGTTTAACAAGTAAGGAGTGGGACCAAATCAAGCAAGGTCACGTGAAGCAAACCAAATCTATAAGCTTAACCTTGTAATGTTGAATAGAAATGACATCGGGATAAACATAAAGTGAGAAAAATAGAGAGAGAGCACATCACGCCTACAAAAAAGAGAGAGGGAGAGAGGGAGAACCGATCGTTTGTCTGCGTATAGGCATGTAAAGTTGTAGACAAAGACCACAGGATAGACAGGCCCTCCGGGACACAGGAATGGTGGGAGACGCTGACGCTTACGGTCGATTGAAGCTTTCCATATCCCCTGAACGCATGACCGGTTCTGCGCCATAGCCATACGACCGTATTTTGCTTCTTTTTTCAACCGGGTCCAGTCTAAGCCGTTGCTTAGAAAACACTATGTTCGTGACTGCGCAAAGAGTACAAAAATGGGTTGGCGGACAGGTAAGCTGACCAATCGACCAAGCGAGAAATCGCTCCAGAAAGCAGTCTCGAATTCAATCGGAAATTGTGCCTCCGTCCTCTCGACAACGCAACCCCGGGCGGAGTATCCGAACTTATTGGGGAAGTCCTTTCTAGCGCGCCTGTCAGTTATGGCATGTCGACCAGCCAGGAGACTATCCTACTCTGACAGTAATAGTGACTTTGCAAAGCAAGTTATCTTCCGCAACTGTTTGATTTGGAATGACAGGCGGCTGACAGCTCGCTAGTTCAGCGCACATGTTGTTTTCTTCGTTTTCGTTTCCCCTGCCCCTTCCCAGTTCATTCTTGTAGCAATGGGGAGGGAGAAATAACGCCTAACCTACGAGCTCAAGGAAGACCAGCACCATGCTTTTCTCATATTGCTGCGTATATTTCTATGTGTCCAGCAACGCACGTAATGATTAACACACTTAGGTGTTTTAAATGCGCAGCATTCCTTGGGGAACTTGAACAACTTTCACCGTATCTATCTATCTAGCCGCCTACGTGTCGGTGCTCTCCAGGTTGTCTCGTTCACCCGATATGCACCAACATTTGGATAGTAGGGTACCAATGTATGGCGAACATAAGTGATTGATTTTTCGTTATTAACATGATATACTCGTCATGTACATCACGATTAACGACACTGCAATCACGTGTGGCTCACGCTCGTAATGTTCAACCCGTGGTATTCGGGTATGCGTCACGGTTGTTTCAATTTTATACAGCCCATGTCAATCTCGCGCGAACTAAATTAGGTATTTAACTTGCATATAATAATAAAAAAGCCATATCGCTTTCGTAGAATGAGGTTGAAATGTGGATATAACAAACACTGATAACCGCGAACGTGCTGTAATACCTGAATCCGCCAACCAAGCGAAGCGGTAGGCTGGTATCGAATCCGGACCCATGCACGAGGTGCCAAGCAAGCACGCTAGCGCTAAGCTACGGCGGCTGCTGCCGCAAGGTAAATATAGTAAAAAACCTAATGCACCAGCAGTTGTGGGGATGGTTGTTGTGTAAGATGAATAGCGCGTGTAGTGTGTGTTAAGCACGGAGTACACGAACATGTTCTATTAGCGCTGGGCATGCCTTTGTCCAAGTTTGCTCGATTCTGTAGGAATACATCAACGAACGACGCTCATGATACTCACACCAGAAGCTGAGAAATTCAAGCTGCATATAACGAAGCACCTTACGCGTTTTCGTTCAAACATCCTACGCTTAGGAGCTACACGTTCTCTCCCCGAGCAGCGAATGTGAACATTTAGCACATCTGAAAGTTTCTCACCAAGCATTTGAGAAGGCTACGAGTGGCTGCAACTTGGTCGAAGCAATAAACATTGCGAAACCATGCTTACAGGTTTCGGGCCGAAAGCAGTCCTCTAGTAAGCGTTTTCTTTTTTTTTTTTTTTTTGTTCTATACGGAAGCAAAGAACAGTACCGGCAGCGCTGTTCACTTTCTTCAAAGACGTTTCATCGCCTTCACAGGACCCTGTTTGCAAGGACGTGGGATGAGCACTTTGTTGCGCAAAGTCACACTTTCTGAGAAGCGCATGGTTTCAGCGAGCATCTTTGCAATACTTGCCTGCGGCAGAATGGGGTGGGCTGAGTTTGAAAGTGAAGAGATAAGCGCAACCCGACTGTAATAGCAATTAGCAGCGGAATAGAGTGTCGAAAGCGTGTTATTGCTCTCATAATTTTAACGATGTGTTCCATTGAAGGAATGCATGTTTCAGCGTAGGCGCTTTTGGTAGTAGCTGCTCCGGTCGCCTGAATTCGGCACGTTATGGACAAAGAGAGCTAGAAGACAGGGACGTAACTTGGACCTCCTCATAAGCGAATAGCTTGCTGGACAACGTTTTGTGCAGAACGTTATCGTGGTGTATTGCCATTCTGATTAGGAGACTCTCGCCACTTCAGCTGCTGATTTTTCTTCCTCTGGTCATCTTCGACCCAGTGTAGCAGGTAACGCATGGTTTACGCAACGCACAATAGGTTTCCATACGCGAAACACAGGTAGTCCTGCTCGTGTTTGTTAATCGCATGGAGTAATACAACGCACCGCTTAGAGACTGAGAAGAGCGGTATCACAAAGTTGTGCAATTATCGTTTTTAATTAAGACCAGGTGTGACTTGGGACACGTACAATGGAAATGGGTGCATAATCAGTGCAGAACAATTGATGGTGCACAGGCTGACGCATTTGAAAGATTATTACGCAAAATTAATCCGCTGAACGCCAAGCACATTTCAGGACCGCTTAATTTGTGCCTTTTTATCGTTGTTCTCCTATTGCGTATCTGGTAAAATAAAGGCGAGATATGGGACGCTAACGAGCGCAGCGCTTTCATAAATGCTGCGCCAAGTGATTAATAGACCCCTAATGTAGCGTCTCAATGAGTCGCCATTCTTGTGACAGCCCGTCGTTTTATTATAAGAAACATTCAATATTGGACAGTAATCCAAGTTTATAATTCAGCGGATGAGAGAGACTTGAACGCGTTTAGAGTATTATGACATTTTTGTTTGACAATGGCATGATTATGTGCCAGTACAATTATAAAGTAATTTTTTTTTTTTGGGGGGGGGGGGGGGGACTAGTCGTGGAACATCTCGGTAAATTAGCTGTTTTTGGGCACAACTGTGCGGCGCTTACGATGCATGCGTCTGGAAACACATTGGGGCCGATGCATAACAAGGAATGCTGTGAAAGATCGTAGATGTAGTAATGAGATCACCCAACGTTTCTACTGCGGGCTTCTAACATGATACCTCATTGGCAAACATAATCTTTCGGCTCCAGCTGGACCGACCTAGCATATGTATAAGTTGAGCAGTACTGGTATAAAGCAGAGAACATGAACCATAACAGCAGCATCAAAGCGAAACATACGCCACAGTGCCACTTATGAGGGTACGACATGTGCGGGTGTGGCATGACTCATGCCTATGCCAAATTTGTCGGTTGCCATGATGAATCTTCTACGCTAAGTTGCGGCCTGCTCGAGTAACCAAACTCTACAGATATTGCTGTCTGGTGCACGGTATGAGGCCAACTATTTTCAATACAAGCGACAGGTTCAACCCGTTCATCCACTGTACTCAGGCTTCTACTTTGAAATATGCCGGTGTTATGGAATGCAACCTTTTGTCATCGGAAACGCGCTGGTTAAACCACGGCCGTGGTAACAGTTTTGTTAAATGAACGAATACGTAAACAAAAAAATAAAAAAAGAACTTTTCCCAATTCCATCTCTAGCCTAAGCGGCTGTGCTCCAACTACATCAGCGGGAAATTGGTGCGAAATGAAGGGGCAGAAACTTCCTTCCTCGCAGCTGCGAATGTATCAATGGCGCTAACTCTGCACTGGACACTACGGGCACATGAATTGGCACGGCACAGGTCGTCCTCAGTTTACACCTTGTCATGTCAAACATTTTCCGATACACCGAAAAAAAATTTACGAAGAGGCAATGACACTCAAGTGAATTGGGAGTCCCTAAGGCGTTCTCGTCGTCATAGCGAACTGCGGTCTGCAAACGTGCTACCTAAACGAGTTACTTCAGTGGAAAGTTAGAAGGCACAATGCAGCTTCTTTGTTGACGAGGTGCACAAATACACCTTTTTTAAATCGCTTCGCAGTGCTATTATTTTTCTTTTTTTTTTTGCAGTCGCCTACCACATAAAAGAGAGATCCGATTTCGATACCGAATCGCTTCGATTAATTTAAAGGTTGCAACGCGCGGAAAACGTAGCCGTAAGCTATGCGACGGGGTACTTTCAGCCTTATGAATTAGGTATTGTCGACAAGTTTCCACCGAGCATGGCGCTTTGTAGAGAAATTTGCACTATGAAATTCCGACAGCCACAAATAACAGAGAAAAAGGAATCAAGACGGCTTGGCTGTTCTTTCACGACAAGCTTGTGAAGCAGAGAATGTCTCTCATGCATGTGCAACGAATTGAATTGTCTGAAGCCCATGTACAGTAGAGTCATGGCGTAACAATATCGTCAAATAAGATGCACGCAATAGATAACACGGAACCGAATGCAGAACAGGAACGTGAACTGCAGGAGGAAGTCATCAATGACCGCTTAAGCACAGAAAAAAAAGAAGATTAATGCAGATTTCCTGTATCCAGCACACGTTAATGTGCTCGGCTGTTCTGTGGAAACGCAATTCTAGGGAAGAGAAAAAAATCACACCACTCGCACTAAGTGAGATGCGTTTCTAGAAAAAATCTGCGTCATAATGGCCCTGAATGTACTGCCTTTAATGGTGAACACTAAGTGACTGTGCACTCGACTTTTCTTCCAATTGTAAGCATTCACTCGCAGAGCTTGCATCTTTGCCTTCAGACCACGCCAGCCCATGTTTTCCTATCCGAGCTTCTCGAAGGGGGCACTCTGCGCCTAATACAAAGCTGTACTAAAGAAACTTTCATCTATTTTTTCCCCACCGAGCCACGCTTTCCTCTGAGAAACAGAGGCAATGATCCAACAAACAAAGGATTACACGGTACGATGAAAATGAGGTACGTGGTGGGAATTATCGAGCAGAGTTTCTCATTGGTCGGTGCTTTTTTCTTTGCTTTTTTCTATACCTCGAACGGGAAGAACAAGGGGGAGAAAAAGGGTAAAGAGGCAGCATATCACCTTTGTTTCTTTTATTATGCGCATACTGGCGACGCCACTCCTACTTCTGCCTACCACGATGAGGGTTGCCCCGCCACGGTGGTCTAGTGGTTATGGCACTCGGCTGCAGATCCGAAGGTCGCGGGATCGAATCGCGGCCGCGGCGGCTGCATTTCGATGGAGGCGAAATGTTGAGGCCCGTGTGCTGTGCGATGTCAGTGCACGTTAAAGAACCCCAGGTGGTCGAAATTTCCGGAGACCTCCACTACGGCGTCTCTCATAATCAGAACTGGTTTTGGGACGTTAAACCCCACAAATCAATCAATCAATCAATCACGATGAGGGTTTTGTATTTGAGAACCTAAACTGTGTGGGCATGAAACGGATTTCTGTCATTCTATTAGGTCCAGCAGTTCGGAACGCTAGCATCACATCCGAGTAAAATGGGACACTGCCGATAACACTCCTTCCTCACAAGCTCTAAAGAAAAAATTGCAGATATGGGCTTAAGTGCTGCGAAACTGATGAGCATTTCGAATATAGCGTCAGTGTTGCGATCATGAAAATACATGCACAAGTATTAGCACGGATTCGAAACAACCTTGACTTCATGGTGTTACACAAGGATTTTTACCTACTTTCGGCTTTGCTTTTTGCTTACCGGGAATGAACTTGAGTCACTTGAGCATTGAGTTTCAATTTTTATTTAGCGTGCATACCGACGTTTTAGGACAGTATAACTTTTGCATAGCCTACAGCTGTACAGAAGGATCTGACTGTTGAAATAATCATAGTTGGAGGGTGAAAACGCTCCAACTATGCAATAAAAAGGGGCTACTTATCTATGCGAAAAAAAGTAAGCAGAAATTTACGTAAAATTTCAACAATATCATGACTTATTCTGACCGCTTCTCCGTGAGAGATGGCATCCTAGAATTATGTCATGGAAACCGCGTTCAATCTCCTCGGCTGCACAGCTCACTTTAGTCCGCAGTCTATTCAGTCTAGATTTAGAATACGACAATAGGAACAACGCACAGGAAGACAAATGAGTTACGAAACAAATTTCGGTGTCCACGACATCGCATTGGGGCAGTAGCCGCACAATCCGAATCCCGTTGTGTGTTTTTTTTTAACTAGAGTTGCTGGCGGTGGGCTCAATATTGAAGCATTACCGTATGTTAACCATCTGAGCCCTCCTTCTCCATGTCGTCTAATCGTAACACGATAGTAGCGCCGTCGAGTAGGAACGAGAAAACCACGACAGTGTACAGGGCACGCACTTGAGCCGTGCACATCAATCTATGTTTTGCTCTACGCGAGGTCGCCGCATACCGGAGAGCGAGACGTAACGAAGGCCTGAGAAAAAGAAACACCGAGGCCCCTGTGCTGAGAAAATGAAACATTGACTTGGAATCAGCTTACACCGTGTTCTTCCGAGTAATTTATCACCATTACGCACGTGAGTTCGCGGCGTGTTTGTAGCTGAGAGCTGCGATTATGAAAATAAGCCTTTTGCTTTCAGACATCTAACAAAAAAAAAAAAGTCTTACTCGGCACCTCTAACAAAGCAGGTCATTTTTTTCTTTTATTTTGCCCAGTTAGCGCAAAAAAGAAAATTTCTAAAGAATTTCTTTTTTTTTTTGTGTGTCAGCTAGATTGGTCACCCTCATCGAATTTCTGGCCGTCCCGTAGTCTATCGGCTTTGGATGAAGCATTTAGGAGCTCATATTTCTGAATATTACAAAGCTCGACACAACAATTTTGTTCTCGTGTCTTACGGCTTCATGCGGCTTTCGTATTACAGCCTTATTCTGTAATGTCGAACTTCCAGGCCACGTCTGAAGATTGTTATGCATGATGAAGTACAAGTACCGACGAACAAGAGACGAGGCAAGTGAACACTACCCGGTAGAACGCGATAAAACTGTCTCGTACCATAACACGCGATAAATAGAGTGTCGCGTGAAAAATACGCCACTTTTTAGAATTATGTTTTTCGCGAACAGGTTCAGAAAGAATGCTACTGCTATGTCAGCCAATAAATAACGACAATAAAAAGTCAACGTATGATGACTTTATTCAGCGAACGGAGAAGTATCGGCGGAACGCGGCATCCCGGCTCCCAGTGGCCGTTTCGAAAAAAGAGATCTCATTTATTTTATTTTTTATTTATTTAGAAAGACCTCACAGGCCTACGGATAGGCAGAGGGTGAGGGGGGGGGGGGGGGCGTATGTCACAATACAGTACAATCGGTTAAAAGATATGATGCCATAAGAAATCAAACATTGGCACAAGACGGAGAAATTTGCATATAACAGAAACAAGACTGTTCTTCAAAGAAATATGAACAGAGAAGCATTGCATAAAAACAGCAAGAGGAAAAAAAGTTGCAATATAGATTACAGAGTTACAAAAGGACTTTATACGTGACACGTTCTCACAAGCTAAACGAAGAAATTTTGCACGATGCGATACGGCATGCTCTAGTGTCTGAATGAGACTCGCGAGATTATTAGGCATCTGAAGGCTTCACTGGGGAATTCCAGCAAAGCTCATGATTCAACCAACGCGTCCTCCCATCTGCACTGAGTAGTTTTCGGGTGAAGGACACCCACAGTGGTCAGATTAGCGCGTCTCCTTATCATACCAGAAAGCTCACCCAACGCAGAATACTTCTGTGTCATGTCCATGTGACTGAGCACGTCGCATTCAACGCCACTAAACATAACAATCCGCACAAGGGGCATCCGATTCTGCGGGTTATTCCGACGTTCGCGACATACGGCGCCACGGTATGTCCTCATGCCTATTAGAAACATTATCCCATCACACTGTACGAGAGTAAATAGCCGATGTCGCACAGCTGCTGTAAAGAGGTAAAGCTAATTGCACTCCTGTGAAACCTGAGTAAGCAGAGGAGCTCGGGCAGCGATGCGAATTCCCCATTGCTGTCATGTAGCAGTGGGGTGAGTGCAAGAGTGGGAGTAGCTGGTCAAGGGCAAGTACGGTCCCTGCTATTCCCTTCCGAGCAATCCTAGACTCTCTTTATTTGTTACTTTTGTTTCCTTGTCTCCTGCTTTCCTTCTTTCTCACTTTATTTCTTTATAGAACCCTAAAAGCGATGTAGAACAGGGAATGTCGCAAGAGCTAACGGTTTCCAGTAAGTGGACTTCCCTGTTCCCATCGCTGTTCCCTGTTCTACATCGTTTTTAGCAATCTGTTCATCGATTCAAGCCTCCATGGTCCCCTGAGCTTCTCTATTAGTTTTATATCTCTATGTATTTCTATATTGACCTTCGCATTACCACTATGTCATAGTCAGTGTTTGGTAGTGGGTCAAGGTAAGAGCTTTTCCCTTCTGCGGGACAGCTCCACAATTGTCTATCGACACCTCGTACAGAGTTACCTCGTCCTTAAACATCTCCGCTAATATAAAAGCTTGTTGAGGACAGCGCATGCAAAACGGACCACTTTGACAATCACCCGTGCGTCTTCGATGTGTCGCACATCCACACTTCAAAGACGCACGGGTGATTGGGAAGACATGACACATACGTAGGCCGTATGCAAGTCCCGCGTCTGTGTGCGTATATGTCTATGTGCGTGCCCATGCGTACTCGCACGTCTGCGCGCCGGCAGTGCACTGATAGCAAAGGCCAACGCTCGTATACTCACAAGCGAGCATGTTCAAATACAACAACCAAGGCATACGAACTATAGACCGCGGGCCATGTCAGCTGTTCAAGAGAAACCCTAAAGAGCTTCATCATTCGCAGCTACGAGCCTTTACAGATGAGATTTAGTTGTTGCCACAGACTTCGTATTGATGAGCTAAAGCTCAACTAGAAACCGCATGTATTTGTGCCTTCGAATCAGATGAAAAATATAAAGATCAAAATTCATTATTAAATTTCCGTCCATCTTTCCATCACACTGATTAAAACATTGGAAGCGTCAACTGACAGTTAGATTAAAGCACATCGAAAAGTGTGGCCATCCCAGCTAGCTCAGGTTAATCTTAATAATTTATTGCCCAGAAAGAGTCATTGTTTACACCTATATGAATGCTTAAACGTGAAAATATGACAGAAATCTCGTCTGGTTGGGCAGGATAATGATAGCTGAGATAAGGTGACACCTTATCTCAACTATCGTTATATGGAAACTGTGTTGTAAATAAGGGCCGACGACTACGACTGATACAAGTGAGCTAGAGACGATGGTGCATTAGCGAAAACATTGAAAGAAACCAATTTACCACCTTCCCTGTCTCCGTTAGAGCAAAGGATGTCTGAGCCAGAGCAAGTAACTTCCGCAGCTGGGTCCTAGGAATCTTGATTAAAAGTGCGCCCAGAATCCTGAGAGAGAGGCGAAACTGTTGGTCCTCGGTAGCTTCATTGCAAGTACGTGCTTGGTTGGGGACGCCTTCCCCAGCGAGCGTGACGCTGGTGTTTGGCTTTGACAAACATGAATGAATCGTCCGCTGGCTTTCGGGACCCATTTGGTACAGCAGCCGGATCTAGGCTGCGGTGCTGTTTGTCCAGCGAAAATAAAGGGACAGTGCGGGCCGCGATTCTAGTGCACCACCGCTCCTCTAGCTCCCCAGTAAACCAATGCGCACAATTATGTCAGCTTCAGATCGCAGGTTTGTTCCAGCTGGCGCTCATAATCAATAACCATGTCACACGACGATGTCACCTGACGCCTACGACAGTTTTATCATAATGCGCTGTGGACTGCGTGCAATACTACTAGAGGTTCCGTTGAACTACTTTCCTTTCCAGCACAGCACAGACCTTTACACTGTTCTTTCATTGGCATGTAGTCTTAAGGATGTTTATGAAAACAACGGACGTACCTTGCACTAATGCGTAAGGCTAGACACAGCTGAGCTGATTGGCACCTGGCTGGTCCTGGCTATTTCTACGTTTATGCTTACGCAAAACTGTTCGTCGGGGTTAAGAGCTGTGGCACCTTGCCCCTTAGCAAAGATTCCCCACACGTTCGGCGCACTCGTATTTTGTCGTGGTCTGAGGCTGGATTGTGGTTCGGTTAAGGAAAAGACGCTAATTTCTGCAGCTCATGTTGGGAGCACGGCTAAGCGCCCGTTGGGTTAAGGGAAAGGGACTGAAAGAAATAGAAAGGCTAGAAAAGACGTAGTGGAGGGCTCCGGAAATTTTGACCAACTGGTATTAAAGTACATTGTCTGTCTGTCTGTCTGTCTGTCTGTCTGTCTGTCTGTCTGTCTGTCTGTGGTTCTTTAACGTGCACTGACAACGCACAATACACGGGCTTCTGACATTTTCACCTGTATTAAATATGCAGCCACCGCGGGCGGGAATGAACCCGCGTTTTCTGGTTGGCAGCCGAGCACCATGACCACTTCACCACTGCGGTGGTTAAGGGGACGGAAATGAAAGGGATAGAAAGTAGAGAAAAGCCATAGTGCTGGGCTCGGGAAACGCCTCACGAAGCACTCCGTTGCCTAACGAACGCTTGTCGGCTTTTCACAGCGATCTCAGCGTAGAGAGATTCGCGTCTAACTAGAGACAATCACAGACGCGTACACGGGCTTCTGGCATTTTCGATGGAGGCGACAATGCCAGTGGCCCGTGTACTGTGCGTTGTCAGTGCACGTTAAATAACCCCAGGTGGTCTAAATTTCCGGAGCCCTCCACTACGGCCTTTCTCTCCTCTCTATCTCTTTCACTCCCTTTCCCCCACCCCCACGGGCGTTTAGCCGTGCTCCCTACATGGGCTGCAGAAATTAGCGTCCTTTCCAAACCAAACCACAATCATCATCATCATCATCACCATCATCGTCATCATCACGCGTGGCCGAATTCCAGAGAGAGACCCGCATTTCATCGTGGTATGATGTTTCGGGAAAAGCCTCGTGATGCACTCCGACGCCCCCCGAATGCTTATTAAAGTATCCCACCAAGCTCAGCGTAGCAAGGTTCCCGTCGAACCAGACGCAGCGCGCACGCCACCGCCTGCACATGGGCTCTTCGGTGGAACGGAGGAGATAGAGCGCATGGGGAGTCGCCAGTGACGTCATAGCATTCAGAAAAGTGCGGAGGAGGAGGAAGTGGTGCGCCAGCTGTGGAGTCAGCGGTTGCTAGGCGATGGCAAGGCGAGGTTTTCGCGGAGCAGGGACCTTTTTCGCCCAGCCTAACAGCTTCGCCGTTAGTCATTGTCATGCTCACGTTTCCTACGGGGGAAATTTCGGCGTGGAATGTGAAAACAGTAAAGGTTTTCCTTTGGTCCCAAAGATCCCCGCAGTAAAAAAAACACGCATCTTGCTGTAGGTGGCGCAAGACCAGATCCCAGCGAAGCTAGCCGATAGTCTTCTGATCGTGGCCATAATGTCGCGGGGTAGAACTTAACTATACTTCGTATTATCTCGATTCGACCGGTGTTACGCCTAGCTAGATCCTTTTTAGAACTCGGTATAACTTAGCAGAACTTGACTATACGTCACTATACTACTAAGCTAGCAAATGACATCAGCACGATGCGGCTCGATCGTCGTACGCGATCATTCCACATACAGCGTATGACTGCAGATTCTGTGAGATACCTCCGTCTTCAAAGGTGCTATCAGGTCATCTGAAGCATGACACCGAACAAGAAATTCTTGACGGCGGAACTAACCTCCCAGGCTGATGCGGGGCTCGAATTCATCAGCTCCCCGCGCTGTCCTGGGTGGTATCTGGGCGTTTATGAGAGCTGCAGACAAGACAGCCGATCGATATTATTTGCCTCTCTATAATCATGCCGCGTACAGCTTCTGTTTAGCTTGCCGAGATTCATATTGCCACCGAATTATTCAACGCCTCTGAGGAAAGCCTCTACCACTCAATGCCAGCTCACGCCAGCAACTCGGGCAATTTAACCTCGACAACAACATCCTGCATAGATATGTTTACAATCCTAATGATGGACACCAGTGGATGCCCGTTATCCCGTGCTCTTTTCGTAAGCAGGTCCTTGACGCCTTCCACGATGACCCATCTGCTGGTCACTTGGGATTCTACAAAACGTATAACCGCATTAGGAGTCGTTTCTTCTGGCCTGGCCTCTCCACTACTGTCGCCAAGTACGTTTCCTCTTGCACACTGTATCAACGACGCAAGCGGCCAACTTTGCCTCCTGCAGGCTTGTTGCAACCCATCCCATGTCCCGCTGCACCTTTTGCCATTGTTGGGATAGACCTGGTTGGACCTCTTCCCGTAACTCACGCAGGGCATCTATGGATCGTAACAGCGCTTGATCACCTGACGCGGTATGCAGAGACCGCTCCCCTGCGCTCTAGCTCTGCCTCTGACGCGGCCACCTTCTTTCTCGAAGCCATTGTCTTGCGTCATGGTACGCCACGCGTCCTCCTAAGTGATCGCGGCAAGGCTTTTCTCTCACAGTAATCGAAGAAGTTCTTAAAATTAGCGGCACAGTTCACAAGACGACATCACTATACCACCCTTATACCAATGGTATAACAGAGCGATTCCACCGCACTTTGATCGATATGATATCAATGTACATCGGACGAAACCACAACAACTGAGACAAAATTTTTACCATTTGTGACGTTTGCCCATAATACCGCTTCTCAACGCACTACTGGGTACTCGCCTTTTTACCTCGTTTACTGCCGTTCGCCGACTTTCACAATCTACGCTTCATTCTTCGATACTCCAACTGAGAATTCGGCAGCTATACCTGAACAGTTTGTCTCCCGCCTTGAAAGATGTCGGCAACTTGCTCGACTGGTTGATTTTATTGATTTGTGGGGTTCAACGCACCAAAACCAGCGCTCTTAACTAGCGTATCACTCCCCTTGAGGTTTCTCCAGACCGTCGCTGCCGTGGTTCAGAGATTGTCCATGTTTCCCGTCTCAAGCCCTTCGCAAGAGATGAAAACAGTGCTAAAGGTTGAACACTACACCATGCAAACACACAACTACAGCGCATATATACTAGTCAAGTCCGTTGTCCATAGTCACAATCCAAAGCAGAAACTAATTATTTGAGCTATGCGCTTAGGTTATCGCGTCCCAAGCAAGCCGAATGCCACTTATTGCATGGTTAGAGAGGAAAGGCAACGCACATGCATGGCCGTGCCACTGCAAAAAAGAATTCGGCCTATTTAGCATCTCCAAATTATTTGTGAAAATCTTCTGAATGATACTGTTTAATGGAATGTTGTTGGAATGTTTAAGGTCTGTGCCATTAAACGGACACTCGAACACGCACAAGGAGGTTTGCGCGCTGGCATTGTCAGCCTACATAGCAGATGAAAATTACCAGTAGAGTTAGTTTTCTAGCATCTGCATCGTCTTTCAAAACAAAGGCTGGGGGGTTATACTTTTTCGCGATCGACTTTTCGAAACATTACTCACAACTAGCCATGGTATGATGAGCACTTGGCAGCTTATAGGAAATTTAGTGCAAGTTTTCTTAAGCAACTTGAAAGTTGTGCCACAAGCATGCATTTCGATTTCATGCCTGAATCGCGCCAACAGTCGCATTTCAACTGCAAGAAATTGTTTCATAACGATGTAGCGATTCACTTAAGCAATTTTGTCCAAAACTCCCCATGAACTTTTAACTACATATGGCGCTTTCGTATTGTCTAGTGAAATGAATATATGTCACAATCTAATAATTTAAAGCAATCCGGAACGGCCACAGTATATATAACTTTGATTGGCCCAGTTTGTTTGGAGAAGCTGAACATTCCCTGCTTCAGGCACACAGCCAAACATGACTTCTTTCCCTCTAATGACTGTTCTCTGGTTTCCACCACTTGTGTGGAAGGTCATCGAGTACCTACGTAAAATCTATCTACGTGCCTATCAATGTGCTGTTTACGACCTGCTTTCCAGCCGCGAAAAAAAATCTGGTATCTTGAATAAGCAACTGCACAAAATATCCGCGGACTTCCAAAGGTAACGAATCCAGAGAGTAAACAAATTTAAAAAGTGGTCGTAATGGAAGCGTCTGAACCCATAACACCGCGGTTCTTGCTTTTTGGCTATGCTGCAATCGGTAATAAAGATTTTACGGCTTTCACGAATATGCGACGATGAGACACGCACGTGGGAGGACTGTGACAGTATTACCTCAAAGGGGCAACAAAACCTGACGAAATAATTACGTAATATTAACAATAATGGATTGCCTTATGACCTTGGCATAGTCACAGTACACACCGGGAACCGCTAAAAGAGATGACGACATGGAAACAAAGGTTGAGACAGGAGGAGTACGTAGGTGGCATCGTCAATTTGTGCTATTATTGCCAAGCCTATTAATCAGCGTAAGTAAGTCATGCCTCGCTTGAAGCGGGGCCACTGAGATAGCGGGGGCCGTTTTTATAGCTCGAAGCGTTTGGGATTGCCACCCTGTAATGCTTCTCGCTGCTGAATGACGCATAACGCCGCTGCATGACGCAACAAGACGCCTTTATGACTCTCCTTTTCAACTATGGTCTCTCTAGGTGCCGTTTTACGTTCACCTCGCGCAGAACAAAAAGAAAATTATATTGAATGAAAGTTATTGACGTGTACCAACTAGGCAAGCGAAGTACCTGTTTTACGTCATTGAGCGAAGGCTTTCTCGCATGTTTGCTCTTGTAAAAGGAGTATCGCACATCGGTCCAAATCTCCGATAATATTGTCACGCTGCTACGATAGCAAGGAAGGACCATGTAGTAGATGGGATAGTTGTTCTTGTTGTTGTTGCCTCCTCTGTAATTGGCACATACTCATGAGGGGGATTGGCCACACTACAGGTGATGATATATAGGACAGAAAAATAAAAAGGCCAAGACTAAATCTCAGAAAAAATAAAAGTTAAGGAAGGCGTTCTAATTTATTTCGTCTTCTTAGCGATCATCTTCCTTGCTCTCGTAGCACCGTGAAAATATGAAAGAAATTAGAGTGCAGCTATGCGTGGCGTCTACCGGCATCTGCACATCCACCTGAACTTGCGCCGAGCTGTTACTGGGCGAAATGAAGTCCTGTTGCTGATTTTAAGATCACCGCTTTTAGCCGAGCTGTGGCAAACGCACGTTAGTATACAAAGGTTATTGCGTACACCTGGGTGTTTCACGTAGTCAGCGTGTATGGCACCCGTACCACCCGAAATTATGCCCCATTCTGCTGACACCAACTACGCAAACCAGTATTAGAAGGTCCACTTCATTTACACCGTCGTGTATATGCACCATATACACATCAAGACCGTCAATATAAGGACTTACAGTAATAACCCAAAGCAACCAAAAGAACAAATTGAGGCTGAAATGACGTTCTAACGCAGGAATTGTACAAGCCCGCGACTTTGTCCATGGTACGCATGGCAGCTAAGTGACCAACTCCATCACAGCAGTGGCCCCATTGCGAGTGTAGACGTTTATATCGTTTCCCATCCAGCGAGCAGCAATAACACGAATCTGCCAAGCAGCAAAACATTACAGGAGCCCTTTCCAATGCTGCGATTTACAGACGGCATCAACGACAATGTCTCAGGCACAGCGGTATCAGAATCGTCGCTCTCTGACCTTTTTCCTTTTCGAGGAAAATGATCCACAGTGTGATAGCGGAAGGATGAGATATACCTAGGGGTGGAGGCACCATGCGCTGTTGCAGTGTCTAGAAAAAAAAAAAAGAAGCGGTGAAAGAATATGTCCACTGACGAAGAAAACCGTACAGCAAGCCACGTGTTTTCTTTCGTCGATTTTTGTGTGCCCATATCTTCATTGCGTCGTGTCGAATTGGCTCATGAAATCTTCGCGGCAGCTAAGAATAATTTATTTAGGAGAATTTTTAGATACCTTCGGCCGTGCGATTCAGTTGAGCAACCCGATCAACGCTACTTAATGAACAGCAGTTTTGATGAAGCTGGCGATCGAAGACGGCAAGCAAGACATAGATATTGGGAAGACGCCGGATTGTTTCTCTTGTGTAGCTCATACTGTCTTTATAGAGACATTCCATTTCCGTTTCTGCCGCCGGCGAGCACAATCAGTCTGAAATACGTCATTCCCCTTTTATGAGTCGCATTTTCTTGTTTTTTCTTCGGTGTCGTTTTGTTTTGACTTTATTTTGATCCACACTGCTTACCGTCGGCATTTGCGCTGTGTCTTTCTTAAGAAACTGTGATATGCTGTTACTGATCGCATAATTGAAGATCTTTGTACGCTGAGTTTAACTCCGTTTGTTCGTAAGTATTGATAAAAAGAAGTAGTGTTTCCATGCTCTCGAAATATTGCACGTATTGGAATTGTGCGTTGCAGTGGGTATTTCAACAAACTGTGGAGTCATAACCGCACAACAAGCGATGCGCGGAATCTATGGCGGAGAATTGCTGTTTCACGGTGGGATGTTAGCTGTTGCACGGTGGGACGTGGCCCATAATTCATCCTGTGCAGATATTTGTGCAGGCCAGCATCTCTCTAACCACGCACAGGCATGGGGGTTTAGTGGTTATTTTTCTTCTCTTTTTTTTTGTTTGTTTTTACAGCGGAGCTGTTGAACCTTGAGTTCCAGCCGTGAGGAGCGTGCGCCGAATTGGAAAAGCGGGCCAAAGCGAAGCGAAGGGAGAGACAGTGCGAATTGAGGTTATGAGGTGCAGATAAATAAAGGAAGGCAGACAGGCAGAGAGAGAGAAAAAAAAATCACATTTGCTTGGGGCGGCTGGGTTAGTACACGGGAAACAACGGTCCGAAGGCAAGCGCCGTACCACTAAGCTATAGCCACAGTTGCACCACGTGCATATGGGAAACATATCATTGCGCTTTGCCGCCTATTGTAACACAAATTGCTATTGCCGAGCGAAAGAGAAAATGTGAGGGAGATAGAGATAAAAGGAAGGAAGAGGGAGAACAATATAAAGCTTCTTGGCGAGGTGGCATTTTAACCGTAGTGCTCACGGTCAGCGAAGGCGAGCGTCATATCCACTACGCTGTACTGCAACGCCCGCTCAGCTCTACCGTTTTATCAGATTTCACAAAGATGGAACTGTTTCAATATTACTTTTTTTCTAATATAGTTCGATAGCGGTTACGGACACCCGCAGCGGTGGCGGCGGCGGGCGCTATCGCCCCCAATTTCGTCCACTGTAACGAGCTCATAACAGCATAAAATGCAAAAAAAAAAATGCCGACAATATACGCAAGACGGCATTTGGGTGTATGAAGTGCGCCTGTTGCACAGAAGCGCAAGATTCAGCGTTCATATTAAAGGGCGTCACTACGAATTGACGTCGCTAGGACGTACTGCAGAACGTCATAGTACCGGGAATCGTACAGGTACTCATGAAATTGTAGATTAGCTTATCAGATGGGCATCCTGTTCTACAGAAAGGGGGAGAAGGAAACGTCAATATACCGAACGAAACCGAGATTGGGCGGGACTGACGGCTATTGAGCACTCTTTAACCCAAGCAACCCTGCCCATCCCTGCACGCATTAAATAGAACGCTTGCGCAGGTAGCGAGCATTTCACAGTGTTAATGCGATTTGTTACTGTGTTTGTTTTAACTCAGGCTTGGCTTCTGATGCCTGCATGCACTCGACCCGCTATGGGCAACATCAGCGTGATGTAGAAGTCGGGGTTCCTCGCGCCGCTGTCATGTGCTCGCTCTTTCCACGTTAAAAAAAAAGAAAAGAAAGAAAGAAATGTGCGACGAACGGGGTCATTCAACCGTGAAGACCTCAATCACATGCAAAGTTGAGCGCGTGGGCACCCGATGGCTGCAAACCACCCTACTGATGCATGGCAGGCTGCGTTCTCGGTCGCGTGTGAGCGGGCATGGCTTCCCACGTACGAGGAGATATGGTCAAAATAGCGGAACTATTTAAGAGCGTGGAGGCGGGAAAGCCGACGGCCTTCACTTTTTCACAAGTGCATGGAAATGGAATACGCCAGCGTGGACTCGCAAGAATAAATAGATGGCAACTGCGCACGTTATGAAGCGCGCAGCCGGGGCAGTTCTTTGGCGTCCATTCTTATTCGGAACATTTCTCTTCAGGTATTTGTATGATCTTATTTAATTGCCTTCTGATCTTTTATTAACAAAACGTTATGCGGCGTCACGCTCTCGAGGAGCAAATACAGCGCCATCTTCATGTGCGCCAGCGCATTTCTTTATTTACTTATATGTTCTGCCATAAAAGTACAGTTTCTTGTTGCAGTGGAGTGACAAAGGTGGTTGGATAATCATAAAATTTTACATAATTACGAACACCATAGTCAATAAGCAAAGGCAAAGAGTGGGCTATTGAAGGAAAGGTTGAATACAAACACTTGGTGGTAAATTATTAGCAAGGACAAAAGTAAATTGCCCCAGAAAGGTTAAGTAAGTGTCCGTACAATGGTGTGAAACGGTAACAGTTAACAAAATATGGCACGCAAGAGGGAGAAAAATGCGTACACCTGGCGTACCAGGACAGACAACAAATAATGTAAAATGCAGGACATCAGTCTAAAAGAAACATGACCAATAGTCTGTTTTAGTACTTTCCTGCGTCACTGTGGACGCTACAGGTCCTCTCGGGTAATCGGGAGGGCAAAAACATGTTACACGTATCCATCCGCGCCATGGCATCAGCCAATGCTGGACGCTGCAGTAGCAGCAGCATTCTTGCAAAGAGGAAGAGGAGAAAGAGGAGGAAGGGGAAGAAGGAGTAGAGTTGGCACCTTTGTAGGTGCCACTTCGCGCACCTACAAGGAGTTAACCTGGGGCGGGTGCGCATTAGTGGTGCCATGACTGAGGAAGCAGCTTAGCTGACGGCGCTCCCCTCCTCCTTTCTGTACTTCTAACCCTCGCGTCATTCTTCCTCATTCTCACTTCCCTTTCCCATCCCTTGCTGTAAGACACTAAGTGAGTATAATATGCCTTTTCAAGAATCTCCTTCTCGTATAATATGCTTCAACCGCTCCCCTTCTCTTTTCCATCTTCCTGACCTTTACTTCCTTTTCCCACGCCCTCTTTTATTTCTAGTCTAGACTGAGGTTAGCTAGTCTCAACCATGCAACCTGGAGAAGTCTAGCGATTTTGCGCTAGACTTCGCCAGGTTCAAATAAGCTTAACTTGGCGGAGTTGACTGCCTCCATGATCAGCCCACATGTTTGCCCACGGAGACGAAACTGTTGGGGGTAGAGGTACGCAGCTTCGCATTAAAACACAACGTATCGCATGGGACTCACATTCTCTTAAGGCAGCTAAGTTTCCCAGCGATAAAACCCTCGTTGCTACGCTACGTGTTAAGGGAAAACCCTACTTCTCAGGTGCTATATATTGATGGTTACGAGGTAGAAGGAGAACAATAAGAAAGAACTTGTATAGCAACTTGCAACAGACCCCCCTACCACCCCTCTCAAAGAAAGAAAAAAAAAAGATAGGAATAATGGCCGGAACTAGGAGGACTGCACTTGCATAAGCAAGTTTTAAACGGACACTAAAGAGCGAAAGGATTTTTCTCCTGTCAGTAAAGCGCTTTTTCCCACTACCAAAACCACCAGTTTTAGGGTGAGAAGGTACTTGGTAAGTGAGAAAACACACAGAAGCAAAGTACAGGCGGCGACGCTGCTAACTCGCTATGACATCATGCATTTTGAAGGCGTCTGCTGGGGTCCAAATAGTTATCCACTGGCAAAAATTAATCGCATTTCGTTCGCATGTTACAGGAGAATAATTGTAGCAAGTTTCACGAAATTACATGAAGCCAATGAAGGCAAAATTTAAAAATGGTCTTGAAATCCGTAGACGTCACGCTTGCTTTGACGTGAGAATAGTTCGACGCAAAATTCTAAAATGAAACTCCGACTTTCCTTTTCTCTAATATTGAAGCCATGATGATGAAATCAGAAGCAATAAAATTTTAAAAAATATGAAAGTGTAAACGGGCCTACTCTTCTTTTATCTTTAGTGTCCCTTTGAGGCAGACAAAGTGGCCGATGTTACAGGACTAAGTCGCGTTAGCGTTTTGTATCAAATGTCCGCGTTTACATTTTTGTATTGAAATCTCTCTTTACTCTTCATTTATGAGAGAGAAAAATTGCCAGCAATTTATAGCTTCTCTGACGTAAACACATAGACACATAGAAATATACATTTCAAGCACACTAGCCCCACTCTTGCTTATTTTTTACCTTTGTGCGATTACTACTATCGGAATGCGAGAATGCGAACCTCAGCAAACACTGCCCACCTACCTTCAGCTATACTACAGATTTGAATTAGATATAGAATATGTGTTGAAAACGAGAATATCTGCTTATACGAGCTACAAGTAAAAGAGTACGGAATGTTCTGATAACAAAATTGTCAATTCCGTTCAGCCATAAAGATTATTACCGTTTACTTCTGCATATTGTTCTGTCAAGTATTGAATGTTTTAGCATCGTAAGGCATACCATGGACAGACGGTATCGAACTCTCTCGTTCAATTTCTTTTTGTGTACTCCTCGTCAACCGTGTTGCCATAGATAAAGCCGAAGGAACAAAACGTGCAGGAGCAGTGCTCTCTTGTCTTTAAACCGAGTTTCTTGCGTGGATGCGCTAAACATTAGGTCACTCTAGGCACATTCACATACCACATCTGGGCTGATGTAATGAAAAAGAAGCTGAAAGGACTGAAGAATAAAGTTCCATTGATCTGTTGACCTGCATAGCGCTGCAGAAAGTAGCCAAAAGCAAGAAAATTTTACTAGTGTTTCATTTTACAGTAAGATCCACACGTGCTTGAAAAATGAAAATAAATAAGAAACCTTCTTTGTGGAGCGTTTGTAGGACGAGCAATATGTTGCCAAACGGTGCACGCATAAGGTTGAGTATTTCTGATTTTGTCCTATGAAGCAGAGGGAGCTCAAGTGCTGGCAGGAAGATCGTGGCACGAAACGCGGCGTACTCCCTTTAGCGCTGTATCGTCAACTGTGTAGTACTTTTATTCAGTGGACAAGCTGTTGCTCCGAGCAATATAAGCACAGAGCACGCGAGAGAGTGACGTCTAATTTGTATCCTTTCTTTCTGTTAGCGAGCTCCGAAGTTTATTGAAAACTAGAGTCACGCACCAGCAATTTAGGTTTGTGATAGCAGCACTTAAAACTGGAAAGACCTTTACTGCGTTATACACAACGCGGCATGACATTGTTGTAAAAGTGTACCTAAGGCACGTGCTGTCTCGGCGAAATTTTTAGGTTATTTTAGGAAGGAAATGGAGGACAATTAAGGGGCCTTCAGTCTGTAACGAGTGCCTTTACGCATCTGTCTGTCAGCAAGTGTTTAAGATGAAGCAAAAAGAAAGAAGGAAACGTTTAGGAACTTCTTTTTATGCTAAATCAGGTAAAAAAACCTTCCTAAATTTCTTGTATTAACTATGTTTTTATTGCTTGAATTATACCTCTAAGAAAGGCAGCGTTACGCCGTTCATGAGTGTGTGCTTGCACATATGTTCATGTGTACAAGCCTTTTCGTGCTGCTGTGGAAGTTTCATCCACCAAACGACATATGATGTGCTGACAATGGTAGTGGTGGTGGCGGTAGCGGCAACGATGACGTCTCTGTACATATGATAACGAAGAAAATTAGATTAGTGTCAGATAAGGATGTCGTTTTGTGCTTATTAGCACCGCGAAACTACTCGTCCACTGCCGAAACATACGACAAAATATACTATTTGCAATGTCTCCTTCGGCGCGGAATAATGTAACAGGTATGAGCATTTCATTAAGCGTGTATAATACGACTGCAACTCAAATGCCCATTCACTTGGTTTAGCTGGAGTTGCGATGCCTTGACGACTACCCCAAGCGGTCGGAAAATTCTATTCTTTTGTTCCAATCGCACATTTCGCCAAGGCTGTATTAGTGTTGCTTCATTTTTTCGGATATGGAAGGACCTATAAGAATAAACTATTTTCTATTCTAGTTGTTCAGTGAACTTCAAAAAACTGAAGTCTGAACGACATTAGGCTAGAATAAGCATATTATCATGTTGTTACATTACGCGTCATTATGTGTGATGAGAACTGTAGTCGCAGTTTTTTCCATAAGTACATAAGACTTAAGATTTCATTCTTACTTTAGCTATAGCTGTTAAAGGATCTTGGAGTTATTACATGATGTCTGTCAGCAACGACACATATTCTCTCTACCAATCGGCAGCTTTACAACTGAATATCCTGCCTGCGTTCCTAAGTGCGAAGTGCAAGTGCTTTGGTGATGTTTTAAAGTTCACTGGTCGAGTGTTCTTGCAGAATAACAAGTGCACTGCATAAATAGACCAATATTGGTTTAAAGCATGGAAATACAATAAAGATCATTTGACATATATTATTCAGAACATTGGCAGACAGGTTGTACAAAAGAGCTGTCGCTAAAGCCACCCACATTTTGAAGCAAGTCAGAACTTTTGATCGATTGCTTAGTTTGCCTTTTCCAATTTACATGGACACCTTTATTGGTTTAGCGCTCTTTGATAGCATGTTTGCTTAGATTGAGGATACAGCACGATGGTTCACACTGTGTACGCCTACCAGCAGATTTAAGGGCTGCGATAGGAAAATTCTGACTGCCCCTCGCGGTATTGCACTTCACACGCACAGGCCTTACATTCAAAGAACCGCAATCTCGGCCGCTCCACTTTTATCACACAAACACACACACATACACACACACACATACAGAAAGAGAGAAATACTACACTTATAGAACACATTTCTTCCTTTGCTGAACATTATTTGTACAAGCATTTATTGTAAAACAAGCACAATGGTGTTTGACAAACAAATAGCCGGAAAGCAAAGATGGAAAACGCTTTGTTAAATTGCTTTGGCCGTCACTATTTGTTTACCGTTGAGAGCTGAGTGACTTGCGACTTGTACACACGGGTCTGAGTCAGCGTGCCTGTTCTGGATTAGTCGTCGGGAGCCATGCTGTGCATATTGGTTCAGAACAGACCCTCTTCCTGCCCCTTATGCTCCTCTGAAAGACACCCTACGCCCAAAGTCCCAGTGGTCTCAGCACAGACCCGCCCTTGGGGGCTGCGCCACGCGGGTGTTTCGATTCCCCATGGGATGGAGTTGGACCGCAAGGAGTAATGCCCAAAATGAACACGCCCTAAGGAAATAGAGCCACTCATGTTTGCTCCCACACGAGTAGCAATAAGGTATTCGGTGTTTGTGTTACTGCTGTGCCTATACAGCGAATGTTTCTGTTGACTGTCAGCTTCAACCAAAATATACAAATAGAAACCATCCTGGTTGCTCTTGAGTGACAGCCCCAGGAAGGCAAGCATTCTCTCCCTTCGTTCTTCCTTTCTCTATGTTCCATTCTGTATGCTCTTTGGCTGTTTTCTATTTTCTCTTATTTTTTCGTTTGCTACTTCCGCGCAAAATGTCCGAAAATGTAGTTTTACATCAAAAACTGCAGACCGTAAGAGTATCTTTGAAAACGTTTTATTTAAGAAAAGCGGCTATAATCGGTGGAATGAGTCAAAGTGAGATTGGAAGGAAACGCTTTCGCGTTGATATGCGGAAACGTGAATTTGTTTACTTTTGCTGTCGTAAGATACAGGATGTTTCCAGGGATTGCCCAAGGGTGTTCATGAGACAGACCCGCGGTGACTATTCATCTCATAATGTGCCGAGGACTTAGATCATATATCAATATTTATAACCTGCTCTATGCACCTTACGACAGCTGAACCTAAGTTCAGCTGTCGTAAGCGCCTAAAATTTCGACAAATCTGCGATCTTGTCGTGATGTGCCGCAACTATTGCACAGCTTTCCTCATCATGCATGCAATCTGATGTCTATCGAGTTCACAACGTACTCGAGAAGCAGCATGCTCCTTAGATTTGTGAAAGGAACGACTCTTCCAATATTCTTCACAAATTTTCAGACGTAAGTCGCAAATTCAAAAAGCGTTCTTACAGGATAACGTGGGGCATTGCTTTTTTTTTTCACTTGGTTCTTCCTATTCTTGCTGCTATCGCTTAGTTTGTCGAGATAAATCCTTTCTTCTATCTCTTGTTATATAAACAGGACTGGGAGTCACATCTCAACGTCATCTATAGTCAAATATATATCCATGCTAGGTTATTCATTTTCGAACGTTAGCCATTTCGACTTCTACCCTTTCGAGGGCCCTGCCACGGTGTCTAGTGGTTATGGCACTCGGCTGCAGATCCGAAGGTTGCGGGATCGAATCCCGGCCGCTGCGGCTGCATTTCGATGGAGGCGAAATGTTGAGGCCCGTGTGCTGTGCGATGTCAGTGCACGTTAAAGAACCCCAGGTGGTCGAAATTTCCGGAGACCTCCACTACGGCGTCTCTCATAATCAGAGCTGGTTTTGGCACGTTAAACCCCACAAATCAAATCAAATCTTTTCGAGGGAGCCACCTCAAAAATAATTTATTCTGGCTTAGATGCAAACAGCTCCTGTGTACTCTGGCAAGACACTTTCCTTTTTCGGGCATGTTTCGCGACAAAAAATGGACATGTCAGTTATTCTGTGGTGAGTGAGACGCGCATTGTTACTCGGCTGTGGACTTTATAGTCGTAACTCCTTTGTCCTGCTCAAGGTGAGACACTTGTTGGCAAGCAAAATAAATCGAAATGCAGAAACAAAAACATCGAAGGTCCGGTTGAAACTGCGCTATTGCGGTTATACGAGAAGATGGCTTTGTGTATATGTATAACACCATGTTTGCTATGTCATTAAGTAAGTTAGTATTCGCTGCTATGCATACTAGCATCGGAACCATGACTCACACTTGTGGTTATCTGACAAGTTGTTATCGCTATCCATCTTTCCTCTTTATTTTGGATGAGATGTACCACTCCCGCTTGTATTTGATGCAGAAATATTGCCCCTGGGCTTGACAAAACACGTACATGTGCTGCTATAGAAGAAGACGCGCGTGTATCGCTTGGAAACGTGTACCGTTAGCACGATTTGGAACACATCCTGTGTAGTTCCCTGCTAAGTGTCCTCGGGCTAGAAGACACAGGAAGGAGCCTTCGCCTTCAGATTTTGAGGCCCTTGAAGGATCCAGCTCATATGTCATTTGTCAGGAAGTTCCTTGGATGAACGTAGTCCTGACATTATAAAGCACTTCAGCCAGATGTAACACAGTCCAGGCAATGCTGGAACAGCGTCGTCGACCAACTTGTCATAATCACCGTCTCTAAATCAATGACCAACGCACACCGTTTCGATAACCCCTGAAATAACCACCCGACTCGTCAATTTGTTATCTTTTCTTTGATATGAAACGGCTTTCGTTCATCGTAATTTGTGTCCTTCCGAACGACACAGTGGAAACGTGACTGATCTGCTCAATATTTTGCCTAAGGTACTTGAACTGAGGAACGGAGGCATGTCGGTAAAAATAAAGCAGATTTTAGTGTACATCGCGCCGTGAACTCGCAACGTGACCTATTCTGCCCGTAAAGGCAGGCACAAAAAAAAAGGAAAAGAAGAGAGATGTGTCTCTAGGGAAACGCTGTCACACAAGAAAAGAAGAACGCTTACGCTCGCTGCACCCAGCGAAGCCTGAAGTGCAAACGCTCCCTTCTTTGGTGATCGTGTAACGTTATTGGTTTTCGCCTCCGTGCCCAATGCAGGGGACGCCAAGGTATGCTGGAAGGGAGAACAACAAGGAGGGGGCAAAGCTGATGAAAGTAATGGACGTAGGTAAGCAGGTCGACCGGACAGTCAATGAACAAAGCAACTGAACGTTCGCCAGTTAACGCACAGCTTCTTCTGATCCCGGGTGCAACGCGAAATACAGGAAGTTCTAGAAGCATTCGTCGGCGTACCTGTCAGACGTGACATATATTGACTGTCAGGAAGAAATAATTTCCCGTTGGAGTTGGGGCGTACTTAAGAGAGGGAGAATTATATTGCGAGATCTGACCTCATGGTCGTTACTTCCCTAATTCGCTCACAAAGGTATTTTCTCCTATTTGTAGAAATCTATCTGTTCGCCTGACCAAACACAAAAGTACGCTTGCAACCCCGCAGACAGGAATTTCCTTTTAAGTAACAGCACAGCCTTAACGAATGAAGGGAGTGCACGTTGTTCGTAAACACATGCTCTGCATGGCAGAGCACACCCGACGAAATTAATGCGATATTTTTGCCAGTGAAAATGCTATGCGTCTTAACGGGACCACGAGAGAGCCTTCACATTCAACATGGGTTATATTGAAGAAATTGTGATATTTAATTTAGGGCTCTGTGCAAGGATCCGCCACTTTGTTCTCGCTTAGAATAGACTACTCTGCTGCTACGCAACAGCACTCTTTCAAAGCATGATTCTATAGGGAAGTACCGATTACTGCAGTGTAATTTTTCTGCAAATCTCTCCGCCATGGTAATCCTTTCAATTCATCGATTCGTCGCACCTCATTCTCTTCCTGCTTACCACGGCATGTTACTGTAACGAGCACGCTTGTTTCCCATATCTGCCTGCGTTTAGCGTTTTCTTTATTGTTGCTGCTCCACTTGCGTAGTTCACTTCACTTTTGTTTTTCCCATGTCACATCAAAACAGCTTTCTGAACAGCGTTGCCTATCACCTGTTCCATCTGCTCTATATACTTTTTTTTTATCCGTTGATGGGCTGTTCTATGGCAGTAACAAACATCCGCTGCGAGTTAGCGTCCGAAGGAATGTATCAGCGACGCATAGTCGTCGGATTACGAAGGAAAGTGATGGCCGGTAGGGCTGATTACAACATCGTTGCTACACTTCGTGCATTTGTTGCTCACATGGCTGAGGAATTACGCTTGAGGGGCCAACATTGGACAGACACCGACAAGTCACAAAATTTTATTGAAAAAGAGAAAAAGGGCCCAAAGTGACTCGGGTTCGTTCGTTCTTTATTTCTACGTGTGGCTCTCACCCATATTTGGAAAATGTAATCTTACGGTCCATTATTTTAATGTAATTAATTGTCATAAGGCATATTTGTCCCCTTTCGGCTCCAAACACATGTTATGCCATTATTTCTATTTTATAGAGCTTCAATCATTGCGCAATTTTACGTCGTTTCATTTTCATCAAAATCTTCGTTACATAATGGATAACTTGTCCTTCGGTTTTGCTGGAGACGAATGGAGAGTGTCCCACACGAAATGTAATGTATCTAGGTACTAACGCCTTAAACCATATCAAGTATTTGCACTTATACTGCCCCCACTGTCAGTAGCTAGCAGTAACATAGAACATACATTCCATGCCCGTGCTACTTCTGGTAGTTATCCAGTCACAACTTATCTGTTTACACAAGGACTAAAGCCGCGCCAAGAGCACGAACTGGTCAAATGTCGCCCTCTAAAACTACCGCATCTTCGTACCAACGGTACTTACTGTCTGTGCGTACGTTCGTTTCTATCACGTTTTTCGACAATTACATCGTAAGTATTCTACTTTAATTAACACCAGTACTAAAACAAACAGAAAGCTACAAAGAGCCCCCGTGCCGCGTGCGCCATGCCGCCATTCCACCAGGCGTGTTGAATGGGACAGCTCTAGCACCTCCTTGTTTTCTAAAACCAACTTGTTTGGGTTTCTAAGTAATACATTAAGGGAGAGCCATAAAACATCGCAATTACGCTGATGGATATCCACGGCACACAGCAGCCATCTCACTGTAGCCAACGCAACGGCTGCAGCCTTGCAACACCGAGTCCACCACCGTAACAAAGGCAGTGGCAATATCTGCAGAGCACCATGCGCCGCTAAGACTGATGTGTCGGACTGATAGGAGGTGCTCTGCGAGCCATGTTTGCCCAGCGACGCGACAAGTCAAAACAATTATAAAAGGGTACGACGGGTTGCTCATCTGTGCCGCGGGAACTCGGATCGTCAGTTTTTCATGCCACTTTTTCGGCGCCTGACAACTAATTCGCGATTCGATTCTTTGTGGCATAAGCGGTGTTTCAATATCTAAAGAGTGACGGTGCTCTTTTACGTATAAAAAGTGCGAAATTCAAATAGGACATTGCATATTTTAACACATTTAGAAATGCGTACGTGTTCCAAGATAAAGTGATAGCCTCAGTTGTCTTCTGGAGGAAGATCCTAACGTCAGTCTAAGGTAGACTACAATGATAGTAAGAGTGACATCGCGATTAGGTAAATATTAAGGCAAAATGACACCGTTGGGAACACGACTCCGAGCTTAGGATAGCGGCAGAATAGCGCTAATTTTGAGGCGTCGCATCCCAACACGGCAAGGATCAAGCATATGCCCTCGATATTAACAGCGTGACGCCGTACCTGTTAAAACTTCTAAGCTACCGCTATGAGTATCTCCTACCCGTAGCTTTTGCGGTCTAAGACTACCGCTGGCCAACGATGGTAAAACGATGGCTTTTAATGCTTAAGGATGGCTAGTGCTTGCTAATACTGGACCGACATGGCTTACAGTGGACTTAAGATTGCCTGGGTATCGGCAAGTGTTGGCTAGTGCATGCTAATTTTAGCTATTGCTGGATAATATCGTCAAAGTGCCGGATATTTTCGCATTGTGCTTGCTACATAGCGTTGGAAAAGTGTTGGTTAGCCCTGGATAAAGATAGCTAACCAGCTCAAGTGTTGCGGGGCCTGGTTTCTCCTTGCTAGGACCAGCTAATGCTGGTTGACTGTTGGCTAGTGTGGGATAATAAGTTCCAAAAATCGGTTAAGTTGTCGAGTGGGAATTCTCACTATGGAGATTGCATCGACCCGTACATGGCAGCATTACGATGTGATCAGCCGAACAGCTTACAAAACAACACTGAATATTTGATTATTCAGTGCTTCAACCTACGTAAGCACTAGCTCATTGACTGAGAATAAACGGGAGTATGAGGAGAGCAAATACATAATAATTGGCGTAGAAAAACCTTCATCGTGTACAGTATCGAGCACAGCTACATGTGTTTCATTTACACTATAATTTGGATTTCCATTTTTCTGTCGCCTTTTTCTTTTTCTTTTTTTTTTTGGTCAGGGCAAAAGTATGTCAAGTTTATGAGCCCATACATTTACCTCAACTTTTTGTGACGAAACATAATCGTACCCGCAAAGAAAATGTTTACGTTCTCCGTTGATCGCTTTCAGACAGAAGTGGCATTTTATTTTAAATTCCAAGGAAAAATAATAGGAGGTCACAACATGCTATTTTATTCATGTTCTGGGAACCTTCCGTCATTCTTTTGTGCGGATGCTCGAGTGTAGCTTCTTATTTCTGAGTGAGATGAAAGAAAGAGATATTTTGTGACGTTCCATGAAGCGAGTTGCGTGCTTTCCCTGCAGTTCTCGGTGCATTAGACGCAGCCACTTCTCACTGCAGAAAAGAACAAAACCGGACTATTGTCTGTTCATTGCTACAGGATTATAGCAGTCCCTTCGGGTACGTTCCACCATTTGGCATATTAACGGCCGATGTTCAGGTAATGCTCCCTGAATCAAATGCCCTAGCGAACTCGAGATTCACGTGGCTCGGGCATTTCGACGTCATATCCCCCAGAGTCTTCCTGCTCCGGAAGGGAAATAGGCTGGCTGTTCCTAAGCCGAGCAAGCTAAGAAGTGTCGCCGGTTGCGTAAAGGAAATGTGACGAGAAAATTGAAGCGGATGATTCGTGATCCCTTCATCAGGAGAAGTGGATAGATATTAAGCGCAGCACTTTTTCCCTTCGCGAGATGGCAAAGTTGTCTAGTAACAGGATTACGTAATAAGCTTTTTCACGGCCTCGTTAAACAACGTCGTAATATTTTTGTAGGATTGCCACTATTAGGAGGAAAATATAAATGATGGTGCGACGGAAAAGCCGGTTGCCGCTCCTAAAATTCAAAGAGCCTTGTTGAGGGTTCACGCTGCACGCTTCGGTGCCTTTATCGTGCTGCCCGCCTGCAGGAGTGCAACCTCTCGTAAAACGATTTCGTCATCACAAGGAAGCCAGCAAGAAAAAGCAAATAAAGCAAGAAAATAAAGAAAGAAATGGAAAACGCACAGCGAGGGGTGCACCAATGTGCCTTTTCTGGGATAATCCTGAAAGCGCTGCCTGCGAGGTCGAAGCGAAGTCCAGTGCAGCGGGTCCAGCCTGTAACCTGGAGTTTATCTCTCGAGAGGTGCCGTTGTTTCGACATCATCCGCGTATTATGTTGCGGAACGCATGTCATTTCAGCGCCGATAAGGTGTAGCACATTTTAGGGCGTTTTACGTTGTCGTCGGTGTTGGTGCTAAAGGCTTGCTCAATCGCGATAGAAAGCACACAAGGCACAACGCTGTTGTTCAGCTGAGTGATATTAATAGCTTTGGGAGAGCATAGTTTGAGATAGGTGGCGAAGCACTGGACGTGGTAAGCGAACATATACACTTTAGGACAAATATATGCGACTTCTGATTCGAACCATGAGGCTGAGATACTTAGAAGAATAAGAATGGGGTGGGGTGCATTCGGTAGGCATTATCTGATAATGCATGGGAGCTCACCACCATCCCTGAAGAGGGATATGTATAGCAGCTTCATCTAACCGGTACTTGCCTTAGGGGCAGGAACTTGGACGCTCACTAAAAGGGTTCGACTTAGGTTGAAGTCGACGCAGCGGCCATTGGAACAGAAAATTATAGGTCTAACCTTAAGCGACAAGAAGAGACCGGAGTGGGTCAGGGAACAAACGCGTGTTAGGACATATTAGTAGAAATAATAGGAAATGGGCGTGGACAGGGCACGTAATACGTAGGCAAGAAACCGTTGGTCATGAGGGTAACAGAGGGGATCCCTAGAGAAAGCAAACGTGACAGGAGGCTGCAGTAATTTGGATAGGTAGATGAGGTCTATCTAGAAGCTTGCGGGAGTAAATTGGTCGCAGTTAGCAGAGGACCGGAATACTGGAGATATATGGGAGAGATACTTGCCCTGCAGTGGGCGTAGACTGTTTGTTGTTGTTTTTGTTGTTGTTTTGATGATGATTATGGTGATGATGGTAATATGTACATTAGGTCATATGTTTTCAAGATACATTTTCGGCCAAGATGTTCGTCAGAATAATTGAACGTGAATGAGAAAGTACACTTGTTGGCACCTAGGTCAACCTCCTGAACAACATATGCGAGGGCTTATGCCCTGTTAGTGCGCACGAAAGATGCAATAGTCTTTCGATTCTCTACCATCTATAAAAGGGCTCCTGCATTTACACAGGTACCGTGTTCCACTCGAGTGGCTTAGCGTTCTTTTCAAGGTCACCGCTCAAGGAACTACCTGAGGCTGTCGTTTGGACGAATGGCTAGCGCATCAGTTTAGATGGGTATTGGCAGTCCTATAGCTTCTAGAACAAAATGGCAATGCCTGGGCTTTTACGTCCCGAAACCCTGATATGATTATTATAGCGGCAGCATTTTAGGGCTCCGGTAGTTCACACAATCTGCGGTTCTGGGTATTGGCAGTCCTATAGCTTCTAGAACAAAATGGCAATGCCTGGGCTTTTACGTCCCGAAACCCTGATATGATTATTATAGCGGCAGCATTTTAGGGCTCCGGTAGTTCACACAATCTGCGGTTCTATACCGTGCACTGAAATCGCACACTACACGCGCCTCAACATTTAGCCTCCATCGAAATGCAACAGCTGCTGCCGGCATTCGATCCCTCGACCTCCGGATCTTTAGCACTGGATAAAACACTTCTTGGGCATACGAGCTATCCCTTTGCCAAAATTCCAGATCACTTTCAGAAGTAGGGCATATTTGACAGGACTTTCCATATCAACTGATGTTCGCAGGGCGTTTATCAAAACGTTCTTCTTTGAATGGTACTTGGCTAGTAGGTTATAAAGAAGAAATGATAATTTGAACGCCTTGCTGGGGATTTCTTAGGGTGATTTTTGGAGGAGGTTTTATAAGATCAACACCATGTGTTGGTTTGAGTTGAATACAAGTAATAAAGTGGATCGGAACGTTAAGTAATATTAATTGAACGTGACAGCAGCCGCCCGGATCAATAAAGAACAGCGTTGATAATGCTATTACGCCCCTTTTCCTTCCTATAAAAACGTCATATAACGAATGGATGCTTAACCGAAGGTATACATTCAGCTAGTTGAATGCCAAGAATGTACGAAAACAGATACTCAACAAAGTAAGTCGTCGGTTATAATTGCACTCAAAGTTTAAATGACTGGATATGCAGCTGTAAAATGTTTACTACTAAATGGCGACGCGTTCCTACCAATAAAACACGTTCCTAGCAAGCATATTTCTGGCTTCTTCCCAATGTTTCATATGAATATATTTTGTATCTACATGCCCTGATATTTATTTCAATAGTTCAGCTATGTATTAATTTCTCTTAAATAAGCAAGTAAAATGATGTAGACTTCGATAAGAAGCGACTCCCACCCGAAGAAAGAATGCATTATTGATACAGGGAACAATACAGGCTCTGCGCAAACCAAGCGTGCATTTACTCTCTCATTTGCCAACCTACGCAATGAAAATATTAAAGGTGTGGAACATCCCGTAATGCGTGCAAGGCCTTTGCATACATAATGCAAAAAGAGTGAAGCAAGACCCCAGACGACCCCACATTGCACCCGCATGAGTCTTGATCACTCTTAGACCAGTACGTTAGCATGATCTTTAACTACATACGTCTCATTTTCTGTCCGTTGCTCGTTCTCCTCAGTCTAAACAGTTCTACTATCAAAGAGATCTACGCTTTAAAGAACAGAATGGGAATTCCATTGTCAAATGAGTGCTGTCTTGTTTCATTACACTGCTTTATGTGCATCGTAAGGGACATAGGCAGTACATATTTTCGCCAAATTGCGCGCTTATTACCTGCCTGGCACAATCATCGCATATTTCTCCCTGAGTACGTGTCAGCTCCCCGTAGAAACACCACCTATGACGTCATGTAGAAAACGAGTAGTGGCGGCGGCGGAGAATTGGCTTTAATAAAGCCAGCCGTACCTCGTTTTCTTTAGGGAAGGAGCGCCGAAGGCCGGCTACGATCTTGCTCTTCGAGGGCGCGTAATCTTTTGGGACAGAGAGCTCTCGGGACGAAAGAGTGTTGCTGCGCAGTACAATTTTCAGGAGAGCGTACATCAGTCACATGATTTCTTTTCAACGACGTTTTCACTGAATTGCCTCCGTAGCTTCTCATTTTCAAGAACCCACCATTCACCCATCTTGCCCACTGTTAGAGAAAGTGGATGAGCTGTACTTTGCAGAAAAAGGTGCTGTTTCTCGGTTCTGGGCGACCACTCTATGCTATGGAGTTACAAGCCTGTGCTGTTTACTGTAGCTCCCGCTGTTTTAACCATACGACAACATCTATCCCTATTTTTGCAGTGGGTTCTAGTAAAATCACGCCTGCTTTCTGTAGAAACCGATGAGTTCGCGAAGTTCTTCATTTATTGTAACAGACGTCTGTATAGTTGTGCATGTGTGTCAGACGACACGGTGGCAATAAGAAGACCAGCATCCGAGACATGTAAAATGGCGCAATTTCATTACTAGTTGTACGAATTCAAGGCTCCTGGTGTCTTTCTAAACACGCCGCGTTTCGGAATAGTACTGGCGGTCGGGGCAATATCGGCGAATTGCTTTGCGTCTATTCGTTCTGACGTCACTTTTCGTGATACTTTTCCAGCACGTTAGCATATGACATTGCACTTGTATTCGCTTCTTCGTTTTTCCTTTTGGGTCATAAAGTTCGACATTAGTTTTCGTACTTAGGATTATGCGGTCACTATATAACTAATATACGCGGCATTAATACTACAACCGTTTTCACTTAAGTATTATTGTTTACTAACGTTTCATCAAAGCGTCAGTCGACAGGACCCAACGCTGATGCTTCATTTTGTACAGTAACGATGGCTGTGCGGATATTCTTGCATTCACGAAGTGAGGGCGCCACAGAAGGAACAAATGACGTTAAGGACTTCCTCCTTTAATGGCTCTGCAGCAGCTACGTGCGTGAATAAAAAAAGGCGCTAGCAAGTTTGGAACATAAGAGACAATTATCGTCCTATTTTAGGACATTGAATCCTAAGATGCTATGCCAGAAAAAAAAAAGGAATAACGCTCAAAGAAAAGAGATATTACTTGTGGAGTGGGACGGAGTCGTTATTTGTTTTCAGTATCATGAACCATTACGCCGCCGCTTTAATCATCGTGTGCTGCTGGGCACCAAACGGTACTTCCGGGTACAAGAATAGGAATACATAACAAACCATGCAGACGCACTGCTGTAAACTAGGTAGAGTACATGGCCTTATTACTACAGATATAATGATGAGCACAAAGGGTAGCAGTATGGTCGATGTTTAACTGAAGAGGCTGGTGAGGTGACTGATAAGGACCAGCCACCCAACACGGAACATTAAGAATAAACCCCAGGACAAATGGAGGAGGATTATGTGCGTAGCACTTTAACTCTTTCCTCGAACAATATATCTATGCAGCACGGCCCAGTGTACACGTGCTATATCATTCAAGCGTAGTACAGAAAAAGCGTCTGTAATTCAAAAAAGGTAAAAAAATGCTACCCATCCCTGTTGTGTTACAATCAGAAACGATGTACAAATCATGATTGCATATGCAATGTGCCCGCTTCACAACACAAAAGAGCGCACACATAAAAATGCGAATTAAAAAAAGAAAAAGTACGCTTTCGATTCTCCTCAAATAATAGAAGTGGTCAACAATGAACGGTAACCAAGGGAAGGATGCGGTGTTAAAGGAGGAGGAAGAGAAAGGAGGAAAGACAGGGATGTTAGCCAGTGCTGAGACCGGCTGGCTACCCTGTGCAGGGGAAGAAGGGTAAGGGGACTGAAAGATAGGAGAAAGGAGACACGACAAGAAAAAAGAAAAAGAGAGAGAAAAAAAAACACACGCACACAAACGCGACACTGCTTAAAGTCTGTCCCTTAGACCACTCGTCCGTAAAAATCGCAACAACGCGTTGAGCGCTTTCCTTGCTGACGATGGACATGGCCAGTGTCCCAAGACTCGTTGCTCGGACAAAGGGCGCCTGTCAAGTCTGTCTAGAGCAGCGGTAAGTTCTCTTCTGGGGCCACTGAAACGGGGACACTCACACAGAAGATGAGAGATCGTTTCGTCGCAGCCGCAGTTCTCGCACATAGCGTCGTTTGCCATTCCAATACGAAATGAGTAGGCGTTTGTGAAGGCAACGCCAAGCCACAGGCGACAAAGAAGTGTCTCTTCAGCTCGAGGTATTCCTGAGGGAAGGCGGAACTTAAGGTCTGGGTGCAAACTACGTACACGAGCATTGGTGAAATCTGACGAATCCCACTGTGCGCGCGTAAGTTCACGTGCTAGGGATTGAAGCCTTGCAGATGCGTCGGTCCTGGAGAATGGTATTGCTCTACAGTGGTTATCATCGTGGGCAGATCGGGCGGATTTATCAGCAAGGTCATTGCCGTTGATCCCACAGTGCCCCGGTATCCACTGGTACGTGATGTTGTGTCCTTGCTCGACGGCATGGTGGTGAAGAATTCTTATGTCAGCAACCAGTTGCTCGTGGGGTCCATGACAAAATAGCGATATCAGACATTGAAGAGCTGCCTTGGAGTCTGTGAATATGGACCATGCATGGGAAGGTTCTGCAATTATGGCTTCTACCGCTGCATGAATTGCGGCGAGTTCTGCAGCTGTCGAAGTTGTGAAGTGGGACGTCTTGAATTGTATGGTGACAGACTTGGCTGGAATGATCACTGCTCCTGACGCGCTCACAGAGGAAACTGAGCCATCCGTGTAAACGTGAAGGCGTCCGCTGTGTTGCTCATGCAGGAACATTAGGGTGGCTTGTTGTAAGGCTAAAGTTGACATGTGGTTTTTCTTTTTAATTCCGGGAATGGTCAGGAGCGCTTCGAGGGGATGAAGGCACCACAATGGTAATGATGGCCTTGCTGGAGGCGTGAAACCCGATGGTAGGACTGCACGATGAGCAGCAATAATGGCGATAATGGTGTTAAAGGTAAACGAAAGAACATAAATTAGACGAGGAGGATGAAAGAATAGATATAGCAGAAGAACACGAAAACAACCTTCACGGGATGGACAAAACAGGAAACGCGGAAACAAAAGACGCCAGGTCGACGGAGGTACACATAATTTTCGAAGCGCCAATAAACCCCTATTCATCTCGGTCTCCCCCTTGGACAATGGCGGAGGCCACCAACTGCGGTAGCCGTATAATATTAGCAATTCAAAACACAGAAATAAATATACTAGCAATCAAGCCATCCATGCGCACCCTAAACTTTTAGGCGCCAGTTCATGAGCTCGTAAAGGGAGTGCCTTAGGTTATTTGTAGATGTGCATAATGGGTATAGGTGGAAATTGACCCACTTTTGATTTATCCTTAGGGCAACCGAGGCGCAGCCTACTGAACATTTTTAAAGCCATTTCATTGTTTCATAAATAATGCCGGGACAATTTCTAAGTTCTGTTTTTGGTTTTCCTAAGAATTCCAGTACCAGTGCTTCTTTTTCAGTCTGGTAAACCAGCCTTTGCTTTATTTGCTTTTCTCTAGGCAGCCTTTCACTTCGCGTCATATTGTATATCGATCCGTCCTACTTCCTCCAAAGTCATTTTCTGCCCAAGAGAACGCCGTCGTTGCCTACTAAGAACGCTCAGTTTGGAGCTTGTCAGATTACGTATATTAATATGAGCCTATCCATCAGGCACGTTTGGCGTCGCTGCGCCTGTTTTGGATGCAGAGGTGTTCCCTTCCTGAGGCACATCGTGTGAGTGAGAGTGTGAGAAGCGGTGTTATGTACGATAGCACCGTCGAAGAGATCGTCAACGTTGGCGGGCACACACAGGCTGGTTATAATGATAAAGAAAGGATAGGAGGTGGAAGTTAGTGTGTGCCCTCCACTATATCTTTGCTTCTTAGACCACGCGCCACAACACGCTTTGGCTACGCCAGAAGCTCCGAAAAACTCTGGAATTGTTCCACTCTGGTTATATGCGGGGATGTTAAATCACACAACTATGTGAAAAAAATAGATAATGGATTACATCCTTATTATTAGGTATCCATAAAAGCAGAACGATACAGAAAACAGTAATATACAATGCGTTGCGCAGATCAAACTAGTTAGAAAAAGGCCCCGCCACGGTGGTCTAGTGGCTAAGGTACTCGGCTGCTGATCCGACGGTCGCGGGATCAAATCCCGGCCGCGGCGGCTGCATTTCGATGGAGGCGAAATGTTGAGGCCCGTGTGCTGTGCGATGTCAGTGCACGCTAAAGAACCCCAGGTGGTCGAAATTTCCGGAGCCCTCCACTACGGCGTCTCTCATAATCAGAACTGGTTTTGGGACGTTAAACCCCACAAATCAATCAATCAATCAATTAGTTAGAAAAAGACACACAAACACATGGAATCTCTTCGACGTGTTTTAACACGTGTATTAACTGTTCAAATGATCCTTCTTACAGTGAGAAGTAAGATTGTTGCGTAGTTGGCACCAGTCCTACCGTTGTAAGACTTCTCGCCCGTATTTAATTTGTGCCACAAAGGTGCCTTCAGTCACGAACCGTTACCAACTAGCTCAAATCAGGGTTTTGCTTCCCATGATAACCATTGGCTTTGGAGCAGACACATTAGGAATAGTGTGGCTCGACCACACTCGCTCCAAAAGTGCCATCTTGATCGTTGGCATTGTGCCGTGTAACTCGCAACACCGTGCATCATTACACAATGTGCTTGTAAATTACCTACTACGACGAGCAAGGGGCACGGAGGTTGTTTAAAGTCTCTAAGACCACTCATTTAACGCGCAAGTCTTGCGTATTCCTTCACTGCTTTTTTTTTTTCTTTTTTGAGGACGACGGGCTTGTGTGAACGTGTATCACTGTATAACAGTGCAGTGCCCCACGCGTCAACGCCTTATCCGCTGTTTCTTTTTGTTTGCATTTCCTCTTCTCTCTTCATCTCAGCGTACCCTTTTCCCATCCCCCAGTGCAGTGTAGCGGATCGGTTTCGTTCCACCTCTTCCTTCTTTACCTGTTCCTTCGTTCGCTTTATCCTAATATTACCCTCCTCTCAGGCGGTTCTTAATGTGTTTTTTGTTTTAATTGTATTTTTTCTTTATGCGTTGTAGTCCACTGCTGCCCCACAAACGCGACTCTTGAGGGTCGTTTACATGATGGGTACCCGCACATCGTGGAAATCTCCATTTCCACTGTATTGTCTAGACAGGCGCACAGTTCTCTCCTTTCCGCACGACACTATGATCGGCAAGCACACGTGGTGGAAATCGCAGAAGCAGAATATTGCTTTTTATATATATCAAGCAGCGTGTCGAGGTGTTCCGCGGCTTCAGCGATAGTACAAATTAGAAAAAGCGATCGACATTTATGACAAATGTATACTCACTGGTTGCGCACAAGACGACCTTTCCTATATTTGCATTTTTAAGGTTTCGACTCATTCTAACAAAAAAAGACCAAAAATAATGAGAAATAAAGAGAGAGAGAGAGAGAGCGTCTTGGCCATCGGAATCTCTCTGTTTGTCTCGTTTCTGAGCTGTGGATATTAGCATGCTTTTCTTAGGCGTCTAAAGTTACTCAAAGAACAGTAACATATGACGTTGCCTTCCAAATTGCTTTTTATTGCATACCTCCATTTTGATCAAAGCCATTTGGTGGCAACAGTTACACGCCTTTCTCTTTTTTGACAGCGTCACATTAATCTATGTTGAAACGAGAGTCAGGTATTGCAATGTAGGTATTCTGCGCGACTTTAAAGTGTGCGCAAAGAGGGCAAATATGTTTAAACAATCCAGCCATGTCCATGTACGTTTTTCGAGTGTCGAGACAAGTATGGAAGCATGTCGACGGATACGAAAAGGTTTAGTCGGAAATTTTTTAACAATATTCTTGAAGATAAAATGGGTCATTTCGTGCTTTTCCGCACGTTTCTAATAAATAAACCACCTAACGAGCACAAGCTCGGGTAAATACTTTCCCGCTATGTCGTTATACAAATGAGCTAAGGCGCAAGAATTTAAACCTCTTCGTTTCACTTTGAAAGCGTGTGAAATCCCCCCTATTTTTTTTCCGATGACTACTAACTTTCCTCCACAAAACAGATTTCGCCGCGGCTACGTCCAAGTAGCTCTGCCACCACGAAACTGCTGGAAGCGCCGAAAACAACTGTGTTTTTAAAGAAAGGACAATAATGGTGGATATTTGCCACATTTTCGATCGAACAGAACTCGAAAGGCTGATTTGTTAGGCGAGGCTCCATAAGCGGACTTACCTCGTATGAATAATAGTAACGGGTGTTATTCATTGACTGAATTCTGTGGTTTTACGTCACAACACCACGATTTGATTATGAGAGACGCCCTAGTGTTGGGCTCCGGAAATTTCGACCACCTGGGGTTCATGAACGTGCGCTGACATCACAGAGTACACGGGCCTCAACATTGCGTTCGCGTCCAGTAAGTAGTGGGGCCCTCCAGAATATTTTTTCACCGCCTCACCGCCCGGGGTTATTTAATGAAACTGACATGGACAAAAATATTACATTATCAGCATCTCGTAACTGGCAACACTCAGCCCTCCCTCTTTCAACTTGACGGAAAATGAAGTCATACGATCTTAAGGCCCGTTATCACACACTTACGCACTGTGTGTCCTGATCAGTTGTAGCCGCAAAAAATGAACTTCAGCTGAATATTCAACGCCAGCGTATCAAAAGGCGAATTAACGCGCAAGGCGAGGCCCACCATTTCGCGCACAGAAAAATAACTGTCCAGCCCCATTTTTTACTTACAGTGGCCCTTCCTCTGGTCTTGAAAGCACTCCGGCCCTCAACACTACACCAGATCCTATCTTGTTGATCTCCTCAGCAAGAGCTAACCCAGCCACCGAGTGTCCTTTACCACACTATCTTCATTCCTTACTTCACCGGTAAGACCAGCACCGCAAGGAAGGAGGCGTTTTAGTGTTCACGACAGCAGCTAACGCATGGCTGACGGCCTCACGTGTACCGACATGGTACCGAGCTCTTCGAAGCCGCTGTATAGCGACGACAAGGTGAAGCTCTTCCGAGCTGTTAAGCCTCTACTGCGGGAGGTGCTGCGGCAATGCCTGTTGTCTCGCTCCTCTTTTCCCGTTCGCCTTGCTGCACTGACGGTTCCCGGAACTCGGATAGGGTAGTGTCGGTGGCAATAACGACTGCGCCGTAATTAAAGGACGGTCTCCATGGCCGAAGTAATGGAACGCTTGAGTGCAAACGCTTTCGTGATCTACTTCAGTGCTTCCTCTTTACTCCTCCATGCGAGGAAGTCGGCCGAGAGTGCGAGAATGTGAGAATCTTTTACGCCTGAGAGGCTCTGATAGGGGCATCCAAGAACTACAAGAAGTGCCCTTTCTGGAGCCCCACTTTTTGTGTGCATTGCGAAAGAGCTGTCCTCCTGTTCGGTTTTATCACTTGCTGCGGCAAACAGTATGACGACTGGGACCCGAAAGCTGACGGGAAAACCACAGCGCCTTTCTCCACTGTAGACTACATTCATTCGTACACAGTGGAGGAACTTTTCGGTCGAGAAATGGCATACATTCAAAGGCACTCTTCCTGCTTTCAATAAGAGTCGGTGCTTGGTTGAAAGGAACGCTGTGCAAAATTTCACAATTACGCAGTTGAGTTCGGGGAACGCTTCCTACAGAAAGATATGTCGACAGTCGAGAAGGCTATGGCAAGTGTTGCAGACCAATAATATCATTTTCATGAAAATTACCAGCACATCTATCTCTGCATATGTCCCTCAGAAATGGCGTAGGATACCGCCACCTTAGCATGCACAGCTATGAAGTGCCCAGAAAGAGACGCCGGTAAATAGAGTAATGAACGACCAAGAAAAGATTGTAATGATTCCGATAATACTTTCTATTTTCGAAGCTCTCACCAATACAACGTTTGCGACCTCCCTGGCCTGTTTTCTTTTTTTTTTCTTTTTCTTCTGTACACCTCGCTTCTCCCAATCATATGTCGTGCCTGGCCACTGTTCGTGTGACCAGCACTTGAGGGGACGCTCAGATTGCTTTCTCGCAATCGTGGGAGCCCGAAGACTGTCGATGGGATCCCTTCAATTATAGCCGGTTTCCCAATCGCAAAAAAAAAAAAAAGAGAGTAATTTCCTTTCTCTCAGCCCCACCTTCTCACTTATTTATTTCTAGACTGTCTTATCTCGGTCGACCACAAAGCGCCTCAGGAATGTTTCCTCGACATTTATATCTTCAGTTACGGTTTGTTCCTCCCCTCTTCTGCCGTCTACAAAACGCTGGTGCGGCCCGATTCCTCGAAACGTTCTCCGATGCCTTGTGTGCTTCTACATATTCTTTTTCAGTGTCATCATATTTTCTATTTTCTTTGCGATAGCATTAAAAATAAAAGCAAGTCAATATGAAATAAAACGGCGTGCCTTCCGCGAGATAGCCAAGGAAGTATGGGTGCTGCTTTACTGTTTATCGATCTGGCAATCCCGCACCCCGGAAGTTTTTGTGGATACGCCCGCGGCACTTTTCAAACTATGTGGTGTGTCTATTTTTTCTAGTTTTTGTAGTTCAACCGGCTCAATTGCAACCGGCCATGGCTTCCTATACGCCCGCGAGTGAGTATTCCTGCCTATCCTATATCCCTTGCTCTTGTCAAGAGTAAAAACAATGTAGTGAAGCACTACAGTCCCGAAGAATGTTATTTCAGAATGATATGTTACAAAATAAGTTTAGATAGTGTCGTAATGATCCTCTGCTCAGCTGCAGCTTTTTTATCGCGTGCATTTCCAGCCTGAGCATGAAAAGGTGTTGCGAGAGGTTGTGTGGCAAGCTAATTTTTCAGGGAGTCATTGTGTGCGCAAACTGTCCCTTGCCTGGTTTGTGGAGGTTCAAGCCAATTCAGTGGGCAAACTATAGCCATATACATACTCACGCATTTCTTATTAGAGAGTGCGAGTAATACAAATCCGTTGAAGCTGGAATCGAGTTATTTATTATGGCTTCTTTCATACAACCGACAGAAAGATGACATTACAAAGCAAAGAAGGCGCAGCAATCACAAATGCTACGACAGGCATGTTTTCCCCTCAATCTTTTTCTCGTTTGTAGAAAATTGTTATCATGACACTCTTAAGAGCGTACATCAGAGAGTAGAAATACAGGGCAAGCATTCTGATCAGAAGCGCCCGCCTTTTATTCTTGTCCTGCCTTTCGTTCCACCAGCGCCATCAGAAATTATGAAACAGCCAAGAGAAAACAGGAAATAACGCCATCGTTGTATTAGACAATTGTTGTTCACATCGTTGCCTTAGACAATTAGACAAAAACGTTCACTGCACCTCCGTCCCCACGCCATTACCCCCTTCTTCTCCGCGCTTTCTTTTTTTTTTTTCATATAAGATACCATATTCTTTAAACATGAAAAGACTTCAGCAGAAAACTACGCCACTGTTGTTGTCGGACTATACGAAGGTTCAGCGCAAACGACGGAATTTCGAAACGGAGGAATGAAAATAAATCTAGGCGAAAGAAAACCATTGGTTTGTTGTGTAATAGAGAGCTGTTCTTTGCAATATACTTTTTCAACCAACATGGTGGCCTATACGTAAATGTGCAGCGCAGCCGAGCTCGAGGGCACGGTTTCGGTTCCTGGTTATGGTGACCGCATGACAATGGAAGTAAAATGTAAAAAAGCTTGGGTGCTTATATGTCGGTAAATGTTTAATAACTCCACGCGGCTTAAAAAAAATTGCGGAGTTCTTGATCTTGGCGTACCTCTAAATTATATAGCCGCTTCGGCACGTAAAGCTGCCGATATTACATTGTTAAGCATTTCGTATCTTCTGAACGTGTTTCTGCATATGAAATTGTCAAAGCTTCCCTATAGCTAATTTCTGCCTTTTCGTATGGTTGTTGGTCAGAATAATAACATATGTTGTAATGACAGCCTATGTACAGATATTTGCATTCGCTTTATAGTAGCCAAGTTCTTGCTGTGTTACTAACGTAGAGAGGAAATGCAGTAAAACTTATATTTCGGCAAGTTTGTAGGTTTTCATTATGAAATTCGTTGCGCGCACAGGAAACAGAAACACACAGAAGAGGGACAAACGAGCGCTAACTTACAACTGTTTATTTTTTAAATTATTATTATTATTATTATTATTATTATTATTATTATTATTATTATTATTATTATTATTATTATTATTATTATTATTATTATTATTATTATTATTATTGGGTATGGTAACATAAAACACATAAAGGGAAGAAGGAAGGAGCAAGCTGGCAACTGCCACCGAGTGGAGCACAACGCCTGCTTACGATTGAAAATATAAGCAATGCAAATCTGTACTGGGCAGATTAGCAAAACTAGAGATGGAGCATGTATATAGGTTACATGGTTCCGGAAAAATTCAGAAATGCGAATTCTTTATTGATGAGTGCCACCGTATAAAAAGGTGTGCGGAAAATATATTAGTCAACCATCTGTGGCACCAACCCTGAAATAATTATCGTTTTTGATTTTTTCTGGGATCATGTAATCTGTATGCATGCTACATCTCTAATTTTGCTCATTCTCAATGTGGATTTGTATGAGTTGCATATATATTCAGTAGTTTTCAAAAAATAAACAGTTGTGAGTTTGCGCTCTTTTGTCCCTCATGTCTGTGTTTCTTTTCACAGTGAGCGCTAGACATTTATCATTAACATAAAGAGACCTGAAGAAAAGCAGTCCCCATAAATCACCGGACTGGGCAACGCCTCATCTCTCTACAAAACTTCTTTATCTACCTATTTACATTGGTCGCTTGTTGTAAAAACAATAATATCGTATCATATCAATATGAACAAAATGAGTAAAGGGTTTTCGAGTGTTTAAGGGTTTGGCTTACCGGTCACCTTTGGCTGGCATATATGCACGGTCAAGAGCCCTATAAATGGTCTAAACGAACAGGCGATTGGCCGTCCAATTACTAACATGAGAAGTAACGCGAAATAAATATATAAGAGTCACGAAGTTAGGTTACCAAGCAAGGTTACGAAGTAAACGAAATGAGGCGAGACTTTTGTGTTCCCGGTTCTGTGAGAACACGATCATAACGGAGTGCTACCGCCAGTGGAGTTGGCCCGGCAGAGTAAATACTGCATTTTTAAAAAGACCTCCCTTTTTTCTTTTTTTTTTTTTGAAAAACCGAGCAGTATTGCTTCCACACAGTGAACTTGGTATATCTGAAGCTGAAATGAACGCTTTTCATAGTTTTGTTTATAGGTGGGGTACTTTAGGCGTTCAATTATGCATACCAGGTCGTTTGGGGCACACCCGACGTGTATCCGATGAGAAAACGTGTCGATACGTTGTGCGTCATGAAAAGAGAGAGAGCGAGAGAGAATACAATTTGTGGGAACTAAAATAGAAGCCATTCATACAAATGTTAAGAAGTACCAGAGGTTTTTAAAGGACTTCCTTTTGATCATTTTTTCTACTACTTCCCTATCTGAGTATTTTAATGCTTCTTTCTGCCGCAAACGCTGTTTTATACGCCGCGAAATGCATTGTTATTCTTTAACTCGGCATGGATACGTCATATTTTGGATCAGCTTCTTCCTCCTCTCTTTGCTTTAGCCATGCTCTACCTACCGCTACTTTTTAGATATGACTGAAAATTCTATGGATCTTACAGCGCAAATAAATCTCTCTAAATTTTATTACACTCACTTAATAAGAAAAAGGCCCACAGGCGGGTGAAGATGTAAGATGCATCTGCAAATGTCAGAATGTTTTAATGGGCCAGATATTCGGGTGTATGCTTGGGGATTAGCGGAATACCGTGCTACTGGACACTGGCAGACAAATAATGGGAAGTTTATAGTAAGTATGGTTAAGAACATATTCTTCTGTATTCAACTACTTGTATCAAAAAATAATTATCTCAAAGATAGCGTGTTCGAGATCACAGAGTGGACGCAACTTCAAAGCAAAAGTGAGCTGGGCTGCACTTGTTTATTTTGGTTACTGCAATAATAATTTCAATTTTATCTGCGTGAACCCGACCTACGAGCCGCTGTTGCCACTTAGCCATTTCGGCTGCACATATTAGGCCTCTAAGGTCCAGAAATTTGTTCACACCCTATAGCTCTTCACTACAGCCACCATTCTCAACTAACGTGCATAGTTTGCTGCACATTACTGGCACAATGTACATTAAACGTCAAGCTGAAATCACAGTGGTAACAGTCACTTGACTGCGTCCTCATAACAACGGCGCAGATTGTTTTTCTTCCCTGAAAAACCCACAACTCTCTGTTTCCGACCTTTTCGCGCATCTCATTATTTGCTCAGGGGCTCATCGTAGAGAGGAGGAGGAAAGAAGGAAAGACACGGAGGTTAGTCTCATCGTAGAGAGCTCTACATGATTCCCAATGCCATTCTTCCAAACACTGGCAGGTACTATTTGGTTCGGGGTGCTTGTCTATTCTTCTGGGCAACCAGTGCCGTTTGCCTTCGAGGCACAGCGAAGAAAACATTTTTACTAACCGAGTGATCTAAAAGCGTGACGTGAATTGCGGGACACACTCGCATTTCACCTACTCGTGGTTTAGCATTCAGTAGGTGGTGTTTCCTCCGGCGCAGATAGCTTCTTGCTGTTCAAGGTTAGATGGCATTTGATTAACCCCACGGACATGTGTACTTCTGTACCGTGTGTATTTAGGTTTATTTTATTGCTATAGACAGCCAATTTTGTCTGAGAAAGCGCGCGCTGCCAAAAATTGGCCAAAGGTATGAAAATAGAGGTGTACAATGTTTCTCTACGCGTGAACCTGCCTCTTCCAATAAGGGAAACGAAGCTTCAAACGACGCCGACTTTGAAGTTTCCATGCGAATAGTAAAAATGTTGCCGCCGTTTTGTGGTATACGCGTTCGCCATTCAAAGGAGCAGACAGAAAGCTCCATCTAGAGGTGCCCTCACGTTCAGTGGACGTGCCTGCTTTTACTCTCGAAAGTGGAGCACGTGAGCTGAGACCTGGCAGAGTAGTAAGAATAAAGGGCCTTACGCGGTTTGTGTCTGAGTAGGATACCCGTAAGATGCATCCTGCGATAGCAACAGCGAACCAAGATATAAAGTATTGGTCCTGGAAACTTGGAATGGGTTTTCGAGAATTGTTCCAGCCGAAAAGGTATAATAATTTGTTTTTTCCAACCTTTATGCGCTTTCCGGCTTACGCGGATATGTTCACGCGATGTATGAGCGCTAGCTGGGGATTGCGGTCAACACTGCATTGCTGCATAGAGGTTAGCTGATGCAGACAGCCCGCGCTTGCTCTCGACAGTAAACTTTAGTAGCTTCGCGGAAAGTTCCCTTCATCACGTGAGCTGAGTCGGAACACTTCTTGCTACGCGAGTGACTTGTTTTAGGGGCGAAGCTGCTTAGGGCGTGGGTCGTTCCCTCCTCTGTAGTAGTGGTAGTAGTATGTATGTAGCCACCTCGCGCCGCCGGGAGGCTCGCGCTCGCCCTCGGCGCGTGCCTCCCGGCGCGCGAGCTCTCTCACTCTTCCATCTGCTGTCTTTTGAGAGAGAGAGAGAGAGACAGAGAGAGAGAGAGCGAAAGGCGCGCGTTGACTATGGAAACGCTCTTTCTTCGATGAACGCAGTACCAGCTCGCAAAGAAGGAGAACGCGCCCTCACCCGCGAGAGACAACGTTGGCGCAGGCAGCGTCTTCTAGCAAGTTTCTTGACTGAAAAATACCGACTGCTCGCGCTGGAGAACCGTTCACCGGCCACCCATATATATATATATATATATATATATATATATATATATATATATATATATATATATATATATATATAATGTGACGGAGACGCAAGAGCGATGAAATGATTATTTAGAGGGTTGGCGAAACCGACAAAATGGCTGAAGGCACACACGCGCGCAAGCGTCAAGAACACTCGTCGTCGTTCTCACTTCGTATTGTTCAACACTTGTCCGCACTGCACCGCTTCGTAACATCACTCTCCCGCGGCGGAAGCGCCGTCACGGCGCTTGCGAAGACGACGAGACACTAGCAGGGCAGTACGGCTTGAGTCGTGAAACATGAACAACGTCGGTCTGCTGCGAGGAGGTCGAAGAGGCGGGGGCGAGTGGCGCTATCTCGTAGTTGACGTCACTAAGCTGGCGCAGAACTTTGTAAGGCCCGGTGTAACGGGAGAGTAGCTTTTCGGACAACCCGACCTGGCGGCGTGGTGACCAGAGGAGAACGAGAGAGCCCGGCGTGAACTGTACACTCCTATGCTGGCTGTCGTAACGAACTTTTTGTTGTTGTGACGAGGAAAGGCGATCGTGCGCAAGTTGACGAGCGGCACGGGCTTGAGTAATGGCCCCGCTGGCGTACTCAGTCAACAACGGTGTAGGTGAAGGAAGGAGGGTGTCAAATGGTAACTTTGGGTGCCTGCCGAATAGTAGGTAAAACGGTGAAAAACCAGCAGTATCATGTCGGGACGGATTGTACGCAAAGGTAATGAATGGGAGTGCTTTGTACCAGTCGCGGTGGTCAGGTGAAACGTACATTGATAACATCTGAGTGAGCGTTCGGTTGAGGCGCTCGGTCAATCCGTTCGTCTGCGGATGATAAGCGGTGGCAAGCTGGTGTTCAGTGGAGCACGCACGGAGGATGTCATCGACGACACGTGAAAGAAAATATCTCCCGCGATCGGTAAGTAGCTGCCGAGGAGCGCCATGCTGAAGGAGCGCCATGCTGAGCGCCATGCTGCCGCCTCGTAACAATATATATATATATATATATATATATATATATATATTATACAGGCACTGGATCTTGACTTGCAATGAAGTGCCGGTGGGAGATTTCACTTGTGCGCAGTTGAACCATAAAGATTCGTAGCGTGCGCGTTAACTAAATTAATCCGGAACTCGGCACGATCTCCGATGAACCTCCCGAGCTTCGCCCACTCATCATCATTCACTCCGTGGATATGCTGTGGATTTTTTTTCTTGCTGGGCTAGCCCTCGCCGTGTGACTCTTTCTTAACTATGTCTTATTTTTGCTTGGAGCGAGGGACACATAGGTAGCCGTGATGCCCCTTCTTGAATTTTTTTCTATTTGTGCGTTATTGGGTGTGAGCGGAAATCACCCTCAACAGCAGTTCATTGATAGTATTGTCGTTTCGTGTCGCTTTGTCGAATCCCAAGGTAGGTTGGCGGTTATTTGTTATTTGATTTGTTAAATCATAGCTAATGAGTATAAAAATCGGCATTGCCGCTTGGTTTTTCAGTTCTGCACTTAATTTAAAGCGCCACGCACTGTTGGCTGCGCCTACGTAGGGTCGCCCTACTTACTTCAGTTCTAATTTCTTTTTTGTATATGCATAAGCTGTCGCATTGTAGGTTTTGTGTATATATTAGAAACACACCTGTTTTCTGGTGCTTGTAAGGCTATGCATTCTCATTTATCGCCATTTGTGTGCCGGCGAATCTATCTAAATATAGCTCAAGTTAGCTCCCGCACGTCTTTTGAACCCGTTACCGGCGGTGCATTACAGACGCCAAGTGGGGAGCACGTTACGCAAGCGCATAAAATTCGCTGGTCTGTTACAGTGACCATAATTGAAGAACATAAGAAAACTGATGAAAAAAGGTGAAGGAGAAAACGCAGAGAATGTAAGAGGAAGGACATCGGGGCTGAAGCAAGAAGAAATTAAGAAAAAGTAAGGAATGTGAGAGCAGACAGAAAAATTCTCGATTACGTTGTCATTGTGGTGTGTGCTCTGCACAGGCCTAGTCCTTTTTTTTTTGTTTCAGACAGCAAATAAATGTCCGCCTATAACAATCCCCTATACACATATGCAGGAACAGTGGTGCAATTTCCTCTGCTGAACGTTTGTTGGGTAAGATATTCACTGCAACGGTCGTTACTGTCAGCTCAAATAGGCAAAGGCGTATTACTATGAGCGAAGCTCGGCTAGACATTAGGTTGCAGAGAAGGGGAGTTGGTCTGCAGAGGAGCGTTCGGAAATGGAATGCGCCAGTGGTGCATAAGAAGCTAAACATTCTACTAGGCCCTAACCAATGAAGTCTTAATCGACGTCAGGCTACAGGTAGCTCAGAAACGCAGCCAGTTGATGCTGGGTGGAGTCATTTGTGCCACCATCCTGACTGTAGCTAGAACCTTCGCTCGAGTTTCCGCAAGAACCTATTATCGGAAAGTACAGACATAGCCAAGTTCATTGGTCCTCTTTATGTCGACGCTCTGCATAACTGCTGATTATGTTCCTCCGAATACGAGTGCTCGCATGAAAAGTTGTGAAATATATTCAGCCCTGACATAAAGTACCTGCGCCGATGCATATATCCGATTATTTCCATTAGGTTGCACACCATTGGCAGAACCACTGCAAAGATAATGCACATCATCCTGTTACGAACGTAGGTCCTGGTGATAGTAAACGTGATGGCCCTAGCGATCGGCCTGTGAGAATACCGGCAGGAATGTGATTAAGGATCTGATAAGATTAGGTATGTGATAACGTCCCCTTAATCTTATTATTCTTTGCATTTTAAAGCGCGCTTCACTGATATTATTTCCTGGGGACCACTGTTCGTATATTTACACAAATGTTTAGCTAGTTAAAAAAGAGTAGTTCTTTGGAACACCTAAACACGTGCATGTAGACCATTGGATCTTTGTTATGTTCTTTTGCTGATCAACCACTGTCAGCCTTCAGTGTGAGTATTCGGGAGTCATCATATCTATCGAACATACATTGAATGACCACAGTGTCAATATCCAAAAGAAGGTGGCGACAGAAGGTCGGATACGTAATAGGTAACTATGCAGGTGTAATTAAAGCCACAGCTATGAGTATAAAATATTCGTTCCGTAATTTAGAAAATACTATCCGTGAAATGCACACATAAGATTACACTCTAGTCCTAGAAGAAAATACGTGAAAACCAGTTATTTTAAAACAAATACATTCGGCAGGTCTCATGTGCAGTCCTAGTAGGAAACGCTTAGCTCAGAGAAGTGGAGCACGAGCAACTCAAACTTACTTATTTTACACGAACAAATCGGTATTAAGAATTAACGTCTAAGTCACGCAAACGGATCATCCACTCAACCGCATCATACAGAGCGTTCATTTGACACCAACAAGCTTCGATATTCCTTTTCCCAAGAACTAAAACCTTGCCGTTGACTTCCTGCAACCTTACTGGTATGTCTTACGGTAGAATCTTTGTTACATGCCTGGGAATTCTTAACGCAAGGCAGTTCACGTTTGCCACATTGTCAACGTACACATTTTGTTACTCTGTAGTATAGTATTCTCACTATTTACGCACCTGGAAATCTCCCAAATTTCAGATAAATCATTGCAGTGCTTTGTTTCCCTTCTCTTTGTTCCGTTCTCGGTATGTGTTTCCGTTCTCTGTATGCTCTTTGTATCTGTACTCTGTGTGTATTCACATAAATTGTAAACCACTCTTGCCTAATACGAGGACTTCATACCGGCAGCACCTGACAAATGAGTAAATAAATCAATTCTTTCCGCAAAGCAGGTATTGGTGGGCGTTAATCTATCAATAATTACAACGTCACTGCTTCATAATCAATCTAGCTGTCGACTAAGTTCCTTCGCTTACCGACATTAGCTCTGAATGCTTTGCCGAAACTCACAAAGCACGCTTGTATCCCTTTTCTCAATACATTACCCCGCAGGTCGTTGCACTTCGTGTAAGCCGGTAAAGCTTAAGTGAGTAGAGACAATAAAGAAGGCCTTGAAGATTTAGCTTCGGGCTTAATCCGTAAACCAGCCGCTTACTTCGTTGTACGGCGAATACTTATCCCATTGGGATTGCGTCACAGAGCTCAACGCGCGCTTCTATAAGCTGGATGACTTAACTAGTTCAATTACGCTCTTTGAAGCCCGTCTGGAAGGCGATACTTGTAATTGGCTTGAAGTGGTGCTCCCCCAACGGCAGCCCAGGTCTCTGCCGCCCAAACAAGTTAGCGCCACGTGTGCTTCGCCTAGAATAAGAATTAAATGTCGCAGGAAATGCTAGATAAATGATATTAGGAAACTGCGACTTCATCACATAGAGACTGCATGCCATGTTAGACGCACTGCTTTTACGCATTCGCTTAGAGCCGCACTAAATTTACAACGAAGCTTTTTCTTTGTTCTTCTTCAGTTCAGCTACACTTGTCTGTAAGCATACGTATTGTACTTAACAACACAATGACAGGCGTTGTGAACCTTCATAGAATGAAATTTGGATGTTATTCAGCTTAGCGAATAAAATTTTGAAAACACGTTTCGTTAGCAGTGTTACAGTTGCAAAGATCACTATCTGCATGTTACTGTCAGCGGAGTTATGTCCTGTTCTTTTCCTCTATCCTCAAATCCATAATTATTTTCTTTAATTCGCAGCGTTACACGTTGGCTCGGCAAAAGATTTTCGAGAGGAGCCAGAAGACCAGTTTCGGACCCCACTCAAACGGAACGACCACAAAACACGGTCAAGGCACCACACAAGGTAAGAAGACAAAAATGAAGAACATAATATGCACTACATGATAATTGAATACAGATAAATATATCAAAAATGTAGAAATCAAATTGTTAAACGCTTCTCAAAAGGCTTGCTGAAGTTGGCTAGCACCAGCAAGGAGGAAGAGAATCCCGGCCGCGGTGGCTGCATTTCGATGGAGGCAAAATGCTGAGGCCCGTGTACTGTGCAATGCCAGTGCACGTAAAAGAATCCCAGGTGGCCAAAATTTTCGGAGTCCTGCACTACGGCGTCTCTGATAATTACAGCTGGTTTTGGAACGTAAAAACTCGAAAATCAATCAGTCAGCAAGGAGGAAGAGGGAAAAGATATTATAAGGAGCGAAGGTTAGTAGAGAAGGAAATATTCACAATTGTTGCGACAATATTTGGTGCGCCATTCGAAGGCAGAGCGCTTGAACACAGGGCGTGCACCGTTCCACGTAATGCGCAATTTTATTCCATGTTGTCCTCCGTGGGTGGTCAGTACCGCCTGTGAAGGCAGCACCGACCAATCAGCGATACAGGATTGGTCGACGACTGGTGAATTTTGCCTGGCAAGGCAGAATTGGCCAACCAGGGACCACGCGACAGTATTCCATATTCTGTGGTACGGCAGAGTCTCTGAGCGCACAATTAATGGCTGGGATTGGAACAATCTCGAGCATTAGACTGAGCGACAGAGCTCATATGCTGGTGTAATACTGCGTTGGAAAAAAGCAACAAGGTTAGCTTCTCGAACGGGTTGCCGCCAGGGGCTGACTGCGTAACTGAATACTATCTCTCCTAGTTTTTTTTCCATCTTCCGTGGCAACGGCCGACTTCTTTCGTTGCGTGAGAGGGAGGCAGAACGTGTGGCATGTCGAAAAACCAGCGTTACGGCGGAGAAGCAATGAAAGCGTGTCTTCGAAGTGTGCCAATCAATGACTGCCTTTCAACGTCGCCTCGTACGCATCCGCTGTTCAGTTTCTTTTTCCTGGCAGTTTCTACCTCGGCGGTTCTCCATACAGCGAATCTGGAGTTCAATACAGCTGCTTTTCTTCTTCTCTTATTTCAATCATTGCAAGTGAAGAGTACGGCTAGTGCTCCATACACGCCATTGGAGCCGCAACCGCGATCATTCGCCCGTGAAAACCCCAGTCATATGCAAGGCGAGCGCCCTGCTGCTCCCGTCGACTGCAATTCATCCCGAGCCGGCATCGAGGGCTCAGTGCTGTGTTCCGCGTGACTGCGTGCGCCTCTGAATGTGAGTAGGGCCGGTAGAGGACACTACGAAGGCGAGGAGATATATGAGACTAATAAAGATGCTAAGAATATTTTCTAGAGAACGAGTAGTGGGAGGACATTCTGGATCGATAAGAAGCGATAGGCTAACAAAAAAGAACGGAACGGTATTGCTCGTGTTCGCGTGCGGTTGTTTCTTTCGTTGGGCGGCGTAACTTTCTCCAGGAAGCCGCTACTTAGTGGCTTGTCGCAATTCGCTCCTATCAGCGATGGCGCACTGAATTTCAGGTGAGCCCTTACCCTAAACTGTTTCGAAATCCACAAAGGTAAGCAATCGGCCTTCTTGGTTAGACGTATCAAATTTTCAAGCCCTGCACGCAGCTAGGACGGTAAAGAGCGATCGTGTTGCGTCACTTACTCGACGTCTTAGCCTTTCTATGTTGCTTAAAATGTATTACTGCCTTCAAGTGATACGAGATGACAAGCAAGGAAAATGTACTAAGCCGCAAGAGAGACTATAGAGGTCTATGTTAATGCGATATTGGCTGCTGTCCTCGCATACACAGTCGCGCATTTAGAACACACACTTCACGTACATGTGATCACCATATGTATATCAACCTCAATAACTGATCAATTTCGCATTCTTTGTAAGCCACGAATGAGGTGGGAAATCGCTCAATGGTTTGATACCAGAGGTGCGGCATCACTCTTGTATCTGACGAAGCACGCACCAAAATGGGTGGGCTTGTTGCAGGAGTATTGTAGTATTGAATACACGACAGCAGCTACCAGATATATTTTACGAGTGTTGTTGTGCCTAAGGTTACCGAAGAGTTTGGTAGTCACCGAATGAAAGTGTCACCTTCTTTTGGGGGGAAATTCGTACTGCTCGTAGACTACCTGGTGCCTAAAATAGTTTCCTCTCGCTTACAGACCGTTATACGGTGACCATTTAGCTGTGGACTTCAAGAGACCGACGGCACTGTTTGAAGTACATGACCTATGCGACCGATTTTGAGGTGACCCTTTATTTAATTACTTCATACTTCAAAAGTTCAAAGGATACTTGCAGCTGCGGTTTCCTTTACGCGTAGCGAGAAAATATATCCGTTGTAGTAAATAGTAAGTACAGCGTTTCTGTTTCTCAATAAGCTGAGAAATAGTGCAAAATTTTCTAAACACATCTTATTTGTTAGAGACATACACTAGCAAATGACGCCCACTGTACCTTTCCTTCCATTCCTATTCTAATTAGCTTCCTTGGCTTGTGCATTTAAAAGCAGCTCAACCAGCTGCGGCATTCCTTCGGCTTAATTCTTTGCAGAAAAGCATGAAGACCGCGTTTTTAGAAGTTATAACTGCAATACGTGTCCTTACGTTTTGTGCAATTTTGTGTTTACCAGTTAAAATGATACATTTCAGATATAAGATGATGCAGAAGTGACTTCAAATATTAGCACGGGAGTGCTTTATGCCGGGGCCCACCAGGACCCCACAAGTCATTTCCGTCCCGGAAATGACTCAGTGAAGCATATATATCTAAGAACAACAAAACAAGGTCAATGAAAAATTCCCGTTGACGTGCTAGGAATTCAAATCAGAACCCGTGTCACGAGGAAAGGAGCCTGGTGAGCTACCGACTGCGTAATCGACGCATGTGCGTGAGGCTCTACGAACGCGGCTTATATTCTTTCTTATCTCGTCTCTTTCCCTCCTCAACGTTGGAATTTCCCGCTTCGCGCGCGCTCATCGAGGCACGCTTTACCTGGAACGGTCCTGCAGTCCAGGAGAGGCTTAGTGGAGCACTGCTGCTTCTCTTCGCCTCTCGTGGATGGCGGCACCCGGCCGACTACTCGTCGAGCGTTATGGCACCAATAAAAGTGCTGCGATAAGCGTCCAAGTAGGGCAATGACGTTGGCGGATGAGTGTGATGCAAGTAAGTATGATGATTGATGCTGTTGTCGCGCGGCTCTTACTATCGACCATTTATTACTTAAACTATGCATAATTTACTCCAAGGGTCACGGTCATGGATGTTTGGAGGCGATGCGTGAACGTAGCTGCATCTACGTCAAACAGTGAAGTCCCGCGAAAAACGGCTAGCAATGGGCAAGTTCACCTCGATTTACAATAAACATTCAACTGCATCTGTGAAGACGCATTTCCCTTTTGTGCTGTACCGACTCCACGGCAGATGACTCAGCCACATGTTTTTGAAGAACATATGGTATCTTGTAGCGTCACTAGGTCCGATGAACATTATCAGAACCACAACACATATATGACAGGATGTCGATCGCATTCCCTCACATTTGATTATGCTATTTCTGCAGCGGTGTAGTTAGAGGTTGATACGGAACAGAAGAAAGAGCGTAGGTCTACGCTGAAGAGAAAGGCCGCGTATTTCGGTTCGGTATAGGTTCCGCATCTTAAGGAAAGAACGAGGAGAGAAATGGCGGGGGGGAGGGGGGGGTGACGTGTCGGCTTGCAAATGGTCCTGGGCACCAGCTACACACATAATTCTTGTAAAAACCTAGTGAAAGCACCTATGACAGTGTAGAAAAATACTAAAAACCAGAAAGATATACTGTGCTCGGTAAATAAAAAAATCATTATGCTGAGAAAACTGATAGCAGAGAAAAGCTAAACCACAATGGAAAGAAGTCATGGCCTGTTTTGTACTTCATAATAATTCCATGACAAGAAAGAAGTGTGTACATCTCTGTTCGCTGGTAGCTTCGAACCAATGTGCAAATTAAGCGAATCATACAGTTCCATATCATAAAGTGCTAGCACATTACGATGTCAAGTAAATGTAGGTCTTATTGTGGACCACTTGGAAATCTACTGTCACCATCTTTATTAGAACTGGCAAAGCGTATTTTTCAGCTTCTTGCAACGCTATTAATTCTGCAGCTACTAATGCTAAGAGCGGATTAATTTAAGCTAAATGCAGCTGTCCAAAGTACGCCGCCCTGCCTGCTACGCAATCAGGGTCAATTGAAAAAGGTTCTGCCCTTCTTTAGCGAACTAGCAACGGTTACATAACCGGCACCGCAGCCGCTCTTCACGTTCCGATGCAGCAGAAATTAACCTCCACCCTAGAGAAGACAAATGCTTTAATTTTTCAGGAAGGAAATGTTAGGGGTCGCATTTAACAGAGCAGCGATTGTTTGTCTATTTTTTTTTATTGATATGAGATTAGGAGATGTTGGCGCACAAATAAGGCGCCGGCTACTCCTTGGCTCCTGGGGTCCGTACAACAAGCATGGTGCTAAGCAGTATGCGAAGTTTGTCTAAATATATTAAAGGGCCACAGTAGATATTTACGTACTTTTCTGTAAGCTCTACGTTGAATACTTAGTTTCTATTGTTCTTCTGCTATGTGGGTCTGCGAAAGACTTAAATTTCTCGAATAAAAAATTAGGGAGCTTCTTTCTCAGAATTTTTCACAGCATAAGAGATGTATTTACCCGTGGCAGAGAACGATAACCTGGAAAGCATACACTGCGTGCTTGCAAGTGAATGCCCATTTTCAGAGAAAAATGGTCCATATATGGCTATATCAGAGGCGAGAGTGAATGGGCTCTATCTAGGCTGTGTTCATTGCCTGCCAATTTCTCCAGATAAACACAAGGATTTCGAAATTCTATCACAATTTTCAGGAAGACAACGGAAGTCACCGCTTTACTGCGTATTATGGGCTCTGGTGCACCGAGGATCCGCAGGGATAAAATTATTACTCTTACCAAGCAGATTAAAAGCAGATGGTAATGTCACATTTTAAGAAAAGATCCACGGAAAGAAAGTTTACTGCGCATGGTTACACTCGGTGCACACCTCAAAGAGTTGTTTATATAAACGTGCACACGCTGAAAAATATAATGGTATGTTTTATGTGAAAGAACATTATGAATTATGAAATGATACAATAACATTTGAAACGTGGATATTTTCTTTTATTCCTGAAGTTTTCTCGCACGTCATTTTGTATTAAGCCCCGAAGTTTCATTAGTACTACGTTTTGTGACTACGTTGTATGAAAATGACATTTGAATGGTGCATTGCTTAGCGTTTATATTTGCTCAATTGTAGCGATAAGAAATTATGGAATAATTTTTCTCAATGGCGAAATCTTGAACTCAGTTTTCAGGGAACTTCTTGGCTTAATATTATCACTGTACAATCACTTCTCTGATAAAAGTTTCATGCTAAGGATTACAGAAATCTATCTTCATGACGCCGAATACACTGTACCATCTGCTACATTACGTGATGAAGGTTGTTGACATGTTTGCTTTGTTTTTGTACACCGTAAGAATTTTCGAATCTGTTCGAACACTGTGACCAGGGGCAATGTCATCAAGAATTCGTTGACTATGCATGCGCAAGCCTCGTCTCCCTATGTACAGATAGACCGGGTGCACGAAATAAGATGTTCGAGAAACGAATCTCTAAGTAAATATCAAAAACATACCGAGTAGCCAAGGCTAATGTGCTGGAAAAGGCTAAAAGAGACCTCGTAGAATACTTCAGTGAAAGCAGTACGTTGCGCAAACGCAAGGAAAGTCATACGAGTATTTTCAGCAGACATACACCAAGCAAGGGGCAATTTGTGTCAGAACGCCCCATTGAGCAATCCTGAAACTTAGAAACTACAATAGAAGTTTCTGAATCCCTTTGAAAATACGAAAAAAAAAAAGCGAAGCTGGATGAGCCGCAAGTGTACGGTGAATGCGATGCAGAAAGAGGGTGCCTGGGGATATACGTTGCAATAACGCTATAGTACCCACATTAACTTCTAAGCATAATGGAAAGCACGTCCCTTTCGCAACCTTACTATGGTGCAGTGTGGTTTCTGTATAATATCTCTAAATGGCTGTCATGAAGGCACGCCGTTGCGATGTATGCCTCGTTTAAGTGTTACGCATTGAGGCCCCAGAATGTTAGCCCCCACTGGGACCAGCAAAATGTAGAACAGCCTGCTAGGTACAAAGGCAAATGACCGCCGAGACGAAACCTGAGCGGCAACGGCCTGCGAAGCCTGATATCTTTATACTTTTGGAAGTTGGGTTCGCCCACGGTATGCGGAGAATCTTGAGACCTCCGCTGCACTTTCTCTGAAGAGCCTCGCCTTGACTTTGAGTGTAACATAAACCACGTATTATGAAATATAAATGACGGAATCGTAACAGTGTATAAAGCGCAACCCGAGCTGCAGGCATCAGTTTTTTATAGTTGTACTTGGTTGCATAGCATAAAAACATATTAAAAACGTAGAGACCGCAAAATCACGGCGAAAGCTCGGGTCGGGTGGGCAATTCAGTTACTGTGAAAGCGAGAAACTGAAATGTTGAATTCTAGTGAGCTGGCAGGGTGCTCAGATTACGCGTTTATCGCTGCTTTATGCGACACATCATACACCTTGTATACATTTCAGGAATCTTCCTGTGGTCTCATAGTACTGCTTTTCATCCTCTATTGGAGAAAAACAAATGGCCGCTTTGATTATCTTATCGGTAGTTGTATACTGAAATTCTTGAGCTCAGTAAGGCAAGGACAGAAGATAAGTTTCTGTTGTCAACAAAATGCTCGTGAAATAAAGACTTGGCTGAAAGCATGTGTTACGTGCTCCTACACGTGTTGTCAAGCTGCTAACGTAATTTTAGCAACGCTGTGATATCAGCAGTTTAATAACCACGATTTTGCTTGTGAACCCTATTAGCTGCTAAAATGATTTTTCTCGAGTAAATTTTTTTTATTTATTATTATCAAGTTATGCAATCATTGTCTCATCTACGAAATGTTCATCCTCCCTCTTCATTCCTTTGGCGCCATGCCCCGCAGCGCTCCGGTCTATTTCGTTCCATAGATTGTCTTTCAAATTATTAGGCTTATTTGCGGTCTTGCAAGACTAATTCCTTCGTTTTCCTGCATAGTTGTTATTCTAGTTTCTTGACACACGATGTAAATATTTTTCAACTGAGGGAATATAACGGTAGGGTTGCTGTTATTTTGGGGAGACATTTTGCTGCATTTTATTTGGTTGAGAATCCAGAATTACGTCTAGAAAATAAAATATTTCCTTAACTACATCAGAGGTCGTACTCAAACTTTCTCTTACGTAGGCCTTGCCCAGTTCACCTTTTATAATTTTACGCCTCTCTGTATCTATGTGTAGAGCACAGCTTATACGAAAAAGAGAAAGCAGCTCAGCACGACCTCAGAAGAAACTTCTTTATCAGTGCTTCTGACACTTTCAACAGATATATTTTTCGTTAATTTTTTTAACCGCAAAACGAACAATTGAAGCATCACTGAACATGATTTTGTAATCTTGATATCAGCGAATGCTAGTTTGGCCCAAAACTATCTAATCGCTTTTAGCAGCTCGTGGTTTCCCCAGAGAACGGCGCTCGATTTCCAGCCGAGTTTCAAAACAAATAGGAAATTCTCTTGGGTAGGCAGTGGAATGATAATTGTTCGAGTGCTCACGCGTTCTTCATAGACTTGCCTGCTAATGTTGAAAGTTTTTGCAGGGCATTTGACGATTGAAGTACGAATATTAGTTGGTGAATTCGCAGGGTACATCCAACTTCAACGAGTGTTCACGCTGACATGACTTTCACGGTACTTCACAAAGTTCACGAACAATTCGTAATTGTTCAACCCGAGTTTATATTTTGATGTACCAATCGCAGTATGGTTCAATAGTTCGGGAACACGGAATTTTTACTGGCACTTTTATGCGTATATTACAAATTTGCGCATCCCTACGATTTCATATAAAAAAAAATATGTACCTTTGAGTGTAACCAACTAGAATTCATAGCTTTCACAGTGGTAAGGTAAAGAGGCGTTGACCTAAGGACATGAGTATTATTATTTTTTCAGTTACGGGTCTGATTTTTGGTGTCTATCACAAAACACGCGGTCGTGGCGCAAGTGATTGCAAATGCTGCAGTGAAAAAGAACAGCTTATTATATCTCCAGATTCTCTAAATATATCTATTAGAGGGCTCACATTTAGGGGGAAAAAAGGCGGTGAAGGCGTTGAATAAGTTGTGGGAAACGGAGATTAAAAAACAAAAAAACAAACGGCTAGCTGGTATGACCAACAAGAGGTATTTCGCAAAAATGAATTTGCGAGCGCTGAGTAAGGCGCTTATTTTTATCTTGGTTTTACTGACTCATTAAAACTGCAAAAAAAAAAACGGAAAGGCAGACGAAGAACGAAGATACACTGATATTAAATTGCATGAACGGTTGTTGGGCTACGACTCCCACAAATGACGTAAGGCAAATGTCGATCAGAAAGGCTCATACGCTGGAAAGACGACGACGACGACAACAACAACAAAGCGCCGCCTCACAACATAAAAATGAAATATGAGGAACGAGTATTACGTTTCGAAACGAACACCCTAAACCATTGCGACGTGGCAGCTTGCCAGGTTTACTTCGCCGTCGCACTTCAGGGGCCAAGATGGAGCCACTGTACAAGCAAAAGCGAATAAAGCCATATATTGCGTTTGTAAAGCAAACACCGTTGTTGTTTTCGCGTCGCCCATTCACCCCAATAAAGTACGGGGCTTCCGAGGGCCGGTACCGAATTTATTATTCCGGTGCTCGCTTCTCCTCCAAATAAATTTCTTTCAAGAAATCGTGATTTCTTTTTAAGTTTGTCGCAAATACGTTGTAGCGTCCCTTTGTTTCTACATCTTTTTTTATATCTACAAAATTTTCAGACATTTAGGGCATCTGCGTGTGCATGAGACGGTGTTTATAATTCAGCCATGAGGAGATGACGAAGAGCGGTGCGAGCATACGTGCGCCGCACAGCCGCCGCGTTCACAATACTGCTCATTATAAGGCACGATAGTGGAAGGGCGCTAGTACACACACACACACACAAACACATATGCGCGCGCACGTTCGCACAAACTGAAGTCAGAATACTGCAGCGATTCGGTGACCGAGGTGATTCATTATAGCACTGATGGCTTGTCTCAACTGCCGCATTGCTATTGCAGCCATAGGGACTCGGCGTCCGAGGCACACACACCATAGAGTTGGAGAGTATGGTGACAGATGCGATGACGGTGACGACAGCCATTTTGCTTCTCTGATATTGACAAATTAATTATGACAACAAATGACGTCCTAGAATATCGTTCTCTACAACCATGTAGCCTGGTTATTGGGCAGGTACTGAATGTGTACAGAATCTGTAGATAGCGGTATCAAACCTGCAGGCGCGGACATTGCTAGGAATTACCTAAAAGACGCCTAATCTTTATTGCGCTTTGCGTACTCGAAGTTTTAGTAAAACATTACAAAACTACAGCATACATATTTGAATTATCTAGTACGCCTTCGTCCTGCTGGATAAATAGCGGACAAACGAAAAGACGGACGAGCGGCGCATCATTAGTGGTTAAATATGCACATGGGAAAGAAAAACACACTTGACTGACACAAAGATCCCAGTGCAAGCGTTGCATTATATACCGGTGCTAAACGCGTTATGCAGTTTTAATGGTTGCGGTGAAAAAGCAAGCTCATGTCATTTTTTTTTATAACATCTGCGTCTTCAGTGTCCCATTGAGTCCAGCCTGACACTAAATCCAGCCTGACACAAGTCGTACGGATGTACTAGCGTGTTTCCTAGCACGGAGCTACCGTTGGTGTAGTGGAAGGCTTTTAAATCACAAACTTGACCATTTAGGAACTCTGAGAGAAGTGGGAGTTTCAACCCGCTCCGGAACGCTTTTGAACACTTTGGCTTCTTTATTGCTCGTAAAACATACGTTTTTGCATGCCACTCCCAATATGGTGCGGCAGCCTCAGTATACATGCAATACCGCAACCACTTGGTCCGTATTAGATTACTGACCGACGAGTCTTGGCCTGTTCACAGTGAAACTGCGCCTTGTTCGCTAAGGCGTCGCTTCCCCTTTCTTTTATTATACACTTTTCACATAGCTGGGCGTACATTGTTTAATAAAAGCGTTTCCTTCGCTGATAAACTAGATTTATTATAAATAGTTTACCAACAAAAAATTTCCCAAGTTCCGGAGTAGTAAAAAAGAATTATCAGCAGCTTTCCACCAGTGCTACAAAGTTAAAAGAGTTCGGTGTTTCGAGCAAAGGAAAAGCAACAGCGTGAAGCCCTGGAATATATATCAAACAGAGGAACGGAAATCAAATAAAAGGAACCACGCATTCAGAACACATCATTGTCGTCTCTGGGCAAACAGTGAGACATGGCCTCATATAGCAAAAAAAAAAAAAAAAAGCCAAGCCACACCAGCGCCCCGGTACAACAACGAGTGTAGTCAGCAAGAAACAGCATAAATAAAGAGGTATATAGAACCTAGGACAAGGGAAGAAAGCAAAGGGGAAAATATGCGGTGCTGCAGACCCCCACGAACAGCGATGCCGCAGGGCGAACAAGATATGGAACTTAGTCGAAAACACAGCTCGTCACGTCAGCGGAGGGCGACACGACTCGATCCATCACCGTCGTAAAAATGCGAACAAAGGCGCCTGCCAACTGATACAAAACTGGAATGATGTAAAAAGCGAAAAAATGCAAAATATGCAATTGAACGTATCACGGACTCGCATACGAATCCCTGGTACAACACATCGTGATTATGCCAAAAAGCTTAAGGAATTATATGCCAGAAAAAAGCAAATATAGAGGGGAAAAATGAATCGGTGGTTATTAGAGCGTCTTTTATTTATTACGGATTAATAAGCTCACTTTCCTGCCGCTGAATATTTCTTCTTTATCCTAGATATGGTTCCTGAAGTACGCCTCACTGCTTTAGCTGGCGATTTTGAATGCACGGTTAGAGCGAAGGAAGGTTTGGCATACGGTAGCCTTTCTTTGAATTACTATCTTCGTTGTGGTTTGTCTAGCCGGCTTTACAAAGCGCCGGGTATATGTGCACATTGTGGTCTATATAACGCACTAATACTAAGGGTGCGTGAACTCAGTAACCGTTTGCATTACCCGCGCTTTTGCAAGCACGCATTTCACCTGCAATTTAGTGGAGACAAAAAGAAAGTTCGTTTCGTGCAGTGAATTGCTTCTTACGAGTAAATATAGTTGCGGCTTCCGGTACGAATGTTCACAAAGTGAAAGTTCTGGTCTACGACGCCGTCTGATAAAGTTGCACGCAATGCAGGTCTGCACGCACAGTGAACTTCACAAAAAAAAAAGAAAAAGCCTGGCAGCCAACTCTTCTTACACACGGCGCAAATAGCAAGAGCTTGCGCTTTTTATTTTTTTTTTCCAGCCCTGTTATGAGGTGACGTTGAAGAACGTGCGTAGACTGAGGCTCATTATCTATAGTTGATGATGGCTGGCACGCAAATGACGAGTTGCGGTGCTGTTTCCGTTTGTTTATTTTTCCTCACAAAAAAAAGAAAACTGGACAGCTTCCCACATCTGCGTCTCCGACTAAGCATGAGCAGATCGATCTGGTTAAAGATAGTTTCAGGGCGTTCAGCAAGAGAAAGTGAAATGGCCTGACGTGACAAGGTTCGTGAGGCTTCAGTCCCACTGCATGTTAAAAAACTTTTCTACCATGATCACCTGAAAGTGATGGCCTTAATGAAACTTATGAAATTTTGCGGACGCCTCGTGGATTTACTGCGCATGTTGCTGTTAGTGATTCAGTTTTCCAAACACCCGGAAAGTGATTGGGTTTTGTTTTCTACTGCGCCGGCACTTAGTCATAATAGTCATCGCCCCACAGCAAAACTCACAACGTTGTTGTCAGTAGCAAGCGGTGTCAAGTTGTCAAGTCAGCTGAATACTTTTAAGTGCACATGCGCTTTTTATAGAAACATCATAAAATATTCTTATTTAAATATAGCCCTCACAAAATAATTATAACCAGACAGTATTGCAGCGTTAAAATTTGCTCTTAAAGTGCAAGCAAATTACAAGCAAACTCTTACTTCGGGCATAAAAGTAATGTTTGAAGTCAGTTTGCAAACGGATGGAGCCGTGAATGTAATGTAGCGTATCAGTAAACGGTCAAATACTGTTGCTATATGTAACTATGACTTCTGTAAACCTGTTATTGAATTCATGCATATGGTGAAATAGGAGAGAATATTTATGTTTATGGCTGCCGCAATCAAAGTATCGAAGTACTAACCTTCAATAAATTAGACGCTTGCGGTGAACTATCGGTTGCGACGAAATGGCAGTTTCCTCTTAGCACTGATCTCGCCATTTTGGTAAATGATGTTTCTATGCTACCACACCAAGTGTTCCTAGCCAGCGCACCTCATCGTAGCAGCGGCCGATGTCAAGCAATTAATGTAGCTGATGATAAAGGCAATCTAAACCACACCGTCACCTCATCGGTGCAATCAGAAGTTGTCCCCTACGTTCTTACTTTGGTAGTGCGGAGCAACAGCAACACGCACAACTACGAGACACACGCACAGAATGACCATAGAAAAAAGGTTGCCGACACTATAGATCTAGCTAACCACCTAGTATTGTTGGCATCTACGCAGCGTTGTCGCTCTTTGGGAGTTTTGTATGCGCATGCTTCTTTGGTGGCCATGGCATCAGCCTCTCACTCAGCCATCCACGTTATTCTCCCAAACTTCTCCCTTCTGACTTCTTTCGTTCAGCAGCAACATCAGACCCACAGAAAACAAGCATGGAGACGGACCGAGTTTTCTTGGCGTACCTGTTGAGAACAGACATTTGGAGGGAAGTGCATATTTGTGCGCATAATAAGGCGTTTCCGTGTGCTTCGTACATGTTCTTCGCCAAACGGGAGTCTTGCCTGTAGAGGGTGCACCGCCACATTAGCATCTTTTATGCGGTGAAGTAGAATACCAAGCACTTGGAAACGAGGACGAAATGTTGTTCGGCTTGTGATGATATGAAATAAGTTTACAGTCCTCAAATAAACATAACAGCACACAAATAGGAGTGCGATAAGTTTCTGTGTTCCTGATTGAAAAAAAAATAGTATGGTAGTTTATACTGAAATGCGCGAAAGCAGCAAATTTCGCGTTTAAAGAAGCCTACAGTTTCTAAATCAAATTCAAAAGGCCGAAATTGTTCAGATTTTAAAACTTCGTACATATGGCTACTTCAGTTCGGTCATATTTAATTATAGTAAATATGATTATCAAAATAAAGACAGGTAAGTTATTTATATGAAAGCGATGGAATTAGCTTGAACTCCCTCTGCTGTATGCTGAGGCCTGCGCAGTCCACAAGCTATGTGTTGTTATGCCAATGATGCCCAAACAGAGATGTTGCGCCTTAATAAAACATAAAAGTGGACTGCGAAAACAAAGCAACGAATGCATTCTAATCGCAGACAAATATTGCACTCAGTCAAATGTGTGTGAACATATTAGGATGTTATGATACGAAAGGAATTGCACAGAAACACAAGGCTCCTTCTTGCATTTACCCGAAGCAACAGCATGTCTGGCTGGGCCGGCTGTTTTGACGTCCATACGGTTTCAGCGCACGTACAACGTGACATTGTCATTTTGCATCATTAGTGACGTCATCAAAACACATTATCAAGTTATCACTCTTGATGTCACATGATATGATTACTTGCTGATGCGCTTGAATTGCGTAAATCGAAATAGGATGGGCCAGGTCGACTGTCTGGGTAGTGGGTGACGTAGGTTGTGAGGCACGGAAAAACTTAATTGCGCTGCTAAACAGCTTTTCACACTAACCAAAATACAATAAAAATGTATCAGGAAAATATGTTTAATATTTGTGACTGTGTCAATCACGCGTGACAGAGTGTGCATATGGCCGCCACATGTTATGCACTGACCGCAGAATCCATAAGCCTATTTTTGACATATATATGAAGTTTTTACTTCTCCGAAACTGCTCCGACCACGCAGGCGAACTAATATGGGTTTCTCAAAGTAAGATCTCTCAGGAAAAAAGAAAATAATAACTTGACTTGTGGGGTTTAACGTCCCAAAACCAGCTCTGATTATGAGAGACGCCGTAGTGGAGGTCTCCGGAAATTTCGACCACCTGGGGTTCTCTAACGTGCACTGACATCGCACAGCACACGGGCCTCAAAAAGCGCGTCTGTGACGTCGATGTCACTGCCCCCACGGCTTTCGTCACTCGCCTCTCGCCCGTGGTCACCGCCGCTCCGGCCGCGCAAGCAGCTTCCGTTATCTCCTTCTTATCTGCGGCGTTGGTGGCCGCGGGCGAGTGACGAAAGCCGTGGGGGCGGTGACATTGACGTCATAGACGCTCTTGTCCCGGCCGATTTCGGTTTCGAGGGGCCTTCCACGGGGAACTAATTGTTCGCGTATCTCCGACATGCATTCCGCTATTCAAAATTTGATCGTTGGGACAGGTAGTGTCGAGGACGGGCTCCAAAGTACTCATTTACTATAGCCACCAATTTCTGATAATTAAAAAGTTATTTAGCGTAATTTCGCTAATTATGCATACAAGTGCGGTAATTGTTCTGTATCTAGAGGCCGCCAACCCGTACACTCGAATGGTACACAAGACATCCCCGCGATTTATGTTTTCTTTTATTTTAAAAATGTGTTGCAGCTAAAGAAAACACCCTGTATAGAGGGCACGTTGGTCCGTCGTCCAGATGGCCCTCGTCTCCTCGGCAGCGCTGCGCGGAGAGACATGTAAAGTATTATAGAGGAGGCACTGTATTTTTTCATTTATGTTTCTGTCCGTTTTATGTGATAACATTAAGAGCCCCGTGTCGTAGAAAATGCGGCGTCGGTGTGCTCGACGGAAATAAGTTATTGCAATTATGGCACATAAGCAGTTATGCGACCCAAGAGCATTGCAAGTAAATGGGGAAAATATGAACGGGATAATCCTATCGCGTTGCACTCCTAAAGGCCAATCTTAGGCATCTTCCATTTATTTTTCGTTTCGAATCGATATCGCTTATTTGCATATTTTTCTGCACGTGGTGAGGGAACGTGTTAATTGCGCGAAGGCATTGACGACACTGTGGACCATAAGTAACGTTGGGTTGAATAATGAAAGAAGGGGTATGGGAAAATGGCTGGTTTATCTGCGACGCACAACCTAAGGAAGGCACAGGGCACATCATTTGTAGTTTTTAACTGCAGTGTAGCAATTATGCTATAAATGAAAGGGATTTATAGTGGACGAAAAGTCACCTGCCGTCGGCAGGGACCGAAGCTACGACCTTTAGATAAGGCCTCCGATGCGCTAATAAGAAAGAAAGAAAGAAAGAAAGAAAGAAAGAAAGAAAGAAAGAAAAAGAAAGAAAGAAAGAAAGAAAGAAAGAAAGAAAGAAAGAAAGAAAGAAAGAAAGAAAGAAAGAAAGAAAGAAAGAAAGAAAGAAAGAAAGAAAGAAGTTGGTTAGGCAAGGACCCGCCAAGATTTCCTTGCTCCCGATATGGGAAGGGCTTCTGAATTTTATTTAGCTATGCAAGCTACAGAAACTCATATAGTTACTAAGGCAAGTAAACTACCGATATTGTCTAGTTGCACTGTCATGCAATATATACAAGCGCGGATTATTTACCAGTTCCGTACAGCATTTCCCGCTCTATTATTTTATTTATAGTGCACAGGCTTCATGTGGATGGAAAGAAGACAGAGCGGCAGTTACGGATGTCTAATTGCGAGAAATATACAGACACCAGGCTCCTGGTTTCATGGCTAAGTTTCATATGAGACAATCAAGTCTATCTCTCTCTCTCTCTCTCTCTCTCTCTCTCTCTCTCTCTGTGTGTGTGTGTGTGTGTGTGTGTGTGTGTGTGTGTGTGTGTGTGTGTGTGTTGTATTCACTATACACTACCCACCAAAATAAGCGACAAGCGCAAAAGTTGTTTTGTAGCAGCTCCAGCAAACTCCTGCCAACCGGTGAAGCAGTACATATTCCAGCAGGAAATGAGCGTGCAGTAAAGATCTCACTGAGTAAAAATCCAAGTCATCTGCCGAACAGAATATATAAGTGGGATAATGTGAAGTGTCGGAGCTATGTACAGACAACTTACAAACAAAAGCTGCACCCAACATGTGTTACATACCTCCATAAATTTTAAAGGTACACAGCAACTATCTTCAGGGTTTTTGCACAAACGTACCAAGCCAGTAGCGTGAGTCGTTGTGATCATTAGGGAACCTTTATGCATCTTCTGCATTAAACTTGTAGTTTCCTCCAAGGTTTTAAACATCCTCATCCCTAAAGACTGAAGTGACTCAACGAAAAATTGTTTTCAGCCGCTGCTGCCCATAGTCCGTGCCACGGGCATGCAGCATAATGCTCAGGACTGGTTTGATTGGCTGTGGTCCCCACTGACGTTCCGAGTGTTCTTTTTTTTAGGGGCGAAGCGCCTTAGGGTATGGGTCGTTCCCTCCTCCGTACATAGTATGTAGCCACCTGCAGTTTTATGAAGTGCTCACTAGATGGCGTGATGGCGCCGCGGTGCTCGCTTCATTCATATATATGGGAACGCGTAGCATGGGAGTCTGTCTCTCTGTCCGTCTATCCGTCTGTCCGTCTGTCTGTCTGTCTGTCTGTCTGTCTGTTTGTCTGCCCGTCTGTCTGTCCGACTGTCTGTCTGTCTGTTTGTCTGTCTGTCTGTCTGTCTGTCCGTCCGTCCGTCCGTCCGAGCGCTGCGGTGCTGCTTAGCTAGTACGTGAATTGATCAATAGATGGCGCGGAGGCGCTCGCTGCGTGCTCTAGTGTGATAGAAGAACGCTAGATGGCGACACACAGTGTTTGTCACGTCTTTAATGATGTACTGGGCAAGATTCACGGAAGATTCACGGTTTTTACCGATGAACCTCTAGAGCTTCGCCCACTCATCATAATTCACTCCATGGATATGCGTGCATTTTTTTTTCTTTCGCGGTATAGTCGCGGCGCTTTGCGGGGAAGGCGCCGCGACTCCTCATAACATCCTCATAAATCTGTGTGCACCTGATCCTTGAAGACATAACAAAACACGCAGCGCCCAAGCTCTTACTGTCGTGGGTGGCGCAGCCGCCACTAGAGTGGGAAATTTTGCTGCACCTCAAATGGGCACACTGACGTAGGACATGCAGAGACAGAGTGCTTTCTATCTGTGTGTCCATCTTAGTCAATGTGCCAATTTGCGCTACAGCTAATTTTCCGAATATTATGCCTCAACACGCCCAAATCACCACTCTGATTGGCCACTAGTGGTTAATCAGAGTGTTGACTGAAAAATATGAAATATGAAAAGTCAACGGTGTTGCTGTGTGGAATTTTTACATTTTTTGCGATGGTTAATGCGAAATTAAATGTGTGGTGGAGGCTCAGTAAATATGGAATGTAAGTATGAGTTGTGGTAGCACCTGTTGAGAATGTCTCAACAGTATACGCAATATTCGTCATTGGAAGTGACATGTTTTTCAAGCTTTCCTCTGTAGTTATTCGTACGCGCGAAAAAAAGGTTCCTGCGGAGCCCACGAAATGCATGAATTGTGGTCATACGAGTCAATCGCTTGTACATCAAGGAATACAACACTATAAATTCCCGTTATATGCGTCACCATCATCTGTTTAAGAAAATGTTATCTTTGTTTTTTGCTCAAATGGAGCGCAGAAACGTGCTTAACAGTCCTCGTCCTTTTCTCTCCTAATGCACAAGCATATATTGCGTAACGCATCAGAAAAGCAATGTTGTCATGTAACTTTCTTTGATTATTCATCAAAACAACCCATATACCGGTGCAATTGTACAAACTAAAGGAATGATGTGATTGATGGGCAGCCCTCTAGCTTGTTTGTATGAGCTAAGACCTGCATTTGGCTGCAGCGCCCAGTACACAACCATATTTCCATATTTCCTTTACTGCGTTGTAGCTTTTTTAACCAAATCGTTATTTAGGTATCAATTTTAGTGTATTTTCTAACAGCGCATTTGTATTTTTCAGCAACATACTTACACAGTTGATGAGCTCAAGACGGCCTAAAATATATAACGAAAATTATCATTGAGAGCGCTTACATTACGAATAAGTTGTTAACACATGACGGCGTCAACATAAAACAAAAATTTACAAGGAATCAGCAAATACGGCAGCATACCTACGCAACTCTTCTTTAATTTTAGATATTTGTTACCTCTTCTTCGGTTACCTACACCTTTGATTTTATTCAGAAAAACATTATTATCGTTATTTTCGCCAGTGAAAAAAAACTAAGCTTGTTTAGATATCAAGAGCAGTGCGCAGTTGGAACAGTTTCGGAACTTTTGAGATGGTTACCGCAGAGCTTCCAGTAACGCCCCACACTGCAGCTTAGGCGTCGGGACTCCTCGCAAAAGTTTGCCCAAGTGGATAAGAGACGACAGTAGAGCTGAGAACATTGTGAATGCTGGCGAGCCCTGTTGCTGCTGTGCATGCAAAATTAGGTCACACTTTAGGTTCTTCATACAAGCCTTGCCTTTTATCTGCTACAGAGTAGTTGTAGCCCAGAACTAGTTCTTTCTTCTAGGGAACTTTCTTTGACGCAGTACTCGTGAAGCTGCTCACACGTTCGGTTCCTTGGACTGCACTGTCCTTGCCAGGACTAGTTCTTCAGCGTTCCTTTCTGCGCATTCTGCAACGTAGGTGGTCTCCTATGCGCCGGAATTTAGCACGCCTCTTTGCTATTGCTACTTCAGCGGCACAAAAAGTGTCGCCTTTCCTAGCTGTTAACCTTAATGCGCGAAAACGCTATACGGGGATCCTGTCGCGTCTCTCTTCTGTGCGCTTCTTTTCTTTCCATTGTGCGACTTTCCTGAATTCCAGTGGATTGCCTGGTCTGCACCCAGACTACCAGTGCACTGTAATTAGAGAATCTTCAGGGCCTCAAATTGCTGGTCTGTGAATACCCCTTAGTTTTCGTCGTTTTATTTCTTTGGCTTCCTCGCCCGCACGCAATCTGAAGATAAAGAAGAAAAAAAAAAAGGGGGGGGGGGGGGGCAAGTCTGTTGTTAGCGCAAACATTCCAGAAGCTTGAAGGTGGTACATTATGAGTTATGTGAAGGTGCGTGTTTTCTAGCTAAGAAAGTAAAAGAATAACAGGACACGATTTTGAAGGTGGAAACGCTCCTGCAGTACTCTGCATTAAGGAATCTCCTTTTCAAAAGTGTACTTCATAAAATTGTGCGCTGGCAGACAAGAATTTTGACATAAACCACTTGGCCCAATTTGTCACCCTTACTGCTCATTACGATTCCGTGACCCATTTTCACAACTGGACGAGTATTTTAAGAGCGAAGTTATTAAAGCTGGAGTAGAAACGGCCGTCGTTACATAATACTCCGCGCAATTATGTACTCGCCGCTACGGGTCGTTTAAGGTACTACATAAACTTAACCTGGCCATCGATAGCGTGTGATAGCTTGTCGATTGCAATTCGGTAGTCGATCAATAACCTTGGAGAATGGTAGAAATGACCTGACAGCACCTAGTTCAGCCCTAATCATCTATGCATAATGTGGTAGCAAAATGCTAGCTAATTGACGGTCGATTAATAGCTTATTCATGGCTGATCAATAATTCACCAATAATCTGTTAAAATCTCTGTAACGACTTAGCTGTGTTTAGGTCAGTACTGGAGGATGTCAGTACGACGTGATAAACGATCGCTAGATGATTAATGGCTTATTCATAGTCAATCAGGAATCGATAAATCTTGAAAAATACGAGGCATGCCTTGGAGCTGCCTAGGTTAGCCCTAGAGCCCGACAATACTATGTGAAAGGCGACTGATAGTTAATCGGCTGCGTAATGTAAAAGGCCTTTAGGATTTCTTATTTCTAAGTTATCCCCAGCACGTGCACTTGAACCGTTCACACTTCCTCCAAAATGGCGACGAAAATTACAGAGGTCCTTGTGCTCTGTGTTTTCGGTGCGCGCTATAGAACCTCTTGTGGTGAAAATTTCTATTCTCTTTCTATAAAATTGTTGGTGATATTAATACGGTGTATTTGGTAAGTAAAGCCCTAGCAGTTACTAGCAGCATTGTTCTGCAAGAACGCATAATAACACGTAAAAAAATATTGACTTGGCACTCGCTGTAATCCTAAATTAAATAAAAATAATTTGTCTCCTTCCTGTCTTGTGATCCCTTATTTTCCTTTATGTTCCTGTGCCTACATCAACTTCGCCTTTGGAGCACACGAGATATACTACCTGCAGTAAATGTAGGTACAACCCTTAATCACCATGACACGATATAGTGTCGAGCCCACGTTCACGTGCTCAGAAACAAGGTTTTACTTATTGCGATCTACGGCACTGTTGAAGCACTAAAGAAACGCGGGGAAAGGCTGGAACTCATGATTAAATAAACGTCGAACACCCTGATTCCAAATATTTTCAGCTGAAAACAAGAACTCAAACAAAGAACAGGTGCCAAGGGAAATCAAAATGCTAATCGTGAGCGAATGAAAATAGAGAGATCTAGTTTTCCACACTCTGGTTCCTGTCGACAGCCAGTGCGCGGATTTACACGAAGATTTCAGCCAGTACATTCACGGCATGAATGTTGTGAGCTGTTTCGTGGGAAGTAGGAGTACTACTGAAAATTAAAGTGCGCACTTTTATTTGTTTTTATGTTTAGTGTGTTCCATCTCCTTCCATCATCCGACGTGTAAGCTCATTTTCGGTCCATCGTACCAAGAGGCTAGAATGGTATTTTCAGTGAGACGTAATTCAGTAGGAGACGGGGCCTTATCCATAGTAAAGCGTATGCACTCTGCCAAAGTACTTACAAATTCTATTCCCGGTAACTCGCAGCTGCGCCAGCTGCTGAGTGCTTCAAGAATAAAAGATTCATGTTCGAAGTAACGTTCACTCTCTACCGCTAATCTAGGTTACAGGTAGTGCGTTCTGGACTCCACAAGTGGCAGTCCAATAATCAGCACCACTTTATCCTTGAGCTAAACTTTATCTCCCTTTAGTTGTATATCGTTACGCAGTCAATTGATGCAAATAAGTGGTGTCTCCCTTGCATGAATCTGTGTCGCACAACTCCCTGTTCCTGGAAACAAAGATAAAAAATATAAATTACTATCTGCCTGAGAACACGCGTGATGTATTCCTTAATAATTCGCCTTACAGATCATTTATTTATTTTCTTAAAACTTTGGGTAACTAGAGGTCTATCGTTCTACGTGGCTTTCCCGAAAGCACATTGACAGTGTTTAAGCCCCTGTATTAGACGGTGCCATCGATGCAGCTTAGTCATGGTTTAGATGAATTCAGCCATCAAGATTGACCTAAGAACACATTCGCATCATCACTGCTACGATTGCGTCGTTTTGTCTACCTTTTGTGGTGAACACTCGGAGTGGAACGAAGTGGACAATGGAGATTAAGCTCTAATATGATGTCAGAGGAAATTGCGACCAAAGAGGCGAACGAGCGGCAACTGTCACCAAATCTGTCCGGACCGGATATGAAAAGATCTAGCAAGGATTGTGGCTTCGCTAGAACGGCTTTCCGGGGATTACAGCTTCCCTTCGCACGCCGTTTTCGCTGACCTCTCCGTTCCATAAAGAATCGCCAAACTATGTCTCGAAGTTGGATCTTAGTGGTTTGGTATCACTGCCGCCACTGCTTAGTGACGTCTAGGTCGCGAACTCCCGTTCGCTGATGGCATGTTGCAGCTCGTTCACGCTTGCATGTTGCCACTAGAATGTTTTTCCGCCTGACCTGGGGCAGGTTTCTTGGTGTCACATGTACGGAGTGCGTATGTTCAAGTAATATGGAGTGCGTATGTTCAAGTATGGTCGAAAAGTATGCGTGCTCAACCTAGCAAACAATGCTAGTTTATCCGAGATCATCGTTTTTTTTTTTTCAGTTTCTCGCAATGTCGTACTGAAGTACCCAACTAGGAAGGAAGCACTGTGAAATTATCAGCTTCAAACATTTTTTTTTTTTTTTGGTGCGTATTCTCAAGAGGAAGTGCGGGAGTTTCTTTGCTAGGCTACGCTCATTTTCTCATTTGTTGGTGTAAGTGTAACTGATAGCAAACGTCGTAAGCTAGTATATTTGAAAGGTCATATAACGCTCTAGACTAATGAACACAGAAGTGTTACTTCTAATTAATGTGACTCCTTTTCTCACACATCGGAGCGCCGCTACCCCGAGGAGAAGACGAATGGTGGCTACGAAAGGAATGTAATTTGCTTTTGTTGTACTCTTATAACTACCTGTATTAGAGCTCACTATGTCGGTAATTGCATGCTCCTGGTTAGGTATAATAGTGTAGTGCAGTGCCAGTTTGGTGCTTGGCTTATAATTACCAAAAGGGAGATAAAGTAGCCTTTCTTCGTAAGTAGATTAAAATCAGCGAAGTTGATAGTTTGTAACTTTCTTTATAGAACAGTATTAACGAATTAGTCTTGAGCGACGAGTAGGTGTTAATCGCCTTCCAAACATACAAGCTATTTATGTGATAGGACCGTCTAGTGTCAACGCCGGAAAAAGACAGAAATAAATGCAGTCTCCTGGTTCCTCATTTAGTTACGAGTGCCGTTGGTATCTGTAAGGACATTGTAAAAATTTCGACGTCAAACGCAGTCACATACAACATGACCGCATTCCACTGACGACTTTCCGAGCATATATAAGATAATATATGGATATGAAGATCGATCAGCAAAATTACCCCGCTTGCGAACTCAGTAACGTCTTAGCGCTTCTTAAGTGACGCAGCTAAGAGCGCCGGCTGCATAGTTTGTATGAGCGACTGCTTATGTAGAGAGAAAATTCCGCAATTTAAAGCTGGGCCTCAGCAAACGCCTTCAAAAGCTTGTGATGACCATTGTTTGCCTTTCATTGACATTACAGAAAAAGATACAAAAAAAAAGTAAAATTGATGACTGTTGTCTGGGATTTCACTTCCCAAAACCACCTATGGTCATGAGAGACGCCGTAGTGGAGGGCTACGGAAATTTCGACCACCTCAGGTTCTTTAACGTGCAGTGACACCGCACAGTACACGGGCCTCAACATTTCGCCTCCATCGAAATTCAGCCGGAATACGATCCCACAACTCTCTGATCAGCAGCCGAGTGACATAGCCACTAGACCACCATGGCGGGGCGAAAAAAATTAGTATGAAAGCATTCGTGAAACAGTATGTACTATGCTGAGACGAGGAAAGCAGTAAGCTGAAGAAAATGCACGCTATGGTGCGCCGATGCGCACGCCACATGCGCCGTTATTTCAAGTACTGCTACGGGATCGAGAAGGTTGGACAAAGTCATTCCTTGTGACAGCAGAACATGTGTATAGTTTATTACATTGCTATAATTGCACTTAACGCCCATTAGAAGCGTAACTATCGTTATATAAGCACCAGAATAGCAACTGGCAGTGGAATAGGTTGAATTACTATTTAACGCTTGGGACGAGCGGCCGTATCCCAGTAGCAGCATGCTTGGTCGGCACCTCGGGGGTTATCATTATAAATCACGACCCACAGTGTAGGGCTCCGGATTAATTTTTAACCTTCTCGGTTACTTTAGGGTGTACCTAAATCTAAGTACACTGGTGATTTTCTTCTTTCTTTATTTCGCCTACATCAAGATGCGACCGCCGTGGCCGGAATTTAACTACGTTGCCTTGAGCTTGGCAAGCACAATCCCTAGTCACTAACCTACTACGGTGGGTCGATGCAAGGCTCTAGTAATTTCGGAGGTGGAGATGGCTAATCGCTTTGGACACTGGCTCAGAAAGATCTAGGTTTATCAACTCCGCGATGACAGCACCGGCTTGATTTTCTGCATTTAGTCCCTACACAGTGAAGTCTTTGGTCAATGCTAAAAGTGCTGGCTCCTTCCACAGAGCCCCAGGCCCCGTGTGTGCGCGCCTACGCTTCTTTCACTCGACAATATCATTTCGTGAACACCAGCATTGTAGCAGTAGCCCACCGCAATCATATGCATAACCGAACACGAAGGTTCCGGGAATTGCAAATCCTTCGGAATCTGCCGAAGCACTCGGCTTATCACTGTCGTTTCGGCGCCCCACATTCATTCATACGCTTGAATGCGAACGGCCGGAATGTGAAATGACATATGCTTGGAAAGCGAAGGTACTTCTCTTTTCTAAATGAAGTTTCCGCCTAGTGGAGCTGGACGGATAAATCTGCACTTCGTTATTCGGTAAAAAGTGGAACTTTGTTAGACACTTGGCGTTACCTCTCACTTATAATCCCGTCGACATTCTAGTCTTCACTTCAACAACAGAGACAGAAGAGTAGATTCTTTCTTTCTTGGATCGCCAGCGCATATTGCGTAGGAAAAGTTACTATTTTCTTGCTGTTTTGGTGAAAACCTTCTGGAAGAAAAGCCAGCTTCGTAATTTTTCAGCTGACACAGCTCAAGTTACCTTATCTATTACGTTTTTTTTTTTTTTTTGCGTGATCACATTCTTTGATGCATGTTTCTGTGTTTTCGCTAGTATTCAGTCTACGTTTTCCATGCATAATAGTGGGCTCTTCTATTGTAATGTGAAGCTACATTGTAGACATTGGCCAAGAATTGGGAGCGACCATAGGGTAACGTACATCTCGGCGACAACTAGAGCAGATTTGAAGGAATTTTCTTTTTCATTCGTGTTTGGGTTTCCAGTTTTGCAAATCGGTCTATTTACCGCTTCCTCAGCTTTCTTAAAACCTGATGGAGCTATGGTGCACAGCAGTCTGCGAATGGTCAGAGTACATAGACAAGGAGCGGTCATTCATGTGAAGGTTCTTCGGCAACTCCTTTAATGTATGAATATCCAGTTATGTGCAGAATTAACAGGGCGTGCACGGAGCGGAGGGCACTCTTTACATTTATCTACTCCTCCTTCCATCTCGCTTAATTTCGTTGTCTGCAGAGCATTGGTACTTTTGCGATGTACCTCCATTAAGTCCAAGAGAGAAAAGGAGAGAAAGAGAAAGCTTCAATAAATAAATTACCTCAAGCATACCAGCCAAGGGGACGGCCGCGAGTCCTTGGTCAGTGGCGGCTTCCTCGGCGTGCAGGATGACCCAGAGTTGATCGGCGAGGTTGCGGCTCAGCAGGGACGCCTCTCATCGCAGCCCGCGGTCAGACAATGCCATGTCTACCGCATTCCTAATAAGGGACTCCTACTGTGTGCTCTCTTTGCATGCCCACAGCATGTACCGCAGCGTCGCTGTGGCTCCGCGCACTCTACACATGTCAGACGAATAAGTGTCTCGGTAGCAGAGGCGAGGGATCACTGAGTTTGAATACGTATGCGTCTGAAGTTGTCTCCAGACAACCGCCTGTTTCTTGTTCAGTTTGGCGTGTCGTCATGGATGCTTGTTATTGCTCAATCTGTAGCAAAACAAAGCAAATGAGAAACAAGCATATTTGCACTTGGGCAAATGTGAGGGCCCAACTCAATTTTAAAGCATTTAATTGCTTAAATAAGCACCTGTCGAGAACGAGAAACAATGCGAGTACTTTTGAAGTGGTTGTGTGTTGTGTAACGCCAGCATTTATAATGCATTACATATTTCTTTCATTGCTTTGTAACTCAAAGCACGAGGAACGTTATGCTAACTATTTTAAATAAGTTATTTTTTTCACTATCCTTTACGTTAAATCGAATGTGGAAGAACGTACGTCCACTTGTCCACACGCCGTGAAATATTTGTTCAGCTTGTAAATTTTGCGTTCAAACACTTGTAAGTTTCAAGCCAATTTTCTTTCCTAAGTTTATTCCAGAGAGTGCTGCATTTCAAGCACCTTCTTGTCTCTAAAGTGAGGTTCTGAGTAAAGTGCTGCTGTGAGCACGAGAGTGGTATGGCTGGCGGGATACCAAATAAAATTCGAAAGTATCATAGTGGTAAGGGTGGCTCTCTAGTTATTTTTACTGTTGTCAAAGCGGTAGCACTTATAAAACCAATATATATACCGTGACACGGACGTGAGAGTAAGTCCAGAGAAAATAATATATTCTAACCATAACAACTGCAGAAAGACAGTATATAGGTAGTCAGATTGATCGACGCAAATCCAGCATTTCCGTGATTCGCTGGCGCCTATTTTTCATGCTGTACATGGTGTCCAGGCGGTGGTGTTACAAGTAGTTGTTTCGTATAACAACGTACTTTTGAAGAAAGTGATAACGAGAGGATCAAAATGTAAATGCAAGTAAGTTAACTTTTTTAGTTTCCATTTATAGGTTGTTGGTCTTGTTGTTGTTGTTGTTGTTGCCATGGCTACGAATATTAATATATATTCTTTTGCGATGGTGTACCAAGATGCTGTTGTTTGCTTTTCTTTTCTTTTTCCATTCTGCTCAACTTTCTCGAGCCACTTGTCTAGCTCGGCATACTCACATGATATACACTTGTTCGACGAGACCGGTCGTACGGGTACCGACAACTTCAACGATACTCGCTGTGGTTACAGAGATCATAGCAATTGCTGCGGCGCAAGAATGATGGTTCTATGGAACCGCAGGAGGCGTGCCATTGCGCCTAACGGTCTTCGCATCTACTCCCGTGATTGGCACTTGTGCCGTGGTCTGAAGGCCCCTAGTGTTTCTCCTTTTTTTTTCGTTTTTGTTGCTTCTTCGTCACCGAAAAAAACATGACGACTCTCGCTCTTCATGTGATAACAGGGCACGTAGTGATTTATGGCATCACATTGCACCACGAACAGTTGTCTCTTGTACGCTTGCGTTTTTTATGTATGCCTATAGGCCGCATAATATTCATCTTTACATTCACATGACTGTTATACGTAGCAGAATTTTTAAAATAATGAATTATGCACAGGTTCATGTACTTTTCGCTGAGCGGAGTGAAAACAGAAGTGAAGCACGGAAACAATACCCGCGTCACCATATTTTCCGTCACAAAAAAACAAGAAATGCGCGCTAATTCTTTCCTTGCAGAATATGTCTCATTATTCATAAAGAGCTTCTCACATGAATGGCTTGGGTGTTCCCCCATATAAATTTTCTGTAATAGTATACGTCAATAAATGAGTAAATTTGATTATTCTGTCACACAAGAAACATTTCGTTCATCACACGGAAAAGAGTGACAGGCAACAGATTTTCTGTGTGCATTCTCGCGCTGTTCACAATAAACATTCACCTACCATACGTAAGTGTCTTATTTTGCATACGAGCCGCTTTGCCAAGTGGCTTATTTTAATCGATTGAGAAATGTGACCCGGTGGTAATACAAATACGCCAATCACGTCTGTATTATATAGCTCCTATTTCTTGAAAGTCCGCAGTTCATTCATAGTTAACTAAGCTATTCTAGGTTGCTAGGCGTTGCGTCTCCAGCCGACCCAAGAATTACCTAGGGCTATCACAGAAACTGGAACAATCTTTCGTAATTTCCTACAATGCAATAACTCCCACATTGTGGAAAGGACATCGAATGTGGAACCTCGTTCGCAAAGCATGTTTGCAAACGTGCCACACCGCTATCAAGCTAGCATTTGGCGCTAAGCTTTACCACCAGAGAGAGGAAACGTGCTGGTGGCTAATTAAAGCTGTCATCCTATACCCAAGGGAGCGAGGAAAGTGGAGATGTGCGAGTTTGAGCTGTTGACACAGCCAGCTGCTCATTATTATGTAATGAGATAACGCTATCACTCTTTCGTCACAGTTCTTCGAAATTAGCTTGCACAGAAGACCGTTGAGACAGCCTGCACTTCACGCGTGGCGCGCGATTAAGGACGCCGCGTTTGTTACCGTCCCCGCATCTCCGCTTAGAGCATTAGGCATGCAGGCGCGCTGTCCAAACAAGCGAAGTCTGCTGTGTGTACAAAGCGAAAAGGTGCCCGCCTGATAATTTCAGTGAAATCCAATTACGGCCTTCAAAGTTTGTTGCGGCTATATCGCCTCCGTAATGCTAATCTACCGCGTTTGCGTCTCTGAGCCTCTTAATGCCTACACGTAAAACATAACCTCCGCACACCTCACTAGCAGGTCGTATCGCGTGAAGTTTGAGCTGTCGTCCCACATTCGGTTGCAGCTGCCGCGCAAAGCTCATTATATGCTTCACGAGCTTAACCTAATCTGACTATGTCGCCGGTCCCGTGGTTCTAACAGGATTTTTAAAAAACTAGTATGCATTTTGAGACACTCGTCTCGCAAGAGCTCAACTGAGTGGTAAGCTTTATGATCGCGTTGGGGATAGGCATGAACCACACATCGTTCCTTACCACTGGGTCCAAAATATGTAGAAATTCTCATATGCTCGGCATTTTACTGTATTAGTGTACAAACAACAAAAACACAAAGATTTGGGGAGGAAAAAGTAACGCCATTTCTACTCGGACAACAAACCTCCGGCCCTTTTTTAAGAGCCGCATAAGCATACTCCATCAGTTGTGTCTCGAGAGAAAGAAATCATTGTGTTAGCAGTACCAACGCCAGAGATTTCAAACGCGGGCGTGTACCGTAGTGGCTAAAACACTCGGCTTCGGAATGTGAGGACCCTGCTCCGAAGCCCACCATTGGTAACAAATCTTTCTTTCTTCCTCTCCATCTGCCTTGTTTTGCTTCCTTCTCTCCGTGTTTATCTCTATCTCTTTCTTTCCTTTTTTTTTCCGGTAGACAGCCCAAGCCAGTAATGTAGTTCACATATATCACCGTATCACAAATGTAGGTGCGTAGCTTACTGCTTAAAACGGCTTCGGAGCATTGGGTCCCTGGTCCGAACCCCAGTGTCGCCAACCGATTTTCTTGCTTGCTTTTCTTCTTTATTCTGTTGAAAACGTAGGGGACCTTAAGGTGTGCGAGGTGATTTCACCGCCAGACTTGAGACACGCGCTTACACCTCTTTGGCCAAGGCCAGGTCACGTGTCCCGAGGTCTCGGCCAATGAACCACTGAATGTCCTGTAGGCTACTGCTACTATACTACAACACCGACAACGACACAGTATCCACTGCGATAGCTTTGCGGTGAAAGAACAGCCATCGTGGGGGGCTGAAAGAGTCTTGCAAAAGCGTGTAGGAGATGAGCTTTTCTTGTCCCGTGTTTGCGCTGTTTAGGGGGCATTTTATTAGAAACGAGAAAGGATGCTTACCTCAAGTTAATTAAGTAAGTTGCCTTGCTTGAAAATGGTGCTCAGTCCGCCAGCGTGGTAGGTAAGGGCACACTGAAACAAAAATGCGTTTCAAATGGAATCCAGTTACACTGACAAGCTGTGCTACCCAAGCTCAAACTTTTCCTTGCGGCTTCTTCCTTCGGGCTTCAGAGCACGTAGGGTCTCGTTTTGATCTTCAAGCTAGTTTCTCGAGAATATACTCTCATACAAAGAGCAGAGGTGCTTAGAAAACTAAGTAAAAGAGCAGAGATTCTTGGGAAACTAACTTTCCTGACGTATTAGACCCTCACGTTCGTTTGGGAAACCTGGGCACAGTTCAAAGAAAGGATTATAGCTTAGGAAGGAAACGAGATACGTGGGTGGAATTATCGAGCAGAGATTCTCGGTTGAGTGCTTGCTTCCAGTTTCGGTGCTTCGAAGAGGAAGGGCCAGAGGAAACAATAGCGCATACCGGCTTCCTTTGTTTCCGTACGTGCACACCTGAAGCGGAACTCCAATTTCCGCAGCCCAGGCGAGGCTGGGATGTTCGAGAACACGAACCTCGTGTGTACGATACAGATTGCCTCCAATCGTATCTAATTAGCCAGCGAATACAAAATTTTCTTACGTATTTGAAGGGAATGCATTACCGAAACGAACGCTGTTTACTCTCAAGCTCCAAGAAAGCTCAAATTCAAGCCGCTGACGGCCTTCCTATTCCGATCAAAGCACGTACTCTGAAAGCGACCTCACGGAAGCAATTGTAGTATAATCAGTACCGCAGTTTTCGTTAGGCTTTTTGAAGGGTTAAGTTATGTATGAGTACTTACAGCTGCCCCAGAGGTTCAGCTGGGTTAGTGTTTCTCGTTTGATGCTAATGATCCTGAATCCCCTAAGCACATGTGTACGGATGGACTCTGTAACATAGTGACGCGCGTGTTTGTTTGTGTTTTGTTACGGAGTGCGCCATATCACTTTCCTGTGACGCGCAGCGGAGGCCGTGTTTATCTTGCATGCTGCTTCGAGAATGGTACCGACAGTTCTATTAACTTTCTATGCCGAGGCACACATTTGACTGTCCTCTAGAATCTCAATGATAATACGAGAACGCGCTGTGACGAGTGCGTGAAAGCCGACACAGTTCACCGCGGGTCAATTTTTACCGTCGGCAAACGACTGTTCACGCCGCTATCGTTTTTCGGTGTGATTTGCTTTGCTTTGCTGCGCACGGGTTCTCTGAATAAACAGTTCAGCTGACAACGCCTCCATTTCTACTGCGTCCTTCATCGTCAGGACCACGGGACAATAGGATAAATGGAATACATAGTGAATATATAGAGGCTTGCAAAATCATCACACAGCTCATCTTTTTTTTTTTTTTGCGCTTGCTCTATGCTAGTGCCTTGACAGTCCAATTTATCGAATGCTGAATGTAAGCTCAAGTACTGTTTGTTAAAGCTATTCCCACAATTCATCTATTTGTCTTTACAGCTTGAACCAATATACAAGTAAATCACAAGGCCACGCTCAGAGTTCATGATGTTCGTCATCTTAAAGCTAAAGTGAGACTAAAACAAGGACATCCGATGTATACAGAGCTACTGTATCTGAACAAGCCATTTTGCTCACGCCCTCGCACCTAGCAACGGCGCGCATATTGAAGATTCAGTGTTCTTTATTCCGGGATAGGCAGCAGCGTTTGTGCGACAGCAGGTTACTCGTAACGACGTCTTTTAACCTTTCAACTAACCACAACCCCGCCAAAGCAGGTTTCCAGACACCCTGAGCATTTCTGCACAAAACAAAACAGCTAAAAGGTAACGTGTTTGCAATCACAATACGCTAATGAAAATATAGTGCGGCTGAGAACGAAAGTGCACTCAGGGTAGTACACTGTTAGGTCTGCTTTTGTCTGGCTAAACTCTACGCTACCAGGTTGCGGAAACTAACCAGACTGGTTTGTTTACGTCTCTTGTAACCCAATCATCTCGAGACGGTGAGAAGTTCTCGGGTAAAATAAATCTCTGCTATACATTTACAGGATGTTGACAAACGTTCATTATATGTCAGACTCCCAATTTATGCTACACTAACCCGCCGTACAGATTACTTGAAGGAGGTATTTTCAACTGCACTCATTTTTCTTCTGGTGTCATCAGTATTTAGATTTTGTGCGCAAGTCGTTTAAACATCTCGCGCATCATCGTCATATGCACTACAGAGAGCACGGAAACCACTAGTAACATTCGACTTGGCAAGAAAAGAACAAGGACATGGTTTTAAACTCCCAGACTTCTGTGGTGTATGAAACGCAGCAGGCTCTCGATGAACAAGAAAAGACAAATGATTCGATTCATTATTTTCGCTTCAGTGATGCAAGATCTGGCAGAAGTTCAAACACGCTAGAAAATCGCTGATCGATACAAGACGAGTTATGTTCCACGTATACTGAGAGCGCGCTAGCTCAACAACAAACCTGCGTGCAAGAAACGGCGTTACAGCGCCAGGAGATGCAGTGTGAGGAATATAAGCGAAATTGAGCAGCCAGCTAAAGGATTCAGCGCTCTTTCTGTCAGTTTGGTGCGCTACACATGGAACGCCCATTGCACAATACAGTTTCTTCAGCTGTCGAAGTGGTTCTCACCGTGAATGATATACTGTTGCACGGTATAAATCAGTCAAGCATCACGAATGCACTGTATGAACTCAAGCTGATTTTATGTTCACATGAACGTTCCATATTGCCATAAGCTGCCGCGATCACGCCCTCGGCGAGTTATACGGCAATTTGCAGCGTTCACGGTTCTGGTGCTGCTACGCGTGCAACACTGCGTATCACTATATATTCTAAGCTTCATTTTCATCAAACATAAAGAAACGCGAAATTCTTTGAAGAATTGTCCAACATGTGCTACATGATGAAGTCCTTAGATCGACCAATTGGAAACTGCTCATTTCTGCGAAAATGTTCTGAATGTTTTGTATACGCTGCTTCTTTTCCGTATACCTTTAATATTGCCTCATGATTGCGACGAAGGAGGACGCGGTATGCGAACCGATTAAGAATGGCAGTAGGAAAGGCACATTGTTGTCCTGTGAGAAGCGCAGTGCGACCGAAAGATAATTTGTAATTATGTTATGTGGATCTCATAAATCAAGACAAAAAAAGCGAAAAAAAAAGGAGAGCAGGCACGCGTAATGCAACACGAACCACATCACACTCAGAGAACCAAAGCATCAATGTCTGACTCGGCACAAGAGTGTGCAATGTTTCTCCGGTTCTTGTAGGTACCGGGCCAATATCGCCCCTTTATATCTACGCTATGCGTCTCACGCCGTTTGGCTCGCCATTTTCTGAGGCTAATTCTTCTTTTGTCAATATAGGGCAGAATACAATGAGGCAGTCATACAAGTAGCAAATAAAATTTGCGACCCTGTTGCCTTACCAGACCTTTCGGTAAGCTCATATCGGTCGAAAATCCCCCGGAAACGGCATCAGTACTGGAATAACGCCTCCTCCTCTACACAGGATGACTCAAACTCCCCCTCCATTTTATTGTAGACATATTCCGGGCAACTTTCGGGAAATCAAGCTTAACGTTACCCTCGATGAATAACTCAGGTGGCACGCAAAGATCGTTTCTCGGAACACGCAATCTACAGAAGTGCGCCCATCAATCATGTTCGTCTCTGTGGTAACGCTTTGCTCTTTCTAAAGCAAGCACGCACGAGCGCTTCTCTTCTCTTTCATCGTTGCGCATTGCTTTCCCGTCATATCGCGCCTTGCTAGGATAAGCGCATGCATTCGCTCTAAATTTCGGAGTTTTGATAGAGTCTACCTTATTCTGTGATTTCCGTACGGAGAAGATGGCGTCTAACAGATGCGCATGGACCTCAGCGAACGCCTTGTGACTGACTCCTATGCTTTGCTTGCTTATTCCTGTGCGACCATGTGCGTCACTTTTCACTTCCAAAAATAGCGCGAGCTGTGGCCACTGGCCAATTTCTCATGCCGAAAATGAGTGCTGGCGGTGCCGCTAAGCTTTTTCCGTCGTTAACACATTGTCCTTTGTCTCCTTTTTTTTTTCGTTATGACTAACGTGAATTATTAGCTGATCCACTCAATCACGAAAACGTGTGCTTACTTCGTAATCGATACTGGCTATTCGCTTAATTCAGGCTTGTCTCTGTTAAACATTGCTGGTTCTTAAATGACTTTTTGAGGTGGTTAGATTACCACTGTCGATCAAGGATGCTGAAAATCGTCCGTTTATGTTCGGTGGTTGGTTCCAGAAGTTCTGTTCTCCTTTGGAACACGCCACATCCTACAAATGCTTGGCATTGGAATACTTAGAAGTTACGCGCGTGTTTACATAGTTACAGGCAGCTTTCTTCACCACATACGGAATTCTTGTTTCTGAAGTAGCACAATTGTAAACTGCCCCCTCCACGCATCAACGAATCTAAGTACTGTAACTGTACTGCCAAATGTCCCAGCAAAATATAGTATCGCCATTTGGGTTTTGCTTTCTTTATCACTCCAGCACAGGAAGCTTTAGAGCACAGCCTGGCCTACCTCTGGCATGTCAAATGAAATGGTCAGCCGAAATACCATTGTCTAGTTGTCGTTCTCACTTACGGTTAAGCAAAACTCATTGAGGCCACTGCTCGGCTGCGATAATTTCACTGCGATGACCACAATTAGCACGGTTCCAGGGGTGCCAACACACACTAGGACAGAGACCAAATTAGTGCAACAAGGTCTGAGCAGCGTGACCAGTTCCTGCAGTAGGATATCTAGCTCTTTATTAAGGAAATGCACCAAGGGTGCCCAGTGGGAGGCCACTGGTTCTTCCTCGCGAGTTTCAATGAGCACAAATGCGTGGTCGGTCCATGGGTGGGAAGGCGCTCATGTTTGCGCAGCCTTGCGAAACTTGTTTCCCAACAAACGTGGCGCCAAATTCGCTCGAGTTGTCCGCTTCTTTTGGCACCCATTAATTTGAGCGCTTGTGTCCAGCAGTAAGTACCGCGCTTTACGTGACTCTGTGCCTTGTTTGCCCAGCCAAAACAATGCTCAGCACCGGCAGAGCTGGTACTCTACATTGCCTCCAGTTTTATAGTAGCCAAATGCTCTCGAATTGTGTCTCTTTGTTGCTAACTAATCCTAAACACGGAGTTAATAGCTTAGCATCATAACAGCCACGTTGTGCGGTGCGTAATGGTGCAAAAGCAACATCTTTCCAAAGAATGTCAAGACTGCCTAGCACTATAATCGGTCGTTATCGCCTCTCTCCACAGGCGACAACGTTGCTTGGTCGTTGCATCGTGTGACCGTAATGCCCATCATGGTTCTTCACATGCACTTCAGCTGGTATGCTGCGGCACAGGATAAAACAGTCGGCGGTACCCTCTTTTCATTCTCTTTAAGTTCACTTTCGGGGGTATTCATTGAGCTACTCTCTCACACTAAGTAACAAAGATGCACAAGAAGGAAACAAAAAGAAAACATCGATTTAGTACATGAAAATGTGCTGTATGTCACGTCGGTGATATTATTACCTGTGTGAGTAGATCATATAATCTAATTTTCATCATGAGCTGATAAGTAAGACGTCTGAAAGACACAATCGAGGGTGCCTAAAGATCCATAACATAATAGTCCTTACCTTTGCTTGCGCTGATGTTGACTTCGCTGCACTATAAAAAGAGATGACAGCAGCAAAATATAAAGAAGCCACCGAATTGTGCAACGGTTGACACCATCAAATCCTGCTTCTTCAGCAAAGCCTATTAATCAGATTGAGTGTGTCACGCTTAAACTCCCGCAGTGCCACTAAAACAGCTGTGGCAACTTTTATAGCTCCGCGTCGAAGGTTGTAAACCTCTGTTGGTCCCAGTTGTCCGACTACACAGACCACCACTGCATGACGCATCGTGCCGCGCTTTATGACCTGACCGCGCGTCATCCTAGTTCTGGGAGTAGTTTTACGTTCTTCCTATGCAAAGCAACGACAACTGCGAAGCGCGCTGGACAATCCCGGTGCCTCCCTGTTAGCGTATGGCGTTGCAACCAATGTCTTCCGCTGCCAAATCGACATAACAAGCCCGGCTAAAACGTCAGCAACAAATAGTGCTTCTCCTGTCTTTCTGGGCGTGGCATCAGTGAGAATCAGCACGTGCCGTTAAACGGGTGCCATAACCAGTTCTGACTTATGTTGACGTGAGCTTATTGTACCTTGTAGTTACAGACAGTTCTACAACTTGAAAATTGTGAATATAGTGATTGTGTTGTTGACGCTAACCACCCGCGACATCGGTTTACTCTGCAATGTATTTCTGTTTTCACTGAGTTGATTAATACTGATGTGCCGACTGAATCAAAACGGAATAAAATAAAAGAAAAATGAAGAAAGGGACATTCGACGCACAGAACTAGGTCCCGTAAAGCATCTCTTCTTTTTTATTCCTGCGGGGGTGGGGGGCAAGAGCTTCTGCAATACTTTTTCAAGAGAATGAGAAAACGGGTTCCAGTCAGTCGTGAAGGCTACAATGAACCTAATAATAATTGAAACGTGCCCCCATCAAGGTGGGATTATAAGGCACTCTGGAGTGGAGGGATCTCGAAATTTTGACCATGAGGGGTCCTTTAAAAGAGCCTGCAACACATTTTCAAGTAATCCTCCAGTGGCATCATTTAAGGAGGTTATTGCCTCATGAATCGCCGGCTGTAGAATTGTTCAAATCCGTTAGTTATCAGCGGAATCACAACGTCAAGTTTCGGGAGAGTTTAACCGTCTGAGCGCGTTCACTGTCCCCTGATCGCGACGAGTGCGTTGGAAGCTGCACAGATGGATGTGAAAATGGGGCGAGAAGGCACGCTAGTGTGCGCTATGATCTTGTCTTCTCTTCTTCATTGAACGTATTCGCGCTTCCGAAAGGACAGGAGTCTTGTGGCCAGTCATTGCGGACGCGTGGTATTGGTGGTAACTCCCCTGAATAATCACCCAGTCGTTTTTCTGCAAATTATTTCGTAGTCCGTGAAAATTATGACAATATTTTGTTGAACGAAAAGCAGGCGCCTTCCAGATGTGCTTTGAAACCAAATTTCAGAGTCTGTGGTGTATGTACGGCAATAATATTCGGCTGACACGTTCACAGGAGCCTGCAGAACAGATCGGCATCGTTTTCTTGCAATGTTAATAAGCGAACTTGTGGCTGAGTAGCGACGACCCCCTACTCAGCCCGCGGGTGGAGACTGCCAAGTGTACCCAGTTCATAAGAAAATGCCACTGTGTGCTACCGGTACATGCCCACAACATGTATGTACTACAGCATCGCTGTGGCTCCGCACACTTTACACGTGCGTCAAATTAATAAATATCTGGGTAGCAGAGGCAAAGGGTCGTTGGGATTGGATACGCGTGTGTCTGTAGTTGTCTCCAGGCAACCGTCTGCTTGCTTAGTTTGGCGAGTACCCTCCAACACACGCCAAATGAACATTATTGCACTGCACGCACCAGGGAATGCGCCGTTCGGTTTCGAATGCAGCTCGAAACCACATGCTCTTCTTTCAACAAATGACGTCACAAGAAGTGGCGACTATGACTCGTCCTTGCCACTGTTGGCAACGATGCATTTCATCGTTTGCTTTCTAATCAAATGTATCGTAAGGCGACGCTCAGTACAATGGCAGAACTCATGCGTTTAGACGCCTAGAGCTCGAGCCAGCAAGTATGAATCATCCACAGAAGGCGACGAAGAGGATTAGGTTGATGGCTTTGCGCAGATGAAGACGACGGGCAGTCAGCGTTAACATTAATTTTTCTCTTCCCGAAAGAGGTCAGCGAGACTGCGAGTTAACAAGGGCACGAACGACGAGTGCACGGCTTCAGGCGAGTGACGTGAAGTACTTTGGTGCTACGGCGACGGCGGTCAGTAGCGCAGCCCAGAGTACCAGCTTTTCTTATCTGATTTAGAAATAAAACCTATCGACGTGTCTTCGCGACTGGTTGTGATTTTATTTCTTAAGCGAATGTGTTGGATATACGTGTGTCTACATGTTAAAAATGCAGCATTAATTTTTACGAAGTGTTTGTGCGCTACAAATGATAAAATGAAATGCTTTGGGCGCATGTTTAAACTTCTCCATTTCCAAGAGGTCACAAAATAGACGATTTATTGGTTGACATTAGGAAGACCGACGCAAACGGTTTTTTAAATTTGTTGAAGAGTATTTTCAGCAAATAAAAGGGTTGTCATAAGTTACGGGTTTCCCATAGTCTAATTTCTATAAAGAAGCAAAGCAGCTTATTTCGCAAGGCTACGTTTGTTTCCACAGCTTATCTAGCCTCAAGTGCAGTTACATTGTGAAAAACACATAATCGTGATATATCAGCAAAGATGCATTTAAGATACAACGTGATGTTTATATTAGCATGGACTATGTCCGTTTAGTGGCTACTCTGTGCATTCAGTGAACGTCCGGTCAAGATACCGATGAACGAATGCATTCCTTCAGCGCTGCAGAAACGTAGGAAAGCTTGAAGCAGCGCAGCCATCAGCCTTATCCTTCACTGTTACTTTCCATTTCATTGAAATAAATAATCACATTATGTCGCGCATTATAAACGGGAGTTTACGTTGCAGTGTTCATGTTTAGCAAACCACAATCGACCGGTGACACATAGTAGACTGCTGCGTTCTTAGCACCCTTGAACAAGTACGAATGAGAATGTCTCTATTTTGTTTTAGAGCGTAAGCTGTAACGAACCTGTTACAGCGGCCGAAATTGGCGAACGACGATGTCCACTGTCATCGCCGGTGTTCGCAACCGCTTTCAGCTTCAGTGTGAAGAAAACTCCACTGCACGTGCGTATATGAACCCAGATCTCTTGTTTCTCTCGCTTTCAACTGTAGCTGCCGCGGCCGGCAACCAAACCAAGCCCCTCTGGCTCAGCGTAATTTTGCTAATTACCTCTTACGCAGCAATTGCCTTCGGAAAATTGAATTGTAGAAACGAAAGCACTATCATGAAAACTGCACGGACTCGTATAATTCTGGTTGTTAGGTTATGGCATTGTGGCAGGACAGCAAAGGAAAAACAAGTAGAAGATTCTACATAAACAGAAGACGTAATATATCGTAAGGTTTGCACATACAATTCTGCTTCAACATGTAACCTTCTCAAAGTCTAGCCGAGGAATAACCACAGCGTAGATATGGGCATGTGTCCTAACGGCGCTGATTCAGACATTAAAAAAAAAGTTGCAATATTTCACACGACGCACCTACAATGAAAATATGAAGCACACCATGGCGGAGATTTTGGAAGGTCTAACGACGCCTTGTTCATTTGCACATGCTTAAATACGAATATGCACGATCTCTCCGGCAACAAAGAGGCTCTCTCTCTCTCCTTCTCTCTCGCTCTCTGTTTACCGGTGCCAAATTTCTTGCTGCAGATGCTCAAACACGACCATTAGTTTTGTGTTTCGCAATACAGCGTTAGGCACTTCAAACTGCAGCCGATGAGCGTAAAAAGCAGTTTCTCTTACATGTAAAAAGCGTAGACGCCTGCTTTCGCTGAGAGCGGGGTCTTTCAAGGCTTTAGCCGTTAGCCGCTACAGCAGAGAGTTCACCCCAGTCCCTAAGTTTTAAAACATATCGTACGACAAAGCAAATAGAGTTGGAAGCGTGCAGTAGATTGCGGTACTCCAGACTTTCCCCGGAGCTAAATACTGGTTAGGTTGCAATGGTGGCAGGAGCACTACGGCCCGAAATAGCACGCACTCAGTACAGAGCAGTGTCCTAATCTGTGCGGCGCTGGACAACATGCAGGTTGTCGTTCCACCTAAGCACCGGGCAAGGAAAAAAGTGTATGTGGAACATCATTTGCGTTACTTGGAGAGCACTGGGTACTTTTGGAAATCTAGGCGCGCATCGGGTTCGTGGTTCTGGCAGTTAGATATAGGGCAGTGCTCACTGTGTTCTGCATAGAACGTTGCGATACGAGGCTTCTTATTAAAGGGAGCGCAAACTCCGGAAAGTTTCAGAGTTCGTATTCTCCGAAAAAGAACTAAGGTAGCCGGCTGATTGCGCTTTTGAAAAAGCCCCCAGAAAGTTTCATTTTCTCTCGCTGCTACCCGTACCAGTCTTAAATTTGTCGCAGGCACGTAACTGTCAGCAACCGCTTAGAGTGGGCAAATTATGCCTGTGTCCGTGCGCGCTCGTCTGTTTAGTGGGTCTTGTGCATTTGCATGTGGAACGGTTTGAAGCAGGAGCGTAGCCCAATTACATGTTTGTGTTCGAGGTTCAACTTTCATGCAGCTGTGGCAGCGAAACAACACTCTTGGCCTAGTTTGCGAGGAAACTTTGTTTCCCCGGATAGCCCCGAGGTACATGAGTACACCGTGAAGTCTAACGTTTCGCCTAATGCGCTCATTGCGGCTGCAGGGTGGCAAAAATAAGTTTCCCGCGACCATAGAGGCGGTCGCGGAAGTGCCACTGAGAGCTTTACACGCATACGACGTCTTTTCCTGAAACAGCTCATTGTGCTACCAGTACATTTTCGTTGCTGATTTGTGGGAGTAACGGACGTGTAAATATTACAAATCGTGTCAATGTTTTCCCACTCATGATTTCTGTCATGAGTAGAATGCGCGCCGCTGACTATCACGAACGCCGACTATCAATAACACGAACGCCGACTATCAAATGAAGCAGAGCACAGAGGCGAAAAAGTTGATAGCCGGCTTTCGCGTTGTCCACTTTTCTTCCCTTGTGTCTGTGTTTTTCCCGCCTGTTCTTTTCAGTGTACTTACGCGTCATTCATTACAGAGAAAAGCATTGAGTGCCTAGACCAAATCGTAGCTGGTAGTAAGCTTTACTAGGGTATGTGGCCAGGGAAAAGTGTGAGGTCTAAGCCCGTGCATGCGGGGGGCTTTCCTCCCTCTCTCCCCCCGACCCGATGGCGCAGCGACGGAAATCTGAACAAACTGCAAAGGACGCACACTTTTGAAGTGAAGATTTTATTGCCTAATAAAATTCAACTGCATTGCTCTTTTTGCCAGATCAAATGGCACACAGTTATCTACAGATCAAGCAGTGTTTGTACATGTCACTGTCAAAACAATATAATTTCAGCATACACAATGCCATCATAAGACCCTGAAGCTTGATACAACCTATTCGAGGTATAACGGTCATTTCCCGTGGTAGCTTAGAGGCTGGTTGTTGGGGCTTGCGAAGCTGGAAGTCGCAAGATGGAGGCTAGGTGAAATCCAAGAAAATATCCGTGTGCTTAAATTTGGGTGCGCGTTAAGGAACCCCCGGAGTCCTCCGCTACGTAAGGCGGGCTTCGTAATCCCGGCTAGTTCTGCACGTAAGGCTCGAGCAATTATTATTTCAGAATAAAGGTTAAAAATCAAACCTCGCACAGACATAGCTGCCGGTGTTTTGCTCTTATAAAGGTAGCTTTAGCAACCCGCCCCATCACATAAAAACACGTTTGATAGGCGCAAATGGCCAATCTCGCCTTTTGCTGTTTTCAAATTTAATGGAAATATCTCGCGGGTCTACACCGCAGACGAAATGAATGAGGTTGACACAACCGAGCGCAATTCGTGCTTGATCGTTGGAAAAACGCATCGTGTAAGAAATGAAAAAGTCGGGAAGCGTCCGTATGCGTGCACAACTCTATGACCCCGGACTTCCTTACATTTTAAGAACCAAAGCTGATGACACTGCTCTTGTCACTGCTGGCACCATGAATCTATCGATATGAAGCTGCGTTATATGGTAAATGCAGAAGGCTGTCTCGGCTCTTGCCTGTTGAGGCGATACACCACGTGATTTCGACGTCTGCCCTGATAACGGAAAGATCACCGGTCGCGATCATCGCAGCGCCACGCTTACCGATACTCTAGCCGACCCGTCAGCCAGACGGTAGGAGTGAAGCGCCGTCGCTGTGTTCGGTGAATGTCGCACCTCGACGTTTTGCGAAAAGGAAGGAGTGTATTGCGAGACTAGCCGCAAGTGGTGCGGTGGAAATAGTGACAGTGGTCATAAGAAGTTCCCGTGATGTCCCCATGCATAACGGCCGCAGAAGTTATGTCTTGTTTTTGACCCCAGCGATGCTGCACTTGTGTGAGAGGTAAGCTGCAACCTTTCGTTGCCTTCCGTATGTTTGCGTACATAGTACAGTGTCTTGCCAGAGCGCAAGCGGCTTGACGTTGTTTAGCGTGTAGCAAAGCGGAGGTGGCGGAGAGGGAGCTCGACTTACGCACCACGTGCAACTGAGGAGGAGTATAGTGTAAAGCGGAACGACTTGGTGCTGTAGCGCGAAAGTTACAAAAAAAAATAAATAAAAGACAGAGACAGAGCATAAAAGATCGGCGCTACGCTCACTACTAAGTTAACACTGAGTTGGGAGTTTCTTCCCTCTTTCATTTTCTCTGTCTGTTGCTTAGCTTGTCGGCATTTATCATGCCAGGCAGCAAGCACTAATTTGTTCAAGACGCAGTTTATTGTCTGGTGTAAGGGTGGTGCCTCCGTTGCCAAAGCAACGTTTTGCAGACAGTGCTATATTTGTCTTACAAACTAGGCCTGATTGCTAACCACTACAGAAACTAACGCATGAACCTGGCAATGGATCAGACGGCACGAAGCGCGAGTGTAGTCTAGAGCAGTTTGAAGGTTACCGCGCGAGCATCGACCGGCCGTGGGTCCCAAGGCCCACGCTTCCAGATTAGGGCCCATATTCGTAAACCTACCTTTTCCTTATCACTTGTTTCTCTTATCTTCCCTGTACCCCTATCATGCTTCTTGAACAAATTAGTCCAGTATCTACAAACAAGCCGCGCGATAGTCTTTCACACCGTTCGCCATTTTAGTCCCCTTAACGCGCTCTAACGTCACAGGGGGGATAAGAAAACTAAGAGATAAGGATAAGGTAGCTTTATGAATACGGGCCTAGGAAGCGTGAAAATCAAGATTTTTTATTCTTCTTGCCCTTGTTGGCTGCTTTGCGCTACAACACATGCCCCTTTTTTCTATTCGCTGAGATTAAGCGTAGGGGCAGCATATCTTCGCAGTCGGGGACGTGGGTGATCGCTGCTTCAGGAACAGCACAGAGAGAGTGAAAATCTGGCCCGATAACCCCCTCTCTTCGAAAGAGGATTCTGGGCCGCGGCGCTGTCGTTGTTCTTGGTCGACGCTCGTGTGATAACCCTCAAATCGCGCTCGAGTGTACGCGGTGCTTACGTGTGTCCAGAGCGGACCTCACTTTGTCTCCCAATCTCCGAATGGCGTGCCGAACGTGACTTTCACCGCAGCAATGGCTTCAGCTCTGATTCTGTTACTGTTCAGGAGTACTCATGCAATATCGGGGTCAAAAGATGCCCCCATCCTCAAGTTCACTGTGAACTTTTCGGGACCAGCCACGTTGCCGTAGGCTCAGTGTTCGTCATATTTTAGTTTCCTTTGGCACCACAAAGAAGTCCACGTCCGATAAGCCGTTTCCTGCGGAATAACTGCGAAAGTGTGGCGTGGTTACTTTTCGAAGCTGCGCCTTTCCCGTTTTATGGTATAGCTAAACAAAATGTCACCGTTGATTTGAATCCGTGGGTTCGTGGGCTATATTAGATTGCCACAACCTTCATTTGAAACAATTGCTTGTTCGCTTACTGCAGTTTACGTGGCCATACTTCGCGTTAGATGAACTATTTTGTAGAACAGTTTAGCGTGATTGCTTGCGGAGACTCAAAGGTAGGCAGTTAAGCAAGCCAGAGAATGATAAGTAGAAAGGGCATTGCCTTGGCTACATCCGTGTTCTCTACGTTCTACTAATTTTGCAAAAAAAAAGATATTCGTTTAAAAATGAGTTGGCAGTTATTATGCAGTGATACTTGTAGCTTTCACGCGTTTAGAAAAATACAGCCGCGGACAAACTCGGGAAGATGATGTGGTAGTATATCGATGTTCCGACACCTACTGGTGGACATCTTTTACAACATTCATGAGTATAAAGGTTATAGAGATTTTTTTTCGAGTTGATATGCTCACATAAAGCACTTGTTTCGGCAATAGTGGTGACATATTCGTGTGTTTAACTATGCAAACTGTACGCGCGCTTTTAAATCGGTAATAGCTCGTTTTCCTTAGCGTACAAGTGCTCCGCAGCATTTTTACAAGCGTGCTCAATTTTTCTCCTTTTTTTTTTGCTCTCTATCTTCCAGAACTTTTCCTCCCCTTCCCCAGCGCAGGGTAGCCTACCAGGCTCAGCCCAGGTTAACCTCCCTGCCTTTCCTATTCCTTTCTCCTCCTCCTCCTTGCTCAGCTCCTACTGCTGCTCAAATTACGGAGGAATTGCAGCCATGACTATAAACATTTCGCGCACGTTTGGCCTTTGGTCTTGTTTCGCAAACGTGCTTTTTCAATTTACAGTCACGCTATCTTGAGCATCTTAATAAACTGCGTGAAGTTTGCTTTTGAGAAATAATTGGCAACGTCGGCTTGATGACCAGTCGGCGTCCGCCGAGCCCTTACTTTGGGGTGATCGCTCCTGACGATATCGCCAAGAAACAGCCGTGGCCAAATTGTCCACTACAGCTTGACGGTTGAGGAAAGCCGAGCAGGTAGTTGTTTCATCCTTGGACACGCAAAATTCTACTCTACGTAAAACTACACTCGTCGAGTCTAGCGTTATCATCTCTGTACACTTGTCCGGGCGTTATGACTGCGGGCCTGCTAGGCACGTGAGCACTGCGTCGAGTTGATCAGATAACGCGAAAGGGCTGTAGGAGATGCAGCTGTCGTAACGAGCAACCCTTGTTATAGAAAAAGAATGTAAGCCGCGCTAGCGGATGCGGATTTTCTTGCGAAATCTATAATGCGGAATGTATTCTACCCTGAATCTCTTCAGTTTAATCAGTATCATGTTCCCTAACTTGGGTACATCATAAAGTACGAGTCCGGTCTGAGTGATGGTCTTGGTCAAAAATCATAGCATCGTTGCCTGGCGGACCACTGCACTTGAGAGATGAGTAGCTCCACTATTTCATACTCGAATACGTGAATCTTGTGGAGCTTGGCACCGACACGGATGAGTTTTCTGTCTCTGTTAGGTGAGTTGTTCCCTAAAGTTTCATAGCGTCTACATATTTATTGCAGTCGAGCGTGTCCTAGGCTTTGGCATTTTGTTCTAAGTGAGCAGGTCACAAGAACGACGACTTGTTAGACGTGATTATTTTTGTCTGAGAATGTCCTACTGCGTGGATTCAATTACGATAGGGAACCGCTTACGTGGTACACGGTGAACATTTATATAATTATGAAACATAAAAAGCAATTGAAAAAAGCTTTAGAAGATGACGGAGCAGCTGTAGCGAGGTCCAAATATCGTGGCAGAGTCGAGGCGCTGTACGAATGACCGAAAGTGCTGCCGTTTTAAATTGTTTTATTTTTGATGTTGTGTAGATACCGGCTTTATTCTGGTTTTCTTCTCTATTGCTGCAATGGAGAGCTTGTGCACCCACATAACTGCGCTCAAGCAGGATAGCGCCCCTCTGGACAAGTTTTAAGTTTTTGAACTTGTCCGGTACAAAACAATGGCACATGCTCTTCCAGCAGCGATTCCTAACAAGGTACGACGTTCGAAGTGATATTACAATAAGCAGCTGCGAAAACGGCGAGAAACTCAACATTCTCTTGACTTCTCAGATTTTCTAGGCGACCTTGTAGCCAGTGACATTCATTTCTTTCCCTCACGGGTTCGTTATTCACACGATCGTTACTGGTCCCGCAAATTGCACTAGAGCTACGGCGTAACTGTAGCTACTACGACGTAACTTTTCCAAAGCACCATCTACGTTAAAACTGCTACTATATAAGACCCTTACACGCCCCAAACTTGAGTATGCATCCGCAATATGGGAACCTAGCCATGCTAACCTTATCACCTCACTTGAATTAGTACAAAATAACTCTGTTCGATTCATCCTCTCTAACTTTAACCGTACTGCGAGTACACCCTCAATGAAAAATAGTCTTAGGTCTTAAGCCGGGACAGTGAAACGCACTCCGGATGAGAAAGCGCAGCGCTTTGTGGTATTTAGGCAATCTCACCACCGGCTTTCCTTTGGATGTTCCCACTTAGTTTTTGCAAACATTGCACAGTCAGCAAGATGAGTATCCACAGAGCGAAGTGTATCCAGTTTCTAGCGTTGCGTCACCGCTGTCCTTGACGCTCTCGAGAAATTAAGAACCGAGTGTGATGAGCCGCAAACTAGGCTTTCGTGGTAAAAAATCAGATTCCTATTCAGTTCTCTCACCATGTTATTGAGCGTAGGTAAAAGGAAAAGAGGCAGAGTGGGAGGAGGCTGCTGGGACGGCCGGGAGAGTATTAAGCAAAGTGAGAACACGAACCCCTGATAACAGCTCTGCACGGCCTCCTACGAATTATAAACGAAAAAACAGAGAGAATTAAATTGTGACGAGAGTAATCGTGCGCGCTCTTCAGGCTCAACCACGCATTTTACGCCACCCTCATCGCGGCACAGTGCCTTAACAGCGTAAAATTTGAAGGAACGTCATTACCCACAGGAGAGCTGGAGCCGTTAACGGTGGTCCAGATAAAAATGATCCAGAGCGGTGCATGAAGGAGACGTACAACAACTGCCAGTTGTAATGTACGTCTCTAATAGGAGGACTTCGCCATGATGGTAGAGCGAACGAAATCCTCCATTGCTTTTATTGCGGCAGGAAGCGACGAAATGTAGTAATGTAATGTAATAAACTAATAATAAACATCGAGTGCGAGCCCCAGTGGCCATATTGCTTGCATTTCTAAGTATGTGCTCGTTTGAGGATCCGGTTACCTCCTATAAGCGCATCGGTGCTTTCACCACTTGTATGGAATCTTGTACCCCTCTCACTATCATCTTTCCAACCCCCTCCCCTTCTCTTCAGTGCAGGGTAGCAAACCGGAGACTAATATCTGGTTAACCTCCCTGCCTTCCTCGTCATCTCTCGCTCTCTCTCACCACTTTCCACATATGAAAATGTGGTGCAAATGCCTCGAACTATTTCCCTTTACCGACAGCTTATCGCGAAAACGGTTAGCAGTTTACCCTTATCATAGCGCTTATAAATTTATTTTGGGCAGTCGCATTGGACGTCAAGGGCAAATAAATAACTCGAGCAAAAGTGGTGTGCTGCTCTGCTTATATAACAAAGAATAATGCAGTGGTCACTATAGTAAATGCATTAGTGACCTTAAAAATATACTTTGATCCCACGCACAATGTCAATCCGTTCATAAGAGCATTCATTCGCGTGCACTAAGGCACTATTATAAATCCGTCACATTTCACAGGCATAGAGGAAAGAGCCAAGCTGGCGACTTTATAACGGCGACGTGCACTGCGGCACACAACCATGTCTGCTTCATCATGCACACTGTGTGCACGATGACGACAAAGCTGTGACCATGACAATAAAAACATTTGCTGATGGCGATGAGGTAATCACGAGGATGACGTGTCTACACCTGAACCAATACAATGAACCTTGGCGGAAAAAAGTAACTTCTGTGCGGCGACGAACGTTACGACGACGACAGAACGGCGAACGCAGGAAGTTAAGGGCATATGTCGTGTGGGCTGAAACTAAAAATTAGTTGTATTATCAGCAGACAGGAATACAACGGCAGATGAAAGAACGAACGCAGCAGTTGATATTCTAGTTGATCATACTGGAAGAAGAACGATGGTGGATAGTCCATGGCAGATAAGGGCAGATAAGCTGTGCTCACTTGGAGCAACGAAATGAGCATGGTGGAGAAGCGATTCCTTCGCCTCAGATAATTCTGTTCTGCCTTTTCTTTCACAGGGTGAAACGAGAATCAGGCGAAGTTAAACCAGTCTCGTTTCCATCAATGCCCAAAAATCTCGGTGAGTCACAAATGGCACGTTGATACAGAGATTTTACACGGCAGTATGAAGTTTTATAAAGAAACTTACACTCTTTTGATCGATGCGGGTAGAATAATCTCGGGTGCGCTTGAGCAGGATTATAATGAGTCCCTCGGTTCACCTGCCTTGTGCTTTCAGTTGGCTCTGTGCGTTCAATAACTGCATAGCACTCAATAAGTACATGAATAAATGGTCACGTGTAGGCTACATAGCAGATGACTTGGTTGCATTTCCGTTGTAGCTGACCGTTGTGCAAATAAAATCCACGTAATTATGTCATTCGTTGCCCTAAGTATCATCGCGGTCCCTACACAATTTGGTCATGCCTAACATCACCACTAAGTTTGTAATGCAGGCCAACGCGCTGCCAGTGCCAACTTGGTCAGTTAATTTGCAAACGTGCGGGTGCTGCATGTAGGTGTCGATTGACATGTGCGCTTAGTGGTAGTTTACGGGGAGCGCCGTTATCACTTTGGTGCTACTTCTTTTCACTTTTTACCCGTACAACATAACATATTTTTGTTTTTTTGTTTGTTTTTGATGCTTTTGTTTTGTTTTGTATATGGCACGGTTATTATTGGAATTGTGGACCATATTTCATGTTGCTTTTTTTATCATTATATCGGTTCTTGTATCATTGTATCGGTACTCGTCCAACACTATCACCATTGTATCACCCACCCCTTCCCAAAGTCCGGCACTCAGACTGGCAGTTTTTCAATAAATAAATAAATAAATAAATAAATAAATAAATAAATAAATAAATATTACGCGCAGCGCAGGCCGCGTTTATCCTGCATGTCGCTTCGGGAGCCGTGTCGACCGTTCTTGAAACTGCGTGCTGACGCGCACATTTGAATGCCTTCTAGAATTTCAGAGGTGATACGAGAATGCCTTATGACGTGTGTGTAAAAGCCGACGCGTTCCGCCGCTTGTCAGTTTTTCCCGTCGGCCGACGACTGTTACCGTCGCTATTGCTTTGCAGTTTGATTGGCTTAGTTTTGCTGGGCACGGGTTCGCCCAATAAACAGTTCGACAGAGAATAAGTTCTGCTGCGTGCTTCATCATTACGACCACGTGACACTATATTCTGCGTTTAGAAACGTAGCCTATTTATCAAGTGTGCCTAATACAGGCAAGGGGCTAATGCGGTCTGTGTGTCTTCATTTCCAAACCATTGTTCTTCTCTCAATATCACACAATTATTAGATCAGTAATCAGGGTTTCATCCGCGGTTCTTCCTAATACAGGACAATGAAGAAGCATGTGTAATTATGCAAAATATTCCGGATAATTTTCAGCGTCGTTTGTGTATATTGATGTAGAGGGTCGTTTAGTGTAGCAGAAGTCTGCTGCGATTTAGCATGCTAACACGTTTGCGTGATTACTGTTCCTCTTTAAAGTTCGGCAACAAAGTAGTTGGACTAAAATAGCCTGTGTATTGGGAGTAACATAAAATAGCGAAATTTTACATTCAATAATTCCGCAAAAACCGCAACGCACTACCACTTCCCTTCCTCCCCTTCCCCCTCTCCTTCACCTTCAAGTTTGCCTAAACACACTCGCGTCATAGGACCGAAATCGCGAAGGGACGCTTTCAGAATCAGGCATACACTCTTTTACTATAAACATGTATGCATTAAAGCGCTGGAATGTATCGTGAATGCTTATAACTCTGTAACTCTAGCTCAATAAGCAATCCTGAAAGTAGCATTACACTTTTAAAGGCCACGTGAAAACATATTTTAGCTATAATTTACGGGGCAGAAAGCTCAGAGGGGGACTGAGACTGTAATCCTTGTAAATCTCCTGTGGTGAAAGCAGAATCCGAGCTCGATCTCCGTATCCAGCCTGGACAGCTTGGGTGACACTTGGCTGAAGGCCAATGCCCGTTCGTTGCAATTTGCTCTGACATCAGTGAACGGTGTGCCGCCAGCCCTCCCCTCCCATATGTTCCTTTAGCTTTACTGTGCGAGGCAGCTTCAAAAGGGGCGGGAGATCGCATGTTTTAAACAGCTCTGGCATTGCCCCTCTGGGCGAGATTTGTCAAAAGGGTGACTAAGCGCCGTGGATGGTTCTATCAGTTCCAGGAACTTAAACACTGTCACATACCTATCGCCTTGTAGGAAAAACGACTTAGCCGTGCGGCTTCTTGCATGCGGCTTTCGAATAGCTGACGTAAATATTTAGATTATTGGTAATGAAATGGATACAGAAAGCCCATTACACGTAGGAGTGCCGCAGTGTCAAACGGGGATCACATAGTGTGTAGTTGTCCTACAGAAATCGTTTTAAAATCAGCAGCGCTCAAAACATACAGTGACACGGTGAGTTATGCAACACATGTTCATAAAATTAATCTATGTGTTTGTAATATATTTTTCTTCGATTTTTGGCAGCGTAAGTCCGAATAAGAAAAGTTAATTGGGTTGATCGTTCATTGTTGGAGAAGTCAGAAGTACCGAGGTTATTTGCTGATGTTCAAATATAACAACTGTGGTCGTTTATTAAGCACGTCTTCATCATCTGTATTTTATCATCATCACTATGCGCTCTGCGTATCTTCTTCATCGCTGCTGTGTGATCATCACCATCGCGTTTGTGCCCATCGCGTTGGCATCATCGGGCGACCTGCCGAGCTACTGAGAATAAACGTCGTCCAAACCGAGGCCTCATACGTGGTGGCGGTGAATCTACGAACCCCTGTCCTCTACCCGCAAAGTCTTCTCGCTGGAGCTTCGTTCCGGTCGCCGCTTGCGCCCGCTGTCAGCCACCATGGCGCAGGACCAGCAGCCCGGCGCCTTTCCGGCCGCCGCCCCGACATCGCAAGCCCTTCCCTCCTTGATTATCAACATCCACCACCGCGACCCCCATCTCTTCGATGGTATGCGAGGCGAGGATGTAGAAGACTGGCTCGACGATTACGAGAAAGTAAGTTCCGCAAATCGGTGCGATAATCCTCTCAAGCACGGCCATGTCTCCTTCTACCTTACCGGCATGGCGAAGACGTGGTTTTACAACCACGAGGTTGATTTCACTGACTGGGACCGCCTCAAACAGCAGCTTCGCCATGTGTTCGACAAACCGGCCGTCTGGTCGACTCTGGCCAAGAAAAGTCTCGAAGCTCGCAAACAACACCTGGGTGAGTCCTATACCTCGTACATCGAGGATGTCCTTGCGCTCTGCCGGCGTGTCAATTCCTCAATGTCGGAGCCGGACAGGGTGCGCCACATCCTAAAAGGCATCGTACCCGTCGCCTTCAATCCCCTCGCCGCCAAGAATCCGACTACCGTCGCTGACGTCCTTACCACTTGCCAGCGCCTCGACGAGCTGGAATCTGTTCGCCTACCGCCTGACATTGACGAAGTTCGTCCTGCCTTAGACCAGGATCTGTGGGCAGTCATACGCTCGCTCATACGCGAAGAGCTGCACGCGATGGGCTTGCAGTCGCCTTCCGCGTTTCCCACTCAGACTTGCGGTGCATCATTGCGTAACGTAATCCGAGAAGAACTGGCGTCTTTGACGAGCTCTGCGCAAGTGCACATTCCCGTCCACCACACCCAAGCAACGTACGCGCAAATCGCTGCCAAGCCTCTTGGCAACGCCACTTCTGCGTTGCCAATCACAACTTACTCGCCGGTTGCTACTGCGCCCCCGGTCACCCTTCGGTCCATGCCGCCTGAAAGTTCATCGGCTCATGTGACCGCGCCGCTGTTGGTCTTTTCCCCTTCAGCGGCGGCGGCGGCGATCGTTGGAACTTGAGGGTTTCCGAGGCCTATTGTGGCCAACTGCTTCAGTACGACGCGGTCCTTCGCTTCGCCGTGATACGCAATGGGCGAATACTGTCATACATGCTACAGGAGGACCAGCAGGCGATGCCCTTACTACGCTTTGCCCCCTCGCCTTTCGGCGTCGACACAGACTGAAACTAGTACCGAGTTTTCGTTGGCCAAGTGTATCGATTCCAGAGACCTCGCCGATGAGGAGGTCTTCGTCGATTGTTTCCACTTTCCGGGCCAGCAGGTCACCTTCAAGGCACACAAATGATCCTGGCTGTGCAGAATGACGGGTTCAAGGCAATGTTCTATGGTGACTTCGCCAAGGAGGACCGCGTAGTCATCACCGATTTGTATCCGGAGGGCTGGCTTCAGAGGCCTCTTGAGGTACTTCTACAGCAGACGTCTGGACATTGTTTGCGTGCACGAGGCGGCCTGCACCCACATAGCCGCCTCAAAGTATCTCCTCCCAGAACTGGAGAAGACGTGCATAATAAACGCTCACACAACAGCTAATATAGAATAGAGTTTATCCACTTCGCAGGAGCATCAAAGAGGGTCCGATATTTTTTTTTTTTTGCCTCTCCTACGTCAAGAAATAAAATTAAGAGTGTCGTTCCTAGCGAGCCTCACTGAGCAACCATGGTGTTTTCAATGACTAATAGGATGGATTTGCAGGCTAGTTGGCCAAGCATGGTGGAAAAACAGCGCGAGCACAGGCACGACGAAAAAAGGAACATACACCACACTACGGAGCGCTCGGTGGTGTGGTGAATGTTCCTTTTTTCGTCGTCCCTGTATTCGCGCTGTTTTTCCACCATGTTTTCAATGACCTTAAACGAGCAGTTCTGGTTGAGTAGACGCAATTATGATAAATTGCAATTTGAGGCATAGGAGCGATCAGTGATATCAACTGAACGAAAAGCAGGCAATTTAATCACTATTCCGCTTATGTAACGTCATCCTCAAGGTGTTACTCGCAATAGCTGGCTTATTTGCACACTGTGACAAGGATGCTACATCACCTTTTTCCAAAATAATCTGAACCGTAAGTGTTGCGAATACATCGCACAATACCGGTATATGAGGCTCGCATGTGTTTTCTAAGGTCACCATTGTGTTTATTAACTTCAGAAGCCACCCATCGTTGAAGCATCATAGAGGGGAGTGAGCACACAAAATAATGAATTCCGAGTAAGGTTGCCTATGTAACAACATGCACATTGCTGCAAGTGTTGATATACCAGGTAAGAAGTGTAAAGCAGGTGAAGTAGAATCAAAATACATAATTGCGTCTCCTACACGATTCAGAGATATAATAATAGAATAATATTCCGTAGGTATGAAAGTAAAAGCGCAATAAATGTGCCAAAATGAATAGTACCGCAATGAAACGCCGTACTATTACATTGCAAACCTGTGTGTGTATGTTGAGCTTGTAGGTACGTACAAGCTCACCATACACACACCGGTTTTTATTTTTGACGTAGTCAGCATTTAGCACGCTTTGCAAGTTATCATGACTGGAAAGTCTGGGCAGTACGCCATTCTCCTCGGCGCCTCCTCATGCAGAAGCCCCGGCTTGTTGCGAAATTAGATCCCACCGGAAATTGCATTCTCGTCTCTTGGTTCGGTGGTTCTAAATAGAGCCCACGCTTCTGCTCCCCTATCTAAGCGGTTGAAAGGAAGGAAGAGATAACACTCTAAATGTAGCAGCCACGAATAGCATGTTCTTGGATTCGCCTTTCTTCTTTCTCTTTCTTTCTTTCGTTTCTTCTTTTGCAACATAGCTCGCAGCAGCTATTCGGTGACAGTTCCAACTGAAATCCTCCTCCTGCACCTATTTGGTTCTTTGAATCTCCTGTGCCGAGCAAGGAAAGCTGGCTCTCCCCGTTTTCATTCGCTCATGATTAACATTTTGATTTCCCATGGCGCCTGCCCTCCCGTAGGGCTTTCCCTTTCGAAGGAAAAGATGTAGAATCAAGGTTCTCGCTTTTTTATTCGATCAAGAGTTCCCGAGCTATCTCGCGCCCCTTTCACGCTTGAGCACTGTTGTAGGTCAGAATAAGTGAATCCTCGTCGCTAAGCAGGTGAACCGGGGATAACACCCTATCAAATCCGGGTGCACAAGGGAAGAAAAAATTCATTTCTTATATATAGACGCTTCGATGGCGAAGTTAATGTTGTCACAAAATCAAAGCGGAAGAATAACAGTCACAACGAGAGGCAAGAGCCTTAACCACCACTTAATATTAGTAAGGCCTCAACCATAATATTCAGCGCTAGGACACAGTGAACCGATAGTAACACTTCCGGCCAATACTAGCTAGCCATAGGAACTATGAACATTTAGCCGGCGTTAACTAGGGCTAAACAGCACGAGCAAACAGTGGCCAGACAGTCAGCCGAAATTCGTATGTGCTAGGCGACAGCTTCCCACCACTAGCCAGCATTAGTCAGCACTAGGCAACGATATCCAGTACTGGTGGTCAGCTCACCGACACTACCCGCCATTAAACAATAGCCGCATCTTGACCAACCAGCTTTAGTTTAATATGAGTAAATATGGCACATACCGCGACGCGTTTATAACATCCCATATCAATTATGCTACGTCATGCATATTGAAATATGCCTCAATAAACAAGTGAGTGCGATTGCACTTCGGTTGCGATTCATGTCGTGACACTCGTGATGGCCTTCGTGACATGTCTCTCATTACCGCATACATTCTAATGGGTCAACGTCCTTGTACGTATCATGTTGAGACATGATGACTTCTCCTTGACAGCGTGCATACCTTTAAGATAACACCATAGCGCTGCAGTGACAAGGACAATGAAGCCAACAGGACATGCTCTATCTTCCCTGTCCTTGTCGCTTGAGCGCTATGACTTCTTTTGATACGAACCAACTAGCCAAAAATCTGTAATCCTGGTGTATACCACGCCATTTGAGCCAGCTGTTTCATGGGTTGTGTGTGGCATGCATGTCACGACACTTAAAAGGACAGAAAGTTGAGCGAGTTGGTAACAGTCCATAATCAAAAGAAGAGGCGTGCAGGACACGGACACAAGGAGAGCAGTGAACAACACGAACGCCGACTAACAACTGATGCACAGCACTGAGGCGAAAGAGAAAGAAGACACACAGCTTATCTGCGCATGCTCGGAATGGTAGCGCCACCTGTCAATCGGTTAGACGTGCCGGACTTCGCGATAGACAACTCCTAAGGCTTTCTATCTCCTCTCTAAGCTAATCGACGGCTGACTCACGCATGCACTTCCACTAATACTGATATGCCAGGCCTCAACCAATAAACGCGTATCTTCGTTCTTATGCCTGTATAGGATCTCGGTTTTGTCTAACTCGAGCATGCAGCTACAGACCTGGCAGTGCAAGGATAGATTGGACGGCGTCCCACCTGATAGCGACCTTCTGTGTTCAATTAATCTTTGATTAATACAACGCGCAGTTTGCCCTACATAAGAACGTCCGCAGCTAAAAGGAATCTTATAAACTACACCCATGCGACAGTCGCTGAAATTGTTCTTGGCTAGGTGCTTAACAGGACAGATATCCGTTCGCTTCTTACCTTCCATCTGCTCATTTCTTCTATGCACTGCAGCACAAACCCTTCCTAACTTATTGGGAGCCGTAAACACAACATTAACCCCATATTTACTTCCCACTTTCTTAAGCCTGTGCGAAACTGCGTGGATATACGGAATACTCACGACCTTTTTCTTGTTAATGTTACTCTCTGCTACAGCTTTTGTTCCGGTCGAAATCGACTTCTTAAGACGCTCAGCTACTGTGGCTATGGCTAGTCTAGGGTAACCTGCATCTAAGAGGCGCTCGACCTGCGCATTAAAGCTAATGGTCAAACGGTGCATGCACGACTTCGATAGGGCTGACTTTAAACAGGACAAGGCTATTCCGTTTTTTACTACTTTCGAATGCTTGGAGTCAAAGTTTAACAACGGCTTAGATGCTCTAGGGGAATACTGCCAACACACGTGATTCTGCTCAAATGACAACGAGATATCTAAAAATTGTATTACGTTTCTCTCCGGTAGTTCTTTCGTAAACCTTAGACCATCCCCATTAAGTTTAAATTGATCGCTTACATAGGTGACGACGGATTCAAAATCTTCCTTACTACAAAGTACCAAGTAATCGTCCGCATACCGAAATACCCTAATGATGCGGTCCCCTAAGGCCTCTTTTAAACGGCAGTCAAACTTGCTCAAGTATAGATCACTTAGAATAGGGGCTACCTTTGAACCTATACAAATCCCTGACTTCTGCACAAACACGCCTTCCCTGTATCCAACTAATGTTGACGTTAAGTACATGGAGAGAATTTCTAGAAAGGTACCTGTGGAAACTCCGCATCTATCTATGAAACCGGACTCCTGCCCTTGTTCTTGAATACATTCTTTCACGCAATTTAGTAAACCTTCATGCGGCAACGAGTAATACAAATCTTCTACATCCATGCTAAACGCTGTGCAGTGGCCAGGATTTTCCTCTGTTAACAAATGAACTAGAGCCTGAGAATTACGTACACGGAAGGGGTCAGAAAAACTTAAGGATGTTAAGCACTTCTGCAAATAGCTAGCTACACAAACTTGCCAAGTCCCTGACTCTGATACAATCGAGCGAAACGCAAATTCTGGCTTATGGGTTTTCGCCGAGAAAAATAATTCTAATGTGAGCAGTTTTGCCTTTTTAACACTGGAAGCTACCTTATCTAGATTATGTTTCAACAGGAGATCGACAGCTCGTTGTTTTACTACAGAAGGTTTCAGTTTCACAGGTCTAAAATTCTTTCCAACAGCTGCTGAGGCTTTTTCAGAAAAAGTGCTATTCGGCATTATTACAAAACAACCTTCCTTATCAGATAAAACAGGTCGGAGCTTATGTTGCACACAGTAATTTACAACCGGTCGGATAGGGTCAGAGGCCTTAACGAGATCGTTCGAATGCTTGATGCTGGCGAAGCAATCTGAAATACATCGAGACCGTTCAACTTCCGGAATAACCTTAGTTATCGATCGAGGTAAGCTTAAAACATCAACTTCTTTTAGGTTAGGATGAAAACAGTACTTAGGGCCTAATGCTAGAATTTTCTTGTGGTTCTCGTCCAAAACGGCGTCTCCGAGAATCATTACCTTTTCCGACGGCGATTTAGTAGAAAAAGAATTCCTCTTACTTTGCAGTAGTTCCGGTAGCTTCGTCCTCCACAAAAAATCCGCGTGCTGCTCGGAAACTCTCAACCAATTGGCGCAAGTGCGGTTCCTTTGACGGTCTCCCCGGGTGGCGCAGCTGGCTTCTAAACACTGGCGATAAAATCTGACTTGCCGCCATGCTTCGGCCTAAATAATCGTGCAAATCCTGTTCGCGTGTCCCGTAGAAGGAAGAAGAAAACCGCACAACATCTGAATTTCCATCGGAATGATATTATTGCGTTTGAACCACGACATAGTTCTAGCGCGAAACATACATATAGCAATTAAAGAGGCTAAAGAAGCTGGATTGCGCAGATAAGTAGGAGAACACGGAAAAGGGCTCAGGGTACTAGAAATGAAGCTCAAAAGGACAGAAAGTTGAGCGAGTTGGTAACAGTCCATAATCAAAAGAAGAGGCGTGCAGGACACGGACACAAGGAGAGCAGTGAACAACACGAACGCCGACTAACAACTGAGTTGTTCACTGCTCTCCTTGTGTCCGTGTCCTGCACGCCTCTTCTTTTGATCACGACATTTATTGCAGGTGCTTTACGTCTAATAAACCACGATATTACTTCGTGCCGAATTGTACGGGTCTGCGGGTGACGGCTGATTTTCACCACATGGTGAACTTTAACGAGCACCTATAGTCTGTTTCAGAAGTTCCGTGCAGCAGAGCCAAGGGCATCCAGGCCATCCAGCGCCTGAATTCTTCCGAGGCGAGACGAAATGTCATTGTTCGGACACGCACCTGCGAGCCACTCCTGCCAATAGGGGTCTCACTTTGTCCTTCTCCCCTTTCCAAGGCTTCTCCTGCCACTTCACGGTTCGCGACTGCCAGATGCCATGGTGCGGAGGGATACGTTTAACACGTTTTTGCCCTCCTGATTGGCAGAAGAGGCCTGTAGCTTCCTCAGTGCTGCACGGAACTCCTGAAAATGACTATAATTCTAAGTACATGGATCCGTTTTTATTTCGCTCCCTTTGAAAAGCGGCCACTATTGCTTAAGACCAAAGCTGCGTTTTGAACTCTGCAGTACAATGCATTATCCGCTAAGCTATCACGGTGAGTGACTTGCACATGTTAATGTTCATGTGGTGGTCTGTCGTTCTTTTTTTCCATAAACGAACATCATGCGATGTACAAATAAAGGTAAATATAGGTAATGAAGTGACTACGACGTCTTAAGGATGACACTCCGTTACTTATTTCCCGAAATACATGACCTGCATGTTATGATATTCGTTTCGTAACGTGTTGTTCAGGTGCATCTAATACTCGTATCATACTGGGCCAGTTTTGTTTTGATGCATATAAAATGAACCAAACAGAGGAGGACGGTACTAAGGCGAAGGCGTCTAGACAGATAAACATATTATGGATACGCATACGTCAGTGTCCCTATGTGTCATTCACCAAGATGTGCTTCAGTTTGAACAACTAATACGAAAGAAATCAGGGACGGTAAAAAAAAAAAAAAAGGACTGTTGTTCAGTTCCGAATAAAGTCATAGCTTCTTAACGCTTGCGCTCCTGATGCAAGCATAGACCGATTGTTACCAATACGAACAGTACCCGCTTAGAGCGTAAACTGAAATAGAACTTAGGAACTTCGGACTCACTGCAATTTTCACTAGAACAACAATGTATGTGGGATAGACGGACACCCCGTTGATTTGCTTGCGCTGTGGTCATGTCTGCAATAGGCTTGACTTCCTGCTGCAGTGAAATCCTTGGTCGAAGTCCCTTTGCAGCAGCCGTAAGGAGTAGACGTGGCCTTCGGCGCTTCGTCGAATTAGGTCGCATACGTGCGGAACTCGCTTACATAAACCTTCCTTCTTGGGAAAGGAAACCGAAATTTTGATCCTGCCAGATCGCACTCTGATGCATTTACAGCCATCAGTGGACATTATGAACGTAGTTGTATGGTTGAATTTCGTCAGTTTATTCGAGAACTCAAATTAGCACTATGTGGCAAACTAAATAACCTTGGCGTATGCACTGGTCTTACTGATTTTCTTCCTCTGGAAGCAAGAGGTCAAGCAGCATAAAGCCGAAGCCACCCAAATGCCCCAACGCTGTTTCAGAGCGGCACAACGCAAAGCAGGAGGGAATGAATGTGGTCACGGATAGAAAACGCGCAAGCCGATATACATACATTATAGTGCAAAGAGGAGACAACTCGCCAGGTTTCCACTCTGGTAGCTCTTTATTAAAAGCAAAACACCAGTTTTTATTAAACGTATGTTGGTAGAGGCCGATGCATTGTCTGGTTCCGGCTCTTCCTTACATGGTAGTTTTCACCCGTAACACGGAAATCCACTACTGATAAAGCTGTAACGTGTATTTTCGGTTCAAGTAACATGTTCAGCGAGCCTCAGTTATGCCACCATGGCAGTGTCGCGATGACGCCACCGGACAGTCCGTTGTGAAGATTTCACTTATGTTCGAGTACACACGAAAAATATAACAAAGCAAGATCCTCTTCTGGGCGTTCGCATACATTGCGCTTTCCGTCTAGCTTGGAATATGGGTCAAACTTTAGGGCTGCGCTCACTCCAAGAAGCCGTTGATGCGACGTCCACCGCTAGCACATGTTTTGTTCTTGCTAATACACCGATATTGCTTCTGTAGATTCTCTTGAAATATTGTTGCTTTCAGAGAGAGAGAGAGACCTTACTGCAGCAAGTTTTTACTTGATGCTTGATGATGCCGTACAAAGCGGTGAAGCTACCAGGTGTTGTTTCAACAGGACCGAACGCTCGCTCACTTACTATGCAGGAAAGTTTGCTGTCATTCCGGCCAAATGAAAAAATTATATCACCTAAGCCATGTACCTAAATACGGTACATGTGGAATGTGAATGGGAGGAGTAGTTGTTCAGTAGCACCTGCATAGATGTGGACATTGTGTTCAGCTAGCGCTGGCAATCTGCCTACGTTCAAGATAGGTACGTATCGATTGCACCACCCACAGCACATAAGCTGCGCAACGTCTTTAGCTGGGCGCAGCGTAGTACCGCTCCTCGATATGCTATGCTAGCAGCATTACACAATCTAGAAGCCCGAAAATAGAATGGAATGGTTAAGCCGGTACACGTAGTGATTGCTGTTCAGTGTTACTCCTACATAATGTTCAAACGCTTTTAGGAACAGCTTGTAATATGCAGAGAACTAGGGTTTCTAACAAACTGCCATCACTAAGATAAATCGTTGTGGTGTACACTCACCAAGCCCGTCCTAAACAGCAGCTGAAGCACAGAAAGCGGGACCACAAAGCGCAGAGTAGTATCGCCTAACCTCACGCCATGCTGATACATGCGGTATAAAATAAAAATGCGGTACATGCGGTATAAAAATAAAAATGGATTATTAACTCCACATATTCTCGTATCTACTACTACCTTGCGGACGGCAAAAGTTCAGCGCGTGCAACTTAGCGAGAACAACCAACCAGTTTCGCTGGTCTAATAGTGAGGAACCCACGATAGCCACGTATGCTCCTTCAGCACGAGGACCGTGCATCGACGACCCGTTCCGGCAACCTCTGTCACCCTTAATGAAGGCGTGCTACTGGCTGTGCTCTCGGAGCGCCCTCTTTTCACGACGCGCCCGCTAGGTGAAGAGCCGATCGACCTGAATGGCAAAAGCCGAGAGCGGGGGTCACTATCGTCGAAGGAGATTCGCCGACTACAGCGCCGCCATGCGCATTCCCACGCAGTTGCATTTGCTGGCGCCAATTTGAAAGGGCCTAATCGCGCAAAGTTCGTTATCAAGGCTACGTGGAACCTCTAACGTGTTTTTTTCTCTTCAAGTGACATGTTAGGCGAGCCTCAGTTATGCCATCATAGCAATGTCGGGATGACGCCACCGGGCAGTTTTCCGTGAAGACGTGAAGATTTCACTTATTCTCGAGTAAATAACAGAAATGTTTCCATCGTAGTATGATCGGCACATGCTACACATTCCACACGTCTTACAGATCACCAGACGCCATCACGATTGGTAGTCTTCGTTCAAATTTAAATATTTGTCGTGCGCGACCATGAAATCATTACGTGCCAACCGCAGTGATTGGGACGCATTTGTTTAATATGTTCGCACATGCAACACAGATTGTCTTGAAAAAACTCGCCTGCTGTGCCCCGCTTCTAAATTTTCCTCGATAGAAGACTCTTGTAACCACACCCCTATTTCACGCATATCAGGAATCATTTAAGTTTTAAAATTTCCAGATTATTCCCTGCTGATTCAAACCAAGAAAAATCACAATTAATATGTTCATTCGGTCAGTTACATATGAAAGTCAATGCAGAAAATATTCTTTTTTTTAGTGTGGCTTTTGTACTGCGCTTTGAGAACAGGCAGACTGACACATAGACCAGCGTGATAATTCTCCTGGCTCGACAATGAAATAACTCAACAGGGCCAGTTTTCCGCATATATATTACGACCAAAAATGCTTGAAAGCAGAATTATTCGGCGAGTCCTGAAATTCGACATCTCATTAGCGAAGCCATATGACCTAGCTGTTACTTCTTTGCAGGAATTCACCTTTCAGGCTGCGCTTTCCGAGGAGATAACTCTCTAGGCACTAGGATGCAACATATTTCTTATACATTATCTAGTTCGAAACACATAGTCCTAGCCTATTGCAACGGTGCAGTACCGCTGTGATGCCTCGAATATTAGCTGGTCTCATCCCTACACGTAATTTGTACGCATGACTGATCACTAGTCAATGTGGGCTAACCGTCCAGATATCTTGTAATATTTTCCACGAATTTCAATAAAAATCAGATTGATTGATTGATTGATTGATTGATTGATTGATTGATTGATTGATTGATTGATTGATTGATTGATTGATTGATTGATTGATTGCATCTGTGAACCTGAAAATTAACATGCAGAGGAAAAAGTAATGTTCAATAGCCTCGGAAGAACACAGCGGTTTCAGATAGGTGGCGAGGCACTGGAAGCGGTAAACGAATATATCTACTTGGACCAGGTGGTGATCCCAGAATCGCACCATGAGGCTGACATAATTAGAAGGATAAGAATGGGGGAGGGGGAGGGGGGGGGTCATTATGTAGGCACTCTCAGATAGCGCATGGCAGCTTCTCATTGGCACTTAAGAAAAAAGTGTACAACAGCTTCATCTTACGGTACTTACACAGGGGCATAAATGTGGAGGCTCACCAAAGGGCTTCACGTTGAAGTGCTGGCCTACCAACTCAGGGCTGTTTAGAGGGCCGGGGCGTCAGAGGGGCTCGGCCTCTCTATCCCGACGTGGGAGCGGCTTGCGTCAGTCCCGTACTGATCCCTCAGGGCCCAATAAATTTTTTTCATACCAAAGTGGTCCAACTTAAATTGAGGATGACGCAGCGAGCAATGGAACGGAAAACGATAGGTGTAACCTGAAGGGACAAGAAATAAGCGGAAGGAGTCAGGGAACAAACGCGTGTTAATGACATCCTAGTAGCAATCGAGAAGGAATGGGCATGGACGGGGCATGTAATGCGAAGGGGAAGGTAACTGTTGATCTCTAGGGGTAACAAAGCGGATCCCTCGCGAAGGTAAGTGCGGCAGGGGCGGCATAAAGTTAGCTGCGAAAATCACGTGAAGCGGTTCGCAGGGATAAATTGGTCGCGGTTAGCACAGGACGGGGACACATGGAGATCTGTGGAAAAGGCCTTTGCCCTGCAAATGGGCGTAGACAGGACGATGGTGGTGATGGTGGTCGTGATGATGGTGATTGTTATTACTCATGTGTTAAGTGCAGCGCGCACGGGAACGAGAGACGAAAGAGACGCATGATAATGTGCTAACTCGAGTTATGTTTTTATTGAGTACAGTTCAGTTATATTGGCTTGCCTTTACGCTATGAGTATTGGTCAATGCTTGTGCATAACTAAAAAGGTTAACGCTTTTCAATTACTTAAGAGCACAACAGTTAACTAGGTCACACCTCTTGCATTAAATTTCTGAAGCTTTGTTTCGTTGCTCAGAAATTATCAACGAGAGGCAGATTTGTGTTTTTCTCGTAACGTTTTTCTCGCAACGTTTCAAGATAGCTTGAATAAATGAGCTCGTGTGGAGACATACCTACGTTTTATGTCCTTGCTTTCTTTCTCACTCGTTCTCCTAAGTAGGTTTTAATAATAGTGGACAAGCTCTCTGTCGCATAGGTTTAGGCGGATGCCTGCATCAAAAATTCTTGGAATAACTAAATCTTGCATCTCAAAGAACCTCTTTAAACTCTGGTGGCGTCATTTTTTTCAAGCGATCCAACTATAATCCGCGTAAGCATTTCTGAGGCACGTTTTCAAGAATGACCTCAGGCCAAAAGAGGCTAAAGCGGCAGCGGACACTGATCTATCCACTAAGGTGAGCTTTAGACTACCATGGAAGGCGCCACTTGAGCGAGGTCCATCGTAAAACAGCAGAAGGAGATGCCTTTCGAAAAGCGCAGCACGTTTTGTTGCCGCGTTTCTTCATAGTTCCCCTTCTTGTAATTGCGCAAAGTTCAAAGCGCGATGTAAAAGCAGGGTTATGCATGTGCGTCATCCCTCGGGAGGCTGCAGAGCAAGTTGCAAAAAATTTCAACATACATGGAGCAAATAAATCGGAAATGTAAGAAACTTGCCAAAGTTTCTCACATACACGGACAAGTCACGGCATAATACTGCTCAACTTTCAAGCCTCCAGCAATTTGAAGCGCTTGAACAACAAGGCGCAGCATGTTGCCTTGGTTTATCTTCTCGGTTTTCCATCCAAAGAAGGTGCAAGAGAATCAAGGAAGGAGAAACCTGAGCTGTACTCTCAGCCTAGCAACTTGAGGAGCCCGAATACCCCCTAATTAGGGCGCATTTTCCGCTTTCGTTGCAGAGAAGGCCATCCCGTGGAATTCAGGAAGCGCACGCAACCTAAGGGGGAAAAAAAACGCGGAGAAGAGTTAGACGAGAGGAACCTCAAATAGCGTCTTCGTGCATTAAGCTTAACAGCTCGGAAAAAGCTCCGCTTATTCGCCGCTAAAACAGCAATAGCGAAGAGGCGTATTAAATCTCCGTGCGCATGACCACCTACTTTTCAGGGAACCTAGAGAGGAACGCTGAAACTCTTGGCTTTGTAAGTACGTTGTAATGTGCAGAGCACAGTGTGCGAGCAGTTTCAGGGGGCTTAACCCCATATACTGAAACGTGCCGCTTCATGTTCCGACAATCCCATATCTTTCCGTAAGAAGTCGATACAAATTCTTCATATTCGCCATAAATTTCAATACGAATCTTATGGAAACATGTGGAATTATTAGAACTGCCACACGGAACGTTCTGTTTCGGTTTCTCTGCGCAAAAACTTGTTTTTGGGCTATATGCTACTGTGGGTAGGATAAAAGGGAACGCGAAGCTTGCACAAGGAGCGCAAAGTATGGTCTAGCTTTGGAATCAGCGCAGTAGGCGGGCTTGCAGGAATCGCCCTGTTACAAGGAGTCAAGGAATACCTTAGGCTGTTATCCTTCCGGGCAAATTTTTATCGTGGCTTTCGGGACCTCGATGGCGTTCTCTAGCGCTGCCTCGAGCACTGCGGCAACTATTTCGCGGATCTGGTGGTGTTTAAGAAGCGCACCACTTTAGCGAGAATGGCGTGTTGTTTATTCCGTCTTTCATAATAAAAACGCTGGTCCGCCCACCTCCTTTAAAAAAAAAGCTTTAAATAACCGATAGAGAAAAGCAAGATATCCGAAATTGATCGAGGCATCGCGCATAACTGTCGTTCTATCAGATCCCTATTTCTAGACTTTGTCGCGTCAAAGAAGCCGTGTGCGTATAGCCTTTAAGAATTATGCCCCCATAATGATAAACTATATACGCATAAACCGTTTTGCGGTCAGCGATGTGTAAAATAAAAGAAGAAACGAAAGGAGAACTCTTCGGAATGTGATGTTGTGCGTCGACTTATTCTATTTCCAGCAGGCTCGACAGTGCGCACACAAGGCCTATCAGCACGACTAGCGACGAGGTATCGCGGTATATACGCGAAAACTCTACATGATCATTCCAAGCTTCGTGTAGCGGCAACACCATATAAGAGCATGCCAGGCATGCGATAGTCATTCGCTCGTTTGGTGCACGTTTTGACCGATGTTTTGAACGACGTTTGGTGCACGTTTTGAACGTTTTGAATCGACGCCCATTCAATTCTGGCCAGGAAAACTAACTTTCGGAGATTAGTCTAGTTCAGTTTTCTCCATAAAGCCAGCTCTGAACGCCAGTGGCTGGCAAGGAATGAAAAGGACATCAAAGGAAGCGATACAGACGAACTTGCTGCTTCGGGAAATCAACGTCGCTGGAACGTGGAAAATGCCGCAATTCTCATCGAGAACGGACGTTATTGACGAACAGACGCAAGTATATCGACACCATGTCTGAGGCGCAAATGATGCTCGTCAAATCGGCAGGATTTGAACTCTGCGTTAAACATACGAGTACTGTGGCTCGGAATACGCTTGTTACACTCGGCAAAAGTAGGCATTCGAGGACGGTGCAGGACCTCCGAATAAATGGACGATTTGCTAATTTTTATGATTATACGGGGCTTAAACGCCTTTTTTTAATCTTTCTTTTAAACAACGTTCTTTTACATGTGTTACATGTGTCGCGTTAGATTTCGGCCTTCGTTATTTCCACGTCTGTTCGTTATACTCTGGGGCAAAAGAATAGAAGCATTGACAAAGGATTTCTAAGGAAAGTATGCAGACATGAAGAAACAATGAAGTAGTCTCTGTTCAGCCCCTTCGTTTTGTAGAGAAGGAAGAAAATTCTTGGGTCAAGGGTTAGTGACGTTGATTTTACCTGTATGCAATTATAACAGAATGCATTGTACGTTAGCTGTACATTCGTATTGACTCCGCTATAAACTGAACTAACTTTAAACCATACCCCCTGCTCGCAGTTGTTCTCAACGGTTATTACAAAAGTTCCTTAAAAAGAGACGGTGCATATATGAACAGTGCGGCAAAGACTTGCGCAGTATCGCCGTATAATTGTTAACTTCACCTGATCGAAAATTCCAGGCTTCAGCCTTTGTTTTACTAACTGGGCGTAGCAGAATAACAGAAACCAGTCCTCTGTCGTCTTTTGTTATTGCGTCTTCGCTCGCTGCAGTAGCTATGATACTGTCATTTCTTATCTCTCGGTAACAATCTTTCATTCCACAGTTAATGCCCTCGTCACGTTCATCTTACAGATCCTTGGCTTATCGCGTACACTCTAAATTTTCTTGGCGCATTTATTTACAGTTCATACATGATATGGTGAGTGAAAAATTGATATAGTGAGCTAAACAAATGATTCAAAGTGATAGGATCTGCTGTTTGAATTATCAAACATGTGCAAAATGCCATGTACGACAGAACATTCGAGTGATAGAAAGTTGAGCTGGTTTGTAAGGGTTCAAAACAGAACACACACTTCTAACTAAAGCCAGGTGCCCCTCTTTTTTTTTAATACGTGTTTAATATCTCCTTATCACATACGAGGACCAAAATTGCAAGAACAACCAGTATTTATATTGCTAGAGTAATTATGAAGTACATCTCTTAATTGCAGAGTTTATGGCAGGTGATTACAACAGACCGGTCATGTATACACAAAGTGTGTGCATCTCATTTTGAGGTAGAAAAGTGTGTTGCAGACCAAAATCCTAGCGTAAGATTATTGGTTTAATTCATTTCATTACGAAATTAGGGCACATAGTCTTGATTTAACTCCCGTGGGAGTAGGTGATTTGCTTTAGATTAGGCTTTCGTTGCCACTATCCTGAAGCTGCACGACGTGCTGCTTCGGCAAGAAAGACTCGGAAGAATACTGCGCCTTGCAATGAAGTAAGTATTTATTGTGCACTTTCGCGCACCACAAGCAGACATCTACTTACTATAAACTACGTTTATGGAAATACTTTCCTGCTTTCCTGCAAATATGAAGTTGGTGTTATGTGGGGTTTAACGCCCCAAAACCAGCTCTAATTATGAGAGACGCCGTAGCGGAGGGCTCCGGAAATTTTGACCACCTGGGGTTCTTTAACGTGCACTGACATCGTACAGCACATGAGCCTCAACATTTCGCCTCCATCGAAATGCAGCCGCCGCGGCCGGGATTCGATCCCGAGACCCTTGGATTAGCAACCGAGTGCCATAGCCACTAGACCACCGTGGCGGCGCAAATGTGAAGTAACGATGGAGCTATTTGGTACCTGTCACTTAATGGCTCAAGAGGTTGATGTGGTTTTTATTTAGCTACTCAAGCGCGCTTTATCGGAAAACTCAATCGCAGAATTGCCAATCGGGTAAATATAGTTGGACAATCTAGCTGTCCCATATAAATATCCGCACTGTATTTAGCTGCAATCGGAGTATTTGGGGCTTCAATTTCGGGATATAATGCTGGTTATTATTATTTTAAGCATGCAAATGTTAATAGAAGGCTGCTAAAGAACTCAGTGAGTAGCTTGTTTGCGCCGTCGATGTCGGATGTGCGGCCGACTTTCAGAGGCTACATCCAGAACCATACACATTGCCGGCTGTATGCTAGAACTAAAAAGGCAGCCGAAAACAGCCCTAATTGAACGTGAATGTCTCGACAGAGAATGATGGATGCGATCCTTTAATAGGCGGGATAGTTTAGTTCAGAACACGGCAATCAGATGTGGCACAGTACGCCTGTCTCTTTCGTTTTCCGGAGTAATACCTTCGCCGTCAGCCAAAATTAGGCCTGGCGTTGCTATCGCAAATACCAACGACCAGCGGAGCTGCGGTGATGGCTCAGCAAAGTTGCGCAAACTAGGCGAAGAAGAGCGTGGTTTTCCAATGCAAGATCAATGGTAACAAGGTATAATGTAGTTAAGCATTGATTTGCTACCGTTTTGTTTCGCTATCACTCGGAATCTTTATTTATTCTCCGGCACTTGGTCTCCGCTTCTTTTGCTCGAACACCTGCATCTACTCTTCAGCGACGATTGCCTTCAACTTCTCTTGGCCGTTCGCTCGGGATCTGTTCTCCGCTTCCTGAAGTATTCACGAGCATCTTCTCGACCGCGTTCGAATCGAGCGGCTTGTTCTTCGGGAGATCTACCAGTCGTCTTCACCACTGCGCCACGTCCAGAAGTCCAGGACAAGAAAGAGGCCCGCTGATGTTAGAGCGCCCCTTTTACTGAGAGCTCCGAAGTCACTACTAACTCCGGTCCTGCTCTCTATCCACCCCCTCTTTTTGCCTCCTCACACTCTTCCCTCTCGAGCTTCTCGTTTAACACTATCCTATCCCACAACATCGCCATGCTTTTCTCTCTCTCTCTTCCTCTTTCTGTCCTCTTTCATTCCTTACGTCATTGTCGTCCTTCGAATGTTCACAGTCATGTAGAAATGTGCGTAGTCGGTCAAAGGCAAGATAGGGTCCGCTTTTCTCTTCTGCATGTCAGCTCCTGCGAACATCGGTGAGCACGTACCAGGCTCAACTTAGCAGCTCCACTTTAATAATAATTTGATGGGTATTATGTCCAAAACCATTTTGTGATTATGAGAGGCGCCATGGTGGTGGGATCCGGAAAATTCGACAAACTGTGGTTCTTAGTATGCCGTGACAAAGCACAGCACACGACCTTCAGTCGCTCTCGCCTCCACTCAAAATGCGACCGCCGCGGTGGGATTTGGACCTCCTCCTATGGGTCCGCAGTCAGCTACCATAACTACTCGACTACTGCGGCGGACCATACTGATTTATAGTTAAATATTATTCACATAGAAGTACGCCGAGGGAGCACCAAAATTTTACCACTTACGAAGACCGCGAGGTACCATCGAGAATACTAAAGGAGTGTTCCATTCCAATAAGATAAGCGAAACATTTATTGAACTTACTTTCAAGAACGTATTATATAGCACGCTGGCGCTGTTATTTGCAGCACGCCACATTGCTACTACACTCTTAGCACGGTAACCTTTAGTTTATCTTATAGGTGCACAAAAATGTGAAAATGTGCTCCTTTATAAAGGTTAAAAGCGCTTTAACCTTTATAAAGGAGCATATTTTCACATTTTTGTGTACCTATAAAATAAACTAAAGGTTACCGTGCTAAGAGTGTACATACTCATGATCCACGACCTGCGCTGGCTTTTTAAGAGCCACGTTCAGATGAAGTATACTAGTAACAAGTTCAGTTATATCCAGCACCTTGCACACAGCTACTTGCGTTAAGTTATTTTTCAAGGTCGCTTATTATCACTTCATCTGCAGTATAAAACAGACGTTGCGAAAGTAGCCTAATAGTTAGCGGCTATTTATTTGCCACGTATGCCAGAAACGATACCAAGAAGTGAGGGCCCTATTTGCAAGCGCTATGGTCTGAGGGAAACCGCTGAAACATGTTTCCCCGCGAAAACACCACTGATGTTAGGCAGGCGTTTTATGAATGCGTGCGCAGCCACTGTACACCATCTTCAGGGCGCTATATTCGGTTTCGGCCATCTACTGCATGCGCCTGACAATAAGAACTGCAGAAATAGACTAGAATTAATAAGGCCAGGGTTAGTGGCAGATGTAAACCTCAGGGGGCCCGATTTTTCCTTGCTACCGCCTTTTGGCACGCATATAATGGTATCCGCTTGCTAACGTCTCCGCGTTGGCCCGGCATTTCTTGAGGTTGTCCTCTCCCGCACTATAATCTCGTATCTCGAGAAAGCACAGCTGCATTGGTCTCTCTCTCTCTCTGCCTCATCTATAACGGAGCTCCTTCGCCTTCGCGGAAAGGGTGCTGTTCTTGCCGCCCATCTCCAACACATCAGATTCTACACCGCCGAAGCAGCCTTCATTCCGGATGTTCGTACACCCTTTCTTCCACCCATACCGCTCCTGCGATCGACTAACGATAAATCCTAATCACTGCCGAATGAACACAGTGGGTTGGCAACCCCAATTTCCAGGGTGCTCGAGCACCTCGCTTCGTATTATGGCGCCACATGCATGTTGCATTTGTTGCCGTTATCGTAGCTCCACGGGCCAACGACCGCTTGCCTCGGAAGGGGAATGAGTCCCGGCCCTTTTTATCACGGACGAGCAACATTGGAGGGGAGATGTCGGAGTAGACGCTATGTTAGCGAAGCTTGACGGGCTCCAGATTTTGTCTAACTAGGAGTTATTTGTTTGATAGAAGGGGCAATATCATTGATTTCAATTAGGTCCCGGAACCCTCCTTTCTATGGCCGCGTGTGTTGGTTCATTAACGCCGTATAGGTGGCCTGCAAAGCGTCACTGGCGATCTCTGGCAGCCATTATTTCGTACAGAAAGGGTTTATCTACAATGTAGGGCAAATATCAGGGCACGGCATTTAGCAAGAGCTCGCGCAGGTAACATATATAACTCCATGCCTTTTGTCTCGAACATGCTGTCGGCAATAACCGATAAAGTCACGACAGGCAATCAGCGAAGCTCTGGCATCGCTCAAGAACCACCTTTCTGCAGTCAAACCGACTAACAATGGTATGTCTCAGTTTCGTTGCACAATATACACAACAGCCCGCTACAGTCGCATTTTCGATAGAGGCGAGGTGATTTTGGTGATATTGGTGATCAGCGATGTTACACGTTGTAACTTCGAGGGCTCACACCAATATTTTCTATAATATTTTTTTGCTATACAAGATTCGCCTGACAATCATAGGCTGGTTATTATTTGGTGAGTCCAATGGCGTTCACTGATAATTGCAATGACAATATTTACAGTGAAGTCGTTCCTCGATAAACAAGTGTATCTGGTGCAATTGATACTACACTCCTCACTGGCATTCACGTCATCCTGTGCACTTATTCGCCTTTAACTGTAACAATATCTTATTTTAAAGAAACAACCCCAGTACAATTATGATAATGTTGTACATGATATAGCACATTCGAATTACTCTTTTTGTGGTGAACAGTTCTAAGGCAGAGGAAGAAGTTAAAGGTGGTGTGTACAGTGGCACCGCTTTTTTTTTTCACACGTATCCAGCTCTTATCGCAAGAGGACACACACAAAGCCGACTGCCCTAATGCAAGAAAAGAACGGCTATGACACCCCGAAATCACATTGGTCGGAGCCACTTCCCGCGTCGGTGCAATACTGCGTACGTTGGACAAACAACCGATCTTACCCTCACTTCGTGCTTGAGCAGAAGCCTACAGAGTGCTCAGAACGGTGCCAGCTTTCCTTAACTTATAGGTGACAGCTGTAGAGCTGTCGCAGCGCTGTTTTAATTGAAACTCGCTTCGAGCCAGAGCCTAGTTCCCAGGCCTTGATTTCCGACTTGCCTCTTCTGTGTTAACGGACTATATTGCAGCGGCCAGGCGAGCAAAAGTAAGGACCAAAAGGAAGAAAGGCGTTTGGATGAGATCTTCCAGGGGTTCTGGGAACTCTGATTCGAGTGGCCACCAGGAGGTAGAATGCTCTTGCTATTTCAACTTGTTCGTTCTGTTCATTGTGACGTTTCTTTTCTTAATCACGCCTTCTTCCCCTTATCTCGCTGCCCAAACCTTCCGAGGAAAACGCTAGCTCAGATCGAAGATTGAGAAAGGCAGTCTTTTTACGTGTTATTGTGTTTCTGACGTTTCAATTTCCGGAAGCGTTATTTTGCTTCCTGAGGTCTGCCGAACGTCTTCATCCATCCGCTGAGAGCAGTATTTATTGAGGCAGGTGAACAAAATGTATCTCCGAGTGCTTTTCGAGCGGGTTTCGAGTGAAGTAGACCTGGAAATCGCGTACTATAATACCTAAGGAAGTTTAGAATACATCTCACCATACGAAACATTCCCTAACGTACATAAAAGAAAGACCTCACAACACAAACCTGCCTTGCTTGGAGCATTGTTAACCTTTATGGCTCACACACAGCGATCAGGTAACAACAATATGACATCGATAAAATGGTTCACCTCAATAAAAACAGTTCTCGCATGCGGTATCCCTTCATGACAGATAAATTCCATTTCTGAATGGTTTCATCATTTAGCAATGTTGGATTGGTTCTTACCAGGTTTGTTATGTCTTGTTGTTGCACTCTTTTCTGTCTTCACCACGGGATCGCGTGGGTTTGGACAGTGCTTTCCGTATGCGTGTGTTGCCTAAAAAAAGTTACTTGTGAGACAGCGCTGCGGTTTGTGTCCTTCCTTGCCTTTTATCGTCGTGTTTCGCGCTGACCGTCAATATGCTTAACCAGCTCCAACTCGCCCACATGCTCATCCTTCTACAGCACCTATAAGACCTCATTGAAGTGCGCTATATTTCGTTAGCACCGTGTATCAACTGCAAGCTCGTTAATCATTGCATCTTTTTCTACAGCCTTTTTCTGCGTAATTATAGCCTTTTGCACAGAGCAGCAGTAATAAAGAATTCAGTAAAGTTAGGGGAAATTATGAAAAATAAAGCAATGTAAGGTTTCCTTCCGAATACGCGAAGCTTGGTGCATCTCGAGCTTTTATAATCGCTCCACCATTTTCAGATAACTCAGCTATGTGCTACGAGCAATATTTCCACATAAATTGCGCGTTATGCGGTCGAAACCTAACGTATCCTGGAGCATAGTGAAAAGAACAGGCGTCTAAAACACGGACACAAGGGGAAGGAGAAGATAACACGTGTTTTCTTCTTCCCCTTGTGTCCGTGTTTCGCACTCCTGTTCTTTTCGCTATGGACCCTTACCAACTCGCTCAGCTTCCTTGTCCTTGTGGTATCCGGGAGCTGTCACTGTGACCCGCACACGATTCATATTGCAGCGAATATTTCCGTATTGTTCTCAGAATGTACTGCAGGATAACGTCACATGTGGTGCTCACGGACTGGCAGGGACTATCGCAACACACAGTAGAGACCACGTTGTCGTCACAATGCCAGCTTTCCGTAAGGCCTTATGTGCTGGAAGGCCACGAATGGCTGTTTTATGGTAGCATATCCAAGTCGCTGTTCTGTGTAGCCATAATGATACCAATTGGATGCATTGGTCCCCTTAAAATTATCGTCTGTGTCCAGAACCACCTCGCTGCTTCGTTCGCGCGTTCCACTTTTATGATTATTCGTGCGTCGCGCTATATTTACGTGAGCGTTACCGGAATAACATTATACGTTCAATCGATCTGTTTCTGGAATCAGCAGGTCTGAGCATAATATACAGCAGGCGGCCTTTCACGCCAGTATTTTCGTCATTATAATATCATTTTTAATCTCGTCCCGTTATTTCCTGAATCCCTCCATGACCAATCTTGTATTTGCAATACACATATTTTCAATAAACAGTCTTATTATTATTCCTTTGTTCGGGTTTTGATGTCGGAAAATGACTTTCCTTAGAAAATGATGCAATTTCTGTTTCTGCTAAGTTCTGCTTAGAGACGGTCGCTTTTCAATTCAGGAAGACGCATGCTTCTCTTTATTGGCTTGCGCAATATATGTATTTGACTTATGAGAGCTGCATTTATTTATTTATTTATTTATTTATTTATTTATTTATTTATTTATTGATTTATTTATTTATTTATTTATTTATTTATTTATTTATTTATAGATACTGCTAATCCCAACAGGGATTATTGCAGGAAGGACAAAAGGCATACAACACTGAAATACTTTAATAGGACAGACTGCTGGGCTAGTTGGTCATACAACACGAAAAGTTTAACTTAGCGCGAAATACAAAGGGACACAAGAAGAAACGAAACAGACAGGACGGGGCGCTACTACCAACTGTTTATTGTGAAGATCACCCACCGACGTGTATATGCATCTTGACGCATGCGCAACAAACACTTCAAGGAAAAGCCGAGGAAACAATAGATTAACAAGGATAATCAGGCAACAGTCTGCATGAGACGAAATTCTGATGAATACAAACTTAGTCTATTGATTCTTCGGCTCTTTCTTGAAGTGTTTGTTGCGCATGCGTCAAGACGCATATACACGTCGTTGGGTGACCTTCACAATAAAGAGTTGGTAGTAGCGCCCCGTCCTGTCTGTTTCGTTTCTTCTTGTGTCCCTTTGTATTTCGCGCTAAGTTAAACTTTTCGTGAACACTGAAATACAATCGGCGGCACGAATCGAACTGGCTCAAAAAACTATCCTTTAAATAGTGCAAATAATAGTGTGTTGTTGCTTATTAAAATGTTTAACACGGAAATAAATGCACAAGTGAACATCATATACACAAACCAAGAAGCGGGAATATTACAAAAAAAAAGAAAGCATGAAGCTTAATAGGCGCATCACTAATCACGTCGACGAAATAATGTTGAACCCCTGTTTAATAGCCTAAGGCGTCATGACTGTGAAGCTTGTGATTTTCGTAGGATTGTAAAAACGTGCGTAGTGATGGACTGAGGGTGATATGTGAAGAGAGAGAGAGAGATTCTTTATTTGAAAAGAAGAGAAAAGCACAGGATAGTAACTGTCTCTCGTCGAGGAGGACACCTCAACCGTCCTGTGCGGGGGATGGGGGAGGGGGACTAAAACAGAGAAAGAAAGATAAAGTAGAACTTAGAAGAGGGAGACACGGGCGTAGGCACCACACTGTACACAGGTAAACATCAAGCTCGAACTTAAGAACTTAAAAGACACTAGGCCGTTCCACTCTCTAGTTGCAGCAGGAAAGAAGGAAAATCTGAATCGTTCAGTGTAGAAACGGTAGTTTCGTAGTGTTAGGGGGATGCCTAAAACGAGTCTCTCTTGTATCGGTTTTGGTCAAGCAGTTCACATATTACAATATATAAGCATAATATCGCAGATTATAATATAGCAAGTTGGCGAAAACGCCCGTCGTTGTTCTCAGTTAACTGATAGTTTTCTCCACCACATATAGATTGCTACTGTGGCGGTGCACCCTCTACAGGCAAAACACACAAGGAGAAAAGATCTACTCAAAAATTGAGCAGCACTTCAGGTAACTGATAGTTCTCTCCACCGCATATAGATTCCTACTGTGGCGGTGCACCCTCTACAGGCAAAACACACAAGGAGAAAAGATCTACTCAAAAATTGAGCAGCCCTTCAGTTAACTGATAGTTCTCTCCACCGCATATAGATTCCTACTGTGGCGGTGCACCCTCTACAGGCAAAGCACATAGGGAGAAAAGATCTCAAAAACTGAGGAGCCCTTCCTCCTTCGGGAAAATGGGGAAGGGGGCAAGCGAAGCTTGGCGTGTGCGTGCCTCTTTTTCATTTATTTGATTATTCTCTCTCTCTCACTCTCTCTCTCTCTCTCGTATCTTCCTTCATGGCGGCTTTATTTCATTCTTTCTTCGGTAGGAAATCGCAAAAGATTTATACAGCTCAAATATGTTGACATCTTTTTCATCTGCCCAGCGGGCACTGACGAGCGTGAGTGTGTTACGGCCGTCTATTTCTTCGTGGCATGAAACACCGCTTTAGAGTGTGAGTATGATGGACTGGAACTGGCTGAGTCGGTTAGCGTGGTGCTCTCACAACCCCGACGTCGGTGGTTCGAATCCTCAGCCCGGCGAGCAGTTTAACGGGATAGCGTGACCGAGCTCATCGTGACCGAGCCCACGGCGGAAAACATCGCCTTGAGCCACCGCCGCGCTCCCCGAAACCCACGACCACGCAAACCCTCCGCCATGGCACAGGTAGGTTAGTGAAAAAAAAAATTGATTTCTCAAAGTAAAATCGGTCAGAAAGAAATGTTAACTGGGTTTTAGTGCGGAGTGTAACTTGAATGTACGAGAAAATTTATTTCTGTTGAGGGGAGGTGACGTGTAACGGGGCCCTATGACGCTGTAGCGTTCACTCCTGAAGGCGTACTTTAAACTTCCTCGAAGTTTTTACTTCCAGTCTATCTGATTGCTAAAAACAAGGCGGCTGAAACACACTCGTGCGCACTCCTTTCGCGGTGATCATTGTTTTATTCATACTTCACCAACATCAACACAGACGGCGACACGAGTCAGCCAATAGGAAGCTTCGCTTGAGAAGGGGAGTGCCAGAACTCATAACCTCTCAAATAATAAGCACTTCCTTGAAACTTCGCGTGCTCTGCAAACAAGCCTTCCGAATATGCTGCGCCATGCGCATGCTTGCCTGCTCGTGTTATAGCATTAGCCCGAAACCACACAGGTGACCTTCATTATACGTATGGAAAATAGCGTTGCACGGGTTATTAACCGTTAAGTGCTGGCGTGGGAGACCTGTCCTATTGCACTTAGATATCAGTAAATAAATACGTTAAGATTTATGAAATAGTCGAGGATGTAGTTTATTTGATAGCGTGCCAGATGTATTGGTGCATTGAGTTCATCGTTCGCGGGATAATTGTCCTTGCCAAGAGAGTCATGTTGTCACTATCAGTCAGAGCTAGCTTATGCTGATTTTCAGTATGAAAAAGCTTAGTGTCTATGGGTGCCCTACATTATCACTACAAGTTCATTCAGTTATTCCACTGCAGTCTCCCTTTTGCGAGAGAGGCACCCCGCTTGCATGGCGGTTGCCGATGTCTTAAGAACAATCTTTTTCCAATGGGAGTGCTTTAATGCGCACCGTGTAGAAATTCCACGTGTTCTTTCGCGTTATAAACCCATCAGATATCAGTATTGGTGTCTGATGGAATTATTTCACAACAACAGCAACAAAGCAGCAAGCTGTGAGAGGTCATAAAACTTCTGAAGTATTGCCGAGCAAACTTTCTCAAGCCTAGAGTGATAATAATCTCAAGAATAGTGCCACGTCAGCGCGTCCCACTTCCTCCTACTCAGAACTCTGAAACTAACTTGAACCAGCTGCATCTGACCGTACCAGGTTGAGAAAGACAGGAAAAACTGGGTTTCCGTAGGAAAAAAAAATGAACAAAAGCGCTAGACGGCGCTGAAACTCATAATTTCAGTGCAGGGCATCATTAATTCAGGATAATGAGCCCTAAGGTACTTCCATCGTACAACGTCACGCTATTACATGGTCGGAGAAAATACAAACACCATTCCGTGCCACCTGCACAGAGCTAAGCAACAGGTGGTCGTTCGGGCATTTTACCTGCAGTTTGTTATATGTGCGCGCAGGGCGCTTCTGCGTTAAACTACATCAAACAGGGTCTTAGAATGAATTTTTCATTTCCCTTGAATAGGTACGAGGCGCGCTATACGTTTATCTCGAACCAACAAGCAGCGCATTCGTAGAGTGAGATAACTATCTTTTCACCATATTTCGCGCAGTTCTCTCCCCTGTGTTTCACTGCTCTTCTCTTAGTGTCGTGAAAGGAAGCTATGAAACAGGATGTACTCTGTGTGAGGCTGCCTTTTAAGCTTGTACGTAATCGTTCAAGTTCCCTTCAAGATTTCAAGGCTCCTTTCGGGGCAGTTTCTTCTGCACTCGAGCCTGTAATAAGATCCGAACATTTATTGTCCCCCCCCCCCTCCCTCCAAAAAAATAAGAAACACAATTAATACTCAGGAAACTCGAGTGCATCAAAAACGTCGGAAGGCTGGCTAAGAATAACGGCCGACGATTGTAACTGCCAGAACTGCCACAAGTGGCACACAAAAACACAACACTGCGGCTAAAGAACCCAAGGAACATTAGAATTTCGCTTGCAATATCTAGGTTGCGGTTGTGCACTGTTCTTAGGCTTCACTTTTGAAATTAATTGGTTAATGCTGAGCATACATGTGAGAGTTTCAAATACTCGAAAATTAAAGGAAATAAATAGAGAAAATTACCGATTCTTCTCTGAGAGAACGAGTAATGACGTTTTATTCTCTTGTAGTTTTGAGGAAATAAAGACACATAACAAAGGTGCAAATATGTTCGCTGTTCTTAAAACACGCTTGTACGCGGACAGCTCTCGAGGGCTACGTATATAAACATAGACACGTTTCACCTTTCTGAAAGAGCAATCATATATCACTCCATTTAAAAGAATGGTTTTCTATGCATATAATCGCCCCTGCGTTCGCCGGTATGTCTCATCGCCGGCAATTGTCGCCTGTTGTCATCTTTCTATTTGCCAAGATGCAGATGGCCCTCATGAAAACAAGACTAGTTGAAATATCGGTTCTAATAGCATTCTCTTTAAAATAAGTCTTCGTCCCTGAGCCCCGTCACGGTGGTCTAGTGGTTATGGCACTCGGCTGCTGATGCGAGGGTCGCGGTATGGAGTCCCTGCCGCGGCGACTGCATTTCGATGGAGGCGAAATGTTGAGGCCCGGGTGCTGTGCGATGTCAGTGCACGTTAAAGAACCCCAGGTGGTCGAAATTTGCGGAGACCTCCACTACGGCGTCTCTCATAATCAGAACTGGCCTTGGGACGTTAAACCCCACAAATCAATCAATATTCGTCCCTGAAGCCTCCATGTACCCCTGAAAATCGCCTGTATACACAAGCACACCTTCATATCCCATTATTGCGGACAGCCTGAGCCAAATCATAATGACGATAAATGGAAAATAGCACCAGCAACTCGCAGTCGGACGTTCACCTTAGTACATGAAACGATGACACTCTCCCCGACAGCCTTTCTTTCTTTATAATTTTGCATTCCGTTGTGCACCCGTCTCAGATAGCTGTAACAGTGTTGCTTCTCCACCAGCGATGCTATTTCTTCACGAAGTTAATACCGTCATTCGAGCACTTCATTACAGTCGCTGCTAAGGATCTTCTGCTCCTTGCTTCTGCAATCCTAGTATTCCTTTCGTAACATTCGCGCTAATCTTCTGCGGCCGTCGTCTTTTTGCTGCAAGCTGTGTCTCGATCAGCAGGGGCATCGGTTCATTTCGCCTCTTTCATTTCATGCATTTCTCTCACCACCCCGAACAAAAACGCTAGGTCTCTTCCAATCTGGATAACTTACTCTCTTATTATTCATGTTTACTTGGTCGTAGCTCAAGTTGATATTTTGCACTTTGTACATCACTAAGCTCCTTTTGAAAACGGTTAACTGTTGGAAGAGAGCAGTCTGCGGCTGCTGTCTCTTCTTTCTTCTGTACGTATATTTGATGTATTCGCATCTACAACAGTCGTAAAGGAAAAGCACCCAGCAAGACAAGAAGAACGAGTTCGAAAGAAAGTTTTCCAGCTGTGTGCAAATGCATGGTGCTTATCTAAGTTAGCGGAGCAAGGCTTTCTCTGTGTGGTAAAACAAAAAAATCGGGAACAAAACTTTCTGCTATGGCACAGCAGGAGATTGCCTTGTGAAATGCACAGAAGGCCAACAAGAACAAATGTTCGTCCGTAAAAATGTGAAGAAGCACAGTAATCAGGGTTTCAACTCTCGTACGAGCACGATCTGGTACTATGTTGCGAAATGAAAGCGCACAGTGAAGTTCTTAGGCAGTGAAGCGGGAACTTTTGGAATTACGACTGGACAGTTTTGAGCATTAAGTCCTTTTTTTACTACCCAGCTGCCCAAAACACAGCACTTACTTCATTCGTACGGCTTCAAAGGCTCCCCATGAGCAGTTACAAAAAGATATTAGCAGGTTCCTCCTCTCGAAATTTCTTCCTCCCATAATCAAGAATGCCGAGAATTCACTTTCGCTGAACGTTTCAAAGCGTCGTTTGAGCTAGCTGGAGTCCCTGTTTACGGCACAGAACAACCGGTAAACGTAGGCATCATTCTTTTCCATTTCATAACGGCGGGTAAGTCCATACTTTTAGACCTCAGCCTGTCCACAAGCGTACGGACGATTGTAAAAGTGTGTGAACTGTGGATGCGAAAATAGGAAAACGTCGAGAACGCGCTTCACGGCCTTCATAAATTCAGTATAACTACTGCTTAACGTGGCATAATTTTTGTTAGTTTAATATTTCGTCGTTCATTTGATAGGGATGATGGTGATTAACCGACACGACATATCCTGAAGAGGGAGCTTAAAATAAAGCTAGCAAAAAAAAAAAAAAACAGACACATCGCCTAACGCTGAAATGATGCTGTAAGTAGTCCGGCATCTGTATCCTCCTAGGGGAATTGCGAGACCCATTCAGTGTCTTTCTTTGATACTTTTCTATTCCCTCTTCTATGGCTTGTTGAGGGTCCTTTTATAATGAACTTTTTCTTTCGCTCTACGAAAGGGTGGAATAATTTCGTTTGTGGCTATTTGTTTTGCATAATAGGTATTTGTGAAGTCATTCAGCGAATACCGTAATAAATGGTCTCACGTTCCCGGGGGGCTTCGTCTTAATCTATTTTTCTTACGCGTGTTTCTATTGTTCTCCGTTGGGAAATCGGAACAGTTTTTTTTTTTATTTCTCTGTTGACGTACTTGAGCATTTTCAAACCGCCCTTTTTGCTTATAAGGTAGAAACACTCCCACAAAATTTTATGCATATTTCACATAAGGCACGAAGCTAGAACGTTCAGTGTGGTCCGTAGAAATATTACTTGCTTGGTAGGCTTTTCGACACAATAGTGTAACAAAGCCACGTAAGCAGGCACTACAAGCCCCACAGAGTGCCCAAACTTCGAGTTGTCGATCAATTCCCACTAGCGATGTCGATTTCTGGCTCCCTGGTTAGCTCACGTGGTAGAGCAAGCGCCACGTACAGGCGATAGTTTCGGTTCAAACCCCAGACCAGTACGAATTTTTCGTCTGCTGGCAGGCTTTCATTTCTGAGAAATCCAATTTTCTTGCAGCTTTGTGTCACAAATGTGTGGGTGCTAATTTTCTATTTAATACTGTTGCTCCACCTTATGAACTTGCGCAACACTCATTTGCACACGCGCCGCCACGGTGGTATAGTGGCTACGGCACTTACATGCTTATCCGAAGATCGCGGATCGAACCCAGGCCGTGGCGGCTGCATTTCCATGGAGGCGAAATGTTCAAGCCCGTCTAGCGTTCGCTGTCAATGCACGTTAAAAAACCCCAGGTGGTCGAAATTTCCGGAGCCCTCCACTACGGCGTCTTCTCATAATCAATGGTGGTTTTGAGACATAAAACACCAAAATTCAATCAAATCAATCAATCTCGTTTCCAACGGATGCTGTTGTATAAATGAGCTTCAGTGTGTGACTGGAATTTCCTCCGAGGGACTCATTTTGCTATAAACGTATTTATGAGGATACAGGCGCAGGGAGTCTTATTAGACATCTGTGCGATAAACCTTTCAAACCACCTAATTAGGGTATTCAATTCACAAGCTCATAGAAGTTAACGGTACAGTGCTTGTAATATCAGTGCTGCCAGTGATTGCAATAGTTCGCATAACGCGTATGGCCGTTCAATACGTCTTATATTATTGGAAGTTGCTGCTTTAAGCAATGAAGTTAGCATCGGGAGCACCACGAAGTTTCCAGAGTAAGCACGAAAAATTCGCGAGTCGGTATAATGGCAGTTGTGTACCAAATCTTTCGTAACACGAGAAAACTGTCACAAGTTCTCTACAAAATCGATACATCTAACATTTCGTAGCTAATCCAAGGAGAAAAAAAAAGAAAGAGCGAACGCCAGCAAAGTAAGTTTAATAAATGCTTGGCATAAATCAAAGGCGCGCTAATATCCATCAATCCACCGTTCCTCATTAGATTCTTTATTATTTTTGGGAGGGGGATAATTTATATAATTATATAACTTACAATTTCTGGGATACGGACACGACGTGTCGGACCAAGGATTCATGTGCGTGCCTGGGCGCACCGACGGCGTCGCGTTTTTCATGGGGCCTTGTTTTTTTTTTTCTTTATTTTTTTTCATCCTCGTCGCTGCACACGCACCGGATCGACTGGTCGTCGCCTTTGTTCCCCGCTTTGGCGACGGTGATGGATCGCGTCGCGTCGCCCTCCGCTGACGTGACGAGCTGTGTTTTCGAGTGTGTTCTTGTTCGCCCCGCGGCAGCGCTCTTCGTGGAGATCTCCAGCGCCGAATGTGCTCCCTTTATTTTCATCTCCTACAATTTTCTTTTCGCCTGTTTATTTCGTGGCAGTCTCGGGAACTTCCTTGCTTTCATCATGACTCTTCGCTGCGTCAGTGCGGTGGCGTGATTCCGCTTTCCTTACGGGCGGTCGATGTCTTTGTCTCACTATTTGCGCAGAGATGACAATGGTGTGGGCCGCGTATGTGGCTTTTCTTGATTCACATCCATTGCTCGGTTTCATAAACTCTAAGGACCATATGGTGGTGGTCCTCTTTTTGTTCGCGTATGCGGTGTGTGTGTGTGTGTGTGCGTGCATGCGTGCTCTCCGAAGCGCAGAACTGGGTACCATATTCTTCTAACATGACGAACAACTTTTAAAGATACGATAGATAGATAGCGAGTGAGCAGAGCGCCGCCTTTCTACTAGCAAGCCGATACAACAAGCAGGCTCACACAACAGTATCAGCCCGCCAGCAATGAGGTTCCTTTTTTTTCTTCTTTTGCACTGCATTGCATTGCTTCGCATTGTTGACAGAGCATGGGCAAAGTTCGCTATAACGTTGGTGGTTGGTACGACCTTCGCCTCGTACCTTACTGCTGATTGTTTATTACTTCTCTTTTCTGACCTTACGCGTCAGCGCATTATCTGTCATCCCCGGCCACCTTTCTCTTTCGCTATTCTTTCATCTTTCTATTCCCTTTTCCCAATCCTCCATTGCAGGGTAACCAACCGGTCGCTTTCTGGTTAACCTCCCTGCCTTTCTGTTTCCTTTCTCCTCCTCCCTAGGTCAAGAACTCCGCCCCTTTAGAATTATTACTCCATAATTTCTTAACACTATTACTGAGGAAATATAAGCACTGTGCAATACACCATTAAAATCTTTTTTCCCACAAATGTATTAACAAACGTCCTAGTAATGAAACTGCGAGGCTTGGCATAAAATGATGTTAAATAATTCTCCAGGAATAAAAAAAACCATGTTTTAAGTGTTGTCATATCGCTTTTCTAATTCACAACATCCTGTCAGACAAAACTTCTTTACGGAATTTTTTTTTTCGCTTGTGCACATTTAAACACGCCTTTGAAGTATCCATGGAACATAATCGCTGGCAGTGAACTTTTGTACCTTGGCCTGTACCTTGTACATTGCTATGTCTTTGTACCTTTTGTACCTTGTACATTGCTATACCTGAAATACTGGGTCACTGTTTCAGTTGTAAGTCACACCTGTCGAGTTATCATGTAGGCGCGATGCCAATATTATCACGTCTGATACTTTGTGTGCACAGAGCTCAGCTATCCAAACGCGTTAACCGGCCCGCATGGTGGCAGGCGCTTTCCCGCGCAGCTGGAGGGCGCTCGAGACGCCGAGCTGGTTCATTATGGGTTACCGACGAAGCTTAAGACTTTATCCTTCATTGCAACAGCGTCTGAACACAGTGAGATCACACCAACATTCACTGGTGGCGCAAAGAGTACAGACCGCAATGCGGGCCAATTATCGCCTTTAAATTGCTCGGCGATCTTCACAGAGGGATTGCTCTCTAGAGTGTTAATCACTATAGTGTCCCTCATATTTTCGAGACGCTTGAAACCACAGTTTAATTGCCTTCTACGAAGAACTGTAGCCGTGGGCGCGCAAATAGGCTGGTTCATTATTTCAGGCAGTACGCAAAGCGGCATTAATTGCGTCGTTGCTTAAACGTCTCCTCGTTCCCCGGACTAGCGTTGCCAAATACGTTATTTTGTTTAGCTACTGCGTATCATTCTAACCAGCTCAATGCAGCCTCTTCGTAAGTAGGGCGCTAATTCAGCTTCATTTTTTGACTTGTGTTTCATGTCCTAACGATGTTGCTAAGCATAAACGCGTTCTCCGCTATACGCTATGCCCCTCTTTAGCGCGAAGAGGCACGAAGATAGTTCCAATATGCATTTTTATATATAGTAACAATGTGTGAATGCCAAGATCTGCTATGGTGTGTTTTAAAACGTGGCATTGTCCCAGCACATCGTTTACAATGCCGAAGGCTGCCTTTGTGTACTCATAATTGCTTATTTAGAATTCCCCGCAATTTAAGCTTTCTTTCTAACCATGCTATAGTGTCGCTGAACACATTCCTTAATGATGTTAATTATTGCAGTATGGTTACGCGGCTGTTTGAAAAAAAAAAGAACTCCTCTATTTAGGCGTCCAGTTAAGCAGACAAGCAGTTAAGAAACGTTTTCGCTAGGCTATACAGCGCACATGCGCAGCTCTAGGCTGTATGCGCTCTAAACTTCATGCTAACGGTATCAGATAATATTTTATTCCATGTGGGCGCTCACCAACAGCGCCTTCTCCAGCAAGAGTAGTAGAGTTCGGGGCTTCAGCTGGATCCAGTCTCGCAAAGGAGGCCGGTATGTGCTCCGATGAGGCGATGCTCGTATTTTACCCGCTACACAGATGCAGCACCTTGAATGTATATTCAAGATCAAAGGTCGATCATGGACCAAGTTATTCAGAAGCACTCACGCGTTCGGCTCGGCTTACGGCATAAACTTGACGTGACTAGTAAAGACTCCTTGGCTGTTACGACATTTAGGCTACAAGTATAACAGCCAAAATTTTTCTTGCACTCTGTTCTTCCTAGTGAGTAGCCATCGCTGGCTGTCTAAATTAGACGAGGGATATCTGCTTAATCACACGAATTATTGACCTCAAAGTCGTGTTTAACTTTCGAAAGTTATTTAATTGTTGATAAGGTATGCGGCAATTCTCTGAAAACTTCATGACATAGCAATTACGTGACACATTCCGCCTCTCATTGAATAACAAGAAGTAATATGAGGTCCTTCAATGCATAAAATATATGGACTTATGCTCATTACATAGAAACAAAACGTTGTCTAATCGCTGTCATCACATAAAGAGGCTAACTTATCTAATTCTAGGCTTGTTGGTGTGCCATATTCCATTAGGCGTGCAGCGCATATACTAGGCTAATACTGGAAAGATTCCACGCGTTTGCGTGTGCTTGAATGCTCGCATCATTTCTATTTTCCTCATAATTCATACGGTACAACGCCGTGCAATACAGTATGCACTAACGCCGCGCACCGACTGTTGCGCGCCAGTGATACGCACCTACAGACCACCATAAAACCTTCGCGCTCTCCCACTTCTTGTTGCCGAGTGTTAATACCACCGCAGCCACACGCAGTGACACCGAACTGTGCAAAACATACATACGATCATAAGAATGTTTAAGTAAAGGAATGACGATTATATTTCTTTCGTGGCCCTCTCGAAAAACGTTTTCTACAAAGAAATATACATTAAAGGAAACAAGCATAGACATAGGAAATTGGAGAGTGGTCGCCGATGACACCTCCATTTTTTATTTTTTTGAAGGAATAAAAAGGAAAGAGAAATACTAGACAGAATTATATTTGTTTTACAATGTCCGTACTCGGTTTCAACTTTCTCTGCTTTTAGTGTTTTCCGCGTACGCGCTACCCTGCTTCTGGGCACCTGAAGCAGGACGCCAAAATAAATCTGCCAGCCGACCACGTCGCGATGATTTAGGGTATTCGCCGTGAAACGTACCACTCGTTTGTCATACCTTATTTTCAATTTGTGATGGAGTGTTTTTCTAGCTTTACTCTTTCCCACCCACTCACCGTTCACATCAATGATTTTTTTTTTGTAACTGGGACTCTAAGATCCGGCCATGCTCTGCGGCCAATATTTCTTCCCTGTTACCGTTCATAGTCGTTGTTTTTTTTCTTTCATTGTAAGTATATAGATTGAGGCCAAGATAAAAGATGCCCTACTCCGCGTTCACGATGATTACTCGGAGAGTATACGCCAGTCGTTAATACTGGCAAGCCATGTTTTATACTTTAGCTTTCCTTGTATTCACGAAACGCCTTCGCTTTCCTATTTCTGATGTTTTTTGTCAGAAACACCTGTTTATCTCACAGATCTAGAGCAATTTTCTCAGCACAATACACAGTCTTCAAAAATATTGTGCGGCTCCTAGCACTACTGCACTCTTCGAGCTCAGTAACTCGGAGCCGAAGATATATGTTGCACAGGGAAGTAAATTACATTATTGAAGAAGTAGGCGAAGTTGAACAGTTGATATTTAGTTGTTTGCTCGGGAAGGGTTACTGGAATTGGCGAATTACAGACGCTGAACAGTTCTAATGCAACCTGAGGGTTGCGCGCACTTTGAGTAATGCGCCGTCAAACAGTCCAGGGAGTGTCTGCTGTGGCTTTGGATATATATTCTATTTATGGAAACGCCAATTTGTGCATTGAACGTATACGTAAGTGGAAGGCCACTGTATTTTATCACGCGCTTTGGAAATTCATGCATGAAAACTGGCGCCCTCATGAAAATTTATTCAAAGTGAATACGCCATGCCTACTCGACGACTTAATAGATCATAGTAAAATGTACCATCAATAATTTTGTCTCAGTAAATATTCGGATTTTCATATCTAATAAAGCCAACAGAGATAGGGAGGGAGAGAGAGATAAATATAGTGCGGAAATTCGAGAACTTTATTGTATTGGAGTTATTGCATTGGAAATAAAGCAGTATAAGTGAAGCATAGGCGGGCATTGCCAAGAAAAACAACTTTAACTGAAATCTAACTAAAGGCGTCCTCAGTGAGGGTATTTATTTAAGTGAGTCACATACTTCGTTTATAAAGTGAAGCTCTCCTTGCATCTGCCGTAAACGGCAACTATGCGAAGCACTTACCAGTACTTACATCGATTCAGCGAGGGTGCATTCTATGAGACAAAAGCATTATTAACAACTTACCGAGAAATGCAAAATCAATAAATAACTTCAATGCTTCGTGGCATTCACACGTGGTCCTCTAAGGTTTTGCAACCTTATCCAGCAGGCCTTAGCATGACGGGATAACGTCATCTATGCACTGCTGATATGCAACTCTCCTTTCTTTCGCTTCCTTCATTCCTCCTCTCTTTCGAAGTTGGTACATTCGCTGAAGCGTTTGATGATCCACTACTGCTACTAGTGGGGGGGGAAAGGTAGAAGTCAGCGGTAAAGTAATAAATAGGCAGCGGGGCATCTTTTATTGTAGCTGGGATTCGTCCGTTGAGGCAGCCTGGCATACGCTTTTGTGATCTTCCTTATGCTTTTAGGTAACCTGCCTCGGGCATCGGGACTATCGAAATGACGACACCGTTTTACGAGCCCTTGAGCGGTCATGTTACGCAAGCACGTTACTGCACAGCCCCACAGCCGCACTAAGCTGCTGCCCATGTCACGCAGTCCAACGGGTACACATAATGTACATGTCTCTACATATCGCCGCATAGCAGCTTATCTTATGGTTTGCCTTTTGTAGCGAGACCAACTCTCTGTGGATTTCATGTGATCAGTATGGGCTATATTTTCTTATATACCAGCCATTTATGTTGTGAATATTGCCTCTCTATACGCGTGTATTCACTTCGAGGTGTTCCCTGGGTACTGTAAACCACGGCCGTTCTCAGGCAAGTTCCCTCAGCTCATATATCCTAATTGCTGAGTAAACGTCAGGCATAGTGTTTCCCTTTACTGAAAAAAGGGTGTTCTGGTGAAGATTCTTAGCTGAAAAAGTACGCAAAGGACTCTTTCCCTAAGCAGGACGTTCGTAATCTCTTTCGTAATACGTGTCTTCCCCACGCATGGGCCTTGAAATACTGACTCCACCTCGAATAGATACTCATCTAGCGCACCTGCCGCAAGAAATGTTGTTTCATGAAAAAATACAAATTTTTCGGGATGCGTCATTGCTTTGTTAACAAGGTATAAGAGCATGGGTAGCAAACCGGGTTAGAGGCAATCTACTCAGTAAGGTTTAGCGTACACAGCAGTGGATAATGCGGCTGAAATGTCACAATGGTAGACCCACGAGCGAAAGTTTACAGGACGCGAAAGTTCCGAGAAAGCTGCATTACCATTTAACCTGGGAACGTAGCCTCAAAATAAAGGTTTCATTTGAAATGTCATACAGAGACGCCTGCTCATTTACAAGGTTTATGCAATGACAGAGCAGAAAATGCTATGTGCATTGGAGCCCACACCAGTGGTATTTCGCTATTCAATGTAAAGTTAGGCACGTTCCAGCCGACCCTACCAAGGAAACGATTGCGCATTGACGTTACAACTCCCGAAAGCAGAAGCATAATTTTTGCAGACACTGTTGGGAGTTATTATTCCTGTTATTTGTTGTCATAGGTATTAAAAAAATTACACCCTTGCTGCCCTTTCGAAGTCAGTTTGATAAATCAGTGATGAGAAAGTGGCCACGGTTGATATACAGGCACGTCATACATGGTGATGCGAAGAAAACTAGCATGATAAATAAATGTCATCCGCGCTTGAACAACCATAATATTATTTTATTTATAACTCGTCATCTCGTTTCACCTAAATAGAGAAGGTTTAACCTGAATTTCCTTATAGTATTACTTTCTTTTATTTCTTCCCTTGTGCACGTTCAAGTGCATCTTTGAAGCGTGCGGTAGTCGACCCGAGGTGAACTTTTCATTCCTTAGACCATGTCCTACAATGTGACGTCATCACCTCCTTCGTCCGCTTAGCGACAGTAATTCACTTATCCCCGCCTACATCCGTGCGCCAGAGCGTAGAGAAGGCAGGAATGCGATGGCGTTCTCGAGAGACCAGAAACTTGAAAGCTTCATTGACACATCTGAGGAAAAAAAATAATCTTGCACCAGGAGCAGGCGCCAAGGGAAATCAAAATGGTAATCAGTATCAAAAGCAGTCAGCGATCATCAACCCCTGCTGTAATTTTTCCTGTTTTGTTTTGCTGAACGATCGTAGTACACGGACCAGATATTCAGTGATGTCTCTTCTTTTTTTTTTTTCAACAGGTAGTGCAAAAAAGCGCGTAATATAAAAAGCCCAATAGAAGTCGGAAGGCTTCACGTACTTCTCGCAGTAGCAAAGGAGCCCTCTGTCACGTTGGCGTGCTGTGCGAGAAGTGCAGTATTTATATTTATTGGCGAAGCGTGCTACGTGAAATACGATCCCTGATCATATCTTAATTTAAAAGCAGTAAACGATAAGGTCGTCTAAGTCTCACAGAACGCTTGTATTATAAGGGGTTTTCTTTTCACTGATACTTTCGCAAGAAAACTTCTATGTGTAAAATAAAGCGTACCACTCGATTGTGATACTTTGTTTTCTCACTCTAAGTGAAGCAAAATGTACTTTACTATTTTAATATAATACCACGTTTTTCGTTAACATTCGCTCTACCCGAGGGCCAGTTTACTAGTAAGTAATTACGGGATGGGAGAGTTCCATTTATAGCGCCGTAATTGAAACAAATAATTGTAAAGAACAAGTAAACTATCTGCACAGAAGAGCCACCCATTCGCAGCTGACCATGCACAAGGTGCTTTCTGCAACCCAATTTGTTTATTAACACACAGCGTATCTCGATGGGAGCTGAGTGATAGAAATAACGAGGGGGAATATTTTACTCGTATGTTACTTGATCTGCAGACCTCTATACTGGGCGTTCGTACTAGCGGGTAAATAACGTCACTTGCTTTCAGCCCACCACCCAAATCTCGCTTATGAATACAGTTCAAAAACTGGGAAAACTTAGCCGGATACTCACTGATATGTCAAGAAATATCAAAAGCCTGAACGTGAAAAGAATGTTGGCAAACAGACGTCAGACTGCTTATGTGTTGCAATGAAAAAGCGCCTGCGGCCAGCCACGTGTCTTCTACGTGTGACGTGTAATTACGCCCACACTATGCAAACCACGCACTGCTTTTGTTTGCAAGAACACCGCTGACGAAGTGAACATGAATGCGAGCTATTTTCGCAATAGACGTCATGGGATGACGTCTTTCTGAGTTCGTTACTTAATGTCGCCTTTCGACGTTGTTCTGGCGTCATCGCTACGTGATGAGTTGACGTGTGCACTTGGTCAGATGACTGCCAGTACCATTAACGTCCCCGATGGACACCAAATTGTTTCGACTTAAAAACCAAGTAAGGCTTTCGCATCAAAGAAAGTAGCGGTAATTCCGTGATTTCTGCTGGCATGTCGGAAGTGGCACCACTGATATTGGCAAGAAGACTTTAGAGGCTTTAATGAAGCCTCTGTCCACAGCTTTTACAGCCCTTATGGAACAACCACTTTTGAAGAATGGACTCGGTACTTATAGCGTTACACCTGTGACAACGAGATTATCGGTCGCTGCCGGATCCGTCGTGTTTGTACGGTGGCATAGTGCGATGTCTGCTGTTCAATGCATTAGCTTAACATTTAAACAAAAAAGAACACTCCACGTAGTTAACATTATTTTTCTTTAAGTTAACCCCACCGTTCCATGCAATGAGGTAGTTAGCGGTGTCGTCACGAGAGACACCAAGATTTACGACTCCAATAAGCAATTTTCGTGCTTCAGTAGCCACAACTGCTGCTATGGAAATAACCGCTCCGACGCCTTCTACGGCAAACCATCTCCGAATATATATCTCCAGCTAAGCCACAGAAAGTCTTGCCGTCTTCAGTAAGATTAATAAAAGAATAAACGCGTTTTACTTTGACAAAACTGACAGGCAATTAACATGGTCTCTTGCCCGGGCGCTGTCGCTTATCACGGACAATAACTTTCAAGCACGTAATTTCAAAGTTGTCTTTCTCAGCTACTGAAAGAAAGAAAAAAACTTACTTCATAAGTGCAAAACACTTATGAAAGAAATTTTCCCATTTTTGGGGCTCGATCTTCAGACGTGTATTGCGCACACGATGCATATATCAGACGAAGCAAGTAAAAGAGTAAGCGTTCCATGCAGTGCACCCGTGAAAATGTGGAAGAGTTTTGTCTGGGCCTGTAAAATGTCCGGACTAACTATTACTAACGCTGTTATATATGACCCCTTACATTCTGTCCCTACCGAGTGCAAATTAAATCGTTTGTCTTCGCTATAGCGTCCAAGTTAATTTCCCGCCTCATCGGTGAGCGAAAGGTGAGTGCGCGTGCCACTTCCATAACCGTTGGTAGTCCAGTACAAAAGTCGAGACCATTATTCAGAAGAACCCGCTTGCGTCTGAGAGCGGCGTACTTTATGAATGCTGCCTTGGGGCTTCATTTTCACCTCTCTGAACGCTAGTTGGTGCAGAACTGCAGCCGTCCCAAAAAGTAATAGCAGTGCACGTTTTGAACAGTCAAAATAAGATATGCTTTCTATGAAACTACCAATATTCTGTTTCCTAACCTTACTTATTATATGTCGTTTCATTTGTTCTCGAACTTGCTTAGTATCAGCAAGAATAAGTTATGCAACTGGAACGCCGATTATAAATTATATGTTCCACGCATTTTCTTGGTCTTCCGCTTCGCGGCAGAGCATAGAGATGCTCGTTTCGTTACTGCTTATACTCTGGGGTAATATTACTTAAAGAATGGGCCGGACATTTTCCAGCCCGTTTACTTATATTTACTTCATTTTCATTTAATTTAAAAGCGATATTAACTGTTTCCTATTCGGAAAAAGCAATATACTGGTGGGATCATGCTTGCATATATTGATGAAAAAAGTGCAAGCTTCTATCTTCTCTTACCACAGTCGTGGTCTCGTGGTAGAGTGTCCGCTTCGGCTGCGGGAAGTCGTGGGTTCGAATCCCACTACCGCCGGTAAACCCTCCGGTTCCACAAAATGGGCATAGGCGTCCCCCAGCGCGACACTCGGCTTTCTTCAGGGGTGCCTGGGAAAGGGAGCCTGCAGCTGAACTCAAACCCGGTCAAAACACGTGGGCAAAAACCCCAAAAGCAGGTAGATCTGCTTAAAGCACTACGAAGTACGCCGCGCCCTTCGTTCGGGCTGCAGAGCAAATCGCAGAGATCGTCGATGAGGTAAAGCTCAAGCTTGAACACCTATCTTCTCTTGAAGTTCCCTTGTTGTCTGGGTTGTCTATATGTGCATATGTGCATATAACAATGTTAGTTAGAAAATTATAATTACAAATTACATTCAATTCCTAATAGAGTTCCCCCTTTCAGTGAATATATATATATATATATATATATGAACGTCGCATATTTCCTTCGTAGTATTTGTCTATCACGTAATAGATTCAGAACGTAGGCATATGCAATGTGAGGCCTGCTACCCTGCCACAGTAACAGTGAAACCGCATTTTCTTGCTATCCATTTTCGGCATACGACAGACATTTTGTAAAAGACCAAAGCCCTCTGAACTAAAATATATCACTCTATGCATCATTCACGCATATCTCGCAAAGGTACTACACAGGCGTCAAATCTCAGCGCAGCGTGCGTAATATTCAGCGAGAGGCAAGTGGAGTGAAAATCCAGAATCTTTTAAAACTTTGTTCGTCGTTCCAGCCGCACAAAAGAACACAAGCGACTAATTACTGATTGGGTTGTAGAAATCCACTTAGACTTAGCACCAAATGTAACAGCCTACGTGCTCATGCAACACAACTGCTTTCAGACACAACTGTGCCCTTACGCAATTCAGTGAGCCTCCTGCAATGAAATCAGAACGGAAGGAATAATAGCCGAAATACTGACTCACGACTTAGGGGAGAAAATTTATCCTTCCAAAGATAGCAGCCTTCACTTTAGCACAATCAAAATATTCTTTTCAATCTCGGTGTTGCCATTGAGTATGAATCTGCGCGTATTAGTCATATTCCGAAAAAAAAAATTGGTTCTTTAGTATTGTCATTTATTTCCCCACATTTAGTCTGCCCTCTAGCGGCCCTACTCGCATTCACAGTGGCATGCATTCACACGGAACAGAGCACTAAGCCCTCGATGCGGGCTAGGTTTGATTTGCAATCGTCGGGAGCGGCCGCGCGCTCACCATGCATATGATTGGGGTCTTCACGGTCGAATAGTCGCAGTCGCCGCTCCAATCGCTTGCATGAAAGCACGACGCGCACATCCCACTAGCAGTGCCAGAAAAAATGAGTAAAACGTCGTGAAAAAAAATAAATTCGGCATAACGTTTGCAGCAGACCCGGGGTCTTGATAGCCACCGAGCTGGAAACCGCAGAGAAACAGAAAGTAAGCTACACAAGCATGCCCGGCAACGGTGGAAGGCATTGCCACGCTTCGAAGACCTGCCTTCGCTGCTTCTCTTCCGTAACGCTGCCTGTCCCGCATAGCATGCGTTTTGCCTTCCTCTCACCAGTGTTCGCATTCGAGGGTGATAAATCTTCCTGAGAGGTGCTGTCGTTTCGTGGCTTATCGTCCTCCTGCCGTCGTCTGACCCAGCGACACGTAGTCGCGGAGATCGCATAAGCTTGACCATTTAAGAAAACTTTCGTTCGCACACATGCATTGGAGGTGCCTCATTGTCATGGGAGAGCAACGAACACAGGAGAATTAGTACGCTGCCATGCCGTCAACCTCGGCGAGCGAACTCTTCCTAGGAGCCATTCTCTTTCCCTTTTGCACCGGCGCGTCAGCCATGGCTCACCTTGTTGGGAAGAAACGTCCAGTGCGTCGTAAGAATATGCGCACTTGTTTCGTCATCCTGCGGCAGAGCTGGCGTACTAAACGCTGCTGGAGATAAGTACCAGCTTCTCTTTACCAATAATATCCGCCACCTTCCCTTAATTTGGTCTCTCTTCCCCCTTACCTGCTTTAGCCACCTTACAACGTATTTAATGCTCCGAGAAGTCACCGATCCTACGTCTATATTCTTGAATTAGAGGATAAATTTTTAGGCTGCACGCAGGCTGCGGACTCAGCACCGGAAACCCCTGCACGCAGGCTGCGGACTCAGCACCGTGCGTGGACACCTTTACTCTCATCAGCACCAGGCACCGTCACCGTTTTGACGCCGTGCCAATAACCGCGATGTGATTACGATACATGCCGTACCGGATGGTCCCGAAAGTCCTGACCACCCTGAAAAAAAGAAAGCAAGCAGTTCCGCAGAACTCCTTGCAAATGTGACCGAAGATGGGCGCACTACAGCTTTTGGAGGTACGGATGTATTCTCAATGGGCGCTCCCACCGGTAAACATTCTAAGTTTCCGCTGACATCCCACGGTACAAAGACTTTTAGCGTTTCGCCTCCACCGAAATACGGCTGCGGCTGTCGGGACCTACACATGCGTCCCTCGAGTCAGCAGCCGGGCACCGTGAACACTTCACGAAAGCGCCGGCCCGAGCGATGTGTTTTCCAGAAAAAGAAACTAAATCATGATTGTTGTCGTGCCGCGGAAGGGCTCCCATGGTTAGGAGAACCTTCCCTTAGGTCGTGGTAGGAATGTGCATAGGTCGTGGTAGGAATGTGCAGAAATAGGTCGTGGTAGGAATGCGCAGAATTGTTAGAGGTTTAACGGTGCGTGCGCGAAGTGCACTAAAGCGTATCGTCTTAATAATATTTCATGTTTAAGCTTTCTACGCCTGCTCTTCCTGCCATAGTATACCTTGTGTTGCATGTCAGATGTGCCCTTTCCTCGTGGTTGTTGGATCAGTGTACGTTCCAAACTAGATTTCTGCCTCCATTGTTATAGGCTCGCCCTGTGATGTTTTTCACTAAATGTAACCAAAAATAATTCAAGTCGAGTGTTAACAAGATAAGGCATCTGATCTTGCTGAGCCGAACACGCAGATACTTTGCTTATGTTTTCAAAGGCAACCCCATTTGCGAAATTTCTCTTCCGCAGTGGATCATTGTGTCTGGCAGTCACCAGAACTCCTTCGGCTTTCGAAAGATCACTGCGTGGGGCATTATTAAATTTATGTACATGGCACAAGAAACAAAAAATACCACTGTATAAACTCGTCAAGGTTTTAAGCTAAAACCTTAATGCTGAGAAAGCAACGCTCCTTGCTCGAATACGCCATGCCAGTCTATATGCAACGACGTTCCAATTCCTTAATTGGATTTCTCTGTCATTCCCCGGAGGATTTAATCCTTACTGTAGGCAAAGGAAATACCGTGCTAATTTGTTTGGACGGCGCAGAACTGGGGTCGGCTGTTGGGAGAGTGCTTGAAGCCGATTACAAGTATTGCTTTCCCGACCGGCTTTAGCGCGCGTAATTGAACTAGTTAAGTCATCCTGCTTATAGACGCAGTCGCTGAGCCCTGTGACGCAACGGCGATGGGGGTGGCTATTCACCGTCCGACGAAGTAAGCGGCTTGCTTACGGATTAGCTCCGATGCTAAAGCTTTGGCGCACTCTTTATTGGCTCCGCAATGTTAAGCCCTAGAAGCTTTTACGAAGCGCAACGATCTTCCTTCTAAACAAGGGCCCTGAGAGTAACACCGTTCCGGGAAATTATTCACAGAAAATAGACACTTATTAGAGGGACTGAAATTGTTTTGTGAAGTTAAACGGTTGCTCCAGTACGTGTGCGAGTACGTCGAGGAAGCTGGTGACGTGTTCTAGTTACCTCGCAATGGCGTTGCGAACAAGACGTGAGTATGTAAGGATGGGATAGTGCCACTAGCGGCTTTGAGTGGAGTGTACAGTCGCTGTGCGTTCAGACTAGCTGCTCTGTTTAGTCTATGTGATTATTTATACAAAATATGCACAGTGTCGTTCAAAGCGACAGAGAGAATAACATAAATGAGGGGTGCTTGGAGCTCGTATATCAAGGTTTACGAAATGTGGCCATATCGTCGTATTCATTCTACCCTCTTCCGTCAAGATCGGCCAGGAGCCAAAGACATCCGAACAGAATATGAAAGGCGAAACTTTGTTAGGCAAGTGCGGGACTTCCCTACTTCTCATGAATTTTTCTCGCGCGCAAACATTTCTCCCTTTATTTCTTCTCATCTCCCACGGCACGCCTCATGCTGCTGTTCTCAAGTTATTCTTTCGCAGTCCCGCCACAGTGGTCTAGTGGCTATGGCGCTCGGCTGCTGATCCGAAGGCTGTGGGATTGAATTCCGACGATGGCGACTGCATTCCGATATAGGCCAAATGTCGATGCCAGTGTGCTGTGCGACGTCAGTGCACGTGATAGGACCCCAATTATATATCGTGGTTTCGGGACTTGAAAGCACAGAAATGATTGAGTTATTCATTCGCCGAATATAAACGGTGATGCCGAGGACAACGATCATGTGCCGAGCTACAAATGGCCACATCTAAAAACAAGAACGACAGCTGCTCCCCAAATTTTACGTCTCCACGCGTGCAGGCAGTACATCAATGAGTAGGTGTATAAAGTTTTGCCCACTTTACACTTCATCTAATTAAGGTCGGTCTTATACCGAGTAATGAGTTGTCTTGACACACTTTAACCGGCAGCAGGCGCTCATAGCACGACTTTATCACAGTGTCATTACTAGTCAGCGGTTAATCCTGTCTACTGGATTGCGTTTGTGTGTATTTCTTGGCGCAATTCAAAAGTTTTACAATGATCACCGGTTAATATAAAGAAAATGACGCGGAAATCTTTGGCAGAAAACAGCACGGATGAGGTTGCTAGAAAGGCAGTCTGTAGGCGTATTAAAGAGTGCATAAGCGTTGCATGAGTATAGGCGTTGCGCGAGCAAATAAAGGAAATAGCTAGAGTGGAAAACTGGAATGTATAAAGTGCACCTTATTCTAACGAATAAATTAGCTGACTACTGGTCAGCCACACCGTTTCAAAGGGCGTGGTAAAATAGTCACAACTCTTGTGATCGCAGTAATAATTGGGTAGTTGGGTCCTGTCAAGCTAGTTACATAGCTTTTTACCCTACGCAACCACGCAGCATGTATGTACTAGAAAATAAGACTGGTTTTCTATTCTATCTTTCGTATTGACACCCAACTTGTCAAAAATACGCAAACTCGAAGTGCAGCGTACTCGTTTAGGAGTATATATTGCTCCGGGAGCCACGATGGCTCGCATTTTCTTCAAGGAAGTTTTGTCCTTGGTTCTTAAAGTACACATCCACCGAAATATTGAGCATCTTTTTTTGCTCTTTCTGCTTTATTAAATGGCCGTCAACGTCCAATATAAATGTTTACAGTAATGTTAAATTTCGTCCACGTTCGCACTTCCCTCTACTTGCTGTACGCACAGCAACGACGGATTTGCGAACTGTTGGTTCCCTTACTCTCTGTTTGGTCTTAAATTCCTCATTTCCCTACCGATAGCAATGTCAAATCTATTAACGAAAGGTCTTACCTCTGTAGGAGGCTCACATGCATCATTTCACATAACGGTATTTTTTGCCAATGGCTATCAACATTTTCGGTTTTACCCGTTACATCTGGAATTTTATGGCATGCTAGTTGATCAATCGCTGCTCAAGATCCATCATTAATATAGTGCCAGTCATGTGCGTTGCACTTGACTCGCACTCATCGCACTCGTCGCATAAACAGCAGCGTTTATCAAAACCGCGTAGCCCAGTAAGTGATACTTTGCACACGTACATGCAGCAAGGTGCCGGTCCAGCAGTAAATATTTAGTTTGTGCAAGCACCAGCATGCTGTCTTCCTCACTTTCTACAAACCACGGGGCTCGTCATCTTAGTATTACATAACTTAACGAGTCCTCTCAGGTCTTTGGTGCTTTAGTGCCGGAAAATTGGGACGATGACGGAAGCAAACAGTGATGACGTCGTCCTATTTGCTTTTCTGCGCTGAAAAACTCATGACTGACACTGCAGTACCAACTAGCCCGAACCAAAACCATTCTGATTGTTTAGCACACAAATACTCCGCTTTATGACTGAAGATATTTCCGCAATTCTTATGTACGCAGGAACGCACCTGAGAAAGATGAACAGTTAAATCTGGCCGTGTATCACAGCAGAGGCATTAACTGAGGCTAGGTATGTACATCGCGTGCTTGTTCGTGGCTTAGAATTGAGCGAGGCATCTAGGTATGGCCCGAATCGGTGCACAAATGACTTCACCCGGCATCCACCGGCTACGTTCCTGAGCCACCTGTACCCACACGCTGATCACAAAATCGATGGTTGGGCCCTGATAGAATGTTTGCGTTCCTTCTATATTACTCGCACGTTTCCATCACTACCGTTCCCTATCTCTCCGGCTGCCACCTCCCCGCTCAAGTGGCGGGCATTTCCTCGCTCTTCACACTTCGTCGTTGCTCACCCATGTGCTAGTAGCGATTGTTAAATGATGAAGGGCGCACGTTGCGCAGTGCAGCTCGCAGAGCCGATCCTACACAGGTGTTCACGAGTGATGAACGCATGCTCATCTTTGGGGTTGTTGAATGTCACTGCGCTACCTCCGCGGTTGCTCTTGAGGTTGCTGATGCACGGCCCTGGTAGCAGCCGCCCGATAAGCCAGCAACAATGTTCGGCGCCAGTAGTGAGCTCGTAGTTCTTCAGCGGCTGTTTCAAATCGGGCGAGTTGAAGCATAACTCATAAACTTCGCATTGTACAGTGTCTGTATTGATCTGTATTTTTTTTTCCTGTTGTGTCACGTTTGTTAATGCATTTGGTGGAATTGGCTAATCATCTGCCCGAAGCTTGACTTTCATAGACAGACCTCTATACACAACCTGTAGAAAGAAAAATAAACGCTTTCAAGAAATATATCTTCACTTCATGTTTAATTCATTTCCCTATTAACAAGGAGAGAGAGAGAGAGAGAAAAAAACATGCATTATAATCAATATTGACCACAAGCTCCTTCGACAAGCCACGGTTGTAGGTAGACTCCTCAGTCCGGAACCATTTTAGCCGCGGTCGCCCAGCTTTCTCTCGCGCCTAGATCGAGCTGATACCGATGAGGAAACGCTGGGCAGCGAGGCTTCCCGGCGAGGTTTGCATTTGGAAGGCTGGCACTTGTTGAGATGGCTCGCCCTAATGGTGTGAGACCGTAGAAATGATTTGCATGTCGATAAATTGCTTTTGTCTGAGACATTGAGTTATTCCACATCCGGCGACATACTGGAGCTTGCAAGACATGGTGTTCTGGTGGAGTAATTTACGGCAAATGTATGCCCTGCCAGCTTTGCCAGATGCAACACACTTTACAACCGCCCTCAGTTTGTATTCAAATTCCAATGCAGAGTCTTTTTGAGCGGTATCTTCAAACGAAAAAAGAGAAAGAGAGAGAGAAACGAACAAGCCAAAGCCCTTCTTTCCCGAGCTACGCCAAGACGCACCACACGTGCTTGACAACCGATAGTAAAAACAGGCACGTCCACTGTACGTGAGGGCAGCTCTAGATAGAGCGCCCTGTCTGCTCCTTGGGATGCCAAACGAGGGACGCACGAAATGGCCGCAACGTTATTATCCTTCGCATAGAAGCATTGAAGTGTCCGTGGTTGAAAATTTCATTGCCCTTATCGGGCGTCGCGCTTTCACGTACAGCAGAACGCGCTACACTTCTATCCTTTCGGGCAATGTTTGGCCCCGCACGTTTCACTGGAGTGAATTGATCGCCCGCAGCAATAAAGAAAGAACGAACGTGCACCCGATGGAGAAGCAAGTAGATATCATGTATCTCCATAGAGTTAATGAAATACCAGTAGCCCTTGAACGAGAGCAAGTCGTGTGTGGTGAAGAAAGCAGCCCGTTTCTGAATACTAAACCACGAGTGGCGGCGGCGTGAGCGTTTTTTCCTATTCACGTCACGAGTTCAGGTCAAGGCTTCCATGTTTTATCTGTAACACCACTTTCCTAGTAGTGCCTCGAATGCAGGCGCCAGCGGCTGCATACACACAGAGAACGTGAGCAAAACAATGGTCCCCTTTATTTGGAAGACAGGCGGTCGAGATCGTGTAAGGAACTCGATGGCGTATCTCTCTGCCAATACAATTGCGTAGAAGTTGAACGACAATGTGTTATCGGAGTCACTCGGAAAACAACAGTCTTCGCGTGGAACTTGAGGCCCCTGCGACTTCGAGAATTGCCGTTTCAGCTTAGCGTGTGACGGATACAGCGCGTCAATAACGTGTAAACCATTTACCACATAGGTATGTTGTAAAAGGGCGAGGGGGCGGTATTATCCTTAGGCATTATCCAGGAACGTAGCTAACAATTAGGGCTTTCGATTTTTGCGTGGGTTTCTAAGCTTTGCTATAACACTCGGCTGCCAGTGGCGTGCACAAAGGCGGCAGATATGGGTATGGCCGAGGTGGTGACCTCATCTGGTTGGTGTCGCGAAGCTCCACCAGACAGCACGGAACTGTTATTGCAGTAAGCAGAGTACTCTAACTTTTCACAAGCTACTACTATAAAGTATCGTCGGTGTCGTGATCGTGCACGTATTGTCTTTTAAAATAATCATTCGGCCCAACCATCCTTCACACACAAAAGAAAGCGAACTGTGATCACAAAAAGCTTGGACGAAGATGTTTGTTTAAAGTGGTTGGTGTCACGGTATTCCGCCGATTCCTTTGCCTATACCGGATGCGTTAAATCTGTGTAGTAGCTGTATAAAGCACCGTATTACGATGTGCTTCTCCCTTCGGATTAAGCTATTTTTCGTAAACGGCTTGAAAATAAAAGCCATATTTACGCTGTGCACATTCATCAAGGTCTACCTTTGAATTTTTCATACGAACTAAGGTGTAGTGGTATGGACAGCAAAGGTCGAGCAAGGGCATGCTAGAGGAAAGAACAGAATCAAGTTATTTTCATGTGCAGCTAAGAATAATGAAAAAACATCTGCGTAAACAGAGCGCCTATGGCAAAACAAAACACCACAATATCTAAGACAAAGATCGATTATATATGCTGGAAAATAAGCACGTTCTCGAAACAAAACCTGTTCCATTTTTGAACATTTGTATTCAATTTTTATTTTACCTCCTGCGTTTAACGTTCGCATTTCTCGGGTCTCACACAAAGCCTCCGCCCCTTTGTCATCGGATATTCATCGGGCGTACCTCGACCAAGAAAAATTTATAATTGAATGCCAGAAGAACCCTACAAGAAAAACTAAATGAAAACGCTTTATTTTAGCATCAGGTATACCGAGCCTACTGGCCGGTAACAGAAGCGCTTGGCCTAGCGAAAAATGAAGCTGAGTAAGAAATACACTATTTTCTCTGACAACAACAACAACGTTGAGAGCTCGACCTCCTTTATACTTCCGACCAGTTCCCGCAGAACCGCAAGCACGAATTAGTCTGGCCTCGCTTTTGTTACTTTTTATACCAATATGTTTTCTTTCTCTCTTATCACTTTTGTGCCAAGAATGGGTCGGCCAACTATCACTTCATTTTGCTCATTGGTTATAGAACTTTCGATTGAATGTATGTGAGGTACTCCCTCTATACGCACCAAAACTCCCCTGTATACGCTTCAGAGCGTTTTGTGGTTTTCATTCTTGAAGTAGCCGGCCAACGCGAAATCAATATAAATTCATTAGTAGGGTTAGGCATTTACGAAGTCTTCTAGATGGTCATGGGTTGTCTAGGCTGCGTTTTTAAAAGAAAAGAACGTTACTTTTTCATCGTTACATGAAAAATTCAGAAGGCGCGTAACAAACCGATGCACACCTTTATTTTATGCTTATGTCTGAAAGCACCTGAGATGTTGCTTATAACACTTAAAGACTACTATGTGCCTCATGAAGTAATATTGCTTTGAATTTACTCGTCATTAAAAGCCTAATAAGCGTATCTAATAAGCTTTATGGTGATAATCTGACACTCGCACAGGAGCGGCTCATTAGTACAATTTTGGACGGGATGGAGCAATGGCTCAAAAAGGAACAAGACGTCGGGCACACCCTCTCTGACATATTCACCTCGTCTTGCCGTAGGTGCTGTTTCGTTTCGTTTCATTCTCACTCAGCACGAATTGGTAGTCTGTTGCTAGTAGTTGTACTACATCGCGATTTTGCTAAGCCGCACCACACTCGCTACTGTGTAGTAATAGAGCAATACGAAAGAGAAATATGTATTTTCTTTCATATTTTAGCCTTTTATCAGTTTTTGGTCATTTTTGTACCATTTCATCGCTTCTGGCGCCGCAGGAGCGACTAAAGACTGAGAAAAAAAAAACAAAAGACATGCGCTAGCTTAATCACTTTCTTCGCCTTGTATTCGTTCCCTCGCGTGTATGCTTCACGTATACGAATTCTCCCGTTTTCACAAAGAAGGCGAGCAATGGTGTGTACGAAGCCTTTGGTCATGTTTTTATTCGCCATGATATTGCTCTTTCAAAGCACATTGTTTATTCCGCTGCGTGGTCTTGTGGCTCTTGCCACGAAGAATAGCTCATGTGCACCTCCCGCTTGCTTCTATCTCTGAAGCGTTGCCTAATAAAAGGTCTGTGATCGATTATTAGTCCGAGTTATCGTTGACATTTCATGCAGTTAGCCTATATATTTCACATAAGCTTCGACAGAACGAGCAAGTGATTTTTGATAATACAATACTTACTCCAGAATAACAGCCAACCCCCCTTCCCCCCCCCCCCGCCTCTTGTCAGGTCAGTATCGGTGCACGCTGCTGACTGAGGGAACAAATTTGCTGCTGCCGAACACAAACCCATTACCACGCTATCGGTATCTCCGTTCTTTAACTTACGGGCTTGGAAGAGCTTTTCTTTTTTTTTTTTTTGTCATAATGTAGTGCTCCCTTGCATTGTTGTCGTTCATGGAGGGATGGGTGATTTCTAACAGCCAGAATATCTCACTCGCGGGCATGCGAGTAGCCCGGGCACGACGCATTCACCCTGGGAAGCAACAAACACTGATAAAATAAGCACACGCACCATATAGTTTGAAAGGGCGCAGCAGCCGCATCCACAAAAACTTCCTGGGTGCGCAATAGCCGATCGATAAACAGTAAAGCAGCACCCACCTTTTCCCCGGCTATCTTGGCAACGGCACGCCATTTCATTTCACGCTGACTTATTTGTTGTTTGTCTTTCTTTATTTCGTTCTTTTCTGTTACTAGCACGAAGAAAAGAGAAAATATAATGGCACTGAAGAAGAATATATGGAAGTACACGATGCATTGGAGAGCGTTTCTAGGAAACAGGGCGCACCACCTTTTAGTAATGTGCCGAGGAGGGGAGCAAGTAAGGAATAACCGAGGAGCAGTCCAGAAGTCGACGAGGGGGTTCCTGAGGCGCTTTGTGGTCGACCGAGATAAGACAGTTTAGAAATAAATAAATGAGAAGGTGGGGCTGCGAGAAGGGAAATCACTCTTTTCCGATTGGGAAACCAGCTATAATTGAAGGGATCCCATCGACAGTCTCCGAGGCAGCCGCGATTGCGTGAAAGTAATCTGAGCGGCCCTTGCCTTGCGATTCTCTCGTGTGGAAACAAAGCGGCACAACTGCTGTTGACACGAACGCCGTCCGCGCACGAGCGATGCTCGACAGAAACAGGGCGTATTGCAAACAAAGTGGAGCATTTAAGACCTGCAGGGAAGTGACAAATGTTGCGTCGTATGTCGGCTTGATTGTGCGTGCGGCGATTCTTTCCGCACAGGTTAGGCAAGCAGAGGTGATACTTCGAACATACGACACGCACAGTGACAATACACTCATGCATGCGGCTTCATACGAAAAGTATCGGTATTGAAAATTATTGTTATAACGATGCTAAAATAATTCATGGATTAAAATAATCAAATAGAAAAACGAGACAGAAGCAAAGAAACAAACATAGTTTAAGAATAAGCGGGTTTTCAGCTGTTGTTTACTGCGGAAGAAATGCTGAGAGCTTCCTAACGAAACAAGTAAACACAGTCAATTCTCTTTGACGTTACTTGTGATACTCCGGTACATGTACTTAATTCTTCAACTGCAATAGCCTTCAAAGATATTTGCAGAGGTCGTGCGTGCTCGTAACTATGTGTATATTACGTTCTTCCTTATCTCTATAGCAGTTGCTTTATCGCAAATAGAATAGACATTCCCCATCATTAAGACATAGATCGCTATAGCAAACCCTTCACCAGAATACTTCGCTACACAAATGTCCCCACCGGAAAATTTGAACAAATTAGGTACTGAAACCTTGCACGAAATACCTTACACATTCCAACCCATTTATAATGCACTAACTATTCAGGGATACGTTTCACTGCTAAAACGTTACCGAGAGATATTAGGTAAATGCTAGTACGAGTTCAGTTTCCAACTTAACAAATTTTATAAATAGTGGTACCAACTCAACAAATTTATAATAGTGGTAAACATTTGCTTGTCTTTTGTGTTTACTTGATTTACCGGCGTCTCTTCCTCTGCAGCTTATCATAGCTCGTGAGATGGGAAAGACATCCGACATCGTTACAGAGGCATCGATGTATATGTTTAGCCACTGTTTATTTGAATAGTATTATTGCGGACCTTAAATACTTTATCTCGTTTGTTTGCCTCTGAGTAGTGTCCTCTGCACTTGGGTGTGTGAGCGTGCAGAAATACGTGCGGTCTTCTTCTTTAGCTGACGTGGACTCTAATTGAAAGCCAGAAAAGTACGCATGAACTTATGCGACTTTTTTGCTTTTCTCCTTGATATATTCTTTCACGGTGTGCCAGTGATTTGCAGATCCGACTGAATGACAGAACACGGTGTTGTGCGTATAAATAATTTTCACAACAGGTGCATTACGTATTTGTTACCTTCGTGATACTCTACCTGCTTGCAGGTCTTCTAACCATATTCTTTATCGGCGTGCTTTTAAAAGACTGTCGTTACTCCCTATAGACCTTGAGCATTACGCTTACATCCAACGGCCTCGAGTGTGATAACGAGGAACGTTGCAGCAACTCTTGCGGAATGCACGAAACCGCTGAGGCTCGAAGAAGAGTGCTAATCTTCACAGTTGCTGGGCGTAGCCGCTCACGCTTGGAAGAGGCTCGCATCCTCTCGCTTTCGACCGCCTACCTCGTACACAAAAGCAAAGAAAATAGAAAGAAAAGTAGATCGCGAAAGCGTTTGCACTCAGGCGTACCATTACTTCGGTCCCGGAGCCCTTCTTTAATTACAGCGCAGTCGTTATTGCCACCGACACGACCCTAGCCGAGTGCCGGCAAGCGTCAGCGCGGGAAACCGAAAAGGAAAAGGAGAAGTGACACAACAGGCATTGCCGCGGCACCTTCCGCAGTCGAGGCTTAACAGCTCGGAAGAGCTTCACCTTGTCGTCGCTGTACAGCGTCTTCGGAGAAGAGCTCGGCACCGTGTCCGTGCGCGTGAGGCCGTCAGCCGTGCGACTAGCCGGTGTCGTGAACACTAAAACGAGTCTTCCCTTTCGGTGCGTGTCGGTGGCCGTGAAGCGAAGGATGAAGATAGCGCGGAAAAGGAAGCTCTTGCCGAGAGCTTTTGCTGAGAAGGTACGCCAGAGAAATCCGGGGTAATGTTGAAGCTGGAATGTTGTCAAGGCCTGAGGTGTAGTAGTGCGTCTTTAAGTGGCAGACGGGACTTAGCAGGGGATTTTGACATTCATACGAGCTCGAAACCGAGGTGCTCCACGAAGCCGGTACGGACGCGTATTAGTGGCGCTATGCGACGAGCGCGTTCCATTTTAAGCTTGAGAGAGTTTCTTGCGGGCGCCAGTTATCGCAGCACTTAAAGGGAGAGTCAGACGCAGCACGGGTTCGCTGGGCCGGCTGTCTATACTAATGATAGTGACTCGGTCGATGAAGTCTAACGTTTGACGGAAGCCCGTCTGGTCTGGATGGTCATGGTTAAGGTAAAAAACTAAGACACGTCTTGTTTTGTTTAGTGTGTAATAAACATACTGTGGTCGGCGCAGTGTCTTAGCTTTTCACCTTCACCGTGGCTCGGTTAAAGAAAGGACACTAATTTCTGCAGCCCATATTGGGAGCACGGTTAAGTGTCCGCGTGGCTAGGGGAGAGGAACTGAAAGAGATAGAATAGAGAGAATTCCGGAAATTTTGACCACCTTAAGCTCTTTAACGCGCACTTACAGCGCACAGTACACGGGCCTCTGGCATTTCTATACTGAAGTTCCCCTTCCTTGCCTTACCTGTTCCCGCGCTCCAAGTGCGAGTGCCCCTCCCTCCTGCCCCGCCCTCTATTGTCGTTTTTCGTCATTACAGTATACAAGAAAATGTACTCTCGAATAATATTCTTTCTTTTTTTTTTTTTGGAGGCGCGGCGGGGGGTGGGGTGGGGGGGGGTGGGGGGCATATCTCCCACAAGTAATTCATTGGGTTTGTCAAGGAACTTTGTACAGACATGCGTATTATTCGTTTCGCTTTTTGACCGGATAGAAAGCGGTCTAGGTTCCGCGACTAAGCGACGACTCCTATGTGCAACACTTCTTTTTATAGTTACAAATGCTGCCGCAACAAAAAATAAATGAGGATGTCTGATCTACGCTATAGAAATTCATCTAAAATAGGCTACCAGCTGTCACAAATGGCTAATTCAGGCTCTTCATTTCAAAAGCCTGCCGGGTACTTTACTGCGGCATCACGTTCCCTCATTTAAGCGTACACTCCTCGGTTACCGCATAAAACGATTTCGCGACAAATTTTTTTGTTAGAGGCTCCTTTTGTGACAGTACTCATATGCATCCAGCTGTCCAAATGTTCCCACTGTATAGCTGGGGTTGCTAATTCCTGTTTTCTATAAAGTGTTGCTTCGGAGTTATATGTTAATGTTCTACAAATCTAACGGAAAATCGCTAATGATAACAAAGATTTATGCCTCAGTTATGCCCGCTGCTTCACGTCGAGCTTGGGAAAAGAATGATTCAATCGCCATCTGAGCGTATACTATTGGAGCGACCAACTGACAACAAACTGAACACGGATGTCATAATAAAAATGGCCTGTTACGTACGTAATCAATATCATTACATGAAATGAAAATATTACATAATGAGTTCGCCATGAAGATATCGGGACCGCTTCATTGACAGTATGCGTTATCACAACCTGCATAACGCAGTACGCCGGCATAAAAATGATTAATGACCCCTCATGACACGAATGGCACAAACAAGTTGCCGTTGCAGTCACTTCGTTACCTGGGTAGAATATCTTGACACGCATGCATGACATACGCTACGTGATGTAACACACCTGCCGTGATGTCATTCATATGTGCTAATGTTCACTACTGCGGGCCAAAGCTAAGTACTACGACCTAATATTCATTAGCGCTCACTAATGTTGCGAGACTGTCTGCTAGCGTTTGCCTATGTTTGCTATAGGGCTTGCAAATTGTTAGCTAGCACTCGCTGGTACTATCTTCTCCCTGCTGTTACCATGGCTGCCGTACCAGCTATAGTTGACTATGCGCTCTTATAGTCAGGTAATGAATAAATACATGTGCAATAATACCACCTGTATACCGCTTCCATAAGTGCTCCGCTTACTATGAAAGTGCCGCTGAGAAGAACACCGTCATTTCTTTCTCTTCTGAGTGTGCCTGAGTGATTAGAGATGGTCCCTTCGAGCATAGCAATACTCCTTGCTTCTTTAGGAATACTTCGTTAAGCGAATATTAATGCCTATCAATGTCAATCTACCTATTTATGTGCGCAAGCGGCGATGCCTCTCCATCAATGTCAAGCAGAGCGAAAAGACAAGAAAAAAAGACGTAGAGAAGGCATGAAGGTATTCTCAAATTAACGCGATTACCACGATATGAAGGAAACCACGTTAATTGATTGATTACGAAAGCACTTGATCAAACACCGCCTATGTATTGCATTTTTCTTGCGCCGAGCATCCCCGTGTGTCTAATCTTTCTAAATTACTGTCGTGCTTAATGAGCGCACCGTGAGGGGAAAGAAGGTGATTGTTTTTTTTTTCTTTTTAATGATACATTCGCGCTCTCGAGCAAACTTTCTCGCGAAGCGGTCACTGCCAAGCATAAACAAAAAAGGGGAAAACAAGAAAATGAACCATCTGAAAGTCATATTCTCAAATATTCCTGGTATAAAGCATTTTTTGCAGAAATAATTCTACGCTAAAACAAACGGCATTCTTCTTGTGTTTTGCTTTCCTCGTCTGTTATCTGCATTAATCTTTTTTATCAAGGCAGGGGTTGGTGGTAATTTTCTGCGACTATTTTATTCCGACAAGCTTTCGCGACGTTGACGGGCGTTCTTCATGGATGGTGACTTGCAACGCGGAAGTTATCCAAACTTTTCATCGCTTCTTCTCAGCGAATAAGAAGAAGAAAGAGCAGAAATATTAGTTATCCGCTTTCTAGACACAGTAATACTGTGTACATAAGGTCACAGTGTAATGCAGGTTGTCTGCTCATGAAATTCAAATAGTAATCACGTACATGAAAAATATGCTGCCTATGGCACATTGTGTACACTGATACAAACGTACAGATAAACAGCAAAAGAAAATTATGTGTAAATATTTATAAATTTATTGTTGCATAAGAACCTAAGACGAACTTAATAAATGCGGGATGAGCTATCTCAAGTAGTCCTAATCCGCACGTGTTATATTGATATCATGCTTTGATTACGTTGGAGAGTTACATTTCAACGCTTATCTAGGTACACAATGTCACGCTGACTGCAGTACGCTTAGGTACGCCTGAATTACCATTGAGCACATCGTTTTCATGAAAGACCTACGCCGCCGATTCTTTTAGGTCAGTGGATACCTTAAGAAAATTTACCAGGAACGTTGCCCCTCGCAGTACTATTGCTCATGCTTAACGACAGGATTCGAAGATGTGCAGAGTAAAACAAATAAATATTATTGATTTCCTCTCGCCGCGCACTAAGTTGGCCTCGCGCACTGTGAAATCTACCTATGTACGCGAGGAGCAGTATCGAGGACTACAAAGTCGTCGAGATTAAAGTTACCCTCTGTGCATTGCTCACTCCAGAGAGAGCGAGAGCGACGAACAAACGGATGCAGGGAAGTTAACGTAGGCTGTGCCCAGTTGGCTTCCCTGCGTTGTGGAAGAAGATGCAAAGTTCGAAAGGATAAAGCGAGAGGGAAAAAAGCGTAATGAATTGCTGTATCTAATATTTACGTTATGTTTGTGCGGTGAAGGCATTGGGAGGTGACGCTGCATTGCTGGCGAATATACATCAGCGCTCGGATGCCGTACACCCTCGGACACGCTACTACGTCACACGAAGGATGTGCTAATCGGTTCACACGAAGGATGTGTAATCAACGCAATCAAAGAACGCCTGGCCAGAGCATCGGCCGGAACCGATTCCCCCTTGAGTTAAGCTGAGGTGCCATGTTCTTTCCTGAAATCCAGAATATTTTGAGACGTAAAGTTGAACTCATTTCGCACCAAGGAAGGATAAAGATGTTTTCTCTGTTTGAGGAAATCTCTTCATTATCAAATTCATTATCTCTTCAAAACCTTTACTGTCATTTATAGTTTTACTTCGTAAACATGCGAATTATAGCCTGGGAAGCCTGGGAGCATCTTCTGTGCTCTCCCACGGTGTACAGTAGAAGGCTCGTGTTCTTTCCTGAGACCACGGAAATCTCCATGTGTGCAGGCAAGAAGTCCTCTCGCCTTGAAGGTTGGTGCATATCGTGGTTTTGGGACATTAAATCCCAGAAACAATAAATAATAATGATGATTCCGCTGTGGTTCAGGCCAGAGTTCTCCACAACGGAGGGTACAGTGATAAGCGTTCCTTGAGCAACATGTTTCTAAATATACGCGGGCTCAGTCTTACGCACTCACACCAGCGATCAGAATAATATAACAAAAGCGGCGAGCCAGTTCGTTTGTGACTCAATGCACACAATGCCAACCCGTTCACTGCGACTGACTTCATCAAGAACAGAGTCACCATTCATTTTGGTGCTCACCCAAGCGCCTCATCTGCGAATTTCCTATTTTGGCTCAAACCGATGCCATAGCTACCGCCACTCGACTACAAAGCGTCGCGTCCATTGCACACAGAGTTGCACGAACATGATCGTCGCCTATAAGTGCAGCAGTATACACTCTCTGTTAAAGATAGAAGGCAATGAAACGTGTGCATTGTAAGGAGGCCCGTTGGGCCTAATCTATTACGGAGGCAGCAGCAGCCCCGAAGGAGAAGGAGCCATCAGGAGGTCATTAATCATCCCAACTGTCAGGCCCAGCCTTGAAGGAAGCTTACGAGAGAGAGAGTGAGGGGACGCTCGTGGGCACGCGATATCGCAGCTTCTGAGCCACGTGATTTTGAATGCCGGTGTGGCCGCCACCAAACCTTTACCCGCACACGTTGTTGAACTGGGAAACTTTTTCCCTCCTAGCCTGGGCCTTTCACTTTCGCTACCATAAAAAAATATAAAAAAGCGCAGCACTGCTTTTATTATTTTCACTAACAGCGTAAAACTTACTGAGGCAGTGGCGTTTTCCTCCACAATTCACAAGCCTGCCCACTGATAGCTATTCGCAGTCACTCCGGCAACACACTATCATTTAACTCTCTAAAGCTTTCTCCAAGAGTACAGGAGGCTAGGACATGGCAAATTGAACAGTGCGCATTTTCTATCGCCCACTGGACTACCTAAGGGATACAAATTTTAGAACAGGCGTACCTTATCTCACCCTTTTTCCGTAATTATGCGCAGCTGCCGATGATTCTTCTTAATCGGGTCCTAGCCGAAATGAAAAACTCAAGATAAATTGTGGGAAGCTTGCACTATTGACTCAAGGCTAAGTCACAGCGGAGCTAGTGTTCCTACCCTCCTCCTCTTCCCCCCCCCCACCTTTACTTCCCTCTCCCGCCACCTTGCTGCACCCTACTATACGTGAGCACGTTACGCTTTACTTTCTGCCTTCGTCGTTTCCTTATTCCTCACTCCCACGTCACTTCCCACCCTCGCGTCCTTCCCTATATCCCCTTGATATACTAAGGCGCTGGTGGCCTTACCCTCCTCCATCCTTCCTTCTCACCCTCACATCCCTCCCGCACCTTCATGCTATACTACACTATGATGATGATGATGATCGTGGTTAGGAAAGGACGCTTATTTCTGCAGCCCATGTGGGGAGCACGGCTAAGCGTCCGTGGGGTTAGGGGAAAGGGAGTGAAAGAGAATATACATACCTATGCTATAGTTTGCCCTCTGCCCTCCTCATTTCCCTCTTCTTCACCCTTGCATCCCTCCTCCCCACACTCGATTTCCTTTCTCACGCTAAAGTTCGCGCTACGACGCGATATCCTTCTTTTTCTTTGTTGAGCTCAGTATCTCGCACTAAGAATGGAGTACGAAGCGCAAGCTAGCGAGGGAGCTCTCTGAGGCTGTCTGCGTTCATGTTTGTATGTACATACGTCTCAGGGAAGGCTAACCGAAGCCACAACACAGATGTTTTCAGTTCCGCAAGCATTTGCTATAGAAATAACGTGACATTCTACTTGAAAGGGACACTTAAGGAGCAAAACAATTATTTCCCGTATCTGTAAATGACTTTCACAATACCGCAAGCCCCACTCTTGCCGTGAGAAAGTTCTCGCTAAGTGAGGTGAGGACACGCGCAAAAAGAAAACGCAGATGGCGACGCTCCCTTCAAATTCCCGTACCAACTGGCTGTGATGTCAAAGATTTTGGAGGCGCCAGCATGAACCCATATAATTATTAACTGATAAAAATTTTTTACATCATCTTCTTAGGGGTCAGACAATCAACATAGCGAATTTCATGAAATTTCACCGAGACTATATGGCCAAAACACGAAGAATTAGTTTGAAATCCGTCACGTCATGCTTGCATTGTATATATATATATATATATATATATATATATTTCAAAGATAAATCCTTGGCAGCAGGTCAATTATAGAATCAAAGGGTCACGTTGAAAAAACATAACATTTATTACGACGTTTCGGCCGCGAGACCGGCCTTTCTCAAGCTTCTACTACAAATGGTACGCACAGAGTCTACATGACAGTAACGGGGAAAAGAAAGGGAGGGAGCATGGCTGAAGTTGAAAGGGGGAAAAAGACGAAAGGAAGAAAAGGGGAGGGGGGCGGTGTATGGAAGAGTGGTGGCGGCCTTGAAAGCCCAAAGATAAAATTAAAACCACGTGTTTGACGTATACCGAAGTAGAAGTTAAATGAGGGAAGGTGGAGAAGGCGCGGTTTCGGCGCCGCCGCTTTGAGTCACGGGAGCCGTGCATGTGGCCATCAGCTCAGCCCTCTCCTCAGGGCACAACACGCAGCTCCAAGAAGCGCGGCACATGGAGGGCTAAAGAAAGCCAGATGTAGAAAAACTGAGAGCTGTGGCGGCCTGTAGCAACAGGAAAACTGCCTTGGGAAGTTAGAAGATAAAGGAGCTACGGGGTGAGATAAAAGAAAGAAGGAGAAAAAGGAGTAGAAAAAGAACGAAAGAAATAAAAGGAAGGGGAGGGGGCGGTGGGCGCGTGGACGCCTGTGTGAGGTGGAGCACAGAAACATTTGCAATACGATGACAGTAAGGTGCACAGTCACAAATACAAACAAAACGGGCTCAGCTGAACAGCCAATACGGATAAAAGCGCGCAATAGAAATATACAGTAACAGGAGAAACAGAATACCATTGCGAGTGTCTTACATAGCAATTATACATACGTATATGTATGGAAACATGCACTAATACACAGACGTATCTAAACACACCTACATACATACACTCAAAGCATACCTATATATATATATATATATATATATATATTAATTTTTAAGGAATGTTAATTTGCCGACGGTCTCGTTAAGCCCGCCAGACATAGTGTTGAACTTGTGTATTAGGTATGATTCACACGCCTCCCTGTCGTAATGGGTCTGGAAGCCGGATCGCAGGATTGTGACTCTGAATTTGTCGAATTGGTGTCCAATGATATTTGCGTGTTGTGAAATTGGAAGTTGCGGCAGTGATTTTACGTGGGCCCTATGGTTATTAAAACGAACTCTGAAGGAAGTTTCCGTTTGTCCAATGTATTGTACGCGACAGACTGTGCATTCCAAAAGGTAGACGACGTTGCGTGTGTCACAATTGAGTTCACCCTGAATTTTATAGCGAAAGGAAGATGCGCTGCTTTGCGCCACGTCAGTTGTGTTAATCACACGGCAGACCATGCACCTCGGTTTGTGACAGGGTGCGCAACCTTTGTTATTTTCGCGTGTCGTTTTGGATGATGTTATTCTGTCCCGTATATTTGCTGCACGCCTGTAGGCTACACGAGGCGGTTCTGGAACGAGTTGCCGCATTTTCTCGCTCTGTAATAGGATGTTGTGATGTCTCCGCAAAATGGAGTTAATGTTAAGTGCAGGAGATGAATAAGTTAGTATGAGATTGACATGTGCGTTTTGTTTGACATGAGTGGTTTTTCGAATGAGGTCACCGCGCTCTTGTTGCCCGGCTTTTCTTATGGCATCCTCAACGACCGACGAAGGATAGCTTTGGCGCTTCAGGTCCACTCGGAGTTGCTCGCAGTTGGATGCGAAATCCTCTTCTTTAGAGCATATTCTTTTAAAGCGCAGGGCCTGACTATATGGAATGGAGGTCTTGCAGTGTTTTGCGTGGCTGCTGTGGAAGTGCAAGTAGTGGTGCCTATCGGTCGGTTTCTTGTAGACAGTTGTTAAAAGCTTGTTGTTAGTAAAGGTAATTGTCGTGTCTAGGAAATTTACTTCTGAAGCCGAATATGTAGAGGAAAATGAGATACTTTTATGGACGTTGTTATAATTTGATATGAATTTCAACAGTTCAGCTTCCTCGTGAGGCCAAATTAGGAACACATCATCGATGAACCTTTTGTAGAGGAGGGGCTTTAGTTCGCAGCTCTCAAGAAATTCGGATTCTAGTACGCCCATGAAGATGTTTGCATAGTTGGGGCCGATTTTCGTACCCATTGATGTGCCACTAACCTGGACAAAGTGTTTGCCATCGAATTCAAAGTTATTGAGTTCCAAAACCAGTTTTAAAAGAGTTTCCAATGTTTCCGCGTCTACTCTCTTGTCCAGTGAAGAATGTGTATAAGCGTGCACAACTGCCCTGATGCCGTCCGCGTGTGGGATGTTTGTGTACAGAGAGTTCACGTCCATGGTGACGAGAAGGCTGCCATCTGGTACGGAGAGCTCTAGCACTTCGGACAAAAGTGGCTAGTGTCTTTGATGTACGAAGGAAATGTGGGCGGAATTTCCTTGATCAGCCCATCTACGTAGCTAGAAATATTTTCCGTGATGGTCCCAATTGCAGAAACGATAGGTCGACCCGGGTTATCTTTTTTATGTATTTTGGGGAGGAGGTAAAAACGCCCTGGAATAGGGTTTAATGGAATGAGTGCCTTCGCGGTTCTTTCACCTATCAGATTTTCCTTCACCAGATTACTGAGCGTTGCGTGTACTTGATGTTTAAATTCCTCTGTAGGGTCGGCAGGGCACATCTTATAGAATTTGGTGTCGTTAAGCTGGCGCTGGGCTTCATCCAAATAATCCGCGGCATTGAGGACAACAATTGCGCCCCCTTTGTCGGCGGGCTTAATTACTATATCAGTACGAGAGCCAAGGTTTTTAAGTGCACGTTCTTCTCGTTTCGAAAGATTTTTGCGGAATGGTTTTTCCTTACTGAACTCGCTTTTAACAACTGTCTACAAGAAACCGACCGATAGGCACCACTACTTGCACTTCCACAGCAGCCACGCAAAACACTGCAAGACCTCCATTCCATATAGTCAGGCCCTGCGCTTTAAAAGAATATGCTCTAAAGAAGAGGATTTCGCATCCAACTGCGAGCAACTCCGAGTGGACCTGAAGCGCCAAAGCTATCCTTCGTCGGTCGTTGAGGATGCCATAAGAAAAGCCGGGCAACAAGAGCGCGGTGACCTCATTCGAAAAACCACTCATGTCAAACAAAACGCACATGTCAATCTCATACTAACTTATTCATCTCCTGCACTTAACATTAACTCCATTTTGCGGAGACATCACAACATCCTATTACAGAGCGAGAAAATGCGGCAACTCGTTCCAGAACCGCCTCGTGTAGCCTACAGGCGTGCAGCAAATATACGGGACAGAATAACATCATCCAAAACGACACGCGAAAATAACAAAGGTTGCGCACCCTGTCACAAACCGAGGTGCATGGTCTGCCGTGTGATTAACACAACTGACGTGGCGCAAAGCAGCGCATCTTCCTTTCGCTATAAAATTCAGGGTGAACTCAATTGTGACACACGCAACGTCGTCTACCTTTTGGAATGCACAGTCTGTCGCGTACAATACATTGGACAAACGGAAACTTCCTTCAGAGTTCGTTTTAATAACCATAGGGCCCACGTAAAATCACTGCCGCAACTTCCAATTTCACAACACGCAAATATCATTGGACACCAATTCGACAAATTCAGAGTCACAATCCTGCGATCCGGCTTCCAGACCCATTACGACAGGGAGGCGTGTGAATCATACCTAATACACAAGTTCAACACTATGTCTGGCGGGCTTAACGAGACCGTCGGCAAATTAACATTCCTTAAAAATTAATATATATATATATATATATATATATATATATATAGGTATGCTTTGAGTGTATGTATGTAGGTGTGTTTAGATACGTCTGTGTATTAGTGCATGTTTCCATACATATACGTATGTATAATTGCTATGTAAGACACTCGCAATGGTATTCTGTTTCTCCTGTTACTGTATATTTCTATTGCGCGCTTTTATCCGTATTGGCTGTTCAGCTGAGCCCGTTTTGTTTGTATTTGTGACTGTGCACCTTACTGTCATCGTATTGCAAATGTTTCTGTGCTCCACCTCACACAGGCGTCCACGCGCCCACCGCCCCCTCCCCTTCCTTTTATTTCTTTCGTTCTTTTTCTACTCCTTTTTCTCCTTCTTTCTTTTATCTCACCCCGTAGCTCCTTTATCTTCTAACTTCCCAAGGCAGTTTTCCTGTTGCTACAGGCCGCCACAGCTCTCAGTTTTTCTACATCTGGCTTTCTTTAGCCCTCCATGTGCCGCGCTTCTTGGAGCTGCGTGTTGTGCCCTGAGGAGAGGGCTGAGCTGATGGCCACATGCACGGCTCCCGTGACTCAAAGCGGCGGCGCCGAAACCGCGCCTTCTCCACCTTCCCTCATTTAACTTCTACTTCGGTATACGTCAAACACGTGGTTTTAATTTTATCTTTGGGCTTTCAAGGCCGCCACCACTCTTCCATACACCGCCCCCCTCCCCTTTTCTTCCTTTCGTCTTTTTCCCCCTTTCAACTTCAGCCATGCTCCCTCCCTTTCTTTTCCCCGTTACTGTCATGTAGACTCTGTGCGTACCATTTGTAGTAGAAGCTTGAGAAAGGCCGGTCTCGCGGCCGAAACGTCGTAATAAATGTTATGTTTTTTCAACGTGACCCTTTGATTCTATATATATATATATATATACATATATATATATATACAATGTAAGCAGTGCGGGCTCTACACACGCACTCACACTTCGTCTTTTGTCTAGTTCCGCTTTACTTCTCGCAACGTATACGAGAATCACCAGCGAGAATAACTTCTGACACCCGCTTGTTGATTAACTTTATCGGGTCCCTTGAACAAGATAGTTTTATGACGTTGTAATTTCAGGAAGGTGGTCATGTTTAGCGCATAGTCGAGGAATGTCTTACTTACATAGATCCATGCAGTTCGGGTGCCATTATTTATTATCTACGTCAACATCGCTATCATTATCGTCGTCAATCAAGCTATCCTTTCTCGATAGATAACAATTTGCGGAAACTATCTCCATACTAGCCTGTCCTGAGTGCACGGATTCCATTTTATGCTCACAAATTTTCTAATATCTTCCACCACTTCACTCGCTGCCCTCCTTGGCCGCGTTTCTTTTTTTCTTCTGCTTTCCTTCTTTTTTTCTTTTTTTTTTACTTGACCATCAGCTATATATCCTTCACAACGCGTGTTCTGCCGCTGCTTAATGCCAATTTGGGAATCAGCCATCCCTTATCTTATCTACTCTGCTTCCTTGCTATTTCCTCATGTTACGCCCATCAATTTTTGTTCCCTGCCATGCTCTGCGGTTCCTATCTTCTTGCCGGGTTTCTTTGCTATTCTGCGCTTCTGTCCCGTACGTCGGTACTGACGAAATCTGGTGGTTCTTCATTAACTGCTTTTAAGACAGTGGCATGTGGACGACCATGTATAAATATGCCTACCCTGTGTGAATCAGCCCATTCATAACTTCTATTAGCAATGTTTGTTGAGTGACCGGCGTTTGAGCCCACTCAACCAGGACACCAGCCTGTCTACTGTCTATGGTGGAAGGCATTTGCACCAGAGAAATTCTGTGAATATTTGCCACGGGTACATTCTTTGAATGAAATTGACCAAAATAGGAGAGAGAGGACTTCGACTACCCTAGTCGTGCAACTATACTGCTTGATGTTTTCTTGCCGGTCGTAACAACGACGACGCGGCAGCGTCCCACAGTGTTTTCAAGTAGTCCAGCCATAGCTACATGCCATGTAATCTTCGCGATGTAACTCAGTAAGTCCTGCGGTCGGGCTGGTTGGTAACTATGCACGTGCTCTGAGAGCGCGGACGATAATACGAATGATTCATTCCTGTCTCGTTTCTGTAGCAATTTCAGAAGCCAAACCTAGGTGACACATGGGTAACTTAGGTTCTTGTCAGCGATATACTTCGAACGACGACGTTAATTTGGATGGGCACCTCAAGAGAAGGTATCACACTTTCTCTGCTTTATTGCACTCTTTTCTTCCCTTACCTTCCCTTGCGTATAGCAGCAGACCTAAAGCTAGATCGGCTGCTCTTCTTTTCTTCGCTTCATAATACCCAATGGTAAAAAGAAAAAAAGCATAGAAGGATAGTTGGATGTACTCACGTCACTTTTCGTGTGTGGCTCTAATTCAAGTACCACTGAATTATATGCAAATGAGAGAGCACACTCTTCATATCGGTGGGAACAAACTTTTATAACATGTTATAGGAGGAACCTTTTACATATAAACTTGCGGAAACATACAAAATACAGCTTTCTTAGGGGTGATGACACACGTTTGCCCTGTGACCAGCTCTAGTGGAAGTTTAGTCAAAATTGTGCTCATAAAAAACAGAACATTGTCACTTTCGAGGCAAAAAAATGCAGTTGTCACGCTACAGTGGACGATATTGTATATGAACGCGTTTATAGTTATCTGGACTAGGCTTCTTTCCATTTTGTTCTGAGAAGCTTGCTTTGGCGATGCCGCCGGCATGATAAGTGCACAGTGTGCGCAATACGAAAGTTTTAAAATGCAGAACTGCGAATTCTATAGTTGAATTTCATCCGCACACTAAAATATACTGAAATACCATCTAAGTAAATAAGGCCGTTACTCTTTCAATCCTCTGTGCTTCAATGAAGCACAACTTAACATAAAATCAGGCATCAAGGCAGAGAGAAGCATCAGAGGCAGTTATGTATATGGAATCTTCGGACTAAAAAAAAAACTAATACATTTTCGTACTCTGCGACAGGCGCTCTTTGGGGCCTAACATTGATAATTTGAACTATGGGCAATATTATACCTAGAAAAGATGTGCTTCTTGTGTTTTCTGACATTTATCAAACTTAAACACGCCTACTGCGTAAGTTTCCTTTTGCACCCTCTGCGTTGGTCTGAGATGTACTCGGCGTGTTTTCAGTTTAGCTGCAATAACGGAAAACCTGGTAAAGGTGTTGACGCTCGCAACGGCGATGTGGGATAGTTGTGGCAATAAAAACTACCCGTCGCCCCGTTGAATCCTACTGATACAATTTTTTTTAATTATACGTTTCTTGGGTTAATCATGCTGTATTTCTTTTCTGCTTTCTGGCCACCGTCCCGTAAGGGTTATGAATTCTTGCAAGCCTAATGCTACAGGGCGTTTTTAACTAAAACGGCCCAATACGACTGTACATTTGGATCTTAACTTTTTATTTGTGAAACTCATAGTTTTATATCTGAGTGCCCAAAATTAATTGCTATTCCAATTATACAAAAACAACGTGTTACGTGCCAGTCGCCGTCATATTATTGCGCACCTTCAACTTGGGGCTAAATCGGCGGTGACATTGAACAGCACACGAGGACGAGCGCTTCTGTGTCCCTGTTTTTATTGGCGCAAACTTCAAGATGAACCAGTTCGAACTAGGTCAGCTAGCAGTGACGCGGCGCCAGCGCGTACAAACCGCCAAGGAGCTTATCAGTGTTCCCTTATGAAATGCATTGGCTGCTGTTACTGTGGGATCGAGTGAATCTACTTCGCACAACGCGTTTAGCGGAATAGTATCAGTGGAAGCTTTAGGACTCTTTTCTGTTGTGTTCGTCACTGAGTACGCGTATTTTCACACATTTCGGAATTTCCTTTTGATGATAAACTTTCGGGCAAAGTATTTTATTTCCCAGTTCGCTTGAACATCGTAGCAACGAAATTCTATAGTAATCAGTGAATCGGCTGCCTTTTTTTTTTTTCAATTGTTGTGCGAATATGATCCGTTAGTGGGGACATAGCCATCGTGCTGGGACGTGGGGAAGTGCCATGTGGAGTCTCGACAGAGTGCAACATGTTTCAAGAAAATGTCAGCAGCAATGAGAATAGGAGAGCGCGGGCGAGAGCGAACGGGGGCGGGAGTTGTAATGCGAGGCTTCCAAATGTGCGCTGCTGTCCAAAGTCGCTGTGGAGAGAGAGCGAGTCACAAACACGCACATACACACGAACACACACACACACATGCGCACGCGCGTAGATGTTCGCGCATCGGTGGCAAACACACGCTCGCGCTCTGCACGCTTGAAGAACAGGAGGCACTGATGCTTTTGGACCTGGGTGTCCGTGACGGGCGACATAGTGGGCGCGGTGACCGACGTTTCGACCACCGCTCTCTTCCTATAGCGACGGCACATCGGGCGAGGACGTCATCCTACGGTCGACTTTGCGAAATGCACGCAATTCTCCTACGTGGTTCCTTGGTCTGTAGTGAAGAAAAGAATATAGAACATTTGGTTACTAAGTGCAAGTTCCGTATGTGGTTGCACAACATAACACGCAATACTTCATTTTACAAATGCAAGAATTTCCTGGTAACGAAGGACACTTTAAGGGTCTGTCTGTCTGTCTGTCTGTCTGTCTGTCTGTCTGTCTGTCTGTCTGTCTGTCTGTCTGTCTGTCTGTTGGAGCGCAGTTACAGAGGGAGAAATTAGAAATACGTATAAATTCATTTTGACAAGTAGTGTCTCCGATCCCGCTTGACGTTTCCTTATTTTGCCTGTTGGTTTAGGAGTTCCTTACTGAAGCTAGAAAATTTTGGAAATTAGATTAGTATTTCTACAAAGTTTGGATAACTATGTAGCAAGCGTCGTCTCGTTTACCTGCTATTTAACGCGTTTATATAGAACATGACTGTTTTCTATATTACATATATACGCGTTAAAAGGCATAAGCCTGTCGCAGCGATGCTCTCCGACTGACGCAATGTCATTAATTGGCACCGACAACTTGTGTGATTGTAAAAAAGCAATAAGTATTTCATTTCCTTCATACCGAGGGGATCTAAAATGGCTTCTCTCGCTAATGCGCGAGTTGTGAGTGTGCTGCTCTACAGACCGCAGCAAGTTGCACTTACTTTGATTCCAGCGACGTCGTTCGTATTTGTGTGCCGGTTGCTATGCGAGATCCATCAGGGCCAACGCACCTGTCAGCAGCCGCAGCAAAATGTCCACGGTGTGAAGTCGGCTCGCCGAGCTGACCAATCGTCCTGCAGCAAGTGATCGGAAGCTCAATTTTTATTTTTTTTCTTCTTTTTCTCGCCGGGGGGAGGGGGGGCAGGGGGGGGCAATAGCTACCAAATATAAGAAGACATGGTGTACATTGAAGCATTGCGCAGCGTCTGATAATTGACAGCACTAAAAGGACTGGAATGACTCTTGGCATCCATGACAACTGCAGGTAGAGTGTCGCACGTGTTTCGTACAGAGAGCTTAAGTACCCCTTGTGTACTTAAGTACCGCCTTAAATACGCCCTTAAGTACCGCATGCGGCTACACATATTCATTGCTATCACGACAAACTTCAGCACTTGAAAATTTAGACTCTGCGATTTATGAAGCTTCAGCTCATGTTGTCTTATTGGTTAGTTAAAGCAGGGAAACTTCATATCTTCAGTCGTTCCCCGAACCAAAGCACCTATCTAGAGCTTTTTAGCCCTCCACTAGAGGAAAAACTATCGGCGTTTATATTCTAAGAACACTCTGGTATTATTAAGACTTCACAAGTTTCCGCGTAACTCCAATCGCATAATTTGGCAGTATTTGGTAATAGAGACAACTTAGACGAAATAACGTGTCACAACTTATAGCGCAACGAGTTTAGTCAAGCTAAGATATTGTCGTAATGTTTGTGGGCTAACTTACTTCTCAGAATGTCAGTAGCCGATTTTATTATATGGCACGAATGCCACGGTTGTAGAGGAGGGTAAACAAAGGCATTAGGATCCAATATCGGGTCTAGCCAACAAGTCAGCCGAGTCAATAGCTCCGCCCAGAGGAACAATAACATAACACTCGAAATGCGAAATTTGAAAGTGAATGTAGTATCTTCCAAGTCTGGACATTTGTCACTTGTCATCTAAGCAAGGACGACTTCACGATCGAGAGGTTCAAGTCGCGGCTTTTGGCGCAGAGTTTTCTGACAAACTGCGGCAACAAAAGTTCCAAACGGCGGCTGCTGCAATGGCAATCTGGCAGCGAAGAGCGAATGCTCCTGCCGCAAGCATGCACGGTAAGAATGGCTGCAGTTGAGCCTCTCGAGAAGCCGACATAAGCCTCTTCGAGAATTTTCAAACCAGAAAGTTGGCGCGTGCGAATTCCGCATGCAGATTGAACCTTTCTATGCGCACGGCTTTCCACAAGGGAAAGCGAGCGGCCGTTTGTTTCCCAGCCGACACGGCACACAGAAACGGAGAGAATAGCTGACAAAAAAAAAAAAAAGAGGGGGGCGGGGGGCGGGGACACCTTGAGGTTTTGTCATCGAAATACACCGTGAACGCCAGATCTCGAAGCCCCTCCTCCAATAAACGTCTCATAGCATTCGTTATATGAGTGTCGCAATACGTGACGAAATAACGCCTTGGTCGTTCGCAGGTGCGAAGTTCGTGAAATCACCTCCACTCGTCTCAGATGCATAGAGCAGGAGCACGTTTTCGTTCAGTACGATTTGAATGCAGCGCGAGCCGGTTGCTATCAATTCTCTCCGCTCCTCACTCCCACGAAGTGCGAACAGCCCTCGGCATTTTGAGCCCCTCGTTACTCGGTTATTCGTTCGTTGCATTCCCAAAATTCCTCGAGCCTGGCGTTATGACCTACATAGAAAGACGCCTCGCGTGTGGCGTCTCTTAAAATCAGGCTTTTGTCGAAAGACCTGGCTTGGAATGCGAACGTGCAAGCATGTACGCAAAAAAAAAAAAATATATTCTCCGTGCGTTCTTACGGTGCGCTCAGACTTTCTTCCTGCAAAAGGAAAACCCGAACGAGGTAAGTCGCGCTGCTTTTGGGGGACGCCGCAGAAGGTTTCTGCACTTTTGATTGCGTTAGTTTACTGCTCAGTCTATACAGAAAACGAAAAAAGCTAATTACAAATAATAATTTAAGCTAATTAATTAAACGTTAAGAAAGGAACAACAGTTATGTTGTGTTTCTTGAGCACAGTTTCGGTGTTGTCGCAAGGACACAAAGGAGCTATATTGCACTTGAGCACAATATGGCTCTTGTTTATTCTTGTAACAACAACCGCATCGTCCTCAAAAAAGCTTCTTGAGCATCCCGGGGCTCTTGTACAGCCCTACGGTCTTATTACGTATTTCTTACCGGGTTCAAACTCTAGCCGCCGCTGCTGCCTAAAGTTGGTCTCCGGGATGGCAAGCACGCACTCGAACACGTACTCCACGTGGCCGGGAACGTCCAGCGTGCGGCTATCCAGAGCGTACGTCAGGCGCACGTGGTAGCCGGCAGCGCCTTCGGCAGGGGTAGGGGCCGCCATCCTGGCAGGCGCGGAGGCCACGGGTCGCGACACAGGGTCCCTTCCGCTGCTCTGGTAGAGGAACAGCGTAGGTTGTGGGAACACCCCGTCCGCTTCGCACGACAGGTTCGTCACGTGCGCCGACACCCGCTCGTAGGTGAAGTCAAACCTCTTGGGAGGAGCTGCGTTTTGGGGAAAGAATATTTACGATGTTTTGTTGGAACCTGAATGCGGAAGTTCAAGGGCACGTGACACCATGCGGGAAATATTAGGGCGTCACGCTAAGCTTACAAACCAGCGTGGCGAGTTTAACATGTCGGCCTCTTGCGTTTTGTTTCCAGACTTCCTTTATTTAGCGCATGATTACTGCATACCTACGCCTTCACTGACCAACACCCCAGGATCTAAAAAGTACAGAAATACTCAGTGAAGCGGATGAGGGAACGACCATCGTCATAGCTCAGTTGACAGGGCACCGGACGCGTTATCTCAAGATCGTAGAATAGGTCCTTGTCGATGACAGGTGTATTTTTCGTCCATTTTCATTTTTTTTTTGCGCTTGTCATAATTTTTACACTTAAGATAAATAGCTACAAATACTTTCCCGTATGCCTTCCTTGCCCTCAATGTTGGATTCATTAGATTGCACTGCTATAGGTATATTAGAAACAGAGCCTCCTGTTGCGCTTTCTTTCATTAGTATATCGTGGACTACGGTGGCTTTCTTTTCTTTCATTTTGTAATGCCCCCCCAAAAAAATAATTATCAATAAATAAGCCAGCATTAGCGTAGCCGGTGAGCATAGCTTCAGTTAATCCACTCAAAATTTACACTTCACCATCATTAGAAGAAAGCACTTGGAGAATCTCCGTGCTTCGCGTTCAAGGCTGTTTGAAGTTTTTCACTGCCTACGCAGTCCCCCGAAGCTCTGTTCAGGCTAGAACTCCTTAACGCATTCTTACATAATCAGCCGTGGCTTAAGTGATAGTATTTACTCAGAACATGTCTCACATATTTTCTAATTGTAGTCTGCGAAATACGATCTCGCCTTCAGTGTTAGTCAGTAGAAACTCAAGAGAGCATGCTGAGCAATACTGAACGAAGTATGTTATTTACTGTGTAGCCGTTTTCTGAAAATAATGGTGTTCTTTTGGTACTTTTACCAACCTAACTGTTCACTTTCAGCTTTCACTGAGTACTGTTCCCGGTAACCAAAGTAGCAGAGCTCCTGTCTACATATAGCATGAATTTGCTAGATAGATAGATAGATAGATAGATAGATAGATAGATAGATAGATAGATAGATAGATAGATAGATAGATAGATAGATAGATAGATAGATAGATAGATAACGCCGTCTTGAAAAATAAATGCAGTCAAATATGCTGAGTAGTCATACGAAAGGGGAGAAAGAGAGAGAGCTGCATTAAGGAATGAAGCATACAGATATACAGCAGTGTCGACGTCTTATCGGGTAGACCTTTCTCTGCTGCTGCAATATTGCGTTATCTGATCAAGGTTGATACTTATTCTGCTACAAATGTGATTTCAACATTTCTCTTGGAAAACCCTAAGCTTCAGTGAACAGCTTTTCCGAACATTATACTAACATCGAAAGAGCGTTTAAAATGTTCCCAAATGATAGATATTTGATGAGGCAATCACGGATAAGCCGTGAGGTGAAGATTGATAGCAAACTTCAGCGACGTAATCCTACGCAACCTTTCCTTCCGCACACGTGAACGCCAGCGTTGCCAAGGCACACACGCAACATCGTTAAGGGAGAAAAGTTCGTTACGGGCCCGGATTAGTAATGCCAGGTGCATCGAAGGTTACTTTCTTCGACACCCCCACGCGCTGCGAGTTCTGCGTGGACGCAGATGCTTCCTGCACCCCACCTTTCAGCCTCCCTTTGCCGCCTTCGTTACCGGGGCTGGCAGCTTGCGCAGAGGAAGCATCAGGCCGAGCCTCGGTGGTGGGCACGGCTCTTACTCCGCTTTTGGACTTTGGACGCATTGCTAATAAGCCATTGGGAATCGACAGCCAGAGCTGCCGCACCTCGGAACGGCGTTTCTTTAATGAATCCTGGCTGCTGCTACTAATTACTCTGCGCGCCATTTCGCGCATGGCAATGGCGGGAGAGCAGAGTTAGAAAAGTGCGTGATAGCTGCGTGGCAGTGTGCCCCGCGCAGTTCATGCATATTCGCTTTTGAGTGGAAAAGCGCCGGCTGTGGGGCGGGAAGCGCAAAAGTTCGACTGTCATCAACTAAATCAGACGCGGAGTTCTACGAACTTGTGATCATTCGGACTTAAGGGGCGTCCAACTAATATCTGAAGTTTTAATGGGCGCAGGTAAATGAAGTATGCGATGAGCATTTTTTGTTTCTTGATAGTTTCAGTATAGAGGACTATTGAAACCCCTACGAGAAGTCTGTCCACCTGTTTCACTCGTAGAAATCTGGGTCAGTTGGTACATGATGTTAAGCGTAAAACCAGCCAAAGGACGACGGACGGAGGATAGAAGTGACACGCACAACGCTTGGTTGTGTGTTGTCCTTTGGCTGGTTTCTACGTTTAACATCTGCATCACTCTTCCCCGATAGACTTGGGTTCACGTATGATGGCGCCAACAATAAAAATACGGCGTAACCCACGCCTTGTGAGAACCGATGTCATGCCAAGCACTCGGCGAGAAATATTCATATGACGAACTGCTTGACCTGTATCCAAGTGTTAGGAGTACTATCAATATCTGCGTGTAAACTGTGCACAAGTACCATTGCCACAACTGCTTTTAAAACGCGGCTGCCCCTCCCTTATTTGTCATGAATGTAAGCCAGTGACATTTTGTGTAATATGCATGTTCATTTCTTTGATGCAAAAAATTCGATTTAACTCATTTCCTTGACAGCTTGGGAAAACTCTACATGTTTGTTCAAATGGTGCCTCAGGAGAATCAAACACATTCTTGTACTTAAAATATTTTTACGAACATTTACTATTCGTTACTTATATAACGCTTTCGAAAGAATGACCAGCCTTTGCAACCGCCAGCTATTAAACTACAGTGCAATAATCACTCTACACTACCATTGCACGTTCGCTCTACAAAAATACGTCTCAGAAAGAAGATCGTTGTAAAGGGATGTTTCATCAAACGGCCAACTCTCACACAAATAATGTTAACAGGTGTCGTAGAAGCGCCACGTTGAAAATGACGCTACGAAAGAGGCGTAGGGTTAGGACGCCACGGGTAATGTATATTTCAAGAGTAATTTTCTCCTTACAAGAGAACAAAGGCAGCGAAGGAGCTCACTTCTTTTTTCTTTTCATTTTTCTCGGTGGACGCAAGTGTTACTTTCAGCGTAATAGGTCCCCGTGTACAGCTCGGATGACGCCTCGTACAAGCTCTCTCGAGAGAGAGAGCCCGAGCTATAACTCATGCTCGATTTGCGTCTCCCTGTTCCGAGGATGCTGATGATGTCGCGGTGTCTGGTCGCTGTCGCTGATGGAGTAACAATGAGTAATGGACGCCATTTCCGGCCACGCTGTTGCCGAATTTGTGCAGCAACTCGGTAACACGTCTCCATTCTCAGGCGCTGTGCTTGTAGCGCCAGCGCATGCCCGCAGGCGCTAACGCTGTAATACGAACTCTCTTCCGTCGTGACTTTTCTTTTTTTCGGGAGCTCTTATGTTGATATCGTGAGCAGTGTGCCCATAATTCATGTCGACGTGTTCTTACCACTAATGGACAGCGTTAGAAATGTTCTCCTGGTCTCATTTGACGGAACACTGTTTGAAAAAATTGGACAATTGACTATTTTTTATTCCAGCGAAAGCCCTTGTTTTTCACTTATATCATCATTTGCAACATTGTCAATGCATTCAACGACTTATCTGATATTAAGAGAGAACCGTCGACTGCCGTAGTATCTGTCAGCCAACAAGTAGTCAACGCGGCTGTCCTATGTGCATCACATGACCCATTACCTACGCTAATTGGCGTGTTGAACGTGAACCAGCAAGCCTGTCTTCAGTATTTTCTGCGCTTTTGTTCTCCTCTTAACTTCCATTTGAACTTTGTTGCACATTTGGCCAAGTTACTCCCACAAGTTAAGTAACACTCCTATGAAAGGTATCTAACGTGTGCTTCAAAGAATAACGTAGGGCGTTGTGTTTACTATCACAACATTAATGCTCAATAATGTCGACACGCCATGTGTCATCATGTTGTCCTTTCTCTCCTCATTAGAAGACATGTTATAAGAAAATGCTATTTGATGATTCATATTATTCTGCATCGTTTGTGTGGACACGTTTGGTTCTGAATTAAAACTAATATTTTCGTCGCAAGAGTGTGGTCTTAACCGACTTATTTATAATTACAAAAATGAATAGATTCCACGTAAGGTCGATTGCTCCAAAAATGATTTATTTTGATTGTTATGTGTGAGACCTTTGGCGGCACAAAGAAACATTTCAAAAAGCTTACTTACGCACCAGAAACGTGATATCTGTAATGGTTTCTGTGTCGCGAATGAAATAAAACTAGGATGCAACTGTTTTGCAGTATTCAAGCATCACATACTTTCCTTGCAATACTGCAAATGGTGCCACGATTAGACCATCACTATGGCGCAAGCCGTGGTCTAATCACGCATTAGATTTTTTTTTCGTCTTTTATAAGAAAATTTTGTAAAGTAGGTTCTGCCAAGCACAGATGCCTTCGCGTTTCTCTCGTAATGGTGTACCACTATATCACGAATGCGCAAATTTATTTTATTAATAATTTTATAACTACTGCATTCAGTGGTGGTAGAGGCAGTACTAAGAAAAATAAGACAGAGGATCCTTGAGTGTGTAAAGTGCCTCAGTAACGTAGATCAAAGACATAATTATTACAGTAACAAAAATTCAACAGAAACCAGACGCCAAATGTTTGTCCACCTGTCCATAGTGCTTGGGAGTGAAACGTCTAAACTGTACTTATGTTTACTTACCAAGCTAGACTTTTTTTTCTTCGGTAAACTTAAGACAAGGGCTAGTAGTGAATAAACGTCTTGGGTAACGCCGATTTGTACTAAATATATATTTGTACATTGATTGTGATCCTAAGGCTAGTATTCTGTATCCGTTTTCTCTAAGAGAATCCGTGCCCGCGACAGCATTGTTTCATGTTTAGTAAACGTCTTCTGGGTTGAAGTACCTTGTTTAAACTTTCACGCATCTCATGCAGCCAGAAGCCAGACGTAGAAGTCACAAGGCTAGCTACACAACACTTCGCAGCAGCCACGCCAAGCACGGATGTGAAAATATAAAATAAAATTTTCCAGCTTTTCGCTTGCCACAACTGTCAGAGCAGCACGCTACGCCAGCCAGAGTGCTCAGCTAGGCGGTCAGCAACATCTCATTCATTTACATGAGTCGTTAAAGGGGTCGTGAAAAGAATTTGGAGATGCCGGTTTGTAATTTTCACTGCTTCAATACGCATTCGACAAGCCGATTCCGAAATATTTCGGCGAAATATTCAGTGCACACTTAACAACGCGCGTTTTAAATCTCAGCTTTCTTGCGCTCCCGAAACGACTATGCGACACTGCCGGCCGGCGTGGTACTATTTGGTGACGTTGAGTTAAGATATTTTTAAGTTCAAAGGCGCAATGAACTCGCGTTTGCTCTAAAGGAATCGATTTACTTGAAAGCTAGAAAGGAAGAACATACTTGGAAACCGTGCGGTGCCACCATTCGGAAGAAAAGTGGCAGCACGGTTTGCTTTCCCATGGCCTCCGAGGGCGCGCCAATCTCGGAGGTATGACGGCTACTAAGATGACGTCATCTGCAGAGTTGAGAGGAACGCGCGCAGTGAAACCAAAACCGCGTTTTTTATCGCTCCAAACCAACGCACACGGTGCAACGGAACAATGCATATTGTTGATTGGAGGGTCAGGATCCCGAATACGCACTTAGTACAAAAAGTTCAGAAAACGTTTCACGACCCCTTTAAGTTATATATGGCTAGTAAAACATATGCCTAGTATACATAGGCCTAGTATATGTCTATACGCTGTCTCTCCGTAACAGACCTTCATATGGGAGATCCGCAACGCTTTTGAACACAATTGTATTTCTGTATTTTTGTCACTTTTTGTATTCTATGCCTTTTGCCCTTCCTGCAGGGTCCCTATTGGCATTGGGAGTATGTTTAAATAACATAAAATAAATAAGAAAACGATGCCAATCAGACATAACGGTTTCTGTGAGCACGTGAGCCAGATGTTTACGCACGCGCCAGAGAACTCGCAATTTGGTTACAAACAGAGCTGGAAAGCGCGCGCTTTTCACTTAAGAAACGACGTCACTGGAGACGCCGACTAAGTCATTTGATGCAGAAATCGGATTGGCTGATTTTATAATCGCGAAAAGATCATCTTCTATACTTTACCGATTCGTTTTGGATTCAACAAATAAAGAATATGTGCGTATCTCACTTAGAGAACAGCGAAAAAATTACTCCATCTTCCGCTAAAGTGGACCATGAGGCGATGCGCAGCAGCACGGGGGGTCCACACCGGGTTTGCATCGGTTTGACGCTAGCAGACACCGCCTGCGTCAGCGTTGTTTCTCGCGGGCGAGGGCGCGTCTTTCTCGTTCCTTGCGAGCTGGTAAAGTGTTCATCGAAGGAAGAGTGTTTCCATAGTCAACGCGCGCCGTTCTGAGAGGAGGAATGCCGAGAGGAGAGGAGATGAGAGAAGGAGAGGAGGAGAGGGAGGATGCGCATGCGCAGTGCGGGTGTGGACACCACACGGCGGAGGGAGGCTCCAGGGAGGGACGGACAAAGCCCCCGCCATAAGCTGCTTCGCATCTAAAAGTCGAGTAGCGTAGTCGGTGCCCGAACTGACGTCGTTTGAATTAAGGAGCGAGCGCTTTGAGCTGTGTTCGAAACCAAATTGCGAATTCGCTGTTGCGTGCAGGAAAATAACACTTGAGTCGCATGTTAATAGGAGCCTTCACCACCGATCGGCACCGTTCCCTATGTTAAAAAAACATAGCAGGGCCCCTTTAAGAACGTCAGCCGCGTTCAGTCGCAGTTGTCACCTACCGTAGACGGTCATGAGCTTGGACTCGGAGTCTTGTCCCGCGAGTGACATGACATGGCAGGAGTACCGGCCGCTCAGTTCAGTGGTAGGCCGCACCAGGTTGAGGGCGCGGAACTTGGTGAAGCTGTTGCCGTTGGTGAGCGAGTAGTCCAGGTTGATGCGGTCCTTGAGACGGCTGGACACGTACCGCTTGTTCAGCTCGGGGATCCACTGGTAGATGGGCTGCGGGTCGTCGTTGAGGAACCACTTGATCACCAGGTGCTCGTCCTCGCGGTTCGCGTTGTACACGCAGTCGAGAACCACGGAGTCCTCGGTGCCATTCTGGACCCACTTGGGCACCGATAGGTGTAAAATGTGCAGGCTGGACGCCACTGGAAAGACGTGACAGAAATGACGAGACGGCGGTTAAACGCTTCGAAGACATCAATCGAGTAGCTGGTATGTACAATTCCAGATAGATTTCTGTGAAGCAATACGTTAAATGCTAACCGTTCCATACGCCATAAATGATAATTGTGCCATATAATTGTGCACAATTGTGCCTATGGTAATAAGTTTTCGAAGTCATATCGCGCTCCATAGGCTCAGGTTTGTCGTATTGCGCCTTGAAAAAGCACATTTCGAGCTAGTTTGTTCGTAACGGGTAAAACAAGCGTGCTCGGTAGATGCAGCGACAATAAGACATGTGATATAACTGAAGCCGAAAAAATCGCGCATCTAAAGGACAGCCGTGTCAGCGTTCCGTCCGTAGCCCTACTGGATAAGATGTTGCGTGTTTTATCGGGGGCTGAGTAATCTTGCCTAGACTGCATTTCAGGCTTGTTTCTTTGTTTATTGTTTTTATACGTGATGTATATTAAGATGTCAGAACAATAAAACTTCAGTTGTTAGTCAGCGCATGTGTGTCGTCCTGACTTTCTTCGTCGTTGTGTGAGCTCGCTGTCCTCACCCGTATTGCGTCAACAAGGAGTAAGGAGCTATATGTGATTGAAGCACAGACCTTAGCCGTAATATAGGATTTTTTTTTACTTTGCCTTTTTATAGAAAAAAGAGGGGGGGGGGGGATGGTAACTACCGCATATTACATGCAATATTACGAAAAAAAAAGGTGAGCATCCCTTCTATAAAGATGGTTTGCTCAGATCACATGAGTGAGCTGATAGCATACATATTAAGATTTTTTTCTTTTTGTCATTTGTCACGCGCAGAGCTGGTTGAATATCTAAGTGAAGATACTTGTGCCAAGTGCTTATCAATCTCTAATAATGACCTCTTCGTTTCTACTGCTGCAGTGGTAAAACGCATTGACAAATGTAGCGACACCATTAACAGCTGATATGTGGCTATTAAACAGTCTGGACGCAACTGCAAATGCTTAGAAAAGCCCCAAGGACATTGCAGATATCACCGGCCAGCTTCGGCGCACACGTGACGAATTATAATGGCTGCTTGCGATATTTATAGCCTATTCGTATTACATATTGTATGTAGGCAACGTGTCATTAAGATTGGGTTAAAAATGAATAGGCAAAAGACCAAAGTTATGCTCAATAGCCTAGCTAAGGAACAGGAATTTACAATCGACAATGAACCCTTACAATGTGTAAACGAATATGTATACCTGGGACAGTTAATAACAGGAACTCCCAACCACGAAAAAGAAATTCTCCGTAGAATAAGGATGGGCTGGAGCGCATTCGGAAGGAATTACGAAATCATGACTGGAAACTTACCGCTCTCACTAAAGCGCAAATATTCAATCACTGTATCCTCTCAGTACTAACGTACGGTGCAGAAACGTGGAGGATAACTAAAAGACTAGAGATGAAACTAAGGAGCGCGCAACGTGCAATGGAAAGAAAAATGATAGGGGTAACGCTAAGAGATAAAAAACGAGCGGAATGGATCAGAGAACAGACAGGAGTAGCCGATATTATTATATCAATTAAAAGAAAGAAGTGGACCTGGGCAGGACATGTCATGAGGAGAACAGATAACAGATGGACAGTAAGAGCGACGGAATGGATACCAAGAGAGGGAAAACGCAGCAGAGGCAGGCAAAGGGTTAGATGGAGCGATGAAATTAAAAAGTTTGCGGGCGTAAAGTGGAACCAACTCGCTCAGGAGAGGGTGGAGTGGAAATCGATGGGAGAGGCCTTCGTCCTGCAGTGGACCTAAATAGGCTGATGATGATGATGATGATGATGATGATGATGATTTCTGATCTTTGATTAACTGCGAATTTATTTGCGAGCACAGCAAAAGGTTGCTGCATGCACGTTCTACTGAACTTTCCTGACAGAAACAGTCCCACCCGACAACGGGAATTTTCCAACTATTATGGCGAAATCCTTTAGTAAAGGATCAAAAAGCAGGGAGACATTCAATTTTTTTTTCAGTTAAAATTTCAGATAGAGTGCCAAGGATAAGGCATAACTTCAGATCACACAGTACACGAGCATCATTTCAGGAAATGATCATAGGGCTGCGAGCATTAGTGAAAGAAAGAGGAATTGTAGATCTCGATGTGCTCAAGAAACGACGTCGAGCGATAGCTTATGAGCGCCAAAAAACTGCTAGCGCAAAAAAAGAAAAAGAAATAAAGAACCATCGACAGCGGCTTTACGACAGCGAGACTTGTCACTCGAAAACTGCGCGCATTTTCTCGGAACATGAAGCGTACTGCGAAGAAACCAGATGATAAAATTTATTTCGCGGTCTCCCGTTATAGTACTACTCATAAGCGTATATTGTGTGTTACGGCTGCGGTATCTAAAATTTCAAGAGTATGTTACTTTTCTTACAGACTTTTACGTTTTCATACGACATTTTCTTGGTTATTTGTGCACGTCACATCGACCATTTCACGCCAAATTCACTGGTTCCTCTCACTGTTCTTGAGGTGCTAGTATCACACATAAATTAGCGCAAACAGACTTAGAAGTAGCGGGTGACAAAACGTGTTGAATCTCGGCGGGCACTTTCTTACTTATTTAGGTTTGCTTTCTCAAGCTTATCGACGAAGCAGTACACACAGAAACCATGCTTTCCTTGCAACTTTTGAAAATGCGAGCTTTGTTCTACAATCATTTTACTTTCGCGTGAACAATAAAAAGCACGTCATTTCGCAATACCTACTCCATTCATTAGGCCTTGCAGATTTGACCTGGTCGCCAGCTGTAAAGCAGCGCAATGTACATCCTGCTGCCGTGCACGAACACCGAACAAAAAAGCAGAAGACTGATAACCACGCCGCTACGAAGCACGTCCTTCAGCCTGGCATTGTTCTCCAAGAAAGTTCCCTACCGTGCTTTATTACGCTCGCGCTCATACCCCAACAAAGCAGCGTCAAACAACACGCCTTCCCGAGATTGTGTTTGGGTAGGCGACGTTAATAACTTATGACTCTCTTTCTTATTTCTCTTCCCTCGCTTCAAAATGTGCGCGTAAGATCTTGCTAAGGCTGCATTCACGCAATACGATGTGCAAAATGTATTTGTACTTGCAGTGTACGGCAGGAAATTACGAGCCACAACATCGACGTACCTTTCGCTTGCCATCCAGCGTGTACTGCTTTCGCAGTAGCTAATCCAGTTCAGAATTAATTTGTGAACATGCCCAAATTTAATTTGAAAGACGTCCACCTGGAGGTTTCATCTAAGCAGCAGCGTTGAACACTTCGCATTAAGGTTCTATCTTTTGCGGTGAGTATAGCAAGCGCACAACTTCCGCATCCTCGTGGCTCTCCTGGTTTTCTGAACGTGAGCGTTTTCATCACCGCGCCCCGTCTGGAAAACAATGCGGTCGCGTTCGCTGTGGGTTCAGGCCCGACCAGAAGCTATTTGTTTCGGGAAGACGAATTAGACACTGGCACGAGGGGGGATGGGGGCACGGCAGCAGCACGCACGCCACGGCTCTGCTTTCCATTCGCGATAGTGGCAGGCAAGAGGGGTGAGCAAGCAAGCAGGCAAGCACGGAGGCAAACTCGCGCTATATGCTGGCAACGTAAACGGGAGGTAGGCGGGGGTATAGGGAGAATGTAGAGATCCCCGGCCGTAATAGGCCCCATAAATCAGAATAAATAAAAGATGAGCAGCACCCATGGGGAGCAGAAAGCGTGCAAACTGTGGCCCGACCCCCGACCCGCAACCCTGTGCGTTGCTTTCTCGGCAAATTGCGAAGGAGGTGCAGGACGGACCGGACCAACCCCGCTCCTCCGCAGCATATACACTCGCTTCGCGGCCAAGACCACCGAGACAACGGAGTCGGGGTTGGGGAAGTGGCGAGATCATTTCGCAGGGTACTCCTTCGTAGATGGCGCGCCAGTACTCGACGTTGCACCCCTTTAACAAACAATCCCCCGCTTATTCTGCGAGAAATCTGCCGTGGCGCCTTCGCGCGCTTCCCCCAGCGAAAGGCTACGCAAGGATCAGGTATGACATATGCATGACATAGCCCCCCACACGTTTCAGTGGGATCGTTCCTTTTTTCTGTGTATACAAATCGCGAAGCGAGGCAGGCGGGATTGGTGTGCTGTGGTCACGTATACCACGTGGAACTAGGGCTTCGGTCTTTCCGCGTTGCAAGCGTAGTTGCCAGCCTAATGGCACTAGCTTGTATTCATTCTCTTCCCCCCTATCCCAACTTTCTTAACCCAACCCTCTTCTTTGTCCCTGCCTTCCGTTACAGGGGAATAGAGGAAGTTGCCGCAGTCATGCAACTCGTTTTGTGCCCGCTCGAAGGTTTCATCTATTTTTTATATCCCGGGCGCCATGAGCTTTGGTTGCACCTTTTCCTTCCTTCGTGTACCTGCCTTGTACCGCTGGCCCTTGTTTCAGTCTATGCAATTCCACCTTTCCGTGGTAACCCCTCGGTTCCTACAGTTCCCCGTTTTCACCCATCGCGTACACTGATCTGTCTAGACCTCGACGAATGCAATTTGTCTGCCCCGACATGCGAAGAAACCAACGAACGACGATGATTCACATAGCTAAACGCGTTCAGAGAGCGCACTTATTCTTAGTACATCGCTTCTGTTCTCTCTTTATTCTGCTGTGCAGCTACATCTCATGAGACTCCGCGGAACGTGCGAATAGGCACCAAGCAGCCTTAAGCGTAATGTGATCAACATTGACGAATCCACTTTAGACGCCTATATTTTTACGGAGATTCATGGGGAACATGAACAATTATGTCGTGGTGTCGGTTCATACTGTCCCACATAATGTAGCCTTATACTACCCGAATTTCTATATAAACATTTAAACGTTTTCACGCTAAGGTCAGTATGTGCAAGCTATGCTGCGTTCATGAAGTTTGAATTTCATGAGGTATATGATGATTTAGCGCAGAACTAAGCAGCAATGAAAAAATTAAGGCGCGAAGTGCGTCCTTATGTGTATGGGTTCAGTGTCCAGAATGAGAACTTTGCAAATTCTTCGAGGTTTTCTTTACACGAAAAATGAAAAAAGCATGTGCAAAACTCGTTGAATGGCACACCTTCATTGGAAATTTTATGTTCAAGGCAACGTGCTATACTGCTGTGAACGATAACTGTTATGTTTGTGAAAACACAGGAGCGAAGTACCCAGGATATTGGGGATGTGGAAGTTAGGCTCTCTGAAGAGTTAGTTTAGTCTGCGCAGTTCGTGTATTCAGAAGCATGGCCTTGGGCCTGATGGAATAAATAAAGCATGCCACAACTAGTGCGACCCTGCACCGACTAAGTGCAGATCCCCGCAATTTACAATCATCTGCGACAGTTCATCAACTTATACTACTAACGTCTACGCAACCTTAACGAAAGACGCTGTACGCGCGGCTGTACCAAAATGTACCTAATCAGTGCTGCGAAACTGAATTGTCAGCGATATTTCATGTACATATAGTGGCAATAGTGACCGTTTTGAACATTTCAACAACCTTTAACCGGTGTCGCCTAAATGGGCAGCACTGAGGCGCACGCATCACACGCGCACAAACACACGCACACACGCAGATGCACACGCGCGCGCGCCATGTGTTGTGTTGGCTATCGGCAAAGGCTAGCTATTAATCGCTAAGGCTCTGTATTTATTCTACAAGTATGCATATATAAGTGTCACTTTCTTCGCAATGTTATTTTTTTTTACTTATTTACATGTAAATATGCAACATCTGCTGGTTACTAACAAAGCAACGCACCTTACGCTCCGCCGAACAGCTTGAAGGAGCAGCCATTGCATTCTTGTATTAGCGCATATGTTCGGTGTTTTGACACTGGGGGTCCTGCTCCCCGTGTTTCGTTACCGAAAAGGCATAATGGTTTGTTTTCTTTATTTTCCTTATTTTTTCTGCTCTGGGTTATTTTGAATACGTCCATCGTCCCGCCCGACGTGCCACTCATGCGTCTCCCGGAGTTTTTCATGGTTCGATTCCTCCATTGTTGACTGTGGTCCCCCTCCCCTGTATCCAGTGGCGTCGGCGGGGTGCGGGGCCACTGAATATTTAACCAAACCCCCGCCGTGCTTCCGTGCTCATTATTGCCTCGCCGTGTCGCACACGACATAGACAGACAATGACAGCAAGGACACGCGGAAACGCTGACGCCCGTCCTTCCGAACACGCTCCGTTGATTTTTATTTGGTTGCATTCAGGACCTTGTTAGAAATTCACGTTCTCTACGAGTATAGTTTGTTTCCTTACATTTCTCGAACGTTCAGTCACTTCAACGATAACAGTGAGAGCAAAAAGGACTAGAATATAGCAGGAAATGGGACCAACAGTTGCTCTCAAAATGGCAACGCGACGTGCCTATCTCGAGGGTTTCGCGCATGGCTAAAACAAGCCTTTAGAGTGCTTCCGTTTTATTTTGTTTTTAGTAGCTTCTATTTCTTCCTCCGCCTCCCCCACCTTGTTTTTTTCTTCTTTTTGCCTCTTTTTTTCTATCGACCAATGCGCCCTGTACACCCTGTAGTTGTGTGTTATGGGAGCACGAAGTAACTACACTTCTACACTTGCTATACCTTGTTAGGCTTTAGGGACACGACGAAGTATGTAAGCGTGGCGCAGTGCTCTATATATTTTTGCGCTTAAATATAACGGCAGACATTTTTCAGCGGCAGGTGTGCGGGCGCTTGTGCTTTATTTATTTATTTATTTATTTATTTATTTATTTATTTATTTATTTATTTATTTATTTATTTATTTATTTATTTATTTATTTATTTCAATATATGGTTATCTGTTCTTGTAAACTGAATGATACATGCCTCCTACGTTGTCCGAGCAAGGGGAAGGAGGGGTACAGAGGAGAAAATAATAATAAAACGACAGCCACACCCATACAGCACCAAAAAAGAAAGCACATTTTTGAAACAGATAACTTTGAACAATCACTTGCCTATTATAATACGTGTAATACCTTAGACAGGTAAGAAAGCCTTTAGAGAAAATATACGATGCGATATTTTATTTAGGTAGTTTAGGAAATGCTGCACAACTGACCTATTCCCATTACCCGTAGTGTGCTCAATTACATCCATTCGATGAACGTTTTCTTTATACACAAGAGTGCATGCTCAAATAAAATGTCCTTAATAGTGCAGAGGCAAACAGTAGACAGACGCCTACGTCGTGGCGTCATGAAGACGTATATGCAATGCATGACGTTTCTTATAGGAAGAATACGGCGAATACACACTCCTGTAACAGAAATATTCACCTAAATTGACGAAACCTCTCACTTTCGTACCCCGGTGGCATAGCCATTCTGCCAAATTAACCACGAACGGGTTAACCTATGGCAACAATCGATGAATATTGGTAAATGAGAGAGAGTAGTACATAAAATGTTTTATGTATATATACGTTTGTGCGTGTGTTTGTGCGTGTGTGTGCGTTCTTGCGTGTGTGCCGACCTTGCCTGAATTTCTCAGTGGGCGTTAAAGCTTCATATTTTGTTTCACTGAGGAAGTTCAATTTTAATAAAACGCAAGCTTAAAAGGGCTGCGTACGCGAGGTCGCAGGTATTAGCTTAAGGACTCCGTAGCCGGAAACATATTTGATTTATCCGGTCATCTCTTTGTTCAGTAGCAGGCTGTAACAAGGCGTGGAGACTGCAACGGTGTAGGTAAGCTAGGCAAATGACAGAGCTTCTATTTGAAATAATCAGAACATATATTTTCTAATGTTGACGCAGGACGGAAACTGATTGACTCGGGCAGGCCTTTGATACCAAACGCTACTTTTCGAAGCAACTATATTTCAAGCCAAGCATATTTGGCTCCATTAATATCATTATTTGACATCAATACACGAATAAACAGGGCCGAGCAGCGCACATTTTCAAACACTTGCTTTAAAGCGTGCGGGAAAAATAAAGTGCTTTCAGATATAATGACCACCAAAAACTGCTGAGGTCTTTAGTTCGAAAACAGCCGCTGTGAGTAACGCCTAAAGGAGGCTTAGGTCACGACATTTGAACATTTGCTTATTAATACGCAGACCTCACTTATTCAAACGTCAGCGCCTTCATCTACCTTAATCGCATTATTGAGGCTTTATGCGTTCTCTGCCTCCTTAACATATTCAATAAACAATCTCACGAACGTATCTGACCGCGGTTTCCTTAAGTTATTAACTCCATTTTTATACAAGGGCCTACGGCCGCAGGTGTGTAAGACTTAACGCTGTACAGTGAAATCTATCTGGAAGTGGAGAAATAAGCTGTTTCATTTTTTGTGGAATTACAAAGCTCTTTCGGTCGCTTGCAGCGCAGAGCGCACTACAGTCGGCTCGCTTACGTTGTTGTCTGCGTTGCGTAAGGTAGCGAAAACGTATTGCCTTGTTTTGGCCGACGAGCCGTGGAAACATCTCCGCGTATGAAGCATGTGAAGTTTGCGAAGTACGGTGAGCCACACTTCATAGCACCTTCATATCCCTTTTTTTAGGGCCAGGCTTTATCGTTAAAAGAGCGCAAAGCAGTCTCTCGATTTATTGCTCACGCTAAGCGAACTTCTACCCAACAACCCTCTGAGAAAACGCCCTGATATATTTCACATTTGGAGACACAGGTCTCTTGAGGCTCTACGTTGTTCATGCTGAGCTGCCTTGTGCCATGGTCATAACATATTGCCTCCTTCTGGGCGAAGGGATATGAAAACACACACGTACACGCACACACACACCACGCGCGCGCATTAGAAGAAACTCTAAAGTGACCAGAGTAGCTAGAAGCTTTCGGGTAGCATTTATAGTAATGTACTTTCTCTCAACACCAGAACACTCGGTGAAGTGAACAGAATACTTTATTAAATGAACACGGCATTGGTGTAAAGGCGCAAGTCAGTTCGTAAAACTGGGATCAACCTTTTTTGTCAACTGCCCTGCTTTCATTTGTGAGCTGTGGACTTATTACATTCAACATCAGTTCCACACATCTTATTAGTTGACATTGCGAAATGTCCTCTTTGAAAGGTCTGAACCGGCAAAATGCACGACAAAACCTCCGTTAAGCGCCGTTGTGTAGTCATTCATTTAGCGTAGTTCCATTTTAATGGGCTCGCAATAACGCTGCGACCATTTTTTTTTCTTGTAAGTGTACATTTAGTTGAATTGACGTTAGTTCTGCAGGGTATAGCTATTTCATCATAGCGTTTACGTGCTGCAAGTGTAGTGCACGACCATTAAGCCTTAAATGCAACAGATTATTGAGCCACAGTGATAAACAGCTGTCTTGAGAGTGGAATTGTAGTAGTGCTTCCACAGCCGCTGTTCCTTCATTCTCTGCTCACCTTCCTCTGCAGTGTTTTGAGTTGTTTGCGTGTGCCCCATATTCATAGCATTTACATTTCCTAGGAAGTCAACTGCATCCGAAAATCATACGTCGTCGTAATTTTGGGGTGTGTAGAGCTAGCAAAATCAAAACGTGAGAAAAAAAAAATAAACATTCGATCTCGAAGCGTATATGCAGCGACTGCGGACGCCGGAAGAGGAGGACGTACCTTCCACTGAATTTACACATTTCCTGCGGCTCGAGTAAGCCTGTCTGCGAAAAAGACGCTATCATGCGTGTGTTAAGTGGGAGAGACAGAAGTGCTTAATTTCCTCATTCGGTATTAATCCCGTTAAGGGCACCACGAGACTATTATCCCGTAAATGTAAATACAAATAAATGCTCGTTTTGCCGTAGTGCACTACCTGATTGCCAGAGCTACAAAAGAAAAGTGGCCTGTATACAGCAAATTAATCTCATCTCCACTGAAATGTCGTCTGTCAGGCATCGCCCTCACCGTGCAGTCAGAAACACGTGCAGGAAACGCTACAGAAACTGGAGGGAGATCCGCCGTAATCTCGGGCACGAACGACAAATCCAGGGACACAACGCAAGCGACGTCCATATCCGCTCCCTTGCTTTCCTTGTATACGTCATACTTCCCCACCACCGCCAAACCACTGTCAGACCACCCAAAAATAACAGATGCCAGAGCCAACTGCGCAATACTCTACTCCTGCACTGACGGGAGAGGAAGGGGGACTTGGGGAAGAGAGGGGAATTGAGTATAGGCTCATTACAATGGGCACGTAGAGTTGGTATAAACCACGTTTCCTCGCTTTCCCTCGCGAGCGGCACGGGGTCTGGGAGTTATTCTACCCCTCTACCCCCGTATACTCCACGGAAGCTTCCCAAACTCGATAGCGACAGGCCAGCAGCAGCAGCAGCGGCATCAAGCAAGCAAGCAAGCACGGGCCGCGTGTCGCGGCTGGCACTCAGTTTGATGGGATCTATTCTGGCTCCATTTGGGGCACACAGGAATGAGTGAAGGCGTAGAGAAAGAGCGCAGCGGAGACGGGTCACGTGGAGAGGGCGAGCACGGGGAGTCCCTGGAAGCCGCGATCGCTTTCCCCCACCCCGCCGCGCTTGTTGGAGGACTTACCAGGCTCTCCTATTGTGTCGCCCGCAGTGTCGCAATAGTGGCGCGGGCTTGGGGAGCCAGCCTGTCTCCGTCACATACCCGGCGCGCACGCACCAGTGTCACGGAGCCAACCACCGTTTATAATTCATTCGGAACAACTCGGGTTTCCTCCGCTCTACCGGAGAGACGCTCGGCTGCTGACGCTATAGTTCGAACCTCCGGATTCCCCATAGACGTCTGCGTGTCTACTTTTTTTTTTTTTCATCCTTCGCCCGCAGCGTTGCTCCAGACGCCGCTTCTCTACCACGTTCCCGTAATCTGCATCCGACAGTTACCGCTGGCAGGAGGCATGCGGCTAGTTCTACGCTGACGCCGTCGCCTCCGACTACCATCACGGCTAACGCAAATATGCGATGACGCGCCTTGAAGACCTTGGAGCTCGTTCTATGCTGTCACACGGGCAAAAGAGAAATTTCGAGGTAGAGAATAGATAATGAAGGGGAGGCGTCGGCGTTCTTCAGCGCTACTCGTAGCAGTTGAAGCCTCGGATGTACTACGCCGCATTCTCGAGTTCACCGCAACTGGTCCTGAAGCGTGATGTGGAAATTCTGATGCAATTATACGAGAGTACAGAATGACGAAGACTGTGTCAAGGTACAGCACGACATGCTAAAATAAGCAATATGAATCATACATGGTTGACGGACCAGACCTGGTTGAAAAACGAGGAGTCATTGTTTCATTGACCAGTAAATGGAGCTTCTCGAACACATAATCATCTTTGGCTAGTTCACTCGGTTTTAACACACAAGGTGTCCAATTATCGCTTTGAACGCGTGGTGAAGAAACTGCTCTTTCTGGCCACCAGAGAATCGCATGCGGTTGTAAACGTAAGCAAAACAAAAGTATCGCATGTACAAGAAACAGAATATTTGCACGGTATGTATAAAATTAACGGCGCTGACGTAATTACAGCTAGAAAGGTGAATAACTTCACCTCGTTTATCAAAGTACATGATCCCTATATCTAGCCACCTCGAACATTAGTGAAAAAAAAATTATCTGAAAAACTGAAGCCAGGGCACCCCAAAGAGACTTTCACTGATTATTACTATTTAGAGTTTATTCTTTCTTTGCGTCTTCAAATCCGCCACCAATAGCGGAACGGAGGAAATACTGCAAGGAAGGTCACGCAGATGTGCAACACAGCATTGCTTTTTATTATTAAGCAAGCATCAGCACATATATTGTGTCGTCGAGCTCCACTTGTTTTGCGTAGACTTTGATGAACACGTCTCCCTTTTATTGTTCATTGTTTTCGAGCCTCATTCCTTATAACTACCAATTCATATGGAGCAACAAAGCTTTTAGTGAAATGACTGCTACCTGCATTTCCGTCGTCAAATATATCGTCGACAGTCCCCAAACGAAAGTAAACTTCTTCCGCAAAGCTTCCTGTTAATGGGAAGAGCAAAGGAGCCATAATAGAAAAAGCCGGTGTAGTCGCACTTCACCGAAAAGGATAGTGTTTCATTTTTAAAGATGATATAAGATATTCCATGGTTCAAGAAAATGAAAGACGTTCCACCCATGACTATAACACGACGTATTGTACATCAGCTACCTTTTTCTAGCTCCGCATTCAGTTATGCGCTACATTCTCCAATGCAGATAAGATTAATATCTACGTGCACAGTAACGTATTCTATTCGAGCAACTTATCGTCATGCATGAGATAGCATCAGAGATATAATTCTGCGCATGTCAGTGCCTCTACTTTGCACTCCTCTCTCAACAAAGATAAAATAGAGAGCCAATTTCAATAGGTAGAAAGATACGAAGGGCACAGTGTCGGCCTTTGTGGGCGCCCTAGATGAGAACAATCTCGACTTGTCTGCAAATCAAGAGACTAACAATGGCACCGTATGTACTCTTTCATATGCGAACCACCGCTATATAGTACAAAAAACGGAAGACTTCATGTAGTCTTGCAACTTCGAGCATAGAGTCAGTCTCGTATAACTAGCTCGACCGAACCTCATCTCCATCGCACGTGCTACGCACGCTCAACTTTTTGCCCGTGGCATTCAACAATACCAGATGCATAGTCGTGGAATCCCACTTTCGATTGCGAGCCTTTCCTTACTTTCGGGCTCCACACGTACCGCTGCCAGAAGCCAGGTCGCTAGGCTGAACGCATGTGGCCCTTGACAAAAGCAGGCATCATTCCCCGTTGTGCAGGAGCGTACCATATGTCACTGCTCCCCACCCAGGTACCATAGACGGGGAGTGTGCAGTCCCCGAAGACGGCGAGTTCCTGAGAGATGAACGCACGTTCTCTACGCCCTCCTCTCTTTCAAATCCCCACCCCAGCTACAAAGTAGTCTCATTGGTGTTTCAATTTCGGAAGCGCCTTTCTCCCCTCCTCCATCGCATTCGCGATAGTTCGCTCCTACTTCATTTTCTCTTTATATTTTGCCTCCTTTTTCGTGCGACGTCTTGGTCTTCCCTTTGCCAGCTCATGGTCCATTACCCAAGGGTGCGACGACAAAAGGCGGAATTGGACGCATTCGCTCCAAGAATAAGGGGGGATGGCTCATCTCCGTGTGAAAAGGAGGCACCGTTATACGTGGGCGACGCAAGGATGGGGGATCTGACGCTTCTCTTTATTAGATGTCGACGCGCTGTTCACTATACGAAGCAAGAAGCCTGTGAATTCAATGCTTCGGGCTCAGATGCCGCAACGTGGGTGAAAGCAGTGAAATGCGTCTGGCAAAAGCCTCAAGTAATCTCAGCGTGACTAGGGCGCGTCATCGGTGAACCTATTAGCATCTTTCTTAGACGATGCTTGGATGATAAGAGCTAAAGGTGGTAATTTTGAGAGCCTGCTTTCGAGTTTCGATTAAGGTTAAGGCCAGTTGGCATTGAACTACTAAGGAAAAATAAAAAGTGCATCGCATGAACGTTAAACATAAAAGCGTCTGCTTTACTATTCCCTAAACGCTAGGAGATATGATAATGAAATATGAAACAAGAAAGAAGAGGATAAGTTACGGCTGATGAGTTGCCGGTAAAATTGTGCCAGAGATGCTCACGCGAGCCAGGCATTCCCGGAAACCTTGTAAATCCACCCACTGGCGTGCAATCCGGTCGATGAGCAACCAGGCTGATGTTCGAGTAGGGCACACATGTAAAGCGGCGTGCAGCCAACCAAAGCGGCATTGCCTCCGATGGCAACTACGTTGTCGCCCTCGGAGACCAATGTAGTTCCGACGGGTAATGACTCCTCAGATATGCAATCTATACAGGGTTTTCCAGCCGGCTTTTTACAATAATTCTTCGCCCGTCATTTTCTACGGAAAATCGCACCTGCACCTTCCCTAACCAATTTTGCCGGCAAGGGCTGCTCTGTCTTCGTCCAGGCGCTTCGCTTATAACAAATGTTAAGTAGCGATATCTGTTATTGGTTGCAGAAACGGTGAAGTACTAGCTGTTACAGCTCCGTTGCCAAACGGTGACATGATAGGTCACAATATTTCACGCGCACATTATGTGATAGGCCACGCGCCAGCTGCCATTGCAGGCCACTCTGAGCTCGGTGCCATATCAATAGCGACAAAACAATGGCAGCGACACGGCGAGCAAACACTGTACGCGGGAATGCGGCTGGGCATTATCGGTGCTCTTTGCATCGTTTTTTCTACAAGTTCCCGCAAGCACAGCCAATGTGAGCGCCTCCAAGAAGCCCTGCAAATTCTTGCATATAGCCTTGTTAGAAAGCCCATACTAAGCGCAATCCTTCTAATGACGAAGCACCAGTGTGTACAGAAGGAACCACCAGCTGCATGCAACGTCAAAGCTGTGCTTATAAGAGAAAGACTGCAAGCACTGGCGACAGCGAACTCTCGTAATCTCGTTACCGCAGCCCTCTGTGTCGCAGCGCGCCAGCGGGAGCGGTGGCAATTGTCACAGCTCACGGAGCACCGCGCGTGCGAGCGCTTGTGCGTCAGATTCTTAAATAAGGAACATCAGGTTTGCGACGTTGGCCAAGGAATAAGAACACTCGGAACGTTCAAAAAGTTTCCGTATGACGAAACATGAAGAAAGCCCGAGAACCGTGGCGTGAATTTCCTCAGCGTCACTCCATACGCCGCTTACTAATCCCTCGCTCGTTGCCTCTTCAGCGGTACACTTTCAAAGAGGTGCTTTTTTTTTTTTTGTCGTCCTTGCTTTCCCTTTTGCTACGTCAACCAAGCAGCAAACTTATATGGAGCTTACACATAACTTGCTCTAGGCGTGCGAGAAGATAACGAGGCGCCATCGTTTTGCAAAAGCCAAGTCAACTTTGCGACTGCAGCTAACTGGAGTAAATGTGTGAAATGCCCAGTCATAATTTAAATTGCTCGTGTAGCGAGTCGCTGGTTCCTTACGGAGTGTAAACGCCGCACAGCTCGTTTAACGCTTGCACAAGTTTAAGCAGGGAATTCAAACGACAGCGTGAGACGCGAGGATAAAAGAAGAGTATACGTGAGAAAACGGGCACTGAGCTTTAACTAGCAACGTGACCGTTTAAGCAAAGTGATGGGCAGTCCTAAGCTTCTCTTGCAGCGCTATTATTAAACGTAACTACAAGTACTCCCTCGGGCGATTAAACGTTAAGTTGGATGTCCGCACAGTTCGTCCCTTCGTCTTCTGTCCCTCTTCCACGTATTGCACGACGCCGCACGGGTAGCTAAGAGTGCTATAACTGAAGTTATTTAAAAAGAACGACTACTAATTTACGCAAGTTTAGAACCAGGCTCGTAAGGCGCATATCATCGCCCAAACGAGTGCACTGGTGAATCATGTCTGAAAGTACATTAGTATTTTTATATCGTTTATCATTCAAGGCGCTTGTACCACTCTACGTAAAGCTGCGGCAATTAAGGAAACAGGGATCAAAAAGCAATAATCATAAAACATGGTGGCAAAATTGTGAATATGCGACGAATGAGCCACGTGCGTCTCATTGCGGTATCTAGGTATTTTTCTTATATAGCCGGAAAACCGGAAACAAATAGTTTCATTAGCTCCACAACACAAATCAAGTTGCTAAGATTTATATCTTCGAGATTTCTGCTCAGATATTAACCGACGGTTAAACTGGTAGGTTGTCATAAGAATTAAAGAAATGTTAACCATGCGGGGCTCTTCGTCGGGTCAACACTGGGTTACTAGACCAATAAAAAAAAACAAGTGAGAAACGAAAATAGGATACGGTGTACAGCGGAAAATACAAACCTTGCTCAGACTGCATAACGTTTCTGCTGCTGTTCTGACACTTTCGCCAAGAAGAAGCGTAAAGTGAGGATACGAAGTTTAAGTTACATCCAAATGCATGAAGCGAGTATTGTGGAAATATGAAAAACTAAAGAAAATCATTCTTGGTACATTTTCGTTTCCTTCAAAGTACGGCTCTTGCACCTCTGAGGGGGACACGGTAGGTAAAAAACAAAAAACAAGAAATCTCGCAACGTTTTCCCTGTTGGCGTCTGTATTGAAGAACCGCTCCAGGTCATGCCATGGAAGCACACTTGTTTATTCCGACATTGGAACACAAGCTATTAAAAATGTATTTTTGACCCTAACCGCAACTTCTCTTTTTCGATAACGACCGAAGTCTGTCAGGAGTGGTTGAAAAAGAGCCACTGTCCAATACGAATAGCTTAGCTCTCTTTGGTAGGACACAGGTCAATAAAATATCAGAATATTGTGAAAAACAAAAGAGTATGCTCTTACACATCCAACAAAGCAGCTCACAAAGCATAGTAATTGCCGAGGAACGAGTGCAAGTGGGTGTGAAGAATAACGACGTGACTGCAGCAAGGAATAAAGCTCGGTTCCTCGTTTGCCGTGCTCTATATACAAGTAAAGCTTGAGGAAGAAAAAAAGACGTTGCCATGATTTATTCACCGTCCGCGCGAGTCTTCATGCAGAGTTGCGACCACTTCTTAAACAGCACAGCTCTGAAACGCGCTAATCAAGTATGCATGAACCATTTCGCCAGCGTTTTGTTTTCCTCGCCCTTCAAGTCTTTAGCTCTCGATATTCCTTGCTGTTTCTCCTGCTATTTTCCTTTGGTTATTGAGGTATACGCTGAGGCGCTATTTACACGTACCTCTTTCATAATGTACTACCACGCAGAGGATGCCTATTTACTGTCACCCAAGCGATGAGGCATCAGCTAGAGCAGAAACTACTTTGCCTTTGATGCGCCATTAAAACTGCACCGAGTTTGCTTTTCTACATTTAAGGTTTTAAAGATATTTTTTAAGAGAAACGAAGAGGCACGTAACCTATCAGCTTGTCATTTGAGGCTTACTCAGTGCAAGCGGAAAGACGTGCTATTTAGCTTTTGTGTGCCGATCCGCCGCCTCAGTGGGGATTTGTGCGAGAGAACAGGCATGCTTGTGCGCGCCTTTTCTACCTGTGTGTGTGTGTGTGTGTGTGTGTGTGTGTGTGTGTGTGTGTGTGTGTGTGTGTGTGTGTGTGTGTGTGTGTGTGTGTGTGTGTGTGTGTGTGTGTGTGTGTGTGTGTGTGTGTGTGTGTGTGTGTGTGTTGACAGTTCTGAAGTCAGTGAGCATACAGCAACATTTTTCAGCGGACTTAAGAGAAAACAAAAACAGCCTCCGTTTACACCTTCGCACCACCGGCTATTTCGGAAGGTGGGCTTCAAAGGTCTCAGTAAAATCTGCTGTCCGGAAAAGTAGGTCGTTTTCTTCTGCTATCATTAGACGCTGTCCAGCGGCGTATCGCTTTCTTGTTTTTTTTTTTTTTACCTTCGTGCGTTAGAAGGTCGTGAGAGCGCCAGAAGTGCCGCTTTGGTACACATTCTGTGAGAGCAACCTCTAGAAGCCTCTCCTTTCAAGACGCTCAACAAAGGAACCACGCCGTGCTTGAGCCGTAACGTAAACAGATGTGCCAGTGTGCGGAAGAAACGGGTCATCAAGGCCCACGCAGTAATTTCTTTTGGATGTAGCACAAGATATACCACAAAGAAAGGAAGGTCACACGAATAGCAGCAGGCACACACATAAAAAGAACTAGACAAAAGCAGGGTCCCAGGGCACTCGACCTGGCCTGAATGATGCTCGCGTCCCACGAATTGCAGACCTCCTGCTCTTTCCTGTCACGCTCTTGCTCTAATCCTGTGCAGAGTTTTTGTTTGTAGCTGCTGCTGTGCTAATATGGAAGCAAGCCTGCCGATTTTCTTTTTCCTTTTTCGTTCATGCTTTCATTGAGAGATCACTGTCAGACCATTGATTGCAACCGTTGTCGCAGCTGTATCCGTCCATCGCGGATCAGCCGGGCTGCTTTACACCCATCCCCAGTCTTTCCCCTCAAAGAACGAGGGCGCTGTTCACCATAACAAAACAACGATGGCAACAAAAGCCGCTTTGAAAGAGTGATACACCTTTAAGAAAAAGAGAATTGGGAAGATGGAACCTTAGCCGGGAAGGCAGTGGCACAAACTCGTTCTGACGGCAAGCGTGGTCTTTGGAGTCAACAGGACAGCTTTGCCGCGCGCAGAACGAAAGCAAGGAAGATGGCATTGTTTACTTATTTGTTCATTTATGTAAGTACTGTCACCGCCATCACGGCGTTGTAGATTGGAGTGAGCTTACAATTTGGAGATCGCGGTCTTGAATGAGGCGTTTCCTGGCTATGGAGGCAATTTCTATCGGATGATGCATACACGACACCTTGAAATTAGAAACGGGCACAGCAGGCTAAATAATATATATATATATATATATATATATATATATATATATATATATATATAAAGCTTTTGTGTGTGTGTGTGTGTGTGTGTGTGTGTGTGTGTGTGTGTGTGTGTGTGTGTGTGTGTGTGTGTGTGTGTGTGTGTGTGTGTGTGTGTGTGTGTGTGTGTGTCAGCCATTGATTCTACGAAGCCCCCAAAGCGCGCGTTCACTTCGACGGTGCTGGAATGACTTATTGCAGGCAAAAGCAGTCGTCGATCTATTGGTACCCGACCAGTGAAGCCTTCCGATTCTGAAGATTCTGTCATTTACTGGCTAAAGTCAGTGCGCCCCGCGGCTAAGGCTAGTTTATTGGCTAAGGCTTGCCCAACGCTATAACAGAACAAGACGGGCAAAAAGCGCAAGGTGATGATGCATACCGGCCGACATAGACGGCAGACGTGCTAGCCTTTGCAGCATTTTCTGCAATATTGCATTCGGTCGGCCTTCGCCACACCGGCACATATAAATTCTTCGCACAATGTTGATCACTGAGCTGCGATAAGGATACCAGAAGCGCCCGCACTCATGCACTGTGCGGACGAGCGTTGCGTTCTCCCGTCCCAAGCAATCATCACGCGTCGTTGAAGTAGTGGATCCACTAGCGGCCGCTATCTCTGTGCTTCCAAAGTTGTGTCTCCCTACTTTCGGCGTACAAACGGAGGACCAAACTATACGCCATACTGCCGCGTCTATCTGCGCTATGAGACATGTATTACAGAGAATTTCTTCCAGCGAACCTACCCTTTTATCTTTCGTGCAGTAACCTGGCGCAGCGCTAATGAAATTGCAACGTATTTTACTAGACCTATTCGTAGTAGATATCCCATCTCTGTCGCATCATTACAATATTTTATTTTTTAGCATCGCTTTTACCGCTGCACTTACTATGTTGCTGTCAGATTACTGATTGCTGCCGCCGTTGTTTTAGTCACGTGAACAAATGGATAGCGTTCTTACAAATATGTCCTATTGCGACGCTCGGCTTTGGCTAACCTAGGCGCATATCTATCCTTTCTTTTTTTTTTTTTTTAAGCCGTAAGCGCATGTGCTTTTTATGCTTTATTCGTAGAGGAAACTACTTTATAAAGATAGTCGGCGCAAATGCGGCTCACAAGTGCGCATGCGTTGAGAGGTGGCACCCACAAGTGCGAGTGCATCGTTGCGGGCATGCGGGGTGCACCTTCACTCGCACAATAAAAGCGGCTTCTACTTGAAGTAATAAGGAATTCTACGTTTCGCCCGTGTGCTCACCGTTCATGGCGACTATGGTCAGTGCGAGTGCTTCTATTTTAACTAGACGTACTTTTTGTGTCTACGACGTTCATCCCTCTTCCTTGACAACCCCTTTACGTGTCAATTTCTTGACGTGACAATCTCTTGACATGAACTTTACAAACTGACTTCACCCGGGCATATATGACTGGTGTCTAAGGATACGCAACAAGGACGCAGTGTGCGTTCTGTGAAATGTCCTTTAAAAATTCGTTAACTATTACAACACTTGCGTTTAGTCTACATAAATGAGTAAATGAAAGTCGGCGAGGCATATTTCCGATCTTCGTGTTTATTCGATGCCATAAGCAAATTACCTTCATTGCACACCGGTTGCATATAATTTCAGCGCCAGGGTTGCTTTAAAGCAAGTTGGCAAACGCATGCTGCATGATTACCAACTAATTTCCTATATGATCTTGCACAATAAAAAAAGGCTGTTCTGCATATGGTTTATTATTAAGACCATATGCTGAGACGAAATATTTCAACACTATGAAGACCAGCTGATCACGGACAATACCATTCTCTCGGTACCCATCACACTTCATCTTCAAGGCCCGCAGAACAGTCTTTACAGTACAGTCGCTGTGTCATACTCTGATGGCAAGTACTTTTCTTAATTCTCACAAAATAAGGTCTAATTCTCGATTTCTAGAAGAAAAAAAAAGGCCATAAAATAAGGGAGACATAACGAAAATACAAGATTGTGAATGTAGTTCGCTATTTAGAAGGAAACGGTTAGAGTGCTCTTGCAGAGACCGTCCTGAAATAGTTGTTGGGAGTATAGGGCAAAGTGAAAAGCACAACAGTTAAGCAAGCAGCAGATAACGCAGGGGTAACGGCACGGAACCGCAAGTGCGCGAACGGTATACCGAGTGCACACTGTTTCAACACTTTATCTGCCTGTCACGCAGCAATAAAAAAGACATTACCATCGCAATGAACTTTCTCAAACGTAGTAAACTGGTACAATTGCGGTGGTCTACGCTTATCGCTTCTACTTAAGCAGGCGAATACTTCGCCGTTTCGATATAAAACAGACTGACGTGACTTCCAAATTACACGCACGTTATCATTTCGTGCCAGCTGCATAGAGCAGATTGTCTCTCGCGACAATGAGAAGCACACGTAACCTTTTTTTTCTTTCTCTTCCTGTCAATGTCACCGCGAATAAAAAGTGGCTGGTCAGCGCTTCAACGATGTCCAGGTAATAAAATTGCACTTTCCAAACATGCCTACCGCCGGAGAAAGCATCGCGCATGAAAATAGCCGTGCACCTATATTCTCACTAGAAGAGCCGCCATTGGAAGTTCGCCGTTTACGTGGTTGTGAAGCCAAGCGAGCACGGTTTACGTTATTACGTGTTTAACGACCTTCTATCTGGCCGTTGCAGCATGCTAGATGGCCGCTTTTATGGTGAGATTCCACGAGCGACCGGTTTTTTTTTTTATTATCATTATTATTTCAGTGAGAAGACAAACAGAATACACTAGGTACAGTGGACTGAACCAATGTACGCTCCCGTCCCTGTGAGTGCAGTGCGCACAAAAGAGGCGAAAGACAGAAAAGAAAAACAAAGCCTAGTGTGTAAATGAAAGCTAGCCGGCAAGGTGGAATGAAGGGACTATACGTGAGCTAGATGTCAGGTGTGCGCAGTCCGGTGTGGGCTTTCCTGCCGCAGAATGGAAGGTCAAGAGCTCACGCGTATATGGCGTCAGAAAAACAAAAAGCAAAGATGGAGATGGCAGAGAGTGACTGTGCGCACCACCGCTAGGCAGAACAAAAAAAAAAAATTGGTCATTTCTGGCTAGCTAGGATTCTACGCGAGGCACGCAAGAAGAACGATTGCCGAGCGCATCACGAAGAATCCTCGTCTGCCTACATGCGGCGACCGCCTTTTTTCTTTTTTTCGTTTTTGTAACCCACTCCGAAAGCGCCCTTCGTTCGGTCACTTCTCTCTATCCTTTTCTCGGGATACAGTTCGCCTTTCTACGTCGGTAAGGGGAAAAATAGGAAGCCCAATGAAATGATGCCCGTAGCGAGAGACGTGGTCCCTAGAAAGCAAAGCACACGATGGTGCGTGCGCTGTCATCATAGAGCGGACAGGGGCGCTCACAATGAAACGGACGGGACGAGACGAGCACCAGAGCTGGGACCACGCTGCTGGGACCCCTATTTCGAAGGGAGGCCGTTTTCGGCGGCCGTTTTCGGGACAGCGGCCGACACGAGCAAGCACGCGATAAGCGGCCCGAAACCATAAAGCCACGCGCACCAGCTGCGGATATAATGAAAAGAGAAACGGCGGCAGGCACTGTTCCTAACGTGCGCCTCGAGTGGCTCCAGGGCGGGGAAAGGGGTTGGTGCGGCGGGATGGTTTCGGGGCCGCAGTCCGCATAATGGTGGTCACTTAGAGAACGTAGCGAGGAGAATTGCCCCGGGGCTGCCTGGACGTGTGCCGTGTCAGTATGGACCTCGCGTGAGCCTCCTCCTCGGCACGCGGCTACACGGGACGCTATGTACGTGCGTACAGCTGTGGGCGAGGGATTCGCATTGTGGATTCCCGTTACGCGCCCATCGTCATGGCCGGTCCTCGACATCGCATCCGCCGCCAGAAGCAGTGGGAGCCGCCACGGCCGCGATCGATGCGCTGTATCGCACGTCCGCCACCGTTGCCGATCGTGCGCGCGCGCGGAATGCCTCAGCGGTCGTGCGTGTCGCGTCGTATGCCGAGGACCGCGTCGTTTTCACTTAGCCTCGGCTGCGTCAACATGATGGCGCCGGCGGCCACGCGGGAAAGAAAGATGAGCGCCATGAGAGGACACCTCCCCGTGGCCCGGTCTGCTTGTGGTCCGGTCAATCGACCGGAGCGTGGTACTCGGCAAGACTCGTGGGTGGCTAGCAGCACGCATTGCAGTGACGACGCCGTAGCTTCAATGTCGTCTTCCTTATTTTGTTGTAATGATACGCCTCTCTCTTTCGTGTCTGTACGGCGCGCTGTGGTGGTGGCTTTGAAAATCCTGTGGCAAGCGAGCTTTGGCCTGGCAGACGCAGCCGGCCATTGTTACTCCGGAACATCTTATGCTTTGGTGTAACAAAGGTGCAGCGCCTCTATCTACACCTTTGTCCTCAGTCCCACCGCTACATGAAATGATAATGCTACAGGGTACTGACATGATAGTCATCTTAACACCCTTGACCAAGTTCCGTTGTTTACTGAGATTGCAAGGACGTGGAAATGTCTTTACCTTTTTATCTCTCCCTCTGTCTCTTGCTGTATAATTTTGCCTGGTTCAACGTGAAAAATCAGCGTCGTACACTCTGCCACGTTGCTTACTGAGAGCACATAAACAGCACCGCGCCATACCAGCTCCCTCCGGTATGGTTCCTTCCAGCCAAAAAAGAAGGTGTTTTCATCAAATAACTTAAGGTCGCATACGTTTGTGGTTATTAATGAAAGACTATACTAAAGACTCAACTATGCGGTCAGTGTTTCACAAAGAAAAAAGTGATATTTATCGACGTAGATGTAGTTTAGAATAGGGAAGTATACCACATCAAGGTGCACTTGATTCCCGATTCCCTATGTCAGAGAAATCAAGCAGTCATACGGGTTATCTATTTTCCGTTTTCGAACGCTCTCACGGAAAGTCTATCTATATCTAAATCGAAACGAGGGTATGACGAGCATATCGGAGACACAGTTTCTCACCGAAACATTTATTTCTGCTAACTAATATTACTCACCCGTGGCCAAGCTATATGCCACCGATATGTGTTGCTTTAAAGAAAAAACAAACGCGAGTTTCAACGTTATTATAGCCACTCGCAAACAGGTCAGTCTGTATACAATGCAGCTTCGATAAATAAGCAACAGCAGTACTCTCTTGGCCGCAACGATTTCACATTTCGCCGCTGCCTACTACTTGCCGCATTCATTTCTTCAAGCATTCGTAAAGAACGTTTCATTGTTGCCGCCTTTCTCTGATGCCCTCTCATATTTGACGAAGTTGACTGTGCAGCGTTGCGTTCATTAACTGCCACGATTGCACTTTCTGACACGATATTTAGGGTTAGTTCGATTGCTCTACAACAAAGAGACAAAGAGCAAGTAGCGCTACATACTGCGAGTCGGCTGGTAATACATTTAGCTGGGAGTGCTGCGAACAATGGGAACCCGGCGGATGTCGCAACAATGCCACTACAAAAGAAAGGCTCTCTCTCACGTTGTACAGGCATTCATCGGCCACTTCTCTCACTCTCTCTCTCTCTCTCTCTGTATATATGCAACCGTGCTCTCTTCTTTTCGCCTCCTACTGGCTGCAGGCGACGCTTTTGGGATGACAGAAGTATAGATAGGTTAGCAGCGAGAATGGGTTAATGCGTAAAGGGTCATAAAAATTTCTATGCATTAAGCTTCCACGCTATTATCCGGCGAATTTATATAATGATTCTCGGGATAGAGCATGGATTGCGGGCTGTACAAGTATCCTTTGCACGTCCGGCTAATCGACTAATATAGTAGGGCGCCGCACGTGTTCTTTCCCAAACGAAAATTTTCGCAAAGCAGCCTGTATGGCTGCGAGGTTGCTTTCCGACAGCACGCGACCGTTCCCCGCAAACACCCTCGCTGCAGATGATAGCTCCATCACGTCAACATAATATACTTGCACGCTAGGTAACATAGTTAGGAAGGGGTGGTAGAATTTTTCGGTGCCCTCCACTAGTGATCATATCATGGTTTTGGGCCGTAAAACCCCAGAAATCAATAAACCAATTTCGCCTCCATCTAAATGCAGCCACCGTAGTGCCGGGATTCGATCCCGCGACAATAAGATCAGCAGCAGAGTGCCATAACCACTAGACCACCGTGGCGGCATTAGCCATTCGCTAACAGTTCTGTTGATGTGAATGTTCCGGTTACTACTTCAGATGCTGTACGTGTGCTTTTAAGGCTAAAGTTACACGAATATGCGCACGCGAACGACGATGTGCATTAGTTGTATGGAGTGTTTAAAATCGATTCAGTTATGCCGTTATTCGGTTCTTGCTTGATTCGGTCTCCAAAATCACACCCCTAAAAATTTTGTGCTGCTTCCCCCGGTTCGAAACCACGAACCAACCAGTGCAAGCCTCAAGACTAGTCAGTTTTATCACGTCAAGTCCTCACTTGATGCCCGCGTGACTCTCCCTCGTAAGAAAACTGCACTCAGCCACGTGGTGTCCTTTTATTCGAAGCATTTTGTTCCATAAATCTCTCTTCTTTCTTTCGTTTACGCTCCCTCCCCCTTTTTTTCTTCTTTTTTGTGTTCACCTTGGTTTTGGATCGCTGAGTTCGTGACATGTGCTACGAGTGCTCATTAGGGGTGATATCGATGTGTTGAGAAAAGTCGCGGTCCGTATGGTGTTTGCTGTTCGATAAACGCCTTTTTTTTTTTTGCGTCCGTACACTAGCGTAACACCAAATTGTGCAAATTTTAAGTGCTGCAGGATGTGGTGTTGGCGCAAGAGCCCTGTCCTCACGCACTTCCACGGTGGCAGCCCTTCTTAAGTGACTTGCGTGATGCAAGTACCTGTAGTGTTCAGTTCACGAAGATAATGGTTGGTAAGTCGCAACACATATTGACGACTTCCAGTAGCTCTCCTTGCTTCACTGCCAAACGCACTTAGCCTTATGTTGATAGTCTTCTACTTTATGTTGTTCTTTTTCTTTCTTTTAGTTTGGGCGGGGGCGACGTTTTTCAAGCTTTTGTTTTTAAATAGCGGCAAAACGCGACTCACCAGCGCGCTACAAAACAATCGATATCTCCTGCGTGCACTCTGACCTTCAAGAGTGAGTAGCCTGGTCCTGCCGCTTTCGACTGTTTTTTTTTTTTTTAACTGTTATCTCCGAGTGGTGTCTTCCTTCAAGAGTTGGTTGCGGGCTCTGGGCGCGTTGCAAAGCGCAGTGTTGCGTTTTGAGACTATCTCTCTGTCAAGCAGCGACAGCAGTCGTGCAGAACATAATGTAGTGGGTCTTCCGAATTATTCCTTGCAGACCACATTGCCGAGTCCGTCTGATGTACTCCGCACTTGCAGCAGTCCGTGTGTAGGATACGAGAAGCTTGACGCGATAAATGTTTCTCCTTAGCTTATCTGACTACGCCTCGTAGTTTGCAACATCGCAAGGTCGATGCGTTTTGAACCGGAGTTAGCTATACCGATTGCGTACGTCCCAGCATAGGGAACGTTGCCGACGCCGAGCGAATGCGAACGCCAGATACGTTACACATTCTGTGACAGGCATACAAGAAGCGCGGTAGGTTTCAAGTACTCCGTTGTTGTTGTTGTTGTTGTTGTTGTTGTTGTTGTTGTTGTTGTTGTTGTTGTTGTTGTTGTTGTTGTTGTTGTTGTTGTTGTTGTTGTTGTTGTTTAATAAATGCAATTTAAGGAGAGGTTGGTGCCCATGTGCGGCGCCGGCTACTCCTCTTCTCTTACAGGGTGGCTTACATCACAAAGTTACGTACACTTCATCAAAGTTCATCAATACAAGTACTCGGGCACGGACACATGTATCACATCACATCACACATATAGAGTCACTTTTCCAGTACACATATCACATCACATCACATCACACATGTAGGGTCACTCTTCCAGTACAACTGTCCATTAAAGAAGACATTCATAAGTTTCCAGTGTCCACACATCAGTACCGTCCACACTGTCAAGTTCAATATGATCACATAGCGCATGTAGACTGTCTCTTAATTGCTAGTGACAAATATAGGAACATGTAGAAGAGACAGCAAATATGTACCCCTAGTGCTTCATAATAATTGCGATGCAGGCCCCAACATGATGCAGGTTAATATTTTTCCGGTATCCTTGAGTCCTCTAAGAAGTTCACGAGTGCTCGTGCCGCGACGTACTGTAATTTCTGTGTAGGCCAAGGGCCCAGAATTTTCGCTAATGACAGTGGGCGTCTGTCCAGATTATTTAATGTCTGTAGAAGTTTTTTGCGTGGGGCATGATAATTTTTACAATGAAGAAGAAGATGTTCTATGTCTTCTTCAGCCTCTTCACATGAGCAGGTGGGGCTGTCATTTCTCCTTATCCTATAAAGGAAGCTCCTAGTATAGGCAGTACCTAGTCGTAACCTATGAATTACTGTTTCCACAGATCGGTTAATCCCAAACGGAATATGAAACGTCATTCCAGGATCTATATTGAACAATCGCGAGTTTTGTGCACCATCTAAAAACCAAGTTTCCTCGGACAAGCGTTTGCATAGTCCGTTCAGATTACATCGTGCATCACTCGCCGTTAGAGGTAAGAGTGACATATCGTTCTGTTGATGAGCTGCGCGGGCCATGCAATCCGCTGTGACATTTCCTGTGATTTCAGAGTGACTGGGAATCCACTGAAAAATTATATCGTGGTCTAAATTTGTTGCTATGGCGTACGTTTTCTGTATTTCGTATGTCAACGGGCTGCTTGTTTTTCCCAGGCTGATTGCTTTCAGGCTGAGCAATGACGCCTGCGAGTCACTTAGAACAACCCACCGAAGAGGCCCCGACTGGTCACATATGAAACGTAGCGCCGAAAGTATCGCGTAAAGTTCTGCCGTTGTGGATGTTGTGGAATGACCGAGCTTGTAAGCTTTTTTCTCTTGGTATGCAGGAATGACGTATGCCGATGTAGAGCTTTGCTTCAAACATGACCCATCGGTGTAGACGTGAATACGGTCCTCATATGTAGTGTAAAGATGCGATAAGGTTAAGTGCTTTATCTCAATTAACGGCATGTCACACTTGCGAGCTATTCCTGGAATTGAAGTGACGATTTCTGGAATCGCTAGTTTCCATGGGGGATGATTCATGCTTGCAGGCCAATATTCGTGTACCGGCAATAAGATTTTGCACTGCAATATAGATTCATGCATTCGTGCGCCTGTTCTTTCATGAAGAGCTCGGTATAGTGGATGATTAGCGTGTTGCGTAGCCAACCGGAAGTAGTGGCGGCAAGTTTCTGTAAATCTGAGAGCTGAAAAAGTTGGCTGACGGGACTCGGCGATTACCAAGGCGCTGGCAGATGCGCGCGGTACGCCTAGACATATACGCAGGCTTCTGGCCATTAATCTTTGAAGCGTATCCTCTAAACTGCGAGATATGCCATGTAAGATGGGGGCAGAGTATGCTATTCTTTGTTTAATAATGGCTGCATGAATGCGTAACAAAGATGAAGTGGAACTGCCCCATCTGACTCCCGCAATTCGACGAATAATATTGATTATGCCGTTTACTTTAGCCTCCACTGCTTTTGTTTGTGGAGCCCATGACAGCCTCCTGTCCAATATAACTCCTAAGAACTTGTGTTGCCGCACAAGTTGCAGACGCTGAGAATCCAGCTTGAGCTGGAATCTCCTGAGGCATTTTCTTGTGAAAGGAAGCACTGCGGTTTTCTCGTGAGAAAGCATCAGACCTCTGCTCTTCAGAAACTCATTAATGATTATTAGGCCACTTTGTAGTCGCTGTTGAACGGATTGAACATTCGAGCCTGATGCCCATATGCATAGGTCATCGGCATATAGTGAATAATGTAAATAGGCTGGCAAAATGTGGGCCAATTCAGCCATAACGCAATTGAAGAGAAGTGGACTTAGCACGCTGCCTTGCGGAACACCTTGGATTACTGGATGCTCCCTGCTTTTTCCATCAGCTGTTTCAATGTAGATCTTCCTATCCTTTAAGAATTCCGCAATCCATCTCAGTGTTCGGCCAATTATACCCAACTGAATTAGTCCATCATGCAGTACGTAAGTGTGGCTAGTTGTATCAAATGCGCGCTTGATATCTAGGAACACTGCAATGGTGAGTCTTCCGCAACTTCTCTCATGTTCGACATAGGTGACCAGGTCTAAGATAGCATCCATCGTACACCGGCGCCTGCGGAATCCCACCATATTTTCTGGCAGTGCGTTAGTGCAGTTGTTGTTGTTGTGTGGGGTTTAACGTTTCAAGTACTCCGGTCATTAGTTGTGCTACTCGTATTAACAGGCGCTGTCCGTGTTCCTCGAAACAAGGAGAATACTACGCTGCTTTAAGTACGTTGCTTAAAGCACGTACTTAATTACGCTGAGAGCTATGTCGCTAACACTTGAGCAAAGACTACTCCACACGTTATCACATGTTGTGCGCACAAAAAGAAAACTAATAATGTGCGTACGGTTGTGAGCGGATATACTTATTTCAACAAGTGCCTTATCTGCAGACGCCTAGGTTAGCCCACCCGCGCTCCAGTACTCTCTCTCTTTATTATATGATTATTGATTTTTTCCTTGTTATAGCATTCTAGATGAGAATAAAACGATAGATATTGTTATAGCGCTAAGCTTCGTGCCTCTACCTTATCAAAGTAGACAGAATATGGCGGGCAGGGGAAAAAGGATGATAAAATTCGCTGATAGAATTCTTAAATTCGTGTGAAACAGCCGCGAACCAAAGAGCGTTTTCAGTGATCACCATCGGCTAAGACAAGCGGAAGACTAACGTGCTGCCTGAGATGCCTCCATGGGTTACCTTGCCCGGATCGCTCATTTCCTGTGTATCGTTGTTCACGAAAACATGCATATGACAGCTTCTATGAAACTTGCGGCGCCTATTCTTTCCCGCTAATACAGGCGCTGATGGAAGGCATGAGAGACAACACTTGCGGATGCTCTTACATCTTTTACAGCGGACAACAAAAAGGAAACATCGCGCCGTTTCTAACGCCAAGAACTATTTCTTGAGAGGCTTCCATGCCAATTTTGCGAAACAAGTTCGCGTGCGTAAACCTTGCTCCTGCCTCCGGAACGTGCACGTCGCCTGCTTCTCAGTGACTCCATCTGGATCACATCGCGTTCTGGGAGCCACGTTTATTGGTGAAAAGGTGGTAGCAGCATAATAAATAGAAATAAGAGCATGGACGTTATGGTCCCTCGTTGTATTTGTTTTTTGTGACAGCACCCTACGCCACCCTTTCTCATATATATATATAGGGCACTGCAGTGGCGACCGAAGGTAAAGTAGCACCTTCTCTGGAACGTGTGTTACTTTCAGCATAGCGAATGCTCGGCAGTTCTTTCACCTCCCGAAACTGCTGATGCAGGGCGACATGAAGGTTGTTGTGCTCCTTGCCTTTTATATTCGCCGTCAACGAAGTCGTCTACATTTGTTCTCTACGTGTGACGTGCGACAGTAGCAGACAAGTTTCGGGTCGTCGCAATTGTGTCGTAGGGGCGGGAAGACTCTCTCGTCTATCGACATTATGATATTGAGCTACAGACTGCCTAAGAGCCATAAAAGAAAAAAGAAAGAAGGCACACAAAGTGAACTCGTTCGCCAGGCTTCCTGACAGGTCCGCACGCATGGATGGATAGACAGTTCCCTCTTGAACCCTCCGCGCCTCCTCTTGTTCCGAGCACCAGCTTTTATTGCAAGGCCTGTCTGTCTGGATATGAGTACAGCCGTCTCGGCTAGAAGGGAAACGGAGAGATGACGCGTCGTGGGCTACGATTCAGTTGATCGCGCAAGTGTTGGTGACAGTGACAGGATTTATTTCGGTGATGTGTGAGCGAGTGTGCTATACGTTGATAAAGAAATATAGGAGAAAAACTGAAATAAATAGATTGATTCTTAGGTTAGGAATATTCTGTATTTGTTGCGTATATCTAAAAGTTACTGTTTCATTCTACCGAGCTTGCCGTCTGACGTTCAAGCTATATGAAGACGACTCATTTCTCCGCCTCATGGCGTGTGACAACTTCCCCGTTTCTCGGCTCAGCCTGCTCTTAAGGTAACGTGTCGAAGCACTATATGCTTGAGAAGTGGTCCTCGAATTCAGCTTGTGAGTCTCAAGTAAGAAGAGTCAGCTGATTGAGAAGGAAACTCGGAGTACTTTTATCGTCCCATTGTGCATACATCATTTTCACTTCCTAAGTAGCAGAAAAAAATTTTTTAATGCGATAGCAGTAAGGAGCTGTGGTGTCGCAGAAAATCCGGTATGGTTCGTCAGCATCCGCGGCTCTAAAATGTCCTTCCTCCGAGTGAATAAAAAAGAAGAAAAAAAAAGAAAGAATAGTGGGAGGTGCCCGTTCCACCAGCAAGTCTGACGGGATTAAAGCCAACTAAGGATAAATAATGCGCCGAAAATCCCAAGGTGCAATTTAAAAAAAAAAAGGCGAATTCAGGAAGAAAGGTCGTCGGGGCGAAGTACCAGTGTGCCGTCGCGTGGTAGTGCAAGGAGTTGTCGAAGAAAAATGGGGAATTGCCAATTTTCGAAATCTTTCTGGTTGTAGTGCCACGAGGGGGTTTATGATAGAGGTTCTTGGGCGGCTAAATTATGTGGGATGGGGTTGCGCTAAGCGATGGCCGGATGGGAGTTTGGGAATGATTTTAGTGGGCTTCCAAAGTGATGCTTATTGGCCTTGATGCTTCGTTTATTTTCGGCAAGGCAACAGTTTGTTGACCATACTGGCGCGGTGATAATAGGCTGGTTCTAGTCGCGTCGTCGTCGTCGGTGCAGAGTATGACGTAACTCATGGTCGTTGTCCTGAGGACGTCGACGCTGTACTTGCGATGACTTGTGGCGCTTCTTAGGCATGGCGGGAGGTAGCCGAGTTAAATCGAAAAGAGAGAGATGGAGGGGGAGGGGGTGGGAGTTGGAGCAGCTGGGCGTTGCGGATGGAACTTTTGTGGCGGAAGAGATCAGCAGCGCTACCTATAAATCAATCAATCAATCAATCAATCAATCAATCAATTTTATTTACCAGAAACAAAGGAACTGGAGGGACACGTGGGCAAAAAGCTGTCGCCGTAGCTTGAAGGAGGCCCAGGGTCCCTTATATGGCAGTACCGGTCACATGACATATACACAGAAGCCTTTATACACAACACTTTCATGAAAGACTTCACGCGCAACAAGCATAACACATCGCACGTATGCACCAAAAAATGACATTTTACACTTGAATGCAAATGCTGAAAGGTCGCTGTAAAGAAAGTAACCACGCAAACCATTTTTGCTTAGCGTGTGTGCTTATATTTATAGAATGCATATTGAAGTACCTGCGTAAACATAATCCAGGTGGTGCTCGGCTCCTCGGAAGCATAGCTCGCAGAGACATATATAGAGTAGTATTGTAGGAAAGGCGCTGCTTTTAATGAATGTTCTGTGCGTTTTAGAGCGACAGCGTTGCGATGCGAACGGGGCCTGATAATACTATCGCATTTTTCTTTCAAGGGCGAAGCTCAAGCGTGGTCAGGTTTTCTTTTTTTTTTTTCAAAAACATAGAAATAGTGAGTGAAAGCTTTTTCGGCGCTCTTTGTGTTCAAAAAACATTTAACAACCTAAACGTGGCCGCTTAATGCATATAGCTCACTTTTTCGTGCTACTGTTCTCCCGCAACACCTTGCGAACGGGATGCCATACGAAGGATATGACCACAGAGCGAGGAAAGTAATGATGCGGAGTGTAATTGGAAAACCGCCTACGACGAGAAGAACATAGCCTACAACTTCACGCACTTGCAGCGACCAGAAAACTCATTATGGAAACGCGCGCCCACACTACCTCTATACCACTCGTGTAACTTATCGCGCAAAATCTGCTAGAAAGGAATGGTTCTGTAGCATGTATACATAGATGCCTATCGTTGTTTTCGTTCACAGACTATCTTCCTATTTACTTATTTTTCATCTTCGTGCGTCTCTTTCCATACCTAATACCTCTCTATGGGCCGCCGCCTACGCGTCTCTTTTGTGTGGGCACACTGCCCACGCCACCTTTTCAAAAAAAGACAGGATAAATCATTTTTATTCTTGAAATTCAGTGGCCCCGGTCATGAACCTTGGGCGCAGATCACAAAGCATGGGCTGGTTCATATCTTTACTCTAATATTGAACTACACGCTGCAGCTACGCTGTTGTTCTGCGCTCAGCGCGCCTACTCTGTCTGAGATTGAGTAAACTACGCAACGCGTAAAGCGCTTTCTCTATCCTTGTTGAGGCATTCCTACTGCATTTCTATTTTACTGCGAAAAAGGAAACTCATGCTCTTAATCCACTAGGCGGAGCGCATTTCGTCGGTGTTGTTCGCTGGCTTCAGCGTAATGAGTTGTGACCTCCCGAACACACCGTTTCTGTCTCTCGCGCTAATGTTTCTGTGTTCACAGATATCCTTTAAGCTCGATCTGTGTGAAGTTCTACGCGATAAACAGAACACACACTCACACTTTGCATTCGACTGTGATGTTGTGCCAAATCCTCTACGTTGTGTGTGTGTGTGTGTGTGTGTGTGTGTGTGTGTGTGTGTGTGTGTGTGTGTGTGTGTGTGTGTGTGTGTGTTCGCTTATAATCAGTATTGGCGCATATTGATTGATTAGTATATGGCGTGCTAAAGGAGGACATCAGGCGCCGTTCCGTAAATCAGAAATTCCGCCTGCTGCGTTCGATAACCTCGTCACGCTTTAATATGGAAATTTCAGGACTGATGCTCGCTTCTTGTTGTATTCCACTTCATGCATGGTGCACCAAGCAAGAATATTTTTTATGACTCTTCATAGCACTCTGGATAACTTGGCTCCGAGGGCCCTAGGTTGCTTTTACGATTATCGTTAGCGCTTGCACCGCAGCCGCTTGTATGGAAATTCAGCGTCCTCTACAGTATGGATACATGCATATTGTTGTGCCCTCACCTCACATTCGCCGGGAATCGCAACCAGTTATTGCGCACAAGACAAATACGGTCGCACCCTCAGTGCAGAGGTCAGTGAGTCCACATTAGGGCATATATGTCGGTACGTGTGCGGTGCCAGCTAAGCCAGCGGTTCAGTAGGAGCCTCATGGAGTGCCTTCGTTCCATCACACGCGAAATATTGGTGCCTATGGCTAATGTATTAAAAACAACAAACTCCAGCCGCAGCAAGTAACCTCCGCAGATAAATGCCAGTAAGTCCTCTGATTAAGAGGTCTTCGGCAAAACCCCGTTTCGCGGTAATAACGAGCGCATCCTCGTCAACGTTGCAATGAAGCTCGTATAGTTGCTTGTCTGACAGCTCACGTGTGGCATTTTGTTAGCGCTTGCATGTTATCGCAAAAAGTGTGACCACTCAACGTACAAATAAATTATTGGGAGCCGTAGGAACCTTGAGAGAGCAACAACGGATGAGACGGAAAAAAAATATGAAGCTAATTACATTCAAAGTTTCTCGAGTCAAGAGTTCTTTACTGTAAGCTCCAGCGAATACTGCACGTGTGAATCTTTATCCAACGAAGGCAGCAGTTATATCCTGCGAAAGACTACCTTTTCCCGTTATTCTCTTTTACACGACTCGTCCGCGGAACAGTTCTTACATCCTCTTTTGTTAGTTTTACTTCTATTCGTCTTCTTCCTTTGCTCGTCTTTTTTGTCTTGTTCGCCTTTTTCGTCCACCTTGTAATTAGCATAAGCGTGTCACTTTATAATATACCTTCTTCCAGTATATCTTTCATTCGAGCCCTTACTGGAATCAACGCGCCTTATTAGCGACAGCTAGCTATATATACGCACTGGGTCGCTCAGAAATTGCTACGCCGCGGTCTTGTTTGGTCAAGCTTCTGCAAGGCTGGACCACATCATGTTCTTGAAAGGAGTGCCTTCTAGATTGTTCAGTACATTCGTGGCAAGCAGAGAAATGACAGTTCCACATTAACGTCGCGCAAGTGATTTTCTTCAACTACCCATTTGAGTACGCTACTTTGCGACAATTGTTGACCTTAGCGAGCTGCCGGTTTAACGACGCAGACTTCTTTGTTCGCCTTACTGCAAAGCCGTTTTATAGTATCGAGGCTATAGTTCATCGAGGCTTTCATTCACTCCGGTGGCAGAAATTTTCGGAGCCCCCGGCTACGGCTTCTCGCATAATCGTACCGCGTTTTGGGATGTAAAACACCAGAAATTATTATTATCCACTCTGTCTTGTGCGATTAATTTAAGCTTCTTCAATAGACCTTTCTTTTTTATATTTATTATAGTAAGTTGTCATAGTAAAATTAAGAGGATAGGCTTTGTTTACCTGTTTGTAAGGGAACCAGTTTGTCGTCGCGTGTCCGTCAACAGCATGTTTTTTTTTCATGGAATAAATTTTAACCGAAGTCCGTGATTTCGAATAATTTGGAACTAAGCTGCAAGAGTATAAATAACAGCAGAATTTTGTATAATCTCCTCTCGCGTGTTTTATTTCACAAAGATCAGTATTCGTTACTTCGCTTGTCTTCATTTTATGGACCTAATTATCAGCCTATAGATGAGGAGAGCCTGATATTTCACGGAAACTGGACTCAGGAGCAGGCTAAACCTGATCATCGATAATCCGACTCAACGAAAGGTGTATAAATTATTTCCAGGCCAGTCCATGGTGAAATGTAAAGGTGTCCCTAACTCCAAAAGTCAGCGCCTTCAGTAACCTAAGCTGCTTTGCAGACATTTCACGTAATGGAGACAGCAGCGGAGCGCTGATGGTCACCGGTGGAAACAGCGGTCGTGCATCGCGTCGCTATCCGCTCGTTCCGAGTGCCACGACTCCGTGAGAGGCTTCGCAGTAGTGGAGTGCAAAGCCGTGGACAATGACCCACGCGTTGCCTTTGGCCACGGCAAAACGCTGCCGGCCCTAACAAGAAAAGAGCACCTTTTCTAAGTCACCCCGCCGCTCGCTCTTCGCGACCAGCGCGCGGCCGTGATGAGGTGAATTAATGGCCTCCGACCAGCGCTGCGGAGAAGCCATCTCTAAAGGAGAGAAAAGGCTATGAGACGCCGCTAAGAGCGACCCGTACAGTGTAGTGCAGGGCGCGCAGAAGATTGTGGGGGAGGCGAAGGTAAGGCACGGCGCACTCGAAACGCCAATCGGGGTCAGCTCTCAGACACCCGACCACTGTCTGCCGTTTCGGGTTGCCTTTCGAGAAACCATCCAGGGCCCCGTATAGCGAAGGAGACTGACTCGATGGGAGTCCTCCACTATTGCCTTCTTATGAGGAGAGAGAGAAATAGCATGGGCACCGCCAGGACAGTGCGATCCACCGCAGCACCTTTTGTCACAATTATTCCCCTTTCCAATGGTCTCGGTGCCGGTGTCTCTAATCCCTCCTTCGTCTTTCTCGGACGTGGAACGCCGTTACGCCGCTAGGCTTTCGGGTGACGAAGAGCGGCGCGCTAGGTTTGGCGGGGGGATATGGCGAGCACGTACGGGGGTGGCAGAGAGAACGGGGGAACGGCACACAAAGGAGAAAGGCGTCCCACATTAGGCGCCAGCGGTCCGCAGTCACGTGCATTACCATCGGCGCCGCTTCCATGCTCTGTGCGGATCTGAAAGGAGACAGTTACGGCCGATGGCCTTTCCTGCGCGGACTCGCCTGCATCCAGGAAAGCGTGCTTCTTGCACCGCCTCCTCAGTTTCCTTGGCATTCGCTCGGGATTCCCACATTTCCCGCCCTTTGCCTGAGGAATTTTGCGCTTGCCGCTACGATATCTCGCCTTGACGCCCCCTTGGCGCCTTGGCGCTCGCAATCTCTCTAATTCTTGGCATTCCGATAATAGTGTTGCGCGGGGAGTATGCGGACTGCGTTCCCTGCGGTTTCGTACTTCGAAGAGGAAGCAGCGAGAGTGCTGAAAGCGTGTTACTGCTGAGGCGAGCATTCGCATGCCGCGAGAATCAAATGCCATGCGGTGATTTCCCGTTGGCGATTGCCACCATTGTTACGCTTGATACAATGTGCCATGCAGGAAGGCGGAATGAAATACGCGTATCAGTAAGGGCCGTGCACCCACGTTTGGACATGGACCTGTACAGATGGATGAATTATAACACTGTAATAATGGACACTGTTGTCCTCTATGCGCCCGCTTTGTCTCTTATTATGCTCATATATCCGGAACAGAAACTATCATAGTTGTCTATTCGTCTTTTGTTCTTGCTTCTTCTCAACCGTTCATCTTATTGCAACATTTTCTCCTCCGGGAAAATATACTTTCAGTGACCAGCTGACCTAATCGTAATTTCTGTGTTGTTACGTCCCAAAAACCACGGTACTATTACGAGATACGCCGTAGTGGAGGACTCCGGAATTTTCGACCACCATGTTTTTTTTTTTGTTTTTTTTTTTCAACGTGTAGTGGAATCGCACATTACACGGGCCTCCCGAATCCTCCCTCCGTCGACATGTGGCCGCGAAAGCCGCGATGCGATCCCACTTCCTTCGGGTCGGCAATCAGGCGACATAGCCGCTGTACCACTGCGGCGGATGACCAGCTGGCTTATATCTCTTTAACGTATGAATCTAATCACATACAAGATACGCGAGCTGGCTTGAGGTGTTACATACACTTTCCTTTATAGGTCCATGGACATTGCTGCATTTATTTTCATACTGTTACTGGGCTTGCATCTCAATATAACAGTTTCGATGACCGGCTTCTCTGTACGTCTATATCACACACACGCATTGTGTTGGACACACCAAATACGAGCTGACTTTAAGTGTGATGAGCAGTTTATTTCGATGTGCGTGATCTTGACTACTTCTATTTTCTTCGGAAAGCAGTAGCTGGCGCTCTATAAAAGCGATACCTCATGAACAACATACCTTTAGGAGAAGGAATAGACGTTCTAACGCGGTATGAAACCGATGCAGTGACGCATAATGATGAAAGAAAACACACAGCAAATAACTTTGGCGATGAACCGATACGGGGTGTACTATTCGCAGATCCCCTGTGGTTTGGGGTTGCGAAAAGTACGTCAATGACGGCAGCAGCAAGAGACGTAACGAGGATGCATAAATGCGCGCTGCATCTCCTAAAGTGTATGATCGATGTACCCGTTGCCTCATTACCACTAAAGCTCTGGCCAATGTTTATGCGCAAGCGCTCCTGAATATTCATGAACTATGTTGTGTGAAACACCACAGCTCCGTAAGCGTTAATTCGTGGCGGGAAATATAAAAAAAGGAAAGAAAAATGGGTGGCACGCTTCTGTCGCTATTTTTCTTACTCGGCGAGTTTGTTTTAATGAGGATCGGCTCAGGTGTGATCAGAGCGCTTACTTTCCCATCGTTAAGCCTCCGTCCTATTTAATGCAGCAACAGAGCACCAAAAAAAAAAATGAATACCATGAACGGAGCCTAGAGAATACGGCGAAGTGAAAACAAAAGAAAAGAAATCTTATAGATTAAACAGGTTACCTCTTTGCTTTTTTCTTTATTAACCTAAGAGAAGACCAAAATGAAATAAATATTAGTGGCTAATCATGCTCCCTCGTTACATTTTTTTATTCACTTAAGATACGACGAAAAAGGAAGATAGATCAGAGGCTAAAGAAGTTCCCTGCTTACTTTTCTTATTTGCTATTTAATGATACGTTTTTTGTACTGCTTGCGGCTTCCTTCCGTGCCATTTTTGTAATAGTCATGAAGCTGCATGAAAACAAGTAACTGCAACGAATTAACAAGAATATGCGCATCAAGATATGGGCAGCCTGGTCGTTGAATCTTCTTACTGGCGCAGAGTTCTGCACGTAGTTCACATTGGTAAATAAGCAGCCGCGGTAACGTTTGGCCATACAGTCTGCTGCCTCGTGTACGAATTTGGCGGCGAGTTCTATGGAGAAGGAGCCACATTTGAGGCCCGAAAACTTCTTAAATGCGTTATATTCATGCTCGTTTCAAATATGAATGGTGGGAAATATGAATGACGAAAGTGTGTGACGTCACACGGCATATTTGTGCCGTCCTATACCTGTACAAACACAACACACGAAGATGTCCATGCTTCGTTTTCTTTTGAAGCGACGTCTGCTTCCCTTATTACGTATTCACTTTTTTTTTCATTGTATTTTACTGCTTCTTGAGAGCGGTTTGCAGGGTGATTTGGCCAGTGGTAGTGTTTCTCACTCATCAGATATATTTTTGAAACGAACCAGTTTTCCTTCCTGTTTTTTTTTTTCATACGTAATAAATCCTCTATATCTATAATTGTCCTATCTTTTCAAACAAGGGGACGCGACTTGTATAATCTTTTAAGTTTGTAATGCGGCTCTACAAAGCTCGACATACATTCTCTTGCTAAAAAGAACCTCCACCTTGAAAGCTCAGTCATCTTGAATAATAACATAGAATTTAATATGCTAGAGCAAGGGCACAAAAAGAAAATACCTAAATGTGAGCCAATTCGGTGCGCTCAGCCTAGGTCCACGCTAGCGTCTAATTGTGGCCTCAGATCTTTAGTTTGCCGCGTGAAAGCGTATAGCAGAATCCTCTGCAAAAAAAAGCAAAAAATAACATTCATAACGAACAAAAATAAAACAAGGAAAAGGATTCCGTATATGTCAAATCATAAGGGCTTCGCGCATGCGTACGACCGCGTCGGGAATTTCTGCGCACCACAGCAGCGTGCTCAGACCTTTCGCTGAGGGAAGTGTTCATTAAGGGAAACACGGACCGGGGCTGTTCAGGGCGTAATAAGAAGTTCGCTCCATTTTCTCAAACGACGAACCTTCCGTGCCCACATTCTCTCTCGCTCGCTCATCTACCTCCTTCCTTTTTTTCTAACCGATCTTCCTAAGCAACGTCTACCTTTCCCTAGCACGAAGACATCGGCCGTGTTCCTTTTTTTGCCACTTTCGCAAGGCTTGTAATACCGAGCCGCATTTACGCACTACAGCTTACACGGTTTCCTACCACCGTCAGACGTCTGGCTGCGAATTCGTTCAACCTCGTCGGAAATGTGCAGCCGGGTCCCTATAGGTTCGCCTTTTCGCTTTCGTTTCTTTCACGAGCCTGACGACCAAGCCATTCTCCGTACGCGTAAACGTTCCGTCGTTCCACTTAACTGCTGCGCGTTATTTTTGTATGCCTTCTTTACTATTATTTTCTTAGTATGCACGCCTGCCTTACGGCCACCATTAAGTCGTTCTGCCATCCGGTTCAACCGTAGAACGAATCCACTGAGATGTATCATGTGTGATATGCTTTCTTTGCTTTCAAACGTTTATCCTTGTAGTTACGTTAGGCAACCCAAACGCGAGAGCATAGCGTGGGTAACTTTTGCTTGAAGAAAAGACTCGAAGATATATATGATTTATAATTCCTGTGATACGGACGCGAAATGTGCAGGACTACCGTTTTAAAATAAATTCGAACATACTATAATGTGAGTCGTGTTTGGGCAACCGTGCAGAACCATGTGCTCATGCTTACGCGAGAGAAAAAAAAGAACACGGTAGAGGGGAGACCGCAAGAGCTCCAACTTAACAGGCCGATGCGTAGGAAAGATAATAAATAGCACAAAACTGTCTTCAACACTACCAGTTTGCGTGTACCCAACTCGAGAAACGATTTAACGGTTATTGAAATGTTAGGCTTGACGCGCCTGCAGAAGTTAAAGGCCCTGCCTTCTTCAGAAAAAAAAATTGAAGCCCAAAATGCACGAGGTGGTGTAAAAAAGAAAAAAATACGCGCGGTAGGCAAGAGAAAAAGGCAATTTTTTTTTTCAATTATATGACTGCTTTCATATGCGAACTGACTTGTTCCTTAGCATTTTTGCAGACACCCAAGCAGGGAAACTTGAGCGGTACATGCACTTGAGAAGATAGTTGAAAAGCTGGAGGACTTGGTGGCCCAGCTCTGATCGCAGAATCATGCACATTATTTTGAATGCTGCCCCAGGACTGAATTACGGAACCGAAGATAGCAGTGATTTCATGTGGCGGAAGCTCTTATGTGTCCCTTAGTAAGAAAGTTGACCAAATCGTCAGGAAAATCACACTCCCCAATAACATTCAGTCTTTCTATCCAACTTCTCTTGGCGGTTTCCTCGTTCATACTCCTCCGTAGGACAGAGAGCTTTACACTTTAGATTAGCATGTAAATGAAAACGTGTACGCCTTGGTTGTGTAAGAAATTGGATCGAAATTAAGATCGCTTTGTGCTATCCTGAAATATATAGCGGGAAGACATAGTCGCCGTTTATGAGCAACACAAGACCTCTTAGAATGCTCGTTGCCGACTCAATTCATGCGTTCATTTTTACTTCGTAAAACTGCACCTGATTTCCAACAACCGAGAAGGAAACCTTCGGCCATCTCGAGATGTTACCTTCTTGATAACTTTCCAACATTTGCACAATTCAGTGCTTGATGAAGGTGTCTGCCACACCGTGAGCTATGGTAGACAAATCTCGTTTATTGTCTCCCAAGAGCTGTGAATCATCCAGCACGTTGAAATGCCGGATGGCCCTACAAATGTCGAGCACCGTGCAAGTATTTGGTTTTTCTTTCTAAAGCTGCGATTAGCTTGGGGTGAATTGATGCCTGGCCATGGTGACCACATTTCTGTGCTGAAGAAATGCTGCATCTACAGAGTGCTTAGATTTAGGTGAAAGCTAAAATATCCAAGGTGGTCAAAACTAATTCATATTTTCCGAAGCATTCAGTTCTGGAGGCCTTTTATATCTCGTTAAGAGGGGATACCCGTGCAAGTCAACCATCTGTTTGTTTAATGGATTGTGAAATCGGTTCGTGCGGGGCCTGTTGTAATCATCACATCAATGTGATTAACATTGTGTCCCTACGAGAGTGAATGTGCGTGAATGTGCATATATACGGACATCGACAAAACATAAAGTTGAAAGTTTGTGCTCGTGCTTGTCTTCTATGTGTCCTTGTCCAGCTTGCTCACATCCGTTCCTCTTGCACATTTTGTAATCATATTGCGGTGTTGGCACGCAGCACACCAGAAATTTTTACTTTGCGAGAAGAATGCGACAGTGAAGGGCTGATTGGAATGAAACGTACAGGCGAATCAGGGGCGATAGGACTACTAGCTCTCAGCTCGTTAATTTGTCGCATTTCTAATCCGCCTATAAGGCATGTTTGAAACAGGGCTTGTTTTCCGGCGCATTTCTTTTCTGCAGGCCGACAGAAGACGTTGAAGCGCAGTTTACTAAACAATCCCCCAGGGTGGGTATGTGCCACAATTGAGGGCAGCAACAACAACAACAATAAATGGCCTTGCAAAATAGGCACGAGAGAAACAAACGATAAAGACGCTCGCAAATAGAGGGGAAAATATACCAACACGCAAATCCGAGTGTTTATTTTCCAACGATACGAGTAAGCGACACGAGCACCCAATCTAGAGTGGACCCCCTTTTTCGTGGAAATTGCTCGGGTACCTTGGTTTTGAAACCTTACCATTCCCACTGTTATTTTTTTTTCGCTTTCCCTTAATGTAATACGTGTGCGTTTACCCTATGCGTAGCTGATTCTCTTTTTGTTTCATTCGCTGTAAGCGAGTTTACTCGTTCAGGCACCGTCCGCTTTATTTACAGCAGCGCGGGAAGGGATGCGGATGGCACGCCCGTCACGACAGTAATATCCCTGGTTATATCATTCGTAACCAGGTCCCTGGCTCTCATTCTTTTCCTTTTTTTTTCTCCATGACCCACCCATTCCACAGTTCTCTAGCTTATTCGGATTCACGCGAAATAAAAGTGCCTTGCCGTGCGGGGCTCTCCGGTCCGAGGCAGTTTGCAAACACCCCGCCGACGAAAAACAGTCCGATTCCGCGCAAAGCCGGATCTTCTTACCGCGGGGGTTCAACGACCGGAATGGCCAGAAAGGACGGAGAGGAAAGGAAGGAACACACAACAAAATGTAAACATTCACGCAAACACTCGTGCGTGCATGCTTGACAAAGTCGCGGAGCAAATACGGCGTTATGCGAGCGGTCTTCCCCGGTGTCATTCCGTTTTCTTTGTTCGTGCGGTTTAGTTGTTTCGCTGGTCACGTTGTAAATATTCGGCGGCGAACTGGATGCGCGCACACGCAAAAAAAAAAAAAAAAGTTAAGAGAAGTGATATTGCGTATATATAGCGCGGTGTTTTTTTGGCCAGCGGGCCGCCGTCTGCCGGCGTCTGGCCGACAGAAGGAAGGCGTCGCGAGAGAAAGCGTTTTATGGCAGGCATAAACTCGTTGAGGCGGGTTGAGAGTGTCTCGCCGTGCGTGCTGAGCGTCCAAGACAACCTAAGCGCGTGGATTCGGCCCATAAGCCACCGCCAGGCCACCTACGGTTGGACGCTCCCTGCAGGCACCGGCTCCGGCCCTACGCGGCACGTCACTCTACGGCGTACAGGAACGGCGCCCGGGTAACAGGCCACGCAGTGCGTCAGGAAGATTTCAGTGACAGCGCACAAAGCCACATGCGAGGCAAGGGAAACGAAGTTGCGTCAGTTCTTTTATTTCGGGGCGTTCCTTGGGTTCCCTAAAAAGCCAAGTGAATTACTTCGAAGTGTGCATTTCGCTGATGTCGATGGCTTTTCTTTTGTGTTTCGTGAAGCTTAGCTGCGTAAATGCACGGAGCTTCCTACGCTGCGTCCGTCCAATCCTCGGACATGTGGCAATGACGGTCTAGGCTTGCCACTTCGTGGCCGGTGATTTGATTTGCTGTCTTTGCCGGTGATTCCATTGTCTGTATAGAAGCAGTCCTGCGGCATTTACGACTCGGAGAGCGTCCGCAGATGCATTTGCCTACCGTTATCTCCTTTGTGAAGGACAGATATGAATAGAGAGAGTTAAAGCAAATGGTGATATCTAAACCAGATTTTCAATTTATTTCTTGAAGCAAGCGACATAAAATCCAACAGCACGTGCCGGCCATGTGCTTGGCTGCGTCATCAGTGCCACGTTCCCGAAATAATCGTGAAAGAGAGTCGCTCTTCGTTACTGAATGCATTTCCTTTTAATGAGTGCTCAGAACTTCCACAGTAAACTGTACGACACGTCGAGATCGTCCACACCGGCTTATATCCACGTTTTGTTTTTCAGTTGATTGCTAGCATCTTCTTGCAGGGTACGCGTACTGTGGCACCTTGTACTGTGGCACCTTGCGTACAATTATGACAGGTACAATGCTGTCTTTTGTGAATAGGGCAACACTGTACACGTAATATCGAGCGGAATGTGGCTCTGCTGCGACTGGTGACATAGCCAGAAAGTGGGATAAAGAGGAAATACGTATTGTATTGCCGTCATCTATACTGGATCGCAGAATAATCGGGTGCGGCCGATAGATATTACGATGTTCCCCCCCGATTGATTATTCTGGCCGCTAATATGCGTCGTCCAAAGCCGAAGAAACTTCTTTTGTTTCCGCTAGCTGGCGCCGCGAACCAGAGGCCGCACTCTGGCGAGTTCCCTTTCATAAAGAAACACCCTGTAAACCGCACAAGATGGCGGCATATAAACACTTAGAAGAATGAAACGCTGGGCGATTTCATAGTCCATTACGGCGAAAACCGCGAATAAATAAACAGGAACGAGGAAAGCACACAGAAACACAAGCGCGCACTAGAAACTGAAGGTCTGTAGCATAAATACGCCTTAATATGGCCCATATCCCCTCGTCACCCCACGTTTCTTTTTTTCGATCTTCATGTGAGCTCCTGGTATATTTGCCGCACCGCTAATGTCCCCAATCTATCTCCAAAAAAATAAAAAAGAAAAAAAAGGAAGAAAAAGCACCACCGCTGACTGAGTTCGAACGAATCCACTAGAACCGGCTTACGTGTCGAAAGAAATGTGCGAGTCATCATTCCGACGCTCGTGATCTCAAACGCGCAATCAAAGCCTAATTCTAGCGTTCCTTTCGGAGAAGCTTCCTGGACGTCCCTTATGCTAAGCCTGAATTAGTGAGAAGGCGGTAGTGAAAGCGAAAGCCAGGGCATGCCAGAATAAGGAGAGAAAAAGAAGAGATGTCTGAATATATAAATGAACCGCCTTTCGCCTTGGCGCCGCAGGGATCTCCGCTTTTCTCGACGTCGTTTCCCGCCGCTCAACAAATTTAAGCCGCCAGCCGTATGCAGAGCGTCGTCCGCGAATTGGGAAGGCGCTGCAACAGCCTAGCGCGCTCCCGAGGACATATTTCAGTATATTAGGCGTTGACAAAAGAAGCGGGCCAAAAAATAAAATGGAACAGGAAGGAAATGCGCGACATGGCCTGATAAAAAGAGGCCCGAGCGCTGGAATCCTACATCCGGGAAACAAAACCGGGGGGGGAGGAGAAATGGAAGAATAAGTGCCAGAACATTCTTTTTCTCCTTCTTTCTTTTTTCTGAAAAATTATCTCTCCCACAGTGGAGGCACTCGAGCATTTTTAGAGCCTTAGGGCCGAGTATAGAGAAATGAAAAAAAATAAAGCTAATCCCCCAACAAGCGACGTAGAAAGCGCACAAAGTGCCGTACAGGGTATCATAATCTAGTAAGGACGGAGAACAGAGGAGGAATAGACAATGGCCGTGCGCATTGTCCTTCTGTTCCCATTTCTTTCCCTGTCTTCTTTTTTTTCTCTGAACTTTGTTTTGTAAAAGCGTGCGTATGCCTGCGTGTAGAAGCCGGCATTTTTTTCCCTCTTTGAAAGAAAGAAAGAAAGAAAGAAAGAAAGAAAGAAAGAAAGAAAGAAAGAAAGAAAGAAAGAAAGAAAGAAAGAAAGAAAGAAAGAAAGAAAGAAAGAAAGAAAGAGATGAGGAAGATATCGCAAAAAGGGGAGACTTATTGTCTTGTCTCGCCTCTACTACGCGCATGGGTGCGCTCTGCAGGGCCCTCGGTGCATCCCATTATATTCCACTCTATGGCTGGAAAACTCACCCCGCGTTTCTCTTGAAACAGAGGATGGGTGAAGAAGAAGGAAAAAAAAATTAAGTGTCCCAATCTCTTTCTTGTTTCGTTTCTTGCAAAACCGTTTAGCTCCTTTCATGGTTGGAACGAGCTGCCTGTGTATAACGACCTAGTTGATTTCTCTCTTTTGTTTTGATACGTTTCTCTAGTCTATAACTTACCCAGTTCTCCGAAGCCTAAACCTTCAGTTCTCGATGCAGAAGTGTAACGCGCTTCTTGCGAGCTGAACGCGGGCACTTACAGTTTCCCGGAAAACGCCATCGATGTAGGGCTTAATCGCGCCGAGTGCGGTGGCGACATGGAGGCTGAAGAACTTGGGGCATTTGTGTGTGTGTGTGTGTGTGTGTGTGTGTGTGTGTGTGTGTGTGTGTGTGTGTGTGTGTGTGTGTGTGTGTGTGTGTGTGTGTGTGTGTCTGTGTCTGTGTGTGCGCTCTCGTTTGGATGCTGGAAAATGACTCTTTATAACGCTATAACTGAGCACAGTATTGATCCCAAATGCACGGTTTCCGGGGGATAGAGGAAATGTTCAAGTAGCTATCGGTCTAAGGGCTCTAGCCAGAAACCGTTATAGTTACTCTGGGAGCTATACTGTTCACCTTATCGGACGTGGCACCCAACGAACTTTGTGACACGGCAGCAAGATCACAGCTGCTTTCTCAGCCTCACCTTAGGCTCCTACATAAAAATGCTTGGGTCCCCGAAACGGGTTCAGGATTGTAAGCACATACATTCCCCTGCGGAGTTGTCTCTACAGGTTCGAAACTTAGGACTGTGCCTTTCTTGCTAATGTCCAGCGCGTTGGTCTAGCAGTCATGGTGCTCAGTGCTGGCCCTAAGGTCGAGCTGGTTCGATCCCGGCCGAATATAGATGCGAGATGCTAGAGGTACGTGTACTCAGTGAACATTAAAAGACACCAGGCGACCGAAATCTCAGGAGCCCCGTCATTTTGCTTAATTATTTCGTGGTTTGGGTGTCTCAAACTCCAAAAACTATTACTGTATTTCGCGCCCGTTTGAAGGGCTGGCATTATACTACTTCCAAACCACGTAGCTAAATTGAGGTAGTAGTCATATCATGTAAAAGAAAAGGGAAAGTTTCCAGCGCGTCAACACTCGCGTTCTGTTCTGCCTAGGCGTCACATAATTGAACTAAAAGAAAAGCTACGCCATGCCATCATTCTGATTAGTATCATCGCAGGGTCAGCCAGCTACCCGCGTTTTACACGGTGCTTAAGTTTATTATTATTTGCTAAGCCGCTCTAAATTTTTCTTCATTGAGGCCCGAAGAAAGGGGATGATGTACACAAAAGCTGTGCGCGAAAGGCCAAGCGGACAATGAAGTCAGCAAAGTCGATAATTGGCTTAGCAGGGAGCCGCCAACGGCACGCATGGCGAGAGACTGAGGGAGAGGGACAGGTCGCCTCTGTCTCAACGCGCCTCGAGCCGAGCTAACGCTTTCGAAGGGACGGTGTTGATCCCCTAATTCACGGCCCTCAGTGGGACCATCCGCGTTAATCCCCTTGTCGCTAGCTAGCGCCCTGAGACTCACGCTCTCCTCCCAGTTTGTCGGGATCGCGCACTCGTCTGTCTGAGCTTTTGTCCACGAAATTTATTACCACTCAAAGCGATAGCTACCTATACGGTTGAATGGCTCTAACTGCAGTGTGGCAGTCTGCTATCGATAGTACTAACCTAGGCAATTAATTTCTTTATTGATGAGGTACAGAACAATAATGGCATGAATAAACACTTTGTCTATAAAGGGAAATACCAGCGTCGCTTTATTTTGCCGTCATATAAGTTTCTAACAGGCTAACATTAGAGAGGATCACAGTGAACTCAATATCGTGCTGTCCATTTTTGTTTCAATTCTCTGTCACTGCGAAGGTGCTTTTTGTACTTTTTCTTTTTTCCCAGATACGCTTGAACCCCCCAATACGACGACCTTGCGGCCATATTGCGTGTCCTGCCTAACCTCTTTGCGTATGTCATTATTCCTCCATCTTCCCATGAGCCTCTCTTTTAGTTTAGATTATTTCGAAAGAATTTTTTCATGTCGCATGCACACACGTTGGTTCACGAAAACACAGCAGCTTAGGCTGTACTATTCGCTTGAACAATACGATGTGCTGGCAGTCGAAACTTTACAATGTGCAGTACTAATAAGCGGAACTTCCTTTTTTCCCTAAAAAAAGTCAACAACCAGCGTAATAAAATGGTAATTTTAGATAATTCGGCCGGTTGGTCAATTCCTATATTATAGCCACAACAGTACGTTGCAAACGTGGGTATTCGTTGGGGAGGCGGAAGGTATTTCTTTCCACTTCTAATCAATTCGCGAGATCAAACCATGGTTAAACCTATGCTTCGAGCTCGCGCTGCCCGTGGTGAGCAAGCTTCTATTGTCAGCACAGCTCGGTGCGTCGCGGCATTCATTCATTTCCTCGACGGAATGGCGCACATTCAATAAGCGGCGGTGCGTAACATGAAAGTGTTAATGACTTTCGTTTAGAAGCCTCGCCGTGTTCAGGCTGCCTGCGAATGCATCGTAATTTAGGGACAAAATGCTATAGTTTATGTGCGCGGAATTCTACAGCGCTATTATGGAGTGCTATCGGGCTGAAGCGGACTAATCACGTTAATTGTCTACAGAAATCGCGTAGAATGTGTGTCATATAGGCATATAGATGCATCGTTCGCAAAATTACATTTCTGTGGTCTCGTTCGATACGAGTTGCCACATGCGTGCCATGACCGGAAAGCTGTCTTGCCCAGTCTAGTAGCGTCAACGCGCAAAGCTCTTTAAAAAAGAGACAGGAAGTCATCTTGTCATTCGAACAGTGCGAATATCCCTCTATTTTCGGGATCAGTCGATTCCCTCTTTTTCGAGAAGGGATAATACGCGACATGCCGAGCACCGAAACGTGCCTTGCCAAGCCGCTTCGCCGGGCTTGTATTTGTTCGTTCTTTGTTTCTCCCCTTCCAATAGCGTGCAAGCGATGTTTGCGCGAGATGATGGGTGACGAGAGCAAAGAGGCGCTTGCATGAATGCGACCGAAGCGTATCGCATCAACATTTATGCCTACCCCATTTCATGTAAGCGAGGTAATTCGCTACGGGACGCGTATCGTAATAGATGCACCAAGCAGGTGCGCATTACGATTGACAATGCGCATTTAGATGCCGCATGTGGGCGCACGCAAACAGAAACGTATCGTAATGCGAGTTACGGCGACACATTGGCTGAAGCACATCAAAACAAACAACACGGCGGCTGACGGAAGCGTCTGCACGCGATTCACTTTCGCTGGTGCAAGCTAGTGGCATTTGAAGAAATGTTTTTGTTCATCACTAACAAATGCAGCAAACATGGGTGAATTCTTTGGTTGACGACGTTAACGTGGAGAATGACAATGTTACTAGGACAGAGGCACACGGCAACTTTTGCTTATAACGCGGGACATTTTAACTGTTGCAAATGTTCCCGAAGACCACGATTTCTCAAAACGACGACGCGTGAATTCCTCTACAAGGAGAAAAGTTAGCAAGAACCTGGCGAAATGCAGCGGGCAACATGCGGGTATTTATGTAATATTTTCCGATGCAACGGCAAAAGTAAGTTTTTCTCTCGGCTACACGGTGTTAAGGGTGATGCTAACTTTCAGAGGTGTAACGGTGCCAACTTTATTGCCAGCAAAATACGCATTCACATGTAAACAGTGGCGTCTTCGATTATGAGATACCCTGCGTAAATAAGTTATGACACGGCCGTATCTGTGGAAACGTACCTGGTTACTGGAAGACGAGATCAAATTTGCCCTGCCGCACTCTCAATTGCGGCCACTGTGCATTGCGCAACGGATTCTTGAACTACATTGAGATGATTTGAAAGAGTCAATGAATTATCCGTATTTAGAATGCGCATCCATTTCTCTTCGTTTTTTGTATCGGCCTTCCCCTCATTCACATATGGAAATGTGTGAACGACAGGATAGTCGATTTACAGTGTGGATCGCATTGGCGCATCATCGCTTCTAGAAGACGGCGGCCGACCGAAAGCTGAAGCTTTCACGTTACATGAAGTGCGCACATGCTTCTTTCACTCTCTTTTAACTAACGTGAGATCTTGGGGCCACCAGCTGGACAGCGATATTGCTCTGTCTACATCTTGTGTGTTACTAGTCACATTGAACGCGATAGTACACGGGAAAAAAATAAAGCTTATGGAATATGCCCATCGTATCACGAGGTCACGTGCCTCGTGTAGATAACGTGGCCGTCATTCGCTAATGTGTTTTTGCACATTAGTGAATTGCACATTCCGTAGAATGTGCAAAAGTACTAATATGCGTTTATACGCTCTGGGTAACCCATTTGACAGAAATGGTTTCACAGAATAACTGTGCAGTAAAGGTTTGCGTGACTAGGTAAGATGAGGGACGATGGGTACAAACACTGGTAGTAAATCTAGGTGAGTGGTGTGACATATCAGATAATAAACGCAGGGGAAGGGCGAACGTAGTCGGATACTAAGTGGCTTTAGTCAAGCATACGATGCATGTGTTAGCGTGGTACTTATGCTAAGCGGCTGTAGAATGGTCTTCGAATGAGTAGTACGATAACGCAAGTGGCATGGGCAGTAAAGCACCGTACCTCATGGAGCCAGCCGAAAGCTGATCGACAACCAAAGACGAGGAATTACGGTTGGTTTACAATCAAAACTAAGACAGACCCTAGACGAAAAAAGCAGCTTCCTTTACTTCGCATTAAGTGAGTTGTGCAAGACAACGCGACAAGCTGGCGGCTGTGACCTGTGGGGGCGCCATTATGACCTGCGTCATCTAAAATTTAGAACCCTAAACCCCTTTGCAGCAGTGGCGGTGCCTTTCGTTGGGCCTAGCAGTGTAAAAGAAAAAGAAATGGTGGCTAATCTGGACACACGCGAGAAAACATCACCATTGCTTGGTCGTACGAAAAAGAACTATGCGTAAGTTGATGTCCTAGTTATGCTTTGTTGCCGCAAAGCAGGACATGCCAGTCATTCGAAATCAAATCAAAGCTGGTGGCTGCGGTGCCTGACTATGTTGTGCTAGCCTGCTAACCCCACAGTTTTATTGAGTTAGGCTTTCGTGCGTATACACGGTAATCTCTTTGCAGTTTAGATCTCCTAAGTTATAGCGTGCGCTTGAATTTGCTAACCGCTGTAGTAAAATTGCTGTCTAATAACTGTGCAGCAACGGGCCTTTTTTCTCACTTTTCGGTCGTCTTATAGGTTAAGGTTAGCCACATGACGCAAACAGTGCTTGTGCAGCCGAGCGTGGAGTACGAAGCAGCGGACGCGCAGTGAAGCGGAAACGCTGTTTTTGATCGCCTATAGGCGTACGGTGAAAGATACGGGTCACTGAGTTGCTAGCTACGTCGGATACGAAAATGCGAGGAATTATGGCGTTCTGAACGGACGTCAGCGCCAGAGCGTGCCTCACTCGTAAGCGGATACGTTTCAAGGGCGGGTTCTTTTATTGAGGAAATGCCTGAACTTGCCATTGCTAGACTTATTTATTTTCCTGTATGCGCCATTCACAGAAACCCCGTCTAAAGCACGTCCGTTGTGAGTCGGCGGGGGAACTACAACAGGGAGGAAGGCAGTTATGCCGGAAGCAGCGTGTCTTGCGGGAAAGCACGGACACACGAAGTGTTTAGGCAGTCGGGGAGCGCAAACGGGGATACGATTGCTGGCAGAAGAGGCCTGCTGGCTAATTGGAAGGAATATACTGGACTACAGTGTACAAACACGATTTACTGCTTCACTACTGCGCCGTCATTTCCGTGAGCTTGAAGAGTCAGGGCAATGAAGCCCATTAAAACGGAGAACATTTCATTGAAAGGTTGAACGTCCTTCAAGCGGGTAAGCTTTAATGCCACTGCACTTGTTTAACGCATATTCGTAGATAGGAGCGATCGCACTGTATAATAGAGTCACAGTTTCTAACTGCGATCAGTCAATATCGCGAAGAGCTATTTGTGTCCTACGGTATTTTTGTGTCCTACGGTACAAGAGAGGGGAGAGCTGCACTCAGATGAAAAATGAACTTGGGTGGGAACTGCTTTCCTCGCGTCCGCAAAAGCTGCGACTGAAGTTCTTTTTTTTCAAATATATAATGATAAAACTGGAATTAATAAAGAAAAATACCTTAAGGAACCTCATTACCGTTCATCTAGAACTGACCATGTTTTTAAAATAAGAGAATTACGCACCAGGACGAACTTATTCGCGAATTCATTTTTGTTAGAACTGTTAAAGAGTGGAATGGATTGTCTGCCATGCAAGCGTACTGTAAGAATGAAGAATTGTTTATGTCGTTTCTGTAACCCCCCTGCTGTAACGCCTTTGGGCAATGCGGGGTAACCTTTGAATAAAGAAGAAAGAAAATAAAGACGCTATTCTTGGCGACCAAACGTAGCCCTTTTATAGGCGTACGACGCGTGCGCCCTCCCTCTTTGCCGCGTTCCAGTCGCCATATTCTAATCTCGATGTCGGGTATCAAACCGGACTGTCCTATAAGTGACCACTGCACCTCCATTCACCTTGTTCTTTCTTTCTCTCTGGCAGTCCGGCAGCCGAATTACTGCATAAGAAAAACAGTATCGCTAAGCCTTCGCTATTCGCCACAACAGTAAAGGAGGCGAGAGCTCGACGTAAGGTTGAATGGCAACGATTTAAGCGGCTGTCAGCCCGGGACAACGGTTGCTAAAAACGCCCTCGCTCTTTCACACATGGCTCAAGTACCGTAGTCAATCGCACTCAGTGTAACTGCCACGCTTAGACGTCAGACGCTAGCTCCAACCGCTCTGTGCTAATGCAAGGCAGTTAGCGGCGAGCAGCGCTAAAAGGGCCGTCAGTCCCTCTTCCCTCGAAGTCTATACCATACAGAGCAGCTTCCGGCGGCGCCTGATCGGTACGTTCTCGCCGCTGGGCAAGCGTATCGAGCGCAATCCCTTGGCTGTTCAAAACACGGCGATGAAGAGAGAAAGGATGAGGAGGAGGAGGAGAAAGGCGGAGTGTGAGGATCGCACACGCGCGCAGCGCCTGCGGCGAAAGCGTCCGAGTCGCGACTCTCTGGCGGGGCAGGATGCACACATCAGCGGAATTAATGGGGCGGACGACAACGGCGAAGAGGGGCAGATAGGGTGGGGAGGAGGACATAAGGAGAACTCGCAGAGGCTGCCGCTGCTGGCATCCGAATCGGCAGCAAAGAGACGGGCCGCTCGCCATGCCTAACGGCTCTTGATGTCCCGACGGCGTGTTTATACAGGCCTGAGCGAAGCTTCGCTGCCGCAAGCAGATATCGATACAGCAGGGAAACGCGAGCCGGCCACGCTGTCGACTGTGTATTAGATCAGCCGTGGCGCTAATTTCGTTAGTATCGTGTTCCGAGGGCGGCGTGCGCCTAATGTCCGAGGGGGGGCGGTCTGTGCTCCGCGATGCTGGCACAGCAGCGAAGCGGCTCACGCAGGCAGGAAGTTGGAGGATCGGCCATCTGTCGGCTGCTTCAACTCGAAAGACACAATGCATTGAAGAATCGGTAGTGCAGTGCAATGTTTCATTTCAAGAAAGACGTGATAAAAACCTTCGTGTCATTTGATGTTCGCATAAGGTGGAAGTGGTGGAGCTGTTGTTTCCCTGTGGTGCTACTGTTTCTGCTGTGTAACCATTATAGGTTCAATGTAATCTAATCATACACAGATATGCAAGGGACATGCACACGCACGCACACACGCACTGGCCTCTCAAATAATTTGCAGCTGCAGACACACAGAACCTGTTGCCTCTTCCAGGAAGCGTGTACGTACAATAAGTGTGATCGGTTTTATAGCGCCTCGTGCCTAAAATATTTCACTCAAACAACGTCTACACTGTCCACATAAAACGGAATGGGCCTCCTCTACTTCGAAATTAAGTAGTGTATCGCCAACTGCACAAACTTCTCGCATAGCTTCTCGATTTCGTTATGCCCTGGCAGGAATTCTGAGCTCATAGGCTGGCAGCCACTTCGCAATTTGTAAACCAGCGTGCCTCAGAAATACCTGCTCAGTACACCCCTGGTGCATCTGCCGTCTTTTCCGTACCGTTGTCAATTGCCTTTGGATTCCACAGACTTGTTTGCCGCGTTTGCTGCGTCCATGTTAGGTTCAGTTGTCCAGCCCTTCTCATGCTCTTATGAAACGAGTCATCTCCGGAAAATTGCCGTACCTCAAGACGGAGACACGCCGTGCGCAGTGGGGCTGAGGTTTCGTAACTGGTATGTGTGCCTGTTATGTTATGCTTCAAATGTCTTCTATGTTGTGTAGCGGCCGCATCAGAAGATCAAAGGAAGAACATTTGCGCGATTCCGTAGCTTAAGGTGAATTCCTCTCTACATCTTGGGAATGACGCCCACACAACCTGCTATAAGGAGTGGATGCTTATATAACATGGCTCCTCCTTTAGTGTATACGATAAAGGCAGCATCAAGTCAACGCTTAGACCTCTTAGGTCAGGAATCCACGGGGGAAGACAAATCACTATCACGAAATTTCCGTACTCCCCACGAGAAGCTAGTCTAAGAAGACATGATTACATAACCCTTCTATGTAACCCAAATGACAAAATTTGGAACACTAATTAGAAACACAAGTCGCGTAATTACATAACAGCACGATATAAAGCGCGGCGGAGTGTGTAGTCAATTACGCCATCACAGCAGCGAACGATGTGCACGTCAGAATGAATATATATTCATTGCGGATTTCGGTGACGAAATCCGCAATTTAAGAAAACTCCGCCATACCTGGCAGGTTTCGAACGCGCGGGTTACAACTCTGTCAGATACGTGAGTGAGCCGCACCTGCTTCGAAAGGATAAGTAAAGAAGATAATTAAAAAAAAAGAACTCAACAAGGAGTTGCACCTGCCGCTCACGTCGGCAGAAAAAAAGAAAAGCTAGGCGGAATAAATCTTTTCCCTAATTACGCAAGCCTATAAAGACACGAACCGGAGGCTAAACAGGCACCGCCGAAGATAAAGTACTGCCTACGTGTCTCGTTAGACGGAACAGCGAGCTGGAAAAAAAAAAAGGCAAAATCACGGTGTCAGCCACGCCATAAAAATCGAAGTAATTAGTCAAGCGCCGTGCTAAGGCCATCTATTCTGGCACCATCGCCGCACCGCTGCCCCCCGTTCTCTCCCTCACTGAGCCTGTTCGCGGGGCTAAGTCCCACCACTGCGCAGAAACAAGAGATGGCCTCGTAGAGGAAAGAAAAATCTCGCTCTGACACGAAATTTGTGTCAACGAAATAATTTATGCCCGGCTTCCATTTGCACCCCCCTTTTCCATCCCCCCCCCCCCTTTACGTACGCCGTCAGGGGCACAGCGGCTACATTTCGAAGCTCTTTCTTTATACCCTCCCCCTTTCCTCGTATTCGATATTAAAGTTCAATTCTTCCAGCTTCTGTCCCGTCTTCGTGTTTTTGGTCTTTCTTTCTGTGCTTTGCCGAGCAGCCGAACCATCGAACGAGCTAGCATTTTTGTTTCACAACATTCCCCTCGCTCCCGAGGAAAGAAAGTACGGGGAGAAGGGTTCGAGTCCCTCTTCTCCAGCGAACTCTCAGATAGTCGTCTCCTTACTACAGCAGCGTTTCTTCGATTTCTTTTTCTTTTATATGTTTTCCTTTCTCCCACCCTCAAACTCGGTTTCTTCTTCCTGCCTCGTCCGGGAGCGGCATTCGATGTTCGCATCGAACGCAGTGGTTCTTTATGGGTTTTCATCGGACTGCCGCTGTTTGCGTTTGCAGCAACGTGGGATTGCGTCGTCAAGAATCCATTTAAGATATCCGACGAAGGTCGGGGGGAGCAAGGCGAGGAGGAAAAGGAGAGTGGGAAGGTGGGGAATCGGAGGAGACGGTGCAGCGAACTCTCGGTGTGTTCGGGAGTCGGGGCAATGAGGCGGAAAAATAATTTGCGACGAAGGGTAAATGACAGCGCGCGCCTTGCCGAGGAAACGCTGAGCGCATTTCGAAGCTTGAAATCTGCGCCTCGTGAAATGGCAGCAAGGAGGTGCTCCCCCCCCTCAACCACCTCCCCCCACCCCCCACCCCCGCCTGTCCCCTCTCAGCCACGCCCCTTTCTTTCCTTTGCGACACTAGCAAGAGTAAATCTGAATGTCTTCGAGATGCCAGAGACGGGCCTGGGGATGAATGCCCTCGCTGCTGTTAAGGCTTAATAGGGATGTAAGCGAATGAAAGTTTGAAGCGAGTGGGAAGCGTTTTTGGAGCAGGCGTCATTTTCGTCCTCATGAGCGGCTTTCAATTTTTCTTTTCTTGTTTTTATTCATGTTTTTTTCTTTTTGTTGCCGCTCTCTGGCTCCGTCGCATAGTTCTGAGTAACGCGTGATTCGTCGCGAGGAAACAAAAAAATTACAGTTAAGGCTCGCAGGGGTAATAATATTTACGAAGGCAGACCGAGAAAATGGATGATGGTGGAGAAGGTAATGAGGCGTAGCAATGTTTCGTTACTTATTCAGAGAGAAAGGGGGAAAAGAAGAGATGGAAAAGAAGAGGTGGGAAAGCATATTAGGTACGCTAAAATGTCGCTGCCAGAAACACCCGTTTTCTTTTTATTTACTTGGTTGTTTCAGAGAGGTGTTAACTTGATTAAGTTGACTGAGGTATTCTGTATGCATATTTGAGCCAAAGAAGACTTAATTTACGCTTCTTCTCGGATATTAATTTGTCAAACTTCTCAGAATCTGATTTCCTGTTTACGACACCCGATTCTCTATCGCATACTATGCTCGCGAAAACCACATAAAGCTTTCGCGACGACGATTTTCTCAAAAGCCGTTATTAAAAAAAAAAGATATTTCGAAAAAATTCATGAGCCGATTTAGTACATTATTCTAGACCCCTTAACAAATATTTTACCGGCCGCTCCAATGTACGTAATTAGGGATGAAACCGAAGGGCGTGCTAGGCAACGTGCTCTGATTGACCGAGCCACCGCATGGCATTCCCGCTCGATTACACCCGCTGTTTTAGCCCAGCGCTTAAATTGCTGTCTCTAAACAATGAAGGTTCCACTACCGCGCATGGCTGCTGCACGTCCACGAGGGGTGAAATACAATAACGGTACACTAATTGCTAGGACATTACGTGCCAAAGGCACGATATGATCTTGAGGCACGCCGTCGTCGCGTCTTCCGGAATTTCTACAGCTTGGGGCTCTTTAGCGTGCACTGACCTCGCACCATACGCGGGTCCCTATAGCATTCTCGCCGCCGCAGCCGCGATCGAACCGGAGTCTTTTGGGTCAGCAGCTAATACCCCAAACTACCGTGCCACCGCGGTGGCGGAACACAATGACACGTGAATTCTTGCATTTGTATCCCCGTTAAAATAACCACACATAGTCTGATTAACGAGTAACGTGCCTCTGACAGACTATGGACGTTTTTGTGCCAGTGACATTCATATTTATTTATTTATTAGAGACTTTTGCTCGAAAGTACTGCCATGTGTTTGAACTTATATACGTATACCTTGTGAGTGTGTTTCCTCATTACTGTTCCGACGGAACCATTGTTATTGTGATTATGCCGGATTGCTTCGCATACTGCTTCGCAGTCATGCATGTTGAAAGGACCAACCCAGGAGCCAAGGAGTAGCCGGCGCCTTATTTGTGCGCCAACATCTCCTAATATCATATCAATAAAAAAAAAACGAGTAACCACACACCACGGAGTGTCACACAATGGCACCACGCTTTCGACTACTAAAACCCTACGACACTTTCAATCAACATACCTTTTTTATGTACTCGACGTAATGGAATTACAGCGTAAAAACGTAGAGACCCTGTGCTATCATATTCGTTGATAGCTCTGTTTGCCCTGTTATATCTGGATGGAATGAAGCATCCGTAAAGGGTAACGTGATGTACTGTTTCCAGCAAATAATTTTAAAAAGAACAAAACAGCAACGTTATGTATACCTCGAAAGATCTTTCCGTGCTCCCAGGACACATCCAATTCTGTATCATCCGAAGCAAGAAAGCCTGTCACTGAGTGCATCTATATACAGGAGCGGAAAATAACAGCGAAGAATGCACCGAGATGCGTACAGCGGAAAGTCTTTTTTTTTTCTTATAGCAGACAACAATGGATGCACGTATAGAGAAACAAAACGCATAAACACTGTCGCGCGGTAAAGGCGCGAAAGGAAGAAAGACAGAAATATAAACAGCTTCCAAGAGGAAGTTCAATCCGTATACTACGGCGAGACAGCAAAAGGGATAGACTATACTCAGACCAGGCTGAAGATAAAGGAGGCATAGTCGATGCCGCGGGCATTCCCTTTTTCTTTCCCCCATAGCCAACCCCTCGAACAAGAGTACTATAAAAAGTTCGCGGCCGTGCATTATTCATCGAGGTTTTCTCTTGGCTCGCCGCAATCACCGGCTCCAAGGAGCTGGCCCGGCCCGCGAGAGTGCGATTTTCCATTGCCTCGCCAACCATGCTACTGTAACCCAGGGTGACGGAAGCCCGTGGCACGTCGCATCACAGGAAACTCTTTTGGTCCCTACTTCGGGCGCGAGCAAGCTCTTCTAGGGAGTGTATCGATCAAAGTAGACGTTCTCTCTCTCTCTCTCTCCCATTTTTTTGTCTGTTGTACATTTCACTTCCGAAGCTCTCCATCCAGGTTTCGTTCCTGCACATGCTTTTGAAGGCGCACGCAATACGGGCACCGTGTACGCACGCCTGCACGTGAGCGATGACGCCCGGGTCTTGATCCTCGGCTAAAATGGTTGTAAGATCGAACAGCCATGGCCTTTTTCTCCTTTCTTTTGTAGGAGGGAAACGCTTGCACCCGCGGCGTATTAAAGGATGAAGCGGTGCCGACTCTCTTAGCTTCGAACATGACGTATCGAGTATGAGCTTGATGTATGATACATTAGCGTTGAGCGGCATCTTAGTACTTCTTTATATATATACCGACAGCCAGCTGGAGCGAATGCCGTCAAAGACGGGCACCCTGTTTGTCACCTCTCTACTGGCGTGATCGAACATCCGCGCACTGAAGCTTTTTATGCGAAGGATCCGTGTTGTGTTAGGTTGCCGGGCGTTTCGACAGACCAGTCTAATTCCATTTTAACATGTATGTCTCGCAATTGCACCTCATATTGCATCTCGCGCGCAAATGCGTCCTAGGCATGATCTAAACTAATGCGTAAAATGCGGAAGTTGTTGAAAAGGTAAAAAGAAATGTATAAGTGAGCACCGCCGTACGCAGATGAGCTGCGACATGCAGAAACGCCGACAAGAAATGCACATTGGCACACTGTGCAATTAACCAAGCAGGGATCATATACATGCTGTCATGCAGTGTCATGACAGCATGTATACGATCCATGCCCATGTGCTTCGAGTTGTCGACGGATTCGCCCTCGCGTTGTCAATCGCCAGCCCCCTGGTCATCTAAAATGGCAGAGCGCACCAGACAGGCGTTGGTCCCGGGTTGGAACTCCGGACCAGCACGAATTTTTAGGCAAATAGGAAGCTTTCATTTATGAGAAATCCGTACAGATTTCCTTATAGCCTTGTGCTAGAAACAGGTAGATGCTAATTTTCCCTTTCACATACTGTCATGCAAGAACACGCGCGAAGATGAGTTCATACGGGATCGGCTACTTATACCACGTGCTGGTTTCGCGTATTATAGGCTTCTACGTAAATAAAACATTAAGCCAGTGAATGCAGTGTTATAAGCGGTAGGATGGCTCTTGGGCAACGAGTGACAAGCTCGATTTATTTATTTATTTATTTATTTATTTATTTATTTATTTATTTATTTATTTATTTATTTATAATGTCAGATTTCACAACGTCTGCTAGCGTTCCTGACGCGGGCGATCAATGAACCCTATGCCTTAAGCAGATGCGCATCATTTAAAGGAGATAACACGCCTATCACCACGCCTGACGCCCGTAGACGGGGCATGGTGTCGGTGACCTGCCTGTAAGAGAAACGGGTGAAAACTAGAGCGTCCTGCTTCCACTTATCGAACAAGATCAGCTGCTACACGCAGTATGAGTAATTCCCATGTGTTCTCCATTAAGGCGAAAGTCGAATTGAGAACGCGGCTTCTCATTCGCTGTCTGCCGTTATTTATCGCGCTATCACGACAATCTTCGCTCTCTTTCGGTGTGTCTTTGGCTTCGCTGGTTGGTTTCGAGAATGAGCCATTTCACCACCAGAGCGCCTATTCTCATTAAAGAAGTACTTCGTTGCTTCTGTAAGCCTATTATCCATTACGATAAGGGAAAAAAAAAAAAGAAGACGTACCACGCATTTCGGTATGGAAGTCACGCTAGGAAGCCAGTGTAGGTAGCAGTGGATTCATACGTTTGCGAACAATACGAAAATGAAGGTACGCACATTACCTGCTTTATTCCTGTTTACTCGATACTCATTTCGGAATGGACATCGAAAATAGACGCAGCGGTGGCGATCGTACGTCCCCTGATGGCGTGTCCGACGGACAGCGTCCAGGTCTGACGGTGGTCCTCACGACATCAGGCTATTATCGTGATCTCGACATGCTGCCGCACGTTACGCACGTTCTTCCCAATGTAACGTGCATGAAAAGGAGCAGCGCCGATCTGTGTACGTTCCGCACAGCGCATCTGATCTTTCCCGACACAAGCACCCAGGCTACATGGATATTCGAGAACTTATTTGTACTTCAATGTTACCTTCTACCCGTAGCCTCTCTGCTAGACGTTGTTCCCCGTTATTTACGACACGCCTGAATTTGTCCAAAAGCGTGACCGTGTCAAGACTGGGAAATTTTGTTTGCAGCAACACGGGCGCCATTATACCTACATCACCGTGTTTGCATCGTCACTTGTAACTCTATGTTCGAACAACTGGTTCAGTCCGAGAAATTACCTAATTATGCACATCTTCCAAGTCCCTTTTGATTGAAGGGTGAGCAAAATTATCGATGTTGACAATACACTGGCGTAATCGCAAAGTTTTGTATGCTTTCTAATGCGTGCATACAAAAATGGCCACGTGCGTAAGAACTGGGCTCCTAAAACACGGTGGCTGTACATTTGTTTGGGCGTAGCTCCGTAACTGAACTTGTTCTTTTGTGAGGTTTTAACGTCCCAAAACCAACTCTGATTATGAGAGACACCGTAGTGGAGCGCTGCGGAAATTTTGACCACCCTGGGGTTCTTTAATGTGCACTGACATCGCACAGCACACGGGCCTCAACATTTCGCCTCCATCGAAATGCAGCCGCCGCAGCTGGGATTCGATCCCGCAACCCTCGGATCAGCAACCGAGTACCATAGCCACTAGACCACCGAGGCGCGGCGTAACTGAACTTGGCGCTCATATAAGTTTCCTTTTCTTTTTCCTTTTTTTTTTTTGATAGCGCAATTCAGGTCCTTCATTTTTCTTTTTTTGATAAAGTGGTGACGTTCCGTTGAGAGGGCCACGCGCGCGGATGTTCAGGATTAGATAACGCAACACTGCTTGCGGAAGCGTAGTTGTTATTGGATGAAGTTGTCGGGGCATTTACCTGTGGATCGGCTTACGCGCATTCAGAATAAACCTAGTCAGATACTCCAAAAGACGACGAATTTTTTATGTTGTTCTTTCTTCCTTGTAGACATGCCCCACGCTATCGATCAATGAAGATAGTTGAAACGGAACAGTCACATGTGTCCAAAGAGTTGTGAGCAAGCGAAGGGTTCCCGTTTTAAAACATGTAAAAAGAGAGAGGGAGAGAGAGCTCTTTATTGAAAGGCAGAGAATTTAGCCGGTGTTGAAATATCGCTGACATGCTACTCTGCGTGGGGAGGGAGTTTAGGGAGAGAAAGACGAGTAGAAAGAAGTGCAAGAGACAGTGAAAAAGAAAGGAAAAAGAAGAAAAAGGTGGGCTTTGTGTTTCTGACTATAATGACTAATTGCGTCCAAAGATATTTCACTTTTGAATCAACCGGCAGTGAGGTAATAGGATGCGTTGCATGATGGGTTAGTGATGGTGACGATGGTGGTGGTGATGTACAAAGCTTTCCGCATGCTCTAATTTACTTCATTCAGGATTATATTTTCTTCAACAGACTCACCTTACAACACGCATACCATTGCTTGGTGTTATTTTTCGTTAAGGCAGTTCCGACAAAATCTTCCGAAAGACGAAACGCAGAGGACCGAGGCGGCACACAACAGCAACTGAACTGGCCGGATTCCACTTTCTACATTACGTACCAACTGACCCAGATTTCCACTTTCCTTTTCCAGGAAAAATCAGTCAGCATTAATTTTTTTTTTCGTACTCGCATGACAAAGTATCACGTAGATATGAGGCTGGAGGGAAGACTACCAAGTTTAATAAAAGTGGGATAACGAGATGCGACACGTTATTACGTTCTCATATCTCATTTCACTGGCACGAGGAATGTAATTCCGGTTGCTCGACATTTCTCTTGTTTGCTCGTTTATTTGTGTGTCGCTCATCGCTTCTGATAGCACACACTGTTTTGACTCCGCGTTGATTGACTCTTTCCTCAACAAAGAGATGGGAAATTTTGCGTTGTTCTTCAACCGTGTGTTGGCATAAGAAAGTAGGTTGCCACTGCCGTATATGAGGTCACTGCACGTTGATTAGTGCCTATGGATTGGATTCGTTTCACGTCATTCGCGAACAACCTAAGTTCGCGTCCAGCAAGTGAGGCAGTGTTTCCTCGACATTCGCCTCTACACCGGCTGCGTTCGATATTCATAATAACGCTGCCGTCTTATCAGGTATACAGGGCCGCACACATAGTTGCAAGGGAGCGTTTCAACCAGAATCACACTGCGTAGGTGTGCTCCTGCCCACAACAAAGGCACTTGATAAGACGGTACTGAAGAGTACAATGAAAGCAAACACAGAACGCAAACAGAACGAAAGGATTGACTCATATCTCTTCGGAGAGTTTTCAATAATGACCCAGGCTTCTCTCTTCTTTCTACTGACCTGCATGAAGTCAAACTCGTTAGGTATACAGAAGAAGGAAGGGGTTGATAGATGAGATAGCACGGTAGCAACAAAAATGACGTCCTGTCCCGCGCGTTAACTCGGCCCCCATGCTAAAGCCAATTTTATAAAAGGGGAAATGAACGAAGCAAGGAAGAAAAAATAAGCCCAGGATCTAATGATTCCCTTTGCTCAAGAGTCAACAGTATTGTTGCAGGCAACTTTGTTGATTACGTGGAACGATCCGAACACGGACGAATGAACTGGGTTAATAAAAGGTACTTATCAAGTGTGTGTGTGTGTGTGTGTGTGTGTGTGTGTGTGTGTGTGTGTGTGTGTGTGTGTGTGTGTGTGTGTGTGTGTGTGTGTGTGTGTGTGTGTGTGTGTGTGTGTGTGTGTGTGTGTGTGTGTGTGGCACGCTATCAGTGAAGGTCGGCACAATATTTAAACAAGAAGAGGCTTTATAAAGCAGTACGGTATAACGCAGAATCGCGCGGATGGTACCAAATAACGGAGCGAACAAAACACACGTAAGCTCGATTATTCGCGAGAGCGATGATGGGATGACGAGGCACAAAATGCCTGAGTGAAACTATGATCGTTGCACAAAAAGGAAAAAAAAAAGGAATTGCGCCTGCCAGAACACTATACCGACGTCAATCTAGCTGTCATTACGTTTCACGAAAGCCTGAACCTCCTTAAATTCCCGGGTTAATTCTCCCCCATCTCCACCAGCTTTATCTCCATTCTTCTTTCGTTTTTGTCTGCACACTTCATCTCGTTCTCAGGAGCTGTCTTCTTTCCTCCTTTCCCTTATTGTTAGCTTTATCCTCTCGATTGTCTATAAGCTTTCGAATCCGCGTACTTACTCCCCCTTACGGGAGCTCCCTCGCTCCTCTCCGAGCACCGGGAGCCCGCTCCGCCCGCCTCGTTTCTACTCCTGTCCTCAGCAACGTGCCCTGCCCTGCGAGGGCAGTGGCATGCCCGACGAGAAGGAACAGACCGGCCGCTGGCGTTGACAGCTCATGGTTTTCCGTATTACGGGCTTCGGTGACGAGACAAATGGACGGCGCGCGTTCATTTGCATAATATTCGATTGCGGGTCGAAAGGGCCCGTGTCGTGTCGCCCCCGGAGAGGTAGAAAACAAAGATAAAGAAAGAGATGTGTGAGCATCTCGAGGCAAGAAGAGAAGTAAGCGATAAGAGACGGGAAGCGGCGCTGTACGCGCATAAAGAAAAAGCAGTAAGCGTTGTTCGTCCCGGCACCCCCGTTCACCGTGGCCCAAATTGTTCGCTCATTGTCTGGGCGAACAAAACGGGAGCTGACAGGCTCCAGTTGGGTTCTTTCTTCGCGGTGCATTGTTTCATAGACGGATGGCACAAAGGAAACTCCGGGAACTCTGAAGTGCGAGGGAAGAGATGATAGCGGGGGCGGCAGGGAGTAACCAGAAACTGCCCGTTTCTTCAGACGCTTCCATTCTGAGCTCGTTAGCCTTTTAGCTTTTGTTTTTTTTTTCTTCCATGACACCTTCAGCGTTGTCTCTTGTACCGTTAGAGGAAGCAAGCTGTGCCTGTCTGTTCTGAAAAAAATGTGACCAACAGCGAACGCAATCGGCATGGAAGCGACGGTCAATCACGCCTGTTGGAACCAAGGCATATTCGTGTGAGCAGTGCGAAAACGCGATGTGGATTAAGGGAACGAGCGAAGGGCTTAAAAAGAATAGGCTTAAGGCGTTGCGACGGCGCTAAAGTTATGGCTACTGACCAGTCCCCGTGTTTTGAAGAACTACCTCTAAAAGGCACATATTTACCTTATGTGAAACTAAAAGACGCTTCGGTACCTGGATGCGTCTATACTAACGCTACAAATGTTCATCGTTTGCGCAGGTTATAAATGTGCATAATCCCTTAGATATACAAAGAAAATTTAGATGGTCCTTTAGCAAGCTGGCTTGTGAACCCTGCATCAAATTGTTATGTCTACGCATTAGATCTAGGCTGGTGTTCACTTACGAAAGGTAATGGGTAATTCTAGCGCTAAACTATTCCGCGGCATCAGCAGAAAAGTCTCACAGAACGTCGAAGGCAACTCCTGTCTCTGTCGTTCCATCCCTCGTTTCGTAAACCCATTGCACGTCCTCTTGCAACATAATCTGTGGTGGCGTAAAACCTAATAAAAGCGAATTGAGCTGTTGATCGGATGTGCTACACGACACCAGTCATATTCAATACACAAGAGAATGATACGTCGTCGATGCGACTTTGCACAGGGCAAGATCGTTCCCTGTCATGGGGACGTCACGAAAGCACCTGCAGACAGGTGCCTTCTTGATGGCGAGTTCTACAGCGCACGAACATAGGAAAAAATGCGACAGAGAAGAAAGAGCGCTGACTTCCAAATGATCTTTATTTTGCAGAGCAGGAAGACATATGCATACAAAGAAGCAAAAAAAACATCAAGAATAACAAGCCTAATCAACATACTGTCAGTCAAATAACATGTGACACGTGCTCGCGATTGCCCCTTCTTCTTTTATCGCTCATGCTCTCCGTCGTTTTGTTTGCTCATTGTACTATTTTGATAAGAGAGCAACCGACTAACGAATCATTGTCCTCTCAGAGGCTGGAGCGCATAAGGTTGCGTACTCTACTGAACGCTGTCAAGTTGGCTTTTTTGCATGCCACTGTGTATAGTGGCAAAGCCCTATGTAGGCTTCGCTCGCAATTCGAACGAGAATAATAAAATAGTCAGGCCTTGCTAGGCAGTAGTTGCGTTATCGTTTAAATGTGAGGTGAATCTAGGCCACTTATTTCTCATATTGCTGATAATAACTGATTGAATTTACGTGCCAATATAGTCGATGAGGCACACCATAGAGGAAGGCTTCGGAAACCTTTGCTTATGGCTCAGTGACGTCGCACAGTGCACGGGCCTTTACCAATTCTGCCTGCATGAAAAACACGACCTCCAGGGCTGCCACCTAAGCCGTTTTCTTTTTCTTTTGCTTCAGCTTAATTCTCATACCTTGATGTCTCCCGAGCTCCTGGGATTAGGACGACTTGCCTGAAAGGTACTGACAATGGTAGTCATCGGCGCACGTCGTTAATTCAGCCTACGAGAAAGAAATAAGAGTAAATATGTCTCGAGTTGGTCTGCTTCCTGAGCGCATTGAAGCGAAATCACCAAAAGTGCGGCCCTTACGAGTGAGACGTAGTTGATGTAGGACGCAAACACCGATTATGTGCGAATATGACCTGCATTACCTAAAATATGGCCGATGGGGGGCCCACTTTCTCCGTCGTTTTAACGAGCGCTCACTTACTTATGTTCCTTCCACTTCTTGCATAAATCCGGCACGAAATTACACTGCATGCGGGTAATGTTGCGTAATTAGCGTGCAGTACAGGAATAGCTACACCAGAAGTCCTGTAATCAAAATTCATCCTTCCGGGCTTTTATTAGTCGTACAGGTTCAACGTCGTCACAACTTATAACAATAATTTCAGGGCTATCACGCCCCAAAACCATTATATGATTACGAGACACACCGTAGAGGAATGCTCCGGAAATTTCAACCACCTACGATTCTTTAGCATGCCCTGATGTCGCACAGTACACGAGCCTCAACATTTCGCCTCCATCGAAATGCGACCTCGGACGCCGCGATTCGATCCCGCGACCTTTGGACCCAACAGCCAGGTGCCATATAGCCACTAGAGCACCGTTGTGTGGCTACGTCGTGACAAGCTTCAGCGGCACGTCGCAGGCACTTTACATCGCAAAGCGTCGCTTTAACGCGCAAAGGAAATCTAAACACAACCGTTTACCTTATATATCCTGCATACCTTGTAGCCTTTGCCTGTGCACGTGACCTCGCACTCGCAAGTTCAGCGCTGTAGCCCCCAAAGAACTAAAGATGAACAAATTCCGTGGTTCTGAGCGCAGGACTACGAAGCGTGCTGTTTTGGAGGCGCGGGTAATTTTCCCCAGCCGAGACTATGTATCGAGCCGCTAAATTGAGGTACACCACCGTTATTTTGCGTTTCACCACCATCAGCCCAAACGACGCTGTTGTACGCAGCCCTTGTGGGGAACACGTCTCAGCGTGCCTGGCTTTAAGGAAAAGATAATGGAAGAGTAGAAAAGAGAGGAACGCCGTAGTGGAGGATCCGGAGATTTTCAACAGCTGGAGTTCTTTGACGTGCACTGACAACACACAGTACACGGGCCTCTGGCATTTCCGCTTCGATAGATGATGCGACCGCCGCGGCCGGGTTAGAGCCCGGATCATTTGGGTCCGCATTTAAGCACCATAACAACTAGGCCACCACGGCGGACGGAGCGAGTCTCCCTCACAAGGCTTGGTGCTGTTGTGCTCGTGGAAGGCTCGTTCATGCTACGTTGGCCACTTCGAGAGTAAGGAACGGTACCAGTGGCGCCATCTTCACGTTTATCACACACAGTCACTGATCACGGTGATCACGGACGGTCTAGCCGACTAATTCGTTAAACAGAGTTCGCAACTGTTTACTTCGCGAGCACTGCATAGTTAGAAGTAACGTCATGGACGCGCCATTCTAAAACCTCGAGGTAAAGTCACACCTTCAGTTAGCGAAGATCGTACTCGCACTGAAAAGTATCTGGTAAGGATTCTATCTCTTCATTTGTCAGCAGCCTAGATGAGGAACACGGAAGTAATTACGTTCTTAATGATGTCTGGATGGTGCCGCCTCTAACCGCTTGTTACTGCGTCTGGTAATGAAATGCGAGAGCGTACTAGCGAAATGTTCCCAAACTAAACATAGTCACGCCGTAGCGCAATGCACTTCTTTTTACATTTTCTTTCTCTTTTAATTACCTCGGCATCGGAAGGAGCATAGCTAAAAATCTTTCTTCTTTCTATTATATCCTGAGCTTCGGACTATGCACCTGCTTTGAACAAAGGTAGCAGGTGAAGACAGCGCAGACTACATTTTCTTGACAAATTTATGCACTTACGTCTCGTTCTTCTATATATATATATTATTTGCTATAAGGTAGCACGCCCGATTTGTGGAAACAATAAGCAAGAAGAATTTCCTTATATTGAGAACGCATTAACGGCCGTGACGAATAAACAAGCCGCAGAAGCAAAACGTGCACAGAAGCGCTTCCCTGTTTGCCTGGTTAATCCGTGCATTCATTAACATTGATTGCAATGCAGGCCGCGAGAGCATGAGGTTGTCGCAGTCGCAAATAAACAAGATGGACATGACTAATCACGCACTTGCGCCCGGTGCTGTAAAAGTCCGAGAAAATCAAAGTGATACCTTCAAATTGCGTATGTCCTTTGCCTTAGTTCTTGTTTCCCTTCAGTACGCCATCTTTAAACACTTGAAAAATCGCAGAAATGAAAAGCATATATTAATTCACTGAAAGAAAAGGCGCTTATCGCATGCGTCCTTTTTTTTTTTTTTTAACGGGTGTGTCGCAGCACAGTCTAGAGTAGTTATCAAATGAAATACCCGAGCAGTGTCTAAGTATCGGTGCGGGAATGAGCCCAACACACCTGTCTTTAACGGGACCACCTGCCGCTTCTCACAAATTTCTCGCACAAGATTTGTTTCTAACAACAACTTGCAGCCCATCTCATTTCTGGGCACATAATTAACAAAGGCGGCGAGCCAACGGCCGACAGAAGTCTCCAACAAAATGTTACGTTAACGTAGCCATGCGTTCACTTCCTTTAGAGCCAATTACCTCCGATCAGCGCTAGTTGGCAAACAAGCAATCGCATCGAGTCGCACGGGATATAGTGCTGTGAAGTCCAAGTTTACTAAAAATGCCCCATAATCATGTATGCAAAAGCGCGTAGCTCAGCTGCGTCATCCAGAAAATCGCGTTTAACATTCCGTCAAAGTCGGCCGCTCTGTTTGGGTTGCCTTTCTTATCGCCACGATATCAAATCTCCTTTAATACGCGGACAGCGGTCCGCGTCGCCCACCCGAATTTTGAGAGAACAGAGAGTGCCCTATGCGTTTTGTCGTTCAAATATATAGAAGCGACCAACTCGCAGGACGCGCGAATGCAAGGTGGACGCAAAGTGCTCACCCGGACTGACGAGAAGCAGCGTGGCGCACACGAGATGTGCCGCCCAGTATCCGACTCCCGGCACCGGTCGCATGTTGACAACAACGTCCCTCGAACGAGCTGTCTTAGACACCATCATCACCACAGTTCGCGCCGATCGTGTTGTGCCAAGTCCGAAGCATTGTCTCGTCCTTTTCAACTACTCTATCACATACACGTGGTGACTGTAGAGAGACTAAGAAGCACAAAGTGTGCGCCTTCACAGTTCTTCCTGTTTCCAACGGAAGCTCCCCCTCGCCTCCGGCTTCTCGCCTATCGCGTCAACGTCGCGATGCCTTGCAGTGAAGCCTGCCACGGGTAGCGGAACACCTGTGGTCGCAGCGGCTGCTATACTGGCTGTGGTGCTCCGGCGGCGGCGGCGGGCTCGGCAAGACCGCCGGAGCGCGCGGCGTTCTCAACGGGCCAAACGGAGCCGTGTGCCGCCCCCATCGGCTCAGCGGCGGCGCGCGCCTCTGTGAGCGCCCGCCCGCCCCAAATGGTCACCGCGAGCCTCTTTCCCCACGTTTACCCTTCGCTACCTCTGTTCTCTCTGCATTTCGGCGCTATCTTTCCATGCCCATCCCCGCCCTCGCCCTTCGCAGCCATTTTTCCGGGGGACCTCTCCCTACTGTTCCTACTTTTCCGGAAGTCCTGGGACGGAGGCTCCGCCTATGGAGGTGCGGTTGAAACTCCGGGTCGGTAATACGTTGCCTCTGTGACTTGAAAGCTCTCATGTGTAGATCTCGGTGCTCACATTGGAGCTTTCTCTTTGTGCGTAGTCGGGAACCTTCGGCAGCCGTTTCTCTTCCTTCTTTTTTTTTTTTTTTTTTGCTTTTGTCATTGTCGTCCACGTCCTCTCATTTCGACTCCGGAACTTCGTTTGCCCGCCAGCGCGGGCCCGCGCTCCTGCCTCCTTTCTGTTTGCCCGCTGTTCCATTAGCCTACACTGCGGTCTCTTCATCGGCCTTTTTTTTTTCGATCCTTTGTTACTTTTGTTTTCTCTGTTAGACCGGGCTTTTGAAGTCCAATCGTGTTTCCGAGACGTAAGTTCGTTTCCTCCTCTTTGCGGCAGCCTGGAAAACTGGCTGCTCCTTTCTTCTTCGCTGCGCTCAATAACGAGAATATTGTATGCATAGAATGAAGTTGGTGGGTGTGTTCATGGATAGCTTTCCTTTCGCTCACTTATTATTTTTTTCCTCCTGTGCTGTTCACGGAGGAAATATATATTTCTCCCCTGCTTCCACTCCCTTACTAACGAAGTAGACTCCGCGAATTCACGTGTGCTGGTAGCGTATCGAAGCTCCTCCCGAATGTGGCGCGTTGGCGTTTATTTCGAAGCTCCTCCCGAGACAAGGTGCGTTGGCGTCTATTTCGCAGTTTAAAAAAATTGGCCGCGTATCTACGTGCTTCGCTGCAAATGTCGTCGAAAGGCGATAGTCTTCTGCCGGCCGTACTACGCTGCGTGAGATATGGACGCCATCTGGCATCGCCGTCGGGAAACATGAGCTTGTGCAGAATCCCTGGGCAAAACTGCCAGGTGGCAGCACCAAATTGTCGGCAGAGGCCTTTTTCGTGCATAGTGTCGCATTTTTAGCGCAGCCTAACAAACACTAGGGTCTTTAGAATTACGTATTTATGTACTTTCTAGTAAAAGAACACACCACCTAATAACTTACGTATGGGTATTGCGCCTCAGATATGCGTAATATTTGCTCTTTGATCGACAATGTGTACAAGTATTTAACGCAGCTACCAGTTCAAGATGGCTGGGCGTTAGGCAAGAGCTTAAACTTTGGCCGGGTGGCTGAATCGTGTGACAGACTGAAAACAGAAAGACAGACCAAAATTTTTCCTAGTGACGCGAGACTCCCGGCGCTTTTGTATTCGCGGATGCCATGTAACTACTTTGTGTCAAGAGTTTTATGTCAAATAAACTTCCCTTTGTGACCAAAATTTCTGCGTTCAAGTATCCCAAAAAGACTATCGTCTTTAAAAAATAAAAGAAGGCCAGAACTGGCGAACACGTTACGGACCGATGAGGCAGAGGGCCAAGCGTGGAGTACGCATTGCTTCTATAGTTATCTGGCAAGTGAACGTTCATAAATGTAGCAACTTGGATTCCCGAATAAAGCATCTGCACTGCGATCACGGCGGAGATATAACGTGGCATTTTACTAAGACGTTGGCTTGACTTGGAGAAGTACGGGTAATGGAAACATTACTCTGCACGTCTCGAAGCAGTATGAACTGAAATGTAGGCACAACGTTCGTAGAACTTAGCGCGTGTTTCCTTACAACACTGGCATAGGCTAGTTCACGCGATTTTCTCTTTTATTCTTCATATGCTTTCATTTTGAAAAATTCGTGCTGCATGTCTGAAGATAGTCAAAATTTAAAGAAGAAAGTGCACCGACACACTTCGAAGTACGCACGATGAAATATTGCGAAGCGCCACATAAAGGAAACTCTTGAGTGCCAAATGTGGCAATAGGAACTGGTCTTTAATACCGAGCTAGGTGAAGAACACCGGGGGTCTTTAAAAGTGGCACAATGTTCCCGTTACGCGGACGTCACACCTGACCGGCGTGACAGTGTAGGCATAGAACAGTGCACTATGGACAACGGACAGAGGAAAACAAAGATGATGTGTCAAAACATATTTCCATTACAGTGTGTGTGCCGCCGTCGTTGTAATGGCACTAACATCTCTTACATGGGAATCGTCCAAAATCATGGCACTCACATGAGCGCGAACTCTAGCTGTCATCTGCTCCGATATGTATAACATATCTGGCCAGCTCCAACGCTGAGCAGGTGCGTTCGTAAGCAGTTTCTTTACCGAGAGCATCTGCGGCTGCCCCCACTGGTCGAAGAATGCTGCAAGCTCTGTACGTGCGGTTCTCCTCGGTTCCTGTCGGCGATCCCGACAAAATGTGGCTTTAATAATTAAGTAGACACTGTTACTTCACATAAACGTTTACATTCGTGCCCTTCGCTACTTAAACTAGAGTTCGAACACCCTCTATGTGTGGAAAAAGCGCAGAGTTCCAAATTCACATGATCCGTTATAAAATTGGAATGGGGAAATGCGCTGCTCTGTATTTTTCAGCTTATATTGTGCATATATATTTTTCACAGTTTTCGCAAACGTGCAGTGTTCCTACAATGAAATGCTGATCACTCCTGGTCATACCCGAACTTTTCGTCCTCAGAAGGGCTATGTCTTCAAAGGGATGGAACACACAAGTCACAGGTACCGCCTCTGTTCACTTCCATGTTCATTTTATTAGCCTTATGACACATGAACATATGGGTAGGGAACATTTTTACGAAGCACTTTTCAGTCAATGTTTGCCCGCATTCTTTTCCAACGTGAGTTGAAGTACCTATAAGAGTGGCTCCTGGCATTGACACTTGTGTACGTTCTCATACTTTGGAGGGTGCTTCTTTCCAGAGCACCCGCGGGCGGCTAAGAAATAAGGAAAGAGCGTGCTAGCTCAATGACGCAAACTAAATACCTACACACATTGCACAGTTAAAAAACAAAGACAGTATGTGGGACAGATATCGCTACCCCCACCCACACCACTCATCTCGCTTTCCTAGTGCTTTGTTTTCTTCCTCTTACCACTTGGGCATTGCGCCTGCGTCCGGCTCACTCTAAATTTGCTTTTCCGAATCTCATTTGGCATCGGTTTGGAAACGGAAGGCCATCATCGCCAGCAGGACCTCGCTTTCCCGTTATACCGGACCTCTTCGCCAACACGCAGCTTACCCGGGTCTCGACAGTGCGCTTCGAAAATACGGGTGTGCGTGCTAGAAGCACGGTGGAAAGATAGAAATAGGGGAGTAGGGGGGGGTGAAGAGGGCGGGCTACTATACTCTTCCGTCTGCCACCGCAGCTCTGCGCTAGCTTCGAGAGCGTCGAGATCACGCATCGAGCCGAAAGAGGCGTGCGTCCCGGCTCTGTGGCGTGGATGCGTGCGGGGCAAGCTGAGCGCGGCGGAAAGCGGCGCGCTCTCCCTCTCACAAAGAAATGGCTGTTTCGCGGGCGCGCCATGGCACGCGCTCGCGTGACTGCTCACCCACAGCCGGGGCACTCCACCGAACGGCCCCCCGGTGGACCACACACTTGTGGGTTACTTCGAATCGTTCCATACCTGCCCTATACGCCCCCCTCCCCCCCCCTCAAACATTCTCCCCTACGTTCGTGCCTTGCTATTTTCACTCAGCGCACGGTTGTACGAGCAGCACCCTCGATAACATGTGTGGGCGGCTCCTTTGAACGCGCTTCGGCTGCGTAAGAGTGGAAATGTTCTCATTAAGCGCACAGTCGCACCGAGTGGCCGCAATAAGCGGAACGTAAGACAGGAAGCTGCAGCGCGTTACTCGTGAATGGTGTTCCTCGTGTGTAACGTGCTTTGTTGTAGACGCCCCCTTGTATACGAATAGGCAAGCGGGGTGCGGAAAACGCGGCGTACAAAAAACCCTTTAGAAATGGCGCAGGGAACAATCGAATACACTCTCATTCTGCGCAGTTATTGCGCGACCTTATAAGTACTCCTCATTGTAATTACCTCTTGATCACTTTTCTTTCTAAGTGCGGCAGTGTTTGATTCTTCTAAAGCTCATGAATGATGGAGTTATTACGTATGTGCTACCATGATGAAAAAGTACTTCAGTCAGCGCAGTCCTATCTGCTGCTTCATTCATCCAAAAAGTAAACCCGCCACATTTTTCATAATAATAGAAAAGAGGTTCAGTTGATTCTAGAGACTGGCACTGCAAACTGCAACAGCTTCTTATGAACAGAGAGGTGAGACCGAGCTCGTAGGCGCATTTGGCCAAAAGACAGCACACGCTGAATGAATAATCGCAAAGAATAGGAAGTGAAAACTGAGGACATTGGGACACGTTCTATGATCGCGATGTTCTACTGGCATCAGCTGAGGCTGCGTAGTACGGTTCCTCGGCAGTGTTCTTTCTATATGCCTCGCGATGCGGTCGTTTTCTCAGCGGACGCGGAGATCTATATCTAAGTGTTCTGAGCACTTAGGTGCGACCAGGATATAACAGTAAACCGAGATGGGTACTCGGCAAAAGGGAAAGGCAGTGAGTGAAAATGATTGCCCGCTCACGAATGAAATGCGATGATAAATGAATTGTCGGGAGATATTTGTCGGTTTGAAGTGCTGCTCACTGCAGAACTTTTGTCGGTTACAAGCACTGAGGAAGTTTTTGAAAAAAGAATGAAAGTTATGTCGAGGCACCTTCAAGAAATTTCTGTGACAGCTCGAAAGGTTATTCTAAATAGCCGGCACTTTTCTATTCTGGCCACATTCCTTCGGTGCTCCACCATGGTGGTCTAGTCGCTGTAGTACTCGGCTGCTGATCCGAAGGTCGCGGGATCGAATCCCGGCCGTGGCGGCTGCATTTCGATGCAGGCGAAATTGTGAGGCCCGTGTACTGTGCGATGTCTGTGCACGTTAAAGAACCCCAAGTGGTCGAAATTTCCGGAGCCTTCCATAACGGTGTCTCTCATAGTCGGATCGTCGTTTTGGGACGTTAAGCCCCAGAAATCAATCAGTCACATTCTCTCGGTATAGACCCTTTTCATAAACTGTAAAGCTAGCTTCCCTGCAATGCAACTTGCCCTATTAATGGCGACAGCTGCCTTTTTTTCAAATGCTGTCAAAATTCAAGTTGCACATGCTGCGGCCCGTTTTTTTTTTTTTTTGGGTTGTTTGTATCAGAAGGACTGGGTCGACATTTTACACGCCCTATCGCAAGCAAATTGCGCTTGCACACGTTGTTTGCCGGATTGCCAATGCCGCCATTAGTAAGGCAAGCTGCATTGCAGGAAAGCTAGCTTGCAGTTTATGAAAAGGGTCTATAGCGTCATTCAAACGCACAAGTCGAAGCGCCCAAAATTTAGTCCACTTAACGCGGTTTTCTTTTCTCTTTCGTATGCGAATCGCTTTATATAGTTTCCGCTCTGTACAGTAAGGATTTATCGCTACACCAACGCTCCCAAAAACCATCACTGCACCCATCGGAGTGTCCACACAATCCGGCCCCGCAAAGACGGCGCTAATGCGCGGACCCGATCCGATCGCCGGCTAAAGCGACATCCCATGACTCAACCCCGAACAGTTTCTGGTCGGCCGAGCTTTCGTCGCTTTCGCCGGAGCGTGGTTTCAAATTGCACACCCGTAACAATCTAATCGCTCCTCAACTTCATTATATCCATTCCCGGGGCGTCCGTTGCACCCGTCGGGAACCGCGCCGCATCCGCTCTCTCTAATCTCCTCCGCCGACCACAGCATCCTCCATCCTGCAGGCACCGCCCCTACACCACTTACTCTCCCCCAACCAAACCGCTCTTCCTTCTCGTCCAAACCGAGCCTGCTTCAAGAGCAGATGCCGCGCTCGCGACGCGCTTATTATTCCGCTTATCGCTCCTAGACCGCTGGGTGTCCGCTGCAGTCATTCTTTCTTCATTTCCATACCGTGCTCGGGTACTTTTAGAAAAGAGTAAAATTTAATTCCGCCGTTTCTCCATGAATACTGCAGCGTTAAGCTTGGCTCGGCAGTTCATTTCGTGTTGCAAGTTTGCCGCGCGCGTGTTCATTATGCATCCTGTGTTTAACGAGCAAAGCTGTCGCTGGAGCGATTACTAACGGATGTCCCTTAACCGCACTTGAGTGAGACACTCGCTCCCGCATTGCGCAGGGGGATTAGAACGCGAAATGTACAGACTGGATAGCGCGATTACAGCACTGCAGTTGGGAATGATGGCTGCTTGCTCGAGGATCACCGCGGCGCCTGATCGTGCACCGACCAGCTGTTCGCGACTAATGTTTCCGCGGGAAGCGGGAAAGGCGCCTTGCTCGAAGTTGCAGATATCGCGCTTTTTTTTAGTCTCGTGCGATAATGAGCAAGCGAGTCGCTGCATAGACTCTGCTTTGAAATGTCGTTTATGGAGTCCTGCCTTTCAAGGAATTGAAAAAAATATGTTTCAGAGTAGCTTCTTATCTGCTTGTGATACCTGTATGGATCTTTCACATCGCGTCTTGTTGCTTGTACATAAAATTGACCGACAGCACATTCTGCCCCATCCTCACCTTTCCTTAGTCCCCACTCGCTAACTTGCACATGTCGTGTGTCCTGTAATACGCATAATTATTGCTATTATCTCCCTTGGCGAGACATTCACCTGACCGCATTTTTCTTGCTTTCTTTTTTTTTTTAATTTTCTTGGCCGGGCACAACCTCTGAACCGAGTTTTTCCAAAGAGCTGCTTGCGGCGAAAATTTAAGCGTAACCTAGCTGTGTTTATCTCGATGGCAGTCACGTGGCGTCAATTGTATTCATTACTTGCCTAGCCTTAATTAAAGGCAGCTCCAACGTTATCAAACTTTAAATGCGCGTCGAGCAGTGTCAGGCGTTCTTTATTATACATGCTGCACCAAAACACATAGCGGCTCAAACACAGACCATTTGTTCCTATAAATAACGAGCTTAGTCTCGCAACGCTCTAACCCTTGGCACTTGCCCCACCACGGTGATTTAGTGACTACGGCACTTGGCTACTGCTCCAAAGGTCGTGAGAGCCAATACCGGCCGCGGCGGCTGTAGTTCGACGGACGTCAAATGTTGAGGCCCGTATACTGTGCAGTGTCACTGCGCGTTAAAACCCCAGGTGGTCGAAATTTCCGGAGCCATTCACTATGGCGTCTCTCGCAAACACAAGGTGTTTTTTTTTTTTGCACTTAGAACCCCAGAAATTATTCTTACTGTTATAACCCTTTACACTATATCATACTGGAGAGCCATGGGTGGCAGTAGAGTATGTAGCGAAATGTTGTTATCTTCATCCAAATGTAACATGTTTAAAATACACTCCCGAAATGTCTGTCTGTCTGTCTGTCTGTCTGTCTGTCTGTTTTAACTTGTTCATTTTCACTATCTGTCGGACCTGTCCGCGTTTTACTCCTGGCAACACGTGACTGAAACAAACAAATGTACTGCTAGGGCCGTCACCGTATATGGAAAACGCTCGCACTTGATTCTCACCTGTCTTGCACACAATGAGAGCGCAACTGGAGTTGACAAGCGCGCAGCGACTTTCGCGAACGCAGTGTGTCCCAACTCGCGGCAACTTTCTCGCGTCGACACATTGTGTGCAGTCGAGGTGTGTGAGACGGCGCCATCATTCTCGTCACGTCGCACCGAGCACCTCCGGTTTCACCACTCCGCATAAAAGCCGAATTCCTTGGCGGCTGACGCCGTTTCGCCTTTCTTCCGGCTTGTCACCGCATTCGGAACATTCGCGAAGTTCTATGCAAAACCTGTGGCGTAGTGCGTGTCGTCAAACTATGCTGCTGAAGTTGTTCTCTAGGAACTAAAGCTGACATGAATGTGCTGGGCTGTTGGTTTACGGAATATTGATTGATTGATTGATTGATTGATTGATTGATTGATTGATTGATTGATTGATTGATTGATTGATTGATTGATTGATTGATTGATTGATTGATTGATTGATTGATTGTGTTTTTTAGTCCAAAAGCAGTTATGATTATGAGAGACGCCGTAGTGGAGGGCTTCGGAAATTTCGACCACCTTGGGTTCTTTAACGTGCACTAACATCACACAGTATACGGGTCTCAGCTGCGCAATATTGCTAGTAAAAGACCGCGTTACACTTCTGCACTCGTAATATTTTTGCCGTGTGTTTTAAACGTGCGCGGAAGTATCAATAGGGAGAAAATAATCTCAATGAGGCAGAGGCGAGAAAATGCGAGAAAATGTTCATATTATATTGCTACAGCGCATAAGAATAGCAACCCGTTTCTTCCTATTCGACGGTTTCTTTTAATGGCACGTTCTTGTTAATAGCATGTTTTTGTTACTGTGAACAATTTGCCCAACCTTATGATCGATTTGAGCTTGTATGCACGCGGTAGTAGCTTTGCGGCTATAGGGTGATGGCTTGCGAAGGTCGACGTCGCGGGATCGAATCTCGGCCGCGGCGGCCGTATTTCAGAATAATAATAATAATAATAATAATAATAATAATAATAATAATAATAATAATAATAATAATAATAATAATAATAATAATGCCCACTGCAGGACAAAGGCCTCTTCCATAGGTGTCCAATTATCCATGTCCTGTGGTAACTGGGCCCAATTTATCCCCGCAAACTTCCTGATCCCATCTGTCCACCTAACTGTCTGCCGCCCCTTGCCAGGCTTACCTTCTCTAGGAATCCACTCTGTTACCCTTGCTGAGCAACGCTTTTCTTGCTGTCGCATTACATGGCCCGCCCACGCCCATTTATTCTTCTTAATTTCTATTAATATGTCCCTGACACGCGTCTGTTACCTAACCCACTCCGCTCTCTTCTTGTCCCTTAAGGTGGCACCTACCATTTTCCGTTTCGCTGCGTCGTCCTCAATTTAAGCTGAACCCTCTTAGTTAGCCTCCAAGTTTCTGCCCCGTAGGTGAGTACTGGTAAGATGCATCTGTTATACACTTTCCTCTTCCGAGACAATGGTAAGCTACCATTCATTATCTGACAATGCCGCATTTCGATGGGGGCTAAATGCAAACATACAAACAAACAAACAAACAAACAAAACCACCCGTGTACTTAGGTTTAGGCACACGTTACAGAACCCCAGGTAGACACAATTACTCCGGAGCCCTCCACTACGGGACGTACCTCATAATCATAGCAGGTTTCGCCACCATAAAGCTGCTCTAATTATTATTATTGATTTCAGTTTATACATTGGGGAAATGCTTGGAATGCGTTTGTGTTACCGATTTGTGTAATATGAACTCCTTAAATGGTACGACATGTGTTAGAAACTTCCGCAGTTCCTGGAATTCTTTGTCTGAGAGTACGCTCTTTCCACACTCTATCTCTGGCTTGCCGTTTTATGCTCTGCCTAACGGACGAAGGCCACGCGGATGTAACTTTCATACGGTCCACGTGGACAGAGCGTACGGACAAACAAAGCCAATACTAGTAAATCCTCCTCCATTATCAGTGGCATTGCTGTGTAATTAAAATATGAGCGCAGTCATCCGGTCAAAATTTCCTGTCTATATTATACTGAAATATCTAAGTCTATCACAGCGCGAGAGTAGGAGGCCGCTATAAGGACTAAAGTTCATCGTGAAACCACCAACCACCATACGTTTTCAGAGTTTCTTTCTGTATAGTTGCCCGGATGAAATAAAAAAAATCTTCATGGAAACGTATATTTTCTAAAGGTGCCAGTATACTTTGATCAGCATTCTCTCTCTCTCTCTCTCTCTCTCTCTCTCTCTCTCTCTCTCTCTCTCTCTCTCTCTCTCTCTCTCTCTCTCTCTCCCGAGCGCGCTGTTACTAAGCGCGGCTGTCAAGCAACGAAAGTTCGTCTCGCTACGGATTCTGTCGGCCCACGCCTGGATGCGTTCCCTTATATAGCGACGACTTGGTCCGTGTCACTTAAATAATATCGCCAGAAAGAGGGGCCCCGGTGATATTCCGTCAACGTTTCATACGACATCATACCTGCGAACGCTACATGGAACGGGTCTTCGCGGCTCTAACGACATCCTGCCTCCCACCGGCGCCGTAAATACTGCAGCGGCAAGGCGCACGAGAAAGGCATACAGGGCAAGCAGCAAATAGCAATGAACAGAACGAAGGGGCTCGCGACAACGACATTTGCCGAGTCACCCGGCCGTACGCGGACCGTCATCTAGCGCAATAATGCATTCGGTCCAGCACCATTAGACGACTCACTATTCTAAGAACGCCCAAGCGAAAGTGCTGCCCGCTGGCGGGGCACTGCGCATAGAGTATAACAATTCAGGAAACGTCCCTAATTGCCTCGTTACTTCCCTATTACGCAATTATTCCTTATCTCTCTTTTTCTTTTTTACGCCTGCCCCGTGGCGTCTTGGTTTGCGTAGCTTTGCGTTTTACCTTGTTTCACTTCTCCTTCGTAGAACAGCTTAGGGTGTAACGAAATAATAACGACAAAGGGGTAGCCGAAAACACTCAGAAAATCAGGAACCTATAGCATGGGAAAAAAAGATGGGAGGATCGGGGTATAGAAATGCCTGGGGTGGAGCATGAGCCCCCCCTCCCCTTCCCGTTTAGAAGACAATTTACATTTCTGCGGCGAAACCGCACGAAGATTGCCGTTTGCAGACCGGCAGTTTAGAGAGACTTCGCGAACGCGCATAATTTTTTCGGCAAATAATACCGAGAACCGCGGAGGAGCCATTTAATCCAATAAGGTTCCGAGCGCAGCGCGCCATCTTTCGCTCGTTTACTTAGACTAAGACTTTATTTTCGCGCGCCACGCCGCATCGCTTATAGACTCTCCCTCTTCCTCCTCGTTCTTCGACGAGGCCTCCTCGGCTGCGCAAACCGAACCACGGGCTCAAAATTCCATTACGAGTCCTCCGATGACTCTTTCTCTACTCGGAAACGACTTCGCTTGTCGATGCGTAGCTCGCCTCTGATTCGCCGCTTGCTGTATCGTCGCGTACGTGTATTTATTTAGTGGGCTACGTTTCTTCCCGTTGGCTCGCCTATAAGGAGGAACGAACGCGGCGCGCTGTGCAGCTGCACACGCGTTGACGGTGCGTGCGGGCGAGCGCTCGGCTGCTGGCTATAAACGTGCATAGCTATCGCCGATAATTTTCTCTTTGTTTAAACGCCCGAGTTTTGCACCTGCTTCCAGCGAAAGCAAAAGAGAATAGACAGGGAAAGAAGAAGGGGGGGGGGGGGGGGGAGTACGGAACGAATGTGCCGTCCGCCCTCTTTATCTTACTCCCACGTCGACTGTAGGTTCTCTCTGCGCTTCGTTGTTATTACATGGCGCGTTTTAACACGACGCGTGGTACGCGGCTCGCGTCGACTTGTTCACTCGTTTCGAATCCCCAGTCACGCGCGCTCGCGGCTACGAGCGCTGAACGCGACTCGCTCGCGCATCGCCCGGTCGATAATTATGCACGCCGCTACGCCGCAGCAATGGCGAAATGAAATAACAGCCGCCGTGCTGGTTCGTGTTACAGAAATAAATGAAGAAAGGCAAGAGTTTCTTCGTTTTTTTAGGTCTTCCCTCGGGCCGCCCTGCACGCGCTTGGGTGTAAGCTTCACCCGCGAAGTTGAATGCATTGCTGCGAAGCACACGGCTGTTATCGTGGAGGTTGGCGGTGGTTGGTGAACGGCTGGAAAACAAGATGTGAGCAGACGGCGAGCTCGAACATGGCTTAAGAGAAGTAAAAAAAAAAAGACGTGAACATAACCTCGAAGGGTGTTGTCTTTATTGGCCGCATAGACATACCTCGAGTGTCGACGCGCCTGTATGTACTCAGCGCTGAATGCCCGCACTACAGTGAGGAAATCCGGGATTTAGTAGCAGGAGCAACCACGCAATAAGCTCGAGCTCCGGTGAATTTATATTCGGAGATAATAACTGGAATGACTGCAGCACTAAGGAAGAAGACAAGCTTACAGAACTAATCCCGCCATTCCGTCTGTCGTACCTTATTTTCCAACTCATTCTCTTGTTTGAACCCTTGTCGGCACCTGTACCTTTAGCGCTCGCTGCCTTAAGGTTACGACCATGTTTCCGCGGCTAATCGCGAGCGGGAGAGAGAAATGATTGCCGTAATTTTGCACCGAAGTGTCTTGTTTCGCCACCATGTCGTCGCCTGTTTCTACTACCGTAATGTACTGAGCCTACAGCGGTAATGCCTCGCTGCTTTCTGGGAGAGAGCGCATTTTCTTTCCCGAGTGAACTGGCAACTCTAGTTTCGTCACCTAATGGACCACTGTGCCATTGCTGCCGTTGATGCCTTTCATAACCATTTGCTTGTAGGCGCGGGCAGCTTAAACTCCCATTTATTTCGTCCATCATTGCTGCTTGCTTTCACGGCGTGATGCGTCCTTCCCAGAACTTCTGGGCTTATGGGGGAGAGACGCCGAGCAAACCAGTTGATTACCTCGTTGGCTTATAACTCTTCCACATTCTTTTTGTTCTGAAAGCACCTTGTTGCATAGTAGTAAGACATTGGAGCTCTCGAGAGTACCGTGCTTGAATTTAGAGTGTAAACCAAGGTGACTTCCACGAAAGAGGCTGTCTGGATGAGTTATCACCTATTATGTCCCAGTAACACTGACCAGGCTTGTCGTAGCCAGTCTTCTTCCCACTGCACTCAACTAAGATAAAGGTGACAGAACGCCTTTTTCTCTATGCAGCGCACAGCCGCAGCTAATTTTATTTAAACGGTCCCACAAAGGAGGAGGCCTCGCGCGACCGTTCTCGCTCGCTTCGAATTTCGAGATACACACGCTTGTTATGTACAGTGTTCCCATTCGCGTGTTTTTGTGGTCGTGATGATTGTCTCTTGCCTCCGTTTTCTCTCAGTTTGGACGCTGACTTCATGGCCACGAGGGAAACACAACCGCTTGGGAACAGTACGGCGGACGGCACCGAACTGAGAACGAAAATTCAAAACTTTGATGTCGCCGAATAATGAGATTTTTTTTTTCTTTTTTGCACGGCAGCCCGTGAAACGCGTTCCGAGGCAGCTGTGGAAGAACAGTAGAGCAGAATGTAAAGTTTCACGCATGTGCGCTTATCATCTCTCCCATTTACTTGGCGCACCCAGACATCGAAATTGAAATTAAATAAAAATAAATAAGAAGGAGAAGACACGTACACGGAGCACTCATTGCTTTCTTTGTGTTCTCCCTTTTTAGCGTCCGACAATGATGTTTCGTGGAATGACTTTGTGATCGCACTCGTACAGCGTGGTCACAAAGACTGAACAAAAGAAAAATCTCATTTTCTTATTCGCGGACTGCAATTTTGCGCTTCCGTTGAGCGAGAACCGCGTGCGCTGAGCAGAACCAGTTTAATTGAAGAAGTGCCTTCGCCAGTTAGCTGAGCTTAATTAATCAAGTTCTGCAATGCAAGCGAAAATTGTTCAGTCCAGAAACCCAATGCCCAAACTTCAAGTGAAATAAATAGAAAAAAGCCAGAGACCTCATTCGCTGACGCTGCGTTTCCTTTCTTCTTTTCTTTTTTTCTTTTTCGGCACTTCGAGGAAAAGAAAGTGGAAAGTCGAAATAAGGCACTGGACAGACTGAACTGTATTCTGGCAAAGCCAGGCACATTCGTGAATCTGACTTCCTTATAAATAGACTCCATCAGCGCTGTGCTCTTTCTGCAACAACACTCCTCTTCCCATCTTTCCCAGCATCTCTTTCCAACAGTCAACTCGGCTTTGTCCCCCCCTTCTCCCCCCCCCCCCCCCCCCGAAATTGACACTTAATGAATCGAGCAAGCAGTGGAGCGCACACACACACGCTCCTGGCCTGCGGCATCACTGGCCCACGTTCGACTAGGTTCGCTCGCCACACCTCGCAAGTACCCGCAGAAGTCCAGTTTGGCCTCGGTCCAGAGTGCAAACAGAATCATACGATGATTTCCAATTAGGCAATGAGAGAGAGAGGGGGGGGGTTCCGAAATTGGTGAAGCCGCGGAGGGAAGATGCGGGTGGCAGTGGACCGGATCAGCCCAAGACGAACAAGACGCGGCTAAAAAGGAAGCGACTGGAATGGAGGCGGAGAGCGAACGAGTAACTTCTATACGCAGAGTCGCCGAGGGCGCGGAGTGGTTTGCTGGTGCCGAACGAGATCACGGGGAGGCTGCAGGATGCGGCTCATTCTTTTTTTTCCCCCAAGTTTCCAAACGAAAAAGGGGGGCAGCACCTCACAAGGCACGCCGCCACCGCCGACGACGACAACGACGGAAAAGCTCAAGCTCTCTCCTTGCAGTGCCGCGCACCCTGGCGCGCGCGTGCTCGGGGGCGGGCGGCGGCTCTAATCAGCACACTGCGCTGTTGATTCAGCTGATTGCCACCCCGCAACCCCTTGGAGAAGGAAATAAGAAAGAAACGAAATCGGACAGCAGCACCTGGGACCCCGGCGGTGCCTTGTTTCTTCGCCGTGAAGTGCGCGCCCCCGTTGGAATGTTCTAATGAGATTCCGCGTCTTGTTAAGAAACACCCCTTCTCCGACCTTTCTCCCGGCTCCCAGGCAGTTTCTTCGCGTTCTATACGCTCTGCGTTTTGTTCCTTAGCGCTGCAAAGCTGTTCTTTTCTGTTTTGTTCGCACTCTCTTCTTTCCGTGCGCTCATTCCCGTGTCTCTGTTTCAATGCGCGCTGAGCGCGAAGTGCTTGCGCGCGCAGAGAAGTTAAAATTACACTTTCTGGAGGGGCTTACGTCACGCACAACGATGAAGGTGGGCAATTGTCGCCGCGGAAAGAAAATATCGTTTAAAAAGAAATCCCGGAGCTTCGAAAGCAAAGAAGCGAACAGAAGTTTGAGCGTAGTGCTCGGTTATACCCTATGGTGGACGGAGGTAACGCTCGAACAGCAGAGAACAGTGCCGGCATTCGCAGTCACGATAATGGCAGGACGGGAAATTCTCCCGCTTGGATCAGCGATTTGCATCCGTTAACTGTCCAGCCTGCTGACTTTCCCTTACTCGTCTTTGCATTAAGACACTTCTGTGTCTGCCGTTGTATTTGTTCACTCCCCCCCCCCCCCTTTCTTTTATTTTTTTAATTTCATTATCTTTGGTATGATTATTGCGACGAACGTGACATCAGAGTCTCACACTCCACGCTTCAGCGCCCGTTCCTCTACGACGGCGCGCCCTGCTTTACATATCCTCGCAGAATCCAGCCACGTATGCCTGCTTCCAGCAAGTTGCCAAAGTTCCTAATGAACACCGCAGGCAAAGCAGACTCGACGATGCGCGGCGTTAAGACGCGCGCGATAGGAAGGCGTTGCTCAAGACCGGAGAATGCCCCCCCCCCCACCCCCTCCCCTTCTTCCCCACTTCCCCCCAAACATCCCGGATTGCGTGGTTAAGCCCAGCGTCTGTCTTCCCTCGTCATTTAGACCTGTATAGCAACGCGCAAACAAGCCGCCCGCGGTCGTGATCTTCGAGACAGCCTTGTGCAATATTCACCGAGGCCGCCGCGAGAGTTAGCAAACTTTAAATGAGCCCGAAAATGTGCTCGGCGCCGGTGGCTCGGGAGATGCGCGCTCTATGTGTGTGAGCTTCACGGGCAGGGGAAATTGCAAAGCCAAGCGGTGCCCTGTTTGGATGAGAGGGCATTGTCGTGAATTGAACTAATCTATCACGTTAGCCCGTTTCGATAAATGTTTGAACGCGTAGCACCAAGGACGGCCGACCATTGTTTGGGAGCATTATGGGAACTAGTACGGAAATAGGACCTCCTTCTCTAGAGAGCGCGGGAAAACTCAATTACATGTTTCTTCCTCTCAGTCAATTGATGTAGAATTCCAGGCCGTTATTATGTCTTAGGACACCGGTGTACTGGTAATAAGATGCGGAGCAATGAAGAAAGGGTACGTGTGAACCAAATTGTGTTAATCAAAAGCGACATATGTAGCCTCCTAGAACAAAAGTGTCAGGCGAGCATGAGATTTACCCTCATTATGGGCAAATTACTAACCACCGTAGACACGCAAACTTAGTACTCTTATCCCAAGTATGGTAACGCAAGCCGATATCCCGATGCCGATAACGGATATGAGGCGTGTTTGTATACCTTTCAGCATGTGCGTGAATAGTGCAGTCAGTAGAGCGCTCAGCACCTTTCGTCGTAAAGGGGCGGTCGTGCGTTTGGTTCCCAGTCACACTGTGCGAGCGAAAAACTTTCTACTGGTTTTTGCTTCTCGTTTATACATTTATACCTTACTGCGTCATATCCGCTATAGGAAACGACGTATGAGGTCTTGGTGGACACCGGCATGACACTCTTTCGTGTTAAAGTTTCTCATATAAAGATTTTAACAATAATGAACGATATGGGCAAGGTGGAAAAATGCAATACAAATACTTTGTCAGAGCGCTAAAAAAAATAACTTCGTGGCACTAGCACCGACATCATGTTTGTGAGCGTCCTTTGTGGCGTCGGCGGCACTGCCAAGAACTATATTTTTCTCTTCCTCCCCTATCAGTCCTTACTTCCCCTTCCCTCTTCCCCAATTCAGAGCAGCCAACCAGATTCTGCCCGAGCTGACCTCTCTGCCTCACCTTTAGCATTTTATTTCTTTCTTCCTTGATCGGCACCCTCAATTCTCCTCCAGGCGAGGCTTGTTACGACGCACAAAGGGAAATCTAAATAAAAAAAAATTCTGAAAAGAACATCAAATTAACAGCTGTACTAGGGACATGCGATATCAGAGCATAAGCTTAGCACATAAAAAAGTCATTCAACAATCACGGTAATCGATGAGAATTAAATGTAGGTAGGTGTGCACCACATTGTATGGGCGCATAGAGCGCCACAAGTAAGAGATATCGCGTGTGCCTCATGCTGGCATTGGATATGCGGGTGTTAGCCAGTCAATCAGTTCTATCTATCTATCTATCTATCTATCTATCTATCTATCTATCTATCTATCTATCTATCTATCTATCTATCTATCTATCTATCTATCTATCTATCTATCTATCTGTGCTGTTGATTGGATTCATGCGATATTTAATTTGGTCATCACAGCCGAACCTTGACCGTAGGGTCAATTCCACCCCCGCCCCGTCCCACGCACACACACGGGGCGTTTAGTTAGGCTGTTTTAGCATATATTTACCATTGAATGTATCGGCTCCCTGCAACATTTTAAAGAATGGCAAGTCGCTGATACCGTGATAGACAAAGGGCAAGGTTGTGGTAAGATGCCTTATAAGAACTACAGTTCGCATAGCTTCGCCTGGGTAATGAGGACTACACGTACAATGAGGCGAGTGTCCAAAAAGTATCAATGAAGCTAGCTGCAAAAAATGGATTGAATTATATTTCACAAGCGGATAACTGTGTGGTAGGTATAAGCCACAAGACTAGAAAGCCCACTGAGCATTGCATTACTCCTGGTGCAAGTGGTCAGCTTCATTATCGTTTCGACGATTGCGAAAAAAGACGTCATTTTCTTGCGAACAGCAAGCCGAGGCCGTTCCTGACTGTGTTGCAAATGTCTCTCGAGGAATTTCATAAAGCGTGCGCTGTCGTCTGAAATCAAATTTTCCTAACAAGTTCTTTTTCTCATATATATGCAAATTTCAGAGGTATGGCGTGGACCAGTATTATTAAAGTTGTTCAGGCAAGAAAAACATAAACCTATTTCTTGCTTTGCATCACCGTTCGAGTACAAAAGGGAAAAGTAAAAGATAAACTAAAGGCATCGAACCGTACAGCAAGAATGGACGAATTCCTGGCATGTCCGAACAAAAGTGGATATTGTTGTTCCTCGCTTTCTCATTCTTTTTCCCTAGATATCTAATTCAGTGGTTGAGAGCGACGAACAGTGTCGGGCACGAAAGGCAGGGACGTTATATAGAGCTTATCCAGTATGTATCTCTACACGTTGGTAAGCGATTGGTGATGTAGTCCTGGCAATTCACGACGCCCATGCACACCGTAGCGCATAGTCACAGACAGTAACTTACGCAATTCGCCTTGTACTCCATAACTGCTCGTATCGCACTGTGGGCAGTAGTCGTATGACGCAGATGGAGTGAAGAGTGGAGGGCATGGTGGACCTCTAGAGAGAGAGACAAAATGGAAGGTAATACAGGAAGGTTAACGCGAAACGAGAAATGCCAGGATTTTATATTCCGCACCTGGAATGGAGAAAACTGACCACGTTCGGACCATGTTTGCAGCTGGAACGGTAAGATGCTTACAGACGGGTAGAGGCGCATCGGAACAAGTTGCCAATACGTGGCTGTTTCCTTATCACGTCTTCACTTTGTGTGACACTTGCCCATTGACCAGCTAAAGACGCCGGTCCCTTAAAATGTTAGCAGTGCCACGATACCGTGAAATGCAGAGTGCACCTAAAGTTGTACTTCTTGCGTGTTAGATATATATTTACTTCTTTACATTTAACCGGCAGATGAGCAAGGCCTATGGGCGTTAAAATAAAGAGAAATGAAGTCATGACTTAAAACAATGCCATTTAATTTTCATTTGCATTAGCGTAAAACAAAAGTTCTGTGAATACATATTCGTGTGTATAGGTGGTTCATATTAGAAATGAGGTGGCCCGCCGTGCTCACTTGAATTCTTCGACAATAAAGCCCACACTATTCTCTAATAGGCCAGAAGCTAAATAGTTGACGCTTATAAGAGGCTTGTTTTTCTTTCTTTTTTTTTATACGCACAGGCACGGCCACTCGACCGAAATGTGTGTTTCTATGGAACGTCTGTGGCGCGAGGCACCTCTTACCGAGCTAGCAAATAATTCATAATAAGTTCCGCCGAGAACAATGTCTAGAAAAGGCAGAGGAAAGCGGCACACCCATGCACGAAAGCAATGTACACAAGCTGAAAAATTACATGCCAATGAAAGCAAAGCAAATACACTAAATATTCAGGGAAGGCCCAAGCTTGTATAAAACGACGCTCTTGGGAAATTTCTCATACGCAATGTTTTGTTATGCTAAAGCAGCGTGTCGATATTGCTTGTGTGATTGCCTACTAATGGACCAGAAAGCCCCTTGCAGCGCAACTGCTGGAAACCACTGAAGAATGAAGTGCAAAATACATCGCTTTGCAACTCGGAAAACTTGTGTTGAGGCGTAAAGCCAGAAACGGAGAAAGATGAATACTCGAAATAGGAGCGCCTGCCGGGAACTATTCTTGCGAGCGCACATACACAATTGACGGCTGCACAATATGCGCAGAATATTGCGGAATAGTTGCCAAAATATGAATATTTATTCCGCTGTCTCACTAAATTCGAGCGTTCCATGAGTTGCGAATTCAGCTTAAGAGAAACGGCTAGGCCGACTCAATATTCGTGTTCATGACCTATGCATGCGCACCGTGCATTTTCCATTTCCGTTTGCTCGACTGCTCTTACAGCGTTCATGAGGGACGATCATCATCCGCTTCAGAGTTTACTCGAGACATTCGTCAGATATTCATTCAGAGCTTTCTTTGTCCAACATAAACTTAGGCTCTCACTCAGACGGACCTCAAGCAAAGATGCTCCGGCTTTAGGCGCATGAGATCTGCTGTAACACATATATGAAAAGAAATTTCCGGTACGACCGCACATCTGATTTGCTGCACGTGCTAGCGTGCAGCAAATTCTTCTGCGTGCAGCGCGTTCCTCTTACAGTTTTCGGTTACACCTACCACAAGCTGCAAGGTTATAAGGGCAGGTTATCCCCATTCCACAAAATTTGGCTTGGTATCAATGGGTTACTCTCATTCCTAAATTGACTTATGAACACCGATTCTTGATAATGATAATTTCTGGGGGATTTACGTTGTAAAATCACGATATGAGAAACGCCGTAGTAGACGGCTCCTGAAACCTCGACCACCTGTGGTTGTTTAACGTGCATTGACATCGCACAGTACACGGACTACAACATTTCGTCTCCATCGAAATGCAGCAGCCGCGGCTGGGATTCGATCCCGCGACCCTCGCATCAGCAGCCGAGTACCATAGCCACTAGACCACCGTGGCGGAGCAGCACCGGTTCTTGGTGGACAATGGGTTCTTCAGCTTGGCATTTTTGTTTGTAGGCTGCCGGGCCATGAGTGGCATGGCAACAAGATGGAATCACGCAAGTGCTCTATGCATTCACGGCAACTCGAGGTCTTTTTCTGTCAAATACTTCGGTTCTGAAGGCCAGAGCCCCTACTGGTTCATGGGACAGCGGTAACACCAAAACCTGCGACTCGCGTCTAGCTGACTTGGTATATACCAACGTTGGCGTGAAAGGGTACAAACGTATACGCTTAACGTGACTGCTATAGGTAACCACACCAATACCATGACAAGCTCGCCATTTACGTCACTAATTATGATAAGGAAATCACGTGTGCAGCGTGCCCGCGCGTAAGGATGCACACCACAGATGATAATCTGTGATAGTTAAATAGGCATTGAATAGTAGGATATATACATTGGTACGGGGCTCGAACACAGGACCTTCGGAACTTGAAGTCCATGGCCATGCTTTCGAGCCCCAAGGTCAATTAGGTCTTTTAGGTGATAGCTAAGAACTCCTAAAAATTTTAAGGACTTCGAGTAGAAATATAGATTATTTAATTAACTACCAATATTTAGAAGCGATTGGCTCAATATAACAACATAATACTCTTCAAAAGGAAGGTTTTTCGGGTACGCGTTCGTAATTTATGCTGAATGTTACAGCACAACACTACCAGAAACTACATGTACGCGTCTGCAAAACCTAATGCTGAATAATTGCTTTAGTTCCCAAGAAATAGAGGACGCAACACTCGATTGCAAAAACGTAGTCATTTTTGCTCTACTCGCGTACATTGGTGTAAGGAAATCGTAAGCAAACCTAGGAAAGCAAAGTCATTAATCGTGTTAGCAGATTCGTAGCGATCAGATTAAGGAAGTGCTTTTCTTGCATGAATATCCAAAAGCAGGGCTTCCTACAGCTGCTTTTTGTATTCTATTAAGGCTACGTGAAATAAAGAAAACACATGTAAGGTATCTTTGCGTTTCCTTCCTTTCCGTTCTTTTACTGGTAAGCACTAGCAACGGTTCTCATTCTTTAAACTCAAATCCCACGGTCTATAACTCAAAAAATTTAAAACTGAAGCCGACCGAACTACACGAAGCTAACCGACCTTCTTATTTAGAAAGCGTTGCCCATTCTCAGGAATAATGAAGCGAGATCGCGGGGATGATATTCTAACGTGAACGATAGAGTACGCTAATAGCCGACTAATAGTGCTTACAGCGTAAAGAAGTATGCCGAAATGACATTAAAAACCACAAAGCATTCTTTTTTCGTGTCTATAGTTCGCTCATTTATTTTTATTTTGCTTCCCGCACGTCACCTGGCTTTATTGATGAATAAATACGTTTAAACAATGGCACTACATACTTTATCTTATTGCGTCGAAACAAAAAGAAGGTTTAAAGAACTCATTTGGGAACACGGAGGAACATGTTCCACCATACTTGTACAGCCTGCCCACGTGCTTGTACAGTAACGACGTGATGCAGGCGCTATTTGTATCGCACGGGCGCCCAGCGAACAGCGCAGGTTGTAACGCTGAATTTGTCAGCGCGAGGGGCGCGTGGCGTGCGTAAAAACTCTCGGCTCTGATCCGGCCACTTAGCGACGGGGGGATGCTGAGCGCTTCCCTTTGATCATTAGCGCTTCACCGTGCTCCGCATAAATGCGTGGAGGTTGAACGAGGCACGTTAGCGCTCGCGTACACATTGCACGAGTGTGGGCGCCCGTAAGCGCGCGTACGCGTTGTGATCACCGTGGCAATCATCGTTGTAGACGACCTCGCATTTGTTTTCTCGAAGAGGCGTGCGCTCTGGTAAACACATTCGCCGGTCTGACGCTGCTCTCACAGCGTTGGCGGCTGTTATGGGTTCGCTAAGCTCTCTGCGTGTCACTAAATCGAGCCGTTGGCGGCGCTGCTAAATTACCCACCTTGTGCGAGCCCCCGTCGTGTAGCTGCAGGTATTAGCGCGGTTTGCTGACTAGGCGTTCTTGTTTCTTTCTTTAAGGATCGTAATAGTCGTAATTTGCTGGTGCGGGTGATTTTGTCTTAGCGTTGATGCTACCGCGGATATAATATCCCTCGCTTCGTCAGCTACATTATTGGAAGAACCTTGGTGATCACTAGGAAGTAACAGCTAGCGATTTTGAATATAAAAACTTCCTAAACGGCCATATGTTCTTTTTTTTTTTGGGTGGTGGGATATTCAGCGCTGGAAAGTGTGACATTTGAAGGACACAGACGATATTGTTAATAATAATAATAATAATAATAATAATAATAATAATAATAATAATAATAATAATAATAATAATAAGAATAAGAAGAAGAAGAAGAAGAAGAAGATTGTAAATAAGTTCTGCGGCGGCAGCCAGTGAAGTGGCGGACTGTCAACCAGTTCGGTTTCGCTTTGCAGCCTGTAACTCCCCTGGCTGGTCCATATTCCAGGGCGACGGCTTCGCTATTCCGTGGTATAGAGCTTGTTGCGCTTATTCGGACAAACAAAGTACTTTGAGTTTAGAACAACGTATCTGGTTAGGCTGTAGAGGTTTCCATACATCTGTGTTGTAGTTGAGATATGTCCCAGTTTTCCCCTTTCTTTTGTTGTTGTTGTTGTTGTTGTTGTGTCGTTGTTGTCGTTGTTGTTGTTGTTGTTGGTGGTGGTGGTGGTGGTGGTGGCGGTGGTGGTGGTGGCGGCGCTTTTCGCAACTCGTAAATCAGACATACAGTGCGTGACATTTTGGCCAGGTTCCTTACTCTTTGTGCGTGATATCATGCTCTAGTGTAGCGTCACGTGTAGTCTTTATAAAAAGTCACTTTTGAAGTAAGCAAGCAGGAACCCGAATGGAAATACAGTCAGTTTCGGCACCGAAACTTGGCTTTCTTTTCGCTTTATGACCTTTGCACACGGGCACGCAAAGGCAGTTGCACTGAACCTAAGCCCAGGCACTGACATTCTCTCTTTAACGCATGCATAGCGATGTGGTTCGTTTCGTGTCGGCCGCGCAAAACGCGGATGCGGCCACGCATTTCCTGCCACTGCCACAACGCTCGCTCGTAAGCAATAAGGGCCAAACGACCGCGGCGTTATCTGCTGCAACCAATGGCCCGAGTACTGCGGGCAAAAACGTACCTCAGGTGCACAACATGGACGACTGTACAAGGCAAGGTGTACGTAATCTTACTGGTTTAATACTCCGATCCTCAGTCCACATATCCTCAGCCTCACTATGCATATGCATCGCCTCTGTTCACTCATTCGAGGGATAAACGAAAACAACAAGAAAAAAAAACCGCGTCCAGCGGGCAATATGGGGCATACATGCGAATGCGCAGCAGCTCCATCACGATCGGGGAGGTCAGGAACGTGGTAAAGATAACTCTGTCCGGACAGAATAAGGGGCTCGTAGCATCAATGTACGGCAATCGCAGCGAAGGAAATGACGTCCTCGCTTCGGCATATCTCCGCCGTGGTCGCAGTGCATGCATACACGTTACCAACAGCAGAAAGCGAACGACGCAACGACAAGAGAAGGCAGTTACACGCGAAAAGCAGGCACCCGCCAAAAGCATATAAGGGTAGAAGCCTTGCGGTGAAGAAAGAAGTAAGGGAAAGAACTCTGAAAGAGGAAAGGGACGAGAAAAGGGAAAATAAAGTTGGGCACGGACTCGCATTTCCTTGCCCTGCAAGACCCTTGTCTGCGCGTGCTTATCTCTCTGTTATGCGAAGCCCACCTACGCCCCCATCCTTACTGCATTGGTGCTTTTTGAATTGCATTTGACCAGGAGGATGGCTCATTTCCTCGTGATTACTTCTTCTCTCGTCGTGGCCGAGGCAATGGGACCTGGGGAAGGACTCACTGCACCTCCCGATCTCCTCCCTTTCTTTCTTTCTCTTTTTCCCTTCCCTTACACATCAGTTTCCCCTTGAGTTTCTTCTTTCCCTTTTTCTTTTTTCTTCGCCAAGGGAAAGCCCGGAACCTCGCCGAGTACGAACACCGCCTTCTTCCGACCAGGGCAGTAGCCGCAACGCCAGCGCAGGAGCAGCAGCAAAGGAGGTATAGCTGTCATTACCGCTGGTCGGGGCGAAAGATAAAGCGGCGTGCCATTCTAAGCAATTGATAATTTTCATAGCCCTCCCGCAACCCACTCCGCTATGCGCGTGGTAGTTCGTGGATGCACCGCGACACCCAGCCTCGCTGGCTAGGAAATCAATGGAGCATTGCTTCAACGGGAGAGATAGGCCCAAGTAGAAAGAAAAAAGAAAAAGGAAGAAATCGACATAAAGGGGGGTGAAAAAGGGAAAGAGAAAAGCAAGCTACCACGGGGTCTGAATGACCTGGCCGATGTAGATAGACGGTAGCAGAGGCGGTACTCGTGAGTACGGGTATTATCGCTGTCCGAAATCGACGCCTCGAATGTGTGGACACGTAGGGGAACGTGAGCGGGCAGTGTTATGCAGAGACTTTTCGCTTTCTCTCTTGTTTTCACTGCTCTTGTCCTCTAATCAGTTCGTGGCTGTACCTACTCATTTCCCCTCTTTCTCTCTCTCTCTTCGTTCTATTTACTGGACGTGCCAGTAAGTTCCACTCACTGCTTGTAATTCTATCGGGCCAATAATGCGGAACTTCACGTCTGATTGTCGACCTCGGTCGAGAACGTACATTTGTCCCCTGGAATAATTTGGATTTCATTTGGGGAAAGAGACACAAAATCTCAAAAATAGAAAAAGAATAGAAAAAGCAGTCCGGCGACACGAACCAGAGGGTCGGCGTATATATTACCACCAATCTCGTATATAGGTGTGCCACGTGCTGACCAGTGTGTGTTAGCCACACACTGGTCAGCACATGCAAAAGGAGCTGCAGCTGTACCGTCACGTCAAGAACGTAAAGCGATAACTAATGAGTGCATTACGACTACATATTAGCCTGTCACTGTGTGGCGCGACGGTGTCGCACGTGTCCCGGACGACGCCCTGTTACTCAAGGACAGCACTGCAGCTGCATGAACAGTATACACGAAACAGCGTTTTGTCTCCTAAATATAACAATAATTTTCTAATGAGCACTCCAAGTCTTTAAATACGCTTAGCCGCGTACGTAAACGGCCGTCACGGACTGAAAGTGCTGAATACCAGCAGCTGTTTTCAGTGGGTCACGCTGCATGCATACTTTGGACATGCCTTTACATGGATGGCAGGGGCGTTTACATTATTTTGTGACATGTTTCAAAAGGCAAAATGAACGTTTACAAAACGGCAGGGTTTAGTGGTTGGCTATTAAGGCTGTTATATCCCTGTAGAACGTTTTCTGTGATATTTTTAGACGATAGTGCAAGTTTTTGTACCGGCTTTCCCATCAGTGTTTCATCAAGGACCGTTTCAGTAGAACAAATGTTATTCTTACTTGTGTAACCCACTAGTGTTTTCATTATTATGCAGATTCCCGGCATGACAAGAAGAAACGCGTATTGGCACTTAGTTATTGCATTTATAAGTGTGCAAAGAAGCCCATTATTCTGTGTCTTGCGGTGCAGCTGAAACCTCTGTCTCTTTATGCTGCTTTTGAATGTCGCAAAGAAGCTTGCCTGCATTGCAGCCTTCGTCAGAGTATCTTCAAAATATTTGCTGTCTGTAGATGACGCGTAGAGACTTAGAAGTCTTCTTTTGGAGAAACGCTTACTTAGTACACCCTAATTTCCTTAACACCCCTTTGAGAACGGTGTTCTATACTAATTCACCGCCAACTTCAGCACATCACAAGTCTGATGCAGGACGGAAGCAATAAGGCCTCGCAATGGTGTGCTATTCAGCCTGAAAGTGCGAGTTGATTCCAATTTACGCCTTCGAACTTCTCAATTTCCTCTTCCCATCTATGCCGTCCGCGGTTGCCTTTCACATCCCAACATCCCATAACAACCGACAGCTGACCACCAGTTGTCGATTCTACGAATTGTACGGCCAGCTTAGTTCTTTTTACGGCACAGCTGTTCAAAGTGTGTGTGTGTGTGTGTGGTGTGCGTGTGTGTGTGTGAGAGAGAGAGAGAGAGAGTGTGTGTGTGACGTGCTTGCGTGCGATTAGGCAAAACCACGTGAGGTGCCTAAAGCTTCGAGCATTCAGCAAGCTGCAGCTCCGCTCGTAAACCACCGTTCACAGAATGGAACGGCTCTGGGAATTCGTTCGTCTTTTGTTGTTTTTTTCAGCTCCAGTCTAGTAAAGTAATTCGTGGACCTCACGTTTTCGTTATTGGAGGTTCTGTGGAGTGTCCGTATACCAACGTTTCACTCTTCCACGGCACAGTGCTTCCAGTAAAACCAACAAAAGTTTCTTAGACGCCGTCCTTTCTTGGGTACTTTTCAGGAAGAAAGGCGCGCCGAACACCCGTGCCTGACTTTCCTCTCACACATTCACATCCATCGGACTCTGAGTGTTTCTTTCTTTTTGTTTGCATATGAAGTAATCTTTAGGCGCATGACAATTGTAGCCGTGCATTGCATGCATAACATCTCATCTATTCACACCTTAAAACGAATGTGTGCGAATACGCACGAAGGCGCCGTTTTGAATAATTTTGGAACTTGCAATCGCTGGGTGTGTTGAACGGTTCCCTAACTGACCAACTCATCTGCCCACCCTTTTCTTTTTCTGCAAATTCAGAGAATGAGCCTTAGTAACGACGTTGGTTTAGGGACATCAGCAGAGATGGAGTTCAATGGTCGTATGGTAAAGTAAATGATAAAATAATAAAAAGGGCCGAATTCACGAAGCTCCTCTTTCATAAGTGCTGTTTGCCATTGGTCAGTCGGCCTCTCTAATCATATGACCAGCATCGGCACTGGCTGAAATTTTCTCTTACGAACGTTTTTGTCGTAAGTTGCTTTTGTGAATACGGGCCCAGGTGCACGTCAACGCATAGTCGGACACGCGTCGCCGCTGACGGCAGCGAGGGCCAAAATGTTGTCCTGCACAGCGCGGCACCCTCGCCCTGCGAAACTAGCTCCATCTTTTAGGTTGGCCGCGTAGCTCCACAACCGCTGCTTCACAGTATGACCGCGAACCCGCGCTTTTCGGCGGACCCGTCGTTTGTCTCGCTCTCTCCTCGGAGTGTACACGTGTTTTTCAGGTAACACGCGAGAAATTCGGGAGTAAATTCGGGAAGCAAATGCTGCAGTGCGCGTGTCTGATTGCAGCCACCATTCACACGGGCTCCCGTGCTGCCCTTGGCAGATTGCTGAGAGGACACGCTGACAGTCCCCTCCAGTACTGTATCAAGGAATATGCTGACAATATAATTCTCGTGGTGTGTCCCTTGCTGCCCAATGGATACCATCGCACGTATGTATTCCCGGCAACGAAGAGGCTGATCGCCTTGCCTCAAGTTGTGCCCACAAGGAGTGCAATTGCCCAGACATCACTTGCACGTTTGGCAACGCGCGGTTACTGATACATCAACACCTACTGAAACAGCACCCAGATCAGTGTGTTGTAACAGGGTCGTCTCCTCCCCGTGTCCGTGGTTGTGGCTTGCCTCGTCGTACTAGAGCTCTCCTGTATAAGCTACGGGTTGGCTCTGTATTAGCTGTATTAGTGCGCGAACGGTTATACCGTCAAGGACGTGCGGACAGCCCGTCGCGTGCGTCCTGTGGCTCCATTGAAACACTCGAACATGTGATCTTGCAGTGCCTCGCATTTTACACGCAGCGTTCTTTGTTAGTGAAGGCATACAGACTTATTGGACTGCGCTGTGCCTCAGTTACCGACTGCCTTTTTCCCAGTGGAAGTGCTGGTCGACATGATCAGGCGCATCGAGCCCTGCTAACTTTCTTGAACGCTACTGGTCTATTCTGGCCTCCCGCTTATAGTCATGTTTATATGTCTACTTCATTTTGTCTGCGTTTATTTGTCTTCTCTCCCTTTTTTCTTTCTTTTTCTACCTCATGTTCTCTCTCCTCCCGTCTTTCACTTCTCCTATCTATTCTCTCCTCCTGAAAGAGTAAGCAGGTGTTGTGCCCCACTCGAGTGGTGGCTGTTGCCAGCTTGCTCCTTCCTTCTTCCCTTTGTGTCCTTGTGTGTTTTATATCACCATACCTAATAATAATAATAATAATAATAATAGTAGTAGTAATAACGGGGTCCCGGCTCTACCGCACGGCGGTGTGCGGGAGGCAGGTGAGAAGGAGTGAAATGTAGAGAAGAAGAGAGGGAGAGGGACACAAGTCGTACAGAAAGACATGGTTTTGAGGCCGTATGATTCTATGTACACAGCAATGACTTCTTGTCCCTTCTCGCCATGCGATCTCCGGAGCCGCTCTGGAGAATTCACACGGAATAGGGATTACCTTTAGCAACGATGTATGTATGTATGTATGTATGTATGTATGTATATATGTATGTATGTATGTATGTATGTATGTATGTATGTATGTATGTATGTATGTAAGCATTGTTACATACGTACGTAGGTGGATACTCAAGTAAGCAAACATTTGTGAGAAAAGTTCAAGGGTGGAGCTCTCATGAGAAGCCATGCACACAACTTAAATGTTAATGTCTCTAGGTGTTCTCTAATCCTTTGCCTCGCTTCGGCCACAATAATTATTTATGGAGGCCGACGTTACATTTCGAATTGCGGCACCATAATATAACCTCAGCAAATAAGGAAAAAGGCAATTTGGATGTTGAATTTTTTGCGCTGCTTCGCTTTCAGTACCCTTTTTTACGCGAGAAAAAGTCGTGACGCAGCGAAAGGTGGGTACACACAATTCCTCTGGTAAGGCAGTGATCGTAGGATATTGGCAGCGTGAGGGAATCCCTTGTGCACAAAAATTAAATTAGTGGTGAAAATAACAGCAGTGTTGACAAATTTCCTCAAATTCAGTCGAAATGGATAGCTGTGTAACACCCATTACGGTACATACACGCCGACTCGTTATCTGCCAGCTGCAGAAACTTTAAACCACCACCTCCGCCGCCGCAGCCGCCTTATGCCGCAAGTTCAAAGTTAATGATATTGCCGACAATGTGATTGCTGTGTTGATACCCACGCTGAAAAAAAAAAACAGTTCATGGACTATGTCTAAAGGTGAGTGACCCTTTACCCTTTCGAGAGAATTTGACCCTTAACTACGAAAGCTCCCTATACAATGTCGTTTCTGGCAACGGTGAAGCTCAACGCCCCGGCATTCTGCAGAGGAGTATAGTTTTGCTATTTTCTTGGAGCTTGGAATGCCACAAGGGCAGCGGCTTATTATTACTTCTTTCCTTGTGTATCGGGATCGTACCGACACCAGTTCTACTAACAGATCTAACCTATTTCTATCTGCCATTAACACTTTTTCCTGGAAAGTAATTTCTCACACAGAAACCCTCTACTTGCGTACGTTTGCAGAATTTTTTACGACGCAACACCATTTTACCTCGTCACTTTTGACGTACTGCTCGTAGTCCGCAGGCGTTATTCTACAGGATGAGCGTGAAATTGTGAGCGTGAAATGAGCGTGAAAGGGTGTTGAAATGACGAAGAGCGTGAAATGGTGTTGCACCTTAAGTGTCTTGGCATATTCCTGAGCATCTTTCACGCTAAACATGCAATAATGCTAGCAACGAAAGAGTTGCTTTTTCATCCTCGATGCCACAAGTAACACAGTGCCACAACATGGCGCAATCACCATTGCCACCATCACCACCACCACCGGTCTGTCTAAGCCCCCTCCAGAGCAAACGCTTCTCCCATAATGGTCCAATTTTCCTACCACTGTGCCACCAACCACTCAGTCTCATCTGTACACTTTCCGCAGCTGCTTCTTACGCTTGACTTCTCTTGGATTCCGCCCTGTTATTCCTAATGATCATCTGTATTTCTTCCTTCTCATGTCATGTCTCGCCCATGCGCAAAGCTTCTCCGATCCGACTTAACACTCCTCACGTCTTTCTCCCTCACTCTTTCCTCTCCCTTCTTGACCCTTAACGCTACACGTTTCACTTTTCCTGTCTCAGCTCACTGTGTCGCCCTTAGTTTCAACTGAAACCTTTCGGAATGTTCTCCCGTGTTCTTCGAGTTGTCAGTGCACGTTAAAGAACCCCTGGAGGTCGAAATTCCCGGAGCTCTCCGCTGCGGCGTCTCTCATAATCATATTGTTGTTGTGGAACGTAAAGCTAGAGAAATTATTATTCTTATTGTCGCAAGGTTCCAGATTTCGGCTCCACAGGTAATTGCCGGTAAGGTGTAAATGTTATGCACTCATCTCATGAGGGATGCTGGTAAATTTCTGGTCATGATTTTAAAACACCACCCGACTGCGCGCTGCACACCATCCTTTTGCGTTCTGTTATGTCACTCCCAAAGGCTTGTATGCGCGGTCACTAATGGAACTGGCTAGACGTGTTGGTTTACCGCTTCCGGTTGCATGCTACCTATTGCAAGCCGATGTCCTTGTCCGACACTGCTGAAAATCAATCAATTCGGTTGTCTACATATTTTTCTAGGCCTACATTTCTGCTTCCATGCGTAATTCGGTAACTAATGCAGCTTTACACTTCGCCCCGAGGCTTACCTAGCGAGCTAATCGTATCATCAAAGCGCGGCTTACTAAAGTATTAATCATAAGCCTCCATCCCCACCTTTTCCTAACCTAGAGCTCTGAATGTCAACCTTTATACACGCGAGGAATAGCAATGGAGAGACTGCATCTCCCTCTTTCCATCGGATTTTCATCTATCTGTATCACGGGCCTGCGTGCAACTCCAGCAACTTGCGAAAATTAAGCTTTGCCTAGTCGTCTTAATTCCATGACTTTGCGCCCACGAAAAACGCGCAGCTCGCCACAACTACGTTGATTTGTATGATAAAGCGCGCTGTGAGGTAATTCGTGAGTACTTCGTAGGTCGAGCTATCCATAGATGTTATATTACAGCGGTCATGCTGACGCCCCGAACATTCCAGGACGCTTGATCTCTTGGCGCTAACATCGCGCAAGGGCTCTTAGTTCGGCTAGGTAGAATATCGTGAGATCGTTGACGACGGGGCATAAAAAACTCTGCGCCATACGTTATTTTGCCTGTTGTATCATTCGCGTCGTTCCGCTATAATGTCCTTAACATAGGTTTCGACCCGCACAAAATAAATACGGTACATGTTTGCTGCTTCACGAAATGGTGCTAGGTGCAATACCACGTGTTCGTCCTCGAGTTCTACTGCTACACTTCCTTTACTGATGGGGGAAAGTCAGTTTGGAACCTCTTATGCAACTAAGGTGATTTATTTTTTTTTATTATTGAATGATTTTTGGGGTTCTACGTCCCAAAGCCAGCTGGGAATATGAGAGAAGCCGTAGTGGAGGGCTCCGGAAATTTTGACCTGCTGGGGTTCTTTAAAGTACACTGACATCGCACAGTACACGGACCTCAACATTTCGCATCCATCGAAATGCAGCCGCCGCAGCCGGGATTCGATCCCGCGACCCTGGGATCAGCAGGCAAGTACGATAGCCACTAAACCCCCGTGGCGGTGAATACCAGCTAGAAGAGGAGCTCTGGGGAAGATGGAGGCTTGAATTGATGAAGAGATCGTCCAGAAAGCGATTAACAGGGATTGTCGCTAAAGCCAACGTTTCGACAAGCTCACTAGTCTTCGTCAGGACTTTTGTTATCTTGTCCTGAAGAAGGCAAGTCCACTTGTTGAAACGTCGGCTCTGGCGATGTTTTGACATGTCCTTCATGGTTTTCAACGGCCCCTTTAACAATCTAGGATGATTGAACGGTACACTATTTTGTAGGCCGGAATAAACAGAGTATTTCCTCAGTAAGAACCCAACATTTTATTCTCCGAGTGTGCACGTGGAGTAAGACAGGTGGCAATGCACTCGAAGGATCTCTCCACCCAGTGTGGCTTCATGTGCGTCTGGGTTACTTGCGGTATGTGGGTGGTAACCGCGCTTAATCAACTAAGAGAGCAAGCAGACTTCGGGAAAGGATACTAATCGAGAAATCCGCAGAGTGTAACGAAACCTCTCTGAATGGCTTTCATACTTGACTCGACATAGAGATACGCGCTGTTTTAGATACACCGTGTCCCCAAGAAATACTTGAATACCATAGCCAAAATCTGCAAGGATTCCACGGTCACTTTACTGCTTCTTAGAGAAAAGACAAAAAATCCTATGCAAAAAGGTTTCGTGCAGAGGGACACAATTTCTTCAATGTTATTCGCTGCTTGTATTGAAGAAATATCTGAAGAAGTGGATTAGCACGAAACGGGGATAAGTAGCTACGGAAGATATTTTAGCAACTGGAGCTTCGCGCACGACGTGGTGCTCTTCGGCAAAGGTGGTGGCGTGTTTCAAAAGATGATGAAATAATTAATCCGGCAGAGAGCTAAAGCATGGTTAAAGGTCAACATGCATAAAACAGTGATAATTTTAGGTAACCCGGTGAAAAGAGAAGTGCGCGGTTAAAAAGCAGACACTAGAAACTGTGCAATGGCACGTGCATATAGGCCAATGTAGCGTGAAAGACGCTCAGGTATATTCCAAGACACTTAAGGTGCAACACCTTTTCGAGCTCATCGCTACCAACTTTTTGCGGACTCCTGTGGACCAACTCCTGCGACTATATGCTCAATAGCGAAGAGGTGAAATGGTGTGGCGACGCGAAAAATTCTGCAAACGCACACAAATAAAGAGATTTCAGTATGAGAAATAACTTTTGAGTAACAAGCGTTAAAAGTACATGGAAATTGGCCAGATTTGTTCCTAGCACTTCTGACTGTCGTACGATACCGATACAGGAGGAAATGATAAATAATCCGGTGCCCTTGTAGCATTCAAGGTTCCAAGTGAATGGCCCAGAATAATGCTGGAACGCTGAACGTCAGCATCGCCAGAAACGACATTGTATCGGGAGCTTTTGCGCTATCGGGAGCTTTTGCGCTTAAGAGCTTTTGCGCTCTCTCGAAAGGGCAAAAAGTCGCCCCCGCTCTGCCATATTCAATAAATCATTTGCGTCAGTGCGAGTTTCAACACAGGAATCCACATTGCCGGCAGTATCATTAACCTTCAACTTGCTGCGTAGAGGCTACAGATTTTGTTGTTGTTGTTGCTTCTGTCGTCGTCGTCGCCGGTGCTGTTGTCGTCGTCGTCGTCGTCGTCGTCGTCGTCGTCGTCGTTGTTGTTGTTGTTGTTGTTGTTGTTGTCGGTGGTGGCGGTGGTGGTCTAAAGATGTTGGAGCTGGCAGATATCCGGGGAGCATTTATTTACCGTATTGGGTGCTATGCACTGATAGTATTCGAGTGAATTCGAGGAAACGTGCAATAACGCTGTTATGGTCATCATTTATTTAATATCGGTGCACAGGGATTCCCTCACACTGAGAATATCTTACACCGTGCTTACACCGCCTTTCGCTGCATAATATCTGTTTCTTGCGTGAAAAGTGGGCTGGAAGGAAAGCACAGCAAAAAAAATGCTACATTGAAATGGCTTTTTCCATATTTGCTGAAGTCAAATTAGGACGTCGCACTTTCAAGTGTAATGTTGATCTCCACTGTTGCCGTAGCGAGGCGACGATTTTGAGAACTCTTAGATAGAGCCACCCTCACAGATGTGTTACATACATACATACATACATACATACATACATACATACATACATACATACATACATACATACATACATACATACATACATACATACATACATACATACATACATACATACATACATACACCGCATTTATTATACCTTTGAAGAAAGTCATTAGCTGTGTACGGAACAATGACTTTTGGCGGAACCTGCCAGTTGAATTCATCTGTTGAAGTCTTTCCTGGAAGCCACCTGTAGATATTTAACCTATGATACTTCGTATTTTCTCAACTGCACTGTGCTCTTCTAAAGAGCATAAAAAGGGCGGCAATAAACGTTGCTAGTGGCTGAAAACGGGCTCACTGTAGGATGACAGTTTTCACAGCATTTATACTGTCGGCCCTCACTGCCGGGGCAGCGGCCACTGGCAATCCGTTCGAACAGTTAGACGTGGACCTTTATGGCTATCAAGACCCTTGGAAGGTGAATATCTTTATTGTCGTCCTTTGAGGTACCAGGAAACTTCGCTATCCGTCACATTAAACACTTTTTTTCATGATTTAGGTTGTTGTTTCCCTCACTAATAAATTTCACTTGATTCACATTGCTTCTAGCTCGCCAATGATCAGTTAGACTGTGATCCTACGATTTTTTCTCCAAAATTTATTAATTTCACTTCGAAAGGCACACACAGTAATCGTCCTGCGAAAAGAAAAAGAACTATATTTTAGCGCACTTGCTGTGTGACAGGCGTAATTGCTACAAAAATTACGTGGTCTCGGCAATTTGTAGTCAGTGTGTGAAACAGGAGCGCTGAGGAGGAGGGTGGGGTGCAGGAAATGAAAAGAGTGCTATAGCGTAATAGCGTTTGGCAATGCACGTCTTATGAATACATCGCTCATGTGAAATAAATCAGACGTTTAAAGGAGCTCTTTGCTCCTAAACGGCGATTACTCGTGGCTGCCTTCTAAAAGGACTTGCACCCTTTTGCCCAACAACAGCAATCGTCAGCTATTTACGCGTTTTTTGCTTGCTTTAACATGTCCGCCCGCTTTACGCAGCTTATCTGTCTCTGTCTGTATCATTTGCTGAGTGGAGCCTGTTCGGTTGATATAACGTAAATTAATGTCACCAATGTATTAAATTTCATTCTGCTGTTTAAAACAGCTGCGAAGGTAATCGCGTAAGACGTCAGAAAAGGCCTCCGGTGAAGTCCCACGTAAACTTCTCTCATTATTAAGTTACTCATTTTACGTTTAGTTTCGCACCTGATGACCTCGTACTTCAGTGGGCCACTTTTTTTAATAAACTGACACTCTTTTAAACGTGTCGTTGCCCACCTCCTCATCCATCTGAGTCTGAGCGCAATAACGTACATGTCTCACGAACTACTTCTGGAGTTCTGGTTCATGTGTAGGCAAGCACAGATATCGTTCACTGAATACAGCGTCTGCAAGTACTATGAATCGGCGGCACTTCGAGTTCGTGAACCTTATTAACGTTGATTTAGGCATTGGGACATAGGAAGGTAATAGGGCTGCTGTTGTTGGGTGCAGCGGCACTTGCAGACATTCCTGCGGCCTCTTCATGACGTCTTATCAGCAGTCACCTGATGATGTCGAAAAATACAAGAGTATAACAGTGCTTATCTGACGTCTATGTGACCTATAGTTAGCCTATCACGCTTCGCATTCTTTACGTAACATCAGTTCCAAAAGCTTTCTGCAACTTTCCTCGCGTCTCTGAGAAAGTTCTCAGACATCCCAGAGCTTCAACCACGTGCAACTTCAACCACGTGGGGCAAGCTTGTAGGAATTTATATAATAATGTAGCACAACGAAAAAAACAGGACGCCGGAGAGACGCAGGAGTGTATGGCTAACCTCGAAGGGTTTCGTGGCATTCTGGGCCCAGAGGCCCAGTATCAGTAGGCTCCTCCAGATGGCGATAGCTCTCCACGTTCCGCCAGGACATGAGTGCGCCTCGGGACGACAGAAAAATTAATGAGCTAACAAAAAAAAATGTCTTACAACTTGGATTTTCTTACTACAATAGGTAGACGCAAATGTGGCGCCATGTTCTATGCGAGTATCTTAAGGGGCACTTTACCGAGGTTGGATTGACGATATATGTGTCCGCCAGACTTGTGCCCGTTGACGCTGCGCGGAGCGTTGACTAGCAAGAGGATAGGGCTGCACAATTAAGCTTTCCGAAAAAAAAAAACATCTTTTACCTGTGTTACACCTTGCAGTAAAAGGTCACTCACCTCCAGGGCATGATCGACTGGCGAAAAAAAAAGAAAAAAGGAATAAGGGGACAAACGGTCGTGGAGGGAGTTCAGACGCTGTTGTCTGTCTTCTAACTTTAGGGGCTGGTTGTTGCATTGTAAGTTTCATAAAACTGTACATACAAGCAGATGTTCTCTAAATAAAACTAACATTTGTTTAATGCTAAGAAAAAAAGAGCTGATTACAGCCTTTTTCGGCGCGTACTTAGCCACTGTAGTGAGCAGAAGGCTTCCAGCCAGACGCTTCTTCGAGCATGCAGGCTCTTCGTGAACGACGCTAATCCTAATCCGCACATCTTACAACATAGCATTTCCATGCATACAGCAGCGTCGCAGCGCCAAGCTTTTCTTTGAGGTTTATTGTAAGGAACTGTATGCATACGACTCATATCTTCGTATAAGACGGCTTATGTTGCTTCTGAAAAGCACTCTTCCTACTATTCCTGTTTTGGGGTGAAACCAAGCTTCAGAACTTATTGCTACGGTTTTTGTAAGTTGGCTTTCCCACTAGAGCGAAAAGCAAACAGATAATAATATCATAAATGAAGTCCTTGGAGCCGTCATACTCTAACGCGATAAAGAGCTCATGCCGCCATGGAGGTAGGCGTCGATGGCGTAAATAGTCACCTGGGTACTGTACCGCCATTTCCCGAAGCTTCCGACCACGCAAACCATCCGCCATGTCACAAGCGCTTTAGCAAACAAAATTCAACTTCTCCAAGTAAAATCATTTAGCACGATCGTAAACTACAACTTAATACCATCAGACATGATAGCTCGGACTAGAATTTGAATGTACGAGAAAACTTAATTCTGTTGCCAGGAGGCACTGCGGTTGGGCCCTCATGAAGCTAAGTCATCCACTCTAGAACGTTAAGCTTAAGCGCCTTCCAAATCTTGATATTAAACGGCTTTATTGCGCTTATATAAATGTCCTCCGAGCGTTGCATTAACGTTTAAAAGTGAAGCCGGCTTTAAAGAGACCGGTGTTAGCTTGTTCTCTGTAAGATCGCTTTCGCACATTGTGTGTTCAGGTGAAAGCTGCTCATAAATAAAATTTAAAAATAAAGTCCTCCACGCGTACCAGGATGCTGAAGATATGGTGTTGTAGGTAAGCTTGGCGGCCAAGCGTAGTTTGATGGGAACACAGGAGGAGGTCGTTTCGTCTGTGTGTCGCGATAGGCTCTTCAGTGAGTCTCCTATTAGTCTCCTATTAGTCCTATTATCCTATTAGTCTTCAGTGAGGTTTCAACGTTGATGGGCACGTTCACCTGACATCTCTAGAACGCAGCAGTGTGGGTAAAGCGCAAGAGCTTTTCCTTTTTTGCGTGATGCCCACCGACATGAGACACGAAGGTGGTCCCCTAAAGTGCTCCGCACTTAAAACAAAAACCCAAAATGAGACGTTTGCATCTCTTGGGAAACAGCAAGCCTGCAAGTACTCGCAGCGCAAGTGGCAATATCAACTGGCGTACAGCAAGCACACAACTATCACAGCGTTGAAAGTGTGTACGCTAAAATGCACACTCATTGAGAAGCGCAAGTCCTGCTCATAAGCTTACCGTAGCCGCTTCCCTGGCCACTTGGTTCTTAAACATGATCTACGTATTCAGAACAGACGGCGTGTAGCCACAGCACTGTGCCGCTGCATTGCGTGACTGCACCTGCCTCAGCATGCGAAGCGTGCTTAGCGTTTTGCGCTCAATGGGGCCATAGGGCCAACCGCTGAACTCCTCCTGGTGTTTTTATCTGTGTCTGCGACCTCATACGGAGTAATTTCGACTGTAACGTATGCGTTCAGTGTCAAAGCACAGACTTTAGCAGCCTTAAACCCTGTGATCGTATGCTCTCATCTAGACACTCGTGGCGCCGCGTGGCCAGTGCTGGCAATATCGTGGCCCTGCGACTTGACAACGAGCGAAAAGTAGGAAAGGTCAAAAAATGTTTTCAAGGTATCTCCAATAGACGAAGCTTTACAACGAAAAATTTAACGCGACCCATTCATTGCATGACTGTACACAATAAAGGTCCGCGCAGATTATGGCACCTACGAGTTATTTCTTGTTTTGCAGGTTGTTAATAATACAGAAAACGTTTACCTTTTGCGTGCATCTGTGACATTGTTCACGAATAATCACGTGTGTGTGCGATCACAGTATTTGGGAGAGGACCCAGAGAAGAGCACGGTTGACCGGACCCTCGATTTTTATTCCAGTAACAAAAGGTGAGGCTTTCGAGACTGTGGGGCACAAGCATGGCGAGAAGTAGATGCATAATATAAAGGCCGAGCACGTTGGTGATAACGGGCGCCTGGTTCTTTAATACTAAATGCACTGAGAAAGACAAGTTACGTTGGCTGTGGTATTTCAGTTTGTACGACTGAGTGACCAGACCAGAGGGTAGCCACTGTCAGCATTCTTGCAGGAATAATGTCGAGAAATTTATGCCTTTTTAAAAGCGCTTAACGCTTTCTTCAATATCAGTGACTGCAAAGAGCATGAACTAAGCATGCGTAGAAAAGCCAGTTAGTCTATAATCAAGGCCACGGTAAGCATACGCTACTGTTTGATCCCAGCATCAGGATTTTATGTCGGTGGGATGTCCTAACCCGCCCCCCTTTCATGTATGCTCATGCGTGTGTTCGTATGTATTCGTGCAAAAATATAAACACATATTAAAAAATGTCGGCGGATTCCACGCATAGCTAGGAAACGATGTCATAAGCAATCATCAAGGAATTTGCCTATACTGAAATGTTTGACATTTCGCCAAGGAGCAGGATTAACGTCGGTCTCCAAACTGAGTACAAGCGGCATAACCACGACAGCGGATGCGATAGGCGTATTTACAATACGTGAAGCGATGGAAGAGCAGACGTAGACAAGTGGTACCATGCTTTCTTGGCATCTTACGTGTCCCAGTTTCGATTTGTACCTACCTAACAAGTGGTAGGTTGACGCTTGTGTGTGCAGGTCCGCTTGTTATGTCTACATTTCACTCGCAAGCTGCAACGACTGTATTGTCTTTCTAGTGCTTTTAACCCGCGCAAAGTGTGTTCTAATGAAATTTTAAATTGGTTGTTCATTGATTAAACATGGTCTGCGACGTTAAGATTCGCTAAGCTGCGGCACATAACCGCACAACTCGGGTCCAGCACTGTGCGTATGAGCCACACATGATTGCATTGTCGCTACTCGTGGCGTACGTGACGAGCATATAATTTTAGCGATGTCTGGATCAATCATTCATATTCGCCGTACGTTGATACCGTACCACGAAGTGAAACAGACGACCAGGAGAGCGTCGAGACGTAGGCGGCGCTCTCCAGGTCGTGGATACAGGTAGAGAGTGCTCGTCTTTAGTAATGCTCGTCTGTCGTAGAAAGACACGAAGATGGTGCTTGAATGAATAAAGTATCAGGTGGTTCCCTTAAAGATGTTACAAACATCTGTGACAAACACTTAAAGCCTTTGTCGCTCACATGTTTGTTCACTCACTGGAGCCCACATCTGAAACACAGACACTCCTTCACTGGCGTAACATATACGGTATGGTTCGCAGTTAAATGGAGCACTTAGTTTCTCTATAGAGAGCGCGCTGACGTTCGGCTGCGTTCTTCGCATCTACTCCTTGGCGCAGGCTCAGCCCACGATGCCTGTGCCGAAAGCAGTCGCTGCAAGATATACATTGTGATACCGTCGAAGAGTTGCAATAATAATGATGACATGATTTTATACACCTGTACTTGATACATAGGCACTCATGCTTTAATTATAGACACTGGCGTGAAAACGCGCAAAAAGAATAAGGCAGTCGTGCAGAGCACGTATCACGATAAGAATATTCGACATATCTGAAGTGCACCCCCCCCTCCCCCCCCCCTTTTTTTTCAGGTCCCATGTGCTTCCGGATACACGAAGCCTTCAACGTTCGAGCAACGAACAAATGAAAGAACGGCATCTACCACAGTAAGTCCTATATTTGTCACGTATATTACGCAGCATCTTGGATCCCATCCTGTCGCTGAAAGCGCATTTGCAACTGCAGTTGAAACACATCACGCAATCGACTGCAGCTGTCAACCAAGGAGTATCACAGTTGAGCCGTTCCCATTAACGCGAGAGCGTCAAGGAGGTTTTGTCACCGAAGATCCGTTGGCGGCGTTAAGCTATCGCGTGAAATCGCCGTGAATGCAAAAACACAACGAATGATTAGGGAATACTCCCCTGTGAAATTTGGCGCCAACACCAGGTGTTAGCGCCAAATATCATTGCGAAGATTCTGCAAGCCAAATAAAGTAGTAATATTTTCTGGGGTTTTACGTCTCATAACCACCATATGATCATGAGGGATGCCGTAGTGGACGGCTCCGGAAATTTCGACCAGCCGGAGTTCTTTAAAGGGGGAACTCCTGCGGTTTTTTCACCATATTCTGAGGTCGCTGTTTTCCACTGACCCTGACAGTCCTGTTGCAGCCGGGATGGTTCAGTTTGCTCAGAAACTCACCGGTAATATTATATAACCGAATGAACAATGTGCTCAAAGGGAAAGCTCAACGGGTAGATGCTTCGTGCAGCGTACGTGATAACGTCGCAGCCTCCCCGCCATCGAAAATATGGAGCAGGTGCCGAAAAATGGAGGCGGTGATGTCATACGAAGATCTATTGAGTTACGCCGTGTTTCTGTTTCTGGAGTTGACAGCGAGGATTTTAGGGCTGAGGTATCCCTGTTTTTGCTCTTGACCACCCTCCTGCTTGAGTAGACAGCGCTGAAGGTAAAGACGTCAAAAAATCAG